>JAOPSE010000005.1:79196491-80483940 GCA_029449295.1 Zea luxurians
GAGGAAAACGGAATACCTCGATATCCCACTTAAGGACAGTATTAAAGGTTGGCGCTTATAGTGGTTCATTGTGGAAAATCATGGTAACTCCCTCCCCCCTCGGTCAGGGAGACAACCGGATGTGCGCACTCTGAGTTGGATTGAATCTCCCACAGCCCTGGAAGTAACAGAGGCCAAGGTTCTGCTTGCTGAAATTTGTTTATTGAAGGAGAGAGGTCTGACCGCTGAAGCTGTGGTTGCAGACTTTGTGTTTAAGAATATTCAGCCTCTGAAGGACAGAGCATACCCGGCTTACTTATACAGTGGTATCGCCGACTCAACCCGGGTTACCAACAAGAGAATTCCCGCTGTGGATTTGGTGAGCCGACTGGAAATGATTCTTAGGGGCAAAGTATCAAATATTGGTGCTCCTGTTGCATATTCTGCCTGGAATCTGCCCTCTTTCAAGTCCTTTTTCGATTTTGTGTCCAATCCTCCTGATAGTGACAGTGGTTTGGGTCTTAGAGTGCGACCCTCTCTCGAAGAAGTTGAGGTTCTGGTTGCTTCGCTTGGAGATCTTCCCAATGATGAGAGGCAAGTTCACTTTGAGATGCCTATGAGTCCGAGTGATGCAGAGATAAGTGCTATGTTGGACGTGTTGGCTGGGGATTCTTCTGACTCGGTCCCTACTGAAACAGTGGCTGTTGCAACTATCCCAGAGCCTGAGAAAACTGTGGATACTCGAAGGCCTGAGGGTACTCGCCCGAAACGTCTTCGCCAAGTCAGTCATCCAACTGCTCCTGCCGAGGGGAAGAAAAAGAAAAAGAGACGGCTTCGACGAGTGTCGTGCTTGGATCATGATGCTGGCCCTTCTGCTCCTGCTGCTGAAGAAGTACCAGTGGAACTCTTTACTAGAGCCGATCCCAATGGGTGTGACCCTACTGATGCTGATCCCAATGGGTGTGACCCTATTGATGCTGATCCCAATGGGTGTGACCCTACTGATGCTGATCCCAATGGGTGTGATCCTTCTAGAACTGATCCCAATGGGTGTGACCCTGTGCCGTTTGTTGCCCGTATTGTTGACGAGGACGAAGACGAAGAAGAGGAAGTCCTGCTAATTCGGAAGAACAGTCGGCTCTACAGAGTCATTGGGGGGAGTAGCAATATCCCTTCTCCGGCTCTGTCTGCTCTTGTTGGTTTGCAAGAATTATCCATAGCTAATTTTGATCAAGCTCTTGAGGATGTTGTCCCTGAAGATCTGCTATCCGAGTCCATTGATGGTGATATGATGGACGTCTGCTCTGACATTCCAGATGTGGGATTAGAGGTATCCCGGGCAGCGTCTCATGCATCGTCGACCTTGGAGGGCGGTCTTCGGAGCCAAGAGGTTGGTCAAGGTTGTTCAATTCCCATGGAGGTGACTGAGAGTCCTTCAGCCTTAGAGGTGGCTGTTGCAGAGAACCTAGTTTTCAAGGATGGTGCCAGCGGTTGCCCAGCCCCCGAGGGTGTTGCCGGTAATGACCCGGCTCGGGTGGGTAGTGCAAGCTACGACCCAGCCCCCAAGGGTGTTGCCGGTGGTGATCTAGCTCCGATGGGCAGTACGGGCTGCAACCCAGCCCCCGCGGGTGTCCAAGCGGGCTCCTCTTCTCATACCTCCATGGATGTCCACGTCGGATCCTCTCCACCACATTCTGGAGGTGTACTAGCAGTACATGCTTCAAGTGAAGGAGTCGCCTTAGAGGTCGGCGCACTGGATGCTGAAGCTCTGATGCTTGTTAGTGGTGTCGAATTGATCCCTGGTGATGTTCCTTTATCGAGCCATCATCTAGCTTCTCGTGACTTGGGATTTCCGTCGTTCTTCTCTAATCTTCAGGTAACTTGGCTTTTCCTGTTCTGGCGATACTCCTGGTAAATTACTGTCTTTGTACTCATTTGTTTGTAATATCAGGCTTTGGTTGACGGGATGGCTGGTCAATTGAGATCACAAGGTGCCTCTGTCCCGGAAGGAGCTCTGTCCCTGACGCAGTGGAACCCGTTGCTGCTTCAGAAACAGATATCTGATTTGAAAATGGCAAATGCTGGTTAGTGTCTTTGCTTTCTTCCTTGACTTCTTGATTAGTTTGTTTTTAAATGTGCGCCCTTCTTCAACTTTTTTTTGTTAGATATGACCCGGCGGTACTCTGAACTCGAGGAGAAGTATTCTCAAGGTCAGACCGACCTGGCTCGGGTTTCTGCTTCCTTAGATGATGCCAATTCATTGAATTCCTCTCTCAGTGCTCAGCTTGACTCTGAAAGGGTGGCTAACGAGGTAAGCTTGCTTGACTTTCTCTGCTGTGTTTTTTCTGCTTACTAGATGTTTGAAAGCTAATTCTTGTCTGTAGGAAGAAAAACGTGTACTTGCGGCTTCTCGCGTTAATCTTGATAGGTTGTATCGTGATGCTCGCAATTCTCTGACTATCATGAAGAGGAGCCATCGTTTTACCATGGAAGATTTGGATCACCACCGTCATGAGCTGCAAGCTTCTTAGGACAAGGTCTTGCGTCTTAGGCAATTGGTGTCAAGTATAGATTCTATCATCAAGGATCTGTGTGCCTCCAAGAAGTCAGTCGCCCAGGAGCTAGAGGCCGCTCGACTGGCCACCAAAGCTGCAGAAGATAACTCCGTCATTCTGAAGGCCCAGCGCAATAAGGCTATGGACAAAGCCATTCGTGCGGGGCGGATCTTGATGAGGAGGCCAGGTGTGGTTGTTCCCGATGATATAGTTGCCGATGTCAAGGCTGCTCCTGACTCCTCGAGTCGCCCTTCTTCATCGGTTGCTCCTGAGAAAGATATTACCAAGTAGAGATACTGAATACATTCATGATGTATATGTGATCAATGTGCCTGAACACTTTGCTAGAACATGTTCTTGGTACTGAATGCTATTTTTGCTTTTTCTGCTGTTTGAATTCAACAGTTGTTACGGTTGCAGAGGCAAATGCAGTGTGTTGGTTTCGAAATTTCTTCCTATTTTGTGAGGCATAGAGACCGCCCTAAGATGAGTAATCGTAAACATGTTTATACTAGATCGAGTAGTCATGAGCATGTCGCACCGCCTTAAGTCATTGCCAACTCAAGCCGATTGCTTTGTTAGTAGGGTATAGTGGTCACCCTAAGCAAGCGTGAGCATGTTGCACCGTCTTAAGTCACTGCTGACTTAAGCCGATTGCTCCGTTAGTAGGGTATAGTGGTCACCCTAAGTTAAGCAAGCTTGAGCATGTTGCACCGTCTTAAGTCACCGCCGACTTAAGCCGATTGCTCCGATAGCAGGGTATAGTGGTCACCCTAAGTTAAAAAAGCGTGAGCATGTTGCACCGTCTTAAGTCACCACTGACTTAAGTTGATTGCTCTGTTAGCAGGGTATAGTGGTCACCCTAAGTTAAGCAAGCGTGAGCATGTTGCACCGTCTTAAGTCACCGCCGACTTAAGCTGATTGCTCCGTTAGCAGGGTATAGTGGTCTCCCTGAGCCGAGTAAGTATGCAGATTGATAATAAATAGTTCGAGTGCCTTTGAGAATGAAGTCTTTTTATTGATGATGTACTTTTCCCATTACAGAATACAATGCTGCCCCGATAGCTTTTGAAATCTAGCTAGGGGTAAAACTTCCTGAGATGCTCTATATTCCATGAATTCCCTATTTCTGTGCCATCCATTTGAGTAAGTCGATATGATCCTGGCTGAGTGACTTTTGCTACCATGAATGGCCCTTCCCATAGTGGCGATAATTTATGTCGTCCTTCCCCTGTTAGAATTTGGCAAAGGACCAAGTCTCCCACTATGAAGGATCGATGTCGTATGGCCTTATCATGATAGCGCCTTAGAGTTTGTTGGTACCTAGCTGACTGAATTACTGTATTCAATCATTCTTCTTCCAATATGTCGATATCCTCCAGTCTAGTAGCTTCTGCTTCGGCCATGTTTTCGAAAATCAGCCTTGGTGCCCCAAACCTGAGATCGGCAGGTAGCACTGCCTCTGAACCGTAGACCATGAAGAAGGGAGTGTTTCCATGCAAAACTCGGCTAGGTTGAGTTCTTAGGCTCCAAACCACGTACGACAATTCTTTGATCCACTTTCCTGCAAATTTTTCATTCTTGTTGAAGACTTTTTTCTTGAGTGCTTCCAATATCATTCCATTGGTCCTTTCCACCTGACCGTTGGCTCTCGGGTGTGCTACTGACGCATATTTGATCTGGATGCTTCTTTGTTCGCAGAAATCGAAGAATTCGGAGCTAGTGAAATTGGATCCCAGGTCAGTTATGATGCTATTCGGTATTCCGAACCTGAATATTATATCTTGTATGAACTCCACTGCTTTAGCTGAAGTCAGAGAAGCGATGGGCTTGTACTCTATCCATTTAGTGAATTTGTCGATGGCAACCAGCACGTGAGTGTATCCTCCCTGAGCTTTCTTGAAGGGTCTAATCATGTCCAGTCCCCAGCATGCAAATGGACATGTTACGGGTATGGTCTGCAGTTGCTGTGCTGGTAAATGCTGCTGCTTTGATAAGTACTGGCAAGCTTCACACCTCTGGACTAACTCGGCTGCATCACTCTTTGCTGTTGGCCAGTAGAAACCAGACCTAAAGACCTTCCCAACTAGAGTCTTGGATGTTGCATGTATCCCGCATTGCCCGGCGTGGATCTCATCTAGTAGTTGCTTCCCATTGGCCGAAAGAATGCACTTCATGAGGACTCCTGTTGTGCCCCTTCTGTACAGTGCTTCCCCAATGAGAGTGTAGTGAGCTGACTGCCTTGCGATGCGTTCTGCTGCAGTTTTGTCATCTGGCTCTTCTTCATTCTTTATATATCTGATGATTGACTCCCTCCAGTCATCAGAATCTGACTCTGGCTAGCTTAGAACATTGCACTCTTCTGCTTGTTCTAAGGAAATACTTGGGCGTGATACTTCTTGGACGAAAACTCCAGGTGGGACCTGGGTCCGACTGGATCCTAGTTTCGACAACACATCTGCTGCCGTGTTGCGATCTATCTCCACATGATGAAATTCCAGCCCTTCGAATTTGTCTTCCAGCTTTCGGACGGTTGTGCAGTACTTGCCCATAGAGTCATTCGAGCAATCCCATTCTTTATTTATCTGACTTATGACCACCAGTGAATCTCCGTATACCATCAGTCTCTTAATGCCCAGTGATACGGCAATGTCCAGTCCATGAATCAAAGCTTCATATTCTGCTGCATTGTTGGATGCTGAGAATAACAACTGAAGAGCATATTTGAGTTGTTCACCTCCAGGTGCAATGAAGAGGATCCCTATGCCTGCCCCCTGTAGCTTCAACGAGCCATCGAAATACATCTGCCATATTTCTACAGTCTCTGGGTTATCTGGCACTTGTTGCTTGGTCCACTCTGATACGAAGTCAACTAATGCTTGAGTCTTTATTGCAGTGCGAGGTCGAAACTCGATGTCGTGAGCTCCCAGCTCGCAGGCCCACTTGGCTATTCTTCCGATGGCTTCTTTATTGTGGAGAATATCCCCTATTGGAAATCCAGTGACTACTATGACTTTGTGGTCGTCAAAGTAGTGATAGAGCTTGCGAGCAGTTAGAAGTACTGTATACAATAGTTTTTGAACTTGAGGATATTTCTTCTTTGAGGGCCCCAGAACTTCACTGATGAAATAGACAGGACGTTGTACTAGATATGCATGTCCCTCCTCTGCTCGCTCAACTACCAACGCGGTGCTTACCACGTGGGTCGTGCAAGAGATGTACAACAACAGATCTTCTGGCGATTGACTTGGCGTAGCTCGGTGTGGTGGCTTTAATACTGGCGGTGTTGTCAGGAATTTCTTCAGTGCATCAAGGGCTTCCTGAGCTCTTGAAGTCCACTAGAACTTGTCCACCTTCTTGAGCAACTTGTAGAACGGTAGGCCTTTTTCTTCTAACCTTGATATGAACCTGCTTAGAGCTGCCATGCATCCAGTAAGTCTTTGCACTTTCTTCTGTGACCGCGGTGCTTCCATCCTCATGATAGCCTCGATCTTTTCTGGGTTAGCTTCAATTCCTCGGTGGCTGACAATGAATCCGAGCAATTTTTCTGTTGGCACTCCAAAGACGCATTTTTCTGGATTAAGCTTCCACCGATATCGTTGCAGGCTATTGAAGACCAACTATAAATCTTCAATGAAGTTTTCTGAGTTCTCTGTCTTGATCACCATGTCATCCACATAAGCTTCTACACGCTTGCCCTAGTGATCGACTAAGCATGTCTGAATGGCTCTTTGGTAAGTCGCTCTAGCGTTTTTGAGGCCAAACGGCATGGAGGTATAGCAGAAAGCTCCAAACGGGGTGATGAATGCAGTTTTTTCCTCGTCTTCTTTTGCTAGGTTGATCTGATGATACCCAGAGTAGCAATCCAAGAAGGACAACATAGAACACCCAGCGGTTGGAAGTCCGAAGGGATCCTTCAGACAGTGCTTGTTGAGATCTGTATAGTCAACGCACATGCGCCAATCCACTTTATTCTTTTTGAGTACAAGAATAGGATTTGCTAACCACTCAGGATGCAGTACTTCTCTAATGAATCCTGCTGCGACTAGACGAGCTAGCTCAGCACGGATGGATTCTCTCTTGTCGGGCGTGAAACGACGTAACTTTTGTCGAATCGGCCTTGCCTTGGGATAGACCTTCAGTTTGTGCTCACCCAGCTCTCTTGGGACTCCCAGCATATCCACAGGTTGCCATGCGAATACGTCTCGGTTATCTTGCAGGAACTGGACGAGCGCGCTTTCCTATTTGTCATCCAGGCTGGAGCTGATGATGGCAGTCTTGCGTTCATCAGCGAACCCGAGGTTGATTCTCTTGGTTTCCTCAGTCGGCCGCATAGAGGTCACGGCTTGAGCTTCATTTGTAGGTACTGTGAGGTCCTCCTCAGGCTTTGAGTTTGCCTGTGCAGAAGAAGTCGTTGATAGTTTGGTGGTGAGAGCCGCCTGAATGGCCACTCGGAAGCACTCTGCGGCGCCTTGGAAGTCAGCACGCACAGTGATGATTCCTTATGGTCTAGGCATCTTCAATATCATGTACGTATAATGCGGAATGGCCATGAACTTCACCAGTCCAGGCCTGCCGATGATGGCGTTGTATCCACAGTCGAAGCTTGCCACCTCGAACCTCAGGAACTTGGTTTTGTAGTTTTCCGGAGTTCCAAAGGTGACCGACATGTAGATGTGTCCGAGTGGATATTCTCCTTCAGTCGACACGATGCCGAAAAAAGGAGTGTCTGACTCGTGGAGTTCTTTGAGTGCGACCCCCAAGCCTTGAAGCGTCCGGAGGAAGGTAACGTTGATGCTGCTTCCCCCGTCCACTAACACCTTCTTTACCCTGCTCTCTCGGATCACCGGATCGACGAGGAGCGGGTATTTACCCGGGTGATCGAAGTTGAGCCACTGATCCGCCCAAGTGAAGGTGATCGGGTGTTCGGACCATCAATACGGGGCGGGAGGACCTGTGGCCGCCACCAGTACCTGACAGTCATTGAGCTTCTGTTGCCTCTTGCTTTCTTGCAACCCATGTCCACCGAAGATGACGTTGACTTCTCCGTCGACACGCGGGAATGCTCCGCCTCCTCCCCCTTCCTGTTGTTGAGGCAGTCGAGGTTCTCCGGGTCCTCCTCGAGGTGGGGGAGGTGGTAGAGGTTGGAAGGGTCGGCCGTTCCCAACGGAGTGCTTAAAGTCCCTGCAGTTCCGGAGGGTGTGGCGCATGTCCTTGTGGTACGGGCACTGGGCGTCGAGGATATCGTCCAATGTATGTTCGCCTCCCCGAGGTGCTCCTTGGGCGCGAGAGGCGGGTGGTCCGGCGGCGTGAACTTCTTCACGAGGCCTCTTCTCCCAACGCTTGTCGGGTTGTTGGTTCGTGTCACGCCGTGGTGCCATCGGTGCAGGCTTCGCTCCTCCGATGAGGTCCTGAGCTCATTCGTCGGTGGTGATGTAGAGGTCCACTTCCCAGAATAGCTGCTCAGAGGTAGTCGGTGCCTTTTGCAGTATGGCTAGGACGAAGGCCGAGTCATTAGATCCCCGGTAGAAGTCTTTGATTACCGCTGCTTCTGCAACCTCGGGGATTCGATTTCTCATGGTCTGGAATCTTTTGAGGTACGACCGAAGAGTCTCATCTCCTCGGCGCTTGATGGATTTGAGGTCCCATGGCTGCGCCGGTTTGTCGGAGAGAGATTGGAAGTTGGCGATGAAACATCGACTGAAGTCACTCCAGTCGTCGATGCAGTGTCGAGGTAGGTGTTGTAGCCATTGCAGCGCATCCTGCCCAAGGACGATGGGCAAGTATGCGGTCATCACATCTTCAGTTGCCCTAGTGGCTCAGGCAGCGATGGTGTATACAACCAACCAACCTCCGGGTCCTGCTTAGGCTCGTACTTGTCGACGTTGGAGACTTTGAAGTTAGGGGGCCATTGAATGACCCTGAGACGTGGAGTGAGCGTCGATACTCTGCACGTGTCCTCCTATCGACGATGTTGATGTCGGTCCCGGGGAGGGGAGTCATTGACGTGGTGCCTCGACTGTCCCCGGGTCATGCTGCCAGTTGAAGTTGTTGCCAACTCAACTCTAGTGGCCTGACTTCGCGCAGGGACGCCGTGATCCCGGTCATACTCTTCTCGGCGCCAAATCTCGTTCCCGTGTCGTCGTTCGCGTGAAGCGTTGATGGAGCTCCGTGCATCCCGCCGACTATTGATGGTGTGTCGTAGGTCGCTCGGTGGATGGGCGAGAGTTAGAAGATAATTAGCTGCCTGAGTGAGCAGCCGTCGATAGCCCTCGGCGTCTGGAGTCCGGGGGAGGCCATCGGCTATCCGAGCCAACACTCCATCGACCTCGCTCGGTGTGTTCATGGCTCGGGCGAAGTCGGGGTTCAAGTTTCATCTGAGAAGAGGGTTCTCTCAGCGTTGTCTCGCTTTCTGTTCGGCTTGCTCTCGAGCTTGCCGACGATCGCGTCGTCGGGAATTCCTTCTTTCCCTGAAGACCCGTTCTTCTGGGGTTTCTCCCATCTCCGAGATCTCATCTCGTGATACAGGCTGCGCCGGGTTCTGCTCTCCAGCTTCGTGATGTCGCCGAATATTTCGACGTCGGTTCCTTCGTCGGCGAGATTCCCTCTGAAGAGGTTCTTCTCACGGCGCGGTTGGTTCATCGTCGGAGATGGGGGTTCATTCCGCTCTTCCTCCGATAAAGAGGACGTCGGGGTAGAATGGAACCATCGTAGTGACAAGTTTCTTCCTGTTCTCCTTTGAGGGCGGAGATACCAGAAGACCAGCTTGATGAGCCTTTACCTCATTTGCTTCCTTTTTCCTTATGATCCGTGTCCATTTTTCCGTAGAAGAGGTGGACAGCGGAGTTCTCTAGGTAGACGGATCCTCTGTTCTCGGCTTGCAGGAGGTAGTCTTCACTCGGAGCGCTGGAGGTTGCGCTTTTTCCTGCTTTGCTATGACTTTCCTGGAGATTGTTGAGGAAGGCTTTTTCTCTGGTGGATCCGCGATGCGATGTAGAGTTCCTTCTTCGTCTGCCACAGACGAAATGGTTCTGAAGCAGAACACGGATCCAGGGCAGAGGATAATCTTGTGCTGGAAAGTGATGGACACTGAGCTAGCTTGGATCAGTGACACCCCCCTACCTGGCGCGCCAGCTGTCGGTGTTTTGGGTCCGACCGCGCACCCGAGGTTGCCCCTTGAGGTGCTTTTGGAGTAGGACGGTGTTACCGATTGTAGCTCAATGGTTCGTGCTAGATGCACGAGAGACAGTAGACGATTTTGCACAGGTTTGGGCCGCTTTGAGACGCGTAACACCCTACGTCCCGGTGTGGATCTTTTATGGGGTGGGTTACAGAGGAATTCTCTAGCACGAGGGATGCTAGAGAGCTAGGTGGATGACCGATGAATGAGATGAAGATAATTTTGATGGGGTGCCCCCTAGGCCTTATATACTCGACCGTGGGGCGATACATGCGGATATGATAACAACGTGAGCCTAAGTAATAGTGAACCGACTGAGCCTATCTTCATATAATTCTGCCGACTCATCGCCATTCAGTTCCGATGCCTGAGGACGTAGCGCGAGAAAGTCGGGCTACTGCTGTGGATGTTACTCAAATCTGTTGGGTCATCTGGGCTCGAGTTGATCTGATCTCGTGTTGATCCAATCTGCCGAAAGTTCTTCCCCTAGCCCACGAAGGGATGGCCTTGCGAAATAATGGGCCTGGGACCCTTCGCGAGGCCTTCTTGCCTTCTAGTGGACCCGGGGGATATCTGTCCCCCACACTTGTGATGGTCTTCTTTGCTTGAGTCGGCCTTGGATACCCCCTAGTATATATCTTTAACACATACCATCAGGGAAATCTACCCCCTAATACTATACACATGGTCAATGAAGATACTTGTCTTTCCTTATCCTTAGATAGGTTCTCAAATTTGGACGTGTCAGTAGCTTTAGAGGTCCTTTTAAAAGCATCGTGAGAGGGAAAAGAACCTTATATTTGTCCAAAGGTGATGACACCCCATCTCAGGTCATTCGTGTAAACACTAATGTGGATCGAAGTTGGTAGTTCCTATGAGAATAATTACTGTCATGCCCCAAAATAGGTCAGGATATGCCTTGTCAACCATGGGCAATTTGTAATTTTGGGGTGTGATGAGGGTGGGGATTGAGGATGCCCGAATGACTCCCATATAAATGATTACGTGACTATTGTTAAAGACAAAGAAACCAGACTATCCATGTTCTATTCAGTTTCACTTGTACCATTGCTATTGTCATTAAATTCACTACTTGGGATAAAAAAACTAGTGGAATACCTTTTCTATTGCACTTAATTCACTGTTCGGGACCAAAATGTTATTGCACTAAGTTCACTACTTGAGACAAAAAGCCAACGGACCCTCGAGTTCCCCCAATGGTCTCTATAGTCTTCTAAGGTTCCAACAATAAATTTAGAAAAAGACTAACACATCTGTCAACTCAAAGAATTGAGTCAGGGTGGACAAGTTCCACTACAAGAAATTGTTGGGGGGGGCCCTCTTTAGCCGAAGGTCCTCAAAACATTAGATTGGCCAGTTATCTTTGAGTTTTTTAGGTATAATAGGGTAAAGAGCCAAAAGACACTTTCCGCCTGTAGATGTGCTGTCATTATGCTCAATAAGACGAATCCACAAACTTCGGTTAGACGACACGCGTGTCCAATGGATGAGATGTTGCGAGCAAGACGAAATTCTCAAGACTTGTTCAACAAGATTACAAAACAGAAGGACAACAGTGCCCTTAATCATCTTTGTAGCTCATTTTTGTATATGCATGAGGGCATGGTTGTAATTTCTACGAAGTTGTACCTCTTGACTATAAATAGAGGAACAATGTCATGTATAGGGCGTGCTCTTTCACAAGAAATAATTGTCTTACTCCGCCTATAAAGTTGTTTTATCTTAACTTCGCATTGTTGTTTGTAAAAGCCGAATGTATCTTTGTACTCATTTGTCTTATAATAGAAAATGGAGAAAACTAATGTTCAATTGAGATGAGTTGATTGCTTTACCTTAATGTCTTGCATATTTTATGCTTAACACCTGTTATTTAACCTTTATACCTTCTCCTTTTAATTAATCTCTTTGATAAGAGTTAATTAAAAGGCGAAGGATATGATTAATTCATTTGTGTTGCTTTGCTTTTGATGTCCCTCAGGTATCAAAAGCATGTAACCATCGTCAGAAATTATGTTGTGTTCATTAGTGATTACAGAATGTACTAGATTGATGTCCAATTTTTCTACTTTTTCTATGATTTTTATACATTTTTCTAGTGCGTCTCAAAAATATGTCTCCATTTTAATTTTGTAATAATAATAATAATATGATTTTTTGGCCTGTTCTTCCCACATAATCTCTTAGACTATATTGTGTACGCCTATAAATACGAAATTTCTAATTATTAATTTTGTAATAATAATAATATGATTTTTGGTCTGTTCTTCCGACATAATCTCTTAGACTATATTGTGTACGCCTATAAATACGAAATTTCTAATTATCTAAAAGATGAATAACAAACTCGCGACGGGGTACATAAGCGCGTGGCCGTGTGGATGTTAGTGGGCTGTTACTCGGCACTGGATGGCGGATGCGCGGGAACGCCGGCCCATTTCTGAAAAAGAGGAACCAGGGGTCCCAGCCCGTGGTTGGCGTTGAGGTGGGTTGTGATGGCCGCCATGGAATGGAACTCTTTGTACACGAACATATTCTATGTAATCGATGCAACCGTATAATCAAGTAATCCGATGCATTCAATCAAAATGAAACAATGACTGCTATTTTATATTTAACTTCTTCCACCTAAAACTAATAGGTATTTTACATTTAACCCTTTCACCTAAAATAGCAGTCACAGTTCTCTTATATAAAAAAGTGACCACATTATATGTAAGCCAATACTATAGATGGCCAAGTAGGCCGTGTTAAATGAACCGGCACTAAGCATCGCATGGCCCGTAGTGCTTCGACACGGCACGAACACGATCCATATTGTACTAGTGCAGGCACGACATGGGTTTAGTGTCGTGCTTGGGCCTCCACCCAGGCACGATGAGCTGACACGAGCACGACACGATTAGGTGGTCGGCACGATTAGACACGGTTTAGACCAATTGATAGTCTGTAGATGTGATTGTAATATGTATATGTGATTGTGAATTGTGATTTGTTATTGTTTTAAGCTTAATAAATTTATTTTATAATTATATACATGTTCAAGTTCTAAACTTGTATATATAATCTTAAAGATCTTCTATGTTTTTTGAGCTCTCAAAGGAAAATAGTGTCTGGACTAACACGGACACGGTGTTAGTGTCATATAGTGCCGGCACGGCACGATTAGACACTATAGTGTAGTGTCTGGGCCGATGACTAAGCACTAGTGTCGGCAAGATACGATTACTATAATGTCTAATAGTGTCGTGTCCAATATTGCTAGTGTCAGTGCCGTACCGGGTGGTCCATTTGACCATCTATAGCCAATACTACATCAACAAAACCATCAAAGACGGGGGATTTTCAAGATCAGCGCATAGTTAGTTTTTTTTTTGTAGCTAGGGAGAGAGTGGCTAGGGAGTAAATCGGACTTGACTCACAATTATATCAACACTAATAACACTAATAAGCTGGTAGTGTTCTATCAGTGCTAAGTTAATTTCTACAACACTGTTTTAACACGTACGGTACGCATTATTGCAACATCCTAGCATTGTCAACGGAATGGAAGGGACGCGCTCTCACCCAATTAAACGGCAAGAGGGACTGTAGGACGTCGTCGTTGGGACGAATCAATCATCTTTACACGTGATTAGTTATATATTACTTATTGAATGGTTAGCACAAGCATGTCATGGTGATCTTTAATTTGTCATGTTATCTGGTGGTCTGCACCTTTAAAAAAAGATCCAGTGACCTCTCGACCGAAAACAAAATGCGATCCCTATCTCAATCTTCATCCATTTCAAGTCTCAGCTGCATATAGGGGCGTACGTATGGGTAGGAGGGACGCGGATGGGGCTGAAGTGATAACGGATCATAATTCAAATATTTTTTTAATAAAATATTAGAGTTCTAAATAAATTTGATCCTAATTTAATCTGATCTTTAAATCAGCACGTCAACACACGAGCACCGCTAGATTCCGTACTCCGTAGCTAACCGTCTGCCTTGTCCAGCTTGTCGGTACGTGGCAGACTATGAATTCCAGGTCATTTTATACGCCGTCGTCGTCGGTCGCCGCAGCTGGCAGCCCGATGGTGCCGCGGCCTAACGCACGGTTGGTGGCACCGATCGAGTGCATCGGCGACTGCAAAGCTCAGCTCCATCGGTCTCAGGATGCCGAATAACATGCATGGTTGTTGAATTATGCAGGCACGTGTTTATTCACCGGTGGCCGCTACCCTGCTCTGGTTGTTTGTCATATACATGGCGCGAGTCAGGCCGGTCATTTCCAGCGTATGCAGTTAAATGGTCTTAAAATGGTTTATTTTGTATTTGTCTATGTAGCATGTATTTCTCATATGTAGTCAACTATACCTGTACATGTGGCCTGTGCCGTGCCGGTCACAAAAGCACGGCCCATAAAGTCACGGCACATAAAAGCACATATCTAATTATGGGTCGTGCCGTGTCAGCACGAGTGTCTTGTCATCGGTGTTGAATAATTAGATAATTTTCAGGTTAAATTCCGAATATAAATCATGACAAAATCAGAAGAACTGAAGTAAAAAGTCAAATCAGATGACGCGTGACATAGTGGTAGATGGCGCGGACCGGAATCAGCGGGGTTGATGATCAGCGGAATCAGCTGGGTCGACGACGTCAGAAGATCACGAGCAGTCATGTGTGGACGCTTCCTAAAAACCTTATTCGTTCTCTCTCGGTGCAGGATCTTAAAGGCGAAGGGTTCTGGAGACCTACTCTCCCGATCGCAGATGCACGTCTGCGGTTGGGATGAAGATAACTGAAGGCGACGCAGCTGTGAACAGAGGCGAAAGCGAAAACTGGGATGATTTAAACTAGTTCCACTCCACTTGGACTAGCAATATGGTACTATTTGTTCCACCATTCCCTAGCCGTACACATATATGGGCTTTTAAGATTTTCCTGGGATTTATTTGAATTTCTCAATTGGGTCTAGCCCATAAATCCTAACAACCCCCACCAGATCTCAAATGCCCATCTGCAGTTTTCGCCACTGTTCACTACTGTTTAATATGCTAGTGTTTCAGCAGAGACTGTTAAGTTGAACTTCCGCCTAGAACTCCAAGCTACACCAACCCATAACTTGGACAATGGACTATGCCTTGAATTGCAAGTTTTCTGTGAATGAGTTTCACTTAAAGCCATGACCAGTACTTGGCTACCAGTAGTCCCCTTCTCATGTGGAGCATATACGTCGTACTCCAAGGTCTCTTCATGAGTTTACTACAGATCACCTAGTTGTCATAGACTGCGAGGTTAGACAGTCTAACTCATATAGGTGTGTTTTTTCAAGATGTTCTGCAGGACAACATCTTTGCTAATACAAGCCAACAAAACACATTAAGGCACAAAACCAACCTGCCTTACAGCATTTGAGAGTATTGCATCTTTACTTAGAGAGGGTCAAAGGTTACTCTCCTCAGTTAACCAATGGCTTGTTCTTCCCAGGACCTAATTCACGGGATCTCCGATCACATAGACTGGGTTTCCACCATGGCAACTTATACGGGTCTCATACCCATCTCTCTCGATGCGATTTCTATCACATTACATGGTAGTCCCTTGGTAAAAGGATCTGCCAGATTTTTATCTGTTGAAATGTCACACTTATAACTCCAGAGTTTCTCAACTTTCTGACAGACTTCAATCGTCTTTTGACATGTCTTGATGACTTCCCATTATCCTTAGAACTTGTTACTTTAGCAATCACTGTCTGATTGTCACAGTTCATAAGGATAGCTGGTATTGGTTACTCAACCACCGGTAAGGCCATCAAGAGTTCACGCAACCATTCTGCCTCAACGGTTGCTGTGTCAAGTGCAGCTAGCTCGGCTTCCATGGTTGACCTCGTCAAGATGGTCTGCTTGCATGACCTCCATGATATCGCACCTACACCAATAGTAAAGACATAACCACTGGTGGCATAAAGCTCGTCTGCATCAGATATCCAGTTCGAATCACTATATCCTTCAAGTACTGCATGCTGACCAGAATAATGAATTCCATAACTCATTGTACCTTGCAAGTAGCGCATAACCCGCTCAAGTGCATGCCAATGATCAGTCCCGGGGTTTGACATGAACCTACTCAATTTGCTCACAGCAAACGAGATATCGGGCCTTGTTGCACCAGCAAGATACATGAGTGAACTAACGATCTAAGAGTATCTCAATTGGTCTAAACCAATTCTCTTGTTCTTTCGTAGTGTCACACTGGGATCATAAGGTGTTGGAGAAGGTTTGCAATCAGAGAAGCCAAATCGCTTCAAAACCTTTTCAACATAGTGAGATTGCGAGAGAGTAATCCCACCATTTGCCTTAATCAGCTTGATGTTTAGAATCACATCAGCTTCCCCCAAATCTTTCATATCAAAACTCTTTGATAGAAAAGACTTGACCTCATTGATCACATCAATGTTTGTGCCAAATATCAATATATCATCAACATATAAGCACAATATAACTCCTTCGCCCCCACCATAGTGATAATATACACACATGTCTGCCTCATTAATGGCAAAGCCTGCAGACGTTAGAGTCGTGTCAAACTTCTCATGCCACTGCTTTGGTGCTTGCTTCAGACCATACAAAGATTTCAATAACTTGCACACCTTGCTTTCTTGACCCTTTACTACAAATCCATCAGGCTGTTCCATATAGATTTCCTCGTCCAGCTCTCCATTAAGAAAAGCTATCTTTACATTCATCTGATGAACAAGGAGACCATACGAGGCAACCAAGGAAAGTAGTACTCCAATAGTAGTCATTCTAGCAACAGGTGAGTAAGTATCAAAGAAGTCTTCTCCTTCTTTCTGAGTATAGCCTTTAGCCACAAGCCTAGCCTTGTACTTCTCAACTATACCATCAGGCTTGAGCTTCTTTTTAAACACCCACTTACAACCCACAGGTTTACATCCATAGGGTCGATCAGTGACTTCCCACGTACCATTTGAAAGAATGGAGTCTATCTCATTATGAACTGCTTCTTTCCAATCATCTGCATCTGGAGACGTAAATGCTTCTGCAATGGTAGTAGGAGTATCGTCCACAAGATACACAATGAAATCATCACCAAAGGATTTTTCAACCCTTTGTCTCTTGCTCTTTTTAGGAGCATCATTGTCATCCTCCTCTAGGACAATTTGATGTGGCTGTTCAGAACTCTCAATAGGTGTACTATGTTCAGGAGTTATCTTAGAAGAGTATCTAGAATTGCTATGAATGTCTTTCATTGGAAATATGTGTTCAAAGAAAGTAGCATCACATGATTCCATAATAGTATCAACATACACATCAGGAACTTCAGATATGCTATGCTACACAAAGCATATCCAAGAAAGACACAATCCATTGTCCTTGGACCAAGCTTGCGCTTTTTATTAATTGGTACATTGACTTTCGCCATGCACCTCCAAGTGCGCAAGTATGAAATTGATGGTTTTCTCCCAACCCACTTCTCATAAGGGGTTTTCTCTTCTTTGCCCATAGGAATTCTATTTAGAACATGACATGAAGTCCGGACTGCCTCCCCCACCATGCCTTAGATAAACCACAAGTGTCTAACATGGCATTCACCAGATCAGTCAACGTACGATTTTTCCTTTCAGCAATTCCGTTTGATTCGGGTGAATAGGGAGGCGTCCTCTCATGAATAATGCCATGTTCTGCACAGAAATCATCAAAGACTTTGGGAAAGAATTCGCCACCACAATCTAATCTAAGACGTTTGATCTTTCTCTCTAGTTGGTTTTCAACTTCAGCCTTATAGATTTTAAAGTAGTCTAAAGCCTCATCTTTAGTTTTTAGCAAGTATACATAGCAAAATCTAAACGCATCATCAATCAATGTCATGAAGTATCTCTTGCCACCTTTTGTCAACACACCATTCATCCCACAAAGATCAGAATGTATGAGTTCTAGAGGTGCCAGGCGTCTCTCCTCAGCAGCCTTGTGAGGCTTTCGAGGTTGCTTCGACTGCACACAACTATGGCACTTAGAACCTTTGACTATGGTGATATTCGGAATTAAACTCATGGTTGAAAGCTGAGACATAGAGCCAAAATTAATATGACACAAACAAGAATGCCAAATACTCGCAAGATCATCAACATTAGCGCAAATATGATTCACAGACTTATTATTGAAATCTAACAGAGAAAAGCGAAACAAGCCTCTGCAATCATAGCCTTTACCAATAAATTGTCCAGATTTAGACACAACTAATTTATTGGACTCCAAAACTACCTTGAACCCATCTCTACATAGAAGGGTTCCGCTAATGAGATTCTTGTGTATAGAAGGGACATGCTGCACGTTCTTCAGTTGCACGATCTTTCCCGAAGTAAACTTCAGATCCATCGTGCCAGTGCCATGAACAGAAGCATGTGACCCATTCCCCATTAGGACGGAAGAATCCCGGGCACCCTGATAAGAAGAGAACAAATTAATGTCAGAACACACATGAACATTAGCACTGGTATCAAGCCACCAACTAGGTGATTGAAATACTGAGAAGATGAAAGGTAAATTACCATACCCTTTGTCTTCCTCATTGCTAGCGATCACTGTGTTGACATTGCCCTTTTTGCCATGGCGATCCGCTTGATCAGGACAATCCTTGACAAAATGACCCATCTCGCCACATGCGAAACATGTCAGTTCAGCCTTGTTCTTCTTCTTCTTGAAGTTGGTAGTTTTGTTGGGCTTGTTAGATTTTGTCTTTCCTTTGCCCTTGTTGTGGTTCCTTTGAACCATGTTGGCGCTGGAGTGGCCCTCGCCTCCTTTAGATCCCATATCCTTAGCCCGAGCTTTCTCCTCAACATCCAGAGACGCTATCAGATTTTCAACTGATATCTCCTGTCTCTTATGTTTCAGAGATGTGGCGAAGTTCCTCCATGTAGAAGGCAACTTTGCAATAATGCATCCAACCACAAATCGGTCAGGAAGGACTATCTTAAGGTGGTCGAGCTCCTTGGCTATTGTCGGGGACCATAATTAGGGGTACCCCTAATGCTCCTTAATCCGGCTGGAAAACATCTTCAGAACAAACCATAAACGACCGATAAAGCACGGGCTTCGTCCACCGAGGGACGCGACCTCATCCGAGCCCAGCCTCGGGCAAGGACAGAAGTCCCGAACGAATTCACGCCTCGCCCGAGGGTCCCCTCAGTCAGCAGACACACCCTCGGCTCGCCCAAAGTCTAGCGCGGGCAAGTTTTGTCATACAGCGACCTCGTCCGAATCGCCTTACCATCCGACCGTATCGCATGCGCATTTAATGCGGGGATCGCCTGACACCTTATCCTGACACGTGTGCCTCAGTCGGCAAGGTCGAAGTGACCACAGTCACTTCACCCCCCTTTACTGACCGTTCTGACAGGAAAACAGCACTGTTCACCCCGCTCCGGCAACTGTGCCAGCTATTAGGGAAAGGCTGACAACAGCAAGTCACGACCTCCCCCGAGTTCGGCCTTAGGCGCAACAGGGAGCTCCGCCTCGCCCGACCCTAGGCCTCGGCCTCAGCTTTGGCCTCGGGAGAAGGTCTCCGCCTCACCCGACCCTGGGCCTCGACCTCAGCCTCGACCTCGGAGGAGTCTCCGCCTCGCCCGACCTCGGCCTCGTATCAACTACGCTACTGGGGATCCATCATTACCCTACCCTTAGCTAGCCGCCTCAGGCTACGAAGGAACAAGACCGGTGTCCCATCTAAGTTACTCTGGTAATAGGTAATGATGGTTCCCCGCATGTGCCCATGACGTCGGGTGCTCTCAACCCCCCTACGGAAGCAAGGAAACGTCAGCAAGATCCATGCCGCACCGCCAGCTATACTTCTACAGGGCACAAGGCACTTCTCCGATGGCCACGTTGGTACATCTATAGGGCTCAAGGCACTCCTCCGACGGCCACGTTATTACCTGTACAGGGCTCAAGGCACTTCCCTGCCAGCCACGTTAGCACGCAGCTACACCCCCATTATACAGCTGGGCATCTCCTTGTATCTATAAAAGGGGATGTCCAGGACCCCACGGGGGAAAGGAGGAAAAAGGAGGGGAGAGAGAAAGGGAAAAAGGTGCAACGTACGAACACATGGACGCACGATGCAGACGAGCGGAGGCAGACAAAGTAGGAGAGATGTGGTAGAGGCAGCCCCAGACGGCTTGCCTCAAGGCCAAACCCTCTCCTTCTCATTCTCTCTCGTTCTCGCTCTCCCACAACGCTTGTAACCCCTACTACGAGCATCCCGGTGCAAGATAACATAAGCCTCATTTCCCTCTTGTGTTCCATCTTGCATCAACCCATCTAGACAGGGGCACGCAGCACTAAAATTCACTAGTCGGTCCGGTTGAGGGTCCCTTGGGTCTGAAACGCCGATAGTTAGCGCGCCAGGTAGGGGCTCGCTACGTGTTAACAAACACTTTCCCATTGAGTTCCAGATGGGTAGCCTCCAGCAGCCTCTTCAGCCCGGGACGGTGCTCCGCTTTGGGAGTCTCGAGTTCATGTCCCCCGACGGCAGCTACGATATGGTACTCCTCCCCTCGCAGCACGGCAACAACGATGGTCGTCGGCTCACCCGACGAAGGCGAACTCGACAACGACTTCCTCCCGTGGCGGAAGAGGAACACCCGGGTTTGCCCCGCTACCCTCCTCGTCGGAGGAGGAGATGGAGACAGGGCAACCATGGCCAGGCAGGAGGCGACACCTCATCGGCTGTCGAACCAGAGCGAGTCGACGACACCGGCACCCCTGCGGGGGACATGTCGGGCGTTGTCCTCGCACTTGAGACAATGATGGATGCCGCTTCCTAGCAACGTGCCAACCCCAAGCGGACTGATGACGCCAGCACCCTCATGAAGGACTTCTTGGGCGTTAGCCTCGTACCTGAGAAGACGGTGCAGTCCGTCCCTGATGCGGCTTCGCCACCGTCCATCAACCAAGAGGTACCATCTATTTTTCACCCTGTTCCCTTTAGATTCAGTTTCGATCCGCCTAGCGACCCCGCTTCGGTGAGCGCTTTCGCTAGGGCATATCCTGACCTTCCGGGGTACCATATGTGGTCAACTTGGGACCGACTGACGGCCGTCTCAACCTCTGGACCCGCGGGTTCTGAGGAAGAGGACGACCCCGACGTCAGTTGGGATTTCTCCGGACTCCGTGATCCCAGTGCCATGCGCGACTTCATGTCCGCATGTGACCACTGCCTCTCTGGTTGCTCTGATGATGGTCACAGCCTTGACGACGAGGGTTGCGACCCAATTCGCGAGTGCTACCACATCGATCAGGAGGATCACGATGGAGAAAACCACCTTGGCATGCCAGGAAATGACGGCGCCCTTGCACCTGCGTCTCGTGTTGAGATCCCGTGGGAGCTAGCCGTGGTCCAAGTCCCTGCGGGGGGTCAGGACACACAGCTTGAGCAACTCCGCGAGATGCAGGCCAAGCTCGACGAAGAAGCGGGGCGACTTGTGCAGCTCCAGCAAAACATCGAGCATGAGTGGACAGGCCAGGCACTCGCCGGAGGAGCACGTCATCGGGCCTAGGACGTCCAGCGCCGCATTGTTGACGATGCCAGGGCAATGCCGCCCCCGGCCTTCAACAGGGCCGGCCAGAGCCTAGCCGCAGTAGCAATGTTGCTTCGGACAATGCCGGAGCCATCCACCACCGAAGGGCGATGTATCCAGGGCGAGCTCAAGGGACTCCTGGAAGACGCCGCCGTCCGGCAAGCCGAGAGCTCTGCCTTCCGGAGGCAAGGAGACCCCTCAGAGCATCACGCAGTGCCCTCCTGACACATGCAGGAGGCCTTAGTCCACACCGAGCGCACATGGGACGGGACGCCTGCGGCCCCGGATCGCCTCGGCGACAATCAGCGTCGCCGCGACCGTCGAGCCCGCCTCGAGGAAAAGGTGCACCGAGGCTACCACCCCAGGCGCGGGGGACGTTACGACAGCGAGGAGGATCGAAGTCCCTCGCCCGAGCCACCAGGTCCACGAGTCTTTAGCCGGGCCATACGACGAGCGCCGTTCCTGGCCCGGTTCCGAACCCCAACTACCATCACCAAATACTCAGGGGAGACAAGGCCAGAGTTGTGGCTCGTGGACTACTGGCTGGCATGCCAGTTGGGAGGGGCAGACGACGACAATCTCATCATCCGCAACCTTCCCCTTTTCCTCTCCGACGCTGCCCGAGCCTAGCTAGAGCATCTGCCTCCTGCGTAGATCTCCGACCGGGACGACCTGGTCAAGGCTTTCGCTAGAAATTTCCAGGGTACGTACGTGCGCCCTGGGAACTCATGGGGTCTCTGAAGTTGCTGCCAGCAGCCAGGGGAATCCCTACGAGAGTACATCCGGTGGTTTTCGAAGCAGCGCACCGAGCTGCCCAACATCACTGACTCGGATCTCATCGGGGCTTTCCTCGTTGGCACCACATGCCGAGACCTGGTGAGCAAACTAGGGCGCAAGACAGCCACCAAGGCGAGCGAATTGATGCACATCGCCACCAAGTTCGCCTCTGGTCAGGAGGCGGTCGAAGCCATCTTCTGGAAGGACAAGCAGCCTCAGGGAGGGCAGAAGGAAGACGCCCCTGAGTCATCCGCCCAGCGTGGTGCAAAGAAGAAGGCCAAGAAGAAGGCACAAGCAAAGCGCAACGCCGTCAACACGGATCTCGTCGCTGCTGCCGAATGCAGGAACCCTCGGAAGCCTCCCGGAGGGGCCAACACGTTCGACAAGATGCTCAAGGAGTTGTGCCCCTATCACCGGGGTCCCGTCAAGCACACCCTTGAAGAGTGCGACATGCTCCGGCGTTACTTCAACAAGGCTGGACCCTCGGCAGAATGTGGCAAAGACCAAGGCAACAAACAGGGGGGCAACAAGGAAGAGGAGTTCCCGGAGGTCCACAACTACTTCATGATCTATGGCGGATAGGTGGTGAACGCCTCGACTCGGCACCGCAAGCAGGAGCGCCGAGAAGTCTGCTCAGTGAAGGTAGCAGCGCCGGTCTACCTAGACTGGTCCGACAAGCCTATCACCTTCGACCAAGGCGACCACCCCTGACTTCGTGCCGAGCCCAGGAAGGTACTCGCTCGTCGTCGACCCAATCATCGGCAACGTTAGGCTCTCCAAGGTCCTCATGGACGGAGGCAGCAGCCTCAACATCATCTACGCCGAGACCCTGGAGCTCTTGGGGGTTGATCGGTCCGAGATCCGGGCTGGTGCAGCACCCTTCCACGGGATTGCACCCGAAAAGTGTATCCTGCCCCTCAGACAGGTTGACTTACCTGTCTGCTTCGGAACTCACTCCAACTTCCGAAAGGAAACCCTCACCTTCGAGGTAGTTGGGTTCCGAGGGACCTATCACGCGGTGCTGGGAAGACCGTGCTACGCCAAATTCATGGCCATCCCCAACTACACCTACCTCAAGCTTAAGATGCCTGGCCCCAAGGGAGTCATCACCGTCGGGCCCACGTACCGCCACGCTTACGAGTGCGACGTGGAATGCGTGGAGTACGCCGAGGCCCTCGCCGAGTCCGAAGCCCTCATCGTCGACCTGGATTGCCTCTCCAAAGAGGTGCCCGACGCGAAGTGGCACGCCGGCAACTTCGAGCCGGCTGAGGTAGTCAAGTCTGTCTCTCTCGACCCCAGCAACGACGCCAACAAGAAAGTCAGGATCGGCTCTGAGCTCGACCCCAAATAGGAAGCAGTGCTCGTCGACTTTCTCCGCGCAAACGCCGAAGTTTTTGCGTGGAGTCCCTCGAACATGCCAGGCATACCGAGGGATGTCGCCGAGCACTCACTGGACATTCGAGCTGGAGCCCGACCTGTGAAGCAGCACCTGCACCATTTTGATGAAGAAAAGCGCAGAGCCATAGGCGTGGAGGTCCACAAGCTAATGGCTGTAGGGTTCATCAAAGAGGTATTCCATCCCGAATGGTTAGCTAACCCTGTTCTTATAAAGAAAAAGGTGGGAAATGGAGGATGTGCGTAGACTACACTGGTCTAAACAAAGCATGTCCGAAGGTTCCCTACCCTCTGTCTTGCATCGATCAAATTGTGGACTCCGTTGCTAGGTGCGAAACCCTGTCATTCCTCGACGCCTATTCAGGCTATCACCAAATCAAGATGAAAGAATCCGACCAGCTCGCGACTTCTTTTATCACACCTTTTGGCATGTATTGTTATACTACTATGCCATTTGGCATGAGGAATGCAGGTGCAACCTACCAGAGGTGCATGAACCATGTGTTCGGAGAACACATCGGCAGGACGGTCGAGGCTTACGTTGATGACATCATCGTCAAAACAAAGAAAGCCTCCAACCTCCTCTCTGACCTTGATGTAACACTCAGTTGCCTAAAAGCAAAGAGCATAAAACTCAATCCTGAGAAGTGTGTCTTCGGAGTCCCTCGAGGCATGCTCTTAGGGTTCATCGTCTCCGAACGAGGCATCGAAGCCAACCCGAAGAAAATCGCGGCCATCACCAACATGGGGCCAATCAAAGATTTGAAAGGAGTACAAAGGGTCATGGGATGCCTTGCGGCTCTAAGCCACTTCATCTCGTGCCTCGGCGAGAAGGGATTGCCCTTGTACCGCCTCTTAAGGAAGGCCGAGCGCTTCACTTAGACCCTCGAGGCCAAGGAAGCCCTCGGAAACTTAAAGGCGCTCCTTACAAATGCGCCCATCTTGGTGCCCCCCGCTGCGGAAGAAGCCCTCTTGATTTACGTCACCGCAACCACTCAGGTGGTCAGCGCTGCGGTCGTAGTCGAGAGACGAGAAGAAGGGCACGCGCTGCTCGTCCAGAGGCTAGTCTACTTCATCAGCAAAGTGCTATCTGAGACCAAAGTCCGCTACCCGCAAATCCAGAAGCTGCTCTACGCAGTGATTCTGACACGGCGGAAGCTACGACACTACTTCGAGTCTCATCCGGTTACTGTGGTGTCATCTTTCCCCCTAGGAGAAATCATCCAGAGCCGAGAGGCCTCGGGTAGGATAGCAAAATGGGTAGTGGAACTCATGGGCGAAACACTTTCATTTGCCCCTCGGAAGGCCATAAAATCCCAAGTCTTGGCCGACTTTCTGGCTGAATGGACTGACACCCAGTTGCCGACGGCCCCAATACAGCCCGAACTTTGGATCATGTACTTCGATGGGTCGCTTATGAAAACAGGAGCAGGTGCTGGCTTGCTCTTCATTTCACCCCTCAGGAAACATGTGCGCTACGTACTGCGCCTCCATTTTCCGGTGTCAAACGACGTGGCCGAGTATGAGGCCTCGGTTAATGGCCTGCGTATCGCCGTCGAGCTAGGGGTTCGGTGCCTCGACGCTCGTGGCGACTCGCAGCTCGTCATTGACCAGGTCATGAAGAACTCCCACTGCCGTGACCAAAAAATGGAGGCCTATTGCGACGAAGTTCGGCGCTTGGAAGATAAGTTCTACGGGCTAGAACTCAACCATGTTGCTCGACGGTACAATGAAACCACATATGAGCTAGCGAAAATAGCCTCGGGGCGAACGACGGTTCCCCCGGACGTCTTCTCCAAGGATATATATCAGCCATCCATCAAAATGGACGATGCGCCCGAGCCCGAGGAGGCCTCGGCCCAGCCCGAGGTACCCTCAGCCACCGAGGGTGAGGCCCTGCGCGTTGAGGGGGAGCTGAAAGGGAAATGTGCCCTTGGGCCATTTCTAAGTATTTTGGTGATTGAGTGCCAACACAAGTGCTTAAATGTGAATTTATGTCCATGGATGAACAAAGTGCAAATCATGAAGTAAAGGTATGTTTCTAAGCCTTAGTACATTGGTTTTGTGTACTAATATACTTGTCTAAGTGTTAGAAACAGAAAGAAGAAGAAAAGAAGAAAGGTGCAAAAGACTTGGCTGTGTACAGCCAAGACTCAGCTCGGTCTGGCACACCGGACTGTCCGGTGGTGCACCGGACAGTGTCCGGTGCGCCAGGCTGACTCGGCGTGAAGAGGCCGCTCTCGGGAATTCGCCGACGGCGTACGGCTAAAATTCACCGGACTGTCCGGTGTGCACCGGACTGTCCGGTGAGCCAACGGTCGGCCGGGCCAACGGTCGGCCGCGCAATCTGCGCGGGACACGTGGCCGAGCCAACGGCTAGAAGACGGCACCGGACTGTCCGGTGTGCACCGGACATGTCCGGTGCGCCAACGGCTCACGGTCTGCAACGGTCGGCTTCGCTATTTAAGGAAGGAAATCGGGCACCGGACAATGTCCGGTGTGCACCGGACTGTCCGGTGCCCCCGACGACAGAAGGCAAGATTGGCCTTCCAGATTTGCTCTCAACGGCTCCTAGCTGCCTTGGGGCTATAAAAGGGACCCCTAGGCGCATGGAGGAGACACCCAAGCAACCTTAGAGCATTCTTGATCATCCACACTCAGTCTTTGCGCATTTGTTTGTCATTCTAAGTGATTCGAGCTCCGTTCTAGTGAGAACTTTGAGATAGTCTTTTGAGCTCGATTCTTGGCCGTGTGTGTGCGCATTTTGCTGTGGATTTGTGTGTGTTGCTTGCCTCCCTTACTCTGTGCTTCTTTGTGATCATATACTTGTAAGGGCAAGAGACTCCAATTTGTGGAGATTCCTTGCAAACGGGATAAAGAAAAGAAAGCAAAACACCGTGGTATTCAAGTTGGTCTTTGGACCGCTTGAGAGGGGTTGATTGCAACCCTCGTCCGTTGGGACGCCACAACGTGGAGTAGGCAAGCGTTGGTCTTGGCCGAACCACGGGATAAACCACTGTGTCATCTCTGTGTTTGATCTCTTGTGGTATTGTGTTTTGTTGAGACTCCTCTCTAGCCACTTGGCAATTATTGTGCTAACACTTAACAAGTTTTTGTGGCTATAAGTTTAAGTTTCACAGGATCACCTATTCACCCCCCCCTCTAGGTGCTCTCAATTGGTATCAAAGCCGTTCTCTTCACAAAGGGACTAATCGCCCGAAGAGATGGATCCTAAGGGAAAGGGGATGGTGGTCAATAACGAAAAGGAGTCTTTCGTCAACGAGCCAAAGGATGACAAGCCCACTGACTCCGGCTCGGGCTACAAGCAGAAGGAAGGGAAGAAGAAGAAGACAAAGTGCATCAAGGAGATCATATACTACGACGATAGTGATGAGTCTACTTCTTCCCAAAAGGACGACGACAACGACTACAAAAAGACGGTCAATTCGAACTTTTCATTTGATTATTCTCGTATTCAACATAGTTCGAATTCGCATTTGCTTTCCATTCCTCTTGGCAAACCTCCACACTTCGATGGGGAGGACTACGGATTTTGGAGTCACAAAATGCGTAGTCACTTATTCTCTCTCCATCCAAGCATTTGGGAGATTGTAGAGAATGGAATGAAGTTTAATAGCTCAGATAACTCTATGCTCATAAATGAACAAATCCATAGAAATGCACAAGCTACTACTGTTCTGTTAGCATCCTTGTGCAGGGAAGAGTACAACAAGGTGAGCGGCTTGGACAATGCCAAGCAAATATGGGACACCCTCAAGATCTCTCACGAGGGGAATGACATCACCATGCTCACCAAAATGGAGTTGGTGGAGGGCGAGCTTGGACGATTCGCCATGATAAGGGGAGAGGAGCCAACCCAAACGTACAACCGGCTCAAGACCCTCATCAACAAAATAAGGAGCTACGGAAGCACGCGATGGACGGACCACGACGTCGTCCGCCTAATGCTAAGGTCCTTTACCATTCTTGATCCTCATCTCGTGAACAATATTCGTGAGAATCCCAGGTACACGATGATGACGCCCGAGGAGGTACTCGGAAAATTCGTAAGCGGGCGGATGATGATCAAGGAGGCGAGATACGTCGACGACGCGTTGAACGGTCCACTCCACGAGCCTCAACCCATTGCTCTCAAGGCAACAAGGAGCAAGGAGCCGCTACCCAGCAAGGTGGCGCAAGTTGAGGCGGCCGGGCTCAATGATGAAGAGATGGCTCTCATCATCAAAAGATTCAAGACGGCGCTAAATGGTCGCAAGGGGCAACCAAGGAAGACCAAGACAAAGGGGAAGCGCTCATGCTTCAAATGTGGTAAGGTTGGTCATTTTATTGCTAACTGTCCCGAAAATGATAGTGACCAGGAGCAAGGGAAAAATGGGAAGAGAGAGAACAAGAAGATTTACAAGAAGGCCAAAGGCGAGGCACACCTTGGAAAGGAGTGGGATTCGGATTGCTCTTCATCCGACTCCGACGACGAAGGACTCGCCGCCACTGCCTTCAACAAATCGGCCCTCTTCCCAAACGAGCATCACACTTGCCTCATGGCAAGGGAG
This sequence comes from Zea luxurians, assembly GCA_029449295.1. Classification (NCBI taxonomy): domain Eukaryota; kingdom Viridiplantae; phylum Streptophyta; class Magnoliopsida; order Poales; family Poaceae; genus Zea; species Zea luxurians. The sequence continues at coordinate 79,224,554 of JAOPSE010000005.1, forward strand.
AAGAAGGTAATCACTAGTAATGCTAATACTTATGATTCTTCTAGTGATGATGAGTCTAGTGAGGATGAAATAGATTACTCTAGTTTATTCAAGGGATTGGATAGAACTAAGATAGCTAAGATTAATGAATTGATTGATGCCTTGCATGAAAAGGATAGAATCTTAGAGAAACAAGAAGATCTTTTATATGAAGAGCATGATAAATTTGTTAGTGCACAAAATTCACTTGCTCTAGAAGTTAAAAGAAATGGAATGCTTTCTTGTGAACTTTCTACTTGTAATGAAACCATTTCTTCTTTAAAAGGTGAAATTAATGATTTAAATGCGAAACTAGAAGTAGCAAGTAAATCTAACTCTTATGTTGAACATGTTGAAATTTGCACTAGGTGTAAGGATGTTGATATTAATGCTTGTTGTGAACACTTAGTTTCAATTTCCAAACTAAATGATGAATTGGCTAGTCTTAATGCCCAACTTAAGACTAGCAAAAGTGAATTTGATAAGTTAAAATTTGCAAGGGATGCCTACACAATTGGAAGACATCCCTCAATTAAGGATGGGCTTGGCTTCAAGAGGGAAGCCAAGAACTTAACAAGCCATAAGGCTCCCATCTTCGTCAAGGAGAAAGGGAAGGCCCCTATGGCTAGTAGTGCTAAAAAGAACCATGCCTTCTTGTACCATGATAGGAGACAAACTAGAAATGCTTATAGGAGTTATAAGGCTTATGATGATTTTGACTCTCATGCCATGTTTGCTTCTAGTTCTTCCTATATGCATGGTAGAAATATGTCTAGGAGAAATGCTATTCATCATGTGCCTAGAAAGAATATTATTCATGCTCCTAGGAAAGTAGTGAATGAACCTTCTACAATTTATTGTGCTTTAAATGCTTCCTTTGCTATTTGTAGAAAGGATAGGAAAATAGTTGCTAGGAAGTTAGGGGCAAAATGCAAGGGAGACAAAACTTGCATTTGGGTCCCTAAGGATATTTGCACTAACCTTGTAGGACCCAACATGAGTTGGGTACCTAAGACCCAAGCCTAAATTTGCCTTGCAGGTTTATGCATCCGGGGGTTCAAGCTGGATTATCGACAGCGGATGCACAAACCATATGACGGGGGAGAAGAAGATGTTCACCTCCTACGTCAAAAATAAGGATTCCCAAGATTCAATTATATTCGGTGATGGGAATCAAGGCAAGGTAAAAGGGTTAGGTAAAATTGCAATTTCTAATGAGCACTCAATTTCCAATGTGTTTTTAGTTGAGTCTCTTGGTTACAATTTGCTATCGGTTAGTCAACTATGCAATATGGGATATAATTGTCTTTTTACAAATATAGATGTGTCTGTCTTTAGAAGATGTGATGGTTCACTAGCTTTTAAGGGTGTATTAGACGACAAGCTTTACTTAGTTGATTTTGCAAAAGAAGAGGCCGGTCTAGATGCATGCTTAATGGCTAAGACTTGCATGGGCTGGCTGTGGCATCGCCGCTTAGCACATGTGGGAATGAAGAACCTCCACAAGCTTCTAAAGGGAGAACACATGATAGGTCTAACCAATGTTTATTTCGAAAAAGATAGACCTTGTGCAGCTTGTCAAGCAGGTAAACAAGTGGGAGGAGCACATCACAGCAAGAATGTGATGACCACGTCAAGACCTCTGGAGCTGCTGCATATGGATCTCTTCGGACCCGTCGCCTATCTAAGCATAGGAGGAAGTAAGTATGGTCTAGTTATTGTTGATGACTTTTCCCGCTTCACTTGGGTGTTCTTTTTGCAGGATAAGTCTGAAACCCAAGGGACCCTCAAGCGCTTCCTCAGGAGAGCTCAAAATGAGTTTGAGCTCAAGGTGAAGAAGATAAGGAGCGACAACGGGTCCGAGTTCAAGAACCTTCAAGTGGAGGAGTTCCTTGAGGAGGAAGGGATCAAGCACGAGTTCTCCGCTCCCTACACACCACAGCAAAATGGTGTGGTAGAGAGGAAGAACAGGACGCTGATCGATATGGCAAGGACGATGTTTGGAGAGTTCAAGACCCCCGAGTGCTTTTGGTCGGAAGCCGTGAACACGGCTTGCCACGCCATCAACAGGGTCTACCTTCACCGCCTCCTCAAGAAGACGTCGTATGAGTTACTAACCGGTAACAAACCCAATGTATCTTACTTTCGTGTATTTGGGAGCAAGTGCTACATTCTAGTGAAGAAGGGTAGAAATTCTAAGTTTGCTCCCAAAGCTGTGGAAGGGTTTTTGTTAGGTTATGACTCAAATACAAAGGCGTATAGAGTCTTCAACAAATCATCGGGTTTGGTTGAAGTCTCTAGCGACGTTGTATTTGATGAAACTAATGGCTCTCCAAGAGAGCAAGTTGTTGATTGTGATGATGTAGATGAAGAAGATGTTCCAACGGCCGCGATACGAACCATGGCGATTGGAGACGTTCGGCCACAGGAACAAGATGAACGAGATCAACCTTCTTCCTCAACAACGGTGCTTCCCCCAACTCAAGACGATGAACAGGGTCATCAACAGGAGGTGTGTGATCAAGGGGGAGCACAAGATGATCATGAGATGGAGGAAGAAGCGCAACCAGCACCTCCAACCCAAGTTCGAGCGATGATTCAAAGGGATCATCCCGTCGACCAAATTTTGGGTGACATTAGCAAGGGAGTAACTACTCGATCTCGATTAGTTAATTTTTGTGAACATTACTCTTTTGTCTCTTCTATTGAGCCTTTCAGGGTAGAGGAAGCCTTGCTAGATCCGGATTGGGTGTTGGCCATGCAGGAAGAACTTAACAACTTCAAGCACAATGAAGTTTGGACGCTGGTGCCTCGTCCCAAGCAAAATGTTGTGGGAACCAAGTGGGTGTTCCGCAACAAACAAGACGAGCACGGAGTGGTGACAAGGAACAAGGCTCGACTTGTGGCAAAAGGTTATGCCCAAGTCGCAGGTTTGGACTTTGAGGAGACTTTTGCTCCTGTGGCTAGGCTAGAGTCCATTCGTATCTTGCTAGCGTATGCCGCTCACCATTCTTTCAGGTTGTACCAAATGGATGTGAAGAGCGCTTTCCTCAACGGGCCGATCAAGGAGGAGGTGTACGTGGAGCAACCCCCTGGCTTCGAGGATGAACGGTACCCCGACCACGTGTGTAAGCTCTCTAAGGCGCTCTATGGACTTAAGCAAGCCCCAAGAGCATGGTATGAATGCCTTAGAGACTTTTTAATTGCTAATGCTTTCAAGGTTGGGAAAGCCGATCCAACTCTTTTTACTAAGACTTGCGATGGTGATCTTTTTGTGTGCCAAATTTATGTCGACGACATAATATTTGGTTCTACTAACCAAAAGTCTTATGAAGAGTTTAGCAGGGTGATGACGCAGAAATTCGAGATGTCGATGATGGACGAGTTGACCTACTTCCTTGGGTTCCAAGTGAAGCAACTCAAGGACGGCACCTTCATCTCCCAAACAAAGTACACACAAGATTTGCTAAAGAGGTTTGGGATGAAGGACGCCAAGCCCGCAAAGACGCCGATGGGAACCGACGGACACACCGACCTCAACAAAGGAGGTAAGTCCGTTGATCAAAAAGCATACCGGTCCATGATAGGTTCTTTGCTTTATTTATGTGCTAGTAGACCGGATATTATGCTTAGCGTATGCATGTGTGCTAGATTTCAATCCGATCCGAAGGAGTGTCACTTAGTGGTTGTGAAGCGAATTCTTCGATATTTAGTCGCTACGCCTTGCTTCGGGATCTGGTATCCAAAGGGGTCTAACTTTGACTTGATTGGGTACTCAGATTCCGACTATGCTGGATGTAAGGTCGATAGGAAGAGTACATCAGGGACGTGCCAATTCTTAGGAAGGTCCCTGGTGTCATGGAACTCTAAGAAACAAACATCCGTTGCCCTATCCACCGCTGAGGCCGAGTATGTTGCAGCAGGACAGTGTTGCGCGCAACTACTTTGGATGAGGCAAACCCTCAGGGACTTTGGCTACAATCTGAGCAAAGTCCCACTCCTATGTGATAATGAGAGTGCTATCCGAATAGCGGAAAATCCTGTTGAGCACAGCCGCACAAAGCACATTGACATCCGGCATCACTTTTTGAGAGACCACCAGCAAAAGGGGGATATCGAAGTGTTTCATGTTAGCACCGAGAACCAGCTAGCTGATATCTTTACCAAGCCTCTTGATGAGAAGACCTTTTGCAGGCTGCGTAGTGAGCTAAATATCTTAGATTCGCGGAACTTGGATTGAAATGTAGCATAAATGTGTTTATGCCTTTGATCATGTTCATTCTGCATTTTGTTGCTTATTGTGGTGCTCAAGTTGTACAAACACTCCCTGGACCTCACAAGTCCGTGGCAAAATGATGCACAGTTTTAGGGGGAGATGTGTTACAACTTGACCCTTTGAGACTAACCATATGCTTGAAGTTTGCTTGTTTTAGTCTCAAAGGAGAATTGAAAGGGAAAAGGTGGACTTGGACCATGAAAGACTTCCACTGCAGAGGGTAACTTATTCCAAGTCCATCTCATGAACTCTTATTGCCATTTTCTCTAAATTGAAGATTTTGGTGAGGCAATGGGGTTAAAGGGCCAAGATTGATCCCGTTTTGGTGCTTGATGCCAAAGGGGGAGAAAATAAAGGCCAAAGCGATAAATGGATCAACTACCACTTGACTTGAGAGATTTTGAAAATAGTAGAATAGAGCTTTTGGTTTGTCAAAACTCTTTTGTTGTCTCTCTTATCAAAAGTTGGCTTCTTGTGGGGAGAAGTAGTAATTATGGGAAAAAGGGGGAGTTTTTGAAATCTTTGATCAATCTCTTTTGGAATGACTCTCTTTATGCTTCAACATGTGTGTTTGACTTAGAGATAGAGATTTGGTTTTGATTTGCAAAAACAAACCAAGTGGTGGCAAAGGATGATCCAAATATGCCAAAATTGAATCAAAATAAATTTGAGTTTTATTTGAAGTGAGTTTGCACTTGTTCTAGTTGCTTTATGTTGTGTTGGCATAAATCACCAAAAAGGGGGAGATTGAAAGGGAAATGTGCCCTTGGGCCATTTCTAAGTATTTTGGTGATTGAGTGCCAACACAAGTGCTTAAATGTGAATTTATGTCCATGGATGAACAAAGTGCAAATCATGAAGTAAAGGTATGTTTCTAAGCCTTAGTACATTGGTTTTGTGTACTAATATACTTGTCTAAGTGTTAGAAACAGAAAGAAGAAGAAAAGAAGAAAGGTGCAAAAGACTTGGCTGTGTACAGCCAAGACTCAGCTCGGTCTGGCACACCGGACTGTCCGGTGGTGCACCGGACAGTGTCCGGTGCGCCAGGCTGACTCGGCGTGAAGAGGCCGCTCTCGGGAATTCGCCGACGGCGTACGGCTAAAATTCACCGGACTGTCCGGTGTGCACCGGACTGTCCGGTGAGCCAACGGTCGGCCGGGCCAACGGTCGGCCGCGCAATCTGCACGGGACACGTGGCCGAGCCAACGGCTAGAAGACGGCACCGGACTGTCCGGTGTGCACCGGACATGTCCGGTGCGCCAACGGCTCACGGTCTGCAACGGTCGGCTTCGCTATTTAAGGAAGGAAATCGGGCACCGGACAGTGTCCGGTGTGCACCGGACTGTCCGGTGCCCCCGACGACAGAAGGCAAGATTGGCCTTCCAGATTTGCTCTCAACGGCTCCTAGCTGCCTTGGGGCTATAAAAGGGACCCCTAGGCGCATGGAGGAGACACCCAAGCAACCTTAGAGCATTCTTGATCATCCACACTCAGTCTTTGCGCATTTGTTTGTCATTCTAAGTGATTCGAGCTCCGTTCTAGTGAGAACTTTGAGATAGTCTTTTGAGCTCGATTCTTGGCCGTGTGTGTGCGCATTTTGCTGTGGATTTGTGTGTGTTGCTTCCCTCCCTTACTCTGTGCTTCTTTGTGATCATATACTTGTAAGGGCAAGAGACTCCAATTTGTGGAGATTCCTTGCAAACGGGATAAAGAAAAGAAAGCAAAACACCGTGGTATTCAAGTTGGTCTTTGGACCGCTTGAGAGGGGTTGATTGCAACCCTCGTCCGTTGGGACGCCACAACGTGGAGTAGGCAAGCGTTGGTCTTGGCCGAACCACGGGATAAACCACTGTGTCATCTCTGTGTTTGATCTCTTGTGGTATTGTGTTTTGTTGAGACTCCTCTCTAGCCACTTGGCAATTATTGTGCTAACACTTAACAAGTTTTTGTGGCTATAAGTTTAAGTTTCACAGGATCACCTATTCACCCCCCCTCTAGGTGCTCTCAGGAGCGGAATGGGGTCACACCGGTTCCAAACTGGCAGACCCCGTACCTGGAATATCTCCTCCGAGGAGAGCTGCCCCTCGACAAGGCCGAAGCTCGGCGACTAGCTCGGCGCGCCAAGTCGTTCGTTTTACTGGGTGATGAAAAGGGGTTGTACCACCGCAGTCCCTCAGGTTTTCTCCAACGGTGCATATCCATTGCCCAAGGACAAGAGTTGTTACAAGAAATACACTCGAGGGCTTGTGGTCACCATACAACACCTCGAGCCCTCGTGGGAAACGCTTTCCGACAAGGTTTCTACTGGCCAACCGCGGTGGCCGACACCACTAGGATTGTACGCTCCTGCCGAGGGTGTCAATTCTACGCGAGACAGACGCACCTGCCCGCTCAAGCCCTGCAGATAATACCCATCACTTGGCCATTTGCCGTGTGGGGTCTGGACCTCGTCGGCCCCTTGCAGAAGGCACCTGGGGGCTTCTCGCACCTGCTGGTCGCCATCGACAAATTCTCCAAGTGGATCGAAGTCCGACCCTTAACCAGCATCAGGTCCGAGCAGGCGGTGGCATTCTTCACAAATATCATCCATCGCTTTGGGGTCCCAAACTCAATCATCACCAACAATGGCACACAGTTCACTGGGAAAAAGTTCCTAGACTTCTGCGAGGACCACCACATCCGTGTGGACTGGGCCGCCATAGCGCACCCAATGACAAATGGGCAGGTGGAACGCGCCAACGGTATGATTTTGCAGGGACTAAAGCTAAGGATCTACAACGACCTCAATAAGTTCGGCAAGCGATGGATAAAAGAGCTACCCTCGGTGGTTTAGAGTCTGAGGACGATGCCAAGCCGGGCCACGGGCTTCACGCCGTTTTTCCTAGTCTATGGGGCCGAGGCTATCTTACCCACGGACTTGGAATATGGTTCCCCGAGGACAAAGGCTTACGATGACCAAAGCAACCAGACCAGCCGAGAGGATTCATTGGACCAGCTGGAGGAGGCTCGGAACGTGGCCCTACTACACTCAGCACGGTATCAGCAGTCCCTGCGACGCTACCACGCCCGAAGGGTTCGGCCCCGAGACTTCCAAGTGGGAGATTTGGTACTTCGGCTACGACAAGACGCCCGAGGGCGCCACAAGCTTACTCCTCCCTGGGAGGGGCCGTTCATCATCGCCAAGATTTTGAAGCCCGGGACATACAAGCTGGCCAATGATCAAGGCGAGGTCTACAGCAACGCTTGGAACATCGAACAGCTACGTCGCTTTTACCCTTAAAATGTTTCAAGTCGTTCATGTATCTCGCTTTCTTTACATGCATAAATAAAGTCTAACCATCAAGGAAGGATCAGCCTTGCCTCGGCAAAGCCCGACCCTCCCTCGGGGGCTAGAAGGGGGGAACCCCCTCTGCGTCAAAATTTTCCTTTTCTCGGAAAAGTCTTTTCTGCCAGAACGTCTTTCACGCTTTTCAACTGCTTCGATAACAGAATCCTAAAAACGAGCGAGAGAGACCTTGAACGACAAGGCTGATCGAGCCGAGGGACTCCTACGCCTCCGGGATACGGATACCTCACTCATCACCTTCCGCGAAAAGTAGCTCACGCTCGGATAAGCGATTCTGCTACCGAACAAGTCCTAACGCTCGAAAACTTTTCTGCCAGAACAACTTTCGTGCCTTTTCGACTACGTCGCTAATAGAATCCTAAAAATGACGGGAGAACACGTAAGCGGCAAGGCCGACCGAGCCGAGGGACTCCTACGCCTCCGGGATACGGATACCTCACTCATCACCTTCCGCGAAAAGTAACTCACGCTCGGATAAGCGATTCTGCTACCGAACAAGTCCTAACAAACGAAACGAGAGGAAAGAAAACGCAGCTTTATAACCCGACAATTAAAATGTTTAGGCCTCGGCGGCCACAAAAAAACATACGCATACTTCAAGCAAACTTGTCCTGCACGCTCAGACATCGGCAGGGGGAGAAGCAGCACGCTCGGCGTCATTCCCACCCTCGGCAGGATCTGGCACGGCCTCAGACAGCGACATGGGCGGAAGGATCTCCACCTCAAAGGAGGAGGCCAGCGCCGCACTTGGGCCCTCGACAGCCGCGTCAAGCCTCTGGACCTCGGCTAAGGCAGCCTCCTCTTCGTCGGGTAAGCAGTACCTATAACACCCCTGGTGTTACTGTTACTAAAACTTGAGCATGACATCATAAACATTGGCATTGCATATGTTTCACACACCTAGAGTGCATTTACTAGGTAAAAATTTCAAACAAGTTGTACTGTTTTGGTGTTTTGCAAATAAGACCCTGGAATAGGATACTTAGCCCTAAATAGGGATTAGAGGGGCAAAACATGACCCAAATTGAGAAAACCCTAAGGTATAAGTAAAACAATCATAAAATGTCACCAAAAATGGATCTACATTACATTTATACCTCTGAGATACCAAAAACCCTAATCGAAACCCTGGAAAACTCTAAATCCAAACCCTAGGGGCCTATGTGCAAAATTAGTCCACTTTTGGACTAAAGTGCAAAAACCATGATAAATGAGTATCCTAAGTCACATGGTTCACATTTATGAAGATCCACAAGCTAAACCCTGGGTTTTGGACTAAATTGCAAAAAGACCAAAATTGTGATTTCACTCTAAGTCTGAAATTTAGTGTTATGAGCTCAACTTTGGAGCTGTGTAACTTTCAAACTAGTAAGAATTTGCCCTAGCCCACCACATAAATTTTGTAAACCTATTATAGGAGAGCAACTTTGATGCAGACATCTCCTGTTGTTGTTATACAAAAATTAGAGAAAAACACACCCAAAGTCAGGCTGTCAGGCTGATTAAGTCTGAAATTTAGACTGACAGAAAGATGGCATGAACTTCAAGCTTAATTCTAAGCAGGATCCAGTGGCTTTTTGTAGGAATCCTATGTAGCAAAGTTATAGCTGGATTGTAGCTCTATAACTTTGATGCAGATCTTTGGGCAAGATACCATAGAAATCTGAGAGAAAATCGACCCTAAACTATGGCTGTCACGTTAACTGAATGGAGCTCGCCATGGTATAGTGTCTCGAAACAGATCAGACCGCCAGCGCAGGGTGTGCTCACCGCCGACGATACCTCCGCCGCGATTCGTGTCGTCGGCATTTGGATTCGTGCATAGGGCTAGTAGATAACGCTTTGGGTAGAAAGATCATCACCCTGTGCGCGGGACGCCACTCCGGTGACTCACCGTCGTACCCCCTTTGCTTTGCGGCTTTGGCAGATAGGTTCACCGGCGATGGCTGACTGCTGGTCTTGTGCCACATGCTCAGGTACCCCCGTCGCGTCGCCGTGACTCTCTATAGCCGTCAAATCGTCGCCGGTGAAGTCGCCATGACGGTAGACACGAATCCACTGAGCCAAGGTTCTTCTCTATCTCCGGCCGCCCGCACTGCCCGACCAAATTGCGCACCACCGCCTAAGCCTCCTATAAATTGATAGCCGGGGCTGTTGCACCATATAATCCCGAAGCCATAGCACCCGCTCCCACCCTTAATCATTCACCTGAGCTCTTGAATTTCAAACTTCCCCCAAACTGGTCTCCGCCACCGCAAAGAGCACCTCACCGCGGCCAGCACGATCCAGGTCAGTCCATGTCTTCTGCTTCCCCGTTTAAGTATTCTCATGTGTCTATGATGCTCGCCGACCCACATAATTGAGCTAGACCGCCGCCAATCACCGGGAACGCATGATTCTTTGGTTCATCCGCGCGGTTACCGTGGCCAGAGCGAATCAGGTCACCATTTCTGAAATTAAGTTAGGGGAAACACTCGGGGAAGGTTCAATTCGGTGATAGCCACTCGGGAGCACTGGTCATTGCATAAATCCACTGGCACAACCTCACCGGAGTTCATCCTCCGCGCTGCCGTCGTCGTGGACCTCGTGCAGTGAAGGATTAGAACGTGGGGGTCTTTTCTGTAAACCGTCAGTGACTCAAGAAAATAGTAACCGAACCCATCTCCAGTTAGCCAAAACCCTGAGGGCCTTTCTGCGAAGTCTCCATCGTGGGCGTGGGCGCGCCCCGGTTTCATGTGCTGTTGGGCCGCCTAGTTTGAATTCGGCCCAGAACTGTTGCAAGTTTTTCTTTTTCTTTTTCTTCTAGAGCCAAATAAATTCTAGAAAATTGTAGAAAAATCTTAAAAATGTTAAACCAATTTTCCTAGATTCCTTATTTTCCATAGTATTTAATAAAAATAGTTTCATGATTTTTGGATTAAATAAGGAATTTTGGAGTATTTAAAATTGCTTAAAACATTAGTTCTGGATTTTTAGAAAATAAATGGTAATCCCAAAAATTCCCAAACCTTTTCTTTTAACTTTAAACATTATTTAGAAGCCTTGGGTAGAGTTTGGTTTGATTAGGACCTTGTTTGAGAATTAGAACCCAAAACCCCCACCCCTGCTCTTTGAACTTCACTGTTGACTCCGGAAACCCTAGTTTTCCGGTGAACCGTGAAGGAAAATTGTATTCAAGAACTTGAGATTATAAATTCTTATTATCCTTGCACTTTCATGAGCATTTCATGGCATACATTCTTATATACATATATATGGTTATCTCTAGAAAACGAAGAAGAAGTCGAAGTAACAGAAGAGAAGACACCACCACCTTCGGAACCTCAGGCAGGGAATTGTTTCTACTTTGACATCTGCGGATCCGTGCCTGACTCACCTATAAACGAAGGCAAGCCCCAGTGCATTTGCCACCTTCCTTGATGTTTTTAAAATCTTTCTCACTTGATTAATGCATTAGGTGATAGGAGTTGAATGCTTAAACAATTCCTGCATTACCTTCCTTGAACTTGATTATCTTCCTTGAAACCCTGTTTTCACAAAAGGTTTTTACTATGCTTAGTATTCCTCTAGCAAAACAAAAGGTTTTGTTTTACAAAAGATGATTGGCAAAGTGGGAGGGATGTTTTGAAAATAAAACTTGATGGTGGATCCATCATGGCCGTGATGGGTTCAACATCCGGAAAAGATGTACCTCTGCCAGGTACCAAACTTTGGGTTGAAATGATTAAGCTGAGACCAGGCGGGTGACTTGCACGAGAAAGAGAGTCTCAGTGTAGTGTCTCCGTCTGAGTCGATTAAGGACCGTGTCGATGTAGGCTTGATGACCGAGGACCCTTTAACTGGTCACATGCCTCGTCATGGGTAAGCCTTGCCTCAGGCATACTAAGGCCAGAATAAGATAACACAGAATGGGCGTGGAGCGGTGGCGAGAGTAGCGTGTACCCTCCGTGGCAAGAGGCTGGACGGTGGTGTAACTGTGCTCTCGGTTGGCGTGAACCTGATCTAGTCTTAAGAACCCCGGTGGCGGGTTGACATATGCAAGGGTTAAGTGCTACATATGTCGTGTGATCGGAGATCCTCAGCTGAGTATAATCGATTCGGATCGCCGTACCTTCGCGGTTATGAAGACTTGGTCACTGCCCTATACGTAGAACTCCAGTAAAGATGAAGGACTTGTTAAGAAATTGGCTAGTGCAGGTTAAGTGATTGAACTAGGTTAGAAAGAACTCTAGATGCAGGTAATTTTACCTAACTTGACAATAAAATTGGATTTTTAAGGATCCACTTTTAGTAAGCATTTATGCAAAACAGAGTCTTTGATCATTGAGAAACCTTACCTTGACTCCCTTATAACCAGCATACCCTTGAGAGCCTTTTCTTTAGTCGGGTAAGACTTGCTGAGTAATTCCATACTCAGGATTTTATTCTCTATTGTTTTTAGGTGAGGAAGCAACAAACTTTTGTTGTTTTTGTACCAAGGTGGTGTCAAATGAAGAAAAGCAAGAATGAAGCTGCGGGAGGACCTAGTCCTCCATAAAAACTTTTATGTAAGAACTTATCGGGAGGAGTTTTTACCTCCCTTGGTACTGTAGTAATAAGTACTCTGCACTCGTGTTTATATGCTGGTCTGTAATAACCAACTTTATCTTACTTTCAAATAAATGTAAGTTTATGTAATCGCTTCCGCATTTCTATATCTTCGATGTTCTGTAATGTCTGCGTGACGGGTGAAACGCTCTTGGGAAAGGTAAGAAAAGCAGATACCAAACTTGTCAAGTAATTCAGGGGAATCTACAAGGTTGTCTGAGGTCCGTTGGACAAGGACAACTGTAGGTGGGAATAACTTGGCAGGTTCCGTCATAGTACCCCTCGCTGACCCGCTCCAGATCCACGTCGTAGTGGGAAGCGAGCATGGCGAAGGCCCACCTAACGCCGTGGTGCAGCGCTCCGTGGAGTCTGTTGCGCACATGGCCACCCAAGGCCCGCAGATGACTCTGGGGGGAACTACACGAGGGGACGCCGTCGAGGCCAAAGGCCTGTCAGAAAGCCGAGACAGCCTCGGACATGGCCACGCGCTCGGCCTCCTTCCTCTCAGCCGCCTCGGCAAGCGCCTTACAGTTCTTGATGGACTCGTTAAGAGCCGTCTCGAACCCTGTAGATAGCAGGACAACATTCTTCAGACGCAAGGAGAAGAATGGAGACAAAAACAAAGTCACAGAGTGGGCAAAACATACCCTCGGCCTGGGCACACTGCTGTGAGGCCATGGCTCGGGCAGACCGGGCAGACCCGACGACCACGGCCAGACCCTCCGCAAGGGTCCTGGCCTGAGCGGTCGCCTCGGGTCTAGAAAGGGGAAGCCCCCCTCTGCGGCAAATCTTTCCTCAGAAAAGTTTTTCGCCAAAAACGACTTTCGCGCATTCCGACTGCATCGATAACGGAATCCTAATGACGGGCGAGAGAGACCTTGAACGACAAGGCCGACCGAGCCGAGGGACTCCTACGCCTACGGGATACGGATACCTCACTCGTCACCTTCTGTGAAGGGCAGCTCACGCTCGGATAAGTGATTCTGCTACCGACGAACGAGTCCTAATGCTCGAAACAAGAGGAAAGAAGCACGACTTTATACCCAAATGTTTAGGCCTCAGCAGCCACAAAGAACAAACACACATGGGATAACAATGGTACATAGACTTAGACCTCTGCGGTTTTCCCGACCTACGACAGATGTCTTAGTACTTAAAGCTATTACATCTTGCTCTCGAGAATGCACCATTACAAACGGGACTCCGGGTCCATTCTCGCAGGAATGAACAACCTCCACACCAGAAGGCCTGTGGGATAACGAGCTGCAAGCGGCTTGCCAGCGGCCACTGCACCGGTAGCGCGACAACGACCTCCGCCTCGGGTGGCTAGACAGCAGCAGCGATGGCCTCAGGGCAAACGCTACTGCTAAAAGGCCCTCGTTCACATCCCCTCATGGGGGACTAGAACCAGCCATTAAAGCCAAAGAGCCAGAGGTCCAAAGCGCAGGTGGCACCAACGGTCTCGTCGGCGGAGGCAACCGCTTCGGCAGAGGAAGCCTCAACTATGGCGACCACCACCTCAACACCGACGACAGCGGCCACCTGCCCACCAACACCACACCGGTGAACGGCAGCCGCCTCAAAGCGCACTGGCAGGTCCTCACTCCTGTCCTCGCCGAGGCTATCCCAGAACACGAGTACCGCCCTCGCGGCGTACGACGTGTGGTGCGACCCCCCCGGTGCAGCCGACGGTGCAAGGAGGACCTGGACATGGCCGGCCTGCGCACGGCGCAACCGACTCCCGTGCGGAGAACGGGCAGCCACGCTCCGCCCCAGCGGTAGGAGGTGGCACCGGAAGCAGCACCGGAGCCACTCAGGCCGGAGAGCCAGACACGTGGCAGCTGACAGCGCCACGGGCGGCGAACGCCCTTCTCCCCTGATCACTGAGGGAAGGAGCGGGCCGCTGCCCACGCGGAGATGGGCCCCGGCTCGGTGCACCCTCCTCCTCAGCACGAATGATGAACATCCTTGAAGCTGAGGGTAGGGGGAGGCCATGGCCCGGCTTGCTCTCCCCCGCCACGAGGCCTGCGGTCATCATCCTGGGTGACCGCCGGTGGGGGACTATAGCCGGGCTACATGATGAAGATCCTTGAAGCCGAGTGGTGACCAAAGAGTGCCAAACCCCACAGGGTCGCGCTTCTCCAACACAGCGAGAAGAAGGCAACACAGGCGCACCCCATCTAGGGGCTCGGAAGGCGAAAAGGCGTGGTGGATGCGAGGAGTGTGAAGGCACGGCTACCGCCTAGGGGGTCGATCCCTTTTTAAAGGCAGATCTCCTCACTCGCACCCCCAAGCGTCACGGGCAAAGTCTCCACCGACGCGCTCCAGGGTTCCCACCCCACGACACTGGGGGCTGGGTCCCACACGTCATGCGAGCTGACCTAAAGCGCGAAGAAGGCGAACCACCGCACGCGAAGCATGTAACCACCCTACGGTTATAAGCGTCCCTCATCATCACCGAAACCAACGGTCGAAAGGGCGGGCCGCCACGAAGGGAGCATGCAACCGCACCCCGGTTGTGCACCCTTTCAGCTTCGTCGCATCCGGTGGTCCAGCATGGAGGCCCGGGCCCACATGTCATGTAACCGGCGCGACGGTTACTACGTGCACCGCCGCTTGCGCCAATGCTGCGTCTTCTCGACTGCGGATCCAGCGCAGCAACTCAAGGCAGCCCTGCGCGTGACCCAACAGTGCCCATTAAGTGCGGCGACCACGGGTCACCCAGCCGCAGTGATAGGCACGACGATCAATATGATCAGAGGTGGGCCGACAGTAATTTGGAAACAGGCGTGCGGAAGCCGCGGTCCAATCACCTACAGGTTTGCATCCTCTCCCATAGCATAAAAAACAACGCACCGATGTTCCGTTCTTCGAACGACTCGCGCACGCGCAACAGACGCCCCGCGAATCGCTCGTCCCGTCGCATTAACTCCTTGGCAGGACAAGCGACACCTCCGGCAGGCGAAGCGGGCGCCGTTTCGTCTCCGTCATGATGTCCACGCCAAAAAAGGTGCACCACATTATTTAAGTTTATATCCTTTTCCTCTCTCTCTCTTGCCACAAGGACCGGGAAAGGGAATATTGCGAAAAGGATCCTTCTTGGCGAAGGAAATGGGCCCCGAGCCCTCCTACTGATCAGGGGTTCAAAGGTTGCGCCCTCTGGGGTTCGGCAACTGCCCCAGAGCACTCGGGCTCCGAGCCCTTTACTGATCCGGGGTTCGAAGGCTGGCCCCTCGGAAGGGTTCGACAGCCGCCCCAGAGCACGCAGAGTCAGGGATGACCCTGGGTACGTACGTTACATGGCCGAGGATCGGGCTACACTCCCGAGGTACCCTAGGACATTTCCGAGACCAGCGGGAACGATTTGTAATGGAATCCCACCGGAGGGAGGCACCGAGCCCTCGGACCCTATCAAATGGGTCCGGGTCCAGCAAATCACCTGCAGGTACTTTTGGAGCGTGCCTCTGGGCCACTAGCTGACCCTTATCGAACGGGGCTCAGGCGTCCACTCGGATCACCCGTTAGCAACTCACCGGAAACACCATGTTCGGTGCCCTTCGAGGGTAACATGGCGCTTCCCCCCCTTCCTCCTCGCGGAGAGGCGACGAAGGGGCGTACAATAAAAGTCGAGACGGTCCTTGATCGTCCTCTCGCTCCGTGCAGAGGCTCGGGGGCTGCTCTCGCGCCAGGCTACGACCAAACTGTTGACCACGTCAACAAACCAGCTCAAAAACTCGGAGCCTAACCGTGCACCTGGGCTACGGCTAGGCTGCATGAGGGAACAACAAGGCTGACCGAGGCATCGCAAAAAGGATTAAGACCTCAGAGGAGTCAAACCACTCCTCCGAGGCCTCGGGGGCTACACCCGGCGGGTGCGCTCGCGCGCACCCACCGGAACAAAGCATAACCGAGAAGGGTCGGTCCCCTTGCAAAAAATCCGGCAGAACCTCCAAGCGAGTACTTACACTCCCTTCGAGGCTCGAGGGCTACTGTCGGGCACCGTAATTAGGGGTAACCCAATGCTCCTTAATCCGACTGGAAAACATCTTCAGAACAAACCATAAACGACCAATAAAGTGCGGGCTTCGTCTACCGTGGGACGCGACCTCATCCGAGCCCAGCCTCAGGCAAGGACAGAAGTCCCGGACGAATTCACGCCTCGCCCGAGGGCCCCCTCAGTCAGCAGACACACCCTCGGCTCGCCCAAAGTCTAGCGCGGGCAAGCTTTGTCGTTCAGCGACCTCGTCCGAATCGCCTTACCATCCGACCGTATCGCATGCGCATTTAATGTGGGGATCGCCTGACACCTTATCCTGACATGTGTGCCTCAGTCGGCAAGGTCGAAGTGACCACAGTCACTTCGCCCCCCTTTACTGACCGTTCTGACAGGAAAACAGCGTTGTTCACCCCGCTCCGGCAACTGTGCCAGCTATCAAGGAAAGGCTGACAACAGCAAGTCACGACCTCCCCCGAGTTTGGCCTCGGGCGCAATAGGGAGCTCCGCCTCGCCCGACCCTAGGCCTCGGCCTCAGCTTCGGCCTCGGGAGAAGGTCTCCGCCTCGCCCGACCCCAGGCATCGGCCTCAGCTTCGGCCTCGGGAGAAGGTCTCCGCCTCGCCCGACCCTGGGCCTCGACCTCAGCCTCGGCCTCGGAGGAGTCGCCGCCTCGCTCGACCTCGGCCTCGTATCAACTACGCTACTGGGGATCCATCATTACCCTACCCTTAGCTAGCCGCCTCAGGCTACGAAGGAACAAGACCGGTGTCCCATCTAAGTTACTCCGGTAACAGGTAATGATGGTTCCCCGCATGCGCCCATGACGTCGGGTGCTCTCAACCCCCCATACGGAAGCAAGGAAACGTCAGCAAGATCCATGCCGCACCGCCAGCTATGCTTCTACAGGGCATAAGGCACTTCTCTGACGGCCACGTTGGTACATCTACAGGGCTCAAGGCGCTCCTCCGACGGCCACGTTATTACCTGTACAGGGCTCAAGGCACTTCCCTGCCAGCCACGTTAGCACATAGCTACACCCCCATTGTACAGCTGGGCATCTCCTTGTATTTATAAAAGGGGATGTCCAGGACCCCACGGGGAAAGGAGGAAAAAGGAGGGGAGAGAGAAAGGGGAAAAGGTGCAATGTACGAACACACGGACGCACGACGCAGACGAGCGGAGGCAGGCAGAGTAGGAGAGACGCAGTAGAGGTAGCCCCAGACGGCTCGCCTCAAGGCCGAACCCTCTCCTTCTCATTCTCTCTCGTTCTCGCTCTCCCGCAATGCTTGTAACCCCTACTACGAGCATCCCGGTGCAAGATAACATAAGCCTCATTTCCCTCTTGTGTTCCATCTTGCATCAACCCATCTGGACAGGGGCACGCGGCACTAAAATTCATTAGTCGGTCCGGTTGAGGGTCCCCCAGGTCCAAAACGCCGACAGCTATACACTGTATTTCATGAGCTTGCTCAACAATAGAGTGATTATCAGCCATCTTATAATCATGAAAGCTCTCCATGATATACAGGTCACTGCTAGCATCTGATGCACCATACTTAGTAGTAAGTGCATCCCACAACTATTTCCTGTCTATGTGCTCCCGTAAAGATAGTATTGGCATGGTCGTACTCTTTCTCCTGTTCAGGAGTCAGTGCGCCCTCAGGTTTGCCTTTACTAACATGGAACACATTCATAGCAGTGAGCCAGAGCATGGTCTTAACTTGCCACCTCTTAAAGTGTATACCATTGAACTTTTTTGGCTTCAACGCGTCGGCAAAAGCAGCCATAGAAAAACTAGGAAATTGTCTACAATAAGGTTTTTGGATTGTTGAATAATTAGACAATTTCTAGATTAAATTCTGAATATAAATCATGACCAAATCAGAAGAACTGAAGTAAAAAGTCAAATCAGATGATGTGTATTGATCATACATACTGATAGATGGCGCGTGCCGGAATCAGCAGGGTCGATGATGTCGAAGCAGCGGGGTTGATGATCAGCGGAATCAGCTGGGTCGACGACGTCAGAAGATCACGAGCAGTCGCGTGTGGATGCTTCCCAAAAACCTTATTCGTCCTCTCCCGGTGCAGGATCTCAAAGGCGAAGGGTTCCGGAGACCTGCTCTCTCGATCACAGATGCACGTCTGCGGTTGGGATGAAGAGAACTAAAGGCGACGCAGCTGTGAACAGAGGCGAAAGCGAAAACTGGGATGATTTGGATGCTAGCTGCCAGGCACCTTTTATAGGGTCGAGTCCACAAACAGATAGCTATCTTCGATCCTATCCGCCCGCGAAAATCTCGCGTTTAGTTTAGATTTTATAGCAATCGGTTATGATTCTAAACTTAACAGCCAAGCAACCAAAAAATTTAAACGGCAAAAGGAAGTCGTGCCCCCGTAAGGCGAGGGGGCGGATTTTGGCGGACCATTCACGCACATGTCGTGCGCCCGCGCCCTTCGCCCTTGCCCGGCCCAAGCCAGGCCAAGCGAGGCGAGCGAGCACGCGTGTGGCTCTCCACACTCTCTCCTCTCATGCATGACTTGGTGAGTGAGTGTGGCCTCTATATTTAAACTAGTTCCACTTCACTTGGACTAGCAATATAGTACTATTGGTTCCACCATTCCCTAGCCATACACATATATGGGCTTTTGAGATTTTTCTGGGATTTATTTGAATTCCTCAATTGGGCCTAGCCCATAAATCCTAACAATCGGCCTACGGTAAGGCCCACAATTAGTTATGTGTGCTAGACCGGCCAAAATAGTTCAAAATGTCTTAATGTGCCAGACCGACCCATATACATACAACAGTAATACAAAAACAAAAAGTATAGAATATATATGACCAAAATAAAACTAAGATGTTTTGTGGATGCATATTAAAAACCTTTGGTCTGAAAGACAAAATATTACAACTAGCTTAGAAATAATATTCAGTTCTCTGTTCAGTGCTTAACTGAGTACTATACAACCATACAGAATACATATACAATGACCATCATCACTATTTACTATCCCCATCTAGGTA
The DNA here is from genome assembly GCA_029449295.1 of Zea luxurians. NCBI lineage: Eukaryota > Viridiplantae > Streptophyta > Magnoliopsida > Poales > Poaceae > Zea > Zea luxurians. The sequence goes on from JAOPSE010000005.1 coordinate 79,243,804, forward strand.
TTGGTTCTCGAAGGCCTATTGAAGCTCTAAATTCTCCAAATTGTGCTGGTAATGTGGGCTTCGACGGGCCTTAGTTAAATACTAAGTCTATATTTAGTGGGCCTCGATGGGCCTTAGTTAAATGGGCCATGCCAAGCCGACCCATGGGCTTGACTTGAGGCACAGGTACGACCCATATATTGGCCCATGCCGATCCAGGCCCACAATTAGGTTTGGGTCATGCCAGAAATTATGTGCTTTGGGCCGGCCTATTAGGCACAGCATAAATGTACACCTATATAGTCAACTTAGACCTGTTCAAACGTCGGGTCAAGCTCGGGTCGTGGGCCATTTATCACTGCCCGTACTCGACCCGTGCCTAGTGTCGGGTCGGGTCGACACGTGCCTCCCTGTTTGACGTGTCGGGTCAGGTTTTTTTCAGGTTTGGTTGGGTTTTTTTGGGTTGAGTCGGGTTTTGGGTCAAAAATCACGCCCTGTACCTGGCCCGTAAATTATTACGGGACAAAATTATGGCATGTACCCGTCGTTGCATTGGTCGAGTCGGGTCGGGCTAGATTTTTTCGGACGGGTCGGATAGCCCATAATACAGGTCTAAATCAACTAAACAGACGCTCAACAAAAGTTAATGCACGAGGTGGTTCAGGACGGGATGATGGGTAACCAATCACACATGGTATATGTTTCTGCGCAGTTGTCAACATGTCATTGACCCTCCTAGCTTGTAGAAATAACACAGGGACGAGCTCTTAATAATTTGTTTGCTTTTTTTAATTAAAGGGTGTTTAGTTTCGAGAAACTAATTTGTAGTCCCTCTATTTTATTATATTTGTCCCTAAATTGTTAAATACGGGAACAAAAACTCTATTTTAGTTTCTGTATTTGATAATTTAGAGACTAAAATAGAATAAAATGGATGGACTAAAAATTAGTCCCTAGAAACTAAACATTCCCTAAGTGGGAGGTGAACATTAGACCCACTATAAGAGTATTCATATCTTCCAAAGTTTCTAGGATTATATCTGGTAAGTGATGTTGACAGTATGCCTAGCCGCGAGGCGTGCATTATCATGAGGCCAACACTGAAGACCAATAATCCTACTAGTGGATCCCTCTCCCTTTTTGTTAAAAATCATACTAGCATAAGTTACGGCTCCTAAATATAGTTATGTCTGTGTAGTTCTAGATGGCATGATTCAAAGAGTTTTCTAAGTTCAGGATGTTAGAAAAGAAAACTATGTTGTATATACCCTCGTGCCTTGTGTATATATTGTCAGAATTTCGACTAGTAAAGTCTAGAGACATGTTTAGTTCGCTGTCTAACTTATCATACTTTGCCTAACTTTTCTCCCTAAAGTTAGTTCTTCAATTCGAACGACTGACCTTAAGCAAAGTGTGGCACAGTTAGCCACGAACCAAACAGGCCCTAGATATTTTAGTTTGTGTATGGGTCAGTTAACATGGCTATAATCTGATCAAACTTTATACCTAACACACATATAAATATGGTACTAGAGCCACTTCTTTCAAAGACGTCTAGCGAGAAAGAGAGAACAATGGTGATGACCTCATCATCATCGTCCTCAGCGTTGATTACTAGACTGACTGTTGGCAAGAAACTTACTCCAGACAACTAGATCCTATGGAAGGTGCGATTTCTCCTTGCTCTTTGTGGCGCACGGCTCATGAAGTACCTCGACATCGGTTAATGAGTTGTATTCACAAGCTCTTGGTTTTAATAGTTAGTATGCAATGCTTCAACAATCTAACATATAGTACATGTCCTTTGCTAATTCAGCTGCACGAGGACGAGTTCAAGCCAAAAGAAATCGAGGAAGACGCTCACCTATAGCGTGTTCAAACTCTAGACACGGTTGAGGCCATGGTTGTTGTCATGGAGACACTAGACAGAGAAGAGACAAGATCATGTGTCAAATCTGCAACAAGCCCAATCATCGAACTTCTGAGTGTTGGTACTGGTATGATGAGGATTTTCAATTAGAAGACAGATTTGCTAGAGGCACTACATCATAATCACCATATGGTGTTGATATAACTTAGTATGGAGAAACATGAGCCATATATCTTATCAATAGAGAACTCAATAAGCTAACTACTCGAGGTAAGTACCTAGGTCAGAAAATCAGGTGCATGTGTGATCAATGGTACAAGTATGAAAATAAATCATGTTTATGGTTCATCTATTTTTTTTTCTTTAGGGCTAGTATGGGAACCCCATTTTCTCAAGGGACTTCCATTTTCCCAAGAAAAATTAGTTCATTTTCCCTTAGTAAAATAGAAATCCCTTGGGAAAATGGTGTTCCCAAACTAGCCCTTAGTTCAATCTCTTCAGCTTAAAGATGTTCTGCATGTGCAAAGTGCTAAGATGAATCTTTATTATGTGTATAAGATTTGCAAAAACAATACTGTGTTCTTTGAATATCATTCTTATTGGTTTTTATAAAGAATGGAACATGAGGGAAATGGTTCTTGAAGAAATATGTGAGAATGGTCTCTATCCAATAAAGTTGATGCACATGATTTAGAATAAGATAACTACAGGAGAAATGGAGCTTTCTAAGGAGTTATGGCACAATAGACTAGGTCATCCTCCTTGTTAGGGAAACGATCCCTGGTCCCTGGGACCCATTGGTTAGAGAGCGCTGAGGAAAGAGCCCCTGGTCGCTATGGACCGTTGGTTAGTTGGAAGAGGTGGATACGTCAAACCTAAAAGAACTCACCCCCGGTCGAACCCTGTGGCGCCGAGTCTAGGTCGGGCATGGCGGAAACTGACAGGAGGGTGAGGCGTGTCAGAAGGGAACCACTCGAGTGGATCACGCGCTCGGCCTAGACTGGTCTGCCGTAAATAACTAGCTGCATTGTCACACCCGGGTTTTAGGGGCACCAAGACCCGGGCACGAACATAAACACCAGGTATGCTGGGACCAAGTCTCACACATATGATGTATAGTGGCACAGGATCGAATGTCACAACTTAATATATAACAGGAGTTCTATACAAAATAAATAATTACATTATAAGGAGACAACGGTCCAGCAACCCAAAGTTGACTGGGAGACGACGACCTAGACCTCTCACGAACACATCGCAGCATCCTCCAAGCGCCTCATCCTGCGGTACCTGTTCTTGACCTGTGGGGGTGTGAGACAGCAAGAGTGAGCTCACATACGTTCATCGCTCAATAAGTTGTGGGGAATAATGTGCATGAACTCGCCAAAGGTGGGAGCTCACGTGAAGTGCAAGGCTTACCAAAGAGAATGGTTGAAGCTGAGCATTGCTTTTAATGTTGGTCAAAATTTTATTAGCAATTACTAAGTATAAGTAAATACCAACCCAATTAAACAGTAGAACAAAAGTAACAACATCACCTGCGATGCAATGCATATGACAAATTGAATTTAGTTCCATAAATTAATCATGTGAGGGTCCGAGCTGCTCTTGACCGTGAGCACGGCTAGTATACTAGTTTTACACTCTGCAGAGGTTGCGCATCTTTACCCACAAGTCGTGTATCCCATGTCGCCAGGGTTTGCAAGGCCCTTAGACACTACCGAGGTGAATGGCTAGGGATCCACTACGAGGCCTTTACAAAGTTCCACTAGCTTCCGAAAACCCGCTACAGTTTATAGGAAGTTCCAATGCAGGAATCCCTTGCAGGACCGCCATCGCAGCAAAATCCTACCGAGGGCCTCCCTACACTGACCACTCCCCTACTGCCCTTGCCCCTTTCGGGTAAGGTAGTCTTCCACTAGCTTTCCTAATTAATCAGCCAAGGGGTCCCATTCCTCCCTTGTGGTAGCACTGTTTTCCCGGGTGGTCGCTCCATGTTCCAATTAACATAATGATCTTATCATGAACAGTAATAATAAACATATAATAAAAGTGTGATCATGAATAATATACCTTCATACCCAAAACCACATAAAGCACTAGCAAGTACTACCCAAAAAGTTCAGTGGTAAACAAGGTATAAAGATAGACAAACTAGGGTAACCTATTGGGTCCCATCAAAATTAACCTATGCAGATCATTATGATTAATTAGAACATGAGTGGGTAAAAAGAAGTGATCAAGGGCACAACTTGCCTGGGCCTTGAGAATCCAGGTACCAACTTGCTCTTCAGATGACACGTGACCTCGCTCTAGTCGTAGCAATACAAACAAACATTGTATAGGCAAAATTAACATTACACCAAACATAAGTACAAACTGAAAAATAATAATCTACGCGTTGCTACGAGATCGTAGGAACAAGAATCACTAAATTTGGAGTTATAGTTATTTAGTTATGAATTTCTGAAGTTATTAAGCACCTAGAACAGATTAATTCAAATGAACAATTTTTGCTTCAAGTTTCATGGCTAAACAGTGTTACTAGTTGATATACAATATTAAAATAAAATTATTGCAACTGGAATGACTCAATTTGGAGTTAAAATGAATTAAATATGAATTATACAAGTTTTAAGATTTATTTTTATACTAAAAATCAATTTCTAATATTAATTATCTAGTTTCTCTGTTATCTGGACTGCGCGTCAAATCCTGGAAAAGTCAGGGGCCTAAACTGAAGTTTTCTAAGACTCAGTGAATAATGAATGTGGACGGCGGGTTGGTTTCTGTATTCTATAAGGGCTCATATGCAAAAAGGCCAGGCCGAAGGGGTACGGGCGGACGCTGACCGTCCGATCACAAACCGACGCGCAAGATTAGATTATCGCGTTATAAAACAGATAATCCGCCCCGATCGTTCGATCCAGAATCAACGGACGAAGATCGATCCTACCCCGATCTAATCTAACCCGCCCACCATGAATCCTACGGACACGGTTTAGTTGTGCAAAGGTTACCCTATCCTCTAATCTCGACCGTCAGCGCCGGATCCAACGGACCACGACGATCCCCCAACAGAACACACGCGCCCGGTGGCGCCGCCCCGCACGCTCGGCGGAGCACGCCGGCGAGGTTGTCAATCGGCTGTATCCGAACGCCAAATACGAATTGGACCGAGCTACACGTAAAGGAGGACTTGGCGAGCATGGTGAAGGGATCCATACCGAGTATTATGCGGCGAAGAGGGCTGTCCATGGAGGAGAGCGGGTCTGCGGCGACGACACAAGCGTCGATGAGCAATTCGGTGCTCAAGGGACGAAGACAAGCCCGGGAGGCCCCCGCAACAGCTTCAAGGGATCACGGAGGTGAACCCGCACGCTCAACGGAGGGCAAATCGACGGCGGGAGGCACTTAGCACGCGGCGGACTGAGTTCCGTCACCGCGGCGGCAATGGGGGCTCACGGTCGGCTGAAGATGGAGCGAGGGCAACGCCTCGACCGGTGCTTAAATAGGGGCAGGCAGGCAACGAGGATCTCGGCCGGTTGGTTAGAAGGTCGATTCACGGATTCCGTTGGTTGGTCGGCGAGTTTATCGCACGCGCTTCTGTTGAACTCGGCTGTGGAGTCCGGGAGGAAGACGGCTGACGAGGTGGACCCACCGGTCAGTGGCCCGGGTAGGAGACACGCACACGCGCTGTGAAGAATGTGCGGCTGACGCGCGGAGGAGAAGGAAAGGTGGGCCGAAATGGTGCAGTCCGGCCTAGTAAGCTTTTTATTCCTTTTCTTTTTCTGATTTCCCCTTTCTTTCTTATTTTCAAGTTCAATTTGAATTTCTAACTTGAATTCAAACTTGTGTCAAGCTTATTCTTAATTTATAATGTGACTTTAAAAGTATAAATTTTGGAAATATATAAATTTCCTTTATATTATATATATATATCTTCTCTTTTTTTCTCTTCTACATAATATTTCCAAAACCCCAAAGTGCAACTTTGGGTTAACTTCAAATTCTCAATTCCATTATTATATTTTATTATTATTTTAAATGCACATACAATTAAAACTCCAACATGAGTGCCAAATATGGTTCTATTTATTATTTTATTCACTTAAGCAAATGCTTTTAAATAGGGAGATGAGTCTTCAAATGTTATGAGAGTTCTAAAGAGAGAGAAAAAGAAAAATTCTAATGCGAGATCTTTGAGAAATTGTGCTATATTCTCAAAATGAGATTTAGGGTGTTACAAATCCTACCCCCCTTAACAGAAATCTCGCCCTCGAGATTTGTAAGAAAAGGGTTACAGAGAGATTGGTTTGAAATCTATATTTCAGTGTCTAAGTGGTTTTAGTACCAAAAGATTTTTTTTCAAGTCTAAACCCAAATTGGCAGGTGATTAGGAAAGCATGGGTGTATATATGTATGTCTACTTTATTATGTAGGATAGAAGATGTCTTTAAAGCATAGATAGGTTTGGGTAAGAAAGTGTAGGGTAAGGAAAGACTTCATCCAAGATTTGTGGATCTTGATTCATCTGATGATTTAGCTTGATCTTTGAAGGCTTGAGTTGATGCTTATCCTTCTTTGACGTGGTTGGTCTTCTTTGGTCTTTCTTCTTGGAGGTGCCATCCGAGTTAAGGACATATAGTTAGGATAGTCGGGGTACATGAGGTAGGTAGGTTTGAACAGAGTTGTATTTTGCTTTTGGAACAAATGGACTAGGTAGCCTGTGATGTAGGTTATATTGTGATTTACAGACAAGTTGGTATATGACATTAATTTAGGTTAGGTTATGTTTGTTGAAGCAGTGTCTAACCCATATCACGAGATTAACTAACCTGTTAATAACTCACTTTTGATTGGATCATATTGGATTAGATGGTGATCTAGATTAGATTGGATATAACTAGATTGACTAGATAAGATCTAGTTAATTTGCATTAGATCATGGTTGTTAAACTAGGGTGGATAAGTATGCTTATTAGGATAACATGGATCCATAAAGATAAGATAGAATCTTTTAAGGTCAGTTAGATCTATTAGGATGGCATAAAATCTTTTCAAGGTAAGATGGATCTATTAAGATAAGAAAGAATATTGTAAGATAAGATGGATCTATATGAAATAAATAATCTAAGTTGTCTAGTTTTCTTATAAATTCTATTTATGCTTATATGTATATGCAGATGTAATTATGGACATTACTCCACAACCCATCACACTCAATCAAAGATCCAAATCAGACAAATATCATAAGAACAAGCATCCAAGTATATAGATAAAAAAATAGTTTTGTTTTTGTTCCTAAGATTAGGTCTCCAATTCCTAAATGTTACTTTAGGCACTGGATTTCAAAGTGTGAAATCCACATTTGTCTTTAGAATGAAAAGATAAGAATAATCAGAGTAAAGCGGAAATAGATGAGAAAAGATTAAGAAAAGTTCAGAAAGAATCAGAGTAGCAAAGGTAAGTAGATAGTGGTTGTCCAGTTCTATCTAGGTTTCGTCCTACAGTCAACATTCCTCTGATACCACTTCTGTCACACCCGGGTTTTAGGGGCACCAAGACCCGGGCACGAACATAAACACCAGGTATGCTGGGACCAAGTCTCACACATATGATGTATAGTGGCACAGGATCGAATGTCACAACTTAATATATAACAGGAGTTCTATACAAAATAAATAATTACATTATAAGGAGACAACGGTCCAGCAACCCAAAGTTGACTGGGAGACGACGACCTAGACCTCTCACGAACACATCGCAGCATCCTCCAAGCGCCTCATCCTGCGGTACCTGTTCTTGACCTGTGGGGGTGTGAGACAGCAAGAGTGAGCTCACATACGTTCATCGCTCAACAAGTTGTGGGGAATAATGTGCATGAACTCGCCAAAGGTGGGAGCTCACGTGAAGTGTAAGGCTTACCAAAGAGAATGGTTGAAGCTGAGCATTGCTTTTAATGTTGGTCAAAATTTTATTAGCAATTACTAAGTATAAGTAAATACCAACCCAATTAAACAGTAGAACAAAAGTAACAACATCACCTGTGATGCAATGCATATGACAAATTGAATTTAGTTCCATAAATTAATCATGTGAGGGTCCGAGCTGCTCTTGACCGTGAGCACGGCTAGTATACTAGTTTTACACTCTGCAGAGGTTGTGCATCTTTACCCACAAGTCGTGTATCCCATGTCGCCAGGGTTTGCAAGGCCCTTAGACACTACCGAGGTGAATGGCTAGGGATCCACTACGAGGCCTTTACAAAGTTCCACTAGCTTCCGAAAACCCGCTACAGTTTATAGGAAGTTCCAATGCAGGAATCCCTTGCAGGACCGCCATCGCAGCAAAATCCTCCCGAGGGCCTCCCTACACTGACCACTCCCCTACTGCCCTTGCCCCTTTCGGGTAAGGTAGTCTTCCACTAGCTTTCCTAATTAATCAGCCAAGGGGTCCCATTCCTCCCTTGTGGTAGCACTGTTTTCCCGGGTGGTCGCTCCATGTTCCAATTAACATAATGATCTTATCATGAACAGTAATAATAAACATATAATAAAAGTGTGATCATGAATAATATACCTTCATACCCAAAACCACATAAAGCACTAGCAAGTACTACCCAAAAAGTTCAGTGGTAAACAAGGTATAAAGATAGACAAACTAGGGTAACCTATTGGGTCCCATCAAAATTAACCTATGCAGATCATTATGATTAATTAGAACATGAGTGGGTAAAAAGAAGTGATCAAGGGCACAACTTGCCTGGGCCTTGAGAATCCAGGTACCAACTTGCTCTTCAGATGACACGTGACCTCGCTCTAGTCGTAGCAATACAAACAAACATTGTATAGGCAAAATTAACATTACACCAAACATAAGTACAAACTGAAAAATAATAATCTACGCGTTGCTACGAGATCGTAGGAACAAGAATCACTAAATTTGGAGTTATAGTTATTTAGTTATGAATTTCTGAAGTTATTAAGCACCTAGAACAGATTAATTCAAATGAACAATTTTTGCTTCAAGTTTCATGGCTAAACAGTGTTACTAGTTGATATACAATATTAAAATAAAATTATTGCAACTGGAATGACTCAATTTGGAGTTAAAATGAATTAAATATGAATTATACAAGTTTTAAGATTTATTTTTATACTAAAAATCAATTTCTAATATTAATTATCTAGTTTCTCTGTTATCTGGACTGCGCGTCAAATCCTGGAAAAGTCAGGGGCCTAAACTGAAGTTTTCTAAGACTCAGTGAATAATGAATGTGGACGGCGGGTTGGTTTCTGTATTCTATAAGGGCTCATATGCAAAAAGGCCAGGCCGAAGGGGTACGGGCGGACGCTGACCGTCCGATCACAAACCGACGCGCAAGATTAGATTATCGCGTTATAAAACAGATAATCCGCCCCTGATCGTTCGATCCTAGAATCAACGGACGAAGATCGATCCTACCCCGATCTAATCTAACCCGCCCACCATGAATCCTACGGACACGGTTTAGTTGTGCAAAGGTTACCCTATCCTCTAATCTCGACCGTCAGCGCCGGATCCAACGGACCACGACGATCCCCCAACAGAACACACGCGCCCGGCGGCGCCGCCCCGCACGCTCAGCGGAGCACGCCGGCGAGGTTGTCAATCGGTTGTATCCGAACGCCAAATACGAATTGGACCGAGCTACACGTAAAGGAGGACTTGGCGAGCATGGTGAAGGGATCCATACCGAGTATTATGCGGCGAAGAGGGCTGTCCACGGAGGAGAGCGGGTCTGCGGCGACGACACAAGCGTCGATGAGCAATTCGGTGCTCAAGGGACGAAGACAAGCCCGGGAGGCCCCCGCAACAGCTTCAAGGGATCACGGAGGTGAACCCGCACGCTCAACGGAGGGCAAATCGACGGCGGGAGGCACTTAGCACGCGGCGGACTGAGTTTCGTCACCGCGGCGGCAATGGGGGCTCACGGTCGGCTGAAGATGGAGCGAGGGCAACGGCTCGACCGGTGCTTAAATAGGGGCAGGCAGGCAACGAGGATCTCGGCCGGTTGGTTAGAAGGTCGATTCACGGATTCCGTTGGTTGGTCGGCGAGTTTATCGCACGCGCTTCTGTTGAACTCGGCTGTGGAGTCCGGGAGGAAGACGGCTGACGAGGTGGACCCACCGATCAGTGGCCTGGGTAGGAGACACGCACACGCGCTGTGAAGAATGTGCGGCTGACGCGCGGAGGAGAAGGAAAGGTGGGCCGAAATGGTGCAGTCCGGCCCAGTAAGCTTTTTATTCCTTTTCTTTTTCTGATTTCCCCTTTCTTTCTTATTTTCAAGTTCAATTTGAATTTCTAACTTGAATTCAAACTTGTGTCAAGCTTATTCTTAATTTATAATGTGACTTTAAAAGTATAAATTTTGGAAATATATAAATTTCCTTTATATTATATATATATCTTCTCTTTTTTTCTCTTCTACATAATATTTCCAAAACCCCAAAGTGCAACTTTGGGTTAACTTCAAATTCTCAATTCCATTATTATATTTTATTATTATTTTAAATGCACATACAATTAAAACTCCTAACATGAGTGCCAAATATGGTTCTATTTATTATTTTATTCACTTAAGCAAATGCTTTTAAATAGGGAGATGAGTCTTCAAATGTTATGAGAGTTCTAAATAGAGAGAAAAAGAAAAATTCTAATGCGAGATCTTTGAGAAATTGTGCTATATTCTCAAAATGAGATTTAGGGTGTTACATGCATTAACCGTACCTAGCACCGAACCACAACACGGATGTCGATTCGCTTCCCACTCATGACCTACCAACCCCTTAGGCCGCATAGCACTCATGATCTATAAGCCCCCAGCCTGCGGCGCATTTATGGTTTGTGTACCCCTTGGCCTACGTCGCAATCATGGCCTATCAGACTAGGCCTGAGTGTGCAGACCTCTTGCAGGGCGCAACACGACGGGCCGAGCCGAGCCCCAGGCTACGAAGGCCAGGGTCGGTGTAGCCTAAATAATGGCGCCTAGGACCCTCGCGGCCCAGCAAAACCTGGTAGGCAAACACTCGTTTAAACCTCACCTTAAGTAGGAGCAGGGCACATCCGAGGATGGCACGCTTGTCTTACAGCTTTACCCTAGGTAGAATGCTAGTTTTACCCTTGTCTTACGGCTCCTTTCCAAGGAAGCCACCACTAGTCGACCCCTCTCTCGACCTATAAAAGGGAGGGGTTGGCCTCTAGGCAACGGGATGCTTTCGGAGGTAGCTAGAGGACATTTTCAAACAGAGTCGAGCTCACTCGTACACGTACCCACAAGGATGAACAGCAGGAGGAGCACCGATGAGGACCAGGAGGCTAGAGCCCCGCCGCCAAGTCAAGACTTAGCTAGGACTCCACTTTGTAGCTTCTAAGCTCCACTTCCACCCCGATGAAGAGACTTGGGAGACTCTCCTCCCTCTCTCGCCCACTTGTAACCCCTACTACGAGTTTTGATCATCAATGGTGTCGGTGTCAGTAGCGCAAGCCACCAATGACTAGAAGTAGGGACCTTCTGCACGATCCAATATAAATCTTGTGCCCACCGCGCACATCCTCCGGAGCCCAAAACATGCACAATAAATTTACTTGCCGGGGCCAGGTTCAAAACACCAACACTTATTTTATCATAGTACATTACATTCTTAAAAATAATAAGTTATCCTTCGTTAAAAAGAAAAATATTGAGTTGGCATGTGATGCCTGTCATATGGCAAAGAGTCATCAATTTCCATACAAGAAATTAAATAGTGTATTTTAATCCTTCACGACTTATTTTCTCTGATGTATGGGTCATGCTCCTGAGTCTGTTGGAAGATATAATCATTATGTGAGTTTTGTTAATGATTTTAGCAAATTTACGTGGATATATCTTCTTAAGAATAAATCATATGTATTTTTGACGTTTCAGAACTTTAAGAGTCTTTTTTAGAAGCAATTTAATTGAACAATTTTAACTATGAAGATAGATTAGACATGAGAATATGAGAAGTTAAATTTCTACTTCAAAAAGACAAGGATTACTCATAATGTTTTAGAACACTATCAACTGATAGTCACCCCCTATAAAGGGTGAAGAATGGATACAAAGATAGACAAAATGAGGGATAAATTGAAAACAAATGTACAGTCAAGCTACAAAGGGTGAGATGAGATAAGTTGAAAGAAGAAGATAGTAAACAATCAGCTACATCAAAACTTTTGGATCAGGCATGTAGGGGAGCAAGCTCATGAATTTGGTTGTTACATTTGGAAAATACATTTTCATGTGTCTACTTGCATTTGCACAAGCGGTAGTTTTCACAAATGATGTTTCTCTTGTAGATTACACAAGTGTTGTCTATCTTTCATGTGTGGTGTATGCTAATTTGATCGATGGTTTGATGAACTAGCATGCATAGGCCAAGTTGTACCTAGACTTAATGTTGTGTGCCTTCGAGTGGTGTTGGCGTTTCGACCCCGGGGGGGTCCCTGGACCGACGAGTAAATTGTCGCTGCGTGTCCCTGCCCAGATGGGTTGGCGCAGGATGGAACACAAGATGTGGGACAAGCCTTGTATTATCCTGCACCAGGGGTGCCGCTCGCAGTAGGGGTTACAAGCGCATCGCGTGAGGGAGAGAGAGAGAGGGGGACACAGAGCTCATCCGCCGCTTCCCTCACGCGACCCTCCCTCAGGGTGGCCCTGGGCTTCCCTTTTATAGAGGCAAGCAGAGAGTCCAGGTGTACAATGGGGGGCGTAGCTATGTGCTAACGTGTCCGGCAGTGGAGTGCCTAAGCCCTATGTACTTGCCAACGTGGCCGTTGGGGGAGAGCTTGGGCAGTTGTACATGTGACGGCGTGGCCGCCGGAGGAGCGCCTGAGTCCTGTAGGAGCACAGCTGGCAGCGCGGCGTGGACCCTGCTAACGTCTCCTTGCTGTCGTAAGGGGCTGAGAGCCACCGGCGTCATGGCGCACGCGGGGCACCATCATTACCCGTCGCCGGGGTAAGCCGGATGGGACGCCGGTCTTGTTCCTTGTAGCCTGAGCAGGCTAGGAATAGGGGAATGATGCGTCCCCTATCAGCATAGTTAGTCCGAGCCCACGGTCGGCCGAGGTGAGACTTCTCTTGAGGCCGAGGCCGGGGTCGGGCGAGGACGCGATTCCCCCCGAGACTGGGGTCGAGGCCGAGTCCGGGGTTCGGGCGAGGCGGAGACCTCCTCCCGAGGCCGGAGCCTGAGGTCGGGCGAGGCGGAGCTTCCTGTTATGCTCGAGGCTTGAGCTCGGTGGTTGATCGTGACTTGTTGTCAGTCGTTGCCGGGGTGGCTAACACGGCAGTCGGAGCGGAGCGGGCGGCGCTGTTTTCCTGTCATATCGGACAGTGAAGAGGAGGGGCGAAGTGACTGCGGTCACTTCGTCCTGGTCGACTGAGGCGCGTGTGTCAGGATACAGCGTCAGACATCCCCCGCATTTAATGCGCCTGCGAAGCGGTCGGTTGGTGAGGCGGTATGGCCAAGGTTGCTTCACAACGAAGCCTGCCTGAGCCAGGCCTCAGGAGAGCCGAGGGGGCGCCTGCCGTCTGAGGAGGCCCTCGGGCGAGGCGTGAATTTGTCTAGGACCACTGTTCCAGCCCGAGGCTGGGCTCGGGTGAGATCGCGTCCTTCGGGTAGACGAAGTCTTGGCTTGAACCGCACCCGTCAGCTGGTCTGAGGGTGTTAACCAGCCGTGATTAGGAGCGTTGGGGGTACCCCTAATTATGGTACCCGACAGTAGCCCCCGAGCCTCGAAGGGAGTGATGGTACTCACTTGGAGGCTTTTGCCGCATTTTTGGTGAGGGGACCGGCCTTTCTCGGTTTTTGCCTGGTTCTGATGGGTGCGCGCGAGCGCACCCGCCGGGTGTTGCCCCCGAGGCCTCGGAGGAGTGGTTTTGTAACACCCCTGGTGTTACTATAACTAAAACTTGAGCATGACATCATAAGCATTGGCATTGCATATGTTTGACACACCTAGAGTGCATTCACTAGGCAAAAATTTCAAACAAGTTGTATTGTTTTAATGTTTTACAAATAGGACCCTGGTTCAGGAACTTAACCCTAAATAATGATTAAAGGGGTAAAACTTAACCTAAGTTGAGAAAACCTAAAAGCTTTAGGGTAAAAGTCATAAAATGACTCTAAGAACAAACTTGAATTCCTTTTATACCCCTGGGATACCAGAAACCCTAATTGGAACCCAGGGAAACCCTAAAACCAAACCCTAGGGACCTAAGTGCAAAATTTGTCCACTTTTGGGCTAAAGTGCAAAAACCAAGTCAAATAAGTGTTTTAAGTCAATTGGATCACAAATATGTGGATTTGAAGGCCAAACCCTAAGTTTTGGACTTAAATGCAAAATGGACCTCATTTGAGTTTTATTCTAAGTCTGAAAATCAGTGAATGGGCTCAACTTTGGGGCTTTGTAACTTACAAAGTATAGGGTTTTTACCCTAGGTCACCACATCAAAGTTGAAGACCCATTATAGGAGAACAACTTTGCTAAAGAGTGTGAGCTTAGTTGTTATGAGAAATTTGGAGAAAAACCCAATCAAAGTTTGACTGTCAGACTTGTTCATTCTGAAAATCAGCTTTTCAGTGTAACAGAGTCGACTTTGTGGGTGAATTAAACCTTGATCCAGTGACTTTTTGTGAATACACATTGTAGCAAAGTTGTAGAGGGATTATAGTTCTACAACTTTACTACAGAGGGTTGGCTTAGGTCTCACACGAAAATTTGAGAAAAATGGGCTCTAAGTTGGTCTGTCAGTCAAGTTGTGTACTGGATCCAAGGCACTGTTCATCGTCATCAGTTATTCTCGCGCTGTGGATCAGGACGCCTCCGCCGGCGATAAGGACGCCACCGCGGCGTGACCGGTCGTCGTTGGCCGCGGTAAAGTGCCTGGGTATCGTGGCAAAAGTTACCGAGGTGGCGCGCTTAGGTTAAGCGGCAACCGTGCCCTCACCGGAGACCGCCGTAGGCTTGCCACCGCATCCTCATCTTGCAATTCTTCTCCAATTCCGGTCGACGGTCCTCCGCCGCGTGGCTTAGCGTTTCTACCGTGTCGCCGTGACCTTCTCTGAACCCTCCGTGGCTCACCGGAGTTACTGCCACGTCGTTGGCCACGAACTCACGAAGCCAGTGCTTCTTCCTCCCCTCCGGCCGCCAGCTCGTCGCGAACAAATTGAGGGCCACCGCTCTCGGAGACTATAAATTGAGCCCCCCCTCGGCTTCGCCATGTACTTTACTAGCTATCGCACCCGCTTGCATCCCAAACCTCCCACCAGAGAGCTTGAATTTGGGATTTCCCCCAAATCCGATCCCCGCCGCCGTGGAACTGAGCTCACCGTCGCCAGCCCAACTCAGGTTAGTTCCAGTGTCTCTGTTGCTTGTTCTAGTGACCCTAGACCCTCCTCAAGCTCTACAACCCGCCTAATTGAGCTAGACCACCCTGGGTTGCCGTGAACACCCGTGTTCTTCCCCGATACCCGCGGTCACCGTGGCCAGTGCAAACCATAGGGTAATTAATGAAATTGAGTTAGGTAAATTGATTAGGGAGGATCCAATTCGGTGACAACCGTTCGAGAGCGCCAGTAATGGTCCCAATCGGCCGGCGTAGATCCTCGCCGGAGCGCGGCGGTGCGCGAGCGCCGTCGGGGACGTGAAACACAAAATAGACAGAAACCCGAGGGCCTTTTCGCGAAGTGTCAGTGACTCTGCGCAATAGTAAACGACCCTGTTCTGGTTTAGTCAAAACGTCGAGGGCCTCTGCGCAAAACCTCCCTCGCGGGCGCGGGCGCGCGAGCGAATCCGCTCGGACTTGGGCCGCCTGGACCTGAATCGGCCCAGTACTGTTTCTATTTTTCCTTTTTCTTTTTCAGCAGAACTTTGAAAAACTGTAGAAAATAGTAGAAAAATCCTAAAAATATGAGACCAATTTTCCTAGGCTTGTTATTTTCCATAGTATTTAACAAAAATATTTTTATGATTTTTAGATCAAATAGGGAATTTTAGGGTATTTAAAATAGCCTAAACCATTTGTTCTGGATTTTTAGAAAATAAATAATAAGTCCAAAATTCCCCAAACTTTTTATGTGAGCTTTTCACATTATTTAGAAGCCATGGGTAGAGTTTGGTTTGATTTGAACCTTGTTTGATCACTAAACCCAAAACCACCCCCCCTGCTCCATGAACTCCTTTACTGACTCCGGAAACCCTAGGTTCTCGGAGTACCGTGAAGGAAAGTTGTACTCAAGACATAAATAATAAGTTTATGCTATCTTTGCATCCTCATAAGCATTCCATGACATCCATTCTTATGCATGTATATGGTTATATTAGAGCACGAAGAAGAAGAAGAAGTTTCTGAAGAAGGGATACCACCCACCTCTGATCCTCAAGCAGACAACTGCTTTTATTTCGATATTTGTGGATCCGAGCAGGACACACCTGATAACAAAGGCAAGCCCCGGTGCATTTGCCACCTTCCTTGATGTTTTTAAAATCTTTCTCACTTGCTTGCTGCATTAGGTAATAGGAGTTGATTGATTAAACAATTCCTGCATTGCCTTCCTTGATTTTGATTACCCTCCTTGAAATCCTGTTTTTACAAAAAGGTTTTACTATGCTTAGTATTGCTTTAGAAAAACAAAAGGATTTGTTTTACAAAAGATGTTTGGCAAAGTGGGAGGGATGTTTTCAAAAAATAAAACTTGATGGTGAATCCATCATGGCCGTGATGGATTCAACATCGGAAAAGATGTACCTCTGCCAGGTACCAAGTTTTTGGGTTGAAATGATTAAGCTGAGACCGGGCGGGTGACTTGCACGAGAAGAGAGTCTCGGTGTAGTGTCTCCGTCTGAGTCGATTAAGGACCTTGTCGATGTAGGCTTGATGATCGAGGACCCTTTAACTGGTCACATGCCTCGTCATGGGTAAGCCTTGCCTCGGGCAGACTAAGGCCGGAATAAGATAACACGAAATGGGAGTGGAGCGGTGGCGAGAGTAGCGTGTACCCTCCGTGGCAAGAGGCTGGACGGTGGTGTATCTGTGCTCTCGGTTTGCGTGAACCTGATCCGGTCTTAAGAACCCCGGTGGCGGGTTGACATATGCAAGGGTTAAGTGCTACATATGTCGTGTGATTGGAGATCCTCAGCTGAGTATAATCGATTCGGATCGCCGTACCTTCGCGGTTATGAAGACTTGGTCACTGCCCTACACGTAGCATTCCACTAAAGATGATGGGCTTTTGTTAAAGAAATTGGCTAGTGCAGGACCAGTGATTGAACTAGGGTAGAAAGAACTCTAGTGCAGGTAATTTTAACTAACTTGACAAATAAAATTGGATTTTTAAGGATCCACTTTAGTAAGCATTTCTGCAAAACAGAGTCTTTGATTATTGAGAAGCCTTACCTTGACTCCCATATAACCAGCATACCCTTGAGAGTCTTTTCCTTAGTCGGGTAAGACTTGCTGAGTAATTCCATACTCAGGGTTTATCCCTTTGTTGTTTTTAGGTGGGGAAGTAGCAGACTTTTGCTGCTTCTGTGCCAAGGTGGTTCCCAAAGAAGAAAAACAAGACTGAAGTGCGGGAGGACTCGGTCCTCCATCTAGGATCTTTTGTTTATAGTCTGTCGGGAGAAGTTTGTGTCTCCCTGGTTTGTATAATTATTACTTTTATGCACTCACTTTTAGACTAGTCTGTAATAAATTAACTCGAGCTTGCTTTTGAAATAAATGTAAGTTTATGTAATTCGCTTCCGCATCTCCGATGATCTGTAATGTCTACAAGACGGGTGAAACGTTCCTGGTAAGGTCGGGAAAGATACCGAGCTTGTCAAGTAACTTAGGAACATCTACAGGGTGTCTGATGTCTGTTAGACAAGGACAACTGTAGGTGGGCCTGATTACTTGGGAGGTTCCGTCACAGGTTTGACTCCTCTAAGGTCTGAATGCTTTTCGTGGTGCTTCGGCCGGTCTGATCGTTCCCTCATGCGGCCCGGCAGTAGCCCGGGTGCATGGTCGGGTTCCAAGTTATCAGGCTGGTTTGTTGACGCTGTCAACAGTTTTAGCCGTAGCCGGGTGTGAGAGCAGCCCCCGAGCCTCTGCACGGAGCGAGACGACGATCAAGGACTTTCCCGACTTTTATTATATGCCCCTGCGTCGCCTTCCCGCAAGGAGGAGGGGGGGAAGGGCCATGTTGCCCTCGGAGGGCGCCGAACATGGTGTTTCCAGTGAGCTGCTAATGGGTGATCCGAGTGGATGCCCGTGCCCCGTTCGTTAGGGGTCGGCTGTGGCCCAGAGGTGCGCTCCAAAAGTACCTGCAGGTTATTCGCCGGACCCAGACCCCTTCGACAGGGTCCGAGGGCTCGATGCCTCCCTCCGGTGGGATTCCATTACAAATCGTTCCCGCCGGTCTCGGAACTATCCTAGGGTACCTCAGGAGCGTAGCCCAAGCCTTGGTTATGTATCGAACGTACCCAGAGTCATCCCTCACTCTGTATGCTCTGGGGCGACTGTCGAACCCTTCCAAGGGGCCAGCCTACGAACCCCTGATCAGTAGTGGGCACGGAGCCCGGGCGCTCTGGGGCGGCTATCGAACCCTTCCGAGGGGCCAGCCTTCGAACCCCTGATCAGTAATGGGCTTGAAGTCCGAGTGCTCTGGGGCGGCTGTCGAAACCCTTCCGAGGGACCAGCCTTCGAACCCCTGATCAGTAGGAGGGCTCTGGGCCCGCTTCCTTCGCCGTGAAGGATCCTTTCCACAACGTCCCCTTTCCCGGTCCCTGTGGCAAGAGAGAGAGAGAGAGAGGAGGAGGGGAAGGATATGAATTTTAAACAAAGTGGCGCACCTTTTTTAACGTGGTCATCATGGCGAAGATGAAGCGACGCCCGCCTCGCCTGCCAGAGGTGTTGCCTACTCCGTCGGGGAGTTAATGCGACGGGACGGGCGATTCGCGTGGCACCCGTTGCACGTGCGAGCCGTTCGAGGAACGGGGCACGAGCGCGTCGTCTTCATGCCGTGAGAGAGGACTCTCCCGTCGCTTCAGAAGGGGACGTGAGCCTGCAGGCGACTTGACTGCTGCCTCTGCTCGTCTACTGCTGCGGTTACTGCCGGCCCACTTTTGACCATGCCAACCGTCGTGCCTACCCCGCGGCTGACCGACCCGTGGCCGTCGCCTTGAATTGGCACTGTTGGGTCATGCACAGGGGTACCTCGAGTCGCGGTACTGGTCCCGCAATCGAGGAGGCGCAACATTGGTGTGAGTGGCGGTGTAGCTTCCTGCACGTCGTAAACGACGCACCGGTTACATGACATGCGGGCCCGCTTCCTTTGCGCTGGTCCACCGGTTGTGGACGGAGCCGAAGGGGCGCACAGTTGCGGTGCAATTGGACGCTTGTCGCGTGGCAGTCCACCCTTTCGACCATCAGTTTCTGCGAAGATGGGAGAGCGCTTGTAACCGCGGGACGGTTACATGCCTCGCGCGCGGCGGTTCGCCTTCTTCGTGCTTCAGATCAGCTCGTATGACGTGTGGGTCCCAGCCCCCGTGTCGTGGGGGGAGAACCCTGGAGGATGTCAGTGGGGACTTCGCCCATGATGCTAAGGGGTGCAAGCGAGGAGGTCTGCCTATAAAAGGGGGATCGATCCCCTAGGCAGTGGCCATGCCTTCGTCCTCCCCTCATGCCTCACACCCTTCCTCCTTTTGAGCCCCCGGATGGGGTGCCCCAGCGTCGCCTTGCTCTTGCTATCGTTGGAGGAGCGCGGCCTCATGGAGATTGGTACCTTTCAGCCATCGTTCGGCTTCAAGGATTTTCGTCGTGCAGCCCGGCTGCATTCCCTCACCAATGGGCAGTTTGGTGGGGAAAAGCAAGCCGTACTGCGGCCTCCGCCCCACCCTCAGCTTCAAGGGTCTTTGTCATCCTTGCTGAGGCGGAGGGAGCGCTGAGCCGGGGCCTGCCTCTGCGTAGGCAGCGGCCTGCTCCTTCCCTCAGTGATCTAGGGAGAAGGGCGTTCGCCGCCTGTGGCGCTTGGCAGCTGCCTCGCGCTTGGCTCCCCAGCATGAGCGGCTCTGGCGCTGCTTCCGGTGTCGCCCCCACTACCGATCCTTGCTGCGCCGCCGGCTGTTGGGGGGTTATCCAACACGTCGTACGCCGCGACGGCGGCGTCCGTGTTCTGGGACGGTCCTGTTCTCGTTCCTGTGGCAAGGGCGGGAGCGAGGACCTGCCGGTGCGCTTTCGGAGCGGACGCCGTACGCCGGTGCGGCGTTGGTGAGCAGGTGGTCGGCGGCGCTGAGGTGGTGGCAGCCGGATGAGGTTGTCTCTGCCGACGAGACCGCCAGCGCCGCCCGCACCCCGGACCTCCGTCTCTTTGGCTTGAATGGCTGGTTCTCGTCCTTCGTGGGCGAGGGCTTTTCCGCCGCAGCGTTTGCCCTGAAGCTGTTTCTGCAGTTGTCTTGCCGCCCGAGACGGAGATCATTGTCGCTGCTGCTGGAGCGGTTGTCGGTGAGCCGTTTGGAGTTCGTCATCCCACAGGCCCCCTGGTATGGAGGTTGTTCATACCCGTGGGAGCGGAACCGAAGTTCCGTTTGTAAGGAGATATACAGGGTTTTTGCCGGAGCAAAATGTAACCGCTTTAGGTACTTAGACATTTGTCATAGGTCAGGAGAACCGCCGAGGGTTCTGCTGACGTCTAAGCCTGTGTAGCATAGTTACCCCAGGTATATGTGTTTGTTCTTTGTGGCTGTCGAGGCCTAAACATTTGGGTATTCGAGACCGAAGCTGTGTGTCTTCCTCATTCCGAGCGCTGGGACTTGTCTGTTGGCTGGCCGAACCACTTAACCGAGCGCCGGTCACCTTTCACGGCAGGTGACGAGTGAGGTGTCCGTATCCCGGAGGCGTAGGAGTCCCTCGGCTCTGTCGGCCTTACCGCTCTAGGCTTCCCTTGCTCAGTTTTCGGAACCCTCGGCTGCTCTGCGATGATCCGGAGCCGGAGGCAGCGGTGTTAGCGCGGACAGACACGGAGTCAGCTCAGAAAGAGACTTCGTCGGCCCGGGAGACGGTGGCTTCCCAGGTCAAAGAAGGTGTGGCAGCAGCCGCTGGAGCTTGGCCAAGACATCTGCTGGCGCGGTGCTAGCGTCCTCCCTTAGGTGGAGGTCCTTTTGCCCAGGTCACCGTCCGAGGCCGGGCCTGGTTCCGCCGAGGGTGGAATCAACGCCGAGGGTGCTGCTGCTCCCCCTGCCGATGCCAGAACCTGCAGGAATAGTTTGTCTGTAGCATGCGCATGCTTTTTCGTGGCCGCCGAGGCCTAAACGCTTTATCGTCGTGTTTAAAAAGCTGCGTCTTCTCTCCCCTTGTTTCGAACATCACGACTTGTCTGTCAATAGCAGAATCGTTTATCCGAACGAGAGTTACTTTTCGCGGAAGGTGATGAGTGAGGTATCCGTATCCCAGAGGCGTAGGAGTCCCTCGGCTCGGTCGGCCTTGCCGCTTACTTGCGCTCTCATTTGGTCGAAGGATTCCATTATTGGGACAGTCGAGAAGGCGCGAAATTCGTTTTCTACCCGAGTGTTAGGACTTGTTCGGTAGCAGGATCGCTTATCCGAGCGTGAGTTACTTCTCGTGGAACGTGATGAGTGAGGTATCCGTATCCCGGAGGCGTAGGAGTTCCTCGGCTCGGTCGGCCTTGCCGCTTACGTGTACTCTCGTCGTTCTCAGGATCCCGCTATCAATACAAAAGTCGAAAGCACAAAGGTTGTTTTGGTAGAAAATTTTTCTGAGGAAAATTTTGACGCAGAGGGGGTTCCCCCCCTTCTAGCCCCCGAGGGAGGGTCGAGCTTTGCTGAGGCAAGGCCGACCCTTCCTTGACGGTTAGACTTTGTGTATGTAAACGAGGTACATGAACGACTTAAAACATCTTAAGGGTAGAAGCGACGTAGTTGTTGGATGTTCCAAGCGTTGCTGTAGACCTCGCCTTGGTCGTTGGCCAGCTTGTATGTTCCGGGCTTCAAGATCTTGGCGATGATGAAGGGCCCTTCCCAGGGAGGAGTGAGCTTGTGGCGCCCTCGGGCGTCCTGTCGCAGGCGAAGCACCAAGTCTCCCACTTGGAAGCCTCGGGCCCGAATGCTTCGGGCGTGGTAGCGCCGCAGCGACTGCTGGTACCGTGTCGAATGTAGTAAGGCGACGTCTCGAGCCTCATCGAGTTGGTCCAGCGCGTCTTCCCGGCTGATCTGGTTGCTTCGATCGTCGTACACCTTGGTCCTCGGGGAGCCATATTCTAAGTCCGTGGGGAGGACGGCCTCGGCCCCATAGACTAGAAAGAACGGCGTAAAACCCGTGGCGCGGCTCGGCGTCGTCCTCAGACTCCAGACTACCGAGGGTAGCTCTTTCATCCACCGCTTGCCGAACTTGTTGAGGTCGTTGTAGATCCTTGGTTTGAGCCCCTGCAGAATCATACCGTTGGCACGCTCCACCTGCCCATTTGTCATGGGATGAGCTACGGCGGCCCAGTCCACACGGATGTGGTGGTCGTCGCAGAAGTCCAGGAACTTTTTTCTGGTGAACTGCGTGCCATTGTCGTTGATGATTGAGTTTGGGACCCCGAACTGATGAATAATGTTGGTGAAGAATGCCACCGCCTGCTCGGACCTGATGCTGTTTAGGGGTCAGACCTCGATCCACTTGGAGAATTTGTCGATAGCGACCAACAGGTGCGTGAAGCCCCCGGGTGCCTTCTGCAAGGGACCGACGAGGTCCAGACCCCACACAGCAAATGGCCAGGTGATGGGTATCGTCTGCAAGGCCTGAGCGTGCAGATGCATCTGCTTTTCGTAGAATTGACACCCCCGGCACGAGCGCACAATCCTAGTGGCGTCGGCCACCGCAGTTGGCCAGTGGAAACCTTGTCGGAAGGCATTCCCCACGAGGGCTCGAGGCGCTGCATGGTGGCCGCAAGCCCCCGAGTGTATTTCTTGCAACAGCTCTTGTCCTTGGGCGATAGATATGCATCGTTGAAGGACGCCCGAGGGGCTGTGGTGGTAGAGCTCTTTTTCATCACCCAGCAGGACAAATGACTTGGCACGCCGAGCCAGCCGCCGAGCTTTGGTCTTGTCGATGGGAAGCTCTCCTCGGAGGAGATATTCCACGTACGGGGTCTGCCAGTTTGGACCTGGCGTGACCTCATTCTATTCCTCTTTGACGGGCAAGGCCTCTTCCCCGATGGCCGAGGGTGCCTCAGGTGTGGCCGAGGGTACCTCAGGCTCGGCCGAGGGTGCCTCGGGCTGGTGTAACACCCACTTTGTAAATTGCTAGAAGTAATATCAATAGAGAAACATTTTCTCTCTAGGTGAGTTTGATGCATCATCATATGAGAACACCATGTCCAAGAACAATTAATAAAAAGATATGCTACTAAATTGTTGCATCATGCTGGATATTTTATTTTTGTGTGCATTTTGTGACAAGAAAAATATTAAATATCCAAATGAGAAATTAAATCCTAAAAGAAATGCTAAAATTTGGAAAGAGAGAAAGAAAAATGCTATGTAATACAAAGAAATAAAACTTACAAATAGATAAATTTGATCCACAATACTTTATCCAAATCATATACTCAGAAAAATTTGAGTGCAAGTTCATCACAAATTTGAAATTCAAAACTTAGATTCAAAAGTAAAAGAAAAATAAAAAGGAAAAACAAATAGGAAGCTTTCCTGGGCCGGGACGCCATTTTCGGCCCACCTCCTATTCTCCCCCGTGCACGCGCGCCAGCCCACCTACTGCGCCGTGCCTCTTCCAGGCGGGGCCCGCGCGCCAGCCGTCTATCTCCATCGCGCGACTCAGTCAGCCTCCACGCTCGGTCACCTACGCGTGGGGCCCACTTGCCGGGATCTTCTTCAACGTCGTCGCGGAGTGCGCGTGGGAGCTAACCGAACTCCGGGAAGCTCGGCTACTCGGGTGGAGAGTGAGATAGAGATCGACTCGGTATAAAGCTTCACCCCGTGCGATTGCCTTGGATTCCGCAACCAAAGACTTGCGCCTCTGCAGCCATTTCGCCACCGCCAGAAATCGGTGTCGGCGCGCCGCGGCCGTAACCTCGAATCCGTCCACCCTGGGCATGGGGACTCGTCGTGGTGCACCGCTGGTGGTCGCGGAAGTCAATCCGGGGGCTGCGGGTGCCTGCAATCGCTTCGCCTGCGACCAATCGCTCGTCAGAGCTCATCTCCGCCGCGGATCCCGCCCGTCTCGTGGACCGGCCACGCCACGGGTCAAGCTCTGGTGAGAAACCAATTCGCTACTCCCTATGTTCCCTTGAATGCGTAGGACCGTGAATCGTGCTCGGATGCTTCTAGGGCCGGTGGCAATTGCTCGCTGGTCGGAAGCGGCGGCTACGGATCCGCCATGCGGCGTGGTCAACCACGACGTCAACTCCAGCGCCGGTAAGATGCCGCTAACCTTACTCGCCATGAGCTCCGCCCTGTGTTGCGCCTCTTGGATTGGAAAAATGGTGCTCTGATGCGCAATCGACCATGGCCTCGCCGGCGGGCTGCGCTGCCGGGGTCTGTTGTGCGCCGCCGCCGTGCTTGGTCTTGTCGGAGGGAAGGGACGAATCGGTGGCCGTTAATCGGGACACGAACGGCTCCGATTAGATCTAGTGTACCCTTTCATGTAAACGTGCTGGATACCGTCGATCAGGATTCATACGGCTAGGATTAGTGTCGTGGTATTCCTTCGCGCGGTTGATCTGGCGCGCCCGATTCGGATCGGACGTGTACGCGCTGGCCTAGGTTCATAAAACACCCCGGCCATTGATTCCTGATCCAGTGGTCTCGATCGCGTGCACGTTTATCGTTGGGGAAATCTAATCTCCCCCTTTGGATTTAGATCTGACGGCAGAGACTATCCCGTACCCCTTCGGCTTGCGCGTTTTGTAAAAGAAACCCTGGGTTTAAAGGATATCAACCCGCCGTCCACCCTGTACAGCGCTCTGAGTCATAGGATATTTTGCCGTCTAGCCCCTGGGTTTCTCTGGATTTGAGGCCCAGTCCAGTGACAGGTTAAAACGAATAAATGAATTAGAAAATGTATTTTTAATACAAAAATAAGTGCTAAATCTTCAATAATTCATAGAAAATTCATACTTGCTCCAAATTGATCCATTCCAGTCCCTAAAATTTTGTAATTTTATTCTCTAGCACTTAGTGTCTCTGTTTTATCATGAAAACAGTGAGGAAATTTATTTATCACTTAATCCTATTTAAAGCACATAAAACCTTTGAAAATGCATAACTTAAAATCTATAACTCAGAAAATTATGATTCCAGTTCCTAGGTTTCTATTTTAGTGTGTAGAATATCTCTGTGTATTTTGTTTACATGCTTGGTGTAATGTTAATTTTTCCCTGCATATTGTGCTTGTTTGTATTGTGGCGAGTAGAAGAGCCCGTTGCTGAGGAGCCTGGTGAGCAGCAGGTTGAAGTAGCTGAGCAGGAGCTCATTGAAGGCAAGTTGTGCCCTTGACCACTTTTTACCCAATAATGTTCTTTAATATCACATACTCATGCATAGGTTAATTTTGATGGGACCCAATAGGTCACCCTAGATTTGTTTATCTCATTACCTTGTTTACCCCTGAATCACTTGGGTAGTTTGCTATTGCTTTATATGGTTTTGGGATAATCATTTATTACCTCTATGTTCCAATTCTTGTTGTTATTCTGTCTATGTTCATATTGTTATCATTAATGTTAATTGGAACATAGAGCTTAACTTGAGAACCACGTGCCACCACAAGGGTGGAATGGGACGCCCTTGGCTGACTAATTAGGAAAGCTAGTGGAAGACTACCTTACCCGAAAGGGGCAAGGGCAGTAGGGGAGAGGTCAGTGCGGGGAGGTCCCTGGTTGATTTTGCTATGATGGCGGTCAGCCAGGAACCCTTTACTAGATCTTCCCATAAACTGTAGCGGGTTTTCGGAAGCTAGTGGAACTTTGTAAAGGCCTCGTAGTGTTGCCCTGCCGTGCTTCCTAGGTAGAGGTATATGGGATTCATGACCCCTTGGCAGATGGGTAACATGACTTGTGGGTAAAGGGTACAACCTCTGCAGAGTGTAAAACTGGTATACTAGCCGAGCTCACGGTCACGAGCAGCTCAGGACTCTCTGATGTTTAAATTATGGAACTTAAATTCAATTTTGTCATTCGCATTGCATGGGTTTATTATTAATTTTGTTCTATTACTTTACTTATGTTTTGGTATTTACTTACACTTAGTAATTGCTAATAAAATTTTGACCAACTACTTAAAAGCAATGCTCAGCTTTAACCCCTGTCTTTGATTAAGCCTTACACATCACATGAACTCACACCTTTGTGAGTTTATGTTCACTGGTTCCCCACAACTTGTTGAGCTATGATCATGTGTGAGCTCACCCTTGCTGTCTCACACCCCCCCACAGGAGATGATCAGGTGGTTCAGGAGGAGCCGCCTAACACTGAGGAGTTCGATCTGATCTAGGTGGCGTTTCCCAGTCGACATTGGCGCCGACGATCCTTAGTTTGTTTTATCTTTATTATTTTATTTTGTAATAAGTCTTCCGCTATGTAATAAATACTCTGATGTTAATGACATTTATCTCTATACACTCTGTTATTATATATGTTGTCTTCTTGGCGCATGTATGAGATGCACCCAGCTTTGTTCTTTAAAACCGGGTGTTACAGAAGTGGTATCAGAGGAAATGTTGACTGTAGGACGAAACCTAGATAGAAATGGACAAACCCTTACCTACTTATCTCATTCTGATTCATTCTACACTCACCTTACTCTGATTCTTTCTACACTTATCTTGATCCTGTCTCACCTTCTACTGTTCTACTCTGATCATTCTTACCTTTTCCACTCTAAGACAAGATGGATTTCAAACCTTGGAATCCCTACCCCTGTGACATTTCTAAGAGATAGGGAACCTAAGACAAAATTAAAACTATTTTCTCTATTTAAAAATGTTGTTTGATTGTGCTGATGCTAAATGCCTGATTTGCTTCTTTGATTGATTGAATTATAGATGGACATCTTAGTATGTACCACCATAAGGTATTGAATTAGCTAGGATATGTAAAATATTAATCTGCTTAGCTAAAAAGTCCCCCAAAGTAACCTGATTTGTAAATACCTGCCTTGGCTATTATTTTCTTACCATATGTATCTAACTCAGATGGTCAATACCAGGCGGGGTGGTGGAATTGACTTGCCTCCTAACCAACACACTCGAAGACAACCTCAGCCACAACCTGCGGGGATGAATCCTCCCAATCCTCCACCAGGCGGAGTTGACCCACTGGTTGCTGCTCAGATGGCAATGATGCAGCAAATGGCAGATACTATGGCTGATATGCGTGCTCAGATGCAGCAAGAACGCCAGGAGATGCGTCAAGAAAGAGAGGATATACGACAGGAGTTGCGCCAGGAGCGAGATGAGATACGCCAGGAAAGGAGGGCGCAACAACAGCAGCTACAACAGCAAATGCAACAACAACAGCAACAAGTGCCACTGCCACCTCCACCACCACCAGTTCCACCCCGTGATAAGCACCGGGAGTTCATGAGCCATAAGCCACCCACATTTGCAAGCTCACCTGATCCACTGGACGCGGATGATTGGCTAAAAGCAATTGAGAAGATGCTGAATATTGCACAATGCACGGACCGGGAGAAGGTTTTATATGCTTCTGGACGTCTGATTGGTCTTGCTGCTGACTGGTGGGATTCTTATACTGCTGCCCATGATGCTGCAGATGCTATTACTTGGGCAGAGTTTAGTACACAATTCAGGAACTACCATATTCCAGCCGGTATGATAAAGATTAAGAAGAAGGAATTTCTGTCGCTGAAGCAAGGGAGTATGTCCGTCAGCGAGTACAGAGACAAGTTCATTCAGTTATCCAGATATGCCCCTGAAGAAGTTGCTGAAGACGAGAGGAAGCAGGAGCATTTCATTGAAGGACTTAATGGACCATTGCAGTATGCTCTTGTGGCACACACATTTCCATCATTTCAGAGGCTGCTTGATAAGGCACTGGCTATTGAACACAAGCGTGTTCAACTGGGAGATTTGAAGAGGAAGGCCATATCTCAAGGACAAGGAAGCAGCAGTGTTCGTCCTCGCTACAGTTCACCACAGGGTACACCGACTCGACCCGGAGGACCACGCCCAGTTCCGCAATCACCACTGAGGACTCCACCCCCTCGACAGGCTACTCCTACTGGCACCCCGACGAAGTTTTCAGGACAGAGTCCGGGCACTCAATGTTACAAGTGTGGGAAGATTGGTCATTATGCAAATGTCTGCCCACAGAGGATTGCTACTACTCCAGTACAGAACAGGCAGCAAACTCCAGGGACTGGCAAGGGATATTCTATTGCCAAGGTTAATCAAGTCAGCGTTGATGCTACTCCGGATGGAGGGGACCTCATAATTGGTATGTTTTATGTTAATGCAATTCCTGCAACCATATTATTTGATTCTGGTGCTACACATTCATTCATGTCTGCTAGATATGCCAACACAAATGAAATACCACTGCTAAATATGAGAAAACCCCTGATAGTAATTACACCTAAAGGGCCTGTTGAGGCGAATCAAATGACACGTAGATTGACATTAACCATTATGGGTAGAGAATTTGGAGCCACTGCTATAATATTGGAGTCAAGCAGTATAGATTTGATCCTTGGTATGTCATGGCTAAGAAAGGCAAAGGCCGTTATAGCATGTGGTAGAGGTACCGTAGAACTCACTACTACTAAAGGAGAAAGGTTTCAAGTTAACATTGCAGTAACCTCCTCATCTATGCGTGCAATGTTCTTCATGCCTGAGGAGTTTGTTGGTGACAATATCCGGGTGGTTAGAGATTTTCCGGATGTCTTTCTAGAGGAGTTACCAGGAATGCCACCCAATAGAGAAGTTGAGTTTGTTATTGACCTCTTACCTGGAACCGCCCCTATTTCTAAACGGCCATATAGGATGTCCGTAGAGGAGTTGAAGGAACTTAAGAAGCAGTTAACTGAGTTACAAGAGGCTGGGTACATTCGTCCGAGTTCCTCACCTTGGGGAGCACCGGTCTTGTTTGTACAGAAGAAGGATGGATCGCAACGGATGTGTGTGGATTATAGATCTCTTAATGATGTTACAGTGAAGAACAAGTATCCGTTGCCCCGTATTGAAGATTTGTTTGATCAAATGAGAGGTGCTAGAGTATTTTCGAAGATTGATCTCCGATCGGGTTACCATCAGATGAGGATTAGACCATCGGATATTCCCAAGACGGCTTTCTCGACTAGATATGGATTATATGAGTTCACAGTTATGTCGTTTGGATTGACTAACGCACCAGCCTATTTTATGAACTTAATGAACAAGGTGTTTATGGAGTATTTGGATAGATTCGTCGTGGTATTCATCGACGATATTCTTATTTATTCTCAGAGTGATAGTGATCACGAGGAACATCTGAGGATGGTGCTACAGAAGCTACGAGATAACCAGCTATATGCCAAGTTCAGCAAGTGCGAGTTTTGGATTGGCGAAGTGCCATTTCTTGGTCATATTATTTCTAATGGAGGAATAGCAGTGGATCCTGCTAAAGTTAAGGAGATAATGGAGTGGAGAGTACCCACTACAGTTACTGAGATTCGAAGTTTCTTAGGACTTGCTGGATATTATCGGAGGTTTATTGAAGGATTTTCTAAGATTGCTAAGCCTATGACTTCGCTTTTGGAGAAAGGAAAAGAATTTAAGTGGGACGAGAAGTGTCAAGACAGCTTTGATCTATTGAAGAAGAAGTTGATGTCGCCACCAGTATTGGTTATGCCAGACCTACAGAAAGGATTTGATATCTATTGCGATGCATGTGGCCAAGGCTTAGGATGTGTGCTCATGCAAGAAGGACACGTGATTGCTTATGCTTCTCGTCAGTTGAGGAAGCATGAATTGAACTACCCCACTCATGACTTGGAATTGGCAGCCGTTGTGCATGCGCTTAAGATTTGGAGACATTATATCATGGGGACCAAGTGCCAATTATATACGGATCATAAGAGTTTGAAGTATATATTCACTCAGAAGGATCTCAACCTTAGGCAACGCCGTTGGTTGGAGCTTATTAAGGATTATGATTTGGAGATTCACTATCACCCGGGCAAGGCAAACTTGGTTGCAGATGCCTTGAGTCGCAAGGAGCATGTTCATTCAGCTGTTGTTGCCCAGCTACCCGATGAGATTGTTGAGGACTTCAGGAGACTTAACCTAGGGATAGTTGCTCATACTGAGGGAGTTACTATTGATGTGGAACCTACTCTGGAGCAAGAGATCCGCAAAGGACAAATTGGTGATGCTAAAATAAAAGAGATTAAGGATCTGATTACTGAAGGTCGAGTTCCGGAATTCACGGAAGATGAGCAAGGCATTGTATGGTTCAAGGACAGGATGTGTGTTCCTGATGTTAAAAGCCTGCGAGAGACTATTTTAAAGGAGGCCCATGATTCGGATTATTCTATTCATCCTGGTAGTACCAAGATGTATCAGGATTTGAAGCGGAAGTATTGGTGGTATGGATTGAAAAGAGATGTAGCTGCACATGTGGCTATGTGCGATGTATGTCAAAGAGTTAAGGCTGAACACCAGAGGCCAGCTGGATTATTGCATCCACTGAAGATACCCGAGTGGAAATGGGAAGAGATTGGTATGGATTTCATTACTGGATTGCCTCGCACCCAGAAAGGATATGATGCTATATGGGTGATTGTTGATAGATTGACTAAAGTGGCTCACTTTATTCCTGTCAAGACTACTTATAAAGGTTCTCAGCTAGCAGAGTTATATATGGCTCGGATTGTGTGTTTACATGGAGTACCAAAGAAGATCGTGTCTGATCGAGGTTCACAGTTTACCTCAAGATTTTGGAGAAGCTTTCATGAGAATATGAGTACAAAGTTGAATTTCAGTACAGCTTATCACCCTCAGACTGATGGACAGACTGAAAGGACCAATCAAGTATTGGAAGATATGTTGAGAGCATGTGCCCTTCAGCATGGAGGAAGTTGGGATAAGAGTCTACCTTATGCGGAATTCTCCTATAATAATAGTTATCAGGCCAGTCTAAAGATGTCACCTTTTGAAGCTTTATATGGGAGGAAGTGCAGGACTCCTCTATATTGGGATCAGACTGGAGAGAGACAGTTCTTTGGGCCTGAATTGATTCAAGAAGCAGAAGAACAAGTTCGTATAATTCGAGAGAATTTGAGAGTGGCTCAAACCAGGCAAAAGAGCTATGCAGATAATAGACGAAGACCACTGGAATTTGAAGAAGGAGATTATGTGTACCTCAAGGTGTCACCACTTCGTGGAATGAGGAGATTCAAAGTCAAGGGCAAATTGTCCCCTCGCTATATTGGACCATTCTTGATCTTTAGAAGAGTTGGGGAGATGGCATACCAACTCGAGCTACCGGATAGTCTATCGGATGTGCATAATGTGTTCCACGTATCTCAACTGAAGAAGTGTCTCCGTGTCCCTGAGGAACAGTCACCCATGGAAGAGCTTAGTGTTCAAGGTGATTTGACTTACACGGAGTACCCGATCAAGATTTTGGATACATTGACTCGAGTTACAAGAAATAAGGTGATAAAGATGTGCAAAGTCCAATGGAGTCACCACAGTGAAGATGAAGCAACTTGGGAAAGAGAAGAAGAGCTTCGCATAGACTTTCCCCACCTTTTCCCTCGTTCTTCTTAAATCTCGAGGACGAGATTATTTTTAAGGGGGGTAGGATTTGTAACACCCACTTTGTAAATTGCTAGAAGTAATATCAATAGAGAAACATTTTCTCTCTAGGTGAGTTTGATGCATCATCATATGAGAACACCATGTCCAAGAACAATTAATAAAAAGATATGCTACTAAATTGTTGCATCATGCTGGATATTTTATTTTTGTGTGCATTTTGTGACAAGAAAAATATTAAATATCCAAATGAGAAATTAAATCCTAAAAGAAATGCTAAAATTTGGAAAGAGAGAAAGAAAAATGCTATGTAATACAAAGAAATAAAACTTACAAATAGATAAATTTGATCCACAATACTTTATCCAAATCATATACTCAGAAAAATTTGAGTGCAAGTTCATCACAAATTTGAAATTCAAAACTTAGATTCAAAAGTAAAAGAAAAATAAAAAGGAAAAACAAATAGGAAGCTTTCCTGGGCCGGGACGCCATTTTCGGCCCACCTCCTATTCTCCCCCGTGCACGCGCGCCAGCCCACCTACTGCGCCGTGCCTCTTCCAGGCGGGGCCCGCGCGCCAGCCGTCTATCTCCATCGCGCGACTCAGTCAGCCTCCACGCTCGGTCACCTACGCGTGGGGCCCACTTGCCGGGATCTTCTTCAACGTCGTCGCGGAGTGCGCGTGGGAGCTAACCGAACTCCGGGAAGCTCGGCTACTCGGGTGGAGAGTGAGATAGAGATCGACTCGGTATAAAGCTTCACCCCGTGCGATTGCCTTGGATTCCGCAACCAAAGACTTGCGCCTCTGCAGCCATTTCGCCACCGCCAGAAATCGGTGTCGGCGCGCCGCGGCCGTAACCTCGAATCCGTCCACCCTGGGCATGGGGACTCGTCGTGGTGCACCGCTGGTGGTCGCGGAAGTCAATCCGGGGGCTGCGGGTGCCTGCAATCGCTTCGCCTGCGACCAATCGCTCGTCAGAGCTCATCTCCGCCGCGGATCCCGCCCGTCTCGTGGACCGGCCACGCCACGGGTCAAGCTCTGGTGAGAAACCAATTCGCTACTCCCTATGTTCCCTTGAATGCGTAGGACCGTGAATCGTGCTCGGATGCTTCTAGGGCCGGTGGCAATTGCTCGCTGGTCGGAAGCGGCGGCTACGGATCCGCCATGCGGCGTGGTCAACCACGACGTCAACTCCAGCGCCGGTAAGATGCCGCTAACCTTACTCACCATGAGCTCCGCCCTGTGTTGCGCCTCTTGGATTGGAAAAATGGTGCTCTGATGCGCAATCGACCGTGGCCTCGCCGGCGGGCTGCGCTGCCGGGGTCTGTTGTGCGCCGCCGCCGTGCTTGGTCTTGTCGGAGGGAAGGGACGAATCGGTGGCCGTTAATCGGGACACGAACGGCTCTGATTAGATCTAGTGTACCCTTTCATGTAAACGTGCTGGATACCGTCGATCAGGATTCATACGGCTAGGATTAGTGTCGTGGTATTCCTTCGCGCGGTTGATCTGGCGCGCCCGATTCGGATCGGACGTGTACGCGCTGGCCTAGGTTCATAAAACACCCCGGCCATTGATTCCTGATCCAGTGGTCTCGATCGCGTGCACGTTTATCGTTGGGGAAATCTAATCTCCCCCTTTGGATTTAGATCTGACGGCAGAGACTATCCCGTACCCCTTCGGCTTGCGCGTTTTGTAAAAGAAACCCTGGGTTTAAAGGATATCAACCCGCCGTCCACCCTGTACAGCGCTCTGAGTCATAGGATATTTTGCCGTCTAGCCCCTGGGTTTCTCTGGATTTGAGGCCCAGTCCAGTGACAGGTTAAAACGAATAAATGAATTAGAAAATGTATTTTTAATACAAAAATAAGTGCTAAATCTTCAATAATTCATAGAAAATTCATACTTGCTCCAAATTGATCCATTCCAGTCCCTAAAATTTTGTAATTTTATTCTCTAGCACTTAGTGTCTCTGTTTTATCATGAAAACAGTGAGGAAATTTATTTATCACTTAATCCTATTTAAAGCACATAAAACCTTTGAAAATGCATAACTTAAAATCTATAACTCAGAAAATTATGATTCCAGTTCCTAGGTTTCTATTTTAGTGTGTAGAAT
Organism: Zea luxurians; assembly: GCA_029449295.1. Taxonomy (NCBI): domain Eukaryota; kingdom Viridiplantae; phylum Streptophyta; class Magnoliopsida; order Poales; family Poaceae; genus Zea; species Zea luxurians. The sequence goes on from JAOPSE010000005.1 coordinate 79,277,596, forward strand.
ATCTCTGTGTATTTTGTTTACATGCTTGGTGTAATGTTAATTTTTCCCTGCATATTGTGCTTGTTTGTATTGTGGCGAGTAGAAGAGCCCGTTGCTGAGGAGCCTGGTGAGCAGCAGGTTGAAGTAGCTGAGCAGGAGCTCATTGAAGGCAAGTTGTGCCCTTGACCACTTTTTACCCAATAATGTTCTTTAATATCACATACTCATGCATAGGTTAATTTTGATGGGACCCAATAGGTCACCCTAGATTTGTTTATCTCATTACCTTGTTTACCCCTGAATCACTTGGGTAGTTTGCTATTGCTTTATATGGTTTTGGGATAATCATTTATTACCTCTATGTTCCAATTCTTGTTGTTATTCTGTCTATGTTCATATTGTTATCATTAATGTTAATTGGAACATAGAGCTTAACTTGAGAACCACGTGCCACCACAAGGGTGGAATGGGACGCCCTTGGCTGACTAATTAGGAAAGCTAGTGGAAGACTACCTTACCCGAAAGGGGCAAGGGCAGTAGGGGAGAGGTCAGTGCGGGGAGGTCCCTGGTTGATTTTGCTACGATGGCGGTCAGCCAGGAACCCTTTACTAGATCTTCCCATAAACTGTAGCGGGTTTTCGGAAGCTAGTGGAACTTTGTAAAGGCCTCGTAGTGTTGCCCTGCCGTGCTTCCTAGGTAGAGGTATATGGGATTCATGACCCCTTGGCAGATGGGTAACATGACTTGTGGGTAAAGGGTACAACCTCTGCAGAGTGTAAAACTGGTATACTAGCCGAGCTCACGGTCACGAGCAGCTCAGGACTCTCTGATGTTTAAATTATGGAACTTAAATTCAATTTTGTCATTCGCATTGCATGGGTTTATTATTAATTTTGTTCTATTACTTTACTTATGTTTTGGTATTTACTTACACTTAGTAATTGCTAATAAAATTTTGACCAACTACTTAAAAGCAATGCTCAGCTTTAACCCCTGTCTTTGATTAAGCCTTACACATCACATGAACTCACACCTTTGTGAGTTTATGTTCACTGGTTCCCCACAACTTGTTGAGCTATGATCATGTGTGAGCTCACCCTTGCTGTCTCACACCCCCCCCCACAGGAGATGATCAGGTGGTTCAGGAGGAGCCGCCTAACACTGAGGAGTTCGATCTGATCTAGGTGGCGTTTCCCAGTCGACATTGGCGCCGACGATCCTTAGTTTGTTTTATCTTTATTATTTTATTTTGTAATAAGTCTTCCGCTATGTAATAAATACTCTGATGTTAATGACATTTATCTCTATACACTCTGTTATTATATATGTTGTCTTCTTGGCGCATGTATGAGATGCACCCGGCTTTGTTCTTTAAAATCGGGTGTTACAGCTGGGCTGAGGCTTCCTCAGGCTCAGGCGCGTCGTCGATCTTGACGGATGGTTGATGTAGGTCTCTGGAGAAGACGTCGGGGGGAACTGTCGTTCGCCCCGAGGCTATTTTCGCCAGCTCGTCCGCAGTCTCGTTGTACCGTCGGGCGATGTGGTTGAGCTCCAGCCCATAGAACTTGTTTCTCCAGGCGCCGGACTTCGTCGTAGTAGGCTTCCATCCTCCGGTCACGGCAGTGGGAGTTCTTCATGACTTGGTCAATGTAAAGCTGCGAGTCGCCTCGAGCGTCGATGCGTCGGACCCCTAGCTCGACGGCGATGCGTAGCCCGTTAACCAGTGCTTCGTACTCGGCCATGTTGTTTGACGCCGGAAAATGGAGGCAAATGACGTAGCGGAGATGCTTTCCGAGGGGTGAAACGAAGAGCAGGCCAGCACCCGCTCCTGTTTTCATGAGTGACCCATCGAAGTACATGGTCCAGAGCTCGGGCTAGATTGGAGTTGTTGGTAACTGGGTGTTGGTCCACTCAACCAGGAAGTCTGCCAAGACCTAGGATTTTATGGCCTTCCGAGGAGCGAATGATAGTGTTTCGCCCATAAGCTCTACCGCCCACTTTGCTATCCTACCTGAGGCCTCGCGGCACTGGATGATCTCCCCTAGGGGGAAGGATGACACCACAGTTACCGGATGAGACTCGAAGTAGTGTCGCAACTTTCACCGTGTCAGGATCACTGCGTAGAGCAGCTTCTGGATCTGTGGGTAGCGAGCTTTGGTCTCGGAAAGTACTTCACTGATGAAGTAGACTGGCCTCTGGACGGGCAGTGCATGCCCTTCTTCTCGTCTCTCGACTACGATCGCAGTGCTGACCACCTGAGTAGTCGCGGCTACGTAGATCAAGAGGGCTTCTCCTATGGCGTGGGGCACCAGGATGGGTGTTTTTGTAAGGAGCGCCTTAAGGTTTCCGAGGGCTTCCTCGGCCTCGAGGGTCCAAGTGAAGCACTCGGCCTTCCTTAAGAGGCGGTACAGAGGCAAGCCTTTCTCGCTAAGGCGTGAGATGAAGCGGCTTAGAGCCGCAAGGCATCCCATGACCCTCTGTACTCCTTTCAAATCTTTGATCGGTCCCATGCTGGTGATGGCCGCGATTTTCTCTGGGTTGGCCTCGATGCCCCGCTCGGAGACGATGAACCCAAGGAGCATGCCTCGGGGGACTCCGAAGACACACTTCTCAGGATTGAGTTTCACGCCTTTTGCTCTCAAACACTTGAATGTCGTTTCAAGGTCAGAGAGGAGGTCGGAGGCTCTCTTCGTCTTGACAACGATGTCGTCGACGTAAGCCTTGACCGTTCTGCCGATGTGTTCTCCGAACACGTGGTTCATGCACCTCTGGTAAGTGGCGCCTGCATTCCTCAACCCGAATGGCATTGTGATGTAGCAGTACATGCCAAAAGGTGTGATGAAAGAAGTCGCGAGCTGGTCGGACTCCTTCATCTTGATTTGGTGATAGCCTGAGTAGCCATCAAGGAATGACAGGGTCTCGCACCCAGCTGTGGAGTCCACGATTTGATCGATGCGAGGTAGAGGGTAGGGAACTTTCGGACATGCTTTGTTTAGACTAGTGTAGTCTACACACATCCTCCATTTCCCATCCTTCTTCCTTACAAGAACAGGGTTAGCTAACCATTCGGGATGGAATACCTCTTTGATGAACCCTGCCGCGAGTAGCTTGTGGATCTCCTCGTCTATGGCCCTGCGCTTTTCCTTGTCGAAACGGCGTAGGGTTTGCTTCACGGGTCGAGCTCCAGCTCTGATGTCTAGTGAGTGCTCGGCGACATCCCTCGGTATGCCAGGGATGTCCGAGGGACTCCACGCAAAGACTTCGGTGTTTGCGCGGAGAAAGTCGACGAGCACAGCTTCCTCTTTGGGGTCGAGCTCGGAGCCGATCCGAACTTGCTTGCTGGCGTCGTTGCTGGGGTCGAGAGAGACGGACTTGACCGCCTCAACTGGTTCAAAGTTGCCGGCGTGCCGCTTCGCGTCGGGCGCCTCCTTGGAGAGGCGTTCAAGGTTGGCGATGAGGGCCTCGGACTCGACGAGAGCCTCGGCGTACTCCACGCACTCCACGTCGCATTCGTACGCGTGGCGGTACGTGGATCCGACAATGATGATCCCATTCGGGCCCGACATCTTGAGCTTGAGGTAGGTGTAGTTGGGGACGGCCATGAACTTGGCGTAGCATGGTTTTCCCAACACCGCATGGTAGGTTCCTCGGAACCCAATGACCTCAAAGGTGAGAGCTTCCTTTCGGAAGTTTGAGGGAGTTCCGAAGCAGACGGGTAAGTCGATCCGTCCGAGGGGTTGGATTCGCTTCCTGGGCGCGATCCCGTGGAAGGGTGCCGCACCGGCTCGGACTTCGGACCGATCAACCCCTAAGAGTTCCAGGGTCTCGGCGTAGATGATGTTAAGGCTGCTGCCTCCGTCCATGAGGACCTTAGAGAGCCTAACGTTGCAGATGATCGGATCGACGACAAGCGGGTACCTTCCCGGGCTCGGCACGAAGTCGGGGTGGTCGCCTTGGTCGAAGGTGATAGGCTTGTCGGACCAGTCTAGGTAGACTGGCACTGCCACCTTCACCGAGCAGACTTCCCAGCGCTCCTGCTTGCGGTGCCGAGCCGAGGCGTTCGCCGCCTGCCCGCCGTAGATCATGAAGCAGTTGTGGACTTCCGGGAATCCCTCTTCCTTGCCGCCCTCCTTCTTGTCGTTGTCATGGCCCTTGCCATCCTCCGCCGGTGGCCCGGTCTTATGGAAGTGGCGTCGGAGCATGACACATTCTTTGAGGGTGTGCTTGACGGGCCCCTGGTGATAGGGGCACGGCTCTTTGAGCATCTTGTCGAACGCGCCGACCCCTCCAGGTGGTTTCCAAGGGTTCCTGTGCTCGGCCGCAGCGACGAGATTCGTGTCTGCGGCGTCGCGCTTCGCTCGTGACTTGTTTTTGGCCTTCTTCTTCGTGCCCCGCTGGGCGGACGCCTCAGGGGCGTCAGTCTTTGGCTCCCCTTGAGGCTGCTTGTCCTTCCGGAAGATGGCTTCGACCGCCTCCTGACCCGAGGCGAACTTGGTGGCGACGTCCATCAGTTTGCTCGCGCGGGTGGGAGTCTTGCGCCCCAGTTTGCTCACCAGGTCCCAGCAAGTGGTGTCGGCAAGGAAAGCCCCGATGACATCTGAGTCAGTAACGTTGGGCAGCTCGGTGCGCTGCTTCGAAAACCGCCGGATGTACTCTCGGAGGGACTCCCCTGGCTGCTGGCGGCAGCTTCGGAGGTCCCATGAGTTCCTAGGGCGCACATAAGTGCCTTGGAAGTTCCTCGCGAAGAGGAAAAGGGTCCTAGTCGGAGATCTGCGCAGGAGGCAGATGCTCTAGCCAGGCTCGGGCGGCGTCGAAGAGGAAAAGGGGTAGATTACGGATGATGAGGTTGTCATCATCCGCCCCTCCCAACTGGCAGGCCAGTCGGTAGTCCGCGAGCCATAGCTCCGGCCTCGTCTCCCCCGAGTACTTGGTGATAGTAGTCGGGGCTCGGAAACGGGCAGGGAACGGTGCTCGTCATATGGCCCGGCTGAAGACTCGTGGGCTGGGTGGTTTGGGCGAAGGACTGTGGTCCTCCTCGCTGTAGCAGCGTCCCCCACGCCTAGGATGGTAGCCTCGGCGCACCTTCTCGTCGAGGCGGGCTTGATGGTCGAGATGGTGGTGCTCGTTGCCGAGGAGTTCCCTGGGCGGTGGGCGCCTCGTCCCGTGTACACTCGGGATGGACCGAGGCTTCCCGAATGCGTCGGGAGGACACCACGATGAGGAAAAGGGTCCCAGTCAGAGATCTGCGCAGGAGGCAGATGCTCCAGCCAGGCTCGGGCGGCGTCGAAGAGGAAAAGGGGTAGATTACGGATGATGAGGTTGTCATCATCCGCCCCTCCCAACTGGCAGGCCAGTCGGTAGTCCGCGAGCCATAGCTTCGGCCTCGTCTCCCCCGAGTACTTGGTGATAGTAGTCGGGGCTCGGAAACGGGCAGGGAACTGGTGCTCGTCGTATGGCCCGGCTGAAGACTCGTGGGCTGGGTGGTTTGGGCGAAGGACTGCGGTCCTCCTCGCTGTAGCAGCGTCCCCCGCGCCTAGGATGGCAGCCTCGGTGCACCTTCTCGTCGAGGCGGGCTCGATGGTCGAGATGGTGGTGCTCGTTGCCGAGGAGTTCCCGGGCGGTGGGTGCCTCGTCCCGTGTACACTCGGGATGGACCGAGGCTTCCCGAATGCGTCGGGAGGACACCGCGTGATGCTCTGAGGGGTCAGCTCGCCTGCGGGAGGCGGAGCTCTCGGCTCGTCGAACTGAGGCGCCCTCCAGAAGATTCTTGAGTTCGCCCTAGATGCGCCGTCCCTCGGTGGTGGATGGCTCCGGCATGGCCTGAAGTAGCATCGCTGCTACAGCGAGGTCCTGGCCGGACCCACTGACGGCCGGAGGCAGCGCTGCCCTAGCATTATCGACGATGCGGTGCCGGATGTCTTGGGCCCGATGATAGGCTTCTCTGGCGAGTGATCGACCTGCCCACTCCTGTTCGATGTTCTGTCGGAGCTGTACAAGCTGGCCTGCTTCCCCGTCGACTCGGGCCTGCATCTCACGGATTTGCTCGAGTTGTATGTCCTGACCCCCCGCAGGGACTGGGACGACAGCTAGCTCCCGCGGGATGTCAACGCGAGATGAGGGCCCAGGGGGATCGTCAACCTCTGGCATACCGAGGTGGTTGCCTTCATTGTGATCTCCCAGATCGACGTGGAAACATTCGTGACTTGGGCCGTAACCCTCGTCGTCAAGGTTATGGCCATCGTCAAAACAACCGGAGAGGCAGTGGTCACATGCGGAAATGAAGCCCCGCATGGCACCGAGGTTATTGAGGGCAGAGAAATCTCAACCGGAGTCGGGGTCGTCCTCTTCCTCAGAACCCGCCGGCCCGAAGGTCGAGACGGCTGTCAGTCGGTCCTAGGTTGACCACATGTGGTACCCCGGAAGGTTTGGATATGCCTTTATGAAGGCGCTCACCATAGCGGGGTCGCTAGGTGGATCTAAGCTGAACCGAAAAGGTATGGGATGGAAAACGGACGGTACCTCTTGGTCGTTGGACGGTGGTGAAGTCGCGTCGGGGGCGGTGCACACCGTCATCTTAGGTACGAGGGTAACGCCCAGCAGGCCTTTCGCGAGGGTGCTGGCGTCATCAGTCCGCTTGGGGCTGACACGTTGCGGGGAAGTGACACCCGCTGTCACCTCAGGTGCGAGGGCAATGTCCGACATGTCCCGTGGGGGAGTGCCGGCGTCGTCGACTCGCTCTGGTGCGACAGCCGACAAGGTGCCGCCTCCTGCGTGGCCATGATTGCCCCGTCTCCGCCTCCTCCGACGAGGAGGGTGGCGGGGACGACCAGAGTGCTCCTCTTCTGCTGTGGGGAGATGCTGTCATAGAGCTCGCCGCCGCCTGGGTGAGTCGAAGATCGTCGTTGTCGTCACGCCGCGGGGGGAGGAGTACCATGTCGTAGCTGCCGTCGAGGGACATGAACTCTAGACCCCCGAAGTGGAGCACCGTCCCAGGCTAGAGAGGTTGCTGAAGACTCCCAATCTGGATCTCAACGGGAAGGTGTTCGTTAACACGCAGCAGGCCCCTACCTGGCGCGCCAACTGTCGGCGTTTCGACCCCGGGGGGGTCCCTGGATCGACGAGTAAATTGTCGTTGCGTGTCCCTGCCTAGATGGGTTGGCGCGGGATGGAACACAAGATGCGGGACAAGCCTTGTATTATCCTGCACCAGGGGTGCCGCTCGCTGTAGGGGTTACAAGCGCGTCGTGTGAGGGAGAGAGAGGGGGGGACACAGAGCTCGTCCGCCGCTTCCCTCGCGCGACCCTCCCTCAGGGTGGCCCTGGGCTTCCCTTTTATAGAGGCAAGGAGAGAGTCCAGGTGTACAATAGGGGGGGCGTAGCTATGCGCTAACGTGTCCGGTAGTGGAGTGCCTAAGCCCTGTGTACATGCCAACATGGCTGTTGGGGGAGAGCTTGGGCGTTGTACATGTGATGGCATGGCCGCCGGAGGAGCGCCTGAGTCCTGTAGGAGCGTAGCTGGCAGCGCGGCGTGGACCCTCCTGACGTCTCCTTGCTGTCGTAAGGGGCTGAGAGCCACCAGCATCATGGAGCACGCGGGGCACCATCATTACCCGTCATTGAGGTAAGCCGGATGGGACGCCGGTCTTGTTCCTTATAGCATGAGCAGGCTAGGAATAGGGGAATGATGCGTCCCCTATCAGCATGGTCAGTCCGAGCCCAAGGTTGGCCGAGGCGGAGACTTCTCTTGAGGCCGAGGCCGGGGTCGGGCGAGGACGCGATTCCCCCCGAGACTAGGGTCGAGGCCGAGTCCGGGGGTCGGGCGAGGCAGAGACCTCCTCCCGAGGCTGGAGCCTGAGGTCGGGCGAGGCGGAGCTTCCTGTTGCGCCCGAGGCTTGAGCTCGGTGGTTGATCGTGACTTGTTGTCAGTCGTTGTTGGGGTGGCTGACACGGCAGTCGGAGCGGAGCGAGCGGCGCTGTTTTCCTGTCATATCAGACAATGAAGAGGAGGGGCGAAGTGACTGTGGTTACTTCAGCCTGGTCGACTGAGGCGCTTGTGTCAGGATACGGCGTCAGGCATTCCCCGCATTTAATGCGCCTGCGAAGCGGTCGGTTGGTGAGGCGGTATGGCCAAGGTTGGTTCACAACGAAGCCTGCCCGAGCCGGGCCTCGGGAGAGCCGAGGGGGCGCCTGCCGTCTGAGGAGGCCCTCGGGCGAGGCGTGAATTCGTCTGGGACCACTGTTCCAACCCGAGGCTGGGCTCGGGTGAGATCGCGTCCTTCGGGTAGACGAAGTCTTGGCTTGAACCGCACCCGTCAGTTGGTCTGGGGGTGTTAACCAGCCGTGATTAGGAGCGTTGGGGGTACCCCTAATTATGGTACCCGACAAGTGGTATCTAGAAATCTTTCCTATAATACTGATCTCAGAAAAGGTTTTTAGTGTCTTCAATGTCTTGCTATCCTAGTGTTAAGGATGGATACCAAATGATGACTCAATATTTTCAAAAATTATTCATAGTGGTATACATGCTACAAAAGTTTAGTCTATATGTGTTGGCATTATTAGGTAGCATTGTCTCTCTCACAACTTCAAATCCAACCTATGTGCAAGACTCCATCCAAACATCTAGCACATATGAAGGGAGAGATAATACAACCAAATAGGGTTTGTAAAACTTGTCCATATCTTTTCGAGTGTGAAAAATGCTTGGGCAAGCAACACAAGTCCAAATTAAGTTAGTAGTTCATACTTGTGTAAAGTGATAGCTTGAAATTTAAATTTATTTATACATTTATATGGTTGTCATCAATTACCAAAAATAAGGAGAATGAAATCTCCACGATTGGTTTTGGTAATTTAGACAACTAGCATACTAATATTTACTCGTGTTGTATATGAGATAAATTAAGTCACACTTGCATTTACATTCTTAATCTTATATTGAGTGGTAGTGGCTTAAGTAGCTCTAGAGTGGCTCATATAGCTATAACTAGTTGTTATTTAGATCTCTAGTTAGCTCTCCATTGTAGTTGTGTAGTTGCTAGATTGTGTGCTTGAATAGGAATAATTTAGAGACATAAGAGTAGCTCCAATAGTTATGTAAACTTTAGCTCTCTAAGTCACAGATTTAAGGAGTTGCTAAATAACTTTGGGAGTAAAAAATTTGTGAGTTCTCCAATAACTCTATAAATATATGTTGTAATTTTGTTTTAAATATATCCACGTCAACAAAATATGTCACAAATGACAACGGCCACCTTCATTGCCTACATAATGTAGTCATTTTTTTGTTTAGTGAGTTAGTAAATGGTTGATAAATGTAGAGAGAAAGTGGGGGTTAGATGAGAAGTAGCTAAATATAGAAAGATCATTTTGAGAGCTATTGGAGAGGAGTTTTTAGGTTAAAAAACTTGACCTGCATGGGTAAGACAGCCCTCGGGCATTATATATTAAGAAGAAGACCTCATGTAGGTCGAGAAAACCCCTGAACCGTGTCAGGTCGGGGGTTTGGGGTTGGGTCGGGTTTTGTTCAAAATTATGGCCCGTGTCTGGTCCATGGATGATTACGGGTCAAAAATTATGGTTTGTATCTGCCCGTTATATTGAATGGGTCGGATTGGATCGAGTTTTTTTACGGATTAAGTTGGGTTGGTCGGATCGAGTGACCAACGATCATGTGGATAGAAGTACACAACCATTATATATTTATATTAATATCTATGTTTTTACCTATGCGTCTTTCTATGTCACTTTCTTATCTATCGGGTTGCCTTTCTATGTCACTTTCTATTGCTCGTGTCTGTCTTTTTCTTCCAGATATTAAACATATAGGTGTATATTTGGACCATCCGGCCTAGCCCAAGCCTAAAATGGTCTGGTCCATTTAAATTTTGGGTCGGCCCAGCCTGTTTGAATTGCGGGCCAGCCCACGGCTTCGCACATAATTGTTTAAACGTGCTAGGCTCATTTTGGACGGCCTAAAATTATAAAAAGCCCGAAATTCAATTTTTTGCCTGAAATTCACATTAGGGCCCAAAATTCACATCAGAGCCCTAAATTCAAAACAAATAAAAGATAAGACACATAAATTTGACCAAAAGCAAACTTAACATTTCTATTAAGTTACCACAGCTATGCAATGACTAACACTGTCAGTACCCTGAAACAGGGGTACCCCTTGCTACAGAATGAAGACGCTATACCCGCGCAGCTACCTCTAGTTGCGTGGCAAACAACTCTCTGCCCCGCCACATGGACGGCCCCGGGGTCGCCACGTGGCCAGGAAAGGAGACGTACTCCAAGAAGCCAGCAGTGGGTCCGGACCCCCATGCGAAAAACGCCGGACCCCCGGGGCAAGGTCCAGGACCCCCGCGAGTGCAACACAGGCCTCCGAGACGGGTCCCTGACCCCTCTGCGTAGGGACCGGATTACCCACAGCTGGGCCCCGGGACTCTGAGGCAGAGGGTACCCGACCCTTGCTCAGGCAGTGGTCCGGTGCTAACACGTGTCCAGGCCCAGCCTGGTGCGGACCTGTCCGCATAACGCTACTGCTCCCCGCCCAGACGGGAACCCCATGCACTACGGATATTATGGCAGTTGGAGATCATCCTGGAGTAGCAAGCAGTAGTGCTTTCCTTCGATTTGTCCCTAGGCCCACATGTCGAGGCTCAGAACCTTTGTACATGCCCCCCTTGAACTATAAAAGGGAAGGCATGCAACGAAAGAAGAGTCAGACGCAAGTCGTCCAGGCTTACACACAGCTCAAGCTTCCACAACAATCCAACGCACAGTGGAGTAGGGTATTACGCTCCGGTGGCCAAAACCACTCTAAATCCTCGCGTGTTCATGTGCTTGATAATTGCTTAGCTAAACAGGCAAAACGTTTAAGCCCCCTCCTCATCTTAGTACTTAGGGTGAGTGCACTCCGCCACCCGGCCGGAGAATTCTCTCTTCGACATTTGGCACGCTAGGTAGGGGCTTGGCATTAGGTTTTTGCTTGTTTTCTCGCTCAGCATGATGGTGCAAATCGTTGAGCATCGCGCCAAGACTTTGGTGGATTTCGTGGTGGAGGAAGAAGTTGCTTCTTCCACGCCACAGGTTCCCAACCGCCCTGTGCTGGGCACTGCCGCTATGCACGCTGCACAGCAGCATACAGCTGCACAAACATCCCGGACTCCATCAAGGGCGGCTCCAGGAGTGTTGTCAGCAGCCAAGGAATTGCTGCGACACCCCCCAAGCTCTACGGCCTCGCCAGGGGCCATGAAGCAATGGCGGGACAATGTCGACCGGTTGCTCAGTATGGCACACTCTACCTCGACCAGGTCGAGGCCACGGTCATCCCGGCACCAACATGAGGCGTCGGCGTCTGTGCGCTCACCCTCAGTGAGGGGCGCACAAACCAACGACCTCTGGGTAGAGCTCAACCGTAGGCGAGCGGGGGAGGATGCCTGAGTCTCTCTGGAAAGGCGCGTGAGCGCCGCCAAAACATCGAGGGCCGCAACCTCGATCAGGACTTCGCTACGGTAGCACCACAGACACCAACGGGCACTCGGTCTCAAGCGGGTGTCCCCTTGGCCGGCATGGGATGCGTCGCTCTCGCGGACCGTCTCCGTGCGGCGTCATGGCCGCCCAAGTTCCGGCCACACCTACCGGAAAAGTACGACGGAACGTCAAACCCGTCGGAGTTCCTACAGGTGTACGTCACTGCCATCACGGCACCAGGTGGAAACACCGCTGTGATGGCGACATATTTTCATGTCACCTTGTCTAGACCTGCCCGGACTTGGCTCATGAACCTCGCCCTAGGGTCAATCTACTCCTGGGAAGAGCTCTGCGCGCGGTTCGTTGCGAACTTCGCCAGTGCTTACCAGCAGCACGGTGTGGAGGCCCACCTCCATGCGGTGAGGCAGGAGCCCGGGGAGACTCTCCGAACGTTCACCTCCCGCTTCACCAAGGTGTGAGGTACTATACCTCGCATTTCCGATGCTTCCATCATCACGGCATTCCGATAGGGAGTACGTGATGAAAAAAATGCTGGAGAAGTTGGCCACGCATGAAGTGGAGACTGTCCCCACGCTCTTTGCTCTGGCCGACAAGTGCGCCAGGGCCACCGAGGGTCGTGCATGGCACTTGGCCCCACAAACCGGGGTTGCCCAGTCGGGAGGCTCGAATGCCGTCCCCCGAGATGGTAAGAAGAAAAAGAAGAAAGACCGCGACTTCTAGAGATCATGGTCCACCGCTCTAGTCGTTGTTGCCACGACCGGGGGCCAGGGCGATCGCAACAAATGCCCACGGTCGCAGAGGAGTAACAGCGGCCCATGCCCTGTGCACCCCAACGGTCGCCACAGCACCGCGGAGTGTCACGAGATCATTGATCTCGCAAAACGTGTCAGAAAGCGACACGAGCAACCCTCCAAGGACGGCTCCCCACCTCGTCGCTGACCTGGCAAAGAAATGGTCGACGACGGCGAGGTAGCCGCGGGAGAACGAGAACTCGTGTATCAATCACCCGAGGGGGACATCAAGTGTGTCTTCGCTACAGATTCCGACTCTAGGGGTGACAGCGATCGCCGCAAGAGGTTATACGTCATGTATGGCGGGAGTTAGGAACTCACCTCCCGCAGGAACATCAAGTCCCTACGTCGGGAGATCCTGTCGGCAACCCCAAGGGTCCCGAAGGCTGCCCCACATCAATGGTGGAGGAGCACCACCATCTCCTTCGGGGCATCCGATTGCCCTGACAACATGGCGGGGGCCGGCATACTGCCACTCATCACCACCCCTGTCATCGCCAATATGCGACTGCACCATGTGTTGATTGACGGCGGGGCAGGCCTCAACGTCATCAGCCATGCCGCGTTCAAGCAGCTGCAAATCCTGGGGTCCCGTCTGGGACCCTCACGCCCATTCTCCGGAGTGGGCCCACAGCCGGTGTATCCCCTTGGGAGCATTGCACTCCCGGTTACATTCGGGACTGAGGAGAATTTCCGCACGGAGAACGTCGTGTTCAACGTTGCGGAGGTCAACCTCCCCTTCAACGCCATCATTGGCAGGCCAGCCCTGTACCGGTTCATGGCCATTGCCTATTACGGGTATTTGGTCCTTAAGATGCCATCCCCGACTAGGGTCCTCACCGTGCAGGGTGACCGTGCCGCCGCACTTGCAGCCGTAGAAAAGCTGCACGCCCTGGCAGCAGAGACTGCTCGCCAAGACGACGGAGGGAGGAATCCCTCAAACTCTGGTACCAAGGCGCCCCCAAGGCGCCAAAGGTACAACCATCCGGAGCGGATGGTGTCCCCGTCAAAGCCATCTGTCTTGCTGCAGATTCCACCCAGACCACTCGCATTGCGAGTGATCTGGAGGAGAAATAGGAACTCGCGCTCATCGCCTTCCTCCAGGCAAATGCCGACGTATTCGCATGGGAGCCATTGAAGATGCCTGGGATCCCCAGGGAGGTGATCAAGCACTGCCTGAAGATCAACCCCGACGCTAGGCCGGTGAGTCAGAAGCCTCGCAAATAGTCTATTGAGCGACAGGACTTCATCCGAAAGGAGGTCCGAAAGCTGCTAGACGCTGGCTTCATCGAAGAGGTTCATCACCCAATATGGCTGGCCAACCCAGTCATTGTCCCCAAAGCGAATGGGAAGCTCCGAATGTGCATCGACTACACCAGCCTGAATAAGGCCTGTCCCAAGGACCCGTATCCGCTGCCACATATAGACCAAATCGTGGATTCTACCTCCGGGTGCGATCTATTATCATTCTTAGACGCTTACTTTGGTTTCCACCAAATCCAGATGTAGGGAAGATAGAAAGCATACCGCTTTTGTAATAGTGGATGGGCTTTACTACTATGTTGTTATGCCGTACGGTCTGAAAAATGCCTTGCCTACATTTGTGCGGGCAATGGGTAAGACTTTTAGGGACCTGATTAGGGACAAAGTAGAAGTCTACGTCGATGACATCATGGTCAAGACTAAGAGAGGGTCGACCCTAGTGGAAGACCTGGCCTTGGTCTTCGACAAGCTACGGGCAACCCGCAAGAAGCTGAACCCAGACAAGTGCGTTTTCAGCATTTCCGCTGGGAAGTTGCTAGGATTCCTGGTCTCGTACCGGGGCATTGAAGCAAATCCGGAGAAGATCGGAGCGATTGAGGCAATGAGGCCCCCGACCCGAGTCAAGGACGTCCAGAAGCTTACGGGATCATTGGCAGCCCTTAGCCGCTTCATTTCGAGGCTGGCTAAGAGAGCGCTGCCCTTCTTCAAGCTACTGCGGAAATCCGGGCCCTTCTCTTGGACCGAAGAGGTGGAGCAAGCCTTCCAGGAGTTGAAAAAGCACTTGATGTCTCTGCCAATATTGGTGGCTCCGGAACCCGAGGAGCCACTATATTTATACATTGCGGCGGCCGTGGAAGCGGTGAGCATGGTGCTGGTCGTCGAGAGACCAGCACCAGAAAGCCAGGAACTTGAAAACTCAGGACCAGCTACAGGGGTCTGCACCGTTCAGAGGCCGATCTACTACGTCAGTGAGGTCCTCCATGAGGCAAAAACCAGGTACCTTGAGACGCACAAACTCCTCTATGTTGTGCTCGTCGCGTCCAGGAAACTGCGCCATTATTTCCAAGCGCACAGGATTGTGGAGGTGACCTCCTTCCCATTAAGGGCCATCCTCCACAACTCTAACACCACAGGCAACATTGCCAAGTGGGCCCCGAAACTCGCTGAGTTCCAGCTGGACTTCCGACCTCGCCATGCCATCAAGAGTTAGGTCCTGGCTGACTTCATCGTGGAGTGGACACCCCCCTCAAACATCCCTAGGGGTCTGGGTCCTAACTCGGACCCCACACCTGCGGAGCCCAGGGGTCCTGTCTTCACCGAGCCCCACTGGACGCTCTACTTCGACGGGTCTGCCCGCCAACAAGTCAGCGGGGCCGGGGTGATCTTCATCGACCCAAGCGGAGATCAAGTGAAGTACATGGTGCACCTTGAGTTCAAAGCCACCAACAACATGGCAGAGTACGAGGCATTGATCTTTGGCTTATCGGTAGCCCTATCCCTGGGCATCCGCCATCTCCTGGTAAAGGGAGACTCCCAGCTGATCATCAAGCAAGTCCATGGAGAGTGTAGCTGCAATGAGCCCAGGCTCGCAGCCTACCTTCTTCACGTGATGATACTGGAGAAAGACTTCATAGCCCTGGAACTGCAACATGTTCCTCGGGCCGATAACTCAGCGGCAGATGGCCTCTCCATGAAGGCATCAACTTGGGCACCTGAAAGTCGCCTAGAGGGGGGGTGAATAGGGCGAAACTGAAATTTAACAATTTAAACACAACTACAAGCCAGGGTTAGCGTTAGAAATAATAATGAGTCCGAGAGAGAGGGAGCAAAACAAATCGCTAGCGAATAAAGAGTGAGACACATGGATTTGTTTTACCGAGGTTCGGTTCTCTCAAACCTACTCCCCGTTGAGGAGGCCACAAAGGCCGGGTCTATCTCAACCCTTTCCCTCTCTCAAACGGTCCCTCGGACCGAGTGACCTTCTCTTCTCAAATCAACCGGGAACAAAACTTCCCCGCAAGGACCACCACACAATTGGTGTCTCTTGCCTCGGTTACAATCGAGTTTTGATCACAAGAACAAATGAGAAAGAAAGAAGCAATCCAAGCGCAAGAGCTCAAAAGAACACAACAAATCTCTCTCACTAGTCACTAAAGCTTTGTGTGGAATTGGAGAGGATTTGATCACTTGGGTGTGTCTAGAATTGAATGCTAGAGCTCTTGTAGATGGTTGGAAGGTAGAAAACATGGATGACTTGAATGAGGGGTGGTTGGGGGTATTTATAGCCCCAACCACCAAACTAGCCGTTTGGTGGAGGCTGACTGTCGCATGGTGCACCGGACAGTCCGGTGCACACCGGACAGTGTCCGGTGCGCCAGCCACGTCACCCGGCCGTTAGGGTTCGACCATTGAAGCTCTGTCTGCTGGGCCCGCCTGGATGTCCGGTGGCGCACCGGACATGTACTGTAGAGTGTCCGGTGCGCCACTTCGTGCGTGCCTGACTTCTGCGCGCTCTGGCGCGCATTTAATGCCGCTACAGGTGACTGTTGGCACCGAAGTAGCCATTGCTCCGCTGTTACACCGGACAGTCCGGTGAATTATAGCGGACTAGCCGTTGTGGATTCCCGAAGCTGACGAGTTCAGAGTCACTTCTCCTTGGAGCACCGGACACTGTCCGGTGTACACCGGACAGTCCGGTGAATTATAGTGGAGCGCCTCTGAGTTTTCCCGAAGGTGCGAAGTTCAGCTTGAAGACCCTTGGTGCACCGGACAGTCCGGTGCGCCAGACCAGGGCACACTTCGGTTATCCCTTGCTCCTTTTGTTGAACCCTTTTCTTGGTCTTTTTATTGGCTTATTGTGAACCTTTGGTACCTGTAGAACTTATAGACTTGGGCAAACTAGTTAGTCCAATTATTTGTGTTGGGCAATTCAACCACCAAAATCAATTTAGGAAATAGGTGTAAGCCTAATTCCCTTTCAATCTCCCCCTTTTTGGTGATTGATGCCAACACAAACCAAAGCAAGTATAGGAGTGCATAATTGAACTAGTTTGCAAAATGTAAGTGCAAAGGTTACTTAGAATTGAGCCAATAAATATTACTTACTAGATATGCATGGATTGTTTCTTTATTTTTAACATTTTGGACCACGCTTGCACCACATGTTTTGTTTTTGCAAATTCTTTTTGTAAATCCTTTTCAAAAGTTCTTTTGCAAATAGTCAGAGGTAAATGAGTAAGATTTTGAGAAGCATTTTCAAGATTTGAAATTTTCTCCCCCTGTTTCAAATGTTTTTCCTTTGACTAAACAAAACACCCCTTTCAATAAAATTTTCTTCTTAGTGTTCAAGAGGGTTTTGAGATACTATTTTTTTGAAAAGTGCTACTTTCTCCCCCTTTTTGAACACAAAAAGATATTGAAATATATCAATTGAAAATCATTAGTTTTAAAATTAGGGTGGTGGTGCGGTCCTTTGCTTTGGGCCAATACTTTCTCCCCCTTTGGCATTAATCGCCAAAAACGGATACTTAGAATGAAATATAGGCCCTTTTCTAACTACTTTCTCCCCTTTGGCAAATAAAACATATGAGTGAAGATTATACCAAAGACGGAGAGTGATGCGGAGCGACAGTGAAGGATGAGTAATAGAGTGGAGTGGAAGCCTTTGTTTTCGCCGAAGACTTCAATTCCCTTTCAATATACCTATGACTTGGTTTGAAATTCACTTGAAAACACATTAGTCATAGCATATATAAAAGAGACATGATCAAAGGTATATTTATGAGCTATGTGTGCAAGATATCAAAAGAAATTTCTAGAATCAAGAATATTTAGCTCATGCCTAAGTCGGGTAAAAGTTTGTTCATCTAGTGGCTTGGTAAAGATATCGGCTAATTGATCTTTAGTATTAATGTATGCAATCTCGATATCCCCCTTTTGTTGGTGATCCCTAAGAAAATGATACCGAATGGCTATGTGTTTAGTGCGGCTATGCTCAACGGGATTATCCGCCATGCGGATTGTACTCTCATTATCACATAGAAGAGGAACTTTGGTTAATTTGTAACCATAGTCCCGCAGGGTTTGCCTCATCCAAAGCAATTGCGCGCAACAATGGCCTGCGGCAATATACTCGGCTTCGGTAGTAGAAAGAGCGACCGAATTTTGCTTCTTTGAAGCCCAAGACACCAAGGATCTTCCCAAGAACTGGCAAGTCCCCGATGTGCTCTTTCTATTAATCTTACACCCCGCCCAATCAGCATCCGAATAACCAATTAAATCAAATGTGGATCCCCGAGGGTACCAAAGCCCAAACTTAGGAGTATAAGCCAAATATCTCAAGATTCGTTTTACGGCTGTAAGGTGAGATTCCTTAGGGTCGGCTTGAAATCTTGCACACATGCATACGGAAAGCATAATGTCCGGTCGAGATGCACATAAATAGAGTAATGAACCTATCATCGATCGGTATACCTTTCGATCAACGGATTTACCTCCCGTGTTGAGGTCGAGATGCCCATTGGTTCCCATGGGAGTCTTGATGGGCTTGGCATCCTTCATTCCAGATGTAACACCCCTGGTGTTACTATAACTAAAATTTGAGCATGACATCATAAGCATTGACATTGCAAATGTTTGATACACCTAGAGTGCATTCACTAGGTAAAAATTTCAAACCAGTGTATTGTTTTTGGGTGTTTTGCAAATAGGACCCTGGATAGGGAACCTAACCCTAAATAAGGCTCAAAGGGGGTAAAACTTAACCCAAGATGAGAAAACCCAAAGGCTTTGGGGAAGAGTTATAAAATATCCCCAAAAGCAAAGTTAAATCACATTCATACCCTTGGGATACCAGAAACCCTAATTGGAACCCTGGAAAACCCTAAAACCAAACCCTAGAGACCTATGTGTAAAATTAGTCCACTTTTGGACTAAAGTGCAAAAACCAAGTCAAATAAGTGTCTTAAGTTATTTGGGTCACTTATATGTGAATTTGTAAGCCAAACCCTGAGTTTTGGACTTATTTGCAAAAGAGCCACATTTGAACTCTTTTGAATAAGTCTGAATTTCAGTGTATTGTGCTCCTCTTTGTGACCTTGTAACTTCTAAACAAAAGAGATTTTGCCCTAGGTCACCACATCAAAGTTGTAGTCTAATTATAGAAGAACAACTTTGCTTAAGGTTGTAAGTTCACTTGTTGAGAAGAATCCAGAGATAATTAAGCCTAAAGATTGGTGGTCAGGCTGATGCAGTCTGAAATTCAGACATTCAGAGTAGTAGAGCCAACTTTGAGTATGAATTCCACCTTGATTTAGTGCTCGAATGGGTTCAAGTCCTATAGCCGAATTGTTGCTGATTTATAGATCTACAATTTTGCTACAGAGCTTGAGTGGAGTTGCCATTGGAAATTGAGAGTAAATCCTGCTCCAACTTGCTCTGTCAGGCATCAAAAACTGAATCTCTGATGGTACAGTGCCCTCAATGGATCATAACAAGCGCAGCAGAAGAATCCCACTGCCGGTGATCTCCCTCGCCGTGATTCGTGTCGCCGGCATCAAGATTCGCGTGCGGGGTGGATTGATAACATCGTGGGGTAAGGATCCTCGCCGACGGTGAGCTGGAGGTCACTCCAGTGACTCACCGTGGCTCCCCTTCTGTTTTGCGGCTGAAACCGATAAGCTCGCCGGTAACCGCCGCCTCCCGGCCGCGCGCCGCGTGGCCTAGCCGTTCTACAGCACCGCCGTGTCACCTTAAGGCTGTCCCATCGTCGCCGGGGAGCCTGCCACGCCGCGGGACACGAATTTACCGCGCCCGCCTTCTTCTTCATTTCCGGCCGCCGCGCGTCCTCCCCGAATTCACTGGCCACCGCTTCCCCTCGCTATAAATTGAGTGTCCCCGCCACTCCGTAGGATAATTACGCATCAGTTGCACCAAACCTTGCACCGGATTATCCACCAGTGACTGAGAATTGCTCATTTCCCCCAATCACGGTTTCCGCCACCATAGAACTCAACCCCGCCGCGGTCAGCCCAACTCAGGTCAGCTCTTCCCCTCTGCTCCCTTGTCTAAGCATTCTTATGCGCCTGTGATGCTCACCGACCCACCCAATTGAATTGGACCGCCACCAATCGTCGGGAACGCAACGATCCAGCCACCATGTTCTCGGTCATCGTGGCCAGAGAGTTTTAGTGCGTGATTGGTGAAATTAAGTTAGGGGAAACATCGATTAAGGTATGAATTAGGTGTTAGTCGTCGGAGAGCGCCAGTAATAGCCCCAATCGGCCGGCATAAGTGCTCGCCGGAGCTCAGCCGTGCTTGAACGCCGTCGGGGACCTCCCAGTGCGAGGAAACAGAAGTTGGGGGACCCCTGTGTAAAGTGTCAGCGACTGTTTTTGAATAGTGTTCGGAATTTCTCGGGTTATTCAAAACTCTGGGGGACCTCTGCGCAAACCTGCCCCGCGAGCGCGGGCGCGCGCGCTTTTCCCCTCTGACTGGGCCGCTTGGGCCGAAACCAACCCAGAACTATTCACTGGTTTTTCTTTTTCTTTTATTCCAGAGCCAAAACAATTATAGAAAATGGTAGAAAAATGGTAAAATTGTGAAACCAATTTTCCTAGACTCCTTATTTTCCATAGTATTTAATAAAAATAGTTTCATGATTTTTAGTTTAAACAGGAAATTTTAGGGCATTTAAAATAGCTTAAAGAAGTAGTTCTGGATTTTTAAAAAAATAAATGGTAATCCCAAAAATGTTCAAAATTTTTATATGAACTCCCCACATTATTTAGAAGCCTTGGGTAGAGTTTGAATTGATTTGGACCATGTTTGATAACTAGAACCCCAAAACCCCCCTGCCCTTTGAACTCCTTTACTAACTCCGGAAACCCTAAGTTCTCGGAGTTCCGTGAAGGAAAGTTGTATTCAAGACTTAGATAATAAATCTTTATTGTATTCGCACTCTCATGAGCATTACATGGCATTCATTCTTATATATGTATATATATGGTTATGTTAGAACACGAAGAAGTGGAAGTCACTGAAGAGAAGACACCACCACCCTCGGATTCTCAAGCAGGCAACTGCTTCTACTTTGATATTTGTGGATCCGAGCCAGACTCACCTGTGAACGAAGGCAAGCCCCGGTGCATGCAACCCCTTCCTTGTGTTTTTAAATACTTTTCGCACACTTTAAGTCTAGTGAAATGTGCATTAGGTTATCAGAGTTGCTTGAAACCCTTTGATGCATTGCCTTCTTTGATATCCATACCTTTATAGATACTTCTGATGAAGTATCAAAAATATGATTTACAAAAATGCTTAGCCCTGCTTAGATCTTGTGGATAGAGGTTATCCTTAGCCTAGCTCAAGAAAGGATGACTTCTACCCGCAAGAATATTTTCTTTTGGAGCAATGGTGGGATCTTACTGCAAAGTTCCCTGTGATGCTCTTTTCATCCTAAGGAACAGAAACAATCCTAAGGATGGAAGTACTTAAATCGAGACTTGGGTTAGGAATAGGTGATGTTCTACCCAGGTTGATTAAGGATTGAATGCGTATGTAGGCGTGCTGATCGAGGACCCTTTAACTGGTCACATGCCTCGTCATGGGTAAGCCTTGCCTCGGGCAGACTAAGGCCAGAATAAGATAACACGAAATGGGCGTGGAGCGGTGGCGAGAGTAGCGTGTACCCACCGTGGCAAGAGGCTGGACGGTGGTGTATCT
The DNA here is from genome assembly GCA_029449295.1 of Zea luxurians. NCBI lineage: Eukaryota > Viridiplantae > Streptophyta > Magnoliopsida > Poales > Poaceae > Zea > Zea luxurians. Next base: position 79,298,849 of record JAOPSE010000005.1, read on the forward strand.
GTGCTCTCGGTTTGCGTGAACCTGATCTGGTCTTAAGAACCCCGGTGGCGGGTTGACATATGCAAGGGTTAAGTGCTACATATGTCGTGTGATTGGAGATCCTCAGCTGAGTATAATCGATTCGGATCACCGTACCTTCGCGGTTATGAAGACTTGGTCACTTCCCTACAACCTAAGTCAGGATGTGAACATTATGGATAAAAATGATGTTGTATTGATGAGATGATGAAATTAGACTAGAGGCAAACAGAGTCTATTAATACTTAATTCGGCGTTAAAATGTTGAAAGTAAGGACTCACTTTAGTAAGCTATTTCTGCAAAAGTATCTAAGTTGATTTTTGCTAAAGCCTCTCCTTGATTCCTATTTATCCAGCATACCCTTGAGAGTCTTTTCCTTAGTCGGGTAAGACTTGCTGAGTAATTCCATACTCAGGGTTTATCCCTCCGTTGTTTTTAGGTGAGGAAGCGACAAACCTTTGTTGCTTTTGCTCCAGGGTGGTTCCTAATGAAGATAAGTAAGAGTGAAGTGCGGGAGGAAAGGATCCTCCATTAGGACTTTTTGTGTGATAACTGACGGGAGGAGTTTTTACCTCCCTTGGTATGTGTAATAATATTATTCTGCACTCATTATATAGTTCTGATCTGTAATAAACAACTTGATCTTACTTTTTAATAAATGTAAGTTTATGTAATCGCTTCCGCATATCTATATCTCCGATGTTCTGTAATGTCTGCAAGACGGGTGAAACGTTCCTGGTAAGGTAAGAAGAAGATACCGAACTTGTCGAGTAATCCAGGAACATCTACAGGGTTGTCTGATGTCTGTTGGACAAAGACAACTGTAGGTGGGCCTAGTTACTTGGGAGGTTCCGTCACAGCTGGTATCGGAGCGTAGCCCTTCTTGACAGATATTATGTAGCATCTTCAAAAAAGACTTATCTAGAAGATTTCTTCTCTTCTTACCTAAGCATCTCTCAAGAGTGTATTTCAAAGACCAGATAGGAAGAGTGCGATGTATAGAAGGTTGAATCAACTAATGTTGATTCTGTAATTATTCATGCATCATGCTAAGAATTATACTAATAAATTTTTCCCCTTAGAAAATGCCGCCGCGTACAAGGAAAACGGCGCGAAAGCATACTGGGCCTATTGGTGTACCCCGACACCAACTTGCCCCACGGGAGGAGACAGCAGTAGCGGGAGTAACGACCCAATTGGAGATCTCGAAGCTCGCGTGAATCAACTTCAAGCAGAGTTACAACGCAGGACCAATTTATGGGTTGCGGATGGAGACCAAATAAACGAACTAAGAAGTTACATCCGCACCCTGCAAGATCAACTTGCTGACCGAGATTTGGCGCTTGATTGGGCAGTGCAGTCTCGTTCGGTAGCTTGGGCTAAGGAAGCGAAGGCTCGAGCACGAGTCAACGAACTTAGCGCTGCTATTGACAACTTGCAGGTATATTGCAATACTTTGCATGACGAAGTTCATGTATTGTATTCACAATTACACCCACATGTCCCTGCGGATCCCGTCAGGTCAGAAGCCGGACCCTCGCATAATGCGGGAGAAGCGCTTGGTGGCGAGTTAGACCTTTTTAGGCCCCCTCCTTCTATGAGGCTGGTCGACGTATGGTCTCCCACACCTGACGATGAAGCTGCTAAGAGCAATCAGAAGTAGGAGTAATAGTGTAATTGTAGAAATAGAAGTAGTATGTTGTATAATAGGTTGAACTATTGTGTAATGGGTAATGTGTCCTGTTATGTAACATCGAGTCTGTATCATTACTTTTGATAGTAATTTAAACTGGAAGGTTTCTTTGGCATTTTTATTTATTTCAAATGTTCTTTGCCTTAGATGCCTACCAGGACTCGAGGACAGGATGCAGCAGGAACTTCTGGGGGAAGGGATGTCACCCCAAATCCACCTCCGATTCCTCCCACATTGGCCGAGGCGATTGCCGCCTTGGTAAACGCGACTGCGGACAATACCCGCTTTCTTAGAGAAATGGCGGGCCAACAGCTCCAGCAGCAGGGTGGAAGGGGTTATCAGCAAGGCCCCCGTGAAACCACCTATCTGGATTTCTCTGAAACCCGTCCACCACTATTTGTTAAGGCTGAGGACCCGTTGGAAGCTGATGAGTGGATACGGGTTATTGAACAAAAGTTTGGTCTTCTTCGCTGTTTAGAGATGCAGAAGCCGTTATTCGCAGCACAACAACTACGTGGCCCTGCCAGTACCTGGTGGGGGAATTTTGTGGCTATTCAACCTGCCAACCATCAAGTCACCTGGGAAGAGTTTAAAGTGGCCTTCCGCGAGCACTACATACCCGAAGGTGTTCTGCATATGAAGCAGGAAGAGTTCATGAAGCTGAAACAAGGAGGAGATACCGTCAATCAGTATCTCAACAAGTTTAATCACCTGCCACAATACGCAATCGACCAGGTGAACACTGATTTAAAGAAAAAGAACTGCTTTATGAGGGGTCTGAATGATCGATTGCAGAGAAAAATGGCCACATGCATAGATCTCACGTATGGAAAGGCTGTCAGCACAGCCTTATCTGTTGAAGCAAAATACGCAGGTTCCGGGAAGAACAAGGGATTCGGTGGTGAGAAGCCTAATCAGGGCCAGGCAAAGAGGCAACGGTTTGTGATCCGGCCTTCTAGCCAAAATCGCACTTTTTCTCGTCCACCCTCATTCCCTTTCAAGCAGCCAATCATTATCCGTCCCAACAATACCCCCACTACCCCCAAATCAGCCGGGTGCCAAGGGCACTCGATTCCCTGCTTTGCCTAGCTCTTCAACCGGGTGTTTCAATTGCGGCAAGTCGGGACATTTCATCAAGGATTGCCCATATCCCAAGCAGAATCAATCAAATGCTCAGCAAGGGTCTGGGAAATCAGCTCAGTCAAAGGGAAATACTGTGGGGAAGAATACAAAGAAGACGGGGCGGGTATACTATACTCAAGTGGCCACTACACCGGAGGTGAACCGGTGATGATGGGTACGTTTCTCGTGGCCAGTCACCCTGCAATTATTCTTTTTGATTCTGGTGCTTCGCATACGTTCATTAGCAAGAAATTTGTAGAGCAACATCACATTGCATGCCATGAATCAAAAGAGGGATTTAAAATTCATTCACCTGGTGGACACATTTTTACTAGAGAAGTGGCCTATCAAGTGCCAGTAACAATGGCCGGACGGAACTTTCTTGCTAACATGATTGTTCTGAGAGGCCAGGATATAGATGTAATTTTGGGTATGAATTGGTTAACTCAACATAAGGCAATTCTCAACACTGAACTGAGAACCGTCAGGTTGAGCTATAATCAAGAAGAGATTCTTTTGTCCATCCTCGTAACCAATCCAGCCAAAGCTTCTGGTAGAATCTATGAAGCCATTGTACCGAGATCAAGGATATTCTGGTAGTATGTGAATTTCCAGATGTATTTCCGAAAGATTTGCCTGGACTACCACCTGAGAGAGATGTAGAATTTGTAATTGAGTTAAAGCCCGGTACGGCTCCCATTTCTTGAAGATCGTACCATATGCCCCCTAATGAGTTGGCAGAATTGAAGATTCAATTACAAGATCTACTGAATAAAGGGTTCATCCGGCCAAGCTCGTCTCCATGGGGTTGCCCCGCCATTTTTGTTAAAAAGAAGGATCAAACCTTACGTATGTGCGTGGATTATCGACCCCTAAATGAGGTCACCATCAAGAACAAGTACCCTCTTCCAAGGATCGACATCTTATTTGATCAACTAACTGGGGCGAGGGTATTTTCCAAAATTGATCTCAGGTCGGGCTATCACCAAATCCGTATTCGGTCCGAGGATATACCAAAGACCTCGTTTACTACGCGGTACGGATTGTTTGAATATCTGGTAATGTCTTTCGGGTTAACCAATGCTCCTGCTCATTTCACTTACTTGATGAACTCGGTGTTCATGCCCGAGTTGGACAAGTTCGTGGTAGTCTTCATCGACGATATCTTGATATACTCTAAAAATGAAGAGGAGCATGCTCAACATCTAGGGATTGTATTGACGCGCCTGAGGGAACATCAGCTGTATGCCAAGTTCAGCAAGTGCGCGTTCTGGCTGGAGGAAATTCAATTTTTGGGGCACGTGTTATCTACCAAGGGGATTGCGGTAGATCCTAGCAAAGTCAAAGATATTCTGGAGTGGAAACCCCCAACCACTATTCACCAAGTCCGGAGTTTTCTTGGACTAGCTGGATATTATCGCAGATTCATACCAGATTTTTCTAAGCTTGTGAAGCCGATCACAAGTTTATTGAAGAGTGACATTAAATTCAATTGGTCTTCTAAGTGTAATGAAGCCTTTGAGCAATTGAAGACATTATTAACCACTGCTCCGGTATTGGCTCAACCGGACATCACTAAGCCTTTTGATGTATATTGTGATGCGTCTGGCAGTGGACTCGGCTGTGTATTAATGCAAGAGGGCCGAGTAATTGCATATGCTTCAAGACAGTTGCGCCAACATGAGGAGCATTACCCAACTCATGATCTGGAGCTAGCTGCTGTGGTTCATGCCCTGAAAATTTAGCGTCATTATCTGCTGGGAAATGTCTGTCATATTTATACAGATCATAAAAGTTTGAAGTACATCTTCACCCAGTCAGAATTAAATATGAGGCAAAGACGATGGCTTGAGCTTATTAAGGACTATGAACTGGAGATCCATTATCACCCAGGCAAAGCCAATGTTGTGGCAGATGCACTGAGCCATAAGGCTTCCTGCCACTGTCTTATGGTGAAGACCTCTGACAACACTTTATGTCAAGAGATGGAAAAGTTAAACCTGGGGATGATCCAACAAGGGACTCTGAATCAGCTAAAGCTTGAGTCAATCATTTTGCAAAGGATAATTAATGCTCAAAAGGATAATTTGGGTATGAAGCACATACGGGAGAAAATAAGGGCTGGAACAGCCAAATGTTTCAAGGAAAACGATCAAGGTGTGATATGGTTTAAAAACCGCATAGTAGTGCCAAAGAATGAAGAACTCCGCCAGCAAATTCTTGATGAAGCACATCTTAGTCGCTATTCTATTCATCCCGGAAGCACTAAGATGTACCAAGACTTGAAGCAACATTACTGGTGGACAAAGATGAAGATCGAAATTGCACGCTATGTGGCTAAGTGTGACACTTGCAGACGTGTCAAGGCCATACACATGAAAACTGCTGGTCCATTACAATCTTTGTCGATCCCAACATGGAAATGGGAAGACATAAGTATGGACTTTATTGTGGGACTGCCCAGGACGGCCAAAGGGTATGATTCTATTTGGGTTATCGTTGATCGACTCACAAAGATTGCCCACTTCTTACCCGTCAGGGCCAAATATACAGTGGCCACTTATGCAGCATTATACATTGCCTGTATTCTCAGTTTGCATGGTATTCCAAAAACTATAGTGTCGGATCGTGGACCTCAGTTCGTATCCAAATTTTGGGAAGAACTTCATAAATCCTTGGGTACCAAATTGCTCCACAGTTCGGCTTATCATCCTCAAACAAGTGGACAGACTGAGAGGGTCAATCAAATACTTGAGGATATGCTACGGGCATGTGTTCTGGACTTCTCACAGAAATGGGATGAATGTTTGCCCTTAGCGGAGTTTTCATATAATAATAGCTATCAAGAAAGTATTAAGATGGCACCCTTCGAAGCGCTATATGGGCGACGATGTCGTACTCCGCTAAATTGGTCTGAACCTGGAGAAAGGTACTTCTTTAGGCCTGATATGGTGAAGGAGGCCGAAGAAAAGGTTCAGAAAATTATTCATAATATGAAGAAAGCTCAGACTCGACAAAAGAGTTATGCAGACCGACGACGACAACCCTTATGCTTTCTGGTGGGCGATTATGTCTACTTGAAAGTTTCACCAATGAAGGGTGTATCGTGTTTCGGGGTTAAAGGAAAGCTTGCACCCCGGTACATTGGTCCATTCCCTATACTTGAGCAATGTGGACCAGTGGCATACCGACTCCAGTTACCCAAAATATTGTCTGTTATTCATAATGTGTTCCATGTGTCACAATTAAAGAAGTGTCTTCAGGGTTCCCGATCGAACCATTGAAGTGACAGATGTGGTCCTGGAACCAGATTTAACATACTCGGAACATCCTATTCGAGTTCTGGATCAAAAGGACAGGGTTACCTGGAGAAAAACTCTCAAGTTCTACAAGATACAATGGAACCAACATTCTGAGGAAGAGGCTACATGGGAAACTCAAGACTTTTTGAATAAGAATTTCCCAGGCTTTCTAGCCTCATGTAATTTGTAAAGTGTATATAGTTATTGCAATAAAGGAGTGAACCCCCACACCACCCCTGCCTTGTACCAGAAATAAGGGAATAAAAATGTGACACATTTCCTTTTCCATTACTCACCCTAGGACTTTAAATCTCGGGACGAGATTCTTTTATGGGGGGAAGGATGTAACACCCCTGGTGTTACTATAACTAAAATTTGAGCATGGCATCATAAGCATTGACATTGCATATGTTTGATACACCTAGAGTGCATTCACTAGGTAAAAATTTCAAACCAGTGTATTGTTTTTGGGTGTTTTGCAAATAGGACCCTGGACAGGGAACCTAACCCTAAATAAGGCTCAAAGGGGGTAAAACTTAACCCAAGATGAGAAAACCCAAAGGCTTTGGGGAAGAGTTATAAAATATCCCCAAAAGCAGAGTTAAATCACATTCATACCCTTGGGATACCAGAAACCCTAATTGGAACCCTGGAAAACCCTAAAACCAAACCCTAGGGACCTATGTGCAAAATTAGTCCACTTTTGGACTAAAGTGCAAAAACCAAGTCAAATAAGTGTCTTAAGTTATTTGGGTCACTTATATGTGAATTTGTAAGCCGAACCCTGAGTTTTGGACTTATTTGCAAAAGAGCCACATTTGAACTCTTTTGAATAAGTCTGAATTTCAGTGTATTGTGCTCCTCTTTGTGACCTTGTAACTTCTAAACAAAAGAGATTTTTCCCTAGGTCACCACATCAAAGTTGTAGTCTAATTATAGAAGAACAACTTTGCTTAAGGTTGTAAGTTCACTTGTTGAGAAGAATCCAGAGATAATTAAGCCTAAAGATTGGTGGTCAGGCTGATGCAGTCTGAAATTCAGACATTCAGAGTAGTAGAGCCAACTTTGAGTATGAATTCCACCTTGATTTAGTGCTCGAATGGGTTCAAGTCCTATAGTCGAATTGTTGCTGATTTATAGTTCTACAATTTTGCTACAGAGCTTGAGTGGAGTTGCCATTGGAAATTGAGAGTAAATCCTGCTCCAACTTGCTCTGTCAGGCATCAAAAACTGAATCTCTGATGGTACAGTGCCCTCAACGGATCAGAACAAGCGCAGCAGAAGAATCCCACCGCCGGTGATCTCCCTCGCCGTGATCCGTGTCGCCGGCATCAAGATTCGCGTGCAGGGTGGATTGATAACATCGCGGGGTAAGGATCCTCGCCGACGGTGAGCTGGAGGTCACTCCGGTGACTCACCGTGGCTCCCCTTCTGCTTTGCGGCTGAAACCGATAAGCTCGCCGGTAACCGCCGCCTCCCGGCCGTGCGCCGCGTGGCCTAGCCGTTCTACAGCACCGCCGTGACACCTTAAGGCTGTCCCATCGTCGCCGGGGAGCCTGCCACGCCGCGGGACACGAATTTACCTGCGCCCGCCTTCTTCTTCATTTCCGGCCGTCGCGTGTCCTCCCCGAATTCACTGGCCACCGCTTCCCCTCGCTATAAATTGAGTGTCCCCGCCACTCCGTAGGATAATTACGCATCAGTTGCACCAAACCTTGCACCGGATTATCCACCAGTGACTGAGAATTGCTCATTTCCCCCAATCACGGTTTCCGCCACCATAGAACTCAACCCTGCCGCGGTCAGCCCAACTCAGGTCAGCTCTTCCCCTCTGCTCCCTTGTCTAAGCATTCTTATGTGCCTGTGATGCTCACCGACCCACCCAATTGAATTGGACCGCCACCAATCGTCGGGAACGCGACGATCTAGCCGCCATGCTCTCGGTCACCGTGGCCAGAGAGTTTTAGTGCGTGATTGGTGAAATTAAGTTAGGGGAAACATCGATTAAGGTATGAATTAGGTGTTAGTCGTCGGAGAGCGCCAGTAATAGCCCCAATCGGCCAGCGTAAGTGCTCGCCGGAGCTCAGCCGTGCTTGAACGCCGTCGGGGACCTCCCAGTGCGAGGAAACAGAAGTTGGGGGACCACTGTGTAAAGTGTCAGCGACTGTTTTTGAATAGTGTTCGGACTTTCTCGGGTTATTCAAAACTCTAGGGGACCTCTGCGCAAACCTGCCCCGCGGGCGCGGGCGCGCGCTTTTCCCCTCTGACTGGGCCGCTTGGGCCGAAACCAACCCAGAACTATTCACTGGTTTTTCTTTTTCTTTTATTCCAGAGCCAAAACAATTATAGAAAATGGTAGAAAAATGGTAAAATTGTGAAACCAATTTTCCTAGACTCCTTATTTTCCCTAGTATTTAATAAAAATTGTTTCATGATTTTTAGTTTAAACAGGAAATTTTAGGGTATTTAAAATAGCTTAAAGAAGTAGTTCTGGATTTTTTAAAAAATAAATGGTAATCCCAAAAATGTTCAAAATTTTTATATGAACTCCCCACATTATTTAGAAGCCTTGGGTAGAGTTTGAATTTATTTGGACCATGTTTGATAACTAGAACCCCAAAACCCCCTGCCCTTTGAACTCCTTTACTAACTCCGGAAACCCTAAGTTCTCGGAGTTCCGTGAAGGAAAGTTGTATTCAAGACTTAGATAATAAATCTTTATTGTCTTCGCACTCTCATGAGCTTTACATGGCATTCATTCTTATATATGTATATATATGGTTATGTTAGAACACGAAGAAGAAGTGGAAGTCACTGAAGAGAAGACACCACCACCCTCGGATTCTCAGGCAGGCAACTGCTTCTACTTTGATATTTGTGGATCCGAGCCAGACTCACCTGTGAACGAAGGCAAGCCCCGGTGCATGCAACCCCTTCCTTGTGTTTTTAAATACTTTTCGCACACTTTAAGTCTAGTGAAATGTGCATTAGGTTATCGGAGTTGCTTGAAACCCTTTGATGCATTGCCTTCTTTGATATCCATACCTTTATAGATACTTCTGATGAAGTATCAAAAATATGATTTACAAAAATGCTTAGCCCTGCTTAGATCTTGTGGATAGAGGTTTTCCTTAGCCTAGCTCGAGAAAGGATGACTTCTACCCGCAAGAATATTTTCTTTTGGAGCAATGGTGGGATCTTACTGCAAAGTTCCCTGTGATGCTCTTTTCATCCTAAGGAACAGAAACAATCCTAAGGATGGAAGTACTTAAATCGAGACTTGGGTTAGGAATAGGTGATGTTCTACCCAGGTTGATTAAGGATTGAATGCGTATGTAGGCGTGCTGATCGAGGACCCTTTAACTGGTCACATGCCTCGTCATGGGTAAGCCTTGCCTCGGGCAGACTAAGGCCAGAATAAGATAACACGAAATGGGCGTGGAGCGGTGGCGAGAGTAGCGTGTACCCACCGTGGCAAGAGGCTGGACGGTGGTGTATCTGTGCTCTCGGTTTGCGTGAACCTGATCTGGTCTTAAGAACCCCGGTGGCGGGTTGACATATGCAAGGGTTAAGTGCTACATATGTCGTGTGATTGGAGATCCTCAGCTGAGTATAATCGATTCGGATCACCGTACCTTCGCGGTTATGAAGACTTGGTCACTTCCCTACAACCTAAGTCAGGATGTGAACATTATGGATAAAAATGATGTTGTATTGATGAGATGATGAAATTAGACTAGAGGCAAACAGAGTCTATTAATACTTAATTCGGCGTTAAAATGTTGAAAGTAAGGACTCACTTTAGTAAGCTATTTCTGCAAAAGTATCTAAGTTGATTTTTGCTAAAGCCTCTCCTTGATTCCTATTTATCCAGCATACCCTTGAGAGTCTTTTCCTTAGTCGGGTAAGACTTGCTGAGTAATTCCATACTCAGGGTTTATCCCTCCGTTGTTTTTAGGTGAGGAAGCGACAAACCTTTGTTGCTTTTGCTCCAGGTGGTTCCTAATGAAGATAAGTAAGAGTGAAGTGCGGGAGGAAAGGATCCTCCATTAGGACTTTTTGTGTGATAACTGACGGGAGGAGTTTTTACCTCCCTTGGTATGTGTAATAATATTATTCTGCACTCGTTATATAGTTCTGGTCTGTAATAAACAACTTGATCTTACTTTTTAATAAATGTAAGTTTATGTAATCGCTTCCGCATATCTATATCTCCGATGTTCTGTAATGTCTGCAAGACGGGTGAAACGTTCCTGGTAAGGTAAGAAGAAGATATCGAACTTGTCGAGTAATCCAGGAACATCTACAGGGTTGTCTGATGTCTATTGGACAAAGACAACTGTAGGTGGGCCTAGTTACTTGGGAGGTTCCGTCACACCAAACTTGTTTAGAATGTCTTGAGTGTACTTCGTTTGGCTGATGAAGGTGCCCTCTTGGAGTTGCTTTACTTGAAATCCCAAGAAATATTTCAACTCCCCCATCATCGACATCTCGAATTTCTGTGTCATGATCCTACTAAATTCCTCACAAGTAGATTCGTTAGTAGACCCAAATATAATATCATCAACATAGATTTGGCACACAAACAAATCATTGTCAAGAGTTTTAGTGAATAAAGTAGGATCGGCCTTGCCGACTTTGAAGCCATTAGCAATAAGGAAATCTCTTAGGCATTCATACCATGCTCTTGGGGCTTGCTTGAGCCCATAAAGCGCCTTAGTGAGCCTATAGACATGGTTAGGATACTCACTATCTTCAAAGCCGAGAGGTTGCTCAACGTAGACCTCTTCCTTGATTGGTCCATTGAGGAAGGCACTCTTCACGTCCATTTGGTAAAGCTTGAAGCCATGGTAAGTAGCATAGGCTAATAATATGCGAATTGACTCAAGCCTAGCTACGGGTGCATAGGTTTCACCAAAATCCAAACCTTCGACTTGAGAGTATCCCTTGGCCACAAGTCGGGCTTTGTTCCTTGTCACCACACCATGCTCGTCTTGTTTGTTGCGGAAGACCCATTTGGTTCCTACAACATTTTGGTTAGGACGTGGAACTAAATGCCATACCTCGTTCCTAGTGAAGTTGTTGAGCTCCTCTACCCTGTGTGGCTCAATAGAGGAAACAAAAGAGTAATGCTCACAAAAATGTGCAACACGAGATCTAGTGGTTACCCCCTTATGAATATCGTCGAGGATGGTGTCGACGGGGTGATCTCGTTGGATTGCTTGGTGGACTCTTGGGTGTGGCAGCCTTGGTTCTTCATCCTCCTTATCTTCATCATTTGCATCTCCCCCTTGATCATTGCCATCATCTTGAGGTGGCTCATCTCTTTGATCTTCTCCTTCATCAACTTGAGCCTCGTCCTCATTTTGAGTTGGTGGAGATGCTTGTGTGGAGGAGGATGGTTGATCTTGTGCATTTGGAGGCTCTTCGGTTTCCTTAGGACACACATCCCCAATGGACATGTTTCTTAGCGCGATGCATGGAGCCTCTTCTTCACCTATCTCATCAAGATCAACTTGCTCTACTTGAGAGCCGTTAGTTTCATCAAACACAACGTCACAAGAAACTTCAACTAGTCCTGAGGACTTGTTAAAGACTCTATATGCCCTTGTGTTTGAATCATATCCTAGTAAAAAGCATTCTACAGTCTTAGGAGCAAATTTAGATTTTCTACCACTTTTAATAAGAATAAAGCATTTGCTACCAAAGACTCTAAAATATGAAATGTTGGGCTTTTTACCGGTTAGGAGTTCGTATGATGTCTTCTTAAGGATTTGGTGTAGATATAACCGGTTGATGGCGTAGCAAGCGGTGTTAACCGTCTTGGCCCAAAACCGATCCGGCGTCTTGTACTCATCAAGCATGGTTCTTGCCATGTCCAATAGAGTTCGATTCTTCCTCTCCACTACACCATTTTGTTGTGGGGTGTAGGGAAAAGAGAACTCATGCTTGATGCCCTCCTCCTCAAGGAAGCCTTCAATTTGAGAGTTCTTGAACTCCGTCCCGTTGTCGCTTCTAATTTTCTTGATCCTTAAGCCGAACTCATTTTGAGCCCGTCTCAAGAATCCCTTTAAGGTCTCTTGGGTCTGAGATTTTTCCTGCAAAAAGAATACCCAAGTGAAGCGAGAATAATCATCCACAATAACTAGACAGTACTTACTCCCGCCGATGCTTATGTAAGCTATCGGGCCGAATAGATCCATGTGTAGGAGCTCTAGTGGCCTGTCAGTCGTCATGATGTTCTTGTGTGGATGATGAACACCAACTTGCTTCCCGGCTTGGCATGCGCTACAAACCCTGTCTTTCTTAAAATGAACATCTGTTAATCCTAAAATGTGCTCTCCCTTTAGAAGCTTATGAAGATTCTTCATTCCAACATGGGCTAGTCGGCGGTGCCAGAGCCAACCCATGTTAGTCTTAGCAATTAAGCAAGTGTCGAGTTCAGCTCTATCGAAATCTACCAAGTATAGCTAACCCTCTAGCACTCCCTTAAATGCTATTGAATCATCACTTCTTCTAAAGACAGTGACACCTACATCAGTAAAGAGACAGTTGTAGCCCATTTGACATAATTGAGATACGGAAAGCAAATTGTAATCTAATGAATCAACAAGAAAAACATTGGAAATGGAATGGTCAGGAGATATAGCTATTTTACCCAAACCTTTGACCAAACCTTGGTTTCCATCCCCGAATGTGATAGCTCGTTGGGGATCTTGGTTTTTCTCGTAGGAGGAGAACATCTTCTTCTCCCCTGTCATGTGGTTTGTGCACCCGCTATCGATGATCCAACTTGAGCCCCCGGATGCATAAACCTACAAAACAATTTTAGTTCTTGACTTTAGGTACCCAAATGGTTTTGGGTCCTTTGGCATTAGACACAAGAACTTTGGGTACCCAAACACAAGCCTTGGAGCCCTTGTGTTTGCCCCCAACAAACTTGGCAACTACCTTGCCGGATTTGTTAGTAAGCACATAAGATGCATCAAAAGTTTTAAATGAAATGCTATGATCATTTGATGCACTAGGAGTTTTCTTCTTAGGCAACTTAGCACGGGTTGGTTGCCTAGAGCTAGATGTCTCACCCTTATACATAAAAGCATGATTAGGGCCAGAGTGAGACTTCGTAGAATGAATTCTCCTAATTTTGCTCTCGGGATAACCGACAGGGTACAAAATGTAACCCTCGTTATCCTGAGGCATGGGAGCCATGCCCTTAACAAAGTTAGACAATTTCTTAGGAGGGGCATTAAGTTTGACATTGTCTCCCCTTTGGAAGCCAATGCCATCCTTGATGCCAGGGTGTCTCCCATTATAAAGCATACTACGAGCAAATTTAAATTTCTCATTTTCAAGTTCATGCTCGGCAATTTTAGCATCTAATTTTGCTATATGGTCATTTTGTTGTTTAATTAAAGCCACATGATCATGAATAGCATTAATATCAACATCTCTACATCTAGCACAAATAGACACATGCTCAACGGTAGATGTAGAGGGTTTGCAAGAATTAAGTTCGACAATCTTAGCACGCAAAATATCATTGTTATCTCTAAGATCGGAAATTGTAACATTGCAAACATCTAATTCTTTAGCCTTAGCGAGCAATTTTTCATTTTCAATCTTAAGGCTAGCAAGAGAAATGTTTAATTCTTCAATCTTAGCAAGCAAATCATCATTATCATTTCTAAGATTGGGAATTGAAACATCACAAACATGAGAATCAACCTTAGCAATTAATCTAGCATTTTCATTTCTAAGGTTGGCAATAGTGTCATGGCATGTGCTTAGCTCATTAGATAATTTTTCACATTTTTCTACTTCTAGAGCATAAGCATTCTTAACCTTAACATGCTTTTTATTTTCCTTGATTAGGAAGTCCTCTTGAGAGTCCAAGAGATCATCCTTCTCATGAATATCACTAATCAATTCATTTAATTTTTCCTTTTGTTGCATGTTTAGGTTGGCAAAAAGAATGCGCAAGTTATCCTCCTCATTGCTAGCATCATCCTCATCACTAGAGGTTTCATATTTAGTGGAGGATCTTGATTTTACCTTCTTCTTTTTGCCGTCCTTTGCCATGAGGCACTTGTGGCCGACGTTGAGGAAGAGGAGGCCCTTGGTGACGGCGATGTTGGCGGCGTCCTCGTCGGAGGAGGAGTCGGTGGAGCTCTTGTCCGAGTCCCACTCCCGGCAAACATGGGCATCGCCGCCCTTCTTCTTGTAGTACTTCTGCTTCTCCTTTCTTCTCCCCTTCTTGTCGTCGCCCCTGTCACTATCACTAGAAATAGGACATTTTGCTATAAAGTGACCGGGCTTACCACACTTGTAGCAAACCTTCTTGGAGCGGGGCTTGTAATCTTTCCCCCTCCTTTGCTTGAGGATTTGGCGGAAACTCTTGATGATGAGCGCCATTTCCTCGTTGTCGAGCTTGGAGGCGTCGATGGGTTGTCTACTTGATGTAGACTCCTCCTTTTTCTCCTCCGTTGCCTTGAATGCCACCGGTTGTGCTTCGGGCGTTGAGGAGGTACCTTGCTCAATGATTTTCTTTGAGCCTTTAATCATTAGCTCAAAGCTCACAAATTTTCCTATAACCTCCTCGGGAGACATTAGCTTATATCTAGGATCACCTCGAATTAATTGAACTTGTGTAGGGTTAAGAAATACGAGAGATCTAAGAATAACCTTGACCATCTCATGGTCATCCCATTTTTCGCTCCCGAGGTTGCGCACTTGATTCACCAAGGTCTTCAAGCGGTTGTACATGGCTTGTGGGTCCTCCCCTTGGTGGAGCATGAAGCGACCGAGCTCCCCCTCGATCGTCTCCCGCTTGGTGATTTTTGTCACCTCAACTCCTTCGTGCGCGGTCTTAAGTACGTCCCAAATTTCCTTCGCACTCTTTAACCCTTGCACCTTATTATACTCCTCTCGACTTAGAGAGGCGAGGAGTATAGTAGTGGCTTGGGAGTTAAAGTGGTGAATTTGGGCCACTTCGTCCGAGTCGTAGTCTTCATCCCCTACGGATGGTACCTGTACACCAAACTCAACAACATTCCATATGCTTGTGTGGAGTGAGGTTAGATGGTGCCTCATTTTGTCACTCCACATATTATAATCTTCACCGTCAAAAACCGGTGGTTTGCCTAATGGAACGGAGAGTAAAGGAGTACGCTTTGAAATGTGGGGGTAGCGTAGGGGGATCTTACTATACTTCTTGCGCTCTTGGCGCTTAGAAGTTACGGACGGCGCATCGGAGTCGGAGGTCGATGGTGATGAAGAGTCGGTCTCATAGTAGACCACTTTCCTCATCCTCTTGTGCTTGTCGCCTCTCCGATGCGACTTGTGGGAAGAGGATTTCTTCTCCTTCCCCTTCCCTTTGTTGGAGGAGTCCTTATTCTCCTTCCTCTTGTTGTGGGACTCTTCCGATGAAGTCTCCCCGTGGCTTGTAGTGGGCTTGTTGCCGGTCTCCATCTCCTTCTTGGCGTGATCTCCCGACATCACTTCGAGCGGTTAGGCTCTAATGAAGCACCGAGCTCTGATACCAATTGAAAGTCGCCTAGAGAGGGTGAATAGGGCGAAACTGAAATTTAACAATTTAAACACAACTACAAGCCGGGTTAGCGTTAGAAATAATAATGAGTCCGAGAGAGAGGGAGCAAAACAAATCGCTAGCGAATAAAGAGTGAGACACGTGGATTTGTTTTACCGAGGTTCGGTTCTCTCAAACCTACTCCCCGTTGAGGAGGCCACAAAGGTCGGGTCTATCTCAACCCTTTCCCTCTCTCAAACGGTCCCTTGGACCGAGTGAGCTTCTCTTCTCAAATCAACCAGGAACAAAACTTCCCCGCAAGGACCACCACACAATTGGTGTCTCTTGCCTCGGTTACAATCGAGTTTTGATCACAAGAACAAATGAGAAAGAAAGAAGCAATCCAAGCGCAAGAGCTCAAAAGAACACAACAAATCTCTCTCACTAGTCACTAAAGCTTTGTGTGGAATTGGAGAGGATTTGATCACTTGGGTGTGTCTAGAATTGAATGCTAGAGCTCTTGTAGATGGTTGGAAGGTAGAAAACTTGGATGACTTGAATGAGGGGTGGTTGGGGGTATTTATAGCCCCAACCACCAAACTAGCCGTTTGGTGGAGGCTGACTGTCGCATGGTGCACCGGACAGTCCGGTGCAGACCGGACAGTGTCCGGTGCGCCAGCCACGTCACCCGGTCGTTAGGGTTCGACCGTTGGAGCTCTGTCTGCTGGGCCCACCTGGATGTCCGGTGGCGCACCGGACATGTACTGTAGAGTTTCCGGTGCGCCACTTCGCGTGTGCCTGACTTCTGCGTGCTCTGGCACGCATTTAATGCCGCTGTAGGTGACCGTTGGCGCCGAAGTAGCCGTTGCTCCGCTGTTACACCGGACAGTCCGGTGAATTATAGTGGACTAGCCGTTGTGGATTCCCGAAATTGGCGAGTTCAGAGTCGCTTCTCCTTGGAGCACCGAACACTGTCCGGTGTACACCGGACAGTCCGGTGAATTATAGTGGAGCGCCTCTGAGTTTTCCCGAAGGTGCGAAGTTCAGCTTGAAGACCCCTGGTGCACCGGACACTGTCCGGTGGCACACCGGACAGTCCGGTGCGCCAGACCAGGGCACACTTCGGTTATCCCTTGCTCCTTTTGTTGAACTCTTTTCTTGGTCTTTTTATTGGCTTATTGTGAACCTTTGGTACCTGTAGAACTTATAGACTTAGGCAAACTAGTTAGTCTAATTATTTGTGTTGGGCAATTCAACCACCAAAATCAATTTAGGAAATAGGTGTAAGCCTAATTCCCTTTTAGCACCCGTGCCCGAGAGCGTCTTCGAAAGACGGCTGCTGAGACCCACCGTCCAGCCAGCCGAACTGGGCGAAGGGGGCAAGACTAGCACCTCGAAGCTAGCGGTCCTGGTGGCGTCCCAGAACCCACCAAAGGCTGTGTATGCTATAGGGGGGCCTACCAGCCCCTTAGCATCGCAGCCAATATCTCAGAGTGGTACCGATGCATGGATCTCTGAGATCCGGGACTACCTGAAGGAGAATATCCTTCCTGAAGACCATGTGTCCACAGAATGCATAGTGCGGTTGGCTAAGCATTACGCGGTGGTGGAAGGGGATCTCTACCGCCGCGGCGCCAACGACATTCACATGTGATGCATTACCCAGGAAGAGGGCCATGAGTTGCTCACGGAGATCCATGGAGGAGAGTGTGGAAGTCATTCATCATCCCGCACACTGGTCGGTAAGGCCTTCCGGCATGGCTTTTACTGGCCAATCGCTCTCCAGGATGTAGCTGAGATGGTGAAGTCCTGTAAGGCGTGTCAATTCCACGCAAAACAAACGCACACACTAGCTCAGGCTCTGCAAATGATTCCACCCTCTTGGCCATTCGCCGTATGGGGGGTGGATATCCTGGGGCCATTTCCCAGGGCTGTTGGCGGGTACCTGTACCTCTTTGTCGCCATCGACAAGTTCACTAAGTGGCCAGAGGCCACCCCTGTGGTCAACATCACCCAAGGTGTCTCTGTCGCTTTCCTCAAGTCCATCGTCTGTAGATTTGGGGTCCCAAACCGTATCATTACGGTCAACGGAACCCAATTTACAAGTCGAATCTTCTAGGAATATTGCGAGGGCATCGGCACCCAGCTCTGCTTCGCATCCGTGGCCCACCCCAGAAGCAATGGCCAAGCGAAAAGGGCAAACATAGAGATCCTCAGGGGACTCAAGACGCGCACCTATGACTACTTGAAGAAGCATGGTGCGAATTGGGTCAGTGAGCTCCCATCCGTGCTATGGGGGAACCGAACAACACCCAGCCGAGCCACCGGGGAGACCCCGTTCTTCCTGGTCTATGGGGCCGAAGCCTGTCTTCCCCTAGAAATCATCATGGGTTCTCCTCAGGTCCAGGCTTTCGAGGAATCTATGCAAGGACAGTTGTGACGTGAAGACGTGGACCTCATCGACAAGCGCAGATGGCAAGCAGCCATCCGAAATGCACGGTACAACCAAGCGCTCAGGCATTACCACCAATAGTTCGTGCACAGTAGGGAGCTTAGGGTCGGGGACCTAGTCCTAAGGCGAGTACTGAACCGAGAAGGGCTCTATAAACTCTCCCCCAGCTGAGAAGGACCCTTCAAGGTGACGGAAGTATGCCGACCCGGGTGTGTCCGCCTCGCCACAACTGAAGGAGAGTCTCTGCGCAATCCCTGGAACATAGAGCACCTCCATAAGTTCTTCCCATAAAAGCAAAACTAGGGAATGCAGTTTTCTTCCTTTGTAACTAGGTAGCACATGTATGTACGCCAGTCCAGTAAGGTCCACCCTTATAAACCCGGTCCGTTGTTTTACGCTCATAAACACCAGGTTATGAAGAGGAGATTCACCTAACCCCAGATTTGCCTTATGGTGATCTTATTCTGCTTAAGCATGCCACCATTGTTTTTATCAAAAGATGAAGGATACCAGTTAATGGGTCCGATGGGTGCGCTACTAAAACTCTCTAGCTAAGGCTGCGTGCAGGTCTGGATCCTAGTCGAAGTACCCTCCTGGGGGGCAGGTCACCGACTCTTTCTTAGATATACTGGCATCTAGCCTCGACAAGTCGAGACCACATTCCAGAGGGGCCATGTACCAGGGAAGAAGTTGACAACAACGCACATAGCAAGGGGAAAACATGCAGATAAGTTCAAATAGTACTTAAAGGTATCTTACAAAACCAAAATATGATAAGCCGCTTCCCAGCGGAACCTTTGCTTTCTCTCCGCAGAGCCCACTACTCATCATCAGCGGGATCTCGCAGGAAGCACTTGGCCACCACGTCTATGGTGTCTTGCACGCTCCCCTGGGCAGCGTCTTCGGTATCGGCCACCGGACCGGCAATCACCGGCCCCAAGGAGATGGCCGGGTCGTGGCTCCGGAAGCACGTTAGAATGTACTCTATTACCGCTCGGCAGAGTCTGCTGCCCTCAGCCTCCAGGCAGGCACCAAGGATCTGATCCAGGCGCCGGAGGCAGTCAGCAGCGGAATCCAGCACTGGGAGCGCGTTGGAAATGGACACCGACTGCTTTGACACTGGGATGGGGCTCACCCCCAACGGTACCAGAGCCAAGCTCGCCTCGTCGGCCCATGCGGTGATACGCTGAACCTCGATGTGATGCTCCGCTCGGAGATCTTCTAGCGTCTTCTTCATCGCCTCTACCGCCTGGGAACCCGGAGCCGCCTACGCCGTTTGGGCTATCTGCGCCTGCGTCGCCTGAAACCGGCGGACCCGCTCCTCCAGTGTCCGCTCTTTCTCCTCCAGTTTGTTCTCTTTCTCCTCTGCCTCGAGCTCGTGCTCGGCCAGCAACTTGTCCCGCCTTTCCCACATCTCCTCCCTCCAGGCAAGGTCCTTCTCCTGTCGGGTGAGGTCTGTCGCCCGCTCCTCCAGGGAAGCATCCTTTGCCTTGAGGTTTTCCTCGGCGAGAGAGATGTTGCTGGCCCTGTCATCTAGCTCCTGCTGCAGCTTTTGCAGCGCCGCTTCAGTCACGGTCTGCTCATCCCTCTGCTCCTCCAGCATCGCATTATAGGCTTTCAACTTCTCATGGAATTCCGTGATGGCCGCCTCCCGCTGGTCCAAGTGCTCTTTCTTCCTGACCAGCCTCTTCTCCTCCTGAGTCACCTCCCGCTCCCGCTCGAGCACCTTCTTTAGGTCCTCCTTGAGGTCCTCGTGCCCCTGCTTAAGCTCGGACCGCTCTAAAGCAAATTGGCAGGACGCGGCCTGGGTACGTTCCTCCAGTTGGGAGTGCCAATCGCCAAGGCGCTGGTGCTCAGTCTCGAGCGCCTCCCACTCCGACAGGATCGCCGCCTCGGTCTCCCGGAGAGCCTAGTGAGCATGGGACAGCACCCAAGGGAGGGGAGGTGGCGCCGTTTCTGGCCCGGCGCCGGTCTGGAGCCGCTGCCCAAGAATAACCTCCGGCTCCTCCAGAACGGGTGGTGGGATGGAATCAGGCGCACCCCCCGTGACTTCCATCGTCGCCGACGGCATATTCGGCGACATCGCCGCCGCCGTTTGGCCTGTAGTAGCCGTTGGCAGTGCTGCTGCTATCGGATCCCCGGCTGAGGCCTGGGGGCCCGATGGCACTGCCTCGGCAGTGGCAGCTGGATCCTAGGGGCCCAACGACCCTACCGCGGCTGCAGCAGTCGGAACCTGGGGGCCCGATGATGCCACCCCAACAGTGGCAGGCAGAGGCAGGTCGCCGGCATCGAGGCCAGCAGACACCTGCTGCTGGGAGCCGGACTCACCAGTAGGAGCGACTTTGGAGATAGAGGATGAAGAGGCCCTAATGAGCAAAGGACGGGTTAATACCTGTCAACATGATGACTAGACCAATGGAGGAAAATGGAAAGGGGTACACTTACTTGGGGCCTTGGACCTTCTAGAGACCTTGGAAGCGAGACGTCTGCTGCCCCTGCTGCTGTTGCTGTCGTTGATGCTGCTGCCCCTGCGGCGGCGGCGAGTCGGATGATGGTGGTGGCGGCGGCGGCGGGACTGGTGGTGCAGGTGGAGGATTGACGCGCCTCTGCGAGCCCTGGGCCGAGGAGCCGGCCTCCTTGACCCTGCCAGCTGTCCTTTGGCGCTTCTAGGGGAGGTCCGAATCAAGGGGCGGATCCCCAACGAAAGACCCGTCGGCGTGACGCAGTCGGTGCCGCCTCTCTACCTCCAACCTCCCGGAATCACCCGGGGCAGAAGAACTGCTCACAGCCCCCTTCCCCTTGCCCGAGGGGCTGAGGGCTGCTGGGGGAGCTCTGGAGCCGGCGTCGGCGGGCCGGGAACCTCCAGCCGGTTCACCGGGGATCTGAATCCCGCGGTGGGGATCCTAGCCGTCGGTCTGGCGAACCGCTATGCCACTCTCATCGAGGGTTGGCAGCCAATCCAAGATCGCTGCCCTCAACCCTTGGTCATCGCAAAGCGGATGAATGCCCTCGGGAGGAATTAAGGACTCGGCAACGAAGGACTCACCAGTAATTCCCTTCACCAGGAGCTCCAGTTCCTCCCAGGACAGGTTGGTGCCTGGCCCGTGATGGACCCGGTCGAGGTCGTTGGAGCCAGTGAACCAGCAGCTCAGGCGTGCCCTCGCCTGCAGTGGCGTGATCCAGCGCTTCAAGAAATCGCCGACCACGTGCATCGACGTCAGACCATCGGTCGCCAGGGACTTGATCCTACCCAACACGGGCTCAAACCCCGGTGCCAATGGCGGCTTAGCTCTCCATTGCTTCTTGTCGAGCCTCGGCCCATCGATCGGTAGTACGAGACGGTCGCTGGCCTCGGTACTAGCAATCACTCATTCGGCCCGCCGGTTTTCCCACCTCGCTCCGCTGACTGAGGGGATATAGGCGTCGGTCGAATCCGCCCTCGTTTGGAAGTAATACGCTCCGAGATGGTCCTTGGCCTTCCCGGACTTCACCAGCATGAAAAAATGGTGGAAGAGAGAGGTGCACGGCGCCACCCCCACGAACATCTCGCACAAATGAGCGAAGATGGCCGCCTAAAGGATGGAGTGGGGTGTGAGGTGCTGGAGCTGGAGACCGAGATCCTCCAACAGTAACATGAAGAAGGGGGAGATCGGCAACGCCAGCCCGCACGAAAGGTAGGAGACAAAGAGCACAAACTCCCCGGCGGCGAGATCACCAAGGGGGGTAGCGCCGGCCCGGATCCTCGAGGCATGCGACGGTGCACTCCATCCGAGCAGGCGACACACCGTGTCGAGCCTCCTCTTGGTCTGGTAACGCTCGGGATGAACCAGTGAAGCCATGGCTACTACAATGGCGAAAAGCAGGAAAATGTGAGTGCAAGAGGGGCGCAGAGGACTCGGAGGAGAAAGGACGCAGCAGTTGAAGGAAGTGCGAAAGCATAACTGCTGGCCGCAAGATGAGTCCCCTTTTTCAAAGAAGGCTCTCCCGCTCGCGCCCCAATCCCGTCCAACGCGCACCTGGTGCTCGCAGGGACCCAGTCCCCGACATGGGGGCCCGGGTCCACATGTCATGCACCTGGGGAATCGGCCTCTGAGTGCGTAGGAGACGGACCGTCCCCCGGCAGTAAAACCGTCACGCACGACCGCACGTCGCCTAGAGGCCGCTGAAGGATATTTTTAACTTAGGCGGCGGCTGTAAGACGCCCCGCGCGCGGCCCGACGAAACCGCCGGGCGTGGGGGCCACGTACCTACAACTGCGGGGGAAGGCGTGGCAGGCCGCATGACCAGAGGCGGGTTGGCGGTGGCTACGTTGGCAAGTGCCCGAAAATAGCACGCCAATCAGGTCTTGGCCCCACCTGCAGGCTCGCATCCTCCCCTGAGGTGGGCCCGGGGGCCACTGTCAGTACCCTGAAACAGGGTACCCCTTGCTACAGAATGAAGACGCTATACCCGCGCAGCTACCTCTAGTTGCGTGGCAAACAACTCTCTGCCCCGCCACATGGACGGCCCCGGGGTCGCCACGTGGCCAGGAAAGGAGACGTACTCCAAGAAGCCAACAGTGGGTCCGGACCCCCCATGCGGAAAACGCTGGACCCCTGTACATGAAGAACGGACCCCCGGGGCAAGGTCCAGGACCCCCGCGAGTGCAACACAGGCCTCCGAGACGGGTCCCTGACCCTTCTGCGTAGGGACCGGATTACCCACAGCTGGACCCCAGGACTCTGAGGCAGAGGGTACCGACCCTTGCTCGGGCAGTGATCCGGTGCTGACACGTGTCCAGGCCCAGCCTAGTGCGGACCTGTCCGCATAACGCTACTGCTCCCCACCCAGACGGGAACCCGATGCTGCCACATGGTCTACCACCCGTGACGTAAGCCTGCGGGCGGAGCCTGACGTAAGGCCTCTGGTCCGCGCTGCCTCTGCATTTATTGCAAAGAAGACGCGCCGCCTGTCTATTCCGCTGACAACCGATGTACCCCTTCAGCATTTAATGTGTCCTGTCTACTCAGCTGGCAGTCGGCGGCCAGGCTATCCTACAGGCGGCGTGCCTGTCTATTCCTGTTGGCTGACGATACGTCTGTGCTGCCGCATGCTTCGTATCCATCATGACTCGCGCGTTATCGAGGACGATACCACGAGATATCGATACTGTATGCACTACGGATATTATGGCAGTCGAAGATCACCCTGGAGTAGCAAGCAGTAGTGCTTTCCTTCGATTTGTCCCTGGGCCCACATGTCGGGGCTCAGAACCTTTGTACATGCCCCCCTTAAACTATAAAAGGGGAGGCATGTAATGAAAGAAGAGTCAGACGCAAGTCGTGCAAGCTTACACATAGCTCAAGCTTCCACAACAATCCAACACACAATGGAGTAGGGTATTACGCTCCGGCGGCCTAAACCACTCTAAATCCTCGCGTGTTCATGCGCTTGATAATCGCTTAGCTAAACAGGCAAAACGCTTAAGCCCCCTCCTCATCTTAGGACTTAGGGCGGGTGCACTCCGCCTCCCGGCCGGAGAATTCCCTCTCCGACAAACACGTTTAAAAATTATTTTGTTAGAAAGAAAAAGAGTATAATCAGCTCTATACAAAGTTCGTAAGTTCATTTCATTATCTAGTGTTCATAACAAAAGTAAAATTACATTACACACTCTAATTCAAAGCTAAAAACATCTAACTAGCATAATCTCTAGTTTTATGTTCTTTATCAAGTAAATGAAAGTGTAGAATAAAGTGTGGTTTTAATGAATGTATGGGTCTTTTCGTGTCTCTATATAAGCCATTTCGTGTCTGCCTTAAACGGATCGTGCTCGTGTCTGCCCATAAACCACGATCACAGTCCAAACCCGGTCCGATATATTGGGTCGTACCGTACCTCGGCCGTATTTTTTTTCGTGGTTCGAGCCCGGCTATCAAGCCCAGCCAATATGTACACCTGTAATTAAACCTGCCTCAGAAGTCAGAACTGATTGCATGAGGCATCATGCATTCATGCTTCACGCTGACTGCAAAGAGAAAACAATAGCTACCTACAAAGAGGAGCATTCGTACCGGTGGTGGAGCTCGCCTAACCACCCTGGTTGACTCTGCACACGATGGATGCGATTTCCGGCCGGTGCGGACAAAGACGCCTCCCCCGCCGAGAAGGCAGTTGGCGAAAACAACGGTTTACTGACGTTTTTGTCAAAAGGGAGTAGGTGCGGGTCTCCGTGCGCGTCAGGGTTTCCTTCTGGGAGTCGTTTTAGGGTTGAAACCCAAAGCACGCATGGCATGAAACACCATTTCTGTAGATCCTTAGGGATGTGGCTGATGTACTGGGTGTACGCTGTTTTCGCACTGAGGATCATATCATTTCTCTGAAGTGCAATTGAGGCTCAACGCAGAAGGGTTTCAGTTGATGCTGCGATGAGGGCCACATTCCTCTCAAAATCTCATATCACTTCGCACTGATCATATATGGCCATGCCACCCCCCTCAATTTCCTAAAACCACTTATACCAAATATTAAATATAGAAGGGAAATAAGGTTTTGGGTGAGCCAAAACAACTCTGTCCTAGGTCTCTGCCGTGTAGTCTTCCTCACTCCCATCGTCCTCCTCAGCATAGACCTCACATCTATTTGCCCGGCTTTATTCTTTTCAACGCTTCTCAAGCCTCCGCTTTGACATCCCGTTCTCGACGCGCAACACCGTCTGACCCTGCCCCCTTCCTGACACCCTTGCCTCGCTCATCATTGTCGCGGCACCGACCCATCTAACAGGCCTTATATCGCTCGTCGTAACAACACGACCTATCCTCCACTGCCGCACGAGCTTAGCGAACCAGCGAGTCCTAACTCTCAATCAGCGACGCCACCCAACCATGCCCCCTTCCGGATGCCCCGCCCTTCGAGGAGGAGATCGATATTGGACAAGATACACATGGCTTTGATTTAGTGGTGGTTTTTTATTCGATTGACAGATTGAGTATGAGATTGAATATTTGGATTGGATTGGGAAGTTCAATTTTGATTGTGAATAGGAGATTACATAAGTAGTTGATGATTATTGCTCCTCTTCGTTTAGATAAATGTGGACATTTTTTTCAACCGCTTTTAGGTGGATCCACGACCGGTGGTTAGGACAATACCAATGTAAACGACACACCTATTGCATAAACAAGAACTTTAGAACAATCAAGTGTTAGAAGGGCATTTAATCTAGATGAAATAGTTGCATATCCTACATTAATGATGATGATATCATTATTCAATGATTTTAACGTCTCAAAACTAGAGAAGGACGTAATTGTCTTAGTTAACAGAAACTTAGCAGTATATTTGTTTTTCTATTTATATAGTTTCTTTCTTTAAACCTATATCATGTATTAATATGAAACTTGAATTCTATGCAACACTAGTTTTTAGAGTCTTGCTTGACTTTGTCGTGTGATTTTCTATGAATTCTCATCATGCGTCCGCCAGATGAAACCAACAAATGGTTATTAGTGCTTCCACAAAGAAGAGCAATTTGTTGCTCAGATATGAGGGTTTAAAAGACTGCATAGCACGCAGTTGTAGTCATCCAAACACATTTCTGCGTCTTAGAAGTTGTCTGGAGCATAGCTCATACGATCTTTAAAAAGACGTCAGGAAGGGTCACCAGTTCATTTACATCTTGTTTTGTCGCCGAGTGTACAAAATACTGAACAAAAGAGTGCATGCCAAAACGGCCTTATACAATTTTCTTTTAGAAAACAAGCAGGCATCACCTAATTACTTGTCCTCACTCATCTGAACTACTATATCCAGTCCTTAATCCGATGCCAATTCCTACTGGTCTCTGATCGCCATGATCCGCGTGTTTTTGGGAGCATAAATGTGCAGCGCAGTCCCTGTGGCAAGCTCCTGTAACCTCAATACAAGCTATGCAGCAGCTCGTGGCGTTGCTGGTACTGATCTCCCTCCCCGTGCGCGCGGCGCCTGTCTCCGGCGCCGGCGCCGTGGTGGCGCTGCTCACGCACTCCGACGCCGGCCGCGGCTTCGCGAGGCCCGAGCTCGTGCGGCGAATGGCGCACCGAGCCAGGGCGCGCCGCCGGCTCCTGTCCTCGCACGAACGCCCCGTGCGCGCGCGGGTGCGCGCAGGGCTCGCCGCCGCCGCCGGCGGGATTGCGACGAACGAGTATCTGGTGCACCTGGCGGTCGGCACGCCGCCGCGGCCCGTGGCGCTCACGCTCGACACCGGCAGCGACCTCGTCTGGACGCAGTGCGCGCCCTGCCGCGACTGCTTCGACCAGGGCCTCCCGCTCCTGGACCCCGCGGCGTCCTCCACGTACGCCGCGCTCCCCTGCGGCGCGCCGCGGTGCCGCGCGCTCCCGTTCACGTCGTGCGGCGGCCGGAGCTGCGTCTACGTCTACCACTACGGCGATAAGTCGGTCACCGTCGGCAAGATCGCCACCGACCGCTTCACCTTCGGGGACAACGGCCGTCGTAATGGCGACGGCAGCCTCCCCGCCACGCGGCGCCTGACCTTCGGCTGCGGCCACTTCAACAAGGGCGTGTTCCAGTCGAACGAGACCGGTATCGCCGGCTTTGGCAGGGGGAGGTGGTCACTCCCCTCCCAGCTCAACGCCACGAGCTTCTCCTACTGCTTCACATCCATGTTCGACTCCAGGAGCAGCCTCGTCACTCTTGGCGGCGCGCCGGCCGCGCTCTACAGCCACGCGCACAGCGGCGAGGTCCGCACCACCCCACTCTTCAAGAACCCCTCGCAGCCCTCGCTCTACTTCCTCTCGCTTAAGGGCATATCCGTCGGCAAGACACGGCTGCCGGTTCCGGAGACGAAGTTCCGGTCGACGATCATCGACTCGGGCGCGTCCATCACGACGCTTCCCGAGGAAGTGTACGAGGCCGTGAAGGCGGAGTTCGCGGCGCAGGTCGGGCTGCCGCCGAGCGGCGTGGAGGGGTCGGCGCTCGACGTCTGCTTCGCGCTGCCCGTGTCGGCGCTGTGGCGCCGCCCCGCCGTCCCGTCGCTGACGCTGCACCTGGAGGGCGCCGACTGGGAGCTCCCACGCGGCAACTACGTGTTCGAGGACCTCGGCGCACGCGTGTTGTGCGTCGTGCTGGACGCCGCGCCCGGGGAGCAGACCGTCATCGGCAACTTCCAGCAGCAGAACACGCACGTCGTGTACGACCTCGAGAACGACCGCCTGTCCTTCGCTCCGGCACGGTGCGACACCCTCGTAGCTTCACTCTAGTCACTAGTAGTGTTTGTACAAAAAGAAAACGTAGATCTTTTTAGTACTAACTAAAAATGCTAGGTGAAAAAAAAAATAGTTTTCCATTGTGATGGTAAAAGTTGGAAAGCAAGGAAATTTCGCGTGCAATTTGTCACGCCACCTTTCCATATAACACATAGTTGATATATGTCAGAAAAGATCCGGGATTCCGGATTATCTCTTCTCTACTACTATTATGTGAGCAATGTAGGCGTCCACTATCGCGCGGTGCACGTTCTGCCACTCCGCTCACGCCCGCGGCCGAACGCTCCCCCGCACCTTCCATCCTTCGCGCAGCTACAGCCGCGATTCCCGCCGCCCCGCCGCACTCACCTTCCAGCCCGCGGCAGAGTGCTCCCCCGCACCTTCCATCCTCCGCGCAGCCACAGCCGCAATTCCCGCCGCCCCGCCGCGCTCACCTTCCAGCCCGTGCGTTGCCTCTGCAATCACCGCGTGGGAAGGGAGCGCCTGCAATCACCGGCCGCAAATCCCGCTCTTCCATCGATGGAGAGTCCAGAGGCCACAATCACCGGCCGACACACGGGCACTGCACCTCCGCAATCACCGCGGCGACGCCATTGTTTTCTTCCCGAGGCCGCATCCAGCCCCGCCCGCGGCCGCATCCAGCCTGCAAATCCAGCTCGCGCAAGGTTTCCATTCCATCCATGGAGTCCGAGAGGGCGCCACCTCTCCTCCCTCGCTCGCCGGCCAATGGAACCGCCCACCCCCGCCATCCGCGTCCGGTCATGAGGAGGAGGAACATCGGGCCTGGGCGACACGAGCACCTCGTGGCCCGGGTGTGCGACGACGAGGGACCTGCTCTGCTCCAACCAGGTACTCGCGTCATCCCAGGCGCGTCCCTCAGGCTGTGGTGTGTGGATCCAATCCTATCTTCGCCGGATCTGGTGTCCTCTCGCCCGGGAGAGGGCAAGTGCGGTGGGTGCTGCGCTGCCCACCGGCACACGACACATGGAGCCCCACAGACACGGACCTAGCGGAGCAGCTCCTGGAGGGATTCGTCGAGAGGACGAGCGGCAGGGAGCCGACCGGAGTTGGCCTCGCCGACGTCCTTCGGGTCCACGGGGACGCCAACATCGCTGGGGCAAGGTGGTGCGCGGGTCCCAGCTCAGAGTCCAGGGTCGTCGAGCTGGTCTCCTTCCCGATCGAGTTCGGCACCAAGAACAGGGACATAATGCAGTATGATTTATTTATATCACAAGCTTGATCTGAAAAATGTTACATTGGGTTTCCTTCTCTCAGCTGCTAAGTTGGTGTCCTCTGCAGGCATGAACATCTCTGAAGCGGCCAGCGCTGGTGTCATCAAGTCTATCCTCTGCACGGTAATCACTAACCAATTTATTAGAGTTGCCTGCTCCCGATTACCGGTTAGTATGGTTGATAATCTGTAATGTGTCTTGTTGTTGATTGTTGACTGTGTGCACTGCATAGACAATTTGAAGAGTATGGATTTTAGTTTAGTGCTCCTGCCGAGGCCACCGGCGTAGGGAAAGCCCTGTAGGCCCAGGGGCTGACTCGTGGTGCGGATGACCTTCTTCCGGTGCAGCAGGTCGCGTCCACGATGCAGGGATGAAATCAGATATTCATCCAGTCGTGTCCACGCTGCAGTGATGAAAACAGATATTCATTCAGTCTGAAATCTTATTCTTTCATCGGATGAGATCTGAATATAATATATACGATAGCCTGAATTCAGACTGCCAAGCTTATCCGTAGTAGTAGCCTCACTAGGCATGAGCAAGAAAAGCAACCGGATTGCATGTTAGTATCTATCCTGAAGTTATCAAAAGAATTTGTTTTCATTGAGAAAAATTATTAGTGGAAAGAACTAAGAACAGGTTTGTTTCTATCCATCTTTATTACGCTTGCTTCCTAGACATTTTTATTTCCTTATTAAAAACACGATTCTGATGTCTAGCATGGTCGTTTCAGGTCAGACTATTTGAGTGATCACTGCAGCCAGATCATCCTACAAATCGTGGCACTAACAAAATCGGGATCTGGTATAAACAAATAATTGAAGTGAGGTGTTCTGAGCTCCAAAAGGGTGAAGCCAAGGTATTTCTAGAATTGAACTTCTATTTGACTACAAGAACACATGCTATATAATTATAAAAGTTCATCATGTACAATCTCTCAAATATTTTCTGTGTGATCAGGTTGTGATATTGGGTGACAAGACCACTACGCACTGAAGCCTTCTTCAAAAGATATACTTAGCTCTTGATGCTTACTCTCCTACATTGCAGTAGCATCCTGGTGTAAGTACCTCAATTGGAGATGTCTTGCATCCCTATATTTTGCGACGACCAATTAATATTCAGAACATCGGGAATACTAACATGGTTGCCTTAGTATGCAGCTGCTAGACACTTTCTTAAAGACACTGTTCCGATCTAAGGTGAGGGATCAACTTTTTTATTTGGTAATGCTCTTGCTCTCATCGACCAGAGTTTTAGATTTAACTATTGGGTGCACTGCATAGACAATCTGAACAAATACACCTTGATGAGTCTCTCGTTCAAAAATAGGTTGCCTCAACTCTCTGACGGAATCTGTGACACTGATATATGTTTCTACGTTGTATGTGTTTATAGGAGAGTAGGGCACAACTTGACTCAATCCATGTTGAATCATAGAGGCTGTTGCGAGTAATACAAACACGTCATCTGCACATGAGTATAATTTAGATGGTGAGATTTTTATCTTTGTTCTCATTTTTGTTCATCGTAGTATAATTTTTTCAGAGGTTGTTCTCATTTATCTATCCTGTAGAGGATCTGCCTTAGTAAGATCGAGGTTCTACAGAAGTACTGATTTTTGAGGTTTCCATAATTCCATAACTTCATCCCAATCCACTTCCCACACACAATCATGAACCTTAAACAATGTTTTCTTTTCTTTACTTTGGATTTCAGATCAAAACCTTCTTTTGAAGACAGTAATGACAATGATGTTGTTCCAAAGCCCGCGATTGATGTGGCTGAGCAATTGCATGTGCCTCAGTATAAAGAAGTGACACTTGATGATAAAGACTTGAGGGTTATGAGTTTTCATTAAATCTATTTGACTTGATTATGTTATATAATATCCATGGAGTTTAAATTGGTGTTGTAATGGCAGTATGGTGCTGAAAAGGAGCTTGGAGCAAATGGCCACAACCTTGACTGGTGTGATAGTGTTCAAGAGGATGAGCTGAGCATTGTTTTATCTATGGTTTCCTATGGATTCTCTTCCATATTGTGCCTTCTTGTGTGCTATTTTTCCTTGGCTATAATTCTGTCTAAACATTTTTTAAATAATCTGTATCTAAAACATTTTTTAAGATTCTAGATCGCTATCAAAT
The DNA here is from genome assembly GCA_029449295.1 of Zea luxurians. NCBI lineage: Eukaryota > Viridiplantae > Streptophyta > Magnoliopsida > Poales > Poaceae > Zea > Zea luxurians. The sequence continues at coordinate 79,329,587 of JAOPSE010000005.1, forward strand.
ATAATTGTAATTCCAAGTGTGAAATCTATTGGCCTCTAAATTTGATTTAAGTTAAGAAGATTTTTCATAAATGAGTGAATAGCGAACCTATTCCTGAGGTTCTAAAATTATAGTAGTATTGTTTGTTTTTGATTGAGTTTCTACTAATTACAAATTTAATTTTGTATGTTCTTAACTAATTACGTTGCCCCTTTCTTTTGTGTTGTCAGGGTTATTGGCTATTACACTCAGTGCTGGGAGCAGTTCACTTGAAATAATGGAGGAGTCACATCCCCAACTTTGTAGGGTACTTCAAGCTTGGTCTGATGCATCAAAGATGATATCTGTATGTATATTTTGTTGTCGTCATTTGATTTCCAATCTTTATCTGCACTTTCAGTAAGTAAATCTAAACTGACCTTCTGTAGGCACTTGATTGTTTGGTTGTCATCACATTTGTTGGAGCATCTGATCTGGCTGAAACAGAGTTATCTTTGAAAGCCATGTGGGATGTGATTCATCCAAAGTCTGCTTTGAGTTAAATCTGCTTGATGTTTCTTCTCTGAGGATGATGATGCTAACACAGGAGGAACAACTGGTTCTAAGAACAAGCTTTTCTTGGATATGCAAGCATTAAAAGCCAAAATATTAGGTCTGGCCACTAATCTCTCTACTGAGGCTGGGGGGCATGGTGCAAAACCAGAGAAGATTAGGGATGGCAGCGGGTCGGGTTGTGTTTGGGTCTGATAATACCCGACCCGATATCATACCCGACCCTTATACAAATATCCATACCCACCAAGTCAATCGGGTAAAAAAATGGACCCGTACCCACCGAGTATCCGTTGGGTATCGGGTATCCGGTGGATATGGTACTGTAAAATATAAATCTGAGTACCTGAGGGTCCAACGGCGGACGGTGTAGGCGTGCAGGCACAGCTCGGGGACGCCGGTCGAGCCTAGGGCTCGGGGACGCCGCAGGTTGGGGACGGTCGCCGGTCGCAGTCGCAGCTTGGGGACGGTCGCCGGTCGCAGCCGCGCAGGCGTAGCTCGACCGCTCGGGGCAGCGTCGCAGCGGGCTGAAGCCTAAAGACTGGGAGCCGTCCTGGAGGGCGGAGGCGGACTGGCTGCTGGGCGGGGGCGCGGGGCTGGGGCCTGGCCGCCGCCTGGGAGCCTGGGCGGGGACGCACGGCTGGGGGCCTGGGACTGCCGCGTGCCGGCGTGGCCGCGTGGGGCGCTGGGGTCCTGGCCTCCTGGGAGTGGCGGCTGGGGTAGTGGGGTGGGCGGCCGGGACGGCTGGGAGCCTGGGAAGGGAAGGGAAGTAGGGAATTTAGGGAGTTAGGGTTAGCTTAGCCGGTTCAGTGATTTAGCCTTTGGGCTTCTTTTTCATGGGCCACAAAAACACAATTCGGGTATCCAGTGGATATCCATGGGTAAAACATAATATCCGTACCCTACCCGACGTATTTCGGGTACCCGACCCGATAGTATCCACGGGTAAGATTTCAAACCCGTATCCATGTCCACCGGGTATGAAACCCGTGGGTATCCATACCCACGGGTCCAATTGCCATCCCTAGAGAAGATCATCGTGTTCAAGTTTTATGAAGGGCAGGCTGGGATTGGGCGGACACGTAATTGCTTCATGTTTTACGGCTTAAATCTTTATTATATAAATTATCAGTTTACACGATTCTATATTTATCTTTTCTCTTCTAGATAAAATAAAATTATAAATAAATAGGATTTGAACTCATGTGTTGTTGCTGTCCACACTTAAATGTACTCATGTGCTGTTGCTTCTGTGTGACTACTTTTAGGACACACTTACAAGTTTTGAACTTCACTGTTGTCTTACTTCTATGTGATTACTGTTGCTATCGGTAAATCATCTTTATTAGTTAAATTGTTATAGCTAATGTTGTCAAATCGAACCTGCAAGTGTGGGCACTGCAAGAAACTTGCTCTAGAGGTAATGGATCTCCTACCCTGTAATCACTCCCTTTACTTACACATGGGCTGTGTTCTGATTAGTTTAATCCCATAAGCTAAACTGTGTTATCTTTGATGTTTCAGTATGAGAATGCGGCCAAGGCACTTAGCAAGCATGACCCACCGATTGTTCTCGCTAAGGTTGATGCTAACGAGGAGAAGAACATGCCACTTGCTACCAAGTACGAGGTCCAAGGGTTCCCAACCATCAAGATCTTCAGGGACCAGGGGAAGAACATTCAGGAATATAAGGGCCCTAGGGAGGCTGATGGCACTGTGGATTACTTGAAGAAGCAGGTTGGCCCTGCGTCCAAGGAGATCAAGTCACCGGAAGATGCGGCGACCCTTATTGATGACAAGAAGATCTACATTGTAAGCTTCCAATTCAAAGTTTTCACATGTTTTTATTCAGTAATCACTGAATCTGTATTATGATGATCAGGCCAAGTGATCATCTTGAGCTGACAACTGATTGTACATAATAATTGCAATTTTATAGGTTGGTATCTTCCTGAATTCAGCGGCACCGAATTTACAAACTTCATGGAGGTCGCAGAGAAGCTGAGGTCTGACTACGACTTGCTTGGTTCCTACTCCTACCTTATAAATATTTGGCAATGGGCATTGCTCAGTATACTTTGATAACTGACAAATGGCTATAAATATAGTTTGATCCCATAAGCTGCCTTTCTGTTTTTTTCCAGCTCCAATAAAATCTTCAGCATTTCTTTCATAGCCTTAGTCAAGTTCAACTATTTAAGTAGTCTCCATCAAATATTGTTCTATCCGAAAGAGATGAGAAGTACTTTAAGACAAATGTTATGGTTGAATAGAATGATTGAACTGTAGTAATGTTCAAAATTTAGATTACAATAATAGAATGTCATTTTGAAATTTTTATCCACTTGTTGAGTTCCCTTTCAATTAACTGGGGATGAGGGATATATGCTCTGTGTAGTTTATTATTTCTCGTGTATGACCAAAGCAATAGCAAACCTAAATGGTCCAATTGATGTTCTGTTTTTTGGTGCATGCACACTACTGTATAACTTTAGTATTACTTTCGTGATCTCTGCTGACAGATGACATGCTCCTTTTGTAGTGCCTTTGAAGCCTGAACTTTTTGAAGGATTGAGGTTTGACTTCACAAAAGGGTTGAATCAAAAGTTCTCTTAGCCACAGGTAAGATCATTACATAAGGGCAGACCCAGGGCCAGAGGCTCCCACTTTTACTATTCGGTTGATCAATTCACTTGTTTTCCTCGATCGTGAGCTGCAGGGGTTGAGCAGCAGAACGATGGGTATGTGAGTCCCTGCTCCCTTTCGGTGCTCACTCGCTCGACTCCGTTTCGTCCCCATTGCTCTTGTATTAGATTGTCTGTTCCTTAGGTAAAGCCAATTGCGTGAAATCATAAATTTAGTAGCTAATGTAGATGTGTGTAGTTTAGAAGTAAAGGTTATTTCAAAGTATTTTCCATAATAGCAGAGTAAACACTTTAGATCCAAACTGAGTACTTTATGGCTTTTTTATAATTGCAGAAATGGGCAATTTCAATAAAACAATAGTTATTATTATTGTTGACGATTGAAGTTTGTTAAAGTAATGCCTAGATGTTACTGGTTATTTTGATGATTATTTTTATTCATCTTCTCTCCCAGCGTGCCTTCTCAGAATTAAGGTGGAGTATGCTTGGTGTGAAGTACACTGTACACAAACTAAACACACCCAGGTCAGTTTTGCTTATTAGCAGAGCTTTTCATCCATCTTGAAAAATAAAACTGAAATTCCTTTTTCTTCGTTTGCTCGTCTACAAGATCCGCACATTCTTATTTCGAATCATCTGCACACTGCACTGATTTGAACAGGCAAAGTGTTGGGCGGTGTTGTGCATCAAGAGCGCTCGCCACTGGGCACTGGCTAGCCAACTAGACACAGACAACAATCCCTTTTGTTCTGTCATCACATCTTGGGAGCTGGATACTGATTACTATCTTCATGTGACGACAGCTAGGGATGATCTCATGTCTGATAGCTACCACTTGAGGCAAGTTTTAGTGGTTCTTTGGTTCACTTAACAAGATGATAACTCGTAATTTTAGTGGTTATGATACAATGATTTCATCCCCTTAACAAGATGATAACTCGCAATTTGCACCTGGAAATAATGTGTTTGTGGGATCTGGAGTGCGGCTGGCGGGCGCGCGCACAGCATGTGCGACGGCTACTGCGACTGGTGGGCGGGCGTGACATGCATGGAGCGGATGGGTCCAGGGTGCGCGGAGCATGGTTGGGCGTTGGGTTGGTGCACGTTAAAAAATAATGCAAATGTGAGTGGACAATTTATCTTATGAGCATACTAACTTGAATCGTATTGATTCAAACCTTAGACGGCTATCAAAGGAGGGCATTGGGGCCTTTGGACATCTTCTCGGTTTGGTACTATTGTTACTTTTTTTCATCATTTCAGAGCTTACAGATGGATCAGCGACCTTCAGGTCAAGAAACTATCTCAATCACAAATCTCCCTGTGACGGTGATAGCGATTGTTCACACAAAACCGTTATGTTTCAGCTGTTTATCAAAAATCCTTGCATACGTGTAAAATACCTATTAGATAGAAATCAGTCATTCACTCCCACTTGCTCTGAGCACACTAGAACGAACAACTCAGCTAGGAATAACAGTAGCAACCAATTTGAAATCTCATTGGGCCACTGGTCATTCATATATTTAGAGATATACCATTTTGTGTCGTTGTCTGGTTTTTACTACTCAAATTTTGCATATATTCTTATAACCTAATCAAATAAACTACAAGTATTTTATTCAAAAAAATATGCAGGTTTTATTTCATTTTCATGATGATGTACACACTGAGAATTTCATTTTCGTAACAGTATAACACACATTTATAGATAAGTTATCGTGGTATTATATGTTTCCGTTGCAACGCACGGGCACTCACCTAGTATATCAGTAAGATATATCAGTAACAGTAAGGGGACCATGATCGATGCACGCAAGAGCAAAGCAGATCCATAAAACCAACTTAGAGAACGGTTAAGTCAGTATTAAATATGGGGGCGTTTGGTTTGAACAATAAATTCATTCTAGATAAGGTGGTGCATCATCAGTTTATTCCATAAATTTGGTGGAATAAACTCATTCCTCGTATTATTACTAATTATTAGACTATAAAAATAAAATGGTGATGGATCAATTTATTCTATTACACAAACCAAACAAAAAAATGATGAGTGAGAAGATGATGGACTATCTTATACCTCAAACCAAACATGATGTATATTCTTCACTAGATAGACTTTCTAACATCTCTCGAAAAGACTCGTCAAGGAGAATCGTGGAGTTTATCCTGGAATCGGCAAGATCACCTAGAACGTCGTCAAAAATTATAGGAAGATGTAATGAACAACAAGATATAGAGAAAAAAAGATAAAATAGATAGTAAGTATGATTTTGATCAATTACATAATGGATACTGTTGGGGAGAAGGTCCATGTTAACCAAGATCTTTGTTTAGACATTTTTTCAAGATAATGATTTAAATCAAAGTCGTAGGATAAGGAAGCTTCACACAGAGTGTAGCTGAAGCTTCGGACGAGCTACAAAGTTGAAGATGATGGGGAGCCAAAGGTAGATGAAACGAAGCTTCGACGCCTTTAGAATTGTTTTCCAGCTAAGGAAGCTAAAGGAAGTCTCCGAGGAGGAGAAAAGTCATATACGACGTGTCAAGGGTGTAAAATGGTGAAATTGTATTCCCTCAATTATGAAGAACTAACGTGTAATAGGAAGAGCAAAGTTATAATTTCATAAAAAATGTGTGAAAGTCGCCTAGAGGGGGGTGAATAGGGTGAAACTGAAATTTACAAAGTTAATCACAACTACAAGCTGGGTTAGCATTAGAAATGTAAGCGAGTCCGAGAGAGAGGGTGAAAAATAAATCGCAAGCAAATGAAGAGTGAGACACAAGGATTTGTTTTACCGAGGTTCGGTTCTTGCAAACCTACTCCCCGTTGAGCTGGTCACAAAGACCGGGTCTCTTTCAACTCTTTCCCTCTCTCAAACGGTCACTTAGACCGAGTGAGCTTCTCTTCTCAATCACACGGGACACTAAGTCCCCGCAAGGACCACCACACAATTGGTGTCTCTTGCCTTGGTTACAATTGAGTTTGGTCACAAGAAGAATGAGAAAGAAAAGAAGCAATCCAAGCGCAAGAGCTCAAATGAACACAAGTCACTCTCTCACTGGTCACTATTGATTGGATTTGAACTAGAGACTTGGGAGAGGATTTGATCTCTTTGGTGTGTCTTGTATTGAATGCTATAGCTCTTGTAATGTGTAGAATGTTGGAAACTTAGATGCAAATGAATGTGGGGTGGTTGGGGTATTTATAGCCCCAACCACCAAAATGTGGCCGTTGGAAGTCTGCTGTCGCATGGCGCACCGAACAGTCCGGTGCGCCAGCCACGTCAGCCAGCCGTTGGAGTTCGACCGTTGGAGCTCTGACTTGTAGGGCCTCTGGGCTGTCCGGTGGTGCACCGGACAGGTCCTGTAGACTGTCCGGTGCGCCAACTGCGCGTGCTCTGCCCTCTGCGTGCGTAGGCGCGTATTAAATGCGTTGCAATCGACCGTTGGCGCCGAAGTAGCCGTTGCTCTGCTGGCAAACCGGATAGTCCGGTGTGCCACCGGACAGTGTCCGGTGCATACACCGGACGGTCCGGTGAATTATAGCGGAGCGGCCTCCATTTTCCCGAAGGTAGCGAGTTCAGCGTCGGGTTCCCTGGTGCACCGGACACTGTCCGGTGGTGCACCGGACAGTCCGGTGCGCCAGACCAGGGTGCCTTTGGGATTTCTTTAGCTCTCTTTATTTGAACCCATCTTTGGTCTTTTTATTGGCTTGTTGTGAACCTTTGGCACCTGTAGAACTTATAGACTAGAGCAAACTAGTTAGTCCAATTATTTGTGTTGGGCAATTCAACCACCAAAATTTATTTAGGAAAAGGTGTAAGCCTATTTCCCTTTCAATCTCCCCCTTTTTGGTGATTGATGCCAACACAAACCAAAGCAAATATAGAAGTGCAGAATTGAACTAGTTTGCATAATGTAAGTGCAAAGGTTGCTTGAAATGAAACCAATAAATATTACTTACTAGATGCGCATGGATGTCTTTTCTTTTTATTAACATTTTGGACCACGCTTGCACCACATATTTTGTTTTTGCAAAATGTTTTGGAAATTCTTTTCAAAGTTCTTTTGCAAATAGTCAAAGGTAAATGAATAAGATTTTCGATAAGCATTTTCAAGTTTTGAAATTTTCTCCCCCTGTTTCAAATGCTTTTCCTTTGACTAAACAAAACTCCCCCTTAATGAAATCCTCCTCTTAGTGTTCAAGAGGGTTTTAGATATTAATTTTGAAGAGGATATACAAATTTGAAATTGTATTAAAATAAGATACCAATTGAAAAACTTCAATAATTAATAGGCTTCATACCAAATAAAAGACTATTTTTTGAAATTGGTGGTGGTGCGGTCCTTTTGCTTTGGGCTAATACTCTCTCTCCCCCTTTGGCATGAATCGCCAAAAACGGATATTTGAGTGAAATATAAACCCTTTTAAACTACTCTCTCCCCCTTTGGATAGAAGTAGAAGTTAAGATTATACCAAGGTTGGAGAGTTGTGCGGAGCGAAGGCGAAGGATGAATGAGTCGATGAAGCGGAGTGGAAGCCTTGTCTTCGCCGAGGACTCCTTTTCCCTTTCAATCTATGACTTAGCATGAAATGGACTTGAAACCACATTATTCATAGCACATGAAAGAGATGATCAAAGGTATAATAATGAGCTATGTGTGCAAAGCATCAATAAAAGTTTCTAGAATCAAGAATATTTAGCTCATGCCTAAGTTTGGTAAAAGTTTGTTCATCTAATGGCTTGGTAAAGATATCGGCTAATTGTTCTTTGGTGCTAACATATGCAATCTCGATATCTCCCTTTTGTTGGTGATCCCTTAGAAAATGATATCGAATGGCTATGTGTTTAGTGCGGCTATGCTCAACGGGATTATCCGCCATGCGGATTGCACTCTCATTATCACATAGAAGAGGAACTTTGGTTAATTTGTAACTATAGTCCCTAAGGGTTTGCCTCATCCAAAGCAATTGCGCGCAACAATGGCCTACGACAATATACTCGACTTCGGCGGTTGAAAGAGCCACAGAATTTTGCTTCTTTGAAGCCCAAGACACCAGAGATCTTCCCAAGAACTGGCAAGTCCCCGATGTGCTCTTTCGATTAATTTTGCACCCTGCCCAATCGGCATCGGAATAACCAATTAAATCAAATGTGGATCCCCTGGGGTACCAAAGGCCAAACTTAGGAGTATAAACTAAATATCTCAAGATTCGTTTTACGGCCCTAAGGTGAGCTTCCTTAGGATCGGCTTGGAATCTTGCACACATGCATACGGAAAGCATAATATCCGGTCGTGAAGCACATAAATAGAGTAAGGAACCTATCATCGACCGATATACCTTTTGATCTACGGATTTACCTCCCGTGTCGAGGTCGAGATGCCCATTAGTTCCCATGGGTGTCTTGATGGTCTTGGCGTCCTTCATCCCAAACTTGGTTAGAATGTCTTGAATGTACTTGGTTTGGCTAATGAAGGTGCCCTCTTGGAGTTGCTTGACTTGGAATCCTAGAAAATACTTCAACTCCCCCATCATAGACATCTTGAATTTTTGTGTCATAATCCTACTAAACTCTTCACAAGTAGATTCGTTAGTAGACCCAAATATAATATCATCAACATAAATTTGGCATACAAACAAATCATTAGCAAGTGTCTTAGTAAAGAGTGTAGGATCGGCCTTTCCGACTTTGAATCCATTAGCAATAAGAAAATCTCTTAGGCATTCATACCATGCTCTCGGGGCTTGCTTGAGCCCATAAAGCGCCTTAGAGAGTCTATAAACATGGTCAGGGTACTCATTGTCTTCAAAGCCGGGAGGTTGCTCAACATAGACCTCTTCCTTGATTGGTCCATTGAGGAAGGCACTCTTCACGTCCATTTGGTAGAGCTTGAAGCCATGGTAAGTAGCATAGGCTAATAATATACGAATGGACTCAAGCCTAGCTACGGGTGCATAGGTTTCACCGAAATCCAAACCTTCGACTTGTGAATATCCCTTGGCCACAAGTCGGGCTTTGTTCCTTGTCACCACACCATGCTCGTCTTGTTTGTTGCGGAAGACCCACTTGGTTCCTACAACATTTTGGTTAGGACGTGGAACTAAATGCCATACTTCATTCCTCGTGAAGTTGTTGAGCTCCTCTTGCATCGCCATCACCCAATCTGAATCTTGGAGTGCTTCCTCCACCTTGTGTGGCTCAATAGAGGAAACAAAAGAGTAATGCTCACAAAAATGTGCAACACGAGATCTAGTGGTTACCCCCTTATGAATGTCGCCGAGGATGGTGTTGACGGGGTGATCTCGTTGGATTGCTTGGTGGACTCTTGGGTGTGGCGGCCTTGCAATTTGCTCATCCTCCTTGTCTTGATCATTTGTATCTCCCCCTTGATCATTGTCGTCTTCTTGAGGTGGCTCATCTTCGTGATCTTCTTCTTCATCATCTTGAGCCTCATCCTCATCTTGGGTTGGTGGAGATGCTTGCATGGAGGAGGATGTTTGATCCTGTGCTTGAATGGGCTCTTCGGATTCCTTAGGACACACATCCCAAATGGACATGTTCCTTAGCGCGACGCACGGAGCCTCTTCATCATCTAATTCATCAAGATTAACTTGCTCTACTTGAGAGCCGTTAGTCTCATCAAACACAATGTCACAAGAAACTTCAACTAGTCCAGTGGACTTGTTAAAGACTCTATATGCCCTTATGTTTGAATCATATCCTAGTAAAAAGCCTTCTACAGCCTTAGGAGCAAATTTTGATTTTCTACCTCTTTTAACAAGAATAAAACATTTGCTACCAAAGACTCTAAAATATGAAACATTGGGCTTTTTACCGGTGAGGAGTTTGTATGATGTCTTCTTCAGGATTCGGTGTAGATACAACCGGTTGATGGCGTAGCAGGCGGTGTTGACCACCTCGGCTCAAAACCGATCCGAAGTCTTGTACTCATCAAGCATGGTTCTTGCCATGTCCAATAGAGTTCTATTCTTCCTCTCTACTACACCATTTTGTTGTGGTATATAGGGAGAATAGAACTCATGCTTGATCCCTTCCTCCTCAAGAAATCCTTCTATTTGAGAGTTCTTGAACTCCGTCCCATTATCGCTTCTTATCTTCTTGATCCTTAAGCTGAACTCATTTTGAGCTCGTCTCAAGAATCCCTTTAAAGTCTCTTGGGTTTGAGATTTTTCCTGTAAAAAGAATACCCAAGTGAAGCGAGAATAGTCATCCACAATAACAAGACAGTACTTACTCCCACCGATGCTTATGTAAGCGATCGGGCCGAATAGGTCCATGTGGAGGAGCTCAAGTGGCCTGTCAGTCGTCAAGATGTTCTTTTGTGGATGATGAGCGCCAACTTGCTTCCCGGCTTGGCATGCGCTACAAATCCTGTCTTTCTCTAAATGAACATTTGTTAGTCCTAAAATGTGTTCTCTCTTTAGAAGCTTGTGAAGATTCTTCATTCCAACATGTGCTAGTCGGCGATGCCAGAGCCAGCCCATGTTAGTCTTAGCAATTAAGCAAGTGTCGAGTTCAGCTCTATTGAAATCAACTAAGTATAGCTGACCCTCTAACACTCCCTTAAATGCTACTGAATCATCACTTCTTCTAAAGACAGTGACACCTACATCAGTAAATAGACAGTTGTAGCCCATTTCGCATAGTTGAGAAATGGAAAGCAAATTGTAATCTAATGAATCAACAAGAAAAACATTAGAAATGGAATGGTCAGGTGATATAGCAATTTTACCCAAACCTTTGACCAAACCTTGATTTCCATCCCCGAATGTGATAGCTCGTTGGGGATCTTGGTTTTTCTCATAGGAGAACATGTTCTTCTCTCCCGTCATGTGGTTTGTGCACCCGCTATCGATGATCCAACTTGAGCCCCCAGATGCATAAACCTACAAAACAAATTTAGTTCTTGATTTTAGGTACCCAAACAGTTTTGGGTCCTTTGACATTAGATACAAGAACTTTGGGTACCCAAACACAAGTCTTTGATCCCTTGTGTTTGTCCCCAACATACTTGGCAACTACTTTGCCGGATTTGTTAGTCAACACATAAGATGCATCAAAAGTTTTAAATGAAATGCTAGGTTCATTTGATGCACTAGGAGTTTTCTTCTAAGGCAAGTTAGCACGAGTTGATTGCCTAGAGCTAGATGTCTCACCCTTATACGTAAAAGCATGATTAGGGCCAGAGTGAGACTTCCTAGAATGAATTCTCCTAATCTTATGCTCGGGATAACCGGCAGGGTACAAAATGTAACCCTCGTTATCCTGAGGCATGGGAGCCTTGCCCTTAACAAAGTTAGATAATTTTTAGGAGGGGCATTAAGTTTGACATTGTCTCCCTTTTGGAAGCCAATGCCATCTTGATGCCAGGGCGTCTCCCACTATAAAGCATACTACGAGCAAATTTAAATTTTTCATTTTCAAGTTCATGCTCGACAATTTTAGCATCTAATTTTGCTATATGATCATTTTGTTGTTTAATTAAAGCCATATGATCATGAATAGCATCAATGTCAACATCTCTACATCTAGTGCAAATAGAAACATGCTCAATGGTAGATGTAGAGGGTTTGCAAGTTTTTAGTTCAACAATCTTAGCATGTAAAATATTATTTTCACTTCTAAGATCGGAAATGGAATCATTGCAAACATCTAAGTCTTTAGCCTTAGCAATCAATTTTTTATTTTCAAATCTAAGGCTAGCAAGAGAGGCATTCAATTTCTCAATCTTAGCAATAGAAATAGCATGATCATTTCTAAGATTGGCATATGAATCATCACAAACATTTGAATCAGCTTTAGCAACTAATTTAGCATTTTCATTTCTAAGGTTGGTAATAACATCATGGCAAGTGCTTAGCTCACTAGATAATTTTTCACATTTTTATCTTTCTAGAGCATAAGCATTCTTAACCTTAACACGTTTCTTATTTTCCTTAATTAGGAAGTCCTCTTGTCTATCCAAGAGTTCATCCTTATCATGAATAGTGCTAATCAATTCATTTAGCTTCTCCTTTTGTTCCATGTTAAGGTTGGCAAAAAGGGTAAACAAATTATCCTCCTCATTACTAGAATTGTCTTCATCACTAGAGGATGCATATTTAGTGGAGAATTTAGATTTAACCTTCTTCCTTTTACCGTCCTTTGCCATGAGGCACTTGTGGCCGACGTTGGGGAAGAGAAGTCCCTTGTTGACGGCGATGTTGGCGGCGTCCTCGTCGGAGGAGGAGTCGGTGGAGCTCTCATCAGAGTCTCATTCGCGGCACACATGGGCATTGCCACCCTTCTTGTGGTACCTCTTCTTCTCCTTTCTTCTCCCCTTCTTGTCGTCGCCCCTGTCACTGTCACTAGAGATAGGACATTTTGCAATAAAGTGATCGGGCTTACCACACTTGTAGCAAACCTTCTTGGAGCGGGGCTTGTAGTCCTTCCCCCTCCTTTGCTTGAGGATTTGTCGAAAGCTTTTGATGATTAAAGCTATCTCCTCATTGTCGAGCTTTGAGGCGTCAATGGGGAGCCTACTTGGTGTGGACTCTTCCTTCTTCTCCTCTGTTGCCTTGAATGCGACGGGTTGTGCCTCGGGCGTGGAGGAGGTGCCTTGCTCGATGATTTTCTTTGAGCCTTTAATCATTAGCTCAAAGCTCACAAATTTTCCTATAACCTCCTCGGGAGACATTAGCTTGTATCTAGGATCACCTCGAATTAATTGAACTTGCGTAGGGTTAAGGAAAACGAGGGATCTAAGAATAACCTTGACCATCTCATGGTCATCCCATTTTATGCTCCCGAGGTTGCGCACTTGGTTCACCAAGGTCTTCAAGCGGTTGTACATAGCTTGCGGATCCTCCCCTTGGTGAAGCATGAAGCGACCGAGCTCCCCCTCGATCGTCTCCCGCTTGGTGATCTTGGTCACCTCGTCTCCTTCGTGCGTGGTCTTGAGCACGTCCCAAATTTCCTTTGCGCTCTTCAACCCTTGCACCTTATTATACTCTTCTCGACTTAGAGAGGCGAGGAGTATAGTAGTGGCTTGGGAGTTGAAGTGGTGGATTTGGGCCACTTCGTCCGAGTCATAGTCTTCATCCCCTACGGATGGTACCTGTACACCAAACTCAACAACATTCCAAATGCTTGTGTGAAGTGAGGTTAGATGATACCTCATTTTGTCACTCCACATATTATAATCTTCACCGTCAAAAACCGGTGGTTTGCCTAATGGAACGGAGAGTAAAGGAGTATGCTTTGAAATACGAGGGTAGCGTAGGAGAATCTTACTATACTTCTTGCGCTCATGGCATTTAGAAGTAATGGACGGCGCGTCGGAGCCGGAGGTGGATGGCGATGAAGAATCGGTCTCGTAGTAGACCACCTTCCTCATCTTCTTTTTCTTGTCGCCACTCCGATACGACTTGTGGGAAGAGGATTCCTTCTCCTTCCCTTTGTTGTGGGACTCTCCCGATGGAGTCCTTTCCGTGGCTTGTAGCGGGCTTGTCGCCGGTCACCATCTCCTTCTTGGCGTGATCTCCCGACATCACTTCGAGCGGTTAGGCTCTAATGAAGCACCAGGCTCTGATACCAATTGAAAGTCGCCTAGAAGGGGTGAATAGGGCGAAACTGAAATTTACAAAGTTAATCACAACTACAAGCCGGGTTAGCGTTAGAAATGTAAGCGAGTCCGAGAGAGAGGGTGAAAAACAAATCGCAAGCAAATGAAGAGTGAGACACAAGGATTTGTTTTACCGAGGTTCGGTTCTTGCAAACCTACTCCCCGTTGAGCTGGTCACAAAGACCGGGTCTCTTTCAACCCTTTCCCTCTCTCAAACGGTCACTTAGACTGAGTGAGCTTCTCTTCTCAATCACACGGGACACTAAGTCCCCGCAAGGACCACCACACAATTGGTGTCTCTTGCCTTGGTTACAATTGAGTTTGGTCACAAGAAGAATGAGAAAGAAAAGAAGCAATCCAAGCGCAAGAGCTCAAATGAACACAAGTCACTCTCTCACTAGTCACTATTGATTGGAATTGAACTAGAGACTTGGGAGAGGATTTGATCTCTTTGGTGTGTCTTGTATTGAATGCTATAGCTCTTGTAATGTGTAGAATGTTGGAAACTTGGATGCAATTGAATGTGGGTGGTTGGGGTATTTATAGCCCAAACCACCAAAATGTGGCCATTAGAAGTCTGCTTTCGCATGGCGCACCGGACAGTCCGGTGCACCAGCCACGTCAGCCAGCCGTTGGGGTTCGATCGTTGGAGCTCTAACTTGTGGGGCCTCTGGGCTGTCCGGTGGTGCACCGGACAGGTCCTGTAGACTGTCCGGTGCGCCAACTGCGTGTGCTCTGCCCTCTGCGCGCGCAGGCACGCATTAAATGCGTTGCAGTCGATCGTTGGCGCCGAAGTAGCCGTTGCTTCGCTGGCACACCGGACAGTCCGGTGTGCCACCGGACGGTCCGGTGAATTATAGCGGAGCGGCCTCCATTTTCCTGAAGGTAGCGAGTTCAGCGTCGGGTTCTCTGGTGCACCGGACACTGTCCGGTGGCACACCGGACAGTCCAGTGCGCCAGACCAGGGTGCCTTTGGGATTTCTTTAGCTCTCTTTATTTGAACCCATCTTTGGTCTTTTTATTGGCTTGTTGTGAACCTTTGGCACCTGTAGAACTTATAGACTAGAGCAAACTAGTTAGTCCAAATATTTGTGTTGGGCAATTCAACCACCAAAATTTATTTAGGAAAAGGTGTAAGCCTATTTCCCTTTCAATTAGTCTATCCCTATAACTAGATGAACAATGTCATTGCTACAAGGATCGACCTTGTTTGTAATCTCGTGTCTGTAGCTCCCTTCTCCTAAGAGAGAGCTCAAAGGTAATATAATTTCGAAGCTTATTTGAATACCTTCCTTTGTATGTCATATGATGTCTAAAGCGATCTATTCGTTAATTTCCACAATGGCGTAAACGAAGTTCATTGCTAATGCCAATTACCTTATGTGATGTTGGTTCAAACATTTGAGGTTACCCGTTGCTTATGTTTTGAGCATTTCTCGAATGCGTGGAAAGCATTCATCTCTCTCCCCTCTTGCTCCATCAAAGGGGAGAAGGAATAGACAAAGCAATTGAACAGTCATATGCATGCATCTAAAAAATGTCCTTTGCAAGTAGTTAGCGAAACATTTTTGTTCTTAATTTTTTCTCGTTCGTATATGCTAGTGATGGACGATGAGGCTTGGTTTCGTCCCTTCTCTCTTTTTGGATGGGAGAAGGGTTCTTGATTCAACGGTGTTGCTCTATTGTTATTCTTTTCAGAATTTTGATAGGTCCCCAACATTTGGCACCCGCCTCCGGTGAACTCATCAATGACCACGACCATGCCTCCACAAAAGAAAAGAGTTGTTAGCATAACCGACTGTGCCAACATTTCTAAAGAACAAGAGTGTGACGAAGGCACCAACCAGATTGAAGCTAGCAACAGAAATGGAATACCTTCGATTATGGATGGAAAAATCCTCATAGGGATAGGTCGCAGGGATCTGACCCATTCGGTATGCGTACGGGGATGGTTTCTCCCCCGCAGGGCTAACAGGGTGGGTCCCCAAAAATTAACAGGGTGGGAATGAGGGAGAAACTACCACGTGGGGCTCCATTAGGGACCTGATAAGAAACCCTAATATGTATTTGTGTATTTTGTTTATGATTTGTGAGTGTGAGACTTTTACTAAGTTGAAATAATTGTGACTTGTGAGTTATGATTTGTATTATAAGGTTGTTGGTTGTTTCAAATTTGTCTTTGTCTTGTTGTCTTTTGATAATTGATATATTTGTAATTGTTATCATGCAGTGAATATTTATTTTTTTGTGTTATAGTATTCCCCTAGAGCCTCAAATGGGAAATGGGGATCTAAGGGGATGGGGATGAGTTTATCCTCATTAAGCTAAATGGGACGGGGACTAGGATGAGTTTATCCTCGTTAAGCTAAATGGGGTGAGGACGGTGAATGAGTTTTGGGGAACGGGGTAGGGACAAAGGGCTAGTCCCTGGCCCTGCCCCGCCTCATTGCCATCCCTACCTTTGGTTGCTATGTCTAAAGAAAGAAAGCAGAAAAGAAAGACCTTTGTCAATATCTTTAAAGTAAAAAGGTAGAAACAGAAGATCTTTTGAAAGGGAAATGGGCATGTTAGTCATTTCTACCTGTTTTGGTGATTGAATGTCCAACACAACACCTTGAACTAACTTATTTGCTAAGTGTATGAGTGCAGATTCACTAAAATGCAATTTGAATAATCTAAATCCTATGAGCTAAAATAGGGCCTGAAAATGCAACAATGTCTTAAATGGTAAAACTATGAGGTTTGAACCCTTAGATATGTTGCATAGGTCCATTACAATGTTTATAGCACTTGTGTTTGCACTTTAACTCCTTTTGTAGCAAAAAAGTGTTTTTTTAATTTAATTTGATCTAGATTGAAAATCCTAGTGAAAGAATAAAGAAAAGGTGAATTTCCTATACTTAATCAATTTTGATTATGCGCTAACTATGTTTGTCTAAGTTGTAGAAAAGCTCACAAGAAAGTCCAAGTAAAATGGGGCAAGTTTCAAAGAAAAAGGACTTAGGAGAACTAGTCTAGGATTCACCGGACCAGTTTTTCAGAGAGCCCAGACTCTAGCCATTCGACGACCTAGCGCACCAGATCGGGTCCGTGTACACCGGGCTGACTACAGTGGCGGTCCAGTGGAGCACCGGACCGCCCAGTAACAGCTACTTTCCGGCTTCACACGAGGGCCAACGGCTAGCTGACGTGGCGAACGATCCGAAGGTGCATCGGACTGGTCCGGTGACTATTAGTTAGAGTATTTATATCCCCCAACTGGCCAACTAGCTATAGTAACTCTGGACAAAATTGACTATCAGATTATTTGATGCTCACTTGTCATACCAATTATATGGTTCAATGAGACATAATGGTAATTATGTAGTTCCTGTGTCAAAACTAACTGTTTGAACTACTACTACAAGCGTATGGTCTAACGCTCACCGTTAGACAATCCAACACCTCGTGAATCTGACCCTAACTCATTGGTCTGATGTTGCCACCGTTCATAGGGTCTGACAAGGTGACAACCATGCAGAGGAAACCCTAACCACAACATTTGCGCCCGATGGTCCGACACTCATTGTCGAACCAATCCAACATGCCCTAAAACTCTCTAGGGGGTGTTTGGTTTGCCCCTGCTAAAATTTAGCCCCTATCACATCGAATGTTTGAACCTCCGTTCGGGGTATTAAATGTAGTCAGATTATAAAACTAATTTCTCAGCCGAAGATTAAAAAGTGAGACGAATCTAGTACAGTTGGTTGGGTCTATATTTCATACTCCTATTTGAAAGTCAAACGCTTGATGTGACCCGGACTAAACTTTAGTCCACAGAACCAAACACCCCCCTAGTGTGTTTTATAGACTGATGGACTTAACGCATTGGTTCGACACTCTACTGTTCACAGGATCCAACAATCAGGATTGCTTGAGCTGCATATGTGGAGGTATTGGACCATCGCCAACAGTCTGATGATCTAGTGTTCAATGCCTCAAAAACCCTTTAGGGCTTGTTTGGGTAATCTCATATTGGAGTGGATTGAGGTGGTATGTGAAAGTCGCCTAGAGGGAGGGTGAATAGGCAGAATCTGAAATTTATAACTTAAAAGACAAACTACAAGCTAGGGTTAGCGTTAGAATTAAAACCAAGTCCGAAAGAGAGGGCGAAAACAAATCAACCAAGAAATAAAACGGATGACACGATGATTTGTTTTAACAAGGTTCGGTTCTTGAGAACCTAGTCCTCGTTGAGGTGGTCACAAAGACCGGGTCTCTTTCAACCATTTCCCTCTCTCAAACGGTCACCTAGACCGAGTGAGCTTTCTCCTTAATCAAACGGGTCACTTAGACCCCGTAAGGACCACTACAAACTTAGTGTCTCTTGCTTTGATTACAAATCACTTAGAGAACAAGAATGAGGAAGAAGAAAGCCAACCAAGCAACAAGAGCAACAAAGAAACACAAGCGATCCTCTCACAAGTCCTAGAGCACTAGAATTGAATTTGGGGACTTTGATTGGATCGGAGGGTTTGATTTGTGTCTTGGAGTGTTGCACTTTGCTCTTGTATTGAATGCACTGTTGTGAATGCTTGGATAGTTGGAGTGGTGGTGGTTGGAGGATATTTATAGCCCTCAACCACCACATAGCCGTTGGGGAGGCTGCCTGTCGAAGGGCGCACCAGACACTGTCCGGTGCGCCAGCCATGTCCCCAACTGTTAGGGTTCTGAAGATTCTGACCGTTGGAGCGCTGACTTCATGTCGCACCGGACAGTCTGGTGCTGCACCAGACAGGTACTATTCACTGTCCAGTGTGCCTCTGATGCCTGCTCTGACTTCTGCGCGAACTGTTCACGCTTTTGCAGACGACCGTACGCTGGATAGTCGTTGCTCTGCTGGTGCACCGGACAGTCCGATGAATTATAGCGGAGCGGCGCCTGAGAAACCCAAAGGTGAAGAGTTCAGACTGTACGGCCCCTGGTGCACCGGACACTGCCCGGTGGTGCACCCGACATTATCCGGTGGCACACTCGGACACTATCCGGTGGCACACCGGACAGTCCGGTGCGCCAGACCAAGATTCTCTTTGGTTTCTTTTGCTCCTTTCTTTTGAACCCTAACTTTGATCTTTTATTGATTTGTGTTGAACCTTTATGCACCTGTAGAATACATAATCTAGAGCAAACTAGTTAGTCCAATATTTGTGTTGGCATTTAATCACCAAAATCATTTATAGGAAAATGTTTCACCCAATTTCCCTTTCAGTATGTGGTGTATTGAAGTGTAATATGAACTAATTTTTCTTTCAATCCCCTTCAATACACCTCAATCCACTTCAATCCCTCTATACCCAAACAAAGCCTTATAGTGTATTTAGGTCAAGCTATTATCCTGTACCCTTTATAGTACAATTAAATGAAAAACAAAATCTTAAACTATTCTACCTCAAGCTTTATACAATACTTAAAACTAGTACATCCTTAATCTTGCCAACGAAATCCATATCCATGGGCACAAAAAACTATGAATTGCCCCAAACAATCGCTATTATTGTGACCTAACTTTAATTTATCTCTACAAAAATACACATTAGTTATATTAATTTTATTGCCATTAATCACTAGGTTTCAATAACTTGGAATCTCGACCTCCCAAGAAGTTTAATGATCTAGTGTAAATCAAGCTTAGCCCTAAATTATAAGGTCATTCTCAATGGGTAGTTTCATCTCACTATTTCCAAGTCTGACATGTTAATATTTATCTAGGAAACAATATATCCAAAGTGACCCATGAAACTTTTTCGTCTCCAACGAAACTCTCTTATATCTCTTTTCATTAAATTGCATACAAAGTTTTCTTAGGTGGCATGTTATCTAATGAGGATGAAACTGTTATGAAACTTCTACCGACCATGGCCTAACTATAAAAAGGTTTGATTCTTGCCTTCCACGACATACATGGGAATATGGGAGAGATCTGGCATTACACCTTTTAGTCATAGCCAAATAATTGTTCCATAAAAGTAAGTATAATAAGATGGTGTAGACAAGTTGTAAGAGATGCTACATAAGATTTGTGGTAATATGCAAAAAAAGAGAATAGTAGAGAGAATGAAAACAGGCAACTCATTAGTAGACAGTTGAAAGTGTGCTGCTCATATACTTAAACATACTTAAAAGACTCTTCATGAGAGAGGTGAACCAAATATTAAATGCACAGTTTGTGTCATGAAAAACAGTTTGTATTAGAAGATTTTTAGTTAACTATATGCGACATGACAATACATGAAACCCACTATGACCTATATCATTAATCTTGCTCTAAACTGAAGTAATATTCTACCTGTTCATTCGCATCGTACTTATGAAAATCGAGTAATAAGTGACATGCTTCGGTAATGACAGAAATGGACATGCTAGGCTTCAAGGCTGACCATATATGACACTTGAGCCATTGAGTTGAATAGACATGTGCTACATTTATTATACATTCGAGGTTACATGTATTCACAAAACAAGCACTGTATTTTGTTAAAAAATAATGCTTATGAAGCTCAACATCGGCAATAAACAGCCTTCACGCTAATAACAGATGTCAATACAGTAAAAGCCCGACTCAACCCATACGAACACAAGGCAGCTCTTGGTTTACTAAATTAACTAATAGATCAAAGATCTGGTCAACCACATAAGGCTACAAGATGATGCTTTGAATTTAACTACATACCAGAAAGCTAAACCTACATGCCTGTACAAACATGAAATGCCCTATAACTTACCGAGAGTTCATTTCACAAGTCAGAATGGAGCCACACAACAAAACATGCAGTTCTGTTAGTACATAGCTACAACTCCTAAACATGGTAATTAATGTGCTGATGGCCTATTGGTAGCTTTCACCTGTCAGTTAGTAATATTTGTCTACCCACTTTCACCACACATAACTCAATCGATTTCCTTCTTCGACATAATTAATGTGAAGACGCCATACTGGCAATTGGGCGTATTTCACAAAACCTGCCCTTGACTAAATTGGTGAATGAATTCAGCGCATGTTGGACTCCAAGGTGACATGGGCTCAATTGGTCAAATCTTCGAAGAGCCCAATTTGCACCAAATTTCCGATTCCAGTGCGGCCACGCCAGCCCCTGCGGCTCTGTCATGATTAATGGCCAGCCCCGCTTGCTGTATTTACTTTGTGCTTTTCTGCATCGAGCTTCCAAGAATATTATCCAGATATCCCAAGAAGCCACCAAGAAGCGACTTCGCCTGCTGTCATCCACCAGGTCTTTGAACTACATGCTGACTACATTGCTTCCTTTTGGACATGGAGCTACGGCGAGTGTAAACATATCTCTCTGGAGGGGTCTTGTTCTTCAACAAAGCTTGATGAGAAGTAACCATGACAAGTTCCTTTTGATACATTTCCCTAAGCTGGAATGCAATGTAAAGCATCAGAATCGATGAGGGTAAAATGGAATGCGAACACTCAAAAAATTGCACAAATACAAATAGAAAAACATCCATAAAAAATGTAGAACCTTTTTATCTATTGGCTTTTCTGCATCCCGTGACTCCAACAAGGCAGTAGCTGGTGTTCCGGGATGACTCTTGAATGCAGGTGATTCCCCATCATCCAACTTCCGTTTGTATGATATTGTTGATGTGGAACTGTCAGCAGTGTTCCTATCAGTGTCCCTGTTATGCAGAGAAAACCTGACAGTATGTTTTTTGGTAACTGTACTGTCCACTGTGACATCTTCCAATCTCACTGTGACATCATCAGACCTTTGAATTGTTCCACCATATGATTTGTTATTAACAGAAGTAGTGGCAGATTCTGAACTTGCTCCAGGTCCAGAAGTATAACATGAAGTCCACAAAGAAGAGACGGAAGTTATCCTCCTTGCAGCAAGTATGTCATGTGCACATCCAACCAAATCTTTCTGGTATTGAAGATGAAGAGTGTTATTTTACAAAAACATCAAAATCAATGCAGCAAGATCAGTTGACCAGAACAGGAATCCAAGTGTTAAGACATTTGGTTGCACAAGCTGCAAGGTTGTACTTTTCAAATTGATGGAAACGTTGACAACTGAGATGTTCTAAACTACATATTTCAGCAATAGTAACTGCCATCAACACTTAATAGCTGCAACCTTTTGGTGCATACTCATTTACTTGACCCCGACTGTACATTTGGCACATTCCCTAACATACATACATCAAAATCATCCTCTCATTGCAATCAAGTGCTTAAAATCTTTTGTTTTTACTTTTTATTCCCATAATGTGTTTCAAAAAATCACATTTAAAAGGACATGGAATCTTTACTTTTCACTTGCCAGGCCTCAAAACTACATGGGACAAAAGAGAGTTGCCATTGAACAAATACACAACCAATTACACCGACTAAAGTGCTGCAAATAGGCCTTTTGTCTCGCAATTTACACTACAACACAACATACCAATATTAATTAGCTACTGAGTTCACTGTTGGAATAAATTGTCTATTTAGCTCCGGGTTATTCTAACCATTTCTATTTAAGTTCAATTTCAAATACCTGCAAAAGAAAGTTTAATTCCAATTCTCAATTACCGTTGAACCACAAATTGTACCCTATATTCTGTGGTTCGAGGGTAATTGAAATTAAACTTTGTTTTGCAGCACATAATAACAAAAGGAAAAGAAACACAGGATTAATCCCTTATGATACTACTCCCTCCGTTCACAAAAGTATGCAATTCTAGACTTGAAACTTTGTCCAAGAAAGAATGCAACTATAGGGGTCCAGGCTAGCACAGAGATGTACTCAGGTTTCTGTAGGACATGAGCATGGAGAGAATGAGAGACTCGGGGTTGGTGATGTAAGGGGTCCATGCGTCTTTTACCTATATGTCTAATTCATCCTTGGAATCCGAGGGTTGCAAAAAAAAATGGACTGAGAGTATATGCAAACAAATTTAATGGTGCTACTTTTATTTACAAAGTTATCTAATGGTATTATGTGCAACCAAAACCATATATATTTTGGATCAGTTGCTGATAAAGTTTACCAAAATAAGACTTCTAAAAATGTGGAGGCCAGTAGTAGTTTATAACAAATATATCCACCTCTGTAGGATAGTAACGTTAGTATAACAAAATAAATGGGAAACACAATTCAAGGATGTGTATAATATTACTATTTGCTGTTATCACAAAAAAAAGTATTAAAGTTCCAAAAAGAACCATTAAACTTGCTGAGAAACCAAAGGCGCAGAAATAGACACGATTAATAGCTATTTTACCTTCACTTTTTCTCTCTTAACAATCCTCTCACAAAGGAAACGTAATAGTTCCAGTTCAACCTGCCAAGAATGAGAAAAACAGAAACATGTAAATATAATCCAAGAGTTTCTTCACCATCTTCACGCTATAGCCTATAGGGCACTGATCAGCAGCAAGAAATACTACAGCATCAAGCCATTTTTAGCAAACATTATCGAAGTCCAAATCAGAGAAACTTAAGCTCTGTGTTTCTTACTACTTGTCAGGTGTGAGCATAAATGTTTTAGAATGCTCCTGATGCTTCTCTGCAAATCTATTGACGTCTACATACAAATATATTCAACAGAAAATTTTACAGGTTACACAACAGTAGAAGCACAAATATGAAAGATTTGAAGTTTTGTGTTTACATGTGAAATTGTGATGCCTGCCATTTATTAGGACTACAGCAGTCATATATTCATCAAATACAACCTGATGGACACTTCTTTTAATACCCATGGCTGATGCTCCACCCGCTAATCATGATACTGATACT
Organism: Zea luxurians; assembly: GCA_029449295.1. Lineage (NCBI taxonomy): Eukaryota > Viridiplantae > Streptophyta > Magnoliopsida > Poales > Poaceae > Zea > Zea luxurians. The sequence goes on from JAOPSE010000005.1 coordinate 79,353,186, forward strand.
TAAATCTAATGAACCAAATGGACTGGAGAGCTGTTTTGACACAATGCACGTGAATCACAAACATCACAGCGAAGGTAGTGACAAACATGAAGTACCATGAAAAGTTTGGCAGTATAAAATTAGTACTCCATCCGTTCTTTTTTATTTGTCACGTTTTAGTTAAAAAATGAACTAGTTAGCGACAAATATTCAAGAACGGAGGTAGTACTACCTTAGTTAAACAAAAAAGTAGATATAATGATTTAAGCAGAATATTGATCCTTGCGGGAGATAAAGTATGAAGTGATGTGTTTACCCTCATTTGTTTCATGCTCTTGATTTCATCAGGACCATATTGTTGACTATAGGCCTGTGTGAATTTCCATAAAAAATGTAGAGGCAATTATAATATGTAAGGATACAAATCTGGTTACAGGGTGAAGACATATACCTCTCCTGAACAATTTAAAGTATATCTTACCTTTCTCTGTTCAATACTGTGTCTACAACAGTATGCTTTATGTTGTAACATATTACCCAATCTTTTTGTATTCATGTAAAGACCAGCATCTCTAGCACACGAAGGATGGAAAGTAATTTGACAATCTATTGTACAGCACTGCATGGTTGAAAAAGAGAAGTTTAGCAAGGTATGATTCATTTGTCTACATTTATAGGTTGAAGGTATAAAGTTTAAAAAGCAAACCTTCAAGCATGCACCAACACAGCGGTGGCATATAGAGCATGTAACTTTATCCTTGTGATTAAGCCTCTCCTTAGGTTTGATAGAACAGCCAGAACAAAAAAAAATAATATAATTCAGTCATATTGTATTCAAGCTGGCTTCTGGTGATATGATCACATAACCACGCATTATAATGAAAAAGAAATATGATAGAAGATATATTTATTTGCCAGCACAGAAATATTAAGAGCATAGCTAGAACAAGATAGTACCATTCCGTCGACTGGATTATGTTGCCCTCTTCTGAATGTTGTCTCCAACAGCCACTAAGGAAAGTTGGGGTAACTTAAAATGTACATAAGCTAAGCAAAACAGCAATATGGAAAGAGAAAACTAGAAATCATTACCTCAGCACAGAAAGCATGAACCCATTGACCCTTCACAGTCTTTCTAAAAGCACCAGATGTTCCATGGCATAAACCACATTGCACCAAACAAGCTTTCGCACCATTTTGATCTGATTGTTCACCAGAGGTAACAGAATCTGAGGGCATCTCATGGCAAAGTTCACACTTCCATGGGCCAGTGGGATACACCAGACTCTGGTAGCAATCTAAGTGTACAGTAGCCTGCTGATCAAACCAGTTAATAGTTGATGGAGTGCAATTTATTTGGGACAAAAAAACAGTAAATGCAAATCACCTTACAGCTGGAGCAAACAAAAATACGGTTCAATATCGTATCACATCGCATGCATATATCACAGGGAAGAGCACTTTTCTTGGAGAACTTCGCCAGATTGAAAATGCCAAAGTTAGTTTCTTCTGAGACTTCACTGTTGGAAAATGATAAATCCTTTGCTTGTGGTGAAGATAGTTGGCCAATTCTTGAGGATCCAGCAATGCTTCTTGGCATGTTCTGGAAACAAACAGAAATCAATAAAAAACGATAATGCCTGACAACAACTGAACAAGCAAAGCACACTGATAACCTCTCGTTTAGCAGGTGTCACATTGTTTTCTGTCTCTTTCCTCACTGTTGCGTTTCGTGAGGTCGGTGTAACAGAAGGTGCAGTTGCAGCCAGAATAGCTAGAGCTTCCTTGTGTCTCCTCTCTGAGTTTCCGCGCTTCTTAGCTTCTCTCAGATCACGAAGAAACTGATTCACAATGATATGATCCCATTTTCTTTTATTGAAAGAATCCAACTCATAAGAAATATTCTGGACAACCTTGAGTATCAAATCTTCTGCAAGATACAAGACGGACTGAAATATCGATTCAGAAAGCTGAAGAAATATAAACACATCTAAGCAGTTCAATTTAGGACTGTGAAGACTAAATATTAATATAGTGCGGCAGCAGCAGGGGAATTAATAATGCTGACAACAACCAAAATCTTCTTGTATGGCTGCATAAGGAATAATAATGTACATGACAAAAAACTTACCATATCTCTGCTTCATAGAAACAACACCGTCAAGTAGCCTGGATTGTAAATAAACTATCTCCCCTTCTATTTCGTCATCAGGTGAATGCTTGAGAATATCTGATGATTGTGCTTTACAGACTTCCAGGGCAGCTTTGCCTGTTAATTGCACAAGTTTTGTTGATGAACCACCAAAGTCCTCGCCATGAAGAGACCAAGATAACTCTTCTACTCAAATTGGGAGAAAATAAAGTATTTTTCAGATGTGAAAAAAGAAACTGGCAATGGATTCTGTTTAATTGACAGGAAGGAGTCAGCAAAAAATTACCATGATAACCATTTTTCTGTATAGTTTGCTCCAAACTATTACTCCACAAACCTTGCAACCTTTCCTCAATGACAGGATGAATATAGCAACAGTAACCATCCATGCTACATGGGGGAAAAGCAGGATTAAGTTATTTATCCATTCAAATGAAACACTGCCTGTAATAATGTGAGAGAAGGTCCTGGGGGCGGTGCCCTCGAAGGATGCATCGTGGGTCCCTCTGATCCGCCGCGCCCATCGCCCACCGCCTATCAACTCGAACATCATCGACAACGGCTTCGACAATACCGGTTTCTTCATCTTCTTCAACGGTGCAACTGGCGTGGCTTAAGGCGTACTCAGAAAGCATGGTGTGGCTTAAGGCGTACTCGGAAAGCATGGCGTGGCTGCGCCTCTTCGTCTGCACGTCCATCTACGTCGGCTCATCGTCGCCACCACGCACGCCATTGGCATGATCAACCGATCGCAGACAAACCACCCTCTCGAGACGTCTGTCATCCATCGCATGATGCTTCACCAAGCAAGAGGGTTGCCGCTGCGTCCCCTCCTCGGGCAGCAGCGTCGCCGCCTGTCGTCGTCTTCACCGTTGCATATATACGTTGTCGATCTATCGGTGTGCGTCTCTCACGCATGGTCTTCTCCGGTTGTTCGAGTTCTTCGCCACCATCAAGCACCGTCGTCGCGCTACAGTGGCGTTGTCAAGGACCTTCCTATGCATCATGGCTCACTCGCCGCAACAACTCTAGGAACCTCGTTGTGTCGCCACAACTACCTCTTCGCCTTCATCCAACACAACCTCATCGCCAGCGTCGTCATCTCGTCCTCGCCTACTTCGTCCACTCCGACAACAACGGGCTGCATCGGCACCTTCTTCCTCACCGTCCTATTGCACATCGCGACGTCGTTGAGGCCTTCTTCGTTGGTCCCTTCAGACGCTGACAGTTGGTTGGGCCTTCTACCCATTACACCCAATACTAGCAAAACAGGCACATGCAGCCTATGACGTGCTTACAGGTGTGGCAAACCTAGAGCATGCCTCATTCACGGCGGTTCAACAGCATCAACCTCGGCATCATCTTCTTCCTCTACAATTGCATCGACTGTGTCGTCGTCTTCGTCTATGGCGCCCTTCTCCTGCACCACTATCCACCCCGACGCCCCTTGGCATGCTACGCCTATGCCCACGACTTGTGTGGTTTGTCTTCTACGGCATCCTCGATAGCTACATCGACCACAGCTACCCTACGCCCGGCACCTGGACAACGGCTCCGCGTCCTTGCACTCGACTACCTCGACATTATCGGCACAAAGGGCTATCATCTGCATAGGCTACTCCAGTCGCAGCATTTGCACTGGCGTTCCAACTGCGAGAGGATATCTCCATTGTTCTCCAGTCTATTTGTTCGTGTTGCTAACGCTACAACTGCAAGGGATGTTAGAGTACATTAGGCAACTCCTGATATGGTTGGTTTAGGATGGGTTGGATTGATTGTAATCCCGAGATAACCTTCCTTATCTCCAAGCCATGTACTCCTATGTATGCACCCTAGAGACTCAATGCAATGCATCTCACGCATTATACACACATGCCTGTAATGGAAAGAGGAAGAGGGGAACGGAAAGGGGGGAGAGGGAGAGAGGAGAGACAGAGGCATCGGGAATGGGAATAGGCCTACTTGAGCAAATGTCGGCCAGAAATCTGATTTACATCAGGATCAGGACATCTACGAAAGCCATTTTGAACCAAATCCCCGTTATTAGCATTATCATTTTCCAGAAAATGATGGTCAATCGATGAAATGGCTTCCTCCTGTCCTGATTGAAATGTAGCAGTGGTTAAGTTCTTGCTTTCACTCCTAGGCAATGTACCTGTTCATACATACCAAGTGTACAAAATCAATAAAATTGAGGCTTCATTGCTCTGGAGTAGTTTAACCTTCAAAAAGGGATAATCAGATGCTCAACTCTCAGTTTTAAAAAAAAAAAACAGAAAAAGGCAGGCTTCATGGAACACTAGCAAGAAACTTAAGGCAATTAGATCAAAATGGACATCACAGTTAGCACTTGGCCATTAATAAACAATAGCATCATATCCTAGGGCGATGTTGGTTTGTGCTGATGCTTTTTAAAAAAAAAACTGGCTTTCAATGATGTCACTGCTTCTAGAAAACATGTTTCATGAAATGTATAATATATGTAATACCCTCAGATTATCATCCCTTAGAACTTAGAAGTCAACATAAGTTCCTACAGACTAGCTTCTAGTTTCAAAACTTCTAATAGAAATGAAGTGTTGCTTCACAAATGCTGATTTAAAAAGCTAGCTGTTTGCTTCAACTTTCTGCTTGTGAGGCAAAAGGCAGAAGCTGGCTGAAACGAACAGAACCTAAGGCTGAGTCCAGCAGCTCCCGTATCGTCTCCCCAGCGCGTAAATAGGAGATCGCAGTTACTGTAGATCAACCCAGCAGATCGCAGACGTGGATGCAAAAAAAGGCACCGTCTCCCTCTCTCCCCCGAATCTGTGTATTCTCTCTCTTCTCCCCCTCTTTTTAACGAGCTTTTCGCAAGCTGCTGGAAGTTGTCGCTGGTTTCGCGTCTTCCGCGTCCGCGCTCGTAGTTCGCTGGACTCAGCCCAAGTATGACACATTAAATATAATTTTATACAGGATGTACACAGTAATGAAAATTGGCAAATGTTAGCTAATTCAGTCATGACTTGTTGAAAAAAGAGAGAGTACAACTGCCATAAATATTAAGCACTGTAGCTACAAGAACAAGAGAGATAAATAACACCCAGAATAAATAGGTCAAGCCTAATTTCATACCAGGAAGCATGTACAACAAACCCTCAACCAGACAAAATATAAAATAAAGACAGCATGGCCACAGTGGCACAGGTGCACAGCCATTGTAGTAATACAGATAATAGAGGATGAAACATTATTATTTGTTACCTTGTGCCAATGAACCCTCTTTAAATGACTTAACCTGAACAGAAGGTGCACACTCAGAGTTCTGCAGCCACTTGATCATTTTCAGCTTCAAACCAGGGGAGTATGCAGTTGTCTCCGGCTGAAAAGGCACGTCGTTTTTTTCTCAAAACATATTAAGGGCAATAGTAGCATCGCATGTGAAACACAAGAATGGCACCATAGAGTTATGCATACTGATGGTTCAACTTACACCTATAAGTATAGTTTTACCTTTACTATTTATATCTACAGTAAAGATTTTTGTTGGCTTGTAAAGTTTGTTACACATAGGACTTCTCAAATACTATAAACATACACATTTAAAATCTTTAGGTCTCCATAAATATGTTTTTATTATCTAAAAATATAAGCAGCCTACGCAAACAATAAAAAGTTGACAAGTTGTGGAAAATATAATAATTCTATAAATGAAAATTCAAAAGCAATGCATTTGCCACCAGCTTGTGTCAGGATAAATTGAACGAGATGTATGTACCAATTATTACATGTTGGCACACACTAGTAGAAACAGAGTAGCTTATAAGAACTACTGAAACATCAACAGCAAATTACCTGGAAAGCAGCTTCCCCTGATTCTGAATGAAGTCTTGGCTCCAATTCAATGTCATCAAGAATAATCTTTCCTTGGTCGACTAGCTGTGCCGTCAATGCAAATATACAAAATGCAGTTAGGTACAAAACCTCCATACCCTAATCTGACTATGTCAGATAAGCAAATACCTTTCTAAGAATTCCGGAAACATCTCCAGAATCGCTCATAAGATTCCCATCTGAAGAGGGTTGATCAGCAGCCATATCTGCACTTTGAGTTTCTTGAGTCCTTCCAAGAAGGGGTGGAATGGTAGCCACTTCATTTGTATGTGCTTCGTTTAGGCTACAAGAACTAGTAGTAATTGTGCTGTTCACAAATTTGTCCTTGTTACTGCGCGTAAATCTCACTTGCTGTTCCTTCCCAGTAACAGGTTTTCCATCATGAAGCTCAACTTGAGCGGAGTCCAGTTCAGATACACTTTTGTCATTCTGTATGGAGCTGATGCTTTTGACAGAAGAATGCTTTGCACAAAATGCTCGCATCTCAACCTAATAACAGATAAAAACAAGAAAAATTAATAATAAGCAATCAAATATAATGAACAGATTTAAGAAGAACTAACATTATCATGACCAAGCTTCCCCCATATCTCAATCTGAAGCTTGAACTCTCTTGCACATATAGGATGAAAGGAAGTCCTGCATGCTCCTAAAAACCACATGAACTTAGAAAATGAATGGATTATAAAACTAGAGCTGTTATTATTCAGAATATGATCTACAGAATACTCCCTATGTTTTATGTTGTTTTATGCTATTGGCGTTGCACGGACACCAAAACATGACTTGGAACACTGATCAGTATACCTAATATCCCTAAATACTAACAAGGAATTGTACTTCTGTGAAAGCATTTTCAAAGAAAAATATACTCATGCAATTATCGTGTTGTCAATCTTTATGGTATTAATAGCATATTAACCGTAAAACTTCCAAAAGATGTTGATGTCACAGCTCAAGGATTTCAAACAAACAAGGACAAAATAGTAGACTTTGAATACATATTCTTTAATCTGATGGTTCCCTTGAATACTGACAAAAAAGGAAAAAAATAGACATACTTGCTATTACATCTTTCAAGCTTCACAGAGTCAATTATGTAACTTCACATTGTGTATTCATCATAATACAACGCTCACACCGAAGGAACCAGTAGTCAAAAGGCACAAATAACATAACTGAGTGTCTAGGGCTGGATATCGAGCCAGCTCGGCTCGGCTCATTCGAGCTCAAGCTGGCTCGTTAAGCTAACGAGCTGGCTCGGCTCGGCTCGTTAAGGTAGCGAGCCACAGAGTCAGCTCGGCTCGGCTCATTTACGAGCTCGAGCTGGCTCGTTTAGCTCGCGAGCCAGAGTAGAAAAAATAATATGTGTATAATAATCAATTTCTAGTTAATTTTAAACTAATTTAACAACAGAAAATAGTAATTATACTCATAGTTTCATAGACCGCATCAATATAACACCAAATTAACACCACTTATCACTCATCAATTAACTATTCACACACATGTTTAGCAGTTTAACCCACACTTATATTCGCATAGACCATATTCATACATAGACATAATTCGTCAATCATTAGTTTAACTTATAGGTTATAGACACCACACATACATATAACATATTCATCAATTATTACGTACATGATATGTATATAGTTTTGTTTTGCTGAAATGTGATAGCTCGTTTAGCTCGCGAGCTGGCTCGTTAACAAACCGGGCTGGCTCGTTAACGAACCGAGCTAGGATGCCAGCTCAGCTCGTGAAAAAATTTAAACGAGCCGAGCCGAGCTGGCCACGAACCGAGCGAGCCGACGATCCACGAGCATTTTGTCCAGCCCTATGAGTGTCACAGTGAACAGGCTTCACCCAGGCAACTACCAGACCATCCCCAAAATAAGTTACATCCTTATTTGTAGAAGGTTTACCTTAGAAATCACTAAATCTAGAAGGCGTATAGAGCTCTATTTGCACAGAAACAATGAACAAGGTATCATAGTTTATTTGCCAAAACCATCATCAATAACAAATCAATTTGACTTGCATACTAACTTCAATAACAGAGATTTACCACAAGACAACAGAGAGTGAGAGAGCTAAAAAAGATTCACTAAGCATGACTGCCAGTTTGTGAAACAACAAGATCCAACATAATAGCATAGACCTTACTAGTTCTGCAACTAATTAACTCCTTTTTCATTGGTCAATTTGCTTTTGTACGAGTTGTCAGTATTTTTTTCTAATGCATATGGTCTTCATAGACTTGGTGAAGGCTTATGACAAAGTACCTAGGAGTGTAATGTGGTGGGCCTTGGAAAAACACAAAGTATCAACAAAGTACATTAATCTTATTAAAGATATGTACACTAATGTTGTGACAAGTGTCCGAACAAGTGATGGAGACACCAAAGACTTTCCAATTAACATAGGACTACATCAAGGGTCGGCTTTGAGCCCTTATCTTTTCGCTTTGGTGACAGATGAGGTCACAAGGGACATACAAGGAGATATACCGTGGTGTATGCTTTTTGCCGATGATGTGGTACTTATTGAGGAGAGTAGGAGTGGTGTTTCGCAAAAGTTGGAATTATGGAGGCAGACGCTGGAAGCAAAAGGTTTTAGGCTTAGTAGGTCTAAAACAGAGTATATGAAGTGTGATTTCAGTGCCATGGGGTATGAGGATGGCGATGTTAGTCTTGACACTTTTCGTTACCTAGGATCAATGCTTCAGAAGGAGGGAGACATCGATGAGGATGTCAGTCATAGAATTAAAGCTGGATGGTTGAAGTGGCGGCAAGCTGCGGGTGTCTTATGCGACCCCCGGGTGCCACACAAACTAAAAGGCAAATTCTACAAGACAGCAATCCGACCGGCTATGTTGTATGGAGCAGAATGTTGGCCCACTAAAAGACGACATGTCCAACAACTAAGTGTGGCAAAGATGTGTATGTTGCGTTGGATATGTGGCCACACAAGGAGAGATCGAGTCCGGAATGATAATATACGAGAGAGAGTAGGAGAGGCGCCAATTGAGGAGAAGCTTATGCAACATCGTTTGAGATGGTTTGGACATATCCAACGAAGACCTGAAGAGGCACCAGTGTATATCGGAATAATTAGACGTCCCGAGAATGTAAAGAGAGGTAGAGGTCGACCAACCTTGACGTGGACAGAGGCTATGAAGAGGGACCTGAAGGAGTGGAATATTGATAAAGAGCTCGTCGTGGATAGGAAGGGGTGGAAGTGTGCAATTCACGTGCCAGAACCCTAATTTGTAGTTTCGCTTTTCCTCATAAATCGTTTGACCTTTTCTTGTGCCCCTTTAGATCTTGCTAGTTCTTGTGGGTTTTATCTCTTTTTATGTGTTTCCCCGTTTCGTCGTTTTTCGGTTCTCCTTTGCCTTTGTCTCCCTTTTCTTTTCTTTGGGGGTTGAGCTCTGAGGTTTTCATATGGGGTTTCATCTCTAGCCTACCCCAACGTGCTTGGGACAAAAAGGCTTTGTTGTTGTTGTTGTTGATTCATGTTAAGATCCCTAAAAACCTAGAACAGCAAAACGGTTAGTTATTGAGAAATACTTGAGTTGCCTATTCAAGTGCAACTATCCATGCAACATATCTCAAATAGTCAAATGCCAGCTCTTTCACAAATATGGTTATATCCAAATGTTGATGGCTTCAGCTTACAATGGCAACCTAACGGGAGGCATATTGACAATGACAATTGACAAGACATCAATCAAGAAATGCTTGAGTGGCATGGCATACAGTCAGCAAGCAAATCACTTAACCAAAACATATTTTAAAAACTTGCTCTTAATAAGAGACAGGACAGGCATCAGCTTCTGAGGATATATCTTCTCAGTCACATGCAGATTACAAAGATTTAGATATTGAAAAATGACACGTTTAACTAGTATAGGAACCCATATGTGAATTCAGGACATGGAACTATGAAAGACACGGTGGTACAAGTTCAAAGAGTGCTGGTGCATTTTACTTTTATAAGATTTCAAATAAGTGAAACTGGGATATCACAAGAGAAGATATATAAAAAGAGAGAATGAATTATTGCAGCTTAAAGACACATTAGGATAAAATAGTAGAGTCTCGCTGTCCAGAACAAAAATTGGATATTGCCTTGTGATGCCATAAGGTTGTGCCACAACATATCATAAATTAAAGATTCAGGTATATAAGTCAGTTCTCAGATATAGGAGACGAATGTAGCTTGATGTTAGAATCAGAGTGATTATGTTCAAAATACATACCATGGCTGCAGCGGACACATGCACCATGCATGACCTTGCAAAGGCTGCACACCAATTTTGATTGATTCTCTTGGGTATCTACTACATTGGTGACAGGTTCCATTGATTCCATGTCCTCAACATAAAACTCTGATCTCCAGAGACTACAAAATAAATGTACAAATTCCTGGTTTCCTCCATCTATGGATGGACCAGGGTCCCTTTTGAAAGGTTTCAGAGCACCTTTCTCCTTTGGACAGAGCACACAGGGCATTAACACAGTCCTGCACACATCGCTCCGTGTCAACCTCCGTGGCATCCCAATATTCCGGGTACACCAAACACAAAACCAGAAACGATCTGGCACAACATGCACACCATAACACTTCTGGTGTACAGATATCTCACAGTTCTTGCAATGAAGCATCATGTTAGACACCATGTCACTTTCTCCCAAACAACAAACATCACAGACTGAACCAGCCTCGCCTTCAGGGGATGGCAGAAGTACAAGTTGCTCTAGCCCAGCATCTGCACCCAAGAGCTTCCTCTTCTTGTTCGGACGCTCTGAAGTGAGCACAAACCGTCCCCTTGCTCCTAAGAGCCAGCTCAGAGAACGCCACCGATCTTCTCTGGATCCCGGTAAAACAATGCTATCAGTCCTGCTTTGATCTAAAGCGATTTCAACCGGCTGCTCCTCTTGCTGCACAATCACTTCCTGCATGTCCTGATCACAATTATCTTTATTACTCTCATCTTGAGTAATCAGCTCTACACTGCCTCCAATATAATCCAAGCTGTCCTGAATATCATCTTTGCTCCTATCCAAATCCTTGTTATGGTTGCCCAAATTCGAGCTCAACTCTGGACTTTCATCTACTTCAAAAGCATGAGATAGATCTGAATTCTCCCCTAACTCCTTAGAGCCCACAACAGGTATCACAAAACATGGATCAATCTGGCTAGCACAGAATTGATGCTTCGTCAATAATTCCTCCAAATCATCCACTGTGAACTCTCGAAAATAGGGCTCCAACTTCTCCCAAAATCCCTTGCGCCCGGCAGGCACTCTCGGGTTCTGCTCCAGGGGAGGGGATGGCTCCGGTTGCTGCTGTTGGGGCTGGCTCTTCTTATGATTCTTCCGCACGTCGCCCACCGCCGCCCATCTGGCAACACGGGATGGCAGCCAGGGGTCCCGTCCAGCAGCCTCCTCCCCATCAAACGGCGACCGCACACACAGTGCCTTCCTGGCTTGCTCGCACGGGGTGACGCCGGCCGCCGGCGGCGGCGTGCTCCCGGCGGGCGGCGGCGCATCTTCGCCGGGCTTCCGGGGGGGCGACGAGGGCGACGCGTCGGCGGCCACGGCGAGCGGAGGTCTCCGGCGAGGCGCCACGGCGGAAAACCTCCAGTGCTAGGGTTTCTCTCGGGTACGATTTTTTCGGAGGAGTTCAGATCCGGGAGCGAGAGGGAAAGAGGACTGAGGAGAGAGACGCTTCTGTAAAAATCAAAGCGCCCGTTCGCTTGTCGCTTCCCCTCGTAGTGGGCTGGGCCTCGGAGACGTGCTCGCACCTCGAGAAAGGCGCCTTCCGATAAGCTGCTACGCGCACCCGTAGCCAGCTCACGAAGTAACTGACTAACCGGGCCCACAAGGTCGTGAGCTGGTACGTGTGGTTGTAGCACTTTCCTCGGGAGGGGATATACCTGGTCCGCTGCTGTTTTTCGTTGCGCCGGGTCACGGGCTGTGCGTTGCACAATGCCGATCAACGTGTCTGCGGCACGAGTCAGTATAGTATTGCTGATGAAACAACACGACGCGTTGTGTGTTGGTCATACGTGGGCCCACTAGGCGCCCGGGTAACACGTACACCCGCTGAAGAGAAGACGGTTGCCAAAATGCCACCGCGCTTTCCCGTGACGTGATGTGCGGGTGGGCCCGGATCTCCGTCTTCATGGGAGCCGGTGGGAACCAAGCGCCAGTGCGGTTTGGTTGGGCACTTGGGCTGGATAGTGCCCATATTGAGGCTTGGGCTGGGAATGACGGTTTGGGGCTTTCTGGTAAGTTGCTCCAACGTTTTTTAAGGTATATTTGTGTTTGGTTTATATGTTTGTGTTTGGGTCTGTTTAGGAGAGCTTCGTTTCAAGAATTTCATGTTTATAGTAGATTCTTCTATCCAAACAGGTCGAACTTCATGAGCTCTAGCTTTAAAAAAATTTGAAACTGGAGGCCAATTTCATGAAATTTTCGAAGCTCCTTAAATGGTGCTTCAAAAACAACTTTTTATATTTCCTCATGAAGTTATAGAAAAATTACCCACCACGCCATTGTTTACACGTTGTAACCCTTCGCATCTATTTATCTCTCATCCTGTTTCTTTTTCCTTATCTCTCCTCATGTATCTTTTTCTGTTTCACGGTTGTCTTCTTCCCTGTTTCGCCATGGATGGAGATGTCGCTGCGTTCTGCACCGAGGAGATGGATCGAGTCCTTTTCCAGCGAGGAGTCCCCATTGGGGCGGGCGTCACCACCGCCAGGCATGGCCGGGGCGCCGCAGCTACGGGCCACGCAGCCGCCCCCACGGATCCTGGCCGAGGCGTCGCAACGCCTCCGCAGCCGCCCCCGCGGATCCTGGTCGAGGCGTCGCCGCCGCGGGGCTTGGTCGCGGCGCCTCCGCAGCCGCCCCCGTGGATCCTGGTCGAGGCGTCGCTGCCGCGGGGCTTGGTTGCGGCACCTCCACCACGGGCCACACAGCCGCCCCTGCGGATCCTGGCCGAGGCTTCACCGCCGCGGGGCTTGGTCGCGGCGCCTCCGCCACGGGCCACGCAGCCGCTACCGCGGGGATTGGGCGGGGGGCTCTGCCATAGGCCGCGCAGATGTTCAGACGAAGGGCTTCCCCAGGGTGCCAGTTCAACAGCTCCTGCGACATTCAATTGTAGTGGCGATGTTCGTTATTACAGAGAAGGAGACGAAGGCTACGTTCCACCATTCGACATGGCTGACGACCAGTTCTACGGCCTTGACATGAATGGAGACAGGAGCCGCTTTCTTGGTCGTGGTCATAGCCGTAGCCGAGGCCGTTCCAATGGGCATACACATGTTTTGTGATTCGGATTATGTTCCAACGATCCCAGAAAGATATAACAAATTTGCAACAGGCTTCGATGGCTTTACGACTATGCCTAATGCACCAACTATGGACATGTTTCGTGATGCACTAGCCACACAACTTGCTCTTGCTTGTAATTAAATTTGTACCATATTCAAATTTTACATACATTCATATACATTTTAAATGTTTCCATGAAGACTTGACAATATTACAAGTTGTCGTTATATTGGTGTGTATTATTTTATATTAGAATGCTATCTTTTTACAACAATCACCGTGCATATTAGCGACAACAATCACCGTGTATATGACATGTGTGTATATGACGTGTCGTACATACTTTAGAAGCCAACGGGCCATCGCAACACCGAACCTATAACACCCTAAATTTGGGGTATAAAAATTCTTTCTTATGATCATCCAAATTCAGATGTTACTCTTCTCTATCTCACTTTAGTTTCCATCTCTCTCTAGTTTTCTCTCTCTCTTTTAATTAGAGTTAGTTGTATTAGTGAGGGATTATTTATTTTATTTTGCCCAAAACATATGAGTCATGGAATGTTGTATCATATTGAGCCTAAATATTCTTTGAATTGTTGCACATATTTGATTTGGTTTGAATTTGAAACTTGATTTGAATTTGAATTGAAAACCCTAGAGAAAATAAATAGAAAAGCAATTAGAAATTCCCTTGAAAATGGAAAACCGAATTCAACCCAAGTCAGCCCATTTAGCCCAGCCCGCCCGCGCGCCCCTCTGCCTGACAGGCGGGTCCCGCCTGTCGGCGCAACCCTGAGCGCCCTCTCTCTCCCTCTCTCTCTATCCCGTGGGCCAACCCTGTCGGCGTCGTTGTTCTCGGCCGCGCCCGCTCTCTCCCTCTCTCTGTCCCGCTGTCCCCACCTGTCAGTCGTCCTCAACCTCCCGCCCACGATCTCCCCGCCGTGGACGCGCCCACGACCGCGCGTTCTCCGGCCACGACCGAGCCCCCCCCCCACGCCCCTTTTGAACCTCGCGCCCTGCTCGTCCACCTCCCCTCTTCCATTTGCGCCCTCTGCCCAGCTCTCTTGCCCACTCTCTCGCTCTGCCCACGCGAACCGAGAACCTCCGCCGCCGCCTGCCGACGTCCACCGCCTGTTCCATGGTCGCCGTTGCGCCCGTGCCCCGTCCAGTGCCACGGTAAGCTTCGCCTTGCCGTCAGCTACTCGGGACACCCTTCGGTGTGCCCTCCCCCTCTCTGGTCTGTCCGGTCCACGCCCACCGGAGTGGTTCTTGCGCAGTCGGAGCTCCGCCACCGTCGCCCCATCGCGTCCCTATGCCTCCGTCGTTGCCCCGTGCCTCCAGCGCTTCCCCTCAAGGTGAGCAACCTCTCCGTGCCCCTATTTCCCTGTGTACTGCACTAAGTAACACGCAATTACTCGCTGGAGTTGCCCCGCGCCGCCGTTAGTCCGCCTCGCCGTGTGCAGCGCCCTCTGGTGCTCCCGCGCCGGCGTGGTGCCCTCGGCTGAGTCCGCCAGATCCCCCTGTGCACGCCTAGGCTAATCCCCAAGCCTCTGGTGCCCCGCCGTGGCCAGCCTGCTCGTCTCCGGCGAGTTCCCGCCGTGGGACTGAGCGGCGCCACCGCGCCCATGTCCGCCCCCCTACCGTTAGATCTCGGTCGTTCGCCCGAGATCAGACAGTGTAGAGCTAACCCGAGCGGATCTAATCGTAGTCGTCCGATCCAGAAAAGTCGTCTCTCCTCTCTCCCCCTCACCCGCGTCTCTGCCCCTGGGCCCGGCTAGTCAGCCCGCCCTGGACCCGCTTGTCAGTCACGCCCACGCGCGCCCCCGCGTGATCTAATCTGGGTCATCGGTTTCTGATCCGATGGCTGAGATTACCCCATACCCCTTCGCGTGGTCGTTTTGCTTAAGAAACCCCCTGGTTTTAGGAAATCAACCCATCGTCCTCTGTTTTAGCGCATAGGTCCCTGGTTTCTTTAGGAAATCAACCCCTCGTCGGTTTCAAACTTCGAAACTTGTTTATTTCATATCTTTTCTATATGAACTCCAAATTTAGTGGTTCAAATTGCAAAATATTCACAACATTATTCTCTGTTCAGATAAAATATAGTCAACTGTAATCTGCACACTTCAATTTTTACACTTGGAATATAGAGTTAAAGTATATATTTATTTATTTAATGAAATAAATAAAAGAAGAATCCTAGGAATAAAGTACATTCAATCTTGTGAGATTAGTGTTATGCATCACTTGGATTTATTTTTGGACTTAAACTTTAGGCCTTAATAACATAGACAAAATTAGGAATGTAAAGGGGTAGTCAAATTCATAAATGAGAGTAGTTTATATTATTATTCTAGTTTTCCTTTGTTTTAATCACTACTTAACCTTTTTGAGCTATGTCCCAAACATTTAGAGATTAATCAATTCCCCAATTAGGATTACTCCATTTTCTCTGTAACTTGATATCATTCCCCTACACTTAATACTATACCTTTTTGAGTTATGTGTCAATGATTGTAAATGTTTGATGTGTTGTTCATTTATACTTTTCCAAATGTATTGAATGTATGCTCGCTTTACTTAGACAACGAGCAGTTCGAGGTTCCTGAGTGTGTTGTTGGAGACCTCCCTGAGCAACAACCTGGTGAAGGCAAGTGTGCTCGGACCTACTATGTCCTAATATACTTTATAATTCACTGTCCCGCATTACATTACTGAAACTTAAGGATTGACTAGTTTGTATTTCCCTTACCCTTGTTTACCTTTTTGGGTTAATCATGGTTAGCTTATGCTATTGCTTAAACTTAATCAATGAAATGATGTGATCTTTTATGATACGATGATGTGGTCCCGATGGGGTCCTTGTGATTACTTTAGGGGGCTCAGGCTGTTTCCTGAGTGCCTCTCCGTAAGGACCTGTTTGGGGAGTGACAACCCGGGATAACAGGGCAACCATGATGGTGGAATGGGACGCCCTTAGCTGATTAATTAGAGGAACCAGAAGAGTAGTTTGCTTCGCCGTAGGACCGTCAATGGGGTCCGGGCATAGTACTTGCTCTGCCGAGGCTAGTTGCAGAGGTTCTTTGATTTGGTTGTGTTAGTCACCCTTCCTTTGGGGAGATGTACTGTGTTTATCAAACAAGAGAAACCTAACGGGCGGCTATGTCCTCTGGGAAATCTTTGTAAAGGCTACGTAGTGAGACCCTGCTAGGTCACCTTGGTAGTGATCAATGGGGAGGCTAGAACCCCGGGCAGAATGGGAATCACGGCTTGTGGGTAAAGTGTGTAACCTCTGCAGAGTGTTAGAAACTGGTATATCAGTCGTGCTCGCGGTTATGAGCAGCCTTGGGATCCTCTTCGATTAGAAGAACAATGGTTACTTTTATGATGATGATTAACAATGGTGATTATAATCCTGAACTCTGGTATTTCCTCTTGGAGGGAGTGCCTCTGGATAATAATTGGGTTATAACTAAAACTTGGCTCTATTTATAGTAATAAAACTTAACCAACTAAAAGCAACTTCTTAACCTTAACTCCACATACAGCTAGTCCACTTTAACCATACGGGACATTCGCTGAGTACGTTGAAGTGTACTCACCCTTGCTTTACAAACCACCCCACCCCAGGCTGTCCCCACTGTTCTCAGTGCTCAGGAGGTGAAGTTGGCAACATGGATGACTTCGAGGAGTTCCAGGAATACGATGAGTTCTAGTTTATCTTAGTGGCAAACCCCTAGTTAGGTGCCTCTGTAGGCTTACATTCTATGTTTCGTTACTCCGCACTTTGATAATATTGTTGAACACTATTTTTATGTAATAGACTCTGTGGATGTCTCAGACTAGGGGTGAAAACGGGTAGGGTACCCGAAACGGGTACCAGATACGAGTACTGATTCGGGACCATTTTTCGGATACGGATACGAGTATTTTTATATTCGGGAGGGATACGAGTAATACCCGGATAGTACAGCTTCGGATTCGGGTCGGATACGGAATGAGTACTACCCGGTAAATACTCGGATATTCGGGTCGGATACGGGTACCCGAAATTCGGGTACCCGTTTTTCTTTTTCTACATAATAATATAGTTATAAAATCATAACTTTTACATATGAAATCGGATGAAGATAAAGTTTATATGAAAATTGTAGAGCTCGAAGAGATCTATAACTTTGTAGTACAACACATTTTTGTTTAAACATATCTTTAGGCCAAAATCATTGAAATAATGTCTAAATTTATATCAAAATAATAGACTTTAACATTTTCATGTGGGGACTTAAGATTATCTCCATGTGGGAACTTAGAATTATCTTTTTATAAACTATTTATTAATATTGGTAACTTATTCGCAATTTTTGGTCGATACTACAATATTTTTATGAATTTAATTGTATTTTGATGATTTTCTACAACAAGAAATTAATAATACACCAAATAGCCTAAAAAATTCATGAATTTTTACGGAGACACAACATATATCCACATATAGTTCTCAAAAACATTTGGATTATAAAATCCAGAAGATGTTGGTGTTTCTTCCATTCCACTCCCACTTATTGCGTGAGTTACACGTGAAATCATTTTATGTATCGACGTTTCAACATAATTAATATTTCACTTATCATTTTCATGTTGCGACTTGAGGTTTTATTTGAATATAATGTTTATTTGTTTTGGTAAGCTTTTTGCAATTTTGGGTCAAAACTAGTGTATTGATGAATTTTAATTATATTTTGATGATTTTATGTAGAAAGAAATTAATAATGTACAAATAGCCTCAGAAATCTATAAAATTATACGAAGGTACAACATATGGCCACATATAGTCATAAAAAATAATAGAACCATAAAATCCACAGGATGTCAACGTTTTTTCTATTTTATTTCTACTTATTGCGTGAGTTACACGTGAAATCACTCTAAGTATCCAAGTTTCAACATAATCAATACTTCACTTTACCATTTTTATGTGGGAACTTGAGACTATCTTCTATTAAATGTTTATTAGTATTAATTTACTTGCAATTTCGTGGTCGAACAAGAATATTTATGATAACCAATTAATGCATTATCCGACAAGTATCCGATATCCGATCAAATAATATCCTGTATCCGTCACTTATCCGTCCGGATAAATATCCGGTCCCTGTATCCGTATCCGTCCCGTTTCTAACTATCCGTATCCGATCCCGAATCCGTTTTAAATACATTAGGGTAGGATACAGGATGAGCTATTATTCGTCTGTATCCGCCCATTTTCACCCCTATCTCAGACATCTTGATGTAACTAAGTACCTTTCTGCTATTTAATTCAAGCATTGTGTGATGATGTCCAACTATGTAATCGTTGTGTACGTGAGTTCTGATCCTGGCACGTACATGGTTCGCATTCGGTTTACCTTCCAAAACCGGGTGTGACAGAACCAGCACATAGTACATGATATCGTGCTGCAAATGCATGACCAGGCTCTAATTTGGCACTACCAAACTCTAATTGTCATCACGCAAAAGATTTGGATGCAATGCGATACAAGAAATCAGGTCCAACTCGGATGCTCACGTTATAGATGGCCAATAAGCACGAGACCCACGAGCCCGGCACGAAGCCTGCTGTTTTGGCCCGGTCCGAGCCCGGCACGACCCGATTATATGCGGGCCTGGGCCGGCCCGGCACGAATAAGCGGGCTGGGCTCGGACAGAAAACTAGGCACGGTGGGCTAGCCCGGCACGACCCGTTTACACCTAAGCCCGTTAAGCCCGTTTTTTATAATAAACGTGCTTACCAGCCCACTTAGCCCGCTTTTTCCGTGCTAAACGGGTCGGCCTGACCCGTTTAAGCCCGCTGCGGGCCGGGCTCGGATAGGAAATCGGGCCCGCGGGCTTATACGGCCCGACCCGGTTTTCTAACCATGCCTGGCAGACCGGGCCCAAAACGGGCCGGGCTTCACCGGGCTCGGGCGGGACCGGGCTGGGCGGCCCGTTTGGCCATCTCTAGCTCACGTTATATGAACCAAGCAAGAAAGAAAAACGCAGCATCCATCTCCAGCTGACCTTTGGCACAAGATTTACAGCCTTCCTTTTTTCAAAAGAATCTACACCAAACTTTCTATGCAATCCAAGACGAAACAGGCACTGGTCGTTATGCACCAGCAGAAAACGCTGACATGCTATGCAACCTTTGCAACTTTCCCTTCTCCAAATGTCTGCTTCTTTTAAAAAAAACCAAAGCCATCGCACTAATAATTAAGGGTATTCAAGGAAACTCACATAAATCGTTAATATTATAGAAGCTGAAGTCTATGATTAAGCCAAACACTCATCGGATCCACCTTAATAGTTTATAGAAGTTGTTTTATAGTGAAGCTGGAAAACCAAAGCTACAATTCTTGAAATGAAGCTCTCCCAAACAGACCCATAGTATAACAGGTGTACAACACGCAAAATGATATTGACACCTCTGTTTTCTTTCACAAAAGGCGCTAAAATGTGGTGTCTACTCACCTGCCACTACTTCACTCTCTCGTCCCAGACTTCGCCGTTGTTCGGATAAACTGCAATCATCTTCTTAGTTTGCTGATGGAGACAGAAGGGAAACTAGATTAAATAGAAGCGCACCTAACAGGTCATCATGTCCATACAATTGAAGAAATGGCACATGAGTGGTGCATGTGATGTATAACGGTTCAAAATATATGACACATAGGTTTCAAAAACCATAACTATGTAATGGCTTGATTAAAGCAAGTATTAAAACTATATATATAGTTTTGTAACAGCAAACGGGGCCAAAAATTATGGCGTGAGAATCGCGTGTAGCCGATCGTGCGCGGGTTCTGGCTCGAATGATTTCAGCGTGAAACGTGAGCTAAAACAGCGTAAATGAGTACGAAATTTAGTGTAAAACACGCGCACAATCTCACTTCGCAAGAGATTGCTGTAAAACACATCAAAAAGTGTCATAAATTTGGCGTAAAACGCAGTAAGACTGTTTTTTAATGGAAGCATAAAACACAACAAGAAGTGTCATAAAATTTAGTTTGAAATGCATAAATCACGATGGTCTCATAGGGCACTTGTTTTGTTCATAGTATATCAAAATATAAAGTACAACGATATTTTGCCAATATTGTTGCAATCATACACGATTTTTTTTGACATGACAAAAAACGAGGAGCTAGCGCTGTCTTCGGTACTTCAGACATTTGGAACCATTAGCCTTTAGCTAGGTCGTGGTCCGAAATGGAAGCATCACTGCTCGGCTCTTGTCAAAACAGGTCTATGTAAGCCTGTATAAAGCATAAAAGAAACAAAAACATAAAATGATTCACTAGTTAAAAACATGGATTGAGAGGAATGATATAATATAAGAGTAGAGTTATGCATTCACTTAGATCATGCTGCTCTACAACAACATGTCACATCATTTATTCATTTTCATATTCTTGTATCTCCCATCATTTGTTCTTATTCCTTTGTTACTTATGGTGAGAGTGTTTATCAACCAAAGGTTGGAGCCTAGACTTCAATAAAAAATTGTTTATGTGCAAACTTCTTGCAGAAACCAGAGCACAAACGTTTCCTTTACTTCCTAAAAAGGCCTAATACTGAAAGGATCATCATAAACACAATGAAACAGGCGACGCCAACAGAGATTCTGGCTACCCTACTTTTCCTCCCTGCATATATCAACAGTCAGTTAGATATTTAACAAATCGAGTAGGAGAGCTACCGATAACAAGAGTCAGTTAGATATTTCTGATGGATTTTGACAGTATGTACTCAACTAGACAGTAACAATGTTGGAAGAGATGTTCTATTTTGGGGAAAACGAGAATAGTGAGTGTCCTACCTCCTCTGGACTCCAAAACTGATGGCGTGAGCACATCCCCGGGCAATGGAGCCGACAATGGAGTTCAGTGTTACAACATCCAAGAGACTCCAAAACTGATGGCGTGAGCACAACTCCGGGCAATGGAGCCAGCAATGGAGTTCAGTGTTACAGCATCCAAGAGCCGGCAATGGAGTGAAGGAAAACCATAATGTGATACCAAAGGTGCAACGCTACATACAAAATCATTGCTATTACAAGAAACAGGGTGGAAAAGAAGAAGAAATGGTCACATTGGTGGGGGTAGTTCATCCCGAGATCAATAATTTCTTCTCTTCTGCCTGGACTTAGCCCTCTTCTTCCTCACCTCCTCTTTCTGCTTTTCGGCCTCCTCCTTCTCAAACTTCTCCTTTTCCCTCTTTTGCAAGAAGTCCTGCACCGACAGGTAGATCACCTGCATTGCAAAGAGAATCGTGAGCCAGCCAAAAGCACAGTCTGGCATTTGGAGAGACCAGCATCGACCTTCCAATGCCACAACAGCTCGCAAGCGGTAAGTCGCAACCCAGCTAACGATTTTCATGGAAGGACACGCACCCCAAGGGTGAGGATGGAGAGGCCAACGAACGCAAGTGTGAGCAGCACGGACACCACCGTGGCCGTGATGCTATTGTCGTCGGCGACCACCCTCATCGCGGCATCCGCATCTTCGAGGGCCAACTTCGCTTCGCCGGCCACAGCAGCAGCAGTCGGGCGTCCGCGCTGCAGCCCATACCTCGCGAGGAGCAGGGGACTCGAAGACCTTCTCCCTCCTCCCTCCAACACATTCCTAGCAGCACGCCTCAATGGAAGAGGCCTCAGTAGCGCGAGGGGCAGAACAGAGACCGAGCTCACTGCTGCCATTATCCCCTCCCGGCGCTCGCTGAAGCAAACAGCACGGAGGATACGCTCTTCCGATGCTCCACCATGGATCTCGTCTATGGGGACGCTTGTCCGCCGCGGTTGTGCTGGCTTCGCTGCGCTTGCTCATGTCGTGCAACCGCCGCCACTGAAACCCTAGTCTCAGCCATCGCGGAAAGACCAGGTAGAGCAGTTATTTTTATACAACGATACATGAGCGTAAACCTGTGTATAACTAAGCGTAAACATTATGGTGTGTGGACCGGATGGTGGGTCTGGTCAACCGAGCGGGTGGTCGAGGCTTCCTGTAGTTAAACAGAGCCCAGGGCTCTAAATACATATACTATATATATATATATATATAATTCTCTACTAACTATTAAGGCATTAGTGTAGACCGTCGGGTGCCCCCGCCTCCCCCTCTTAGCAGCAGCAGCGTCCACTTGCCTGGAGCGTGAGTTTTACCCCGAGCAAATCATGGCGGCGCTCGTGCTCATGCCTCTCGCGCCGAACCCTAGTGCAACCACCAGATCCGGAGATCCCGCGTGGGCGCGGGCGGGACCCCAAGCCTCTGACTCAACTCAATCCCCGCACCCGCCAATGCCACCCCCTCGGTGCTGATCTGATCCCACCGCCGCCGACACTCGCAGACCCGCCCCCCATGGATTCCGCTCAGAGCTGGTTCCAGAAGCTGCAGTCGCGGGACAAGGACATAGAGCGGGGCGGTAAGACGCCGGTACCGGTGCCGACGTCACCCAACGGCGGCACCAGCGGCTCCGCGAGGATGGCCGCCACGACGGGGGAGGAGGCGTTGTCTAGCGCCACCAAGCAAAAGGTGGCGGTGGCGAAGCAGTACATCGAGAACCACTACAAGTCACAGATGAAGTCGCTTCAGGAGCGCAAGGAGAGGTCAGTCCAATCCACTCCACTCCACTTTCCTTCCTGGTGTGATGGTGAGGAGATGAAACATGTGTAGGGACGGAGCAGCAAGAACATGACAGCCATGCTGCATCCGCGCCACCGAGGAGCTACCAAGAAGCCCATGTGGATCATAGTGCTATTGTCATTGGTTTGTGTTACACTTATGGGGGCCTATGTCTACCCACCACGGCGCTACTCCGCATGCTACTTCTTTGCTTTGAGTGTCTATACTCCGTTCAAGGATTGGCTACCTACTTGTCGGCGTCTCGAGACCGGGGGGGTCCCTAAGCCGACGAGTGAGTGTGCCGCGTGCCCCAGCCCAGATGGGTCGAGCGCGTGGGCGAGCGCGAAGGGGGGAAGAGCGAGGTGGCCGGAGCCGGGTCGTGAGGGAGGCGGAGATCCCGTGGCCTTCATGTTCGTCCCGCGCCCAGGTCGGGTGCGCTTGCAGTAGGGGGTTACAAGCGTCCACGCGGGTGAGGGGAGCGAGCGGCCCCAAGAGAGCGCCTGCCCCTGCCCTCGTTCCCGCGGGGCCAACCTTCTCTAAGAAGGCCCTGGTCCTTCCTTTTATAGGCGCAAGGAGAGGATCCAGGTGTACAATGGGGATGCAGCAGAGTGCTACGTGTCTAGCGGGGGAGAGCTAGCGCCCTGGGTACATGCCAATGTGGCAGCCGGAGAGAACTTGGCACCCAGCTGGTGTGGTGTCGTGGCTGTCGGAGAAGCAATGGAGCTTGGCGGAAGGACAGCTGTCGGAGTGGTTGGGCCCTTGCTGACGTCCCCCTGCTTTCGTAAGGGAGCTGAGAGCCGCCGTCGTCATGGGCCTAGTGGGGCGCCATCATTGCCTATCTGGCGGAGCTAGCCAGATGGGACGTCGACCTTGTTCTCTGCGGCCCAAGTCGGCTCGGGGTGATGATGGCGCTTCCTGTTGACGTGGCGGACTTGTGCCCTAGGTCGGGCGACGTGGAGGCTCCTCCGAGGCCGAGGTCGAGTCTGTCTTCCATGGCCGAGGCCGAGCCCGAGCTCCTGGGTCGGGCGAGGCGGAGGTCGTTCGGCAGAGACCAGGGCGGAGTCCGAGCCCTGGGTCGGGCGAAGCGGAGTTCGCCGTCTTCCGGGGCCTTAGCCCGAGTCCGAGCCCTGGGTCGGGCGGAGCGGAGTTCGCCGTCTTCCGGGGCCTTAGCCCGAGTCCGAGCCCTGGGTCGGGCGGAGCGGAGTTCGCCGTCTTCCGGGGCCTTAGCCCGAGTCCGAGCCCTAGGTCGGGCGGAGCGGAGTTCGCCGTCTTCCGGGGCCTTAGCCCGAGTCCGAGCCCTGGGTCGGGCGGAGCGGAGTTCGCCGTCCTCCGGGGCCTTAGCCCAAGTCCGAGCCCTGGGTCGGGCGGAGCGGAGTTCGCCGTCTTCCGGGGCCTTAGCCCGAGTCCGAGCCCTGGGTCGGGCGGAGCGGAGTTCGCCGTCTTCCGGGGCCTTAGCCCGAGTCCGAGCCCTGGGTCGGGCGGAGCGGAGTTCGCCGTCTTCCGGGGCCTTGGCCCGAGTCCGAGCCCTGGGTCGGGCGGAGCAGAGTTCGCCGTCTTCCGGGGCCTTAGCCCGAGTCCGAGCCCTGGGTCGGGCGGAGCGGAGTTCGCCGTCTTCCGGGGCCTTAGCCCGAGTCCGAGCCCTGGGTCGGGCGGAGCGGAGTTCGCCGTCTTCCGGGGCCTTGGCCCGAGTCCGAGCCCTGGGTCGGGCGGAGCTTTCTATGGCGCCTTTGGCAAGGCCTGGCTGCCTGTCAGTCTCACTCTTTGCGTTAAATGCCCCTGCGACTCGGTCGGTCGGTGCGGTGATTTAGTCAGGGTTGCTTCTTAACAAAGGCAAGGCCTCGGGCGAGCCGGAGATGCGTCTGCCGTAAAAAAGGGGGCCTCGGGCGAGACGGAAACACCTCAGGGTCGGCTGCCCTTGCCCGAGGCTAGGCTCGGGCGAGGCATGATCGAGTCGCTCGTATGGACTGATCCCTGACTTAATCAAACCCATCAGGCCTCTGCAGCTTTATGCCGATGGGGGTTACCAGCTGAGAATTAGGCGTCTTGAGGGTACCCCTAATTATGGTCCCCGACAGTAGCCCCCGAGCCTCGAAGGGAGTGTTAGCACTCGCTTGGAGGCTTTCGTCGCACTTTTTTGCAAGGGGACCAGCCTTTCTCGGTTGCATTTTGTTCCGGTGGGTGCGCGCGAGCGCACCCGCCGGGTGTAGCCCCCGAGGCCTCGGAGGAGTGGTTTCACTCCTTCGAGGTCTTAATGCCTTGCGTAATGCTTTGGCTGGTCTGGTGGTTCCCTCATGCGAACAGGCCGTAGCCCGGGTGCACTGTCGGGGCCCAAGTTCTCGGGCTGGTATGTTGACGCTGTCAACGGTTTGGCCGGAGCCGGGTTTGCGAGAGCAGCCCCCGAGCCTCCGCACAGGGCGAGAGGGCGATCAGGGACAGACACGGCTTTTTTACATACGCCCCTACGTCGCCTTTCCGCAAGGAGGAGGGGGGGAGAGCGCCATGTTACCCTCGATGGGCACCGAACATGGTGTCTCCGGTGAGCTGCAAGCAGGTAATCCGAGTGGACGTTCGTGCCCCGTTCGTTGGGGGTCGGCTAGGGGCCCGGAGGCACGCCCAAAAGTACCTGCGGGTGATCTGCCGGACCCGGTCCCCTGGCGACGGGGTCCGAGGGCTCGTTGCCTCCCTCCGATGGGATTCCGTTACAGGATCGTTCCCGCTGGTCTCGGAAATGTCCTAGGGTACCTCGGGAGCGCAGCCCGAGCCTTGTTTATGTATCGAACGTACCCCTGGTCATCCCTCGCTCGGTGTCTGAGGCGACTGTGAACCCTTCGGGGGGCCAGCCTTCGAACCCCTGATCAGTAATGGGCGCGGAGCCCGAGTAGCCTGAGGCGGCCGTGGAACCTTTCGGGAGGCCGACCTTCGAACCTCTGACCAGTAGTGGGTGTCGGGCCCATGCGATCTGAGGCGGCTGTTGAACCCTTCGGGGGGCCAGCCTTCGAACCCCTGATCAGTATGGAGGCTCGGAGCCTAGTTCCTTCACGGGGAAGGATCCCTTTGGGGGTATCCCCTTTCCCAGTCCCTGTTGCAAGAGATAGAGAAAGAGGAAAAAGGAAAAAAGGATACGAATTTGAACGACGCGGCGTACCTTTTTTGGCGCGGTTATTTTGGCGAAGGCGAAGCGTCGCCAGCTGCTCCTGCCAGAAGCGCCGCCTGTCCAGCCGCGGAGTTAATGCGCCGAGGCGAGTAGTTGACGAGGCTGCCGTTGCGCGTGCGCGAGCCGTTCGAGGGACGGGTCACGGGCGCGTCGTCTTCACGCCGTGAGAGGGGGTTCTCTCGCTGCCTCCGGATGGGACGTGAGCTTGGCTGACGGCGTGACCGCTGCTCCCGCGCGCCTGCCACCGTCATTACTACCGGCCCACTTTTGACCGCGTTTGACCGCTGCGTCAGGCTGGCGCTGCTGGGTCGCGCGCTGGGTCGCCTCGGGTCGCGGTATCGGTTCCGCGATCGAGGAGGTGCGGTGGTGGCGCAAGTGGTACAGTTGCTTGCATGCAGCATCCGGCGCGTCGGTCGCGCGACGCGTGGGCTTAGGGCCTCCGTGCTGGCAGGTTAGGAGTCGGAGAGGCGCGGCCACTTGGCGTGGTTGCATGCCGCCTGCATGGCTGCCTGCCCCTTTCGCCCGTTGGCCTGGGCAAAAGTGGAGGGTCACTTGTAACCGCTGGGTGGTTGCGTGCGCCGTGCGCGGCGGTTTGGCTTATTCTGCTCGGAGCCGGTCTTGTATGACATGCGGGACCCAGCCCCCGTGCCACAGGGGAGGGCTTTGGAGGCGTGTTGGAGAAGACTCGGCCCGTGACGGTTGGGGGCGCAAGCAGGGAGAGTCGCCTTTAAAAGGAGGGCGACCCCTTTCGTAAGGCGACCATGTCTTCTTCCTCCCTTGTGCATCGTGTCTTTCCACCTTTCAAGCCCCCGGATGGGGGAAACCGCCGTCTTTTCGCCCCATCGTTGGAGGAACGCAACTCCGTGGGAGTTGGTACCTTTCAGCCATCGTTCGGCTTCAAGGATTTTCATCAGGCAGCCCGGTTGCTCCCCTCCGCTAGGGGTCACCCGAGACGGTGACCACCAGCTCCTGGGTGGGGAGGAGCAAACCGGGCTGCGATCTTGGTCCCACCCTCAGCTTCAAGGATGTTCATCATCCTCGCTGGGGTGGGTGCCGGACTGAGCCGGCGCTCTACCTCCCGCACAGGTTCGTGGGTCATCCTCTCCCGCAGCATTCGAGGGAGAGGGCGCTCACTGGCCCTGCGGGCGGCCCGGACTTCGACAACGTGGGGTGGATCGACGGCGGACGTCGTCACCTCCAGCGTGTCGGGTCCGCTGGCTTGGCTCCCGGTGGCCCCTTCTGTTGGGGGGCGGCTGCCGCGCCGTGTACACGGGAGGTCCACCCCTGACGCCGCGCGCTGCTAGGGCGGCGTTCGTGTTCTGGGGTGGTCCTGCCTTTGCACCTGGGTGGCGCCTTTATGCGGAGTCCGGTGCCCCACTCATCTGGGAGGACTTGAGTGGGGATCTGCCGGTAGGCTGATGGCTCCTGCCGTTGGTGCCGAGGCGGAGGCGGCTCGAGAAGTCCCCGTTGCCGACGGGATTACCGCCACCATCCGCGCCTCGGGCCTCTGGCTCTTTGTACTTGTCCTCGCCCCTCGAGCGTCGGCGTGGGCGAGGGCAGGGCTGCAGCGTCGCTGTTGGGGACTTGTTCTCAAATGCTAAGAGTTAAGAACAAGGCAACACAGAAAATGTTAGATATTAAGGTCCTTCGTCCTTCACTTCGTTATATCCCCTCAGGATATAAGAAACTTCGGACGAGGGTTACGAAGGACGCACCTTCGTAAACATAATAACGTAAGGTGAAGCGTTCACATAAATCATGAAGTATAAAATGGACTGTTAACATAGAATCATTTTCATTTCTATTAATATGAATATAAATAACAGATGTACCTTCGGTCTTGAGGAAGGCAAGAGTACAAGTCTGATGTGAAGGCAAATGACAGGTTCGCGTGAACAGTACAGTGGTACTGTTCATCTATTTATAGGTGCAGGTCGCAGCCTGTGACAAATTACAATTATGCCCCTTACAAACGTTTACAACATTGACTCTGACCTATATGAATAAAAAGGTCATTCTATCTCTATGTCGGTTTAAAACGCCGAAGCTCCATAAAAAAGGACCTTCGGCCATTTCTTGGAGACGACTCCAGCCGAAGCTGCTTCTTCGTGTGAGACCTTCGGCGCACCGAAGCACGACCCCAACAGTAGCCCCTTTCGCGGTGCTAGATCGTTTTTCGTAACGAGCTTGACCCGTGAAAAAAACTTCTTCAGCTTCGGGAAGCCGAAGGTCCAAAAAACACCTTCCCTGAGCTCGTTGCGGAGAACGATCCGGCTTCCGAGTACGTGCCAGGCCCACCTTGCAGAGTTACTGTTTGATCTTTGCGGTCCACTGCTCAGCGAGTACAAGTGACCGCCCGTCTGGTGTAAAAATCTTGCCGCTTCGCCTTCTTACCTGCAGTACTATATAAACAAGCGGGTAGGTGTGAAGTTACCACAGCATTCATTGCTATTTGCACTGTTTTGCTGCCAAAATTTTCACCATAGCCGAAGCTTGACTCTTAAAATCGAACGAAGGTCCTTCTCGACACTTGCTTCGTCAGAAAGGAGAGCTTCGGAGAATAGAAAAAAGAAAAAAGTTTTTGACTTCCCCAAACTTAGAATCACATGGCACGAGTGCGATCTACTGCCAGAGTTGCACGTGAGGGGGACGAAGCCGAAGGTTCGGACACTGTGCCCATCTCCGAAGCAATGCAGCGCTCCGGTCTAGTGACTGCGGAAGAAAGGCCTGCTGCCGAAGCAAACCCGACAACGGCCGAAGAAGAAGAAAACATTGATGGGACTGACTCCGAAGATGACTACCACATTGCTACGCCCAGCAAGCCCAGTCACCTGGATTTTGGGAAATCAACTGTTTCAAAAGCTGATCTTTCGAAGATGGTGAAAGCAGGTTATTTCAATGAAGATCAGAAGAAGCTACTCCGCTTCGGGGGAGAAGAAACCACCCCGAAGCCAGGGAAGGATGAGATTGTTATCTTCAAAAGCTTTTTAAAGGCTGGGCTGAGATTTCCTCTGCACAATATTATTGCAGAGATATTGAGGAGGTTTGGTATCTTTTTTCATCAATTGACTCCTAACGCCATCGTTAGGCTCAATGTTTATATCTGGGCCCTTCGGAGCCAAGCCGTGGAACCGTTTGCTGACAGCTTCTGCCGAGTTCACGAATTACACTACCAAACAAAGGCCAGAAAAGATGGGCTACATGACAATTTTGGTTGCTATAATTTTGCCTACCGAAAGACAACAAAATGCCCTGTCATCAGCTACCGAAGCAAATGGCCAGCAGGCTGGAAATCCGAGTGGTTCTATGTAAAAGTTGACGAAGATATAGAAAAATTGGTACAAAGCCCTTTGGAGTTAATCTTCGGAGAGACAAGGCCACGATGCCGCATCGGCGATCTAAAAGGTCCCACCTGGGCTGCTCTGGGTGAATTTGAAATCATTTCAAAACATATTGGCACCAGGGATCTAGTTCAGGAATTTTTGGCATTCAGAGTCTTCCCTACTCTAAAAGAGTGGGAAATGCCGAAGCTGAAGGGAGAAAAGAAGAAGGGGGAGCTGGTCCGTCTGCCCTATCACTTTAAATTCAAGAAATACTTTAAGAAGCCCTGCAAAGAGTGGTTAGAAACAGTTGAGACAATGTGCAATGAAATCTTGGGGAATTATTCCAAAAAGGAGGATCAATTAATGACAGCGGCCTTCGGCACCCGACCGAAGCGAAGGCTGAACCGAGTATTTGATGCCCTGGGCTTCGAGTACCCAGATTATGAGCAGTTGAACAAGGGTGCCGAGGGCCTCAAAAGAAAAAGAGTAACTGAAATTCTGACAAAGGATGAAGAGCAACCAGCAGCAGAGAAGAAAATCCCGAAGAAAAGGAAAATATCGAGTCCGAAACGGAAAATATCCGAAGAAGAGAGGACCCCCACACCGCCTTCTACCAGCGACGTGGAAGAAATTTTAAAGGTAATGACTGAACCTATGCCCACGAAGCTAAGTCCATTAGGGCTCCGACTGACGAAGCTTTTTCAAAAGGTGGACGAGCCGGATCAGGCGAAGATGAGCAAACACAAACGGCAAAGAATCATTGCGGTAACTGAAGTTATCGATAAGACACCTCCAAGAGCTTCAGTTCAGAAAACAGCAGCTGCCGAAGGCACCAAGAACATTGAAGTCGCCCCTTCGGAGGTCGCGGCTAGCGAAGCCGCTACAGCCGAAGAGGTTAATTTAGAAACAACCATTGAGGATATTAACAAAATTTTGGAAGACATAGATGCAGAAGAAGCCGGTGTTGCTACTGAAAAATCCATGGCCACAGTGCCTGAAAAAGGAAAAGAAATAGCCGAAGATACTTCGGATGACGAAGCTTACTCCTTTCAGAATTTAATTGGGCAAAAACTGACAAAGGACGAAATAGAAGAACTTAAAGAATATGCCAAATCCTGCGGCTACAAGTCAGGTGCCCTCCTATTTGGAGGTGTAGATGATGAAAAACTAGGCTGCATTCGAGACCAGACTGGTGCTAAGGTAATCGGTACTCTATCAAAGAGTATCGGTTTTCCGAAGCTAGAGTCAGACATCAGCCGCTACCGACGACAACATGTCGTTGGTAGTTTATTTTACTCCAACTTCAAGGTGAACAACTTGCCACCTAACTTTTGTCGCTTCTAATAAAAACATGTCTGACGAAGGTTGTGTTCGTACAGAGTATGCTGCTGAGCAAAGCCTTGCAAATGCAACAAGATCTTGAAGATAAAAAGCATGAAGTTATAATTGGAAATTTGGAAAACAAAATAAAGGAGCAATCAGATGCTTTCGAGAAAAAGAACTTTGAGCTCCAGGCAACCGAAGGTTTATTGGCGGAAGCTGAAGCAAAGATATCAGAACTGAATACGAAACTTCTCCGCCAGTCTGAGCAGTTCGAACGAGAAAAACAAGATCTTAGTGCAAAACTTGAAGCCGAAGCTCAGCAAAATTTAGATTTGAGAAAACTGCTGACAAATCTTCAAGAAAACTGCTTGAATTTTAGCAACAAGTGCATTCAACGACTAAGAAAGATTTTTTACTCAGTTGGAGCCAGCAGTGAAAAATTCACCCCCTCAGCTGAAGATCTGCCGAAGACCTTCGAACATATTGAGGGGGAGATTGACGAGCTCGACGAAGTCATAGCTGGGCATGGTGACTTCTGTGCCTGGGTGGCTTCTCGGGGCACTGCTGCTGCATTTCTGAAGGCCGGCTGCGACCACGGAAAAATTGTCAACAGGCCGAACTTCAGCTTATCTCCATCAATCCTGGATGATATGCCTGACCTAGCCCGAAGTATCTCCAATAGATTTGTAAAAATGATATGGACAAAAGGCGGGCGGGAGAAAGCTGGAGACGAAGCACGAAAACATCTTGAACCAGTAAGTAATGATACTTCGGAGTTACCTTTTCCTTTGCTCTTGATTTTACTTATAATCTCTTAATTTATGTAGGATGTCGAAGGTGAAGATGATGCCTAAGTTATGTCGCCGAAGCTGTTGCCGTAGCTGAAACTTGATGAAGATCAGTAGAAATGTACTGTAGAAAAACTCAGGATATTTTTGTAACAATTCTTGTAAATACAATTAAACTGTCTTCAAGGAACTTTGTACGTACCTTGTAATATATTCTTACCCTTTGCTTGAGGCGCTTTGATGTGGACGAAATCAGTATTTTGAGCCGAAGGCGAAAAAACACCTTCCCTTCTTTTCGTACACAACGAAGCCTAAAAAACTACTTCTCCTTTCTGCCGAAGCTTTTCTTTACAAAAGAAAACATAAAAGACTACTACTCTTTTCTGCCGAAGCTCTTCTTTACATAAGAAAACATAAAAGACTACTACTCTTCTCTGCCGAAGCTCTTCTTTACATAAGAAAACATAAAGACTACAACTTTCTTTTACACAACGATTCATAAAAAACCACTTCGAAACTTTTCTTTGTGCCGAAGCAACCACTTAGGAACACAAATGCTATGAATGAATGCTTATGCATGCACATGCCATGATGTAATGTAATGTGCAAATGAATATCCGAAGCGTATGTCCGAAGCCACATTCTCAACGATTACTCCTTTAGAATCGACCACACATCAGCTCTGCATTCCCTTGGGAACGACTTTGGAGCATCTTTGCCTTTTACTTAGGCAGTACCAGCGTTGACTTTTCGCTGTAAGCTCTGCATCCCCTTAGGGACGTCTTTGGAGCTTCTTCGTCTTTTACTTAGACGGTATAAGCTCTGCATTCCCTTAGGAACGACTTTGGAGCTTCTTCGCCTTTTACTTTCGGCGGAATCAGCGTTGACTTTTCGCTGTAAGCTCTGCATCCCCTTAGGGACGTCTTCGGAGCTTTTTTCTCTTTTTTAGTTTCGGCACTCGATGGTGCGCTCTCAGCTTTTACATTTACATCTTTTGGGGGATTTTGCTCTTATAAAACTAAAAAGGAAAATTACATATGATGGCCCCATTAAAAACCTTTCTCCCCCTTTAGAAAGGAAAAGGGTGCCATAAGAAAGAAAAGATAAAATTACATCAAGTTACACATAGAACCGCCGAAGCTCATCCGCATTCCAAGATCTTGGAATTTCATTGCCGTCCATGTCCTTCAGTCTGTACGAACCAGGCCTTGACGAAGATGCTACTAAGAAAGGCCCTTCCCACTTCAGTTGCAACTTGCCCACTGTATCCGGGTTGGCCACCCTTCGAAGCACGAAATGTCCTGGCTCAATATTTTTTAGCCGGACTTTTCTATCTCGCCATTTGATTGTTTCAGCCTGGTATTTGTTGATATTTTCCACGGCCTGAAGCCTGATCCCTTCTAAGGCATCTTTTTCCACAAGGCAAGTATCTTCGGCACCTGATTCTGCCGAAGCTACCACTCTTATTGATCCAGCTTTAGCTTCTTCTGGAGTTATTGCTTCGTCACCAAATAATAACTTGAATGGGGTAAAACCTGTAGACCTTGATGTTGTTGTATTGTGGCTCCACACCACTTTGATCAACTGATCTGGCCATTTTCCCCTTGGTTGATTAAAAATTAACTTCATTATTCCTGTCATTATGATGCCGTTGGCCCTTTCAACAAGCCCATT
The DNA here is from genome assembly GCA_029449295.1 of Zea luxurians. Classification (NCBI taxonomy): domain Eukaryota; kingdom Viridiplantae; phylum Streptophyta; class Magnoliopsida; order Poales; family Poaceae; genus Zea; species Zea luxurians. The sequence continues at coordinate 79,386,457 of JAOPSE010000005.1, forward strand.
CGACTCCGGATGCCTGACTGACGCAAAATGGATCTTCGTGCCAATTTGGTCACAGAAATTTCTGAAATCTTCGGAGTCGAACTGTGTTCCATTATCTACAGTGATAGCCTTCGGCACTCCGAAGCGACAGACAATATTCTGCCAGAAAAATTTTTGGACAGTGGCCGAAGTTATTGTGGCTAATGGCTTCGCCTCAATCCATTTGGAAAAATACTCCACAGCTACTATAACATATTTTAGGTTGCCTTGGGCCGGTGGCAATGGACCCAACAAGTCAAGGCCCCACCTTTGCAATGGCCAGATGGGTTGTATCAGCTGTGTTAATGACGAAGGTTGTTTTTGATCTCTTGCACATTTTTGACAACCTTCGCACTTTTGAACTAACTCCGCTGCATCCGAAGCTGCCTTCGGCCAATAAAATCCTTGGCGGAATACTTTTCCAAGTAACGGCCTGGATCCGATGTGGGATCCGCACAGGCCTGCATGTATCTCCTTCATCAACTCTATACCTTCGGCTCTAGACAAGCACTTAAGCAGCGGGGCACAAACTCCACGCTTGTACAACTCCCCTTCTATCATGACATAGGGACGAGCTCTTGCCTCTATCCTCTTATTATAAGCTTCGTCATCTGATAGGAAGTTACCCTGAAGGTAAGAGATTATTTCAGTTCTCCAATCTTCACTGTACACAGGAGAAATGTTAAGGACTGCTCTTTCGAGTAGCTCCACTGAAGGTGCCTTTATTGTCTCAAAGAACACGTCCGAAGGTAGCGGCAGTCTCTGTGCTGCAGACTTGGCCAACAAATCAGCATGCTCATTCTGCCCTCGAGGGATATTCTTAACAGAAAATCCTTCGAAGGAAGCTTCGATCCTTCGGACCGTGTCTAGGTACTTTTCAAGCTTCGGGTCTTTAGCCTTGCAACTTTTATCAATATGACCCGAAACAACCTGAGAATCAGTTTTAAGGATCGCCCTTCTGACCCCCATTGCCTTTAGTTTCCGAAGACCCAGGAGCAAGGCTTCGTACTCAGCGATATTATTTGTGCAGCTGAAGTCAAGTCTTGCTGCATAGCAAGTTTTAACCTTGGACGGAGAGACCAACACAGCAGCTGCGCCTGCTCCGAAGGTTCCCCAAGAGCCATCACAAAACACTGTCCATGCTTCGGCATCTTTATTCGCTTCCTCGTCCTGAGCCCCTGGCGTCCAGTCGGCAATGAAATCTGCCAATGCTTGAGACTGAATTGAGGATCTATGCACATAATCAATGTAAAATTCATTGAGTTCCGCGACCCATTTTCCAATACGCCCAGTAGCTTCTCTGTTCCTCATGATGTCCTTCAACGGCTGCGAAGAGGGAACAATAATGTTGAATGCCTGAAAGTAATGCCGAAGCTTCCTGGATGCCATTAAAACGGCATATAATATCTTCTCCAGCTCTGTATAATTTTTCTTTGAGACACTGAGGACCTCAGACACAAAATATACTGGGACCTGCTTCTTAGCTTGTCCATCAAACTTCTCCTGGACAAGCGCCGCACTTACTGCTGAGTGCGAAGCTGCCACATATAACAACAGAGAAGCCCCTGGCGTTGGTGGAGTTAATGTTGTGAGATCTATTAAATATTGCTTCAGCTCTTCGAAGGCTTTTTGTTGACTTGGGCCCCATTGAAAGACTTCAGCTGACTTCAGCACCTCGAAGAATGGTAAGTTTCTTTCTGCTGATCTGGATATAAATCTGTTGAGAGATGCCAGCCTTCCTGTCAATCTTTGGGCCCCCTTTCTTGTGGTTGGTGGCTCCATTCGAAGTATAGCTTCGATTTTATTTGGGTTAGCTTCGATTCCCTTCGTTGAAACCAAACACCCAAGAAATTTGCCCTTCTTCACTCCGAAGACGCATTTTTCTGGATTCAGCTTCAGACCAGCCTGTCTGAAGCTGGCGAAGGTCTCCTGCAAATCAGCAATATGATTTTCTTGCTTCGTGCTCTTTACGATAATGTCATCAACATAGGTCAACACATTTCTGCCTATCTGAGATTGGAGGACCTTCGCAGTCATTCTGCTGAAACTCCCTCCAGCATTCTTGAGCCCCTCAGGCATCCGAAGATAGCAATATGTACCACTTGGGGTTATGAAGCTAGTCTTCGGCTCATCTTCCTTCTTCATCCAGATTTGATGATAGCCTGAGTAGCAGTCTAGGAGACTCATGAGCTCCGAAGAAGCTGCTGCATCAACTAAAGAGTCTATCCTTGGCAGTGGAAATTCATCCTTCGGGCAAGCCTTGTTGAGATCTGTGAAATCAATACACATTCTCCACTTGCCATTGGCCTTCTTCACCATAACAGTGTTAGCTAGCCACTCTGGGTACTTCACTTCTCTGATAACTCCTGCACTGAGGAGTCTTTTTACTTCATTACGAGCCCCTTCGGCCTTATCATCAGACATTTTCCGAAGCCTCTGCTTTCGGGGTCTGAAGGATGGATCAACATTAAGCGAATGTTCAATAACATCCCGATTTACTCCACAGAGATCATTAGCTGACCATGCAAAGACATCTTTGTTGTTGAATAAAAACCTTATCAAGGTTTTCTCCTGATCTTCAGATAATTGGGAGCCCAACAACACCTTCTGCTCTGCTATATCCTCGCACAATAACATGGGCTTCGGTTGATCTGCTGAAGCTGCCTTCTCCCTCCTGAATTTGTACTGTTCACAAGCTTCAGCCCCATCTATGTTATGGATTGCCTTAGAATCAGTCCAGCTTCCTTCGGCCCTTCTAGCAGCTTCCTGACTTCCATGAATAGCAATAGGTCCTTGGTCCGAAGGTATCTTCATGCAGAGATAAGCTGGGTGAAGAATTGCTTCGAAGGCATTAAGAGTGCCACGGCCGATGATAGCATTGTAAGGATACTCCATGTCAACAATATCAAACACAATTTGCTCAGTCCTTGTGTTGTTGACAAATCCGAAGGTTACCGGCATGGTAATCTTCCCAAGTGCCACAATCTGCCGCCCTCCGAAGCCACAAAGAGGGTGCGTAGCATCATGAATCTTGTCTTCGGGCTCCTGCATTTGTCTGAAGGCTTTAGCAAATATAATGTCAGCTGCACTGCCTGTATCAACTAGGACATTGTGGACCAGAAATCCTTTGATCACGCAAGAAATAACCATAGCATCATTGTGAGGATAATCCTTAAGCTGAAGGTCTTCCTGAGAGAAGGTAATTGGAATATGAGACCATTTTGACTTGATGAAAGGTCCCTGCACTCCAACATGCTGCACCCTTCTCTGAGCCTCCTTCTTCTGCTTCTTGTTAGCCGGCTCTGAGCAAGAACCGCCTGTTATCGGGAGCACCAGCTTCGAAGCCGAAGCAGCTCCAGCTTGATTGTTGAACGAAGCCATCAGCTCAGAAAAGTGGAAGTGAGTTCACCGGAGGTGGGCGCCAATGTTGGGGACTTGTTCTCAAATGCTAAGAGTTAAGAACAAGGCAACACAGAAAATGTTAGATATTAAGGTCCTTCGTCCTTCACTTCGTTATATCCCCTCAGGATATAAGAAACTTCGGACGAGGGTTACGAAGGACGCACCTTCGTAAACATAATAACGTAAGGTGAAGCGTTCACATAAATCATGAAGTATAAAATGGACTGTTAACATAGAATCATTTTCATTTCTATTAATATGAATATAAATAACAGATGTACCTTCGGTCTTGAGGAAGGCAAGAGTACAAGTCTGATGTGAAGGCAAATGACAGGTTCGCGTGAACAGTACAGTGGTACTGTTCATCTATTTATAGGTGCAGGTCGCAGCCTGTGACAAATTACAATTATGCCCCTTACAAACGTTTACAACATTGACTCTGACCTATATGAATAAAAAGGTCATTCTATCTCTATGTCGGTTTAAAACGCCGAAGCTCCATAAAAAAGGACCTTCGGCCATTTCTTGGAGACGACTCCAGCCGAAGCTGCTTCTTCGTGTGAGACCTTCGGCGCACCGAAGCACGACCCCAACAGTCGCCTACCCTGAGGCCTGCGCTGCTGTAGTTCGGCCATCCGGAGTGGGGGCCGTCGTCGTCGTGGCCAGAGCGGGCGGCGGCGAGCCGCCCGTCAGTCTTCTGCAGCCCCGCAGGCCCGCCCCTATCGAGCGGGGTTGCTCGTACCTGCGGGGGGGGGGGGACCAGAGTTCCGTTTGTAATGGCACTTCGAATGCCGGGTTTTTTGTTCATTTCGGCTTTTGGGGCCTGAACATGTATGTAACTTCGGCACGGAGCCGTGTTTTTTCCTCATTTTTGAGCACTAAGACTCGCCTGTTGTTTGTCTGAACCGCTTCACCAAGCATGAGTCGCCCCGTGTCAAGGTGACGAGTGAGGTATCCGTATCCCGGAGGCGTAGGAGTCCCTCGGCTCGGTCGGCCCTGCTGTCCGAGGCTCCTCTAGCTTAGTTAAAGAGACCCCTCGGCCGCTCTTCGTCGAGCCGAGGCCAGGGGTAGCGATATCAGCACGAGCAGAGGCGGAGTTGGCTCGAAAACGAAACCTGGTTGGCCGGAGCCTAGCCAGGTTGTCCGTTGGCTGGATCGACGTCGGGGTTGATCAGCCGAGGCTTCGGACCGGGCTGGCGCCCTCGGAAGATGGTTGGCCGAGGCCCCAGGGGTGGCCGGCTGAGCCGCCTGCTCGGGCCGGGTTCTCGGAGAAGTCCCTGGCAGCGATTGCCCGGGCGTGGTGATGACGCCGTCTTCGGAGCAGAGACCCTCGGACCGCGTCGCCGTCCGAGGCTAGGTCGGGCCTCGCCGAAGGTGCCGTCGATGCCGAGGGTGTTGCTGCCCCCTTCCAGCGTCAAGACCCGAGCCTGCAGGATCAGGTTGTCTTGTAGTGTGTGCTTTGTGCGACCATCGAGGCCAGAACACACCCTTGTTGCGTGTTAAAGCTGCGTCTCTCTTCCTCTTGTTTCAAGTATCTGGACTTTTTGTCGGTAACAGGGACGTTTGTGCGAGCGAGAGTTGCTTCTCGCGGAAGGTGAGGAGTGAGGTATCCGTATCCCGGAGGCATGGGAGTCCCTCGGCTCGGTCGGCCTTGCCGCTTACGCGCACTTTTACTCGTCCCTGAGGCCCTATCACCGACTCGGTCGAGAAGACTCGAAGAATCGCTTCGACAGAAGGGCTTCCGAACGTAGAGACTTGTTCGATCCGCGGAGTCACCTTATCCGAACGCGAGTTACTTATCGCAGAAGGTGATGAGTGAGGTATCCGTATCCCAGAGGCGTAGGAGTCCCTCGGCTCGGTCAACCTTGACTGCTTACGTGTACCCCGTCGTTTCCAGGACCCACTTTTCGAAGTAGTCAAAAAGCACGAAAGATATTCTGGTAAAAGAGATTTTTTTTCGAGGAAAATTTTGACGCAGAGGGGGTTTCCCCCCTTTTAGCCCCCGAGGGAGGGTCGGGCTTCGCCGAGGTGAGGCCGACCCTTCCTTGTTGACTAAACTTTGCGTGGGTGCGAGGTATATGAACAACTTGGAAACGTCTTAAGGGTAGAAGCGACGTAGCTGTTGGATGTTCCAAGCGTTGCCGTAGACTTCGCCTTGACTGTTAGCCAGCTTGTACGTTCCGGGCTTCAGAACTTTGGCGATGACGAATGGCCCCTCCCAGGGGGGCGTGAGCTTGTGCCTCCCTCGGGCGTCTTGCCGCAGCCGAAGCACCAGGTCGCCCACCTGGAGGTCTCGGGGTCGGACCCCTCGAGCGTGGTAGCGTCGCAGGGACTGCTGATACCGCGCCGAGTGTAGTAAGGCCCTGTCCCGAGCCTCTTCCAGCTGGTCCAGCGAGTCCTCTCGGCTAGCTTGGTTGCTTTGATCGTCATAGGCTCTCGTCCTCGGGGAGCCGTATTCCAGGTCCGTGGGCAAGACGGCCTCGGCCCCGTAGACCAGGAAGAACGGCGTGAAACCCGTGGCTCGGCTCGGCGTCGTCCTCAGGCTCCAGACCACCGAGGGGAGTTCCCTCATCCATCGCTTGCCGAACTTGTTGAGGTTATTGTAAACTCGAGGCTTGAGCCCTTGTAGAATCATGCCGTTGGCACGCTCTACTTGCCCATTCGACATGGGATGAGCTACGACAGCCCAGTCCACCCGGATGTTGTGGTCCTCGCAAAAATCCAAGAATTTTTTGCCGGTGAACTGGGTGCCGTTGTCGGTGATGATGGAGTTCGGGACCCCGAAGCGATGGATGATGTTGGTGAAGAACGCCACCGCCTGCTCGGACCTGATGCTGTTCAGGGGTCGGACCTCGATCCACTTGGAGAATTTGTCGACGGTGACCAGCAGGTGCGTGTAGCCCCCGGGCGCCTTCTGCAGAGGGCCGACGAGGTCCAGACCCCACACAGCGAAGGGCCAGGTGATGGGTATCGTCTGCAGAGCCTGAGCGGGCAGGTGGGTCTGCTTCGCATAGAATTGGCACCCTTCGCAGGTGCGGACAATTCTAGTGGCGTCAGCCACCGCCGTCGGCCAGTAGAAGCCTTGCCGGAAAGCGTTCCCGACAAGGGCTCGAGGCGCTGCGTGATGGCCGCAAGCCCCCGAGTGTATCTCTTGCAGGAGTTCCTGATCTTCGGCGATGGAGATGCACCGCTGGAGGATGCCCGAGGGGCTGCGGTGGTAAAGCTCCTTCTCATCGCCCAGCAAGACGAACGACTTGGCGCGTCGCGCTACCCGCCGTGCCTCAGCCTGGTCGAGGGGTAGCTCTCCTTGGCGGAGATATTGCAGGTACGGGGCCTGCCAATCTCGATCAGGCGTGACCCCGCTCCGCTCCTCCTCGATGCGCAGCGCCTCGCCCTCGGGGGCCGAGGGTTCCTCGGGCTGAACCGAGGATGGCTCGGGCTGGGCCGAGGTCACCTCGGACGGGGCCGAGGGCGCCTCGGGCTCGGGCGTGTCGCTGATCTTGACGGAGGGTTGGTGCAGATCCCGGGAGAAGACGTCCGGGGGAACCGTCGTTCGCCCCGAGGCTATCTTTGCCAGCTCGTCCGCAGTCTCGTTGTAGCGCCGGGCGATATGGTTAAGCTCGAGCCCGTAGAACTTGTCTTCCAGGCGTCGAACCTCATCACAGTAAGCCTCCATCTTCGGGTCACGGTAGTGGGAGTTCTTCATGACTTGGTCGATGACGAGCTGCGAGTCGCCGCGAGCGTCGAGGCGTCGGACCCCTAGCTCGATGGCGATTCGCAATCCGTTGATCAGAGCTTCGTACTCAGCCACATTGTTGGACGCCGGGAAATGAAGGCGTAGCACGTAGCGCAGGTGTTTCCCGAGGGGCGAGACGAAGAGCAGGCCCGCGCCGGCTCCCGTCTTCATCAGCGACCCGTCGAAAAACATGGTCCAGAGCTCCGGTTGGATCGGAGCCGTCGGCAACTGTGTGTCAACCCATTCGGCTACGAAGTCCGCCAGTACCTGGGACTTGATGGCCTTCCGAGGGGCAAACGAGATTGTCTCGCCCATGATTTCCACCGCCCACTTCGTGATCCGTCCCGAGGCCTCTCGGCACTGGATGATCTCCCCCTAGGGGGAAGGATGACACCACAGTTACCGGATGAGACTCAAAGTAATGCCGCAACTTTTGCCTCGTCAGGATCACTGCATACAACAGCTTCTGAACTTGTGGGTAGCGGATCTTGGTTTCGGACAGCACCTCGCTGACGAAGTAAACTGACCTCTGAATGGGCAATGCATGCCCCTCTTCTTGTCTTTCGACCACGATCGCGGCACTAACCACCTGAGTGGTAGCGGCGACGTAGACCAAGAGGGCTTCTCCATCAGCTGGGGGTACCAAGACGGGCGCCTGGGTGAGGAGCGCCTTCAGGTTCCCGAGAGCTTCCTCGGCCTCGGGAGTCCAAGTGAAGCACTCGGCCTTCCTTAAGAGACGGTACAGGGGCAGGCCTCTTTCGCCGAGGCGCGAGATGAAACGGCTCAAGGCCACGAGACATCCCATGACCCTCTGTATGCCTTTTAAGTCCTTGATGGGCCCCATGCTGGTGATGGCTGCGATCTTCTCCGGGTTGGCTTCGATGCCCCGCTCGGAGACGATGAATCCCAGGAGCATGCCTCGGGGCACCCTGAAGATGCACTTCTCGGGATTGAGCTTGACGCCCTTCGCCTTGAGACACCGGAATGTCACTTCAAGGTCGGAGAGAAGGTCGGAGGCTTTCCTTGTCTTGACTACGATGTCATCAACGTAGGCCTCGACCGTGCGACCAATGTGTTCACCGAACACATGGTTCATGCACCGCTGGTACGTTGCACCCGCGTTCCTCAAACCGAACGGCATGGTGACATAACAGTACATACCGAAGGGCGTGATGAAAGAAGTCGCGAGCTGGTCGGACTCTTTCATCTTGATTTGATGATACCCTGAGTAGGCATCGAGGAAATACAGGGTTTCGCACCCAGCAGTGGAATCCACGATTTGATCGATGCGAGGTAGAGGGTAGGGAACCTTCGGACATGCTTTGTTGAGACCAGTGTAGTCTACACACATCCGCCATTTCCCCCCTTTCTTCCTCACGAGCACAGGGTTGGCAAGCCATTCGGGATGGAATACCTCTTTGATGAACCCCGCTGCCATCAGCTTGTGGATCTCCTCGCCTATCACCCTGCGCCTTTCCTCGTCGAATCGGCGCAGAGGCTGTCTGACCGGTCGGGCTCCGGCCCGAATATCCAGCGAGTGCTCGGCGACATCCCTCGGTATGCCGGGCATGTCCGAGGGACTCCACGCAAAGACGTCGGCGTTTGCGCGGAGAAAGTCGACGAGCACTGCTTCCTATTTGGGGTCGAGCCCGGAATCGACCCGGATCTGCTTGGAGGTGTCGCCACTGGGGTCGAGAGGGACGGCCTTGACCGTCTCCGCTGGCTCGAAGTTGCCGGCGTGTCGCTTCACGTCCGGCACCTCTTGGGAGAGGTTTTCCAGGTCGGCGATGAGGGCCTCGGACTCGGCGAGGGCCTCGGCGTACTCCACGCACTCCACATCGCATTCGAACGCGTGTTTGTACGTGGGGCCGACGGTGATGACCCCGTTGGGGCCCGACATCTTGAGCTTCAGGTAGGTGTAGTTGGGGATGGCCATGAACTTCGCGTAGCATGGCCTTCCCAATACTGCGTGGTAGGTTCCTCGGAACTCGACCACCACGAACGTCAAAGTCTCCCTTCGGAAGTTGGAGGGTGTTCCGAAGCAGACAGGAAGGTCGAGCTGTCCGAGGGGCTGGACGCGCTTCCCAGGAATGATCCCGTGGAAGGGCGCAGCGCCTGCTCGGACGGAGGACAGATCGACGCGCAGGAGCCTGAGGGTCTCGGCGTAGATGATATTGAGGCAGCTGCCCCCATCCATCAGGACCTTAGGTGAGCCTGACGTCGCCGATGATGGGATCGACGACGAGCGGGTATTTCCCCAGGCTCGGCACGTGGTCGGGGTGGTCATCTTGGTCGAAGGTGATGGGCTTGTCGGACCAGTCTAGGTAGACTGGCGCCGCCACCTTCACCGAGCAGACCTCCCGACGCTCTCGCTTGCGATGCCGAGCCGAGGCATTCGCTGCATGCCCTCCGCAGATCATGAAGCAGTCGCGGACCTCAGGGAACTCTCCTGCTTGGTGATCTTCCTTTTTGTCGTCGTCGCGGGCCCTGCCACCCTCTGCGGGTGGCCCGGCCTTGTGGAAGTGGCGCCGAAGCATGACGCACTCCTCGAGGGTGTGCTTGACGGGCCCCTGATGGTAAGGGCACGTCTCCTTGAGCATCTTGTCGAAGAGGTTGGCACCTCCGGGGGGCTTCCGAGGGTTCTTGTGCTCGGCGGCGGCGACAAGGTCTGCGTCGGCAGCGTCGCGTTTTGCTTGCGACTTCCTCCTGCCTTTCTTCTTGGCGCCGCGCGGAGCAGACGCCTCGGGAGCATCCTCCGACGGGCGGCCCTGGGGCTGCTTGTCCTTTCGGAAGATGGCCTCGACCGCCTCCTGGCCGAAGGCGAACTTGGTGGCGATGTCCATCAGCTCGCTCGCCCTGGTGGGGGTCTTGCGACCCAACTTGCTCACCAGGTCACGGCAGGTGGTGCCGGCAAGGAACGCACCGATGACATCGGAGTCGGTGATGTTGGGCAGTTCGGTGCGCTGCTTCGAGAATCGCCGGATGTAGTCCCGAAGAGACTCTCCCGGCTGTTGCCGGCAGCTTCGGAGGTCCCAGGAATTCCCGGGGCGCACGTACGTGCCCTGGAAGTTGCCGGCGAAAGCTTGGACCAAATCCTCCCAGTTGGAAATCTGCCCCGGAGGCAGGTGCTCCAACCAAGCGCGAGCAGTGTCGGAGAGGAACAGGGGGAGGTTGCGGATGATGAGGTTGTCGTCGTCCGTTCCACCTAGTTGACAGGCAAGGCGGTAGTCCGCGAGCCACAATTCCGGTCTTGTTTCCCCCGAGTACTTTGTGATAGTAGTCGGGGGTCGGAATCGGGTCGGAAACGGCGCCTTCCGAATGGCCCGGCTGAAGACCTGCGGACCAGGTGGTTCGGGCGAGGGACTCCGATCCTCCCCGCTGTCGTAGCGTCCCCCACGCCTGGGGTGATAGCCTCGGCGCACCCTCTCGTCGAGGCGGGCCCGACGGTCGCGATGAGGGTGGTCGTCGCCGAGGTGGCCCGGGGCCGCAGGCGCGGTGTTGCGCGTGCGCCCGATGTAGACCGAGGCTTCCCGCATGAGTCGGGAAGTCGCGGCACGAGGTTCCGAGGGGTACCCCTGCCTTCGGGAGGCAGAGCTCTCGGCCCGCCGGGCCGCAGCGCCTTCCAGGAGATGCTTGAGCTCTCCCTGGATTCGCCGGCCCTCGGTGGTTGATGACTCCGGCATCGCGCGGAGGAGCATCGCCGCGGCTGCCAGGTCCTGACTGGTTCCGCCGGATGCGGGTGGCGGCCTGTCCCTGGCATCGTTGGCGATGCGGTGCTGGAGACCCTGGGGCAGGTGACACATTTCTTCGGCCGGGGGCTGGCCCGCCCATACCTGCCCGGCGTCCCGGCGGATCGACTCGAGCGCTCCTGCCCCCTCGTCGAGCCCGGCCTGAGCCCCATGGACTTGCTCGAGCTGTGGGTCGTGACCCCCCGCCGGAACGGGGACCACAGCTAGCTCCCGCGGGATGTCGGCGCGAGGCACTGGCCTAGGGAGATCACCATCCTCCGGCATGCCGAGACGGCTGCCTCCGGAGGGATCCCCTAGCTCGACGTGGAAACATTCGCGGCTCGGGCCGCAGTCCTTGTCGTCAAGGCTGCGGCTGCCGTCGGAACAGTCGAAGAGGCAGTAGTTGCATGCGGTCATGAAGTCCCGCATGGCACTGGGGTTGCCAGATCCAGAGAAATCCCAGCAGATGCTGGGGTCGTCATCTTCCTCGGACCCAGAGGGCCCGTAGGTCGAGATGCCCGTCAGTCGGTCCCAAGGCGACCGCACACGAAACCCAAAAGGGGTTGCACTCGCCTCAACGTGAGCGCCCGCCAGAGCGAGGTCGCCAGGCGGGTTGAGGTCGAGTCGAAATGACGAAGGATGGGGATCAGTCGGTACCTTTTGGTCGACGAGGAGCGACGAGGTCACATCGGGGGCTGATCGCGCCGTCGTCCTGGGTGCGAGGGCGACGTCCCGCAGGCCCTCCGTGAGCGTGCTGGGGATGTCGAGTCGCTCGACAGCCGACGGAGCGCAGCCTCCCGCTCGGCCCTGGTTGCCCCACCTCCTCCTCTGATGGCGAGGGAGAGGATGGGGCGAGCTCGAATGTTGTTCTTCCCCCACGCGGGAAAGACGTCGTCGATTCTGCCGCCGGCGGGCGGGCTGTCGGCCGCCATTGTCGCCGCCGCGCGGCGGTGGAAGGAGTATCATGTCGTAGCCGCCGTCGAAAGACATGAACTCGAGGCTCCAGAAACGGAGCACCGTCCCGGGTTGGAGAGGTCGTTGGAGACTGCCCATCTGGAGCTTGACGGGAAACTGCTCGTCAACACGCAGTAGGCCCCTACCTGGCGCGCCAACTGTCGGCGTCTCGAGACCGGGGGGTCCCTAAGCCGACGAGTGAGTGTGCCGCGTGCCCCAGCCCAGATGGGTCGAGCGCGTGGGCGAGCGCGAAGGGGGGAAGAGCGAGGTGGCCGGAGCCGGGTCGTGAGGGAGGCGGAGATCCCACGGCCTTCGTGTTCGTCCCGCGCCCAGGTCGGGTGCGCTTGCAGTAGGGGGTTACAAGCGTCCACGCGGGTGAGGGGAGCGAGCAGCCCCAAGAGAGCGCCTGCCCCTGCCCTCGTTCCCGCAGGGCCAACCTTCTCTAAGAAGGCCCTGGTCCTTCCTTTTATAGGCGCAAGGAGAGGATCAAGGTGTACAATGGGGATGCAGCAGAGTGCTACGTGTCTAGCGGGGGAGAGCTAGCGCCCTGGGTACATGCCAATGTGGCAGCCGGAGAGAACTTGGCACCCAGCTGGTGTGGTGTCGTGGCTGTCGGAGAAGCAATGGAGCTTGGCGGAAGGACAGCTGTCGGAGTGGTTGGGCCCTTGCTGACGTCCCCCTGCTTTCGTAAGGGAGCTGAGAGCCGCCGTCGTCATGGGCCTAGTGGGGCGCCATCATTGCCTATCTGGCGGAGCTAGCCAGATGGGACGTCGGCCTTGTTCTCTGCGGCCCAAGTCAGCTCGGGGTGATGATGGCGCTTCCTGTTGACGTGGCGGACTTGTGCCCTAGGTCGGGCGACGTGGAGGCTCCTCCGAGGCCGAGGTCGAGTCTGTCTTCCATGGCCGAGGTCGAGCCCGAGCTCCTGGGTCGGGCGAGGCGGAGGTCGTGCGGCAGAGACCAGGGCGGAGTCCGAGCCCTGGGTCAGGCGAAGCGGAGTTCGCCGTCTTCCGGGGCCTTAGCCCGAGTCCGAGCCCTGGGTCGGGCGGAGCGGAGTTCACCGTCTTCCGGGGCCTTAGCCCGAGTCCGAGCCCTGGGTCGGGCGGAGCGGAGTTCGCCGTCTTCCGGGGCCTTAGCCCGAGTCCGAGCCCTGGGTCGGGCGGAGCGGAGTTCGCCGTCTTCCGGGGCCTTAGCCCGAGTCCGAGCCCTGGGTCGGGCGGAGCGGAGTTCGCCGTTTTCCAGGGCCTTGGCCCGAGTCCGAGCCCTGGGTCGGGTGTAATACTCAAAAGTGCAATATTAAGAATAGAGATAATCTCAGTAATTTGTGTCCTCTACTTATCATCACATGTGATCAACCCTAGTGATAAGTGGATAATTAACACAAAGAACACATAGATAATACGTGCATCATGCTGGACTTCCTTTGTATGTGCATTTAAAATTCAAACAAATAAGTAAAACAAGTATAACTTCAAAACCCAGTTTGAGATTTTAATTATGGGAGCAAAGGAATTGAAGAATGAATAGAAATAATAAAATAATAATAATAATAATAATAATAATAATAATAATAATAATAATAATAATAATAATAATAATAATAATAATATTAATAATACCAGTGAGATTATGGCAAAACATTGATAGTATTAATCTTAGAGTGCTATTAATATTTGAGAATTTTAGATTTAAACCAGCAATTCAAATCTAATTTGAATTATTGAATTAGAAGAAAAGAGAAATAAGAAAAAAAAGAGAATAAGAAAAGGGTGAAAGAAACCTAACTGGGCTGACTCTACCCCAAATTCGGCCCACCCTATTTCTCCCTTGGTCTGGCTTCACATCGCGCGCGCGCCCAGCACAGGCATCGGCTGGCGCGTGGACCCTCTTGTCGGCCATCCAAGCGCGCGCCCGACCCTTACCCTCTGTCGTGTGGGGCCCGTTCCACAGACACGCAAGCCACCAACACCTGCAATCTAGTGTCGCTTACCTGTGGGCCATCGTTGCCAGCTCCATCGCCCTGCTCGAATCGGACGGAGACCACCAACCCTGTTGCCGCAACAAACTCCACCACGATTCATGGGGAGCCCAGCTCGACCTCGCGCGCAGCTTTTCCGCCGTGGAACTCGCCGGTCGATTCGCGTGCCTTGGACTCGGTCGCGCACGCAGAGAATCGCAACAACCTACGAGCCGAACTCCACGCCGTGAAGCCTCGGGTGTGACCTGGTCATCTCCCCTGCGCAGCTGCCGCCGAATTGGGTGGGGCGTGGGTTGTGAGAAGTTTCCACCGGCTGGCCGAGTCCGTCGCGTCGTGGGATAAGACCCGCCAGCGCCTTCTCTGCTGCGCACAACAGAAAGACCGCTGAGCCCACGCCGCCATTACTGCATTCGCGGAAGGGCAGTCATCCGCACCCGAAGCCCCGCTCCTGCACCGAAGATTGGTGGCTGGTATTGGGTTTTGGGTGTTGGGCCACGTACGGGGAGCGTGTGCGTGAAGAATCATGCCTGGGGATCGATCCGTGCAACCGGAATTCATCGCCGAACTTCACCGCCGCCGCGACTCCGCTGGGCACCGTGGACCGACCTCGACGTAACTTTTGCGTTGGTGAGTTCTTACCCATCGTGCTCGCCCCGCTTCCCATGTCGTGTGGAGCCGTTAAGTGATGCGGTTAGGCCTCTGCGACGTCATGCGCGTAGTTCATCGGCGAGCACCGTCGTGCGGGCTGTTAGCACCGCCGTGGCTCGATCCTGGAGGAAGACGAACGGTGGCCACTCGATTCTATTTGGACGACCTAGATCTAAACCTAGCGTCACCGGTTCGGGGATGTTGATCCTGACCGTTAGTGATAGATCGGGCGATCCGCATTGTTTTGGCCTCCATAAAATCTGAGCCGTCTATATTCTATCTCAGGGCCCTTTTTGATACTGATTCGTGGTTGCCAGAACCTAATCCTGGCCACCGAAGTTTGATCGTGTGGCCAGTAAACCCCGATACCCCTTCGCGGGTTCACTTTGCACTTGAACCCCTATGTTTAGGTGAAATGAACCCGCAGTCCTCGCGCGACTGTTCCCTGAGTCTAGAGTATTTTGCGCCAGGGCCCCTGTGCTCTCTTGAAAATGAGGCCCAGTCCAGAGGCGTTTAAAAACAGAGAAATTGTCGGCGTTCCGAGACCGGGGGGTCCCCGAGCCGACGAGTGAATGTGCCGCGTGCCCCAGCCCAGATGGGTCGAGCGCGTGGAGCGAGCGCGAAGGGGGGAACAGAGAGAGAGGTCGGTGGCCGGAGCCGGGTCGTGAGGGAGTCGGAGAATTCCCGCGGCCTTCGTGTTCGTCCCGCGCCCAGGTCGGGTGCGCTTGCAGTAGGGGGTTACAAGCGTCCGCGCGAGGTGAGGGGAAGCGAGCGGCCCCAAGAGAGAGCGCCTGCCCCTGCCCTTCGTCCCCGCGAGGCCAACCTTCTCTAAGAAGGCCCTGGTCCTTCCTTTTATAGTCGTAAGGAGAGGAACCAGGTGTACAAGATGGGGGTGTAGCGAGGTGCTACGTGTCTAGCGAGGGAGAACTAGCGCCCTATGTACATGCCTAGGTGGCAGCCGGAGAGATCTTGGCACCCTGTTTGGTGTGGCGTCGTGGCTGTTGGAGGAGTAACGGAGCCGGACGGGGAGACAGCTGTTGGAGTGGCTGGGCCCTTGCTGACGTCCTCCTGCTTTCGTAAGGGAGCTGGGAGTCGCCGTCGTCATGGTCTAGCGGGGCGCCATTACTTGCCTATCTGGCGTGGCTGGCCAGATGGGACGCCGGTCTCGTCCCCTGCGACCCAAGTCGGCTCAGGGCAGGGTGATGATGGCGCTTCCTGTTGACGTGGCGGTCTCGTGTCCTAGGTCGGGCGTCGTGGAGGCTCCTCCGAAGACGAGGTCGAGTCCGTCCTGCAAGACAGAGGCAGAGTCCGAGCCCCGGGTTCGGGCGAGGCGGAGATCGTTAGGCAGAGGCCGAGGCGGAGTCCGAGCCCTGGGTCGGGCGAGGCGGAGTTCGTTGTCTTCCGAGGCCTTAGCCCGAGTCCGAGCCCTGGGGTCGGGCGGAGCGGGGTTCGCCGTCTTCTGGGGCCTTAGCCCGAGTCCGAGCCCTTGGGCGGAGCGGAGTTCGCCGTCTTCCGGGGCCTTAGCCCGAGTCCGAGCCCTTGGGCGGAGCGGAGTTCGCCGTCTTCCGGGGCCTTAGCCCGAGTCCGAGCCCTGGGGTCGGGCGGAGCGGAGTTCGCCGTCTTCCGGGACCTTAGCCCGAGTCCGAGCCCTGGGGTCGGGCGAAGCCTCCTATGGCGCCTCTGGCGAAGTCTGGTCGCCCGTTGGTCTTACCTTTTGCGTTAAACGCCCTGGTGACTTGGTCGGTTGGCGCGGTGATTTAGTCAGGGTTTCTTCTTATCGAAGGCGGGGCCTAGGGCAAGCCGGAGATGCGTCTGCCGTGAAAGAGGAGACCTCAGGCGAGACGGAGTCATCATAGGGTCGGCTGCCCTCGCCCGAGGCTAGGCTCGGGCGTGGCGTGGTCAAGTCACTCGTATGGACTGATCCCTGACTTAATCAAACCCATCAGGCCTTTGCAGCTTTATGCTGATGGGGGTTACCAGCTGAGAATTAGGCGTCTTGAGGGTACCCCTAATTATGGTCCCCGACAGTAGCCCCCGAGCCTCGAAGAGAGTGTTAACACTCGCTTGGAGGCTTGCGTCGCACTTTTTTGCAAGGGGACCAGCCTTTCTCGGTGGTACTTTGTTCCGGTGGGTGCGCGCGAGCGCACCCGCCGGGTGTAGCCCCCGAGGCCTCGGAGGAGTGGTTTCACTCCTTCGAGGTCTTAATGCCTTGCGCAATGCTTCGGCTGGACTAGCGGTTCCCTCATGCGAGCAGGGCGTAACCCAGGTGCACTGTCGGGGCCCAAGTTCTCGGGCTGGTATGTTGACGCTGTCAACGGTTCGGCCGGAGCCGGGTTTGCGAGAGCAGCCCCTGAGCCCTCGCACGGAGCGAGAGGACGATCAGGGACAGACTCGACTTTTTATATACGCCCCTACGTCGCCTTTCCGCAAGGAGGAGGGGGGGAGTGCGCCATGTTACCCTCGATGGGCACCGAACATGGTGTCTCCGGTGAGCTGCGATCGGGTAATCCGAGTGGACGTCCGTGCCCCGTTCGTTGGGGGTCGGCTAGGGGCCCGGAGGCACGCCCAAAAGTACCTGCGGGTGATCTGCCGGACCCGGCCCCCTAGCGACGGGGTCCGAGGGCTCGTTGCCTCCCTCCGATGGGATTCCGTTACAGAGTCGTTCCCGCTGGTCTCGGAAATGTCCTAGGGTACCTCGGGAGCGTAGCCCGAGCCTTGGTTATGTATCGAACGTACCCCTGGTCATCCCTCGCTCGGCGTCTGAGGCGGCTGTGAACCCTTCGACAGGCCAGCCTTCGAACCCCTGATCAGTAGGGGGCACGGAGCCCGAATAGCCTGAGGCGGTCGCGGGTCCTTTCGGGGGCCGACCTTCGAACCTCTGACCAGTAGTGGGTGTCGGGCCCACGCGATCTGAGGCGGCTGTTTGAACCCCTCGGGGGGCCAGCCTTCGAACCCCTGATCAGTCGGGAGGCTCGGGGCCTAGTTCCTTCACGGGGAAGGATCCCTTTGGGGTTATCCCCCTTCTCGGTCCCTGTTGCAAGAGATAGAGAAAGAAGGAAAAGGGAAAAAGGATTCGAAATTGAACGTCGTGGCGTACCTCTTTCGGCGTGGTTGTTTTGGCGAAGGCGAAGCGTCGCCGGCTGCCCCTGCCAGAAACGTCGCCTGTTTCGCCGCGAGGTTAATGCGCCGGGGTAAGCGGTCGGCGAAGCTGCCGTTGTATGCGCGGGCCGTTCGAGGTACGGGTCACGGGTGCGTCGTCTTCACGCCGTGAGAGGGGGCTCTCTTGCTGCCTCCGGATGGGACATGAGCTTGGCAGATGGCGTGACCGCTGCCCTCGCGCGCCTGCCACCGTCATTACTGCCGGCCCATTTTTGACCGCTTTTGACCGCTGCGCCAGGCTGGCGCTGCTGGGTCGCGGGTTGGGTCGCCTCAAATCGCGGCATCGGTTCCGCAATCGAGGAGGTGCAGTGGTGGAGCGAGT
This sequence comes from Zea luxurians, assembly GCA_029449295.1. Lineage (NCBI taxonomy): Eukaryota > Viridiplantae > Streptophyta > Magnoliopsida > Poales > Poaceae > Zea > Zea luxurians. Next base: position 79,404,399 of record JAOPSE010000005.1, read on the forward strand.
GGCATGGCGGTCCGCATGCAGCGCCCGGCGCGCCAGTTGCACGACGCGTGGGCTTGAGCCGTCGCGCTGGCCTGTCAGGAGTCGGAGAGGCGCGTCCACTTGGCGCGGTTGCATGCCGTCTACATGGCCGCCTGCCCCTTTCGCCCGCTGGTCCGGGCAAAAGTGGAGGGTTACTTGTAACCGCTGGGTGGTTGCGCGCGTCGTGCGCGGCGGTTCGGCTTCTTCCGCTCAGAGCCGGCTTGCATGACAGGCGGGTCCCAGCCCCCGCGCCGCAGGGACGGGCTTTGGAGGCGTGGTGGAGAAGACTCAGCCCGTGACGGTCGAGGGCGCAAGCAGGGGGAGTTGCCTTTAAAAGGAGGGCGACCCCCCTTCGTGAGGTAACCATGTCTCCTTCCTTCCCTATGCATTGTGTCTCTCCATCTTCCAAACCCCCGGATGGGGGAAACCGCCGCAGAGGGAGGAACCGGAGTTCCGCTTGTAATGGCACTTCGAGTGCCGGGCTTTTCGTTCATTTCGGCTTTCGGGGCCTGAACGTGTATGTAATGCCGGCACAGAGCCGTGTTTTTTCCTTATTTCTGAGCACTAAGACTCGCCTGTTGTTTGTCTGAACCGCTTCACCAAGCATGAGTCGCCCCGTGTCCAGGTGACGAGTGAGGTATCCGTATCCCGGAGGCGTAGGAGTCCCTCGGCTCGGTCGGACCTGTTGTCCGAGGCTCCTCTAGCTTAGTTAAAGAGACCCCTCGGCTGCTCTTTGACGAGCCGAGGCCAGGGGTAGCGATATCAGCATGAACAGAGGCGGAGTTGGCTCAAAAAGGGAACCTGGTTGGCCGGAGCCTAGCCAAGTTGTCCGTTGGCAGGTTCGGCGTCGGAGTCGATCGGCCGAGGCTTCGGACCGGGCTGGCGCCCTCGGAAGGCGGTCGGCCGAGGCCCCGGAGGTGGCCGGCTCCGAAGAAGTCCCTGACAGTGATTGCTCGAGCGCGGTGATGACGTCATCCTTCGGAGCGGAAGCCCTCGGACCGCGTCGCCATCCGAGGCTAGGTCGGGTCTCGCCGAAGGTGCTGTCGATGCCGAGGGTGTCTTCGCCCTCTTCCAGCGTCAAGATCCGAGCCTGCAGGGTCAAATCGTCTTGTAGCATGGGCCTTGCGCAGCCGTTGAGGCCAGAGCACATACCCTTGTTGCGTTGTAAAGCTGCGTCTCTTTTCCTCTCGTTTCGAGTATCTGGGCCTTTTGGTCGGTAGCAGGGATGTTAGTGCGAGCAAGAGTTGCTTCTCGCGGAAGGTGATGAGTGAGGTATCCGTATCCCGGAGGCGTGGGAGTCCCTCGGCTCGGTCGGCCTTGCCGCTTACGCGTACTTTTACCCGCCCATGAAGCCCTGTCACCGACTTGGTCGAGAAGGCTCGAAGAATCGCTTCGACAGAAGAGCTCCCGTATGTAAAGACTCGTTCGATCCGCGGATTCGCCTTATCCGAGCGCGAGTTACTTATCGCAGAAGGTGATGAGTGAGGTATCCGTATCCCGGAGGCGTAGGAGTCCCTCGGCTCGGTCAGCCTTGACTGCTTACGTGTACCCCGTCGTTTCCAGGACCCGCTTTTCGAAGTAATCAAAAAGCACGAAAGATGTTCTGGTGAAAGAGATTTTTTGTTCGAGAAAAATTTTGACGCAGAGGGGGTTTCCCCCCTTTTAGCCCCCGAGGGAGGGTCGGGCTCTGCCGAGGCGAGGCTGACCCTTCCTTGTTGACTAAACTTTACGTGGGTGCGAGGTATATAAACAACTTGGAAACATCTTAAGGGTAGAAGCGACGTAGCTGTTGGATGTTCCAAGCGTTGCTGTAGACCTCGCCTTGACTGTTGGCCAGCTTGTACGTCCCGGGCTTCAGAACTTTGGCGATGACGAACGGCCCCTCCCAGGGGGGCGTGAGCTTGTGCCTCTCTCGGGCATCTTGCCGCAGCCGAAGCACCAAATCGCCCACCTGGAGATTTTGGGGTCGGACCCCTCGGGCGTGGTAGCATCGCAGGGCCTGCTGATACCGCGCCGAGTGTAGTAAGGCCCTGTCCCGAGCCTCGTCCAGCTGGTCCAGCGAGTCTTCTCGGCTAGCTTGGTTGCTTTCTTCGTTGTAGGCCCTCGGCCTCGGGGAGCCGTATTCCAGGTCCGTGGGCAGGATGGCCTCGGCCCCGTAGACCAGAAAAAACGGCGCGAAACCCGTGGCCCGGCTTGGCGTCGTCCTCAGGCTCCAGACCACCGAGGGGAGTTCCTTCATCCACCGCTTGCCGAACTTGTTGAGACTGTTGTAGATCCGAGGCTTGAGCCCTTGTAGGATCATGCCATTGGCACGCTCTACTTGCCCATTCGACACGGGATGAGCTACGGCGGCCCAGTCCACCCGGATGTTGTGATCCTCGCAAAAATCCAAGAATTTTTTGCCGGTGAACTGGGTGCCATTGTCGGTGATGATGGAGTTCGGGACCCCGAAGCGGTGGATGATATTGGTGAAGAACGCCACCGCCTGCTCGGACCTGATGCTGTTCAGGGGTCGGACCTCGATCCACTTGGAGAACTTGTCGATGGCGACCAGCAGGTGCGTGTAGCCCCCGGGCGCCTTCTGCAGAGGGCCGACGAGGTCCAGACCCCACACAGCGAAGGGCCAGGTGATGGGTATTGTCTGCAGAGCCTGAGCGGGCAGGTGGGTCTGCTTCGCATAGAATTGGCACCCTTCGCAGGCGCGGACAATTCTAGTGGCGTCAGCCACCGCCGTTGGCCAGTAGAAACCTTGGCGGAAAGCGTTCCCGACGAGGGTTCGAGGTGCTGCGTGGTGACCGCAAGCCCCCGAGTGTATTTCCTGCAGGAGTTCCTGGCCCTCGGCGATGGAGATGCATCGCTGGAGGATGCCCGAGGGGCTTCGGTGGTAGAGTTCCTTCTCATCGCCCAGCAAGACGAACGATTTGGCACGTCGCGCTACCCGCCGAGCCTCGGCGCGGTCGAGGGGCAGTTCTCCTTCTTGACTGAGAAAAGAGTTTTTCTGACGCGGAACGGTACGTCCAAACTCGACGAGAGGGGTTCCCCCTTTTTAGCCCCCGAGGGAGGGTCGGGCTCTGCCGGGGCAAGGCCGACCCTTCCTTAATAATTGATTCTTATGTGTGAGCGGGGAAAGGGCGTAGCCCCCGGGCGTTATTCGCGCAGAGGCCGTTTGGCGAGTCAGGCTCCTGTCCAGATATGCGGCGAGTGCTTGGTGAGACCCCTCGGCATGGCAGGCATGCCCGAGGGACTCCGCGCAAAAGTGTCGACGTTCGCGTGAGGGAAGTCGACGAGCACTGCTTCCTATTTGGGGCTGAGCCCAGAACTGATCCGAACATGCTCAGAGGCGTCGCCATTGGCGTCGAGAGGGACGGCCTTAACCGTCTCCGCTGGCTCAATGTTGCCGGCGTGCCGCTTCACGTCCGGCACCTCTCGGGAGAGGCTTTCCAGGTCGGCAATGAGGGCCTCGGACTCGGCGAGGGCCTCGGCGTACTCCACGCACTCCACATCGCATTCGAATGCGTGTTTGTACGTGGGGCCGACGGTGATGACCCCGTTGGGGCCCGGCATCTTGAGCTTTAGGTAGGTGTAGTTGGGGATGGCCATGAACTTCGCGTAGCATGGCCTTCCCAACACCGCGTGGTAGGTCCCTCGGAACCCGACCACCTCGAACGTCAAAGTCTCACTTCGGAAGTTGGAAGGTGTTCCGAAGCAGACAGGGAGGTCGAGCTGTCCGAGGGGCTGGACGCGCTTCCCGGGAATGATCCCGTGGAAGGGCGCAGCGCCTGCTCGGACGGACGACAAGTCGACGCGCAGGAGCTTGAGGGTCTCGGCGTAGATGATGTTGAGGCAGCTGCCTCCATCCATCAGGACCTTGGTGAGCCTGACGTCGCCGATGACGGGGTCGACGACGAGCGGGTACTTCCCCGGGCTCGGCACGTGGTCGGGGTGGTCGTCCCGGTCGAAGGTGATGGGCTTGTCGGACCAGTCTAGGTAAACTGGCGCCGCCACCTTCACCGAGCAGACCTCCCGACGCTCTTGCTTACGATGCCGAGCCGAGGCATTCGCCGCCTGTCCTCCGTAGATCATGAAGCAGTCGCGGACCTCGGGGAACTCTCCTGCTTGGCGATCTTCCCTTTTGTCGTCGTCGCGGGCCTTGCCACCCTCGGCGGGTGGCCCGGCCCGATGGAAGTGGCGCCAAAGCATGACGCACTCCTCGAGGGTGTGTTTGACGGGCCCCTGATGGTAGGGGCACGTCTCCTTGAGTGCTTTGTCAAAGAGGTTTGCACCTCCAGGGGGCTTCCGAGGGTTCTTGTGCTCGGCGGCGGCGACAAGGTCTGCATCGGGAACGTCGCGTTTCGCTTGCGACTTCCTCCTGCCTTTCTTCTTGGCGCCGCGCGGAGCAGACGCCTCGGGAGCATCTTCCGACGGGCGGCCCTGGGGCTGCTTGTCCTTTCGGAAGATGGCCTCGACCGCCTCCTGGCCGGAGGCGAACTTGGTGGCGATGTCCATCAGCTCGCTCGCCCTGGTGGGGGTCTTGCGACCCAACTTACTGACCAGGTCGCGGCAGGTGGTGCCGGCGAGGAACGCGCCGATGACATCGGAGTCGGTGACGTTGGGCAGCTCGGTGCGCTGCTTCGAGAACCGCCGGATGTAGTCTCGGAGAGACTCTCCCGGCAGCTGTCGACAGCTTCGGAGGTCCCAGGAATTCCCGGGGCGCACGTACGTGCCCTGGAAGTTCCCGGCGAAAGCCTGGACCAAATCTTCCCAGTTGGAAATCTGCCCCGGAGGCAGGTGCTCCAACCAGGCACGAGCGGTGTCGGAGAGAAACAGGGGGAGGTTACGGATGATGAGGTTGTCATCGTCCGTCCCACCCAGTTGACAGGCCAGGCGGTAGTCCGCAAGCCACAATTCCGGTCTCGTCTCCCCCGAGTACTTCGTGATGGTAGTCGGGGGTCGGAATCGGGGCGGAAACGGCGCCCGCCGAATGGCTCGGCTAAAGACCTATGGACCGGGCGGTTCGGGCGAGGGACTTCGATCCTCCCCGCTGTCGTAGCGTCCCCCACGCCTGGGGTGGTAGCCTCGGCGCACTCTTTCGTCGAGGCGTGCCCGACGGTCACGATGAGGGTGCTCGTCGCCGAGGTGGCCCGGGGCCGCAGGCGCGGTGTTGCGCGTGCGCCCAGTGAAGACCGAGGCTCCCCGCGTGAGTCGGGAAGTCGCGGCACGAGGTTCCGAGGGGTATCCCTGCCTTCGGGAGGCAGAGCTCTCGGCCCGCCGGGCCGCAGCGCCTTCCAGGAGATGCTTAAGTTCTCCCTGGATTCGCCGACCCTCGGTGGTTGATGACTCCGGCATCGCGCGGAGGAGCATCGCTGCCGCTGCCAGGTCCTGACCGGTTCCGCCGGATGCGGGAGGCAGTCTGGCCCTGGCATCGTTGGTGGTGCGGTGTTGGAGACCCTGGGGCAAGTGACGTATTTCTCCGGCCGGGGGCTGGCTTGCCCATACCTGCCCGATGTTCTGGCGGATTGCCTCGAGCGCTCCTGCTCCCTCATCGAGCCCGGCCTGCGCCCCGTGGACTTGCTCGAGCTGTGGGTCGTGACCCCCCGCCGGAACGGGGACCACAGCTAGCTCCCGCGGGATGTCGGCACGAGGCGCCGGCCTAGGGGGATCACCATCCTCCGGCAGGCCGAGACAGCCGCCTCCGGAGGGATCCCCCAGCTCGATGTGGAAACATTCGCGACTCGGGCCGCAGTCCTTGTCGCCAAGGCTGCGGCTGCCGTCGGAACAGTCGGAGAGGCAGTAGTCACACGCGGTCATGAAGTCCCGCATGGCACTAGGGTTGCCAGATCCGGAGAAATCCCAGCATATGCTGGGGTCGTCATCTTCCTCGGACCCAGAGGGTCCGTAGGTCGAGACACCCGTCAATCGGTCCCAAGGCGACCGCACACGAAACCCCAGAGAGGTTGCACTCGCCTCAACGTGAGCGCCCGCCAAAGCGAGATCGCCAGGCGGGCTGAGGCCGAGTCGAAATAACGAAAGATGGGGAGCAGTCGGTACCTTCTTGTCGACGAGGAGCGGCGAAGCCACGTCGAGGGTTGATCGCGCCGTCGTCTTGGGTACGAGGGCGACGTCCCGCAGGCCCTCCGTGAGCGTGCTGGCGTCGTCCACTTGCTCGGAGTCGACGTGTTGCGGGGGGATGGCGCTCGCGTTTGCCTCGAACGCGAGGGCGACGCTTGGTGCGTCCTCCGTCGAGGCGCCGGGGATGTCGATTTGCTCGACAGCCGTCGGAGCGCGATCTCTCGCTCGGCCCCGGTTGCCCCGCCTCCTCCTCCTCCGATGGCGAGGGAGAGGATGGGGCGAGCTCGAAAGTTGTCCTTCCCCCACGCGGGAAAGGCGTCGTCGATTCCGCCGCCGGCGGGCGGGCTGTCCGCCGCCAAGCTCGTCGTCGCACGGCGGTGGAAGGAGTATCATGTCGTAGTCGCCGTCGAGCGACATGAACTCGAGGTTCCCGAAACGGAGCACCGTTCCGGGTTGAAGAGGTCGTTGGAGACTGCCCATCTGGAGCTTGACGGGAAATCGAACGTCAACACGCAGCGTGCCCCTACCTGGCGCGCCAACTGTCGGCGTTCCGAGACCGGGGGTCCCCGAGCCGACGAGTGAATGTGCCGCGTGCCCCAGCCCAGATGGGTCAAGCGCGTGGAGCGAGCGCGAAGGGGGGAACAGAGAGAGAGGTCGGTGGCCGGAGCCGGGTCGTGAGGGAGTCGGAGAATTCCCGCGGCCTTCGTGTTCGTCCCGCGCCCAGGTCGGGTGCGCTTGCAGTAGGGGGTTACAAGCGTCCGCGCGAGGTGAGGGGAAGCGAGCGGCCCCAAGAGAGAGCGCCTGCCCCTGCCCTTCGTCCCCGCGAGGCCAACCTTCTCTAAGAAGGCCCTGGTCCTTCCTTTTATAGTCGTAAGGAGAGGAACCAGGTGTACAAGATGGGGGTGTAGCGAGGTGCTACGTGTCTAGCGAGGGAGAACTAGCGCCCTATGTACATGCCTAGGTGGCAGCCGGAGAGATCTTGGCACCCTGTTTGGTGTGGCGTCGTGGCTGTTGGAGGAGTAACGGAGCCGGACGGGGAGACAGCTGTTGGAGTGGCTGGGCCCTTGCTGACGTCCTCCTGCTTTCGTAAGGGAGCTGGGAGTCGCCGTCGTCATGGTCTAGCGGGGCGCCATTACTTGCCTATCTGGCGTGGCTGGCCAGATGGGACGCCGGTCTCGTCCCCTGCGACCCAAGTCGGCTCAGGGCAGGGTGATGATGGCGCTTCCTGTTGACGTGGCGGTCTCGTGTCCTAGGTCGGGCGTCGTGGAGGCTCCTCCGAAGACGAGGTCGAGTCCGTCCTGCAAGACAGAGGCAGAGTCCGAGCCCCGGGTTCGGGCGAGGCGGAGATCGTTAGGCAGAGGCCGAGGCGGAGTCCGAGCCCTGGGTCGGGCGAGGCGGAGTTCGTTGTCTTCCGAGGCCTTAGCCCGAGTCCGAGCCCTGGGGTCGGGCGGAGCGGGGTTCGCCGTCTTCTGGGGCCTTAGCCCGAGTCCGAGCCCTTGGGCGGAGCGGAGTTCGCCGTCTTCCGGGGCCTTAGCCCGAGTCCGAGCCCTTGGGCGGAGCGGAGTTCGCCGTCTTCCGGGGCCTTAGCCCGAGTCCGAGCCCTGGGGTCGGGCGGAGCGGAGTTCGCCGTCTTCCGGGACCTTAGCCCGAGTCCGAGCCCTGGGGTCGGGCGAAGCCTCCTATGGCGCCTCTGGCGAAGTCTGGTCGCCCGTTGGTCTTACCTTTTGCGTTAAACGCCCTGGTGACTTGGTCGGTTGGCGCGGTGATTTAGTCAGGGTTTCTTCTTATCGAAGGCGGGGCCTAGGGCAAGCCGGAGATGCGTCTGCCGTGAAAGAGGAGACCTCAGGCGAGACGGAGTCATCATAGGGTCGGCTGCCCTCGCCCGAGGCTAGGCTCGGGCGTGGCGTGGTCAAGTCACTCGTATGGACTGATCCCTGACTTAATCAAACCCATCAGGCCTTTGCAGCTTTATGCTGATGGGGGTTACCAGCTGAGAATTAGGCGTCTTGAGGGTACCCCTAATTATGGTCCCCGACAGAAATAATATTAGAAATTCATTTTTAATACAAAAACAATTCCAGAAACTTGTAAAATGCATAGAAAATTCATTTTTACTCCAAATTGAACTATTCCAATTTCTAAAATTTTGTAATAATATTCTCTATCATTTAGTATCTCTGTTTTGACATGAACACAGTAAGAAAATTAATTTATCATTTAATCCTATTTCAAGCACATTAAATTTTAGGAAATCCATAACTTGAATTCTATAACTCCAAATTTAATGATTCCAGTTCCTATGATTTCATTTTAATGTGTAGATTTTTACTGTCTAGTTTATTTGCATGTTTGATGTGATGTTAATTTGTGCTATACTATGTATATATTGTGTTGATGCGAGTAGACGAGCAAGCCACTGTGGAATCTGAGGTTCAACAAGTAGAAGTAGCTGAGCAGGAGCTCATTGAAGGCAAGTTGTGCCCTTGATCACTTACTTTTCCCAGCCATGTTCTTATTAATTTTAATGATCTGCATAGGTTAATTTTGATGGGAGCCTTTATGTTACCCCAGTTTTGATTACCTCTATACCTTGTTCACCCCTGAAATATTTTTGGGTAGTACTTGCTATTACTTTATGTGGATTGGGTATGGAGATTCACTATTCATGATTATTCTGTTATTATCTTGTTATTATTACTGTTCATGTTAAGATCATTAAATTAATGGGGACATGGAGCGACCACCCGGGAAAACAGTGCTACCACAAGGGTTTAATGGGACGCCCTTGGCTGATTAACTAGGAAAGCTAGTGGAGGTCTTCCTTACCCGAAAGGGGCAAGGGCAGTAGGGGAGTGGTCAGTGTAGGGAGGTCCTTGTTTGATTTTGCTGCGATGGCGGTCAGGCGAGAACCCTGCACTGGAGCTTCCTATAAACTGTAGCGGGATTTCTGAAGCTAGTGGAACTTTGTAAAGGCCTCGTAGTGTTACCCTGCCTCGCCTCCTCGGTAGAGGTGTATGGGATTGGCCGTCTCTCGGCAGATGGGTAACATGACTTGTGGGTAAAGATGCGCAACCTCTGCAGAGTGTAAAACTAGTATACTAGACGTGCTCACGGTCATGAGCGGCTCGGACCCTCACATGATTAATTATGGAACTTAAATTTAATTTGACATTTGCATCGCATTTGGGATTATTTTACTATTACTGTTCTTTATTATTATTAAGGTTTGGTATTTACTTACACTTAGTAATTGCTAATAAAATTTTGACCAACTTATAAAAGCAATGCTCAGCCTCAGCCTCTATTTCTTTGATCAGCCTTACACTACATGAACTCCCACCTTTTGTAACGCCCTTAATACATCAATTGAAAATTACTTAAGTTATAGTATTAATTGTCAGTAAAAAAAAAATTTTATTTTCAAATAATTAAAATGGAGATACAAATAAATTGAACAATTTTGCATAGATAAAATTTTATGAAGTGTTTGATATTTATTTGCCTTTGAAATGATTTTTTTTCTCTCTCTCATGATTGATTTTGGATATCGAATAGCATTTCTTGTTAAGTAAAAATCTAAATAAATAATATAATAAGTACTATTTTATTTATAAATAATTTTGGGTTAATTGTTAGTTATTTTATGGTTATTTAAAAACATATTTCGAAATTTGAAAAGAAGATAAAAAAAACTAAACCCTAGTTCTAACCGGCCCAACAAGGCCCAACTCCCTAACCCTAAACCTGCCGTCGCCCCTGCACCCTCCCCCAGCCGCCGCCAGGAAAAAAAATTCCCCTTCGTCCTTCGCGCGCGGGCCCCGCCAAGCCATCTTCCTCCTCTCCCTGCAAGCCGGCGCCTGCTCCCAGTCTCCCACCGATCTCTCTCGCGCGCCCCTTCCCCTCTCCTCTCTCCCACCCGGCTGTCTCTCTCTCTCCTCACTTCTCTCTCCCAGGCAGCGTCCCACAGGACCCGACGCCCAGCTCGCCAGGCGCCAACCCGACCGGCCACCTCGCGATCCCGCCCGGCCGCCTCGCGATCCCGCCCGGCGCTGCGCGACCCGAGCAGCAGAGCCGCCCCAGCCGGTGCCCCAACGCCGCCAGAAGCCCACGCGCCAGGGCGCGACCCGGCCTTCCGCGCCCGAAGACCTTGCGACCAACGCCGCGACGCCAAGTCCCGACCACGACCGTCCGTTCGCCACACGTGTAACGGAGAATCAATGTTGCCGTTTCCTCTCCTCCCACGTCCTCTCGGTCCTTCAATGGAGTTATGGCCGCCATTATTGGCCGTCGGCCACCATTTCCTCCTCCTGGCGACCCTCTCTCTCCCTCTCCTCTTCCTCTATAAATTGGAGACGAATCTCTTCTCCCTCCCACAGCCGAGCTCTATTCCTCCCCAAACTCGCCTCTCTCTCACTCTGTTGCTCGCCGTCGTACCTCATCGCCGAAGTCCGTAGTACCTCGCCGGAGTTCGTCCACGCCGTACGTCGTTCACCATCCGTTCGCGCTCCGCCGTCCAATCGCAGCACTGGTGTTACGCCGTCCGTCGTCGACGCGACCGTGCAGCACGATGACCATGCTCGTTTCCCCGACCGTCGTTCATCCATGCGCATGAACGAGAACCCAACCAAGGTTGAAAACAATCCACTGATTTATTTCTTATTTTGAATCTTGCGATTTATCGTTGTAATATTACGGTTTGGTGATTCGTGTATGATTGTAGAGATTTCATTTTATATGTGTAGTCAAAATCGAACCCCGCGATAATATTTTAAATACGCGTATGATTTTATAGTTCTAAAAATGAACACGGTCACTATTCACTACTACAGTGATTTTTATACTAGAATTGTTTACAGATTTGATTTCGCTGTAGTGTGTGGAATAATAATGGTTAGTAGTATTTTAAGTGTAAACATATTGACGTGAAGAAATTGAAATAGACACCAAGTCACGTATTTGCGGTCGAATGAAAAATTTATAGATTTTACTGTTCATAATAAAAGTATTCATAAGTATGACACTTAATTACTTAGAATTAGTAAGATGCTCATTTATGTCATAATAACCATGAATTGGTTATTAAAAGTCCCATTTAATAATTTACAATTAATTCTTAGTATATTAGTGTTAGAGGAATTAAATAAACAATTTTTAGTTATACGTATAAATTCTATTTAGAAAAGAAAGGAGAAAACTGAAAGAGTAGAATTTATAATAATGTAAAATGACTTAACTAGACACTCATGCTTTCCTATTAAAGAAATTGATAGTTAAATTGGTAAATATAGGTTTCTTACTAAAGAATTAGAGAATTTGTTTCTAACTATAAAATGACCTTTTTTTTAGACATCATGATTTTGATTTAATGGAATTTGTTATAGAGGTTTAAGTATAGCCGTGCTAAATAGTAATATGTCTAATAATGATATAATGGTTTAAATAAGTGCTCACACTGTCATAACTAAAATGATAGTCAATAATATACTAATAAATATAGTATTCATTCTAATTACATAGATCATTTGTTCCTACAATAGAATTTAAAGGTAATTAATAGACTAATTATCCTTTATCATAACCAAACCAATAGTCAATTTGTAAGCTTATGTCTTGTTTTATAAAGTATAGATCACACATTTTTGAAAAGAATACCCGCTTATTATAACCATTACTTGCGACGTTTTTGAAAAGCGAACGCTCTTTTCGTTAGGCTTTCTTTTAGCTTTACGCATGGTGAATGTGGTATGTTATTGAGTGGTGTTTGTTCTTCTTGTTTGTTTGTGTGATATTCAGTGGTTGATCTAGTAGTTAAGGATCAAGATCTATTCCTATCCGTGGAAGAACCTCAAGTTTTCAATTAGCAAGGCAAGTGGACTTCTCCCTCTGCATACTCTGTTTGATCCCAAACAATACATTTAATAAAGTTTATTCCTTTGGATATATATGCATAATTTGACGGGTTACCTATTTAGATAACCTTTCCAACCTTATTCCTTGATCAAACCTGGGAATTATACTTTACCTTAGTAGCTATGCTATTGCTACAACTTTAAATTTATGCAGTCACTCCTATTTAAGATACTGATGTTCCAAATGGTAAGTTTACTTTATTGTGGTTAACCCGATGGTTAAACAAGATTATTGCATATTAATTGGAACATGGAGTGACCACCCGGGAAAACAGTGCTACCATGAGGACTATCATGGCTCTGGTCTTGGCTAAATAACTAGGGAAGTCTTATGTTGGGTGTTGGTCGTGGTCGACCGGAACAAGGGCATCTGGCAAGCTCTTATAGTTCCGGCTCAGGCAGATTGGATACGGGCATAGTTCCCAAAGCTTTACCCTGTGGTCCGGACTATAAGTTGGTTACGGTAGGTGTGCCTTATGCAGTTTGACCATTTCCAGCATTTGCGTAATGAGGACTCTAGGGAGAAGCCTCGTAGTGAGACCCTGGCCATTCACCTCGGAAGTGAATACGGGTCTAGCTAACCCGGGCAAGAAGGGAATCGCGACTCATGGGTAAAGATGCGCCACCTCTGCAGAGTGTAAAACTGATATATCAGCCGTGCTCACGGTTATGAGCAGCCTGGACTCCTCACATGATAATTGAACTTGAAGATGGAAATAAATCGAGATCCGATGATCTACCAATGGTTTGCTTAAGTGGTTTCACTTAAGTGTTTTTGATATACTCTTATACCTTTGTTTAATGGGAATACTTGGGATTCACACTTATTAGTAAGACAGGTGTTGTTAATAAAATGTTGACCAACTAAAATGCTTACTGCTCAACCTCAGCCTCACCTTGTTAGACTTGCATTAGTTTTTCCCCCACTTGCTGAGCCCCGACCATAAGTGAGCTCACCCTTGCTTAATTTTGATCAGAAGTTGCAGATGAAGATTATGATGCTGAACTCCATGGATGCTAGTCTAGTGATACCCCCGGTCATCTTCCTGTGGATGGATGTCCATGTTCGCTGTACTTTGATGAATAAAGGTTAAGACATTATGTCTGTTCGAAGTGTAAAATGTTAATATAATCGTTATTTACGCTCTTATGCATTGTTCTTTTGATATATTACACTTGTGACGTCAACATATGTGTGGAAATAGATCCTGGCACACATATGCTATACACCCGGCTCTGCCCCTTAGAAACGGGTGTGACAGAAGTGGTATCAAAGGCAATGTGACCGTAGGTCGCTAGATTAGTTAGAAATGGAAAGCCCAGTCAGTCTTTCAAAGCTTGATATATTTTCCTCCATTAAAATTTACTTTATATTAAAACTTGTCTCTTTTATTTTCAACTCTTCTAGTCTGATTTTGGTCTATCAGAAGACTCTACTCAGAAGCACTACAAGATGATAAAGTTAGGATTGAGGAACTTGAAGTGAAGTCTACCGGAAGAAACCCTTTCGAAGCTATTGACGATGCTCTATTCTCTGTCTTATCCCCACTCTGCAAGAAGTTTTGTTATGGATCCCCTCGATCTATTATTTGACTTCTTGGCTAAGGTGATAGGATTGTTCTTTAGTATTAAGATTTTCGACTAGATCGGTAATGGCGATATTATAATATATTATAAGTGGTTTTCTAATCCCTAATATTGCTATATAACCCTTGAATTCTTATACTTTTGCTTTCATGCCATTGTATTGCCACCCTTGCGCAATACCTACCTTGATGTATGAAACCTTTGACTCTCTACTCCTTGATAATGCTTTCTCCCTAACTCACTTCAAATCCTTGGTTGTATCATTTATCCTCACTTTAATAGTTCATGGTTATCTTATCTCACTCTTGGCCACCAACAAATATGTCTTGTCTAACTCCTTGATAATTCTTACCCAATTCCTTGACTTTATAATATTTTTCTTATTCTAAACCTTGTCTCACCTTTTGTTTTGGTTGAATGAGTAGAATTGGATTGTGTTGTGCTGATATGTTTGAGTTCATGTTAGTTATATTTGTGACTATGATTGATTTGCTTCTTTGTAATGATTGTTGTTGTATTGTGTGACTTTTGTCCACAATGGCATCGGTTAGCTAGGTAAAACCTTAGATAGATGGGTTTTTGCTGCTCTCTATAATCTGTCTTTGCTCAACCCTTTCATCCCTTCCATTCTTCCATACCCATACAGATGTCAGACCTTGGAATGTCAACTACAAGTGATGTCACTAAATGCAAAGAATGTGGTGTGTTGACAAGTCAAAACAACACTATAAATAAAACAGTTGATGAACAGACATTCAAGACACAAAAGGATGCTCAACCAAACCAACAGACAAGTAACCCTGGAACATGTTGTTGTTGCGAGTATTATGGAATTCCTTGTCGCCAGGTCAGTGCAAACGAAAGTGAAACTACAAAACAGAAGAACCGGATTTTGTTTTCTGGTATAAAAAGACAATGGTCTCCCCAAGAACAACTAATAGCAGATGCACTGTCAGACGATGAATTGTCAGGTATTCCAAAAAGGAAACATTACAAGGATGCCCAGCCCCAAGAAGAAACGCATGAGTGTTACATTGATGGATGGACTATAACCTGCACACAGTTTCAGCCTCATCGTCGCATCAAGTCCAAGAAACAAAAAGGGAAACATGGAAAAAGTCAAGAAATAACTTCAAGAAAAGCTTGCTATCACTGTGGACGTGAAGGTCATTACCTCCGTAACTGTCCTGAGAAGAGTTCACTACATATCACCCCCGAGATGAAGCTATCTCAGTCTTCAGACATGGAATATGAACAAAAATGCACAGAAAATTCTACCAACAACGTAAAGACAACTCCACCATGTAACTTATCAAGTCGTACTTGCTTTGGCTGTGGTGATACCGGCCATCTTGTTAATGGTTGTCCTAAGAAGGATGTGGAGATCAATAAGGTCCAAAAGAAAAGACAACACCCTCAAACCCATGCATCAACAAAGAATAAACAACGGAAAGAGACCACAGGAAAGATAAGTTATGCAGTGACAGGAACCATTCCATATGATGATGCAGTAATTTTTGGAACACTAGTCATTCACACAACCATCGCCACCGTGTTGTATGATCCTCATACAACACATTCTCTTATCAGTGCCCAGTTTGCAACAAAGTATGGTATCTTTAAGTGTCCCTTGAGATCAAGGAAGACCATCAGTGCACCCGAAGGAAAAATGCTAGTAAACTACATATGTCCAAAAGTAAGTGTTAAAATCAACGGGATAGATTTTCCAGCTGATCTCCTAGTGATAGAATCAATGGGAAAGGATGTGATTCTTGGAAAGAATTGGTTACAAAGAACTAAGGCAGTAATCCAACATAGAACCATATGTTTGGAAACCCCATCTGGAGAAAGAATAATAGTTGAAGACAATCGACCTCCAGCTCAGATTGGTACATCTATCAAGGAAGAATAATATATCATTTAGCTAGAAGGAGTATGTTTCACGAAGAAAAAAAAATATGTCAAAGTGTTGCCCCTTTCAAGATTTGTAATTGTGCTAAGTGATATATGAATCTCTCGCACCTATTGTGTTTTGCCTGTTTATAAAGAAAATAAAGTATGGTGTCATCTGCTATATGCAAACAATGTGGTGCTCTATTCTAGTTGCCCTAAAAGTCCCGCTCAAGTCTTTCTCTCAATTTGTGCTCAAAGAAATGTTGTGGGATCAGAAAGATGATTTGGATATCAAGCTCTGAAATCTATAAGGTTCAAAAGGATCTATGCTAAGGATTATAACACTTGTACGCTCTTGTAGTATGATGAAGCTAGGAGAAATATGAAACCATCCTTGCTCCTTGACTAATCTTATTTTGGAAATAAAAAAAAAGTTGTGTTCGCTCTCTATCTTAATGTCATACAAGCCTCTTATGCAGTCTGTCTCACTAACTCTTTTACCCTCTGACTAGATGATGAACCTCAATGGAAATGAAGTAAACGGTGCCAACGACAATATTACTACCTTAATGACTATGAACGAGAAAAATGAGTCACAGAGATATTCAATGAATGGAATGAAGAACAACAAAAGGAATAGAAAAATGTTTGGATACATGATTAGTCCACCTCAAGCGAAAGCCACGAAACACATGGATACCCAAACAGAAGAATCAAGTCAGACTCAGCTACATGAGATACAAACACCCAATGAACCCTCACCCCCTGTTGGTCAAGCAAAGTTGACTCGCAAAGAACTCAAAGCAAGAGGTGCTTGCTACTACTGCAAAAATGAAGGACATCTTATTCGAGATTGCCCCAAGAAGCGTCTAGACCGAATAAAGAAGAAGGTTGCCAAGCATGACCTAAGCAATACTTCAGAAGACCCACCATTTTATAAGTATGATGATGAAGGACGCTTGATTAGTATACATTGCAGAGCAAAGATGTAAGGAAGTTCCTTAAGTTTGGAGGAGTTCAATGAGAACTAAGAACCTACCCATAACCATGTATCTCCTTTGCTTTCGTGCTAGCCTCCCCTAATCTCGAGGACGAGATTCTTTTTAGAGGGGTAGATTTTGTAACGCCCTTAATACATCAATTGAAAATTACTTAAGTTATAGTATTAATTGTCAGTAAAAAAAATTATTTTCAAATAATTAAAATGGAGATACAAATAAATTGAACAATTTTGCATAGATAAAATTTTATGAAGTGTTTGATATTTATTTGCCTTTGAAATGATTTTTTTTTCTCTCTCATGATTGATTTTGGATATCGAATAGCATTTCTTGTTAAGTAAAAATCTAAATAAATAATATAATAAGTACTATTTTATTTATAAATAATTTTGGGTTAATTGTTAGTTATTTTATGGTTATTTAAAAACATATTTCGAAATTTGAAAAGAAGATAAAAAAAAACTAAACCCTAGTTCTAACCGGCCCAACAAGGCCCAACTCCCTAACCCTAAACCTGTCGTCGCCCCTGCACCCTCCCCCAGCCGCCGCCAGGAAAAAAAATTCCCCTTCGTCCTTCGCGCGCGGGCCCCGCCAAGCCATCTTCCTCCTCTCCCTGCAAGCCGGCGCCTGCTCCCAGTCTCCCACCGATCTCTCTCGCGCGCCCCTTCCTCTCTCCTCTCTCCCACCCGGCTGTCTCTCTCTCTCCTCACTTCTCTCTCCCAGGCAGCGTCCCACAGGACCCGACGCCCAGCTCGCCAGGCGCCAACCCGACCGGCCACCTCGCGATCCCGCCCGGCCGCCTCGCGATCCCGCCCGGCGCTGCGCGACCCGAGCAGCAGAGCCGCCCCAGCCGGTGCCCCAACGCCGCCAGAAGCCCACGCGCCAGGGCGCGACCCGGCCTTCC
Source organism: Zea luxurians (assembly GCA_029449295.1). NCBI lineage: Eukaryota > Viridiplantae > Streptophyta > Magnoliopsida > Poales > Poaceae > Zea > Zea luxurians. The sequence continues at coordinate 79,421,780 of JAOPSE010000005.1, forward strand.
GCGCCCGAAGACCTTGCGACCAACGCCGCGACGCCAAGTCCCGACCACGACCGTCCGTTCGCCACACGTGTAACGGAGAATCAATGTTGCCGTTTCCTCTCCTCCCACGTCCTCTCGGTCCTTCAATGGAGTTATGGCCGCCATTATTGGCCGTCGGCCACCATTTCCTCCTCCTGGCGACCCTCTCTCTCCCTCTCCTCTTCCTCTATAAATTGGAGACGAATCTCTTCTCCCTCCCACAGCCGAGCTCTATTCCTCCCCAAACTCGCCTCTCTCTCACTCTGTTGCTCGCCGTCGTACCTCATCGCCGAAGTCCGTAGTACCTCGCCGGAGTTCGTCCACGCCGTACGTCGTTCACCATCCGTTCGCGCTCCGCCGTCCAATCGCAGCACTGGTGTTACGCCGTCCGTCGTCGACGCGACCGTGCAGCACGATGACCATGCTCGTTTCCCTGACCGTCGTTCATCCATGTGCATGAACGAGAACCCAACCAAGGTTGAAAACAATCCACTGATTTATTTCTTATTTTGAATCTTGCGATTTATCGTTGTAATATTACGGTTTGGTGATTCGTGTATGATTGTAGAGATTTCATTTTATATGTGTAGTCAAAATCGAACCCCGCGATAATATTTTAAATACGCGTATGATTTTATAGTTCTAAAAATGAACACGGTCACTATTCACTACTACAGTGATTTTTATACTAGAATTGTTTACAGATTTGATTTCGCTGTAGTGTGTGGAATAATAATGGTTAGTAGTATTTTAAGTGTAAACATATTGACGTGAAGAAATTGAAATTGACACCAAGTCACGTATTTGCGGTCGAATGAAAAATTTATAGATTTTACTGTTCATAATAAAAGTATTCATAAGTATGACACTTAATTACTTAGAATTAGTAAGATGCTCATTTATGTCATAATAACCATGAATTGGTTATTAAAAGTCCCATTTAATAATTTACAATTAATTCTTAGTATATTAGTGTTAGAGGAATTAAATAAACAATTTTTAGTTATACGTATAAATTCTATTTAGAAAAGAAAGGAGAAAACCGAAAGAGTAGAATTTATAATAATGTAAAATGACTTAACTAGACACTCATGCTTTCCTATTAAAGAAATTGATAGTTAAATTGGTAAATATAGGTTTCTTACTAAAGAATTAGAGAATTTGTTTCTAACTATAAAATGACCTTTTTTTTAGACATCATGATTTTGATTTAATGGAATTTGTTATAGAGGTTTAAGTATAGCCGTGCTAAATAGTAATATGTCTAATAATGATATAATGGTTTAAATAAGTGCTCACACTGTCATAACTAAAATGATAGTCAATAATATACTAATAAATATAGTATTCATTCTAATTACATAGATCATTTGTTCCTACAATAGAATTTAAAGGTAATTAATAGACTAATTATCCTTTATCATAACCAAACCAATAGTCAATTTGTTCTTAACTAGATTTATGGCAGGATTAATGATTTCGTAGAATTTAATCCACATTATATATGAATCACTTAGTTTTTCTTAAAGGATAAAATAAAGTAATAAGAGTTTAAGTTCTTTTATAACTTAAAATGTTACTTTATATATATTGACTTCAAATATATAGGTTATGTGCTTTTAATGATATTAAATGATAACTATGCGTTCATTATCTTTTGCATGAAAATCCACTTAAGATCCATAACCTAACTCGTCTTAAATAAGTGATTAATAATATAATTATGGTCTTTTCACATAAAACCTGTTTAGACTTATATTTTAATTTGTCATAAGTGAATGATTAATAATATGCTCCATAATGCTTCTACAATTAATAACGTGATTAGTAGCCCATTAACGTTAGATATAACATATATCTTTTCTAAAATGTTAAAAAGGTTTAATATTGTTATAACGTGTTTTATCATCTTATAAACCCTTTATCTTAGATATATCGCGTATGTCGTTTTATAAAAGATTAATTTGGTGAACCTAATATTTGTATATTTTAATTAAGATATTTATAAGCTTATGTCTTGTTTTATAAAGTATAGATCACACATTTTTGAAAAGAATACCCGCTTATTATAACCATTACTTGCGACGTTTTTGAAAAGCGAACGCTCTTTTCGTTAGGCTTTCTTTTAGCTTTACGCATGGTGAATGTGGTATGTTATTGAGTGGTGTTTGTTCTTCTTGTTTGTTTGTGTGATATTCAGTGGTTGATCTAGTAGTTAAGGATCAAGATCTATTCCTATCCGTGGAAGAACCTCAAGTTTTCAATTAGCAAGGCAAGTGGACTTCTCCCTCTGCATACTCTGTTTGATCCCAAACAATACATTTAATAAAGTTTATTCCTTTGGATATATATGCATAATTTGACGGGTTACCTATTTAGATAACCTTTCCAACCTTATTCCTTGATCAAACCTGGGAATTATACTTTACCTTAGTAGCTATGCTATTACTACAACTTTAAATTTATGCAGTCACTCCTATTTAAGATACTGATGTTCCAAATGGTAAGTTTACTTTATTGTGGTTAACCCGATGGTTAAACAAGATTATTGCATATTAATTGGAACATGGAGTGACCACCCGGGAAAACAGTGCTACCATGAGGACTATCATGGCTCTGGTCTTGGCTAAATAACTAGGGAAGTCTTATGTTGGGTGTTGGTCGTGGTCGACCGGAACAAGGGCATCTGGCAAGCTCTTATAGTTCCGGCTCAGGCAGATTGGATACGGGCATAGTTCCCAAAGCTTTACCCTGTGGTCCGGACTATAAGTTGGTTACGGTAGGTGTGCCTTATGCAGTTTGACCATTTCCAGCATTTGCGTAATGAGGACTCTAGGGAGAAGCCTCGTAGTGAGACCCTGGCCATTCACCTCGGAAGTGAATACGGGTCTAGCTAACCCGGGCAAGAAGGGAATCGCGACTCATGGGTAAAGATGCGCCACCTCTGCAGAGTGTAAAACTGATATATCAGCCGTGCTCACGGTTATGAGCAGCCTGGACTCCTCACATGATAATTGAACTTGAAGATGGAAATAAATCGAGATCCGATGATCTACCAATGGTTTGCTTAAGTGGTTTCACTTAAGTGTTTTTGATATACTCTTATACCTTTGTTTAATGGGAATACTTGGGATTCACACTTATTAGTAAGACAGGTGTTGTTAATAAAATGTTGACCAACTAAAATGCTTACTGCTCAACCTCAGCCTCACCTTGTTAGACTTGCATTAGTTTTTCCCCCACTTGCTGAGCCCCGACCATAAGTGAGCTCACCCTTGCTTAATTTTGATCAGAAGTTGCAGATGAAGATTATGATGCTGAACTCCATGGATGCTAGTCTAGTGATACCCCCGGTCATCTTCCTGTGGATGGATGTCCATGTTCGCTGTACTTTGATGAATAAAGGTTAAGACATTATGTCTGTTCGAAGTGTAAAATGTTAATATAATCGTTATTTACGCTCTTATGCATTGTTCTTTTGATATATTACACTTGTGACGTCAACATATGTGTGGAAATAGATCCTGGCACACATATGCTATACACCCGGCTCTGCCCCTTAGAAACGGGTGTGACACCTTTGGTGAGTTCATGCCACATTATTCCCCACGACTTGTTGAGCTATGAACGTATGTGAGCTCACTCTTGCTGTCTCACACCCCCCCACAGGAGAAGAACAGGTGGTCGAAGAGGAGCCGCCTAACACTGAGGCATTCGACTTGATCTAGGTGGCGTTTCTCAGTCGACATTGGCGCCGACGATCCTTAGTTCGTTTTATATTTATCTTTATTTTGTAATAAGTCTTCCGCTATGTAATAAATACTCTGATGTTCATGACATTTATCTCTATACACTCTGTTATTATATATGTTGTCTTCTTGGCGCATGTATGAGATGCACCCGGCTTTGTTCCTTAAAACCGGGTGTGACAGAAGTGGTATCAGAGGAAATGTTGACTGTAGGACGAAACCTAGATAGAAATGGACAAACTCTTACCTACTTACCTTACTCTGATTCTTTCTATACTTATCTTGATCCTGTCTCACCTTCTACTGTTCTACTCTGATCATTCTTACCTTTTCTACTCTAAGACAAGATGGATTTCACACCTTGGAATCCTACAACTATGATCTTTGTAAGAAATAGGAAACCTAAGACGAAATTAAAATTATTTTCTCTATTAAAAAATGTTGGTTGATTGTTCTGATGATCAATGCTTGATTTGCTTCTTTGATTGATTGAAACATTATAGTTGGGCATCTTAGCATGTACCACTATAAGGTAATGTATTAGCATTAGTGGGTGACACACTAATCTACTTAGCTAATAAATCCCCCGCAGTAACATTTCTCGTAATTACTCACCTTGTCTACAATTCTTCCTTTCTTACCCTATGTTTCTAACCCAGATGGGCTACCCCTATACTGTTAGAAGAAAGCAGTATAGATTTGATCCTTGGTATGTCATGGTTAAGAAAGACAAAGGCAGTATATACGCTGTGCTAAGGGAACCGTAGAACTCACCCGTTCCAAAGAAGAAAGATTTGAAGTTGAAGTTGCAGTAACTACCACCATCAGACTAGCGGCATTCTTAGCAGATGGGAAGTTTGTTGGTGACAACATCCGGGTGGTTAGAGATTTTCCGGATGTCTTTCCAGAGGAGTTACCAGGGAGGCCGCCAGATATGGAAGTTGAGTTGGTCATTGATCTCTTACCTAGGACTGCTCCTATTTCTAAATGGCCATACAAGATGTCCGTAGAAGAACTAAAGGAATTTAAGAAGCAATTAATGGAATTACAAGAGGCTGGGTACATTCGTTCGAATTCTTCACCTTGTGGAGCGTCGGATCTATTTGTACAGAAGAAAGAAGGATCACAAGGGATGTGCGTGGATTATAGGACCCTTAATGATGTCATCGTGAAGCATAAGTATCCATTACCCCACATTGAGGATTTATTCAGATGAGAGGTGCAAGGGAATTCTCGAAGATTGATCTTCGATCAGGTTATCACCAAATGAAGATTAGGCCATCGGATACGCCCAAGACGGATTTCTCGATCCGATATGGTTTATTTGAGTTCACTGTTATGTCATTTGGACTAACTATTGCACCAGCCTATTTTATGGATCTGAAGAATAAGGTGTTCATGGTCTGGACAAATTCGTCATGGTCTTCATCGACGATATTATTATTTAATCCAAGAGTGATAGCGATCATGAGGAACATCTGAGATTGGTGCTACAGAAGTTACGAGATAATCAACTCTACGCTAAGTTCAGCAAGTGCGAGTTTTGCATTGACAAGGTGCCATTCCTGGGTCATATTATTTCTAATGGAGGAATAGTAATGGATCCTGCTAAAGTGAAGGAGATAATGGAGTGGAGAGTGCCCACTACAGATACGGAGATTCGGAGTTTCTTGGGACTTGCTGGATATTATCGGAGATTTATTGAAGGGTTCTCTAAAATTGCTAAGCCTATGACATCGCTTTTGGAAAAAGGAAGAGAATTCAAGTGGGATGAGAAGTGCCAAGAAAGCTTTGATCAATTGAAGGAGAGACTAATGTCGCCACCAGTATTGATTATGCCAGATCTGCAGAAGGGATTTGACATTTATTGTGATGCATGTGGCCAAGGCTTGAGATGTGTGCTTATGCAAGAAGGACATGCGATCACCTATACGGAAAACATGAGTTGAACTACCCTACTCATGACATAGAACTGGCAGCCGTAGTGCATGCACTTAAGATATGGATGCATTATATTATGGGAACCAAGTGTCAAGTATACACGGATCATAAGAGTTTGAAGTATATATTCACTTAAAAGGATCTCAACTCGAGGCAATGCCGTTGGTTGGAGCTTATTAAGGATTATGATTTGGAGATTCACTATCACCCCGGCAAGGCAAATTTGGTTGCAGATGCCTTGAGTCGGAAGGAGCATGTTCACTCCGCTCTCGTTGACCAGCTACCTGATGAATTAGCAAAAGATTTTGAGAGACTCAACCTGGGGATTGTTACACATACAAAAGGAATTACCATTGAATTGGAACCTACCTTGGAGCAAGAAATTCGTAAAAGGATAGATTGGTGAGATTAAGGATCTGATTACTGAAGGTTGAGGTTCGGAATTCACGGAAGATGAGCAAGGCACAATATGGTTCAAGAATCGAATATGTGTGCCGGAGATTGAAAGCCTTCGTGAGACTATATTGAAGGAAGCCCATGACTTGGATTATTCTATTCATCCTGGTAGTACCAAGATGTATCAGGATTTGAAGCGGAAGTATTGATGGTATGGACTGAAGAGAAATGTGGATTGCACATGTGGCTATGTGCGATGTGTGTCAAAGAGTTCTGGCTGAACACTAGAGGCCAGCTGGACTACTGCATCCACTGAAGATACCCAAATGGAAGTGAGAAGAAATTGGTATGGATCATTACTAGGTTGCCTCACACCTCGAAAGGATATGATGATATATGGGTGATTGTGGATAGATTGACTAAAGTGGCTCACTTCGTTCCTGACAAGACTACTTATAAAGGCTCTCAACTGGTAGAGTTATATATGGTTCAGATTGTGTGTTTACATGGAGTGCCAAAGAGGATCGTTTTGGATAGAGGATCAAAGTTTACCTCCAGAGTTTGGATAAGTTTTCATGAAAATATGGATGCGAAGTTGAATTTTAGTTCGGCCTACCTCAGACTGATGGACAGACTGAAAGGACTAAGCAAGTATTGGAGGACATGTTGAGAGCTTGTGCGCTTCAGCATGGTAGTAGTGGGACAAGAGTCTACCTTACGCTAAGTTCTCATATAATAATAGTTACGAGGCCAGTCTGAAGATGTCATCGTTCGAGACTCTGTATGGCAGAATTGCAGAACTCCTCTATTTTTGGACCAGACTAGAGGAAGACAGTTCTTTGGGCCTGAACTTATTCAAGAAGCAGAAGAACAAGTCCAGCAAATAAGAGAGAATTTGAGAACCCCACAGTCCAGGCAGAAAAGTTATGCTGACACCCGGAGAGGACTGCTTGAGTTTAAGGAGGGTGATTATGTCTATTTGAAGGTGTCACCACTCCGGGGAGTGGGAAGATTCAAAGTCAAAGGAAAGTTGTCCCCTCACTTTATTGGACCTTTCTTAATTTTAAAGCGAGTGGGAGAGGTTGCATATCAATTGGAGTTACTGGATCATCTCGCGGATGTTCACGATGTCTTTCATGTATCTCAGCTGAAGAAATGTCTCAGGGTGCCTGAAGAACAGTTACCAATGGAAGACCTTAGCGTTCAAGATGACCTGAGTACCCCATCAAGATTTTGGATACTTTGACTCGAGTTACGAGGAATAAGGTTATAAAGATGTGCAAAGTTCAATGGAATCACCACGGTGAAGATGAAGAAACTTGGGAAAGAGAAGAAGAGCTTCGTATAGATTTTCCCCACCTTTTCCCTAGATCTTCCTAAATCTCGAGGACGAGATTATTTTTAAGGGGGGTAGGATTTGTAATACTCAAAAGTGCAATATTAAGAATAGAGATAATCTCAGTAATTTGTGTCCTCTACTTATCATCACATGTGATCAACCCTAGTGATAAGTGGATAATTAACACAAAGAACACATAGATAATACGTGCATCATGCTGGACTTCCTTTGTATGTGCATTTAAAATTCAAACAAATAAGTAAAACAAGTATAACTTCAAAACCCAGTTTGAGATTTTAATTATGGGAGCAAAGGAATTGAAGAATGAATAGAAATAATAAAATAATAATAATAATAATAATAATAATATTAATAATACTAGTGAGATTATGGCAAAACATTGATAGTATTAATCTTAGAGTGCTATTAATATTTGAGAATTTTAGATTTAAACCAGCAATTCAAATCTCATTTGAATTATTGAATTAGAAGAAAAGAGAAATAAGAAAAAAAAAGAGAATAAGAAAAGGGTGAAAGAAACCTAACTGGGCTGACTCTACCCCAAATTCGGCCCACCCTATTTCTCCCTTGGTCTGGCTTCACATCGCGCGCGCGCCCAGCACAGGCATCGGCTGGCGCGTGGACCCTCTTGTCGGCCATCCAAGCGCGCGCCCGACCCTTACCCTCTGTAGTGTGGGGCCCGTTCCACAGACACGCAAGCCACCAACACCTGCAATCTAGTGTCGCTTACCTGCGGGCCATCGTTGCCAGCTCCATCGCCCTGCTCGAATCGGACGGAGACCACCAACCCTGTTGCCGCAACAAACTCCACCACGATTCATGGGGAGCCCAGCTCGACCTCGCGCGCAGCTTTTCCGCCGTGGAACTCGCCGGTCGATTCGCGTGCCTTGGACTCGGTCGCGCACGCAGAGAATCGCAACAACCTACGAGCCGAACTCCACGCCATGAAGCCTCGGGTGTGACCTGGTCATCTCCCCTGCGCAGCTGCCGCCGAATTGGGTGGGGCGTGGGTTGTGAGAAGTTTCCACCGGCTGGCCGAGTCCGTCGCGTCGTGGGATAAGACCCGCCAGCGCCTTCTGAAAGTTGCCTAGAGGGGGGGGGGTGAATAGGGCGAAACTGAAATTCTCAAAAATAAACACAACTACAAGCCGGGTTAGCGTTAGAAATATAAACGAGTCCGCGAGAGAGGGTGCAAAACAAATCGCAAGCAAATGAAGAGTGTGACACGCGGATTTGTTTTACCGAGGTTCGGTTCTTGCAAACCTACCCCCCGTTGAGGAGGCCACAAAGGCCGGGTCTCTTTCAACCCTTCCCTCTCTCAAATGGTCCCTCGGACCGAGTGAGCTTTTCTTCTTCTCAATCAAACGGGAACAAAACTTCCCCGCAAGGGCCACCACACAATTGGTGCCTCTTGCCTTGGTTACAATTGAGTGTTGATCACAAGAACAAGTGAGAAAGAAAGAAAGCGATCCAAGCGCAAGAGCTCAAAAGAACACGGCAAATCTCTCTCGCTAGTCACTAAAGGCTTGAGTGGAATTGGAGAGGATTTGATCTCTTTGTATGTGTCTAGAATTGAATGCCTAGCTCTTGTAAGTGGTTGAGAGTTGGAAAACTTGGATGGCAATGAATGTGGGGTGGTTGGGGTATTTATAGCCCCAACCACCAAACATGACCGTTGGCTGGAGGCTTCTGTTCGATGGCGCACCGGACAGTCCGGTGCACACCGGACAGTCCGGTGCCCCTGCCACGTCAGCAATGCCGTTGGATTCTGACCGTTGGAGCTTCTGTCTTCTGGGCCCGTCTGGGTGTCCGGTGCACACCGGACATGCACTGTTCAGTGTCCGGTGCACCGGTATGGGCACTTCTGACGTCTGCGCGCGCTGCGCGCGCATTAAATGCACCGCAGGGAGCCGTTGGCGCCGAAATAGCCGTTGCTCCGCTGGTACACCGGATAGTCCGGTGAATTTTAGCGGAGCGGCTGCCGCGCGAACCCGAGGCTGGCGAGTTCCGGAGACCGCGCTTCCTTGGAGCACCGGACATGTCCGGTGCACACCGGACAGTCCGGTGAATTATAGCGCGCCGGCTTTCCGAGAATTCCCGAAGGCGAAGAGTTTGAAGTCGGAGTCCTCTGGTGCACTGGTGGCGCACCGGACACTGTCCGGTGCACACCGGACAGTCCGGTGCCCCCAGACCAGAGGTGCCTTTGGTTGCCTCTTTGCTCCTTTGTTGAATCCAACACTTGGTCTTTTTATTGGCTAAATGTGAACCTTTTGCACCTGTATAACTTATGCACTAGAGTAAACTAGTTAGTCCAATATTTGTGTTGGACAATTCAACCACCAAAATTATTTTAGGAACTAGGTGTAAGCCTAATTCCCTTTCAATCTCCCCCTTTTTGGTGATTGATGCCAACACAAACCAAAGAAAATATAGAAGTGCATAATTGAACTAGTTTACATAATGTAAGTGCAAAGATTGCTTGGAATTGAGCCAATAAATACTCATATGATGCGCATGGATTGTTTTCTTGTTTTTAACATATTGGACCACATTTGCACCAAGAGTTTTGTTTTTGCAAATTCTTTTGTAAATTCTTTTCAAAGTCATTTTGCACGATAGTCAAAGGTAAATGAATAAGATTTTGCTAAGCATTTTCAAGTTTTGAAAGTTTCTTCCTTTGTTCCAAATGCTTTTCCTTTGACTAAACAAGACTCCCCCTAAATGAGATCCTCCTCTTAGTGTTCAAGAGGGTTTTAAGACATCAATTTTGAAAATACTAGTTACTCCCCCTTTAGAACACAAAGAGATACCAATTTTGAAATTTACCAATTGAAAATCATCAAATTTTAAAATTAGGGTGGTGGTGCGGTCCTTTTGCTTTGGGCTCATATTTTCTCCCCCTTTGGCAGGAATCGCCAAAAACGGAATCATTAGAGCCAAATGAAGTACTTTGTCCCCCTTTGGTCATAAAAAGAATGAGTGAAGATTATACCAAAGTTGGAGAGTGACGCAGAGCGACGGCGAAGGTTGAGTAGTAGAGCGGAGTGGAAGCCTTTGTCTTCGCCGAAGACTCCAATTCCCTTTCAATATACCTATGACTTGGTTTGAAATACACTTGAAAACACATTAGTCATAGCATATATAAAAGAGACATGATCAAAGGTATATTTATGAGCTATGTGTGCAAGACTAGCAAAAGAAATTCCTAGAATCAAGAATATTGAGCTCATGCCTAAGTCTGGTAAAAGATTGCTCATCAAGTGGCTTGGTAAAGATATCGGCTAATTGGTCTTTAGTGTTAATATAAGAGATCTCGATATCCCCCTTTTGTTGGTGATCCCGAAGAAAGTGATACCGAATGGCTATGTGCTTAGTGCGGCTGTGCTCGACGGGATTGTCGGCCATTTTGATTGCACTCTCATTGTCACATAGCAAAGGGACTTTGGTTAATTTGTAACCGTAGTCCCGCAGGGTTTGCCTCATCCAAAGCAATTGCGCGCAACAATGTCCTGCGGCAATATACTCGGCTTCGGCGGTAGAAAGAGCGACCGAGTTTTGCTTCTTTGAAGCCCATGACACCAAGGACCTTCCCAAGAACTGGCAAGTCCCCGATGTGCTCTTCCTGTTAATCTTACACCCCGCCCAATCGGCATCCGAATAACCAATCAAATCAAAAGTGGATCCCCGAGGGTACCAAAGCCCAAACTTAGGAGTATAAGCCAAATATCTCAAGATTCGTTTTACGGCCGTAAGGTGTGATTCCTTAGGGTCGGCTTGGAATCTTGCACACATGCAAACGGAAAGCATAATGTCCGGTCGAGATGCACATAAATAAAGCAATGATCCAATCATCGACCGGTATACCTTTTGATCCACGGACTTACCTCCCGTGTCGAGGTCGAGATGCCCATTTGTTCCCATGGGTGTCTTGATGGGCTTGGCATCCTTCATTCCAAACTTGATTAGAATGTCTTGAGTATACTTTGTTTGACTAATGAAGGTGCCCTCTTGGAGTTGCTTGACTTGGAATCCTAGAAAATACTTCAACTCCCCCATCATCGACATCTCGAATTTCTGTGTCATGATCCTACTAAATTCTTCACATGTAGATTTGTTAGTAGACCCAAATATGATATCATCAACATAAATTTGGCACACAAACAAATCATTGTCAAGAGTTTTAGTGAACAAAGTAGGATCGGCCTTGCCGACTTTGAAGCCATTAGCAATAAGGAAATCTCTAAGGCATTCATACCATGCTCTTGGGGCTTTCTTGAGCCCATAAAGCGCCTTAGAGAGTCTATAGACATGGTTAGGATACTCACTGTCTTCAAAGCCGGGAGGTTGCTCAACATAGACCTCCTCCTTGATTGGTCCATTGAGGAAGGCACTCTTCACGTCCATTTGATAAAGCTTGAAGCCATGGTAAGTAGCATAGGCTAATAATATACGAATTGACTCAAGCCTAGCTACGGGTGCATAGGTTTCACCAAAATCCAAACCTTCGACTTGTGAATACCCTTTGGCCACGAGTCGAGCTTTGTTCCTAGTCACCACACCATGCTCGTCTTGCTTGTTGCGGAAGACCCACTTGGTTCCTACAACATTTTGATTAGGACGTGGAACTAAATGCCATACCTCATTCCTTGTGAAATTGTTGAGCTCCTCTTGCATCGCCATCACCCAATCCGAATCTTGAAGTGCTTCCTCTACCCTGTGTGGCTCAATAGAGGAAACAAAAGAGTAATGTTCACAAAAATGTGCAACACGAGATCGAGTGGTTACCCCCTTATGAATGTCGCCGAGGATGGTGTCGACGGGGTGATCTCGTTGTATTGCTTGGTGGACTCTTGGGTGTGGCGGCCTTGGTTGTTCATCCTCCTTGTCTTCATCATTTGCATCTCCCCCTTGATCGTTGCCGTCATTTTGAGGTGGCTCATCTTCTTGATCTTCTTGTTCAACTTCTTGAGCCTCATCCTCAATTTGAGTCGGTGAAGATGCTTGCTTGGAGGAGGATGAGTGATCTTGTGCATGTGGAGGCTCTTCGGATTCCTTAGGACACACATCCCCAATGGACATGTTCCTTAGCGCTATGCATGGAGCCTGTTCTTCACCTATTTCATCAAGATCAACTTGCTCTACTTGAGAGCCGTTAGTCTCATCAAACACAACGTCACAAGAAACTTCAACAAGTCCTGAGGACTTGTTAAAGACTCTATATGCCCTTGTGTTTGAGTCATACCCTAGTAAAAAGCCTTCTACAGTTTTAGGAGCAAATTTAGATTTTCTACTTCTCTTAACAAGAATAAAGCATTTGCTACCAAAAACTCTAAAATATGAAATTTTTGGCTTTTTACCGGTTAGGAGTTCATAAGATGTCTTCTTGAGGATTCGATGAAGATATAACCGGTTGATGGCGTAGCAGGCGGTGTTGACCGCCTCGGCCCAAAACCGATCCGGTGTCTTGTACTCATCAAGCATGGTTCTTGCCATGTCCAATAGAGTTCGATTCTTCCTCTCCACTACACCATTTTGTTGTGGAGTGTAGGGAGAAGAGAACTCATGCTTGATGCCCTCCTCCTCAAGGAAGCCTTCAATTTGAGAGTTCTTGAACTCCGTTCCGTTGTCGCTTCTAATTTTCTTGATCCTTAAGCCGAACTCATTTTGAGCTCGTCTCAAGAATCCCTTTAAAGTCTCTTGGGTATAAGATTTGTCCTGCAAAAAGAACACCCAAGTGAAGCGAGAAAAATCATCCACAATTACAAGACAATACTTACTACCGCCGATGCTTATGTAAGCGATCGGGCCGAATAAATCCATGTGTAGGAGCTCCAGTGGCCTGTCGGTAGTCATGACGTTTTTGTGTGGATGATGGATGCCAACTTGCTTCCCGGCTTGGCATGCGCTACAGATCCTGTCTTTCTCAAAATGAACATTGGTTAGTCCTAAAATGTGCTCTCCCTTTAGAAGCTTATGAAGATTCTTCATTCCAACATGGGCTAGTCGGCGATGCCATAGCCAACCCATATTAGTCTTAGCAATTAAGCAAGTGTTGAGTTCAGCTCTATCAAAATCTACCAAGTATAGCTGACCCTCTAACACTCCCTTAAAAGCTATTGAATCATCACTTCTTCTAAAGACAGTAACACCTGTATCAGTAAAAAGACAGTTGTAGCCCATTTGACATAATTGGGATACGGAAAGCAAATTGTAATCTAAGGAATCTACCAGAAAAACATTGGAAATAGAATGGTCAGGTGATATAGCAATTTTACCCAATCCTTTGACCAAACCTTGATTTCCATCCCCGAATGTGATAGCTCGTTGGGAATCTTGGTTTTTCTCATATGAGGAGAACATCCTTTTCTCCCCTGTCATGTGATTTGTGCATCCGCTGTCGAGTATCCAACTTGAGCCCCCGGATGCATAAACCTGCAAAACAGTTTTAGTTCTTGATTTTAGGTACCCAAACGATTTTGGGTCCTTTAGCATTAGAGACAAGAACTTTGGGTACCCAAACACAAGTCTTGGAGCCCTTGTGTTTGCCCCCAACAATTTTGGCAACTACCTTGCCGGATTTGTTAGTTAAAACATAAGATGCATCAAAAGTTTTAAATGAAATGGCATGATCATTTGATGCATTAGGGGTTTTCTTTCTAGGCAACTTGGCATGGGTTGGTTGCCTAGATCTAGATGTCTCACCCTTATACATAAAAGCATAATTAGGGCCAGAGTGAGACTTCCTAGAATGAATTTTCCTAATCTTGCTCTCAGGATAGCCGACAGGGTACAAAATGTAACCCTCGTTATCCTGAGGCATGGGAGCTTTGCCCTTAACAAAGTTAGATAAGTTCTTTGGAGGGGCATTAATTTTGACATTGTCTCCCTTTTGGAAGCCAATGCCGTCCTTAATGCCAGGGCGTCTCCCATTATAGAGCATGCTTCTAGCAAAATTAAATTTTTCATTTTCTAAGTCATGCTCACTAATCTTAGCATTAAGTTGTGCTATGTGATCATTTTGTTTTTTAATTAAGGCCAGGTGATCATGGATAGCATCAACATTAATATCTCTACATCTAGTACAAATGGAAATATGCTCAACATTAGATGTAGATGGTTTGCAAGATTTTAGTTCAACAACCTTAGCATGCAACATATCATTTTTAGTTCTAAGGTCGGAAATAGTAGTATTGCAAACATCAAAATCTTTAGCCTTAGCAATTAGTTTCTCATTCTCATTTCTAAGGCTAGCAATAGAAACATTCAACTCATCAATCCTAGCAAGCAAATCAACATTATCATTTCTAGGATCAATGCAAACATGAGAATCAACCTTAGCTAACAAATTAGCATTTTCATTTCTAAGGTTGTCTATAGTCTCATGGCAATTACTTAGCTCACTAGACAATTTTTCACATTTTTCCATTTCTAGAGCATAAGCATTTTTAACCTTAACATGCTTCTTATTTTCTTTAATAAGGAAGTCCTCTTGAGAATCCAAGAGATCATCCTTCTCATGTATAGCACTAATCAATTCATTTAATTTTTCTTTTTGTTGCATGTTGAGGTTAGCAAAAAGAATGCGCAAGTTTTCCTCCTCATTTTTATCATCATCTTCATCACTAGATGTTTCATATTTAGTGGAGGATCTTGATTTTACCTTCTTTTTGCCGTCCTTGGCCATGAGACACTTGTGGCCGATGTTGGGGAAGAGGAGGCCCTTGGTGACGGCGATGTTGGCGGCGTCCTCGTCGTCGGAGGAGTCGCTTGAGCTTTCGTCGGAGTCCCACTCCCGACAAACATGGGCATCGCCGCCCTTCTTCTTATAGTATTTCTTCTTTTCTCTCCTCTTTCCCTTCTTGTCGTCGCCCCTGTCACTGTCACTAGACATAGGACATTTTGCAATAAAATGACCGGGCTTACCACACTTGTAGCAAACCTTCTTGGAACGGGATTTGTAGTCCTTCCCCTTCCGTTGCTTGAGGATTTGCCTAAAGCTTTTGATGATTAGGGCCATCTCCTCGTTGTCGAGCTTGGAGGCGTCAATTGGTTGTCTACTTGGTGTAGACTCTTCCTTCTTTTCCTCTGTTGCCTTGAAGGCCACCGGTTGCGCCTCGGATGTGGAAGGCTCATCAAGCTCGTTGATCTTCTTTGAGCCCTTAATCATGCATTCAAAGCTTACAAAATTCCCGATAACTTCCTCGGGGGTCATTAGTGGATATCTAGGATTACCACGAATTAATTGTACTTGAGTGGGGTTAAGGAAAATAAGAGCTCTTAGAATAACCTTAACCACTTCGTGGTCATCCCATTTTGCACTCCCGAGGTTGCGCACTTGGTTCACCAAGGTCTTGAGCCGGTTGTACATGTCTTGTGGCTCCTCCCCTTGGCGAAGACGGAAGCGACCGAGCTCCCCCTCGATCGTTTCCCGCTTGGTGATCTTGGTGAGTTCATCACCTTCGTGCGCCGTCTTGAGTAGGTCCCAAATCTCCTTTGCGTTCTTCAACCCTTGAACTTTGTTGTATTCCTCCTTGCTTAGAGAGGCAAGGAGAATGGTTGCGGCTTGGGAGTTGAAGTGCTCGATTTGGGCCACTTCGTCCGTGTCATAGTCCTCATCCCCTACAGATGGTACCTGTACACCATACTCAACAACATCCCATATACTTTTGTGGAGAGAGGTTAGATGAAATCGCATTAAATTACTCCACATAGCATAATCTTCACCATTAAAAGTTGGTGGTTTGCCTAATGGGACGGAAAGTAAAGGTGTATGTTTAGGAATGCGAGGGTAGCGTAGGGGAATCTTACTATACTTCTTACGCTCTTGGCGTTTAGAAGTGACGGATGCCGCATCGGAGCCGGAGGTGGATGTTGATGAAGTGTCGGTCTCGTAGTAGACCACCTTCCTCATCCTCTTGTGCTTGTCCCCACTCCGATGCGGCTTGTGAGAAGAAGATTTTTCCTTCTTCTCCTTGTGGTGAGAGGAGGAAGATCTTTTCTCCTTCCGCTTGGAGGAATTCTTCTTCTTCTCCCTTCTCTTGGTGCGGGACTCTTCCGATGAAGTGCTCCCTTGGCTTGTAGTGGGCTTGTTATCGCCTGTCTCCATCTCCCTCTTGGTGTGATCTCCCGACATCACTTCGAGCGGTTAGGCTCTAATGAAGCACCGGGTTCTGATACCAATTGAAAGTTGCCTAGAGGGGGGGGGGGTGAATAGGGCGAAACTGAAATTCTCAAAAATAAACACAACTACAAGCCGGGTTAGCGTTAGAAATATAAACGAGTCCGCGAGAGAGGGTGCAAAACAAATCGCAAGCAAATGAAGAGTGTGACACGCGGATTTGTTTTACCGAGGTTCGGTTCTTGCAAACCTACTCCCCGTTGAGGAGGCCACAAAGGCCGGGTCTCTTTCAACCCTTCCCTCTCTCAAACGGTCCCTCGGACCGAGTGAGCTTTTCTTCTTCTCAATCAAACGGGAACAAAACTTCCCCGCAAGGGCCACCACACAATTGGTGCCTCTTGCCTTGGTTACAATTGAGTGTTGATCACAAGAACAAGTGAGAAAGAAAGAAAGTGATCCAAGCGCAAGAGCTCAAAAGAACACGGCAAATCTCTCTCGCTAGTCACTAAAGGCTTGAGTGGAATTGGAGAGGATTTGATCTCTTTGTATGTGTCTAGAATTGAATGCCTAGCTCTTGTAAGTGGTTGAGAGTTGGAAAACTTGGATGGCAATGAATGTGGGGTGGTTGGGGTATTTATAGCCCCAACCACCAAACATGACCGTTGGCTGGAGGCTTCTGTTCGATGGCGCACCGGACAGTCCGGTGCACACCGGACAGTCCGGTGCCCCTGCCACGTCAGCAATGCCGTTGGATTCTGACCGTTGGAGCTTCTGTCTTCTGGGCCCGTCTGGGTGTCCGGTGCACACCGGACATGCACTGTTCAGTGTCCGGTGCACCGGTATGGGCACTTCTGACGTCTGCGCGCGCATTAAATGCACCGCAGGGAGCCGTTGGCGCCGAAATAGCCGTTGCTCCGCTGGTACACCGGACAGTCCGGTGCACACCGGACAGTCCGGTGCACACCGGACAGTCCGGTGAATTTTAGCGGAGCGGCTGCCGCGCGAACCCGAGGCTGGCGAGTTCTGGAGACCGCGCTTCCTTGGAGCACCGGACATGTCCGGTGCACACCGGATAGTCCGGTGAATTATAGCGCGCCGGCTTCCGAGAATTCCCGAAGGCGAAGAGTTTGAAGTCGGAGTCCTCTGGTGCACTGGTGGCGCACCGGACACTGTCCGGTGCACACCGGGCAGTCCGGTGCCCCCAGACCAGAGGTGCCTTTGGTTGCCTCTTTGCTCCTTTGTTCAATCCAACACTTGGTCTTTTTATTGGCTAAATGTGAACCTTTTGCACCTGTATAACTTATGCACTAGAGTAAACTAGTTAGTCCAATATTTGTGTTGGACAATTCAACCACCAAAATTATTTTAGGAACTAGGTGTAAGCCTAATTCCCTTTCACCTTCTCTGCTGCGCGCAACAGAAAGACCGCTGAGCCCACGCCGCCATTACTGCATTCGCGGAAGGGCAGTCATCCGCCCCCGAAGCCCCGCTCCTGCACCGAAGATTGGTGGCTAGTATTGGGTTTTGGGTGTTGGGCCACGTACGGGGAGCGTGTGCGTGAAGAATCATGCCTGGGGATCGATCCGTGCAACCGGAATTCATCGCCGAACTTCACCGCCGCCGCGACTCCGCTGGGCACCATGGACCGACCTCGACGTAACTTTTGCGTTGGTGAGTTCTTACCCATCGTGCTCGCCCCGCTTCCCATGTCGTGTGGAGCCGTTAAGTGATGCGGTTAGGCCTCTGCGGCGTCATGCGCGTAGTTCATCGGCGAGTGCCGTCGTGCGGGCTGTTAGCACCGCCGTGGCTCGATCCTGGAGGAAGACGAACGGTGGCCACTCGATTCTATTTGGACGGCCTAGATCTAAACCTAGCGTCACCGGTTCGGGGATGTTGATCCTGACCGTTAGTGATAGATCGGGCGATCCGCATTGTTTTGGCCTCCATAAAATCTGAGCCGTCTATATTCTATCTCAGGGCCCTTTTTGATACTGATTCGTGGTTGCCAGAACCTAATCCTGGCCACCGAAGTTTGATCGTGTGGCCAGTAAACCCCGATACCCCTTCGCGGGTTCACTTTGCACTTGAACCCCTATGTTTAGGTGAAATGAACCCGCAGTCCTCGCGCGACTGTTCCCTGAGTCTAGAGTATTTTGCGCCAGGGCCCCTGTGCTCTCTTGAAAATGAGGCCCAATCCAGAGGCGTTTAAAAACAGAGAAATAATATTAGAAATTCATTTTTAATACAAAAACAATTCCAGAAACTTGTAAAATGCATAGAAAATTCATTTTTACTCCAAATTGAACTATTCCAATTTCTAAAATTTTGTAATAATATTCTCTATCATTTAGTATCTCTGTTTTGACATGAACACAGTAAGAAAATTAATTTATCATTTAATCCTATTTCAAGCACATTAAATTTTAGGAAATCCATAACTTGAATTCTATAACTCCAAATTTAATGATTCCAGTTCCTATGATTTCATTTTAATGTGTAGATTTTTACTGTCTAGTTTATTTGCATGTTTGATGTGATGTTAATTTGTGCTATACTATGTATATATTGTGTTGATGCGAGTAGACGAGCAAGCCACTGTGGAATCTGAGGTTCAACAAGTAGAAGTAGCTGAGCAGGAGCTCATTGAAGGCAAGTTGTGCCCTTGATCACTTACTTTTCCCAGCCATGTTCTTATTAATTTTAATGATCTGCATAGGTTAATTTTGATGGGAGCCTTTATGTTACCCCAGTTTTGATTACCTCTATACCTTGTTCACCCCTGAAATATTTTTGGGTAGTACTTGCTATTGCTTTATGTGGATTGGGTATGGAGATTCACTATTCATGATTATTCTGTTATTATCTTGTTATTATTACTGTTCATGTTAAGATCATTAAATTAATGGGAACATGGAGCGACCACCCGGGAAAACAGTGCTACCACAAGGGTTTAATGGGACGCCCTTGGCTGATTAACTAGGAAAGCTAGTGGAGGTCTTCCTTACCCGAAAGGGGCAAGGGCAGTAGGGGAGTGGTCAGTGTAGGGAGGTCCTTGTTTGATTTTGCTGCGATGGCGGTCAGGCGAGAACCCTGCACTGGAGCTTCCTATAAACTGTAGCGGGATTTCTGAAGCTAGTGGAACTTTGTAAAGGCCTCGTAGTGTTACCCTGCCTCGCCTCCTCGGTAGAGGTGTATGGGATTGGCCGTCTCTCGGCAGATGGGTAACATGACTTGTGGGTAAAGATGCGCAACCTCTGCAGAGTGTAAAACTAGTATACTAGCCGTGCTCACGGTCATGAGCGGCTCGGACCCTCACATGATTAATTATGGAACTTAAATTTAATTTGACATTTGCATCGCATTTGGGATTATTTTACTATTACTGTTCTTTATTATTATTAAGGTTTGGTATTTACTTACACTTAGTAATTGCTAATAAAATTTTGACCA
This sequence comes from Zea luxurians, assembly GCA_029449295.1. Taxonomy (NCBI): domain Eukaryota; kingdom Viridiplantae; phylum Streptophyta; class Magnoliopsida; order Poales; family Poaceae; genus Zea; species Zea luxurians. The sequence goes on from JAOPSE010000005.1 coordinate 79,441,812, forward strand.
ACTTATAAAAGCAATGCTCAGCCTCAGCCTCTATTTCTTTGATCAGCCTTACACTACATGAACTCCCACCTTTGGTGAGTTCATGCCACATTATTCCCCACGACTTGTTGAGCTATGAACGTATGTGAGCTCACTCTTGCTGTCTCACACCCCCCCCACAGGAGAAGAACAGGTGGTCGAAGAGGAGCCGCCTAACACTGAGGCATTCGACTTGATCTAGGTGGCGTTTCTCAGTCGACATTGGCGCCGACGATCCTTAGTTCGTTTTATATTTATCTTTATTTTGTAATAAGTCTTCCGCTATGTAATAAATACTCTGATGTTCATGACATTTATCTCTATACACTCTGTTATTATATATGTTGTCTTCTTGGCGCATGTATGAGATGCACCCGGCTTTGTTCCTTAAAACCGGGTGTGACATCGGGCGGAGCGGAGTTCGCCGTCTTCCGGGGCCTTAGCCCGAGTCCGAGCCCTGGGTCGGGCGGAGCGGAGTTCGCCGTCTTCCGGGGCCTTAGCCCGAGTCCGAGCCCTGGGTCGGGCGGAGCGGAGTTCGCCGTCTTCCGGGGCCTTGGCCCGAGTCCGAGCCCTGGGTCGGGCGGAGCTTTCTATGGCGCCTTTGGCAAGGCCTGGCTGCCTGTCAGTCCCACTCTTTGCGTTAAATGCCCCTGCGACTCGGTCGGTCGGCGCGGTGATTTAGTCAGGGTTGCTTCTTAACGAAGGCAAGGCCTCGGGCGAGACGGAAACACCTCAGGGTCGGCTGCCCTTGCCCGAGGCTAGGCTCGGGCGAGGCGTGATCGAGTCGCTCGTATGGACTGATCCCTGACTTAATCAAACCCATCAGGCCTCTGCAGCTTTATGCTGATGGGGGTTACCAGCTGAGAATTAGGCGTCTTGAGGGTACCCCTAATTATGGTCCCCGACACTACTGTTGCTCGGGAGCAAACTGATGAAGAGATGGTTTCATCGGTGGTTATTAGGGATCTCCTTTTGATGCCTATGGTTGTGTCAAAGAACCCAAAAATTGCCTTTATGTTCTTGACACCGAGTTCATTGCCTTTTGAGAAGTTGTGGGAGAAATTTTTACAGGTGTGGTTCTTAATATACCCATCATCTAATATTGGAGTTAATAAACATGAAGTTTGTATTATGTCTGCTGTACCATCACCATTTTGTAATAGTTTATTTAGTTTGCTTGAAATTCTTTGCACAGGGTCATGATGGCTGATATTCTATCTATATCCATGCATCTCGTGAAAAACTTGTACATTCTAGCTCTCTTTTTGTTGGGCGTGAAATTCACAGTGAAAAGGCACTCCCTCACACCCACTTACAAGTGTTTTATTTTGTTATATCTGTAAAGATGTAATCATGCCTTGACAATTCTTGTGATTGTTGAAAATGGTGCATTTCCTACTCTTTTGGCTTGCAAATCTTGTAAGCTCGTAACCCCAGTCGTAGTTTTTGTGTGAGTTTAAACATTGTTTGTACTCTTATACGCTTTCTATAAAGCAGGAGGGTTTAACTTTGCTAAAAAAGAAAATGGTGCATTAGTGGGTATTTAGAACACTAATAGATCGACCATTTTGTCGCTTAAAACTTTAATAGAGCCTATCTGTCTAAGGTTGCCATTGTGTATGGCATGGACAAGACTAAGCAGGAGGACATGATGATATATAGATTCAATTCCATGTGATTCAACAGTGTCTATTTAAAGTAGAGCAAATAATGCTAAGTTGCTAACTATATAACAGAAATCAACCAGGCAGTTTGCTGATCTCGAATCAGGATAGTTTTCAAGGGCAATTTGGATTCTTCATAGGTTTTATGATGCCTGTTGGGGGCCTTCGTCCTCCGAAGGTCCTCAAAAACATGATTTGACAATGTTTTCCAAGTGGACTATGTGAACAGGTGCTTTCGGATTCAGAACTATGAATATGAAGTACGGTCAGGACGAAGCCTGAACCAGACGAAGGACGGGCTGATTACCAAGCTCTGCGAAGGGAGGTGTATAGCCGAAGCTGTGCGCAGGGAAGCTTCGTCGCGATAGCAGAGGGGGGAACCGACTTAAAGATGAAAAGACTACGTGGACCTTAACAGATTTCCATAAGTCATTGAGAAATGTAATGGACATGGATGTAATTTTACGTGGGCTGCGTCCCGCGTCTATAAATAGGTGAACAGTACTCCCGTACTGTTCACGCTGACTTGGCATTTGCTTTTGCGTCACGCTTGTACTTTTACCTTCTCTCAGGACCGAAGGTACATTTGTAATTTAAAATCATTTCTATCTTTCCATGATTAATAGAAATGATTTTATGATGATGTTCATATCATATTTCATGCTTTATATAAAACCTTCGTCATTACTTGTTACATTTACGAAGGTATGTCTCTTAGGACCTTCGTCCAAAACTCATTATTTCCCGAAGGGGAATAATGTTCCGAAGGACGAAGGACTTTAACATTTAACACTTTTTATGTTGCCTTGTTCTTAACTCTTAGCATTTGAGAACAAGTCCCCAACATTGGCGCCCACCTCCGGTGAACTCACTTCCACTTCGAGTTTTTTTTGAACACCTTCGGAAGCTATAGACCTTCGCTATGGCACCGAAGAAAGCTTCAGCGGCTGGGGCTGCGGCACTGCAACCACTGGACCCCAACCAGGAGACCGTCTCTCTTCGGGAGGCCCGAAGCCAGAAGAGGAAGGCCGTCAGCCCGACGCTTCAGGAAGATGAACTAGACCAAGAAATCAGGGATATGGAGATGCTTCACCAACAGGTGCAGAGGAAAAAAGAGAAGATGGCCAGGCTAGCTGAGCTCCAAAGGCAGATAGACGAAGCTTCTGAAGAAGTCCGTCATCTTACCCATGATGAACAAGACCGAAGGCCTCAACAAAAAGACCTTCGTCAGGAGGGTTTCTTCAACGAAGATGACTGGTATGAAAATTTCCATCATGGAAATTTTGTTTTCGATGATGCTTCTCCTCTGTCTGCTGAGCTGCAGGCTACACCTTGGCCTTCGTCCTATAAGCCACCCTAGCTTCCCATGTTTGATGGCCACTCAGACCCGAAGCAGTTCTTGATGAGCTACGAAGCAACAGTGTCTTCGTATGGGGGCAATGCTGCAGTCATGGCAAAGTCTTTTGTTATGGCTGTCAGGAGTGTTGCCCAGACCTGGTATTCCTCCCTTCGACCAGGAACGATCACTTCATGGCAGAAGCTGAAGGATATGTTGTTAACTAGCTTTCAAGGGTTTCAGACGAAGCCGGTCACTGCTCAAGCTTTGTTCCAGTGCATTCAGGACCACGAAGAATACCTTCAGGCGTATGTCAGAAGGTTCTTGCGTTTGAGGGCGCAGGCGCCAACCGTGCCCAATGAGATTGTCATCGAAGCCATGATCAAGGGGCTCCGTCCTGGACCTGCAGCACAATACTTTGCTAGGAAGCCTCCTCAGACTCTGGAGAAGCTGCTCCAAAAGATGGACGAGTACATTCGTGCTGATAATGACTTTCGCCAAAGAAGGGAGGAGGCCTTCAGATTCTCTGAGATGACCAGGGGCTTCGGAGGAAGATTTTATCCGAGGCATGTCAGGTCCATCCACAACACTCAAAATGATGACAAGGGGAGTCAGCAGAATAGACCGCAGTGCTCCTCACAAGCTTCGGGGCAACAGCAAGCTTTCTTCCGGCCACCAGCTCCAAGAGGCAGAGGCGCCAGGGGCTTCGGCGGGAGATTTGGAGATCAACCAAGGAGGATATTTTGTTTATTCTGTGGTGAGAACAAGGGTCATACCACCAGGATGTGCCATGTCACCATCCAGAAACAAAAGGAGCTAGCAGAAGCTGCAGCGCAACAGGGCCAGTCAAAGCAGGTCATGCATACTGCTTCGTACCATCAGCCTTACATCCCGGAGTACGTGGGCAACCACCCTGCAGTTTCTGTAGCTTCGGCAAGTCAACCTCAAGCCTCATGGCAACAGCCCCCGCCTCCACCTCCGCTGCAACAAGGCCAACAGCCAGAAGGGAGCCAATATGCTCCGCATCAAAGGGATCTCAGAGAGCAATCTGAAGCTCGCACAGTCAATAGTACTGTGCCAGAGTCGAAGCACATTTATTGACAGATATCCTATTTTGATAGCAGTTTTTTCCGTTTAAGTTCTATTTTCTGTGTAATAAAGAACATTTTAGTTTTCATATAACAGTTTTGTGGTTGGTTATGAGGAAAACCTATCTTCTCCACAGGTTTAAGTTGCTGAAGCTTAAAAATTTGCGGTAACAAGGAGGACCTTCGGATTATTAAAAATCTTTCGAAGCAACAAAAAGTTGTTCTAAGGAACGCAGAGTAAGTTGCCGAAGTTACAAAAAGCCGTTCCAAAGGGAGCGCAATGTAAGTTTTTTGCTCCAAAGACGTTCCTAAGGGAATGCAGAGCATACAGCGAAAAGTCAACGCTGATACCGCCTAAGTAAAAGGCGAAGAAGCTCCAAAGACGTTCCTAAGGGAATGCAGAGCTTATACCGTCTAAGTAAAAGGCGAAGAAGCTCCAAAGACGTTCCTAAGGGAATGCAGAGCTTATACCGTCTAAGTAAAAGGCGAAGAAGCTCCAAAGACGTTCCTAAGGGAATGCAGAGCTTACGAATAAATTTTGTGTGTATCTTTGGAACAAATGTCATTTGCATAACATAACATCATCACATCATTTTGCATAGCATAAGCATCATACATCATATTGCATTTGGCAAGAGAAGGGGACACTATCAACCTTCGAAAGGATGCTTTGAGAAAGTGACATCGAAATTGTATAGCTTCGGAATACAGCTTCGGAGAATATTTTTACGAAGCATGGACGGGCTTTATCAGAGCAATATCGAAATGGTATAGCTTCGGAGAATGTTTTCACAAAGCATGGACGTGATTCATCAGAATAATTTTTACGAAGAATGTCTTCTTCACGAAGCATGAAAAGAAGGGAAGGTGTTTTTTCGCCGAAGGCTCAAAAATGGTATGTATGTAGAGTTTCATGCATCGTAAAGAATTGAATAATGAAAAGAGACTTGTATATTACATTCAAATGTACAAAATGTTACATAGATTACACTTTAAATGTTTTTTCTAAATAGCATCTAGTCTTCTCTTAATACTGCTTCGGCGGCCTCATTTAGAAGTTGATCAACAACTTTATCCATGATAGCTTCGGCCATTTGCTTAATTTCCCCATCCCCTTTTGTATGAGGGTCAGCGAGCGATCCAGCAGGTTCTGAGGGAAGAAAACATTTCTATATTACTATTGCAAATCGCGAACAAAGTTTGAAATAAAAGTTACAACGCAATAAGAACGACTAATTAATACCTAATTTCCCTTCGGGCTCTGTACTTCTTTCGGCAGCTTCTGCCACTTTCCTTGCATCATGGATGCCTTTTTCACTTCTTTGAATTATTTCTTGCGCCATTTCTCGGCCGCCATTATCCCAGATATCAATGAAGAATTTACCGCCAACCATGCTTGCTTCGGTCGACGGATCTTTAATGTCTTCAGAGGACAGAGCAGCTTCGGACTGAGCTAAAGATTTTATATGTTCACAACCTTTTTTCTCTAGAACAGCAGCAACTCCTCTGGCACCTGAAAAAGCGCAGATGTCGCCGCGGCTGCTCAGGATTTCCTCGAAGGCTTCTGCTTCGTGACTGATCCAATCCAGTGGACCTTCGGGATTGCCTCTTGGAAAATTTTCTTCACTAGAAAAGGCGCCAACGCTGGCAAAGCTGGACTTTATCTTTTTGACGCACTCTACAGATTTAATATAGCATTTCCTCTGAGATGCGCGAAGCCCCTTAACACTTAATTCCAATTTATTGACCATATGATCACTAAGTTCTCGTTTTGTTTCCTCAAGCACACGCTCTTCTTTAGCTCTAGCCAGCTGTTTCTGAAGATCTTTAATCTCGCGCTTTTGGGCTTCGGCCTGGGTTTTTGAAGCAGCTTCGTCCTTCTTTACTTTATCTACCAGTGTAAGCAGAATTTTATCCTTTTCCAGAGCTTCGTTTCTCAGTTTGATAACTTCGGAGCGCAAATTGTTGAACGCAATCTCATAGCTTTCATCTTCGGCGCTCTTTTGGGCTCTTAATGCATTGCTTAGAATCAAGCCCTACACGAAAAAGAATCCATATAAGAATAAAGGATTGAATTACGTATTAAAAAAAAGGGTTTTTTCAAGCGTTTAATTCCCATACCTTCAGGCTATTGTACGCAAGACTGTCTGCGAGATCCTCTTTTGTCATGGCGCATAATCCAGCTTCAAGCTTCGGGAAACCTATACTCCTGGCCATCTCTCTGCAGACAGATAGTTCTTTGTTGTCAGGCAGGCAGTATAGGAAGTCATCTTCATTTGTCCCATTGAATATTACTGCCCCCTTCGGATATTTTAGCTCTTTCGCATAATGGTTGGCTTCATAAGTTTCTTCTTCAGATAATTTCTTCCCCGAAGCATGTCGTATGATGTAATCGCATATGCTGGCAGGAGCTTCGGGGATGGCAGTGTCAATTTCTTCAACTAAAACTGGTTCTGATATTTTTATTGTTTCGGCTTCCAAAGGTTGCTCCTTGGAGGGCTCTGAAGGCCCAGCTTCAACTTCAGCTTGTTGCGTCGAAGCTTCAGTAGATGCTTCAGCAACTTCAACACTCTTTTTTGGAGTTGTGCTTGAAGACTTAATTGTCTCCAAGACATCTAGTACGTTCACCATTCTTTTTCTTTTTGGGGTCACCGATGGGCCCTTTTGGTTTTTTATTGCTTCGATATTCACCGAAGGACTTAAGATTTCAGACATTTTCGGCTCTTCAACCTTCGGCTTCTCTGCTTTTTCCGCTGAAGGCGCTTCAGACTTTTTTTCCATCTTCGGCACTGGAGCTGGTTCAGTAGCTTCAGAGGCCAAAGAGACTTCACCAGTAAATTCTGGCACTGTGGCCGGCTCAATAAAACGCACTGGGTGGGTAAGCACCTTCATCTTTTTCCTTCGCGGCACTGGCTCACTGGTAACACTTGTCGTAGCCTCTGCCGCAGTAGAAGTATTTTTTATTTTGCGACTCAATACCGGATAGTGGTAGTCGGGGTACACAAACCCGACTGCGTCAAATACCCGGTCGAGCCTCTTCTTTTTTCGGCCTCCGAAGGCTGCTGATAACGCAGTGTTCTCAGCCTTCGAATATGCCCCAAGCAGTTCGTCACTTAATGTTTCAATGCTTTTCAACCAGTCGTCATCAGGTTCAACAAATTTATCTGCATATTTGAATGTGTACTTCAGTCTGACCAGTCCGCCTTCGTCGGACTCTTTGATGGTCTCCTTCGGCATTTCCCACTTTTCTGCAAGTGGCCATACCCTGAAGGCAATGTGCTCTTGGACCAAGTCCCTTGACCCAATAAAAGAGCAGATAACCCCGAAGGCCCTTTGGCATTCCTCGGCCGCTTCATCCATTTCAACCTTCGGCCTTCGTAGTCCGAAGCGTTGCCAGATGGGGCGCATAATAATACTCTTGACATTTTCTTGCGCTGATAAGTCATTCTTTACATAGAACCATTCAGTCATCCAGGCTCCGGGCCACCTCTTCCGAAAGGTCGGCACAGGGCAGCTTGACCCGGAGCGGGCACCGAAGCTGTAGCACCCAAAGTTGTTGTGATATTGTTCTTTTCCCCAGGGCTTCGTCTCATATAATAACTCATGAATGTTGCAGAAGCTTTTAGCATTTGGTTCCAAACCTTGGCTTCTCGCAGCCCACACAAACACCCCCATTCTTATGATGGCTTCGGGAGTAATTTGATGCAGATAGACTTGAAATGTCTTTAGTACCTCAATAACAAAGTTGCTTAAGGGGAATCGAAGCCCAGCCTTGAGGAAGCTTCGGAAGATTACGACCTCATCTTCTTCAGGGGTGGGAGAAGTCTTTTCTCCAGCGTCAGCCCTCACAATAGATATATCTCGAAAATACCGCCCCCTCATATTATCAATATGACTCTGCTTGATAGTGGTCTTCCCGAAAACTGTGTGGCTTGGTCGCCACGGTCGATCTTCGGCCTCTTCCCCACCACTTTCTACATCAAAACTGTCGCTGTCATCAGTATCTTCGGACAGACCTTCAAGAATTTCCTTGGTGATTTTCTCTGTATTGGTCTCCGCCATCGCCATAATGAACCCCAAGTTCTTCTCTTCGTCAAGACTCAGCTTCGTCTCAGCAGTGATCTTCTTACCTTCAGACATCTTCGGAAGCGCTAAAAAACTGTTTCCAAGTCCGAAGCTTCAAAATCAAAAAGATCAGCAAATCTTAGTGCACACGAGCTAAAAATTTAGTGGGCCGAAGCAGATGGCAAGTGTGCGTACCAAATAAGTTTGCGGTATGATCTTATTTATATCCCCGGGGCGGTGAAAATTAAAAGACCCCGCTTGTCAGTGAGTGTTGCTATTCTAGCAAAGGGAAGGTGTTTTTTCGGACCTTCGGCTCAGGGCCTTCGTCCATTTCGCAATCTGAATTTATTATTGACAAATTAATATTGCGAGGGGCTACTGTTGGGGGCCTTCGTCCTCCGAAGGTCCTCAAAAACATGATTTGACAATGTTTTCCAAGTGGACTATGTGAACAGGTGCTTTCGGATTCAGAACTATGAATATGAAGTACGGTCAGGACGAAGCCTGAACCAGACGAAGGACGGGCTGATTACCAAGCTCTGCGAAGGGAGGTGTATAGCCGAAGCTGTGCGCAGGGAAGCTTCGTCGCGATAGCAGAGGGGGGAACCGACTTAAAGATGAAAAGACTACGTGGACCTTAACAGATTTCCATAAGTCATTGAGAAATGTAATGGACATGGATGTAATTTTACGTGGGCTGCGTCCCGCGTCTATAAATAGGTGAACAGTACTCCCGTACTGTTCACGCTGACTTGGCATTTGCTTTTGCGTCACGCTTGTACTTTTACCTTCTCTCAGGACCGAAGGTACATTTGTAATTTAAAATCATTTCTATCTTTCCATGATTAATAGAAATGATTTTATGATGATGTTCATATCATATTTCATGCTTTATATAAAACCTTCGTCATTACTTGTTACATTTACGAAGGTATGTCTCTTAGGACCTTCGTCCAAAACTCATTATTTCCCGAAGGGGAATAATGTTCCGAAGGACGAAGGACTTTAACATTTAACACTTTTTATGTTGCCTTGTTCTTAACTCTTAGCATTTGAGAACAAGTCCCCAACAATGCCCATCTTAGTGACCAAAATTGTCAGCCTGACATGTATAGAGTACTTTATTTTAAATGTATGCTATTAAGAGTTTTTCTTACAGGCTTTATGAAGCTACAATGGGATTTAAATGAAACAATGGAGTTAGGACCATTAGTTGTTAAGGCACTGGGGGTTAACAACGGTGAGACAGGGGAAGGTTGGATGCTATAACACTGAGAGTAGAGATTAAAGAAAAAAAGACCAATATGTGAGGGAAACTGAAATGATATAAAAGCTGATGGGTTAGTTTTCAAGAGCTATAAGTGAGATTACCTCTGCATTGAATGGACTTAAATGTGGGTAGGATTTTAATCTAGCTTCAACTTTTGTTTTAGGCTTTATGGAACACATTGAACACTGTCTTCTAAAGTTTCACTGATACAAATGATTCTTGCCATTTCATGTATACGTTGATTTTTTTCTCTGACATTATTCTATTATTTTTTGGTACATGTTTGCTTCTGTGGAATGTAACACTTAAATGTCACTGAACTGCAGGTAGTATGGGGGAGGATTTCAATGGTTGATGCAGAGAAGAGGCTGTCAAGAAATGCATTGGAGGATGTTGATAATCATTTTTCGTCTTGCTTTCTGATAGGTTCTAAATGATTTTGCATGCAAAAGAGAGCTCGTTTCTCAATTCTTAGCAAATAAATGATTTTGGAACTGGGGCAGGTCAGAGTCAAGAGCATGTTCATTCCACGTATATTGGTTTTGTCACTTGTTTTTGGTGATTCCAGATCTGAATGACTGACATTCTGTCTCTCCATCGATATTTAATAGTAAGGCAAGGTTTGAGACCTGGATTTATTGGGTACTGTTGTGCTGCAACAACCTTTAAACAAGGAGGCTTCTAATTCATCTCTACCAACAGTCCTATATAGACCTAATAACCTTGCCTACGACACTACCAAAATAGCAATACCCATTCCAAAAAGCTTGTATAGACCAAAACAGTAGTATTTTTTTGACTGGAGGTGACTATGAGACTGTGATTGCAACACAAACAAATTTAGATCCATAGTTTTTCGTTTATATATGCAATTTCAATCTTTTGATCCATAGTTTTTTGCTTGCAGGTATGGGGCTTGGATTGCATGAGGGAAGGTATCTGCTATTGTCTAGTATAACAAAAGACAAATGTAGGTTCCAAATGTAGGTTCCCTGTTAATTAAATCAATCGGAGATGTTTTGCTTGCAATATTGTTGCCTTTGTTTTCCCAAGTATGCACGTGCAGGCTTGTCCTTTTTGCTACTTGATAAAACAAACAAAGTATTTATACCCTGAAATTTACAACTTGTTGTTTTCATAATCTGAAATCATGGTGTGCTAGAGTTGCTGGAGGCAAAGCATAAATAACTAAATATAAGGACAACTCATGGACTGCCTTCAATTTTTTTCTTAGCTATTTAGGATCCATTGCCACAGCATGTTTTTAGGCTTTATCTTATAGGTTGAAGGTAAATAGAAACATATTCCTAGAACTGTGGGTATTCCTTAGAATTTGTTTAGTATCCATTGTAGCAACATGATTTTAGGCTGTAATATAATTAAATTTAGTTTCAAAAAGTATCAGTCACAAGCACATCATCTATCACTACAGGAATTCTAAAGATTCCCGTCGGCCAGGGCCAAAGCCGACGGGAATAGGGTAATTCCCGTCGGCTACCTAGCAGCCGATGGGCATTATATTAATTCCTGTCGGCCTCTGTCAGGGCCGACAGGAATTATATTAACTCTCGTCGGCCAAGTCACAAGCCGACGGGGATTATATTAACTCCCGTCGGCCAAGTCACAAGCCTACGGGGATTAACTTATTCTTGTCGGCCCCGTATTCTGGCCGACGAGGATTAAACTTTTATGAGCCAGGCCGCGCACGCGCAGACTCATTTCTTCTCCGTTCACTACTTCTCAAAACGCCACCGACCAGGAAGAGCTCAACGTCGTCGCTGCCCCCGAGCGCCGCGCGCCGCCCCTAGCCTGAGCGTCGCCACCCCTTGCCCGCCCCAGAGCGCCGCCGCCTCCGCCCGAGCGCCGCTGCCCCTAGCCCCCAAGCGCTGCCCCCCATCCCGCCCCCCAGAGCTCCACCCCCAACAAGCCGTCGCCGTCCACAAGCGCCGTCGTCTGCTGGTGTCCCGACGCGCCGGTCAGCCACCGCAACCGAGGGCTCGCCATCCGATCTGTGTTCGAGTCATCGAGGTATAATCCTATACCTAAATGTAAATAAATATGTGATTATTTTTGTCGGTTTTTTTGTGGCCGACGGGAGTTAACTTTTATGTGATTAGAGTTAGTTTAAATCTGTTAATTGATAGTGATATTAGTCTTCATATGACTTTATACATTGTAGTTGATATTTTAAATTTTATGTTGCAAATATAAACGATATGGTTTGATGTTATTAGTTAATGAATTTGATGGTGAATGTGATGTGTTATACAAATAGTAATTATTACAAATGTTGATTGTTGTGAATATTGTTAATTGATGAATGTCATGTATGTATGTATGTATTGATTATACTACCTCATTGTTGTAATTATATATATACCATACATGGTATGTACGTGACATGTAGAAACATGAATGTCTCACACACACTCTTACTCGTACGTACACAACTACAATAATGGGTGATAGACGTGATTGAATGTATGAAGGTTTCAAGAAGGGTGGGTGTAACACAAGTGAATGGTTTGCCAAGACTCAGATGTTTCTGGACCATTCAGCTGCTTTGTCACAAATAGATAATATTAGGTGTCCATGCAAAAAATGTATAAATATGACGAGGCACACCAAGAGGCAAGTCACACTACACCTGTGTTCGCGTGGTTTTATGCCAGGCTATAAGGTCTGGTATCTCCACGGGGAGTCACACCTTGAACGAGCAGCAGAAGTAGAAGTTGATGATGGTGAAGATGTTGATAGGATGGACCATATGGTTGAGGATCTGCAGCCTGAATTGGCCCCATATCATCATGATTCACCAACACCGGAGGTTCAGAAGTTCTTCGACCTCCTCAAAGTGTCAGAAGAGCCTCTTCATGGGCACGCCGATGTGACCATTCTCGAATCCGTGACACGACTCATGTCAATCAAGTCCAAGTTTGCATTCTCTATTAATTGTTACAAAGAGCTCGCGGATTTGATTAGCGAGGTTCTTCCTGTGGGTCACAAGATGCCCAAAGACATGTACCAGTCCAAGAAATTGCTTGAAGGTCTTGATATGGAGTATGAGAAGATTGATGTTTGCCAGGACAACTGCATGCTTTTTTGGAAGGAACATGGCAGAGAGCAGAAATGCTTAAATTGTGGGAAGTCGAGGTACGTGGAGCTTGTAAATGAAGATGGGGAGAAGGTGGTGAAAAAGGTTGCACATGAACAACTTCGGTACATGCCTCTCACTCCTAGAGTGAAACGTTTGTTTCTCTCGAGGAAGACCGCTATGCACATGAGGTGGCATAAAGATTGTACGGACAGACAAGATGGGTTAATGGTGCACCCGTCAGATGGTGATGCATGGAAGGCTCTTGACAACTTTGATCCAGAGTTTGCTAGCGATGCAAGAAACGTTCATATCGGCTTGGCAACTGATGGTTTCACGCCTTTCAATATGACTGCTGCATCGTATTCATGTTGGCCTGTCATTGCCATACCGTACAACCTTCCACCTACTCTTTGCATGAAATATGAGTTTATGTTCCTATGTCATGTTATACATGGGCCTGAGAATCCTGGCGTACGCCTCAATGTGATGCTTCAACCACTGATTGAAGAGTTACAGAAGCTATGGCAAGGAGTGGAAGCCTATGACTGCTTCAAGAAGCAGAAATTCAATCTTCGTGTTGCATATCTGTTCTCGGTTCATGATTTTATGGCGTATGGTATTTTCTCTGGATGGAGCGTGCATAGTAGATTGACGTGTCCTTATTGTGCTAAAGATACAGATTGTTTTCGTCTTAGTGCTGGTGACAAGATATGTTACTTTGATTGCCATAGATGTTTTCTACCCTTCAATCACCCCTTCAGAAGGCAGAGAAAGGAGTTTAGGAAGGGCACCATCGTCATGAAGGGACCGCCCAAGCGACATAGTGGGATAGAAATTACAGAAGAGCATAGGAAACTTGTCCTAGATGAGAGTGGGAAATGGTATCAAGGTTTTGGTGAGGAACATAACTGGACTCACATATGTGGCTTGTGGGAGCTTACTTATGCTAAGTCATTGATTTTGATGCACAACATCGACGTCATGCATCAAGAGAGTAACTTTTGCCAAGCCCTCATAAATACATGCATGGTTTTCCCTAATAAAACGAAAGACAATGACAAGGAAAACATGGATTTAGCCGTGATATGTGATCGTCCAACCCAAGTGCTTAGAGAAAATGGAGGCAAACCAAAAGCTGACTATTGTCTGAAACCTAAGCAACGGAAAGAAGTGATGAAGTGGATGAATGATATTAAATTCCCTGATGGTTGTGCTGCTGGTTTTAGAAGATCTGTGAACTTGAAGACAATGAAGATGAATGGACTGAAGAGCCATGACTTCCACATAATTATGGAAAGGCTCATACCTGTAATGTTTCGTGGGTACATTTCCGATGCTGTGTGGAAAACATTAACTGAAGTTAGCTATTTCTACATACAGTTGTGTGCTAAAGAAATCAGAAGAGATGTGATGGAACAGCTGGAGAAAGAGGCACCAGTGCTTTTGTGCAAATTGGAAAAAATATTTCCACCGGGTTTCTTCAATCCTATGTAGCATCTCTTTATACATCTTCCATATGAGGCTAAGGTCGGTGGTCCTGTTCAGTACAAGTGGATGTTTCATATAGAAAGAGCATTAAAGAAGCTTAGAGCAATGGTGGGCAATAAGGCAAGAGTTGAAGGATGTATTACGAAACAATTTAACCTGAAGGAGGTAGCACACTTCACAAGATGTTACTTTGCAGAAGAACATAATGTATTTTCTCGAAAGAAGAGGTACCATGATGATGAATGAGAGATGCCTACGTGTAGTGATCTTTCGATTTTTCAGACAAACGGCAAAGCCGTTGTCCACCCAAGGCATATCACCTCTCTATGAAAGAACAGAAGTATGCTTTACTGTACATGTTCACGAATATGTTTGAGGTGGAGAAATACTTTGTGTAAGACTTATTTCCTTAAATTGTTCATATGTGAATTAGTTTATGTTATCAAATATCTCATGTCATACAATAATATTTGACAACAAGTTTGATGAACAAAACACGAGGTGTCTCGGTAGGCCAACAGTGAGATACATAGACAGATTGCGATGCGATGGAATGCATGGGCGACCTAATTTCATTATGTGGCTTCGGGACCGTGTAAGTCTCAATTATATGGCTCCACGACCTAATTTTAGTTAACTAATATTACAGAATTTGCTAATGCTTTGTGGCATAATTGACAGTTTGGGGAGGAAAAGAATTTGAATGATGACTTACGTCAGTTATCCATGGGAAGCGTAACTGCCAAAAGCTATGGACGTTACGACGTCAATGGATATCGCTTTCGTTCAAGCATTTTTGAATCTAGTCATCCTATGTCCGCCACTCAAAATAGTGGAGTCGTTACTAGGGCAACCGATATGGAAGGACACGAAGCCTGCTATTACGGGAAAATCAAAAATATAATCGAGATTACATTTGCTCGAAATAAGCCTTTAGTGCTAGTTTTCTTTGAGTGTAAATGGTATGACCTGAAGTATTATAGGACCGAATTTGGGATGACACAGATCCAATCTGAAAAATTGCTTCAAGGACACGACACATATATCCCTGCCCATTGTAGCATCCCAAAAATTCAAATCTTGAAATTTTCTCAAACTCGTTCTAAATTCAAAATGAATTTCAAATTTCATTTCAAAATGTTTGTTTGCGAGTTGATATCAACAAATAAAATATAGTGGTCTATATTCTCTCCAAAATCCTCCTCAAAATATCCTACAAATATTTCCCCAGTGATCCCCTCAAATTCTTTCTAGAAATACTGCCCAGATATTTCACCAGTAACCCCCCCTCAATTTCTTTACAGAAATATTGCCCAGATATTCCACCGATATATCTCCAAGTATTTTCCTCCTGAGAAATACCTTCTGAATCATTTTTCAAGTCCCTACAAATATTTTATTCATAACTTTCCTCATGCTCATACGTATATGTATGCCTCCGGTGTCATACGTTGAGCTCTACAAGCTAATTACACTCATATAAGACAAATCCATGCTAATCTCCCACTAATCCTCTCATCCCTCCCCCTAATCCCCCCACCATGGCTATAAATAGAGGGGCAAGGGCCTCCTCTCATCCCACCCCAAGCCATTTCATGGCAACTCTCCCCCCACATGCCCACTCCACCTCCCACACAAGCACACACTAGCACAAGGATCGTTCGGTCGTTCTTCGATCGTTTGTCCCCCTGTTCTTAGTTTTTTCGTTCGTTCGTCCGATCGTTCGATCGTTCGTCCGATCGTTCATGGTTCGTTCGTCCGTTCGTCCGATCGTTCGTCCGTTCGTTCGTCCAAATAATCTTTGTCCTGTCGTTATGCTGCCGAAATTCCGATCGTTCGTTCGTTCGATCATTCGATCGTTCATCATTCATTCATAATTCCTATTCATCGTTCATCATTCGTTCATAGTCCCTATTCATCATTCTTCCAGATAATCTTTGTCATGTCGTTATGCTGCCAAAATTCTGATCGTTCATTTGTCCGATCATTCGATCGTTCGTCCGTTCGTTCATAGTTCCTATTCATCGTTCATCGTTCATTCATACTCACTATTCATCATTCATCGTTCGTTCATACGGACTATTCACCATTACTATTCATCGTTACTATTCACAGTTACTATTCATCATCGTTACTATTCATCGACACTAATCACCATCATTACTATTTATTGTTGCTATTCAACGACACTATTCACCATCGTTACTATTCATCATTGTTACTATTTATCGATGATATCTGTGGTAACTTTTTCGTCGTCACTATCCATCATTACTATTCATCATTACTATGCATCGATCATCCGATCACCCCAAATTTCAACTACTCATCCATCATGTTGTCCAGTCCACCTAAGACCAGCCAGACCCATATTCCAGTCATATGAACTCTGGTGACTGTGATTTTCCTTCCAGTAGGGAACTTCCCATCTGGTCACCCATCCCAGGTTTCTCCAAGTTGAGCACGCTTAACTTTGAGATTCCTTCGAACCAGACTCCCAAACTCCGATTCCAATAATTCTTGTTTCTAAATTCTTATCGAATTATTCCCTATCCAACCATGTCAGCCCTTAAGCATGGTTCATGTTCCAGAATACTTCCAAAATACTCTTGTCCAATATTCTGCCTATAACTCTCCTGTTCATACTAAGTCATACGATTCATTCGTCACTATTCTCACCAACAGTGAACTTCACTGTGCTACACCACACATACCCAGCTATAAATACACCTAGCTACCCTCTCCCTCTCCACACACACTCAACACCCTTAGCCAAGGCAAACACCCCACCCACTCAATTACTCCGCTCTACCGGCTACACGTATAGTGTCGCTTTGCCTCCAGTCCACCCTCCTGGTAAGCACCTCCGCTCCACCACCAGCAGTATCTCAACACCACATGACACATATTCTACTCAAGACACTACCCATCCATATATCGCTATTCTGATCACTATACTAAATATTTGTTGGTATACTTGCTGGTTTGTATGTTTTCTTATTCATGTTGCATAGTTATCGGAGCGTTCGTGCCGTCTCGTGGAGGCCAGATCTGCAAGTCTACGCCAGGCAGTGGAGCTAGAAGCCAGTTCCGCGAGCTCCCCTTTCCCCTTCACCGGATAAGCACGGCAAGCTCACTGGATCCCTTTGATGCATAAATTACCTATGATTTTTCAACCACAACCCTCAGCCTGTTATTTTATGCATGATATGATTTTGAGACAAGTTATTATGGCCACCCAGCCACTTGCCGCAATCAATCCTTGATATATTTGTTACAAATGATTTGAGAAAAGGTGTGAGTTTTCAAAAGAAAATGCTTTTCAAAATGTGTATGATGAAGGGTTTTCACCCTTATCACCTTTGAGTAGGGATGATCAGGGACTCCCTGGTTTAGGGGAGGGCCTAAGGTGAGGCTTAGCTGGTTTAGGTGTGAGCAGAAGGATTGTCCCCTCACATAAGGACCGGTTTGTCATCCTTCACTACCTGCACTCATGATAAGTACAACCACTCGAGACTGTATGGGCAGTCACTCAATCTGAACTCGTACGGTCTAAACCCTAGGGTTATGAAGGCTGGGGAACACCGGGAGGATAAGGAGGGGGAATGTTTTGTCCGGTTTGGACATGGCGGTGACCTGACTCCTTCCGATATAACCATTAAGGTGGGGATGTGCGAGGAAAGAAAGAGATTCGGTATTCGGGTCTTACGACGGTGAGATCATAGAAACTAGACTAGTGGGTAAAGTGTACCCCTCTGCGCAGAGTTCAAATCTATTCGAATAGTCTGTGTCCACAGGAATGGACGAGTCTAGTGTGGTATGACAATTAGTGTTTTGTTTTCCAAAAAAGGTTCTTTTGAAAAGTGGTTTTTAAAAGGTCTAGCGGTTGAGCCGTGAGCTATGGTGGACGGGAAGTCCAGTAGCTGTTTTTGAAAATGAAAACCAGCGGGAAACTGCTGACATACCTGGATGGTTTAGTCCAGGGGATTTTATTCTATATTGAAAAACTTCTTGCTCCTTTGGGAGAGGATGCGTTTTGAAAAATACAAAATGTTTTACAAAATAACCCTGCATAAAATATTGTTGTTTCCGCAAAATATCCTGAGTCCACATATTCCATGCATTATATCTGATTTCCCCATTCCGCGGGTGAAGGTGACCTGCTGAGTACGTTTGTACTCACCCTTGCTTATTTGTTGTTTTTTCAGAAAGGAGATCGGGTAAGAGTTACGACTGTTCCCAACCTTGCCTGTGGCTGTTGGACTGCTGATTTGCTTCGCTGCGTATATCGGGCTGCTTCAGCCCCACTCTGATGATATGTCCCAAGTTGTGGACCAACTCTTATAGTTGTTCGCCACCTTTATAGGTTTGTCTCGTTTAAGCAGATCTGGAACTATCTGATGTATAAATGTGTTTACTAGCCTCCTAGGACTAGCATTTGCATCACATTTGAATCCTAGAGGATCTGGGGCGCTTCAGATGGTATCAGAGCTGTTAGGTTGGCCGCAGGACGTAACCCTTAGCCTGATCCAAAAGTTTTTGAGTCAAAACTATTTTCTTAAAAAAAATTATTGCTCTCATCCCTTCATTTCAATAATGCTTTCCCCTTTTCCTTCTCTTAGAAGTCAGATGGAGGTTCGTTGCCAAACCAACTTGTGCCAGAATGAAGATGGTTTCCCCAAGTTGCTGAGAGCATGCACAGTTCGCCTCGGAATCAGGAGCCAGCCAGAGTATGATGGTCATGAATTCATCGAGCATGGCACAGAGAAGTGTGTTGTGACTGTATACATTGGATCCAGTCTGCATCATGTGGAATGGAGTGTCACTGCTACTGGGCACAGATTCAAAGACACCTGCCAAGTCGTCGCTCGCAAGGCATTGAGGGCCCTGTGTCAGATCTATGAAGAAGAAGTGGCCGACACCTCGCTCAGATTCTTTCCACCCTTTTAGAGAGACCGTCCCATTTGGATGGCCAGGATGCGTGCATTGGAAGGGCAGCAGCTGCTTGAGGACGACCACACAGTCGTGTACCTCACAGCATACCTGCTCACCCTGGATGCCCAGTATGATTTCTTGGCTCAGCACCACCGTCAGATGATTGCCCGAGCAGAAGATGCAGAGAAGCGCAACCATCAGCTCCATGTGGATCTCACCATAGCTCAAGCCCGTGTAGCTGCCTTGGAAAGTCGTGAAGTCATTGTTGTTGAAGCCCTAAAGCATGCCAAGGATGAGCACGTCCAGAAGTTGATGGAGGCCTATTTGGTAACCCATAACCAACGTAGAGCCCTGCGGATCCAAGAGCCCGTTTCATCCAACCCAGTTCAACCCAGGAGAGCTGAATATCCCCAGATTCTTGAAGGTCACCCGGTCTCTATCAGAGGAGAGGAGAAGGCTTGGGAACTCCCGGAAGGAGCCATAGTCTTGAAAGGAATTCCGGTCTTCCCTCAGGCTATGGATAAGCAAGAGCACCCCGAGTCCTCCTAAGATCCCCCGCCAGAGTTGTTTGAGCCCCTCACCATGAAGAAGATTCCAGGAACATCCCTCAAAGTCAAGGAAGAAGCTGCAAGCACCCCGCTAGTCCTGCCGCCCTCTGAGGAGCTACAAGAGCCAGTCCCGCTTGAAGAAGAGTTCGACCCCGTCTTGCCATCTCAGTTGCCGCCAGAAGAAGTCATCAACATCAGTTCCCTCTTGACCCATCGTGGAGATGTCTCAGATTGAAGTTGTGCGCCAGCCTTGCCAGAAGAGAAGCTTGAAAGGGAAATGTGCCCTTGGGCCATTTCTAAGTATTTTGGTGATTGAGTGCCAACGCAAGTGCTTTTGTGTTGAACTATGCAATGTGGTGAACAAAGTGCAAATAAAGTCAAAAGGTATGTTTCTAGACTTAGTACATTGTTTTATGGACTAATGTATTGTGTCTAAGTGCTAGAAACAGGAAAGATTGAATTGGAAATGAGATGGCTTTGTTCTGCCAAAGTCTGCTCAGTCTGGGTGCACCGGACAGTGTCCGGTGCGCCAGGCTGGCTCTAGCGAACAGGCTGCTCTCGGGACTTCGACGGTGGTGTACGACTATAATTCACCGGACTGTCTGGTGGTGCACCGGACTGTCCGGTGAGCCGTTCACAGGCGAACTCGTCGCTCTCGGGAGATGATTAACGGCGTACGGCTAAAATTCACCGGTCTATCCAGTGGCGCACCGGACTGTCCGGTGAGTCAACAGTCAGTCGAGGCAACGGTCGGCCAAGGATTCCGTGCGTGACGCGTGGCCGAGCCAACGGTCACATTGGTGCACCGGACTGTCCGGTGTGCACCGGACAGTGTCCGGTGCGCCAACGGCTCGCAGACTCCAACGGTCGGCTTCGCCAAATAAGGAAGGATATCTGCACCGGACAGTGTCCGGTGGTGCACCGGACTGTCCGGTGCGCCAGTCTACAGAAGGCAAGATCTGCCTTCCCGGATTGCTCTCAACGGCTCCTAGCTGCCTTGGGGCT
Source organism: Zea luxurians (assembly GCA_029449295.1). Classification (NCBI taxonomy): domain Eukaryota; kingdom Viridiplantae; phylum Streptophyta; class Magnoliopsida; order Poales; family Poaceae; genus Zea; species Zea luxurians. The sequence continues at coordinate 79,462,326 of JAOPSE010000005.1, forward strand.
ATAAAAGGGACCCCTAGGCGCATGGAGGAGTACACCAAGCATTCCTTGAGCACTCTTGATCACTCACACTCCATTCTTGCGCACTTGTTTGACATTCTAGTGATTTGAGCTCCGTTCTAGTGTGCTAGTCTTTTGAGCTTAAGTCTGGGTCTTGTGTGTGTATTTGCTGTGATCTTAGTGTCTTGTGTGAGTTGCTAATCCCTCCCTTACTCCGTGCTTCTTTGTGAACTTCAAGTGTAAGGACGAGAGGCTCCAAGTTGTGGAGATTCCTCGCGAACGGGATTAAGAAAAGCAAGCAAAACACCGTGGTATTCAAGTGGGTCTTTGGACCGCTTGAGAGGGGTTGATTGCAACCCTCGTCCATTAGGACGCCACAACATGGAGTAGGCAAGCGTTGGTCATGGCCGAACCACGGGATAACCATCGTGCCATCTCTGTGATTGATATCTTGTGGTTATTATGTTTTGTTGAAGACTCCTCCATAGCCACTTGGCGATTATTGTGCTAACGCTTAACCAAGTTTTTGTGGCTTAAGTTTCAAGTTCTACAGGATCACCTATTCACCCCCCCTCTAGGTGCTCTCAATTGGTATTAGAGCCGTTCTCTTCACAAAGGGACTAATCGCCCGAAGAGATGGATCCTAAGGGGAAGGGAATCGTGATCAACGATAAGGAGAAGGTGTCCTTCGTCAACGAGCCGAAGAATGACAAGCCTACCGACTCGGGCTCGGGCCACAAACGCAAAGATGGGAAGAAGAAGAAGACGAGACGCATCAAGGAGATCGTCTACTACGACGACAGCGATGAGTCCACTTCTTCCCAAAAGGATGACTACGACTACGAGAAACAAAAGACGGTTAATTCGAATTTTTCTTTCGATTGTTCTCGTATTCCTCAAAGTTCAAATTCACATTTGCTCTCCATTCCTCTTGGCAAGCCTCCACACTTTGATGGGGAGGACTACGGATTTTGGAGCCACAAAATGCGTAGTCACCTGTTCTCTCTCCATCCAAGCATATGGGAGATTGTTGAGAATGGAATGAAATTTGATAGCTCGGATAGTCCTATTTTTATTAATGAATAGATTCATAGAAATGCACAAGCTACTACTGTGTTGTTAGCCTCCTTGTGCAGGGACGAGTACCATAAGGTGAGCGGCTTGGACAATGCCAAGCAAATCTGGGACACCCTCAAGATCTCTCATGAGGGGAACGATGTCACCTTGCTCACCAAGATGGAGTTGGTAGAGGGAGAGCTTGGAAGATTCGCAATGATAAGGGGCGAGGAGCCAACCCAGACATACAACCGGCTCAAGACCCTTATCAACAAAATAAGGAGCTACGGAAGCACGCGATGGACGGACCACGACGTCGTCCGTCTAATGCTAAGGTCCTTTACCGTTCTTGATCCACATTTGGTGAATAATATTCGTGAGAATCCTAGGTACACCAAGATGTCGCCCGAAGAAGTCCTTGGGAAGTTCGTAAGCGGGCAAATGATGATCAAGGAGGCGAGATACATGGACGACGCGTTGAACGGTCCAATCCATGAGCCTCAACCCATTGCTCTCAAGGCAACGAGGAGCAAGGAGGTGCTACCTAGCAAAGTGGCGCAAGTTGAGGCGGCCGGGCTCAATGATGAAGAGATGGCCCTCATCATCAAGCGCTTCAAGACGGCGCTAAAGGGTCGCAAGGGACAGCCAAGCAAGACCAAGGCCAAGGGGAAGCACTCATGCTTCAAATGTGGTAAGATTGGTCATTTTATTGCTAACTGTCCTGATAATGAAAGTGACCAGGAAAAAGGGAACAAAAGGGAGAAGAAGAAGAATTACAAGAAGGCCAAGGGTGAGGCACACCTCGGAAAGGAGTGGGATTCGGATTGTTCCTCCTCCGACTCCGACAATGAAGGACTCGCCGCCACTGCCTTCAACAAGTCATCCCTCTTCCCCAACGAGCGTCACACATGCCTCATGGCGAAGGAAAAGAAGGTATGTACTCGAGACAGTACTACTTATGATTCTTCCAGTGATGATGAGTCCAGCGATGAGGAATTAGATTACTCTAGTTTGTTCAAGGGATTGGATAGAAACAAAATTGATAAAATCAATGAATTGATTGATGCCTTGAATGAAAAGGATAGACTTTTAGAAAAGCAAGAGGATTTGTTGTATGAAGAACATGATAAATTTGTAGAGGCACAAAAAGCTCATGCTTTGGAAGTTAAAAGAAATGAAATGCTTTCCTATGAACTATCTACTTGTCATGAAACCATTGCTATTTTAAAAGGTGTTAATGATGATTTAAATGCTAAACTAGAAGTAGCTAGTAAATCTAACTCTTGTGTAGAACATGTTTGCACTAGGTGTAAAGATTTTGACATTGATGCTTGTAGTGAACACCTAATTTCAATTTCAAAATTGAATGATGAATTGGCTAGTCTTAATGCCCAACTTAAGACTAGCAAAAGTGAATTTGACAAGCTAAAATTTGCAAGGGATGCCTACACGATTGGTAGACACCCCTCAATTAAGGATGGACTTGGCTTCAAGAGGGAAGCCAAGAACTTGACAAGCCATAAGGCTCCCATCTCCGCCAAGGAGAAAGGGAAGGCCCCTATGGCTAGTAGTACTAAAAAGAACCATGCTTTTATGTACCATGATAGGAGACAATCTAGAAATGCTTATAAGTGTTGTAATGCTTATGATGCTTTTGATTTTCATGCTATGACTGCTTCTAGTTCCCATGTTATGCATGATAGAAATGTTGCTAGGAGAAATGTTGTTCATAATATGCCTAGGAGAAATGTTGTTAATATTCCTAGGAAAGTTAATGAACCTTCTACAATATATCATGCTTGCAATGCTTCATTTGCCATTTGTAGAAAGAATAAGAAGGTGATTGCTAGGAAGTTAGGGGCAAGATGCAAGGGCGATAAAACTTGCATTTGGGTCCCTAAGACAATTGTGACTAACCTTGTAGGACCCAACAAGAGTTGGGTACCTAAGACCCAAGCCTAAATTTGCCTTGCGGGTTTATGCATCCGGGGGTTCAAGCTGGATTATCGACAACGGATGCACAAACCACATGACGGAGGAAAAGAGGATGTTCTCTTCCTACGTCAAGAACAAGGATCCCCAAGATTCAATCATACTCGGTGATGGGAACCAAGGCAAGGTAAAAGGGTTAGGTAAAATTGCTATTTCATCCGAGCACTCTATTTCTAATGTGTTTTTAGTTGAGTCGCTTGGATATAATTTGTTATCTGTTAGTCAATTATGCAATATGGGATATAATTGTCTATTCACAAATGTAGATGTGTCTGTCTTTAGAAGGTGTGATGGTTCACTAGCTTTTAAGGGTGTACTAGATGGCAAACTTTATTTGGTTGATTTTGCAAAAGAAGAGGCCGGTCTAGATGCATGCTTAATGGCTAAGACTTGCATGGGCTGGTTGTGGCATCGCCGCTTAGCACACGTGGGGATGAAGAACCTCCACAAGCTTCTAAAGGGAGAACACGTGATAGGTCTAACTAACGTGCATTTCGAAAAAGATAGACCTTGTGCAGCTTGTCAAGCAGGGAAACAGGTGGGAGGCTCTCATCACACCAAAAATGTAATGACCACATATGACCCTTGGAGATGCTTCATATGGACCTCTTCAGACCCGTCGCCTATCTAAGTATAGGAGGAAGTAAGTATGGTCTTGTTATAGTTGATGATTTTTCCCGCTTCACTTGGGTATTCTTTTTGCAGGATAAATCTGAAACCCAAGGGACCCTCAAGCGCTTCCTCAGGAGAGCTCAAAATGAGTTTGAGCTCAAGGTGAAGAAGATAAGGAGCGACAATGGGTCCGAGTTCAAGAACCTTCAAGTGGAGGAGTTTCTTGAGGAGGAAGGGATCAAGCACGAGTTCTCCGCTCCCTACACACCACAGCAAAATGGTGTGGTAGAGAGGAAGAACAGGACGCTCATCGATATGGCGAGGACAATGCTTGGAGAGTTCAAGACCCCCGAGCGCTTTTGGTCGGAAGCCGTGAACACGGCTTGCCACGCCATCAACAGGGTCTTCCTTCACCGCCTTCTCAATAAGACTTCGTATGAGCTGCTAACTGGTAACAAACCCAATGTGTCTTATTTTCGTGTATTTGGGAGCAAGTGTTATATTCTTGTGAAGAAAGGTAGAACTTCTAAATTTGCTCCCAAAGTTGTAGAAGGGTTTTTATTAGGTTATGACTCAAATACAAAGGCGTATAGGGTCTTCGACAAATCATCGGGTTTGGTTGAAGTCTCTAGCGACATTGTATTTGATGAGACTAATGGCTCTCCAAGAGAGCAAGTTGTTGATCTTGATGATGTAGATGAAGAAGACGTTCCAACGGCCGCGATACGCACCATGGCGATTGGAGATGTGCGGCCTCAGGAACAATTGGAGCAAGATCAACTGTCTTTCTCAACAATGGTGCATACCCCAACCCAAGATGACGAACAGGTACCTCAAATGGAGGCGCATGATCAAGGGGGAGCACAGGATGTTCAAGTTGAAGAGGAAGAAGCACCTCAGGCACCTCCAACCCAAGTTCGAGCAACGATTCAAAGGAATCATCCCGTCGACCAAATTTTGGGTGATATTAGCAAGGGAGTAACTACTCGTTCTAGATTAGTTAATTTTTGTGAGCATTACTCCTTTGTCTCCTCTATTGAGCCTTTCAGGGTGGAAGAGGCCTTGCTAGATCCGGACTGGGTGTTGGCCATGCAGGAGGAACTCAACAACTTCAAGCGCAATGAAGTTGGACACTGGTGCCTCGCCCCAAGCAAAATGTTGTGGGAACCAAGTGGGTGTTCTGCAACAAACACGACGAGCACGGGGTGGTGACAAGGAACAAGGCTCGACTTGTGGCAAAAGGTTATGCCCAAGTCGCAGGTTTGGACTTTGAGGAGACTTTCGCTCCTGTGCCTAGGCTAGAATCAATTCGTATTTTGCTAGCATATGCCACTCACCATTCTTTCAGGTTGTACCAAATGGATGTGAAGAGCGCTTTCCTCAACGGGCCGATCAAGGAGGAGGTGTACGTGGAGCAACCCCCTGGCTTCGAGGATGAACGGTACCCCGACCACGTGTGTAAGCTCTCTAAGGCGCTCTATGGACTTAAGCAAGCCCCAAGAGCATGGTATGAATGCCTTAGAGACTTTTTAATTGCTAATGCTTTCAAGGTTGGGAAAGCCGATCCAACTCTTTTCACTAAGACTTGCGATGGTGATCTTTTTGTGTGCCAAATTTATGTCGATGACATAATATTTGGTTCTACTAACCAAAAGTCTTGTGAAGAGTTTAGCAGGGTGATGACGCAGAAATTCGAGATGTCGATGATGGGCGAGTTGAACTACTTCCTTGGGTTCCAAGTGAAGCAACTCAAGGACGACACCTTCATCTCCCAAACAAAGTACACGCAAGACTTGCTAAAGCGGTTTGGGATGAAGGACGCCAAGCCCGCAAAGACTCCTATGGGAACCGACGGACACACCGACCTCAACAAAGGAGGTAAGTCCGTTGATCAAAAAGCATACCGGTCAATGATAGGTTCTTTGCTTTATTTATGTGCTAGTAGACCGGATATTATGCTTAGCGTATGCATGTGTGCTAGATTTCAATCCGATCCTAAGGAGTGTCACTTGGTGGCTGTGAAGCGAATTCTTAGATATTTAGTCGCTACGCCTTGCTTCAGGATCTGGTATCCAAAGGGGTCTAACTTTGACTTGATTGGATATTCAGACTCCGACTATGCTGGATGTAAGGTCGATAGGAAGAGTACATCGGGGACGTGCCAATTCTTAGGAAGGTCCCTGGTGTCGTGGAACTCTAAGAAACAAACCTCCGTTGCCCTATCCACCGCTGAGGCCGAGTACGTTGCCGCAGGACAGTGTTGCGCGCAACTACTTTGGATGAGGCAAACCCTCTGGGACTTTGGCTACAATCTGAGCAAAGTCCCACTCCTATGTGACAGTGAGAGTGCTATCCGAATAGCGGAAAATCCTGTTGAGCACAGCCGCACAAAGCACATTGACATCTGGCATCACTTTTTGAGAGACCACCAGCAAAAGGGAGATATCGAAGTGTTTCATGTTAGCACCGAGAACCAGCTAGCCGATATCTTCACTAAGCCTTTAGATGAGAAGACCTTTTGCAGGCTGCGTAGTGAGCTAAATGTCCTAGATTCGCGGAACTTGGATTGATTTATAACATACATGTGTTTATGCCTTTGATCATGTTCCTTCTGCATTTTGTTGCTTACTTGTGGTGCTCAAGTTGTACAAACACTCCCTGGACCTCACAAGTCCTTTTTGCAAGTAATGCATATATTTAGGGGGAGATGTGCTACAACTTGACCCTTTGAGACTAACCGTGTGTTTGAGTTTGCTTGTTTTAGTCTCAAAGGAAGTTTGAAAGGGAAAAGGTGGACTTGGACCATGAAAGACTTCTACTGCACTCCGATGAGAGGGTAACTTATTCCAAGTTCATCTCATGTACTCTTATTGTCTCTGTATTCTTAATTGAAGATTTTGGTGAGGCAATGGGGTTAAAGGGCCAAGATTGATCCCGTTTTGGTGCTTGATGCCAAAGGGGGAGAAAATAAAGGCCAAAGCAATAGATGGATCAGCTACCACTTGAGAAATTTTGAAAATAGTAGATTAGAGCTTTTGGTTTGTCAAAACTCTTTTATTGTCTCTTTTGTCAAAAGTTGGCCTCTTGTGGGGAGAAGTGTTGATTATGGGAAAAAGGTGGAGTTTTTGAAATCTTTGATCAATTTCCTTTGGAATACCTCTCTTTATGTCTCTACAAGTGGATTTGACTTAGAGATAGGAATTTGAGTTTGATTTGCAAAAACAAACCAAGTGGTGGCAAAGAGTGATCCATATATGCCAAAATTGATTCAAAACAACTTTTGGTTTTCATTTGCATTGATATTGCACTTGTTCTAGTTGCTTATGTTGTGTTGGCATAAATCACCAAAAAGGGGGAGATTGAAAGGGAAATGTGCCCTTGGGCCATTTCTAAGTATTTTGATGATTGAGTGCCAACGCAAGTCCTTTTGTGTTGATCTATGCAATGTGATGAACAAAGTGCAAATCAAGTCAAAAGGTATGTTTCTAGACTTAGTACATTGTTTTATGGACTAATGTATTGTGTCTAAGTGCTGGAAACAGGAAAGATTGAATTGGAAATGAGATGGCTTTGTTCAGCCAAAGTCTGCTCAGTCTGGGTGCACCGGACTGTCCGGTGGTGCACCGGACAGTGTCCGGTGCGCCAAGCTGGCTCTGGCGAACAGGCTGCTCTCGGGACTTCGACGGTGGTGTACGACTATAATTCAACGGACTGTCCGGTGGTGCACCGGACTGTCCGGTGAGCCGTTCACAGGCGAACTCGTCGCTCTTGGGAGATGATTAACGGCGTATGGCTAAAATTCACCGGTCTGTCCGGTGGCGCACCGGACTGTCCGGTGAGTCAACAGTCAGTCGGGGCAACGGTCGGCCGAGGATTCCGCGCGTGACGCGTGGCCGAGCCAACGGTCACATTGGTGCACCGGACAGTGTCCGGTGCGCCAACGGCTCGCAAACTCCAACTGTCGGCTTCGCCAAATAAGGAAGGATATCTGCACCGGACAGTGTCTGGTGGTGTACCAGACTGTCCGGTGCGCCAGTCGACAGAAGGCAAGATCTGCCTTCCCGGATTGCTCTCAACGGCTCCTAGCTGCCTTGGAGCTATAAAAGGGACCCCTAGGCGCATGGAGGAGTACACCAAGCACTCCTTGAGCACTCTTGATCACTCACACTCCATTCTTGCGCACTTGTTTGACATTCTAGTGATTTGAGCTCCGTTCTAGTGTGCTAGTCTTTTGAGCTTAAGTTTGGGTCTTGTGTGTGTATTTGCTGTGATCTTAGTGTCTTGTGTGAGTTGCTAATCCCTCCCTTACTCCGTGCTTCTTTGTGAACTTCAAGTGTAAGGGCGAGAGGCTCCAAGTTGTGGAGATTCCTCGCGAACGGGATTAAGAAAAGCAAGCAAAACACCGTGGTATTCAAGTGGGTCTTTGGACCGCTTGAGAGGGGTTGATTGCAACCCTCGTCCGTTGGGACGCCACAACGTGGAGTATGCAAGCGTTGGTCTTGGCCAAACCACAGGATAACCATCGTGCCATCTTTGTGATTGATATCTTGTGGTTATTGTGTTTTGTTGAAGACTCCTCCCTAGCCACTTGGCGATTATTGTGCTAACGCTTAACCAAGTTTTTGTGGCTTAAGTTTCAAGTTCTACAGGATCACCTACTCACCCCCCCTCTAGGTGCTCTCAAAGCTGCCTAGTCTGAAGTTAGTTATGCCCAGTCCTCTGCATGCATTGGGTAGTGAAGTTTTTCTTCACTTTGGCTAGAGCCCTGCATGTATGAGAGGTAATCGTGTAGACTCGTGTTTTGCAAAACTATAATTGTGTGCCCCCCTAGGGCATTTCAAAATGAATTTTGCTTGATGTTTTCTCCCCATTTGAGTGCATATGTGATGCTTTAACGTTAGTGCTCATAAGTTACATTTAGCATAATTCTCAATTCAGGAGCCAAGCAATAGTAGTTATGCTTAGCCCCCGAATCTGAGTAGTCTGTGCTTTGGAAAAACTCTATTCTTCCCTTATTCAAAACATTTGATTTGTTTGTGCTTATCATTGCTGAGCTTGTGTGTTTTCTTTCTTTTTAAGAAAGGTTTTCTCTAAAAACATAGATCACAACTTAGAGCTAATCCTCACCTTATGCTTCCATTCTCATCTTAACCCTTCTCAAGAGAAAAGCACCTTACCCAAGAAGATACCAGGAAGCTTACCCTTGAAGCCTGGAATAAGCTACAGAAGAAACCAGTCCAGCCGCTCAGTCAAAAGGACCGACCGTGAGAATCAAAGCATTGTCCCTAAGTCAAAGTAAATAGAAAAGGAGGACAAAAGAAGTTATTACCATACAGAGAGGCAAAGATTCTTGAAACCAGAGACCACAAACATCAAGGTCATTGACCCCACCACTCACCCGTGCCTCCCCGCACGTGTGCCCGCCTCCATGCGCACCACCACCGCCCCACTTCCCCTTTGCAGCACACCCACTGCCGCCATCACCGCCAGCAACACCGTCCCCCCTCCCCTTGTTGCGTCTGCTGCTGCGTGGCACCTGCTCCATCACCGCCACTCCACACTCGAGCACCACCATCAGTGCTGCTCGCTTATAAATCCCCCACCAGCTCCCTCAGTTCCCATCCCAAGCAAAACACTCCCGATAAAAATCCCCTCTGCCAAATAGCAAGCAACTCCACTTTCCACTCCCTCGCCCCTAAGATCACAATGCTTGGTGATTATTGAGTTGAAGACTGTTGCACATGGTTCATAACCTTTGGTTTCCTCCTCTGTATGATGGTAATCCTCTTTGATAGAATCCTCCAGTGGGAAGAGCAAAGAGAAAGAAAGAAGCAGTGAAAAGAAGATAGTGAAGAGAAGATGAGAAGAAGGTTCTCCCAAAATCAACCCTGTGTCAGTCATCTCTCCGCAACCTGCTCAAGCAGCAACAGCAGAAGAAGGCCCCGTAACACCCTTGTTGTGAGGTACTTCAAGGAGTTCAAATCCCCAAGATTCAAGAGTTCTACCCTCATTCTTTTTAAGTGGGGTAGTGTTCCAGTAAGGTTCCTGCTATGGAGAAAAAGAAGAAGGCCTGTCGCAAGCTTGTGGAGGACCAGATCATCAAAGCATATGAGTTTCTGGATGAGAAGTGGTCACCCAAGTTTTGTTGATGAAGCACCAGAAGACTAATCTAGGAAGGAATCCATGTGGGAGTTCGCAAGAGGAAGGTTTGCGTGTTGGCATCAATGCTTCCTCAATAAGCTAGATGCCAAGCGAAAACCTAGAAGCCTGAAGATGATCTTTGAGTAGCCAGAATCAACGTTTGCAATCGGCAACCAGATGCTCCTCGAGGCCAGATTTTGTTGAAGCTCCATCTCCTCGAAGAGTCTGCAAAGTGAAGATATGTAGCTGAAGTAAAGTTATACTCATAACCCTTCTAAGCCGAATCTCGAGGACGAGATTCCTTTTAAGTGGGGTAGATTTGTAGTATCCCAAAAATTCAAATCTTGAAATTTTCTCAAACTCGCTCTAAATTCAAAATGAATTTCAAATTTCATTTCAAAATGTTTGTTTGCGAGTTGATATCAACAAATAAAATATAGTGGTCTATATTCTCTCCAAAATCCTCCTCAAAATATCCTACAAATATTTCCCCAGTGATCCCCCTCAAATTCTTTCCAGAAATACTGCCCAGATATTTCCCCAGTAACCCCCCTCAATTTCTTTCCAGAAATATTGCCCAGATATTCCACCAATATATCTCCAAGTATTTTCCTCCTGAGAAATACCTTCTGAATCATTTTTCAAGTCCCTACAAATATTTTCTTCATAACTTTCCTCATGCTCATACGTATACGTATGCCTTCGGTGTCATACGTTGAGCTCTACAAGCTAATTACACTCATATAAGACAAATCCATGCTAATCTCCCACTAATCCTCTCATCCTCCCACTAATCCTCTCATCCCTCCCCCTAATCCCCCCACCATGGCTATAAATAGAGGGGCAAGGGCCTCCTCTCATCCCACCCCAAGCCATTTCATGGCAACTCTTCCCCCCCACACACGCCCACTCCACCTCCCACACAAGCACACACTAGCACAAGGATCGTTCGGTCGTTCTTCGATCGTTCGTCCCCCTGTTCTTAGTTTGTTCGTTCGTTCGTCCGATCGTTCGATCGTTCGTCCGATCGTTCATGGTTCGTTCGTCCGATCGTTCGATCGTTCGTCCAAATAATCTTTGTCCTACCGTTATGCTCATTGTTACTATTCATCGATCATCCGATCACCCCAAATTTCAACTACTCATCCATCATGTTATCCAGTCCACCTAAGACTAGCCAGACCCATATTCCAGTCATACGAACTCTGGTGACTGTGATTTTCCTTCCAGTAGGGAACTTCCCATCTGGTCACTCATCCCAGGTTTCTCCAAGTTGAGCACGCTTAACTTTGAGATTCCTTCGAACCAGGCTCCCAAACTCCGATTCCAATAATTCTTGTTTCTAAATTCTTATCGAATTATTCCCTATCCAACCATGTCATCCCTTAAGCATGGTTCATGTTCCAAAAAACTTCCAAAATACTCTTGTCCAATATTCTACCTATAACTCTCCTGTTCATACTAAGTCAGATGATTCATTCGTCACTATTCTCACCAACAGTGAACTTCATTGTGCTACACCACACATACCCAGCTATAAATACACCCAGCTACCCTCTCCCTCTCCACACACACTCAACACCCTCAGCCAAGGCAAACACCCCACCCACTCAGTTACTCCGCTCTGCCGGCTACACACATAGTGTCGCTTTGCCTCCAGTCCACCCTCCTGGGAAGCACCTCTGCTCCACCACCAGTAGTATCTCAACACCACATGACACATATTCTGCTCAAGACTCTACCCATCCATATATCGCTATTCTGACCACTATACTAAATATTTGTTGGTATACTTGCTGGTTTGTATGTTTGCTTATTCATGTTGCATAGTTATCGGAGCGTTCGTGCTGTCTCGTGGAGGCCAGATCTGCAAGTCTACGCCAGGCAGTGGAGATAGAAGCCAGTTCCGCGAGCTCCCCTTTCCCCTTCGCCGGATAAGCACGACAAGCTCACTGGATCCCTTTGATACATAAATTACCTATGATTTTTCAACCACAACCCTCAGCCTGTTATTTTATGCATGATATGATTTTGAGACAAGTTATTATGGCCACCCAGCCGCTTGCCGCAATCAATCCTTGATATATTTGTTACAAATGATTTGAGAAAAGGTGTGAGTTTTCAAAAGAAAATGCTTTTCAAAATGTGTATGATGAAGGGTTTTCACCCTTATCACCTTTGAGTAGGGATGATCAGGGACTCCCTAGTTTAGGGGAGGGCCTAAGGTGATGGCTCAGCTGGTTTAGGTGTGAGCAGAAGGATTGTCCCCTCACATAAGGACCGGTTTGTCATCCTTCACTACCTGTACTCATGATAAGTACAACCACTCGAGACTGTATGGACAGTCACTCAATCTGAACTCATACGGTCCAAACCCCAGGGTTATGAAGGCTGGGGAGCACCGGGAGGATAAGGAGGGGGAATGTTTTGTCCGGTTTGGACATGGTGGTGGCCTGACTCCTTCCGGTATAACTGTTAAGGTGGGGACGTGCGAGGAAAGAAAGAGATTCGGTATTCGGGTCTTACGACGGTGAGATCACAGAAACCAGACTAGTGGGTAAAGTGTACCCCTCTGCGTATAGTTCAAACCTATTTGAATAGTCTGTGTGCACAGGAATGGACGAGTCTGGTGTGGTATGACAATTAGTGTTTTGTTTTCCAAAAAAAGGTTCTTTTGAAAAGTGATTTTTAAAAGGTCCGACGGTTGAGTCGTGAGCTATGGTGGACGGGAAGTCCAGTAGCTGTTTTTGAAAATGAAAACCAGTGGGAAACTGCTGAGATACCTAGATGGTTTAGTCCAGGGGATTTTATTCTATATTGAGAAACTTCTTGCTCCTTTGGGAGAGGATGCGCTTTGAAAAATACAAAATGTTTTATAAAACAACCCTGCATAAAATATTGTTGTTTCTGCAAAATATCCTGAGCTCCACATATTCCATGCATTATATCTGATTTCCCCATTCCGCGGGTGAAGGTGGCCTGCTGAGTATGTTTGTACTCACCCTTGCTTATTTGTTGTTTTTCAGAAAAGGAGATCGGGTAAGAGTTACGACTGTTCCCAACCTTGCCTGTGGCTGTTGGACCGCTGATTTGCTTCGCTGCGTATATCGAGCTGCTTTAGCCCCACTCTGATGATATGTCCCGAGTTGTGGACCAACTCTTAAAAGTTGTTCGCCACCTTTATAGGTTTGTCTCGTTTAAGCATATTTGGAACTATCTGATGTATAAATGTGTTTACTAGCCTTCTGGGACTAGTATTTGCATCACATTTGAGTCCTAGAGGATCTGGGGCGCTTCACCCATCAAGCAGACAAAGTTTATTTCTCGACATATCCATGCAAAGTGTGGCAGAACCTCCCAAATTATCGGGCCCACATGCACCTGTCCTTGTCTCAAAGACTTCAGACGGCCATGCATGTGCACCAGATAACTTAACAGGATCCGTCCGATTGCCCCAAGGACATCGGATAAACCACTTACAACCAGAACCGCGGGATTAAGTAACACAAATCACACACACCAATATTTTTGCAGCGGAAATATTATTACCAAATTTTACAAGTTACAAAAATTTTACATTATTTTATCGGAGTGATTATAAGTTTGAAATATATGCTAGCTTAAGAGACCATCCTCAATAAGAAGTATAGAAGGGTTACTTAGACTTATAAGAAGGCCGAGCCCACCGGCACTTAACACCATCATCAGCAACACAAAGCTATGACCTGAAAAAACAACAGGGAATAAAACCCTGAGTAGGGAATTACTCAGCAAGTCTTACCCGACTAAGGAAAAGACTCTCAAGGGTATGCTGGATAAATAGGAATCAAGGAGAGGCTTTAGCAAGAATCAACTTAGATACTTTTGCAGAAATAGCTTACTAAAGTGAGTCCTTACTTTCAACATTTTAACGCCAGATTAAATATTAATAGACTCTGTTTGCCTCTAGTCTAATTTCATCATCTCATCAATACAACATTATTTTTATTCATGAAGTTCACATCCTGACTTAGGTTGTAGGTCAGTGATCAAGTCTCCACTCTCCGGGGATATAACGGCGATCCGAATCGATTTACTCAGCTGAGGATCTCTAACCACACGACATATGTAGCACTTAATCCTTGCATATGTCAACTCGACCCTAGGGTTCTTAAGACCAGATCAGGTTCACGCAAACCGAGAGCACAGATACACCACCGTCCAGCCTCTTGCCACGGAGGGTACACGCTACTCCCGCCACCGCTCCACGCCCATTTCGTGTTATCTTATTCTGGCCTTAGTCTGCCCGAGGCAAAGCTTACCCTGTCCCATTTCCAGGGTATGCGGCTAGCTAAGATAGTCCTTGCGCTAGCAGGCCTACATACGCATCCAATCCTTAATCAACCTGGGTAGAACATCACCTGTTCCTAACCCAAGTCTCGATTTAAGTACTTCCATCCTTAGGATTGTTTCTGTTCCTTAGGATGAAAAGAGCATCACAGGGAGCTTTGCAGTAAGATCCCACCACGCTCTCAATGAAAGTATTCTTGCAGGTAGAAGCCATATTTCCTCAGGATAACCCCTGAGCTAGGCAGTATTGCAAAAGACAACCTCTATCCACAAGATCTAAGCAGGGCTAAGCATTTTTGTAAATCAAATTTTGATACTTCACCAGAAGTATCTATAAAGGTATGGATATCAAGGAAGGCAATGCATCAAAGGGTTTCAAGCAACTCCTATAAACCTAATGCACATTTCACTAGACTTAAGTGTGCGAAAAGTATTTAAAAACACAAGGAAGGGGTTGCATGTACCGGGGCTTGCCTTTGTTGCAGTGAAGTGGTTCTAGTTCCCTCTATCCAATACCCAGTTAGATGGCTTCATCCACTTGAGGAGCAGGCACTGGAGTAGACTTCTTCAAATACCACCTCGTCTAGGTGTTCTACAAGTCAATTATAAATACATGAATGCTTATGTAATGACATGTAATGCAAACTCTCACAAGGAGAGGTGGGGAACAGAAACACTAAAACTAAAGCACATGACAAGAATACACCTATTTCTTAACGCTCAATTAAAGTGACCAATTTGAATTCACTTAGGCAAACAAGGGAATTAATCCAACTTATATCTCATCCAAAAGCTTAAAACTTCTTAAGCAACTTCCTCTCTTCCCTAGATAAACTTATTTTGTTTCCAAAGCACTAACTCACACTGAACTGCTATTTCAGCTAACTGAATAAAATTTAGTCACAGGCACTCTGACAGTCCAGTTTTGGACAGCTGTTATTTCCATCTTTATGTGGATTCAAGCCTAACTTGCTTAAAGAGATTTGTTCCTTATAACATGGTCTTTCACCTTGCTAAAACACTCCTACACTAATTCTTCTTGGATTAATTACCACAAGGACCCAAATTAAATAAAAAAAACACACAAATTCAGACTTAAATATTATTCTAAGTCTGAATTCTAACACCTGACAGTCCACCTTTTGGCTACTTTTACTCCCAAATTTATGTGAAATCAGGTCCATCTCACCTTAGAAAACTTGTTCACTTTACTATGGTCTACAACTTTGCTATGGAACCCTTAATCCAAAACCCCACGAATCAGTCACAAATGAATTCCAAACTAGGCATCCTGCTGTAATTCAGTTTTCAGAACTGAATAAAAATTCAGTTATGTGTCCAGCCTGACAGACCAACTTTAGCCAACCCTTTTCTCCAATTTTTACAAAGCAACAGACCAAGCTCACATAACCAAAGTTATTCCTTAGATATAGCTCTACTACTTTGGTATAGTACCCCTGGGTTGAAAACATACAAAACAATTTTTATGAAGCACCCAAAATGGAGCTCAACACACTAGAACCTAGTTTCAGCCTTCTGCACTAAGTCTGGGATCCAAAAACCTGAAAGCATATCTTTGAGCAAATTTTACACCTAGTTCCCAGCAACAAACAGTGGTAGAGTTCAAGTAGTAAATAGTGTGAGCTTCACTGACCTGCGAGGAGTAGGGAACGGGCACCACATGGCCGAGACAACCTCCTAAGGAATCCTGGCCATGGTGAGGGTGAGCACTCGGCTGGGTGTGGTCACCACTTCGAGGGGCAGCTTCGGTTCAGGATTTGGCAAGGGAACACACGAGATGGGGAAAAGACGAAGGCTTGATCAAGGCATGGAGGAATGGTCAGGCATGATGATCCTGCTAGGTGAATAACAGGAGCACAACAGGGCTCTATTTGTACTCCTTTCTGTGGTAAGACTGGAACCTAGAATGGGAAAACAAGGGGTAATATGTTCCACTTATCCACTGCATGTCTTCCACGCAAGGCATGACACAGGGAGATAGTAGTTGTGTCCAACCGCACATGGACAACAGCAATATAGCAGCAGACAGCCTAGCCAGCATTTGGATAAGTTTTCCACCTCCTCATCACTTCTTTGTGTGTGCATGGGTGCCAAGTACCCCCCCCCCTTCAGTAACATATCTCCTTAGATGCCAAACTCCGGAAGTCCCTCGAGCAGATAGTGGATACAGATATTTTCTCGAATATTTCTGGAGCAGCACTGAACTGGTACTACTTGACTGCCTGTTGGACAGGGGGGGCAGACAGACAACAGCGGTCTCATGGGATGGAATTCACTTCCCCTCGCCCTCAATCTCATCTTTGATATTGTGCATGGGAGCCAGATAGTTGCCCCCACAAATTGCCAGCACAATACTTATCCCCAACGTACCTAGAAGGAATTGGAGTCTATAGTGGAGGGTGATATTTCTAGCAGATATTTTTACTCCACCCTGAACTGCTACTGCTCGACAGCCCCACCAGATTCTCCCTTTTTTTTCACTGCTCCACAACAGTCCAAACTTGGATATTTTAGTGGGGAGAACAGCCCCTAGCACCTAGGCTAAGCACTTCACCCTTATCTTCATTTAAACCTACACGTGTAACTACAGGGAGAGGAGATTCTTCTTCAGTTTCTCCTAATTCAGCCACTGGTTCACTGATACAGCTCATTTCTCCATTGCTCCCTCTCAGTTCAGTCCCTTTAATCTCACAATTCCACATGTCAACAGGTCAACCTTGGTTAACAAAACTTGATCCTTAAGCATAGCTCTACCAACTTGGTATAGCAACCCAAGACTGAAATCACAGAACACAAGTGATGGTGCACCAGAGTTTAGTAAAAACACTGAAACACTCCAATTTCAGCTAACTGACATAGCTCCATGCCAACCCTGACATAGAGGGTTGCAGTACCATTATCTCCAAATTTTACACAACAGCAAGGCTAATTCCTTGTATGAAACTTGTTCCCCTATACTTGGTCTTTGACTTTGCTATAGAATTTCTAGTCCAAATCCTCATGCACTGGTCACAAAATAACTCCAAACTGAGACTCACGCACTAATTGAACTGCAGACAATACAACCAAATTCAGACCACCCTCAGCCGAACAGGGAAGGTTCGGACCCATTTTACTCCTATTTTTATGTAGCACCAAGTCCAAACCTCTTTATAAAACATATTCTCTATAATATGGGCTCCAACTTTGCCACATAGTTCATAGTCCAAAACCACTCGGATTGATCACAAATGAGCTCCAAATAGGGCACCATTTACTGAATTTCAGATTTAGTTAACTGAACCAGATTCAGTCACCAGTAATCCAACAGTCCATTTTCAGTCAACTTTTTCTCCACTTTTTGTGTAGAATCATATCCATCACCCTTAAATACATTTGTACACCAACTTATGGTCTTCAATTCCTCTATAGAAACTATAGTTCAAAACCTTATGGATTATGCACAAGGAAGCTCCGAAGTATGTCGCAATCGCTGAAATTCAGACTTAGGCACTATTCTAAATCTGAAAATTCAGAATTCAGTCCACACCACTTTGAACCACCTTTAATCCTAGTAGCATATGGTTTTAGGGGCAAGTTGCTTATTAGACTTTATACTCCAATAGTTCCTCTACAGGTTTGATATAGTAACCATTAACCAAAACCTCTTGGATTCCAAACTACAGTAGCCCAAAGTTTGCTCCAATTGCTGAAATTCAGAATCTGAATTTCACTAAGTCTGAAATCTACACTTTCAGACAGCTCTACTTTAGACCAGCTTTTCTCTAGGTTCCAAATAGCTTTAGGGCTAAGTGTCTTAATCAAACTTATACTCCTCATTTAGCTCTAAAATTGTGTTATAATGATCATAACTTATAACCCTATGGATAGGGCAATAGAGAGCTCCAAAGTTACACCAAAACACTGAAATTCAGGCTTTGCATTTACACTAAGTCTGAAATCTGATAGCCCTAATTTGGACCACTTTTTCAGCCAGTTGCATATAGTTTTAGGGCTGGTACACTTAATAAGGATTGTTCTCCAATAGTCACTTTATAAGTTTGTTATAGTAACTCCTTACCAAAAGTCCATAGATCAAAAGTTATAAGGGTCCAAAAACAGCTATACGAAACTGTTTTCAACCCAATTCAAACTGAACCCAAGCTGAACTTTTGCAAATTGCTTCAAATTTCTCCACACAACATGGAAATCTCCAAATAACGAAATTGTGCAACTTAGGAAATCCTATCACCTTGATATTTTGACCTCTTGCAAAATGTGGCTAAATCTCCAAATCCACTTTTGGGCTCCAGTTTAGAGTTTCAAATGTGGCTATTGTTTCTTCCAGTGATTCCTCCCTCTGATCCCTCCACCTAGAGCAAAGTTACTCTCTAGCTCAAGATCCAATCTTTGATACACATAGCTCATATCCAAAATGTCCTGGTTTAGAATTTCCTTTACTTAATCATCTATTCCAAGCAGAGCTCAAGTTAAGGTTTGGAGTTATTCCAGCTTCTTAAGTGCTTCTTCCACTTGACCATCGTTCCAAAACAAGGCTACTCTAGGCTCTAAGACTTACCTTTAACATTTAAGACTCCAAGTCAACTTGTTACTTGCTTAAGAGGCGACCTACTCTTGTCTAGCTTAAGCCAAGTCCTTAACCCAACACAGAACATCACACTTTTTGAAAAAGTTTAACCTAGTGAATGCATTCTAAGTGTAACAAGCACATTAATGCAGATGCTTATGATGACATGTCAGTGTTTTAGTTTACGTAATACCAGGGGTGTTACACAAAGGTTGTCTACATGGAGGGTTGTGTACAATGTAAATCCTCGCGAACGCCTATACACTTCTGGTGAGGATTAATATCAATTTGGTCACCTTGAGCAAGTTGATGAGGTATTTCAAGAAGAAGAGTTGCCAACTAATTTTCATATTGATCCTGCACCGGCATTAGATTCACTAGTTGCAGACGTTAACGACTTAACTTTTCCCAATAGACTGAGAAGACTACCTGTTAGGAGAAAAGTTACATGGCGACCTCTGCATAGAAGAGAACAAATAGATCCTGATTTTGATGATATTTAACAATTAAAGTTATTTTGTTCTTTCATTTGTTTCTAATTTTTAAGGATTATGTCATTTTTGATGCACTAATGAATAATTTCTTATTTTTGATGCAGGATACTGCCAAAGTAAAAAAAGTCAGTGAAGGGTCTGTTCAAGGGCCTGAGCCTATTTTATGGCAGTTCTTCGAACAACAGCAGACGTCGAGAGTTGTTGAGCGCTATACATGGAGATGAGGTAACATATCTTGTACAAATAAATTTGTTTACATATTTACCTGCATCTAAATCTTGAGTTGTATGTACCAGGATGAGCAGCACACTGAGGAGCAGCACAATGAGGATGAGCAGCACAATGAGGAGGTGCAACACGCGACATGGGACCAAGCCGCGCAGCAGCACCAACCATGGGACCAGTGGGACCACTAGAGAGAGCAGCAACAAGTGTGGGAACAGTGAGGCCAACAAGCCCAACCGGCTGACAACCCTGATGGATGATGGCTCAGGAGGCTCTTCAGCGACACACACACGTCGCTCAAGAAAAAGCCACTCAGTAAAGCCTCGTCACGCGATAGAGCGAGAGGCTGATAGGATCTTAATCATGCCTCATGGAGATTGATGTGTGTAATATATTAACTTGTCTCATATAACTATTATGTGTATTGTTAATGTTTTTGTGTAATGCAGGAATTGGGAGGATGTGTCCTTTGACGGCAAGGGACACCACACTCAGGTTAACCTTACGTTGGGTTCTCTTTGCCGCCTTCACTACCCTGGTATAGTGAAGGTGTCAGACGGAGATAGCGTCGATGAGGTGCTCGTCAGTACCTGGGACGAGTACAAGTTAAAAAGGAACAAAACCACACCGACAGATAGGGACTTGTGCGTCATGACTTTTTGGTATGAATTCTTTATTGTTTTTGTTTTGTTTCTTAATATTGTAATTCTATGACTTATACCATTGTATTTGTATTCTTTATGTTGTAGATTCGATATTGGTTGCCTGACAGAGAGGATTACATGGGGCACGCTGAACGTGTGTTCCAAAACAATGCAAAGAAGCTAGTGAAGGATGCACTATGCGAGAATTCAGGCTACAAACCTGTATTTTTAAATCATCTGGAAGAAGCAGGCCCCTTAAATAAAAAAGGAAGGGTCCTCAAAGATATATTTGACTGAGGATCAATATCGTGAGGTTAGTATTCAATTTGTTTTACCCTTTTTATTGATTATTGTGATTGATTTAATATGTAACATTGTGTGTGCAGGTGATGGTCCATGGATGGCGCTCGTGCCCAATGCGTATTATGCTTGGTGTTGATATTGGGCTTCCTAAGGCTTCCAGAAAGCGTCAGCGCATCACAGGCAATGTCGAGGAACCAATCCTGACCACAAGTTTGGCGGTGACGACATGCTTCGAAAAGCTAAAAGAATGATAAGTTTGATCTAGATATGTCGATCACCAAATAGTACGATTGCTTATGGATGTTTTTTGTTTATACAGGAAGCTACGCGTGGCAAAAAGCCTAGTGACATTGAGGTCTACCAGGAGGGCCACAAAAGGATCAGACCCTACCAACCCTGACTAGCTCTACAGCCAGACAGCCACGGATCGGCTGGTGAGTTTTGGCCCAAAAGTACAAACGTTCAAAGTATAGAAATTCCTGTATTTGTAAGGTTGTGAATGATGTATAGGTGGCATATGGGGAGGAGATGGTTCGTCGCCATGGCCCTGACTTCGACTGGCGACATGAACCGGTGGATCCCTCGGTGGTGTACGCAAGTGGTGGTGGAAAAGCACATGGACAGTAAGCTCTAACTTATGAAATTACATGGTTACACTAAATTGATTATGCAGTAATCACAATTTTTGAATCACTTATAGATACACATTCTTCGATGGATTCATTGACTCATCGTCGGTGAGATCTCAGAGGATGGGTTCACCTTCCCGTAGCTCGTGCTCTCGTCGACCGAACGAGCAGGAGTTAGAGATTTTGAGGATGCGTGAGGAGATGAAACAACAGCGAGAATTTATGGAGGCTTGCAATGCACATAACCAAGCGATGTATTAAGTGAGTATACATATTCCGAACTCTAAATTATTATATTTCAATAAAACATCTTTAATAGTAACACATATGTTTAACAGTTAATGCAACAACAGGGCATGACACCAAATATTCCACTGCCACCACAATGGAGCCAGTTTGCATCCACACCAGCTCTGGTACGTTAATCTTAGCCAATTCAGTTAATAACATTGTCTAAACTAGCAATTCATCTAGTTAGCAAAACATGAACTGTATACTTAACTTGTTGAATATTCATTAAATAGGGATTGGGGACTCAACAGTTCAACACCCCTCCGACACATATACCTGCACCTGGAGATAGGGTATGTTTGATAACTCTCGATGAATTTATACACTTGTATACTTGTTGGTAATTGTATTTAATGTGTTGATATTTGCATTAAAAATGTTGATATTTGCTAACTTGCATAGGTTACGCGCCGAAGCGGGTGGTAGTGGGTCTGATCCCACAACAGGGACTAGATTTGTTGACTCCCTCTTCATGTTCCCTCCTCCTGGTGGCGGCAGCGGTCAAAGCTCTAACCACCCAAGTGGTGGTTATCTCTAAATATGGTGTTATGTTGTATTTGTTTCTTAACTTGTGCACGCTATGTTTTTCGTGAACTAAATACTTTAACTTATCCCGTTGTTCCTATTTGAAATGTTTGTGTAAACTATGTTGGTGATGTGAAGTTTGTGATGTGTGAATTGATTATCAATGTATGTGTTTGTGATGTGTCTATTCTGTGTGATGATATATATGTTATGTGTGCAATTGTGGAGAAATAATGACCTCATTTGGTGCTGGTTTTGCAGCAGTATAGGTTAATCCCCGTCGACTATGGTCAAACCGACGGGGAATAACAATTAATGCACGTCGGTCCAGTAACTCCCGTCGGCCAGGTAGGGCCGAAGGTAATTAATTCTTAATGCTCGTCGGCCAGCCGTGGCCGACGGGCGTTACGGGGCCAACGTGCATTAATTGTTAATCCCCGTCGGCCAGCTCTAGCCGATGGGAATTAACCCTAATTCTTGTCATCTTGTAAGTGGCCAACGGGGATTACTTATTCCCGTTAGCGCCCGACGGGAAGAACCTTATCCCTAACATCTGATGCCCGTCGGCCCATATACCAGCATGAATTAGTAATCCCCATCGGTTTAGAGCTTATTCTCGTCGGTTCTTAGCCGGCGCGAATTAAGTGGATTCCTGTAGTGTATTGTAGCAGCATGCTTTTAGACTGTAATATAATTAAATTTAGATTCAAAAAAGGATGCCCTCTCTTCATATGTAGTTAGATTTCTCTATGCTTATCTTTATTTGTTTATGTACTATTGAAAGGGAAATGTGCCCTTGGGCCATTGCTAAGTATTTTGGTGATTTAGTGTCCAACACAAGTGCCTAAGTGTAAAAAGGTGGACAAGGTACAAATCAAGAATTAAGGTATGTTTCTCAGACTTAGTACATTGTTTTATGGACTAATGTATTGTGTCTAAGTGCTGGAAACAGGAAAAATCCAATTGGAAATATCTTGGCTCGAGCAGCCAAGAATCTGCTGAGTCTGCAAGCACCGGACTGTCCGGTGGTGCACCGGACAGTGTCCGGTGCGTCAGGCTGGCTCGAGCGAAGTGGCTGCTCTCGGGAATTCACCGGCGACGTACGGCTAAAATTCACCGGACCGTCCGGTGTGCACCGGACTGTCCGGTGAGCCAACGGTCGGCCGGGCCAACGGTCGGCCGCGCAATCTACGCGGGACACGTGGCCGAGCCAACGGCTAGAAGACGGCACCGGACTGTCCGGTGTGCACCGGACATGTCTGGTGCGCCAACGGCTCTCAGGCTGCCAACGGTCGGCTTCGCTATTTAAGGAAGGAAATCGGGCACCGGACTGTCCGGTGCCCCCGATGACAGAAGGCAAGAATGGCTTTCCAAACTTGTGCTCAACGGCTCCTAGCTGCCTTGGGGCTATAAAAGGGACCCCTAGGCACATGGAGGAGTACACCAAGCATCCTTTGAGCATCATTGATCACTCACACTTTATTCTCACGCACTTGTTCGACATTTTAGTGATTTGAGCTCCGTTCTAGTGTGCTAGTCTCTTGAGCTCAAGTCTGGGTTTTACGTGTGCGTATTCGCTGTGATCTTTGTGTCGTGTGTGAGTTGCTAATCCCTCCCTTGCTCTGTGATTCTTCGTGAACATCTTGTGTAAGGGCGAGAGGCTCCAAGCTATGGAGATTCCTCGCAAACGGGATTAAGAGAAGCAAAGCAACACCGTGGTATTCAAGTTGGTCTTTAAACCGCTTGAGAGGGGTTGATTGCAACCCTCGTCCGTTGGGACGCCACAACGTGGAGTAGGCAAGCGTTGGTCTTGGCCGAACCACGGGATAACTACTGTGCCATCTCTGTGATTGATATCTCTTGGTTATTGTGTTGTGTTGAGATCCTTCTCTAGCCACTTGGCATATTACTGTGCTAACAAGTAACCAAGTTTTGTGGCTTAAGTTTTTGAAGTGTTACAGGATCACCTATTCACCCCCCTCTAGGTGCTCTCAATTGGTATCAGAGCCGTTCTCTTCAAGAAAGGGACTAACCGCCTGAAGAGATGGATCCTAAAGGCAAGGGGATGGTGATCAACGACAAGGAGAAGGAGTCCTTCGTCAAGGAGCCCAATGATGACAGGCCCACCGACTCAGGCTCGGGCCACAAAAGAAAAGACCGGAGGAAGAAGAAGACAAGGCGCATCAAGGAAATTGTCTACTACGACAGCGACGAATCTTCCTCCTCCCAAAAGGACGACGACGACTACGATAGACGAAAGACGGTTAACTCAAACTTTTCTTTCGATTATTCGTGCATCCCGCATAGTTCAAATGCTCAATTGCTCCCCATTCCACTTGGCAAGCCCCCTCACTTTGATGGAGAGGATTACGAATTTTGGAGCCACAAAATGCGTACTCACCTGTTTTCTCTCCATCCAAGCATTTGGGAGATTGTGGAAAGTGGAATGAAATTTGATAGCTCGGATAGCCCTGTGTTTATTAATGAACAGATTCATAAAAATGCACAAGCTACTACTGTGTTGCTAGCCTCTTTGTGCAGGGACGAGTATCACAAGGTGAGCGGCTTGGACAATGCCAAGCAGATCTGGGACACCCTCAAGATCTCTCATGAGGGAAACGACATCACCTTGCTCACCAAAATGGAGTTGGTGGAGGGCAAGCTTGGACGGTTCGCGATGATAAGGGGCGAGGAGCCGACACAAACATACAACCGGCTCAAGACCCTTATCAACAAAATAAGGAGCTACGGGAGCACACGATGGACGGACCACGACGTCGTCCGCCTAATGCTAAGGTCATTTACCGTTCTTGATCCTCATTTGGTGAACAATATACGTGAAAATCCCAGGTACACCAAGATGTCGCCCGAAGAAGTTCTTGGGAAGTTCGTAAGCGGGCGAATGATGATCAAGGAGGCAAGATACGTGGACGACGCGTTGAACGGTCCTAGTCATGAGCCTCAACCCATTGCTCTCAAGGCAACAAGGAGCAAGGAGGCGCTACCAAGCAAGGTGGCACAAGTTGAGGCGGCCGGACTCAATGATGAGGAGATGGCCCTCATCATTAAGCGCTTCAAGACGGCGCTTAAAGGTCGCAAGGGGCAGCCAAGCAAGACCAAAGCCAAGGGGAAGCGCTCATGCTTCAAATGCGGTAAGCTTGGTCATTTTATTGCTAACTGTCCCGACAATGATAGTGATCAGGACCAAGGGAACAAGAGGGAGAAAAAGAAGCATTACAAGAAGGCCAAGGGCGAGGCACATATCGGAAAGGAGTGGGATTCGGATTGTTCCTCCTCCGACTCTGACAATGAAGGACTCGCCGCCACCGCCTTCAACAAGTCATCCCTCTTCCCCAACGAACGTCACACTTGCCTCATGGCAAGAGAGAAGAAAGTAAGCACTCATACTAGTACTTATGCTTCTTCGAGTGAAGATGAGTCTAGTGATGATGATGAGATAGATTACTCATGCTTATTCAAGGGATTAGATAGAACCAAGGTAGACAAAATTAATGAATTAATTGATGCCTTGAATGACAAGAATATGCTTTTAGAAAAACAAGAGGATTTGTTGTATGAAGAACATGACAAATTTGTAGAAGCACAGAAATCTCTTGCTCTAGAAATTAAGAGGAATGAAATGCTCTCTAGTGAATTATCTTCTTGTCATGAAACTATTGCTAAGTTAAAAAGTTTTAATGATGATTTAAATGCTAAACTAGAAGTAGCTAGTAAATCTAATTCTTGTGTAGAAATTGTTGAAACTTGTAATAGGTGTAAAGATTTTGACATTGATGCTTGTAGTGATCATTTAGTTTCAATTTCCAAATTAAATGATGAATTAGCTAGTCTTAATGCCCAACTTAAGACTAGCAAGAATGAATTTGACAAGCTAAAATTTGCAAGGGATGCCTACACGATTGGTAGACACCCCTCAATTAAGGATGGACTTGGCTACAAGAGGGAAGTCAAGAACTTGACAAGCCATAAGGCTCCCATCTCCGCCAAGGAGAAAGGGAAGGCCCCTATGGCTAGTAGTGTGCAAAAGAACCATGCCTTTATGTACTATGATAGAAGACAACCTAGAAATGCTTATAGGAGTTGTAATGTATATAATGCCTTTGATTCTCATGCCATGGTTGCTTCTAGTTCTTCTTATGTGCATGATAGAAATGTTGGTAGGAGAAATGTTATTCATAATATGCCTAGGAGAAATGTCGTTAATGTTCCTAGGAAAGTTAATGAACCTTCTACAATATATCATGCTTTAAATGCTTCTTTTGCTATTTGTAGAAAGGATAGGAAGATAGTTGCTAGAAAATTAGGGGCAAGATGCAAGGGAGACAAAACTTGCATTTGGGTCCCTAAGGATATTTGTGCTAACCTTGCAGGACCCAACATGAGTTGGGTACCTAAGACCCAAGCCTAAATTTGCCTTGCAGGTTTATGCATCTGGGGGTTCAAGCTGGATTATTGACAGCGGATGCACAAACCATATGACGGGGGAGAAGAAGATGTTCACCTCCTACGTCAAGAATAAAGATTCCCAAGATTCAATAATTTTCGGTGATGGGAATCAAGGCAAGGTAAAAGGGTTAGGTAAAATTGCAATCTCAAATGAGCACTCTATCTCTAATGTGTTTTTAGTAGAGTCTCTTGGATATAATTTGCTATCTGTCAGTCAATTATGCAATATGGGATATAACTGTTTGTTTACAAATGTAGATGTGTCTATCTTTAGAAGGTGTGATGGTTCACTAGCTTTTAAGGGTGTACTAGACGGCAAGCTTTACTTAGTTGATTTTGCAAAAGAAGAGGCCGGTCTAGATGCATGCTTAATGGCTAAGACTTGCATGGGCTGGCTGTGGCATCGCCGCTTAGCACATGTGGGGATGAAGAATCTCCACAAGCCTCTAAAGGGAGAACACGTGATAGGTCTAACCAATGTTCAGTTTGAAAAAGATAGACCTTGTGCAGCTTGTCAAGCAGGGAAACAGGTGGGAGGCTCTCATCACACCAAAAATGTGATGACAACATCAAGACCCCTGGAGCTGCTACATATGGACCTCTTCGGACCCGTCGCCTATCTGAGCATAGGAGGAAGTAAGTATGGTCTAGTTATCATTGATGACTTTTCCCGCTTCACTTGGGTGTTCTTTTTGCAGGATAAGTCTGAAACCCAAGGGACCCTCAAGCGCTTCCTAAGGAGAGCTAAAAATGAGTTTGAGCTCAAGGTGAAGAAGATAAGGAGCGACAACGGGTCCGAATTCAAGAACCTTCAAGTGGAGGAGTTTCTTGAGGAGGAGGGGATCAAGCACGAGTTCTCCGCTCCCTACACACCTCAGCAAAATGGTGTGGTAGAGAGGAAGAACAGGACGCTCATAGATATGGCAAGGACTATACTTGGAGAATTCAAGACCCCCGAGTGCTTTTGGTCGGAAGCCGTGAACACGGCTTGCCACGCCATCAACAGGGTCTACCTTCACCGCCTCCTCAAGAAGACGTCGTATGAGCTGCTAACCGGTAACAAACCTAATGTATCGTATTTTCGTGTTTTTGGGAGTAAATGCTACATTCTAGTGAAGAAGGGTAGGAATTCCAAATTTGCTCCCAAAGCCGTAGAAGGATTTTTATTAGGTTATGATTCAAATACAAAGGCGTATAGGGTCTTCAACAAATCATCGGGTTTGGTTGAAGTCTCTAGCGACGTTGTATTTGATGAGACTAATGGCTCTCCAAGAGAGCAAGTTGTTGATCTTGATGATGTAGATGAAGAAGACGTTCCAACGGCCGCAATACGCACCATGGCGATTGGAGATGTACGGCCTCAGGAACATTTGGAGCAAGATCAACCGTCTTCCTCAACTATGGTGCATCCCCCAACCCAAGATGACGAACAGGTACCTCAAGTGGAGGCACATGATCAAGGGGGAGCACAGGATGTTCAAAAGGAAGAAGCACCTCAGGCACCTCCAACCCAAGTTCGAGCGACAATTCAAAGGGATCATCCCGTCGACCAGATATTGGGTGATATTAGCAAGGGAGTAACTACTCGCTCAAGATTAGTTAATTTTTGTGAGCATTACTCTTTTGTCTCTTCTATTGAGCCTTTCAGGGTAGAAGAGGCCTTGCTAGATCCGGGCTGGGTGTTGGCCATGCAGGAGGAACTCAACAACTTCAAGCGCAACGAAGTTTGGACACTAGTGCCTCGTCCCAAGCAAAATGTTGTGGGAACCAAGTGGGTGTTCCGCAACAAACAGGACGAGCACGGGGTGGTGACGAGGAACAAGGCTCGACTTGTGGCAAAAGGTTATGCCCAAGTCGCAGGTTTGGACTTTGAGGAGACTTTTGCTCCTGTGGCTAGGCTAGAATCAATTCGTATCTTGCTAGCATATGCCGCTCACCATTCTTTCAGGTTGTACCAAATGGATGTGAAGAGCGCTTTCCTCAACGGGCCGATCAAGGAGGAAGTGTACGTGGAGCAGCCCCCTGGCTTCGAGGATGAACGGTACCCCGACCACGTGTGTAAGCTCTCTAAGGCGCTCTATGGACTTAAGCAAGCCCCAAGAGCATGGTATGAATGCCTTAGAGACTTTTTAATTGCTAATGCTTTCAAGGTTGGGAAAGTCGATCCAACTCTTTTTACTAAGACTTGCGATGGTGATCTTTTTGTGTGCCAAATTTATGTCGACGACATAATATTTGGTTCTACTAACCAAAAGTCTTGTGAAGAGTTTAGCAGGGTGATGACGCAGAAATTCGAGATGTCGATGATGGGCGAGTTGACCTACTTCCTTGGGTTCCAAATGAAGCAACTCAAGGACGGCACCTTCATCTCCCAAACAAAGTACACACAAGATTTGCTAAAGAGGTTTGGGATGAAGGACGCCAAGCCCGCAAAGACGCCAATGGGAACCGACGGACACACCGACCTCAACAAAGGAGGTAAGTCTGTTGATCAAAAAGCATACCGGTCCATGATAGGTTCTTTGCTTTATTTATGTGCTAGTAGACCGGATATTATGCTTAGCGTATGCATGTGTGCTAGATTTCAATCCGATCCGAAGGAGTGTCACTTAGTGGCTGTGAAGCGAATTCTTCGATATTTAGTCGCTACGCCTTGCTTCGGGATCTGGTATCCAAAGGGGTCTAACTTTGACTTGATTGGGTACTCAGATTCCGACTATGCTGGATGTAAGGTCGATAGGAAGAGTACATCGGGGACGTGCCAATTCTTAGGAAGGTCCCTGGTGTCATGGAACTCTAAGAAACAAACCTCTGTTGCCCTATCCACCGCTGAGGCCGAGTACGTTGCCGCAGGACAGTGTTGCGCGCAACTACTTTAGATGAGGCAAACCCTCAGGGACTTTGGCTACAATCTGAGCAAAGTCCCACTCCTATGTGATAATGAGAGTGCTATCCGAATAGCGGAAAATCCTGTTGAGCACAGCCGCATAAAGCACATTGACATCCGGCATCACTTTTTGAGAGACCACCAGCAAAAGGGGGATATCGAAGTGTTTCATGTTAGCACCGAGAACCAGCTAGCCGATATCTTTACCAAGCCTCTAGATGAGAAGACCTTTTGCAGGCTACGTAGTGAGCTCAATATCTTAGATTCGCGGAACTTGGATTGAAATGTAGCATACATGTGTTTATGCTTTTGATTATGTTCTTTCTGCATATTGTTGCTTATTGTGGTGCTCAAGTTGTACTAACACTCCCTGGACCTCACAAGTCCTGTTTGCAAGTGATGCACATATTTAGGGGGAGCTGTGCTACAACTTGACCCTTTGTGGCTAACCATGTACTTGAGTTTGGCTGTTTTAGTCTCCAAGGAAAATTGAAAGGGAAAAGGTGGACTTGGACCATGCGAGACTTCCACTGCACTCCGATGAAAAGAGTAACTCTTCCAAGTTCATCGTTATACTCTTATTGCCTATTTGCTCTTAGTTGAAGATTCTGGTGAGGCAATGGGGTTCAAGGGCAAAGATTGATCCCGTTTTGGTGCTTGATGCCAAAGGGGGAGAAAATAAAGGCTAAAGCAATAAATGGATCAGCTACCACTTGAGAAATTTTGAAAATAGTAGATTAGAGCTTTTGGTTTGTCAAAACTCTTTTATTGTCTCTTATGTCAAAAGTTGGCCTCTTGTGGGGAGAAGTGTTGATTATGGGAAAAAGGGGGAGTTTTTGAAATCCTTGATCAAATTTCTTTGGAAAACCTCTCTTTATGTCTCTACAAGTGGTCTTGACTTAGAGATAGGATTTTGAGTTTGATTTGCAAAAACAAACCAAGTGGTGGCAGAGTGATCCATATTGAATCAAAACAATTTTGATTTCTTATTTGATTTGATTTTGTACTTGTTCTACTTGCTTTATGTTGTGTTGGCATAAATCACCAAAAAGGGGGAGATTGAAAGGGAAATGTGCCCTTGGGCCATTGCTAAGTATTTTGGTGATTTAGTGTCCAACACAAGTGCCTAAGTGTAAAAAGGTGGACAAGGTACAAATCAAGAATTAAGGTATGTTTCTCAGACTTAGTACATTGTTTTATGGACTAATGTATTGTGTCTAAGTGCTGGAAACAGGAAAAATCCAATTGGAAATATCTTGGCTCAAGCAGCCAAGAATCTGCTGAGTCTGCAAGCACCGGACTGTCCGGTGCGTCAGGCTGGCTCGAGCGAAGTGGCTGCTCTCGGGAATTCACCGGCGACGTACGGCTAAAATTCACCGGACCGTTCGGTGTGCACCGGACTGTCCGGTGAGCCAACGGTCGGCCGGGCCAACGGTCGGCCGCGCAATCTGCGCGGGACACGTGACCGAGCCAACGGCTAGAAGACGGCACCGGACTGTCCGGTGTGCACCGGACATGTCCGGTGCGCCAACGGCTCTCAGGCTGCCAACGGTCGGCTTCGCTATTTAAGGAAGGAAATCGGGCACCGGACAGTGTCCGGTGTGCACCGGACTGTCTGGTGCCCCCGATGACAGAAGGCAAGAATGGCTTTCCAAACTTGTGCTCAACGGCTCCTAGCTGCCTTGGGGCTATAAAAGGGACCCCTAGGCGCATGGAGGAGTACACCAAGCATCCTTTGAGCATCATTGATCACTCACACTTCATTCTCACACACTTGTTCGACATTTTAGTGATTTGAGCTCCGTTCTAGTGTGCTAGTCTCTTGAGCTCAAGTCTGGGTTTTACGTGTGCGTATTCGCTGTGATCTTTGTGTCGTGTGTGAGTTGCTAATCCCTCCCTTGCTCTATGATTCTTCGTGAACATCTTGTGTAAGGGCGAGAGGCTCCAAGCTGTGGAGATTCCTCGCAAACGGGATTAAGAGAAGCAAAGCAACACCGTGGTATTCAAGTTGGTCTTTGGACCGCTTGAGAGGGGTTGATTGCAACCCTCGTCCGTTGGGACGCCACAACGTGGAGTAGGCAAGCGTTGGTCTTGGCCGAACCACGGGATAACCACTGTGCCATCTCTGTGATTGATATCTCTTGGTTATTGTGTTGTGTTGAGATCCTTCTCTAGCCACTTGGCATATTACTGTGCTAACAAGTAACCAAGTTTTGTGGCTTAAGTTTTTGAAGTGTTACAGGATCACCTATTCACCCCCCCTCTAGGTGCTCTCAACTATAGGTTGCACAGAAACATGGAAGATTGCTTACAGATCTAGAAGAAGAAGAACAACCTAAAAGGAAGGTTAGATTAGGGAGCCCAATGGCTCAATGTATTTCATTTTATAATGCTAGGCGGCCCATGAAGAAGAGGTAATTACCACATCTCCATCAACCAGGACTACGGCTGCTTCGCAGCGGGCACCAAGTCAGGCTTCCGCATTTACAACTGCGACCCCTTCCGAGAGATCTTCCGCCGGGACCTCGCCACCGAGGGCGGAGTTGGCGCCGGCGCTGGGGGAGGGGGTATCAGTGTCATCGAGATGTTGTTACGCTGCAACACACTCGCGATTATCCGCGGCGGAGATAAGCCCCACTACCCTCCCAACAAGGTCATGATCTCGGACGATCACCAGAGCCGTTGCATCGGGGAGCTCTCCTTCCGCTCCCCCCGTCTGGGGCGTTCGTCTCCAGCGCGAGCGCATCATCGTGGTGCTCGAGAACAAAATCTTCGTCTACAACTT
Organism: Zea luxurians; assembly: GCA_029449295.1. Taxonomy (NCBI): domain Eukaryota; kingdom Viridiplantae; phylum Streptophyta; class Magnoliopsida; order Poales; family Poaceae; genus Zea; species Zea luxurians. Next base: position 79,494,291 of record JAOPSE010000005.1, read on the forward strand.
CACGAACCTTAAGCTGTTGCACCAGATCAACACTTTGAGCAACCCCAAGGGCCTCTGCGGTCTGCGCCGTGTCACAACAGCCCGGGTCCATTGTGCTTGTTTGCCCTGGTGCCCAGAAGGGGTAGGTTAGGGTGGAACACTATAAGGCAAGGAAGACCAAGTTTATCAATGCACACACTTCCCGCATCGCGTGCTTTGCGTTGTCGCAGGATGGAAGGCTCATTGCGACTGCTAGCACCAAGGGGACTCTTGTTAGAATCTACAATGCAGTTGAAGGCAATCTCCTGCAGGAAGTAAGCTTTCTTTCACGCTCTCGTAGTTGTATTGTATACATGTACGTTCTATTGGGTGACGTTGCAACTAATAAAAACTGATTTTGTCGAGTATGACGCAATCAAATGTCTTACTATTTTGTTTTGATAAGGAATTAAGGATTGTATCATGCCACACTGCCAGCTCGCATGTTTGGCTTCCGAGCAAACTTTCTCCAGACCCCAAGGAAAAATATAAGATCCGATCAGATATGTGTCGATGCTCATTCCAGCGTACTCCTGTTGCAACGCACGGGCACACACCTAGTTATATATATATAACGATGCAATAATAATATAATAAAATTAATATTTTTATAACATTACATTCATCAATTAACAATATTTGCATAATCAAATCTATAAAAATCATTAATATTTGCAACAATTAATATTTGCATAACATCAAATCATCATCAAATTTATTAACTAATAACATCAAATTCATCGGTTCATATTTTCAACATCAAGTTAGAAATGACAAGTATCATGCATCAAATCATATTAAGTCAAAGCACACTAACAATTAACAATATTAAATAAATTGTAGTTGCATTAGTTAACTCCCATCGGCCATAAAACCGACGAAAATAAATAACATTCCCTATTTAACTATTATCCTAATTGTAGGGATGAAAACGGTCGGGAACGGTTAGAAAAATACCTCCACCATTTTCATTTTCATATTTAACTCGCGGGACGAAAATGAAAACGTGATATATCGGTAACGAAAACGAACGGGATAAATACGGGAATCGAAAAACGATAGGATCTGGTTGGGTAAACGTCGAAATCGGACGGGAATCAGTATTTTTGTTCGGTAAAATCACACCATGAAACCATATATTCAAAACTCAACAAAAAATAAAAAATTGCAAACACAAGTCTTAATTAAACATAGATAAAAGCCATGTAAATCCAAAACACACATAGTTTAATGTAGCACATAAGTCTTGGGATCTTGGCTAACATAAGAAGCCATATAAGTCTACTAGCACACATAACACACTATAAAGTTTAGAACACATATTCATAATCACTTGCTCACATCAGGATCACTTAGCACGCATAGACTATTACAACCAATGCTCATTTTCTCACATCTCTCAACAAACATAAGACACATGCTCATGGAGAGGAGCCACTTGCTTCATCTTCATTATTCTTAGAAAATCTAGTGTGTCTTCATCCTATTAATGCACAAAAAGTCAGTTTTGGATAAATAAATATATATGCATCATGAATTAGTATGCAAGTAGTATCAAACAACAACAATTATGCACCAACAGTCAAGTGAATAACAAGACAGCAAGCAGTATGTCCCAGCAACAAGCAGTACACACCAAGAGTAATGTAAAACAGTAAGATAGCAAGCAGTATGCACCACAGAAGTATAGCAGCAGTAAAAACAAGGCAGCACCGCAGCAAGCAGCCCATGCATGCCATCAAATTATCAAAACAACAATAACAAAATTAATAGCCCATGCAAGAAGTAAATAATAATCTTTAAATATCTCATCCATCTCATTCTCATGATTCGTTGCAGCAGCAATAACAGAGTCCAGCACCTCGAGATCACCAATCATTGTTGGAAAATTTGTAACACCTTAAACGAGACAAATATGCATCAATATAAGTAAAATAATTGTTGGATAACTATAAATTGGAACTTCATTATAACATATATGGATTCACCTTTCCTAGATGCTGCTACCCAATCTTTTGTGCATATCAAAGCTTCAACAATCTCCGAACCAAGACGATTGCGGTAAGGATCAACGACACGACCACCAACACTGAACACAGACTCAGAAGCAACAGTTGACACTTGTATTGCTAGCACATCCCTTGCAATTTGGGTGAGAATAGGATATCCTTCAACCCTTCCCTCCACCATGATAAAATATAAAACTGACCACTATGCTTCAAAACGGGTTCTGACATATATCTATCCAATTCATTTGACTCTACTTGATCATAATCCTTCAACTCATGCAAATAGTTTTGAAATTCATCATCTTCATTTTCCATCAAGGTATCATTTCTACTATCATTAGTAGTTGTCTTTGTCTTTGGAGCTGAAGGAGTACAACTAGAATAGAATTGATACAATTTTCTAATGACCCTAACAAAGTCATCTACATGAACTTTGTATGAGTCACCATGAAATTGTTTTCATATAGAACTCAATCAATATTTTCTTGTACCTAGGGTCAAGGAAGCATGCTACAGCTAGTGCAATATTAGTCATTTTCCAATATTTCTCAAACTTTTCACTCATTGCAACGGCCATTCTCCTAATGACAAATTTTTCATGAACACACCATTGGTCAATCAAATCCTTTATCTCACAGAAAACCTTTGTAAAATAAATTTGCAGTGGAATATTGAGTATCAGATAGGAGTTCAGTGAGATCAAAAAACTTCTTCAAACACTTAAAAAGAGTTAATGTCATCTTACACTCCTCAGCTTTAAGACAAATTGCATCGTACCTACAATAATTAACATTTACAAGAATTGACATTTGATTAATTGAGAATTTATAATGAAGATATGTACAATAATTGAGACAAACGTACCTGCGAGGATCACTTGTTTTAAGCCTTATTAGTGCAGGCTTATAATATAAGGCATCCCTTAACATCAAATAGGTAGAATTCCATCTAGTTGAGACATCATATGAGATCCCTTTAGATTTATCCAATTCACATTCACTAGCACACTTCATTAGTTCTTCCCACTGCAAAGGAGAAGATTTTACAACAAGAACAATCGCTTTGATTTTCTCAACTGTTCCTGCAATTACAACCAAGCCATCCTTTGCAACCAAGTTCAGTATGTGACAAGCACACCTCACATGAAAGAAAGCACCATCACAAACTAGATTTGAATCAGTCTCCTGCAAATCCTCAATTATATCGTGCACAACTACTTCATTTGCACTAGCATTATCCAAAGAAAAGGCAAACAATTTTTTCTCAATGTTCCATTTAAACATGATTGCAGTGAAGGTTTGTGATAACCTTTGGCCAGTGTGGCGCCCTTCAACATGAAAAAGCTAACAATTCTTTTTTGGAGACACCAATCATCATCAATCCAATGGATGGTGACACACATGTATGACTTATTTTGACAAGATATCCACATATCCATAGTTGCACTGAAGCGACACTGAACATCTTTTAGTTTTGCATACAACTTTTCTTTTTCTTCCAAATACAAATCCATGATATATTTTCTAGCAGTGACACGTGACTTTATTGGAAAGTGAGGGCTAGAGACTTAACAAACTCAACAAAGTACTCATGTTCTACTATATTGAAAGGATATTCATGCATGATTATTGCCAAATGAAGCTTCTTTAGGCTAACCACTTCATCATACTTATAAGCCTCAATGAGATTTATGTCTTTGCCATGGTCCTTTTTACTTTTTAGACACAATTGACCTTTAACTAAACTATGTGATGTTCTCAAGTGATTTCGAAATCCGCTTGTTCCATGATGACCCTCAGCCCTATACTTAGCCTTGCAATTAGGGAAGTTGCAATGTCCCCATACCTGAACGTATTTCTTTCCATCGACCTCCACTTCAATATCCTTCTTGGTGAAATGTTGCCACACATCAGATGTGCACTTCTTTACCCTCTTTTGTGGTGCTTCTTCTTCGGGTTCAGGTTGTGGTTGTGGTTCATCAACAATAGCCACATCATCTTGACTCAGATCTGTAGCTGGACCATTTGCATTGCTACTGCTTACACTCTGAATAAAATACATCTCGGCCTCAGCTGTTGAGGATGATGGTGATGTGCGGCCACATCCATGCCCACGCGCGCGTGCACGTACATTCTGAATCCGACTAGAAGAGGCTTCAGCTTTTCTTTTCAACCATGTTATAAACAGATTTTTCATATTATTTTACAGTCAATATAATGCTTTCCAATCTACAACCAATTAGTAATGCTAATGCTATTGTTTTCTTTTCCTTCTAATATATACCTTGAGCATATGCAGAGAATACTGAATTTGTTTTTGCGAGTAGAAGGCGCTCTTGTGGTAGACATCAACTTGGCCAATCTCATGGCTGAGCTTGAGGGAGGATTACTTCAAACCGGAAGCGTCATCTCAAGAATGGTGCTGTCGTGGCCCGTGGACAACAGCCTGTGGAGTGAGTTCCTATCATGTTGGTGCTGCAAGGAGCAGAGAGTGTGGTCTGTCCGCCTGTGGACAGCAGCCCCTAGAGGCCTGGACGGTAGAGGCTGGGCGCCGTGCTGGTGCAGTGGTGCAGCGAGGAGTCGTGGACAGCAGACCCTGCACGGCGAATGCTCGGAGCCTGGGAGAGGTTAGAGGGAGAGGGACGGTGGAGGGCCGGACCGCCGGAGGCTATGACCTGGGAGAGGGATGTGCTGCCGACCTACCGTGTTGGGCGTTTGGACTTTGGAGAGATGGCAGTGGCATGTGGAGAGCAGGATGGACGGCGTGTGGAGGCTGCCAGGCACTAGGTTAGTTGGTTAGGCTTGGGCTTAGATGGGTTGGGCCTAGTACTGATGTCTGGATTGGAGCAGGTCGTATTGAAGTGTTCCAGAATTACAAAATACGGTAGACAAAACGGGATCATCCCAATTAAAAATGGGATCGTGGGTAAACGGTCGGGAAAACAACTCTACCGTTTCTGTTTCCGTTTACCGTTTTGTATATCCCGTTTTCGTTTTTTACATCGGGTTCGAAATGGATCGGGACAAAACTAACAAAATCAGTTATACGATAACGGTCGGTTCGGGATTTTCCCATCCTACTTTCATCCCTACCTAACCGTACTTCTAATCATGAAACATTTGCTTAACGGGTGACAGATCAGAAAATTGATCTACGCGGGACGCGGACAACGAGAATGTTGTTGCTGAGACGGGGGAGACCACCAAGGACGTTCGCGGGCGAAGCACGGGTGGCTACTGGGTAGGTGGCGAAGAGCCAGCCCTAGCCAGTGGCGACAACGTGGCCACGGGCCGAAGCTGGGGCGATGACCGTGGCTGCGACACTCAGCGCCGAGGCACGCAGTGCGACTGTGGTGGTGCATGCCGGGGCGGGGGCACGACACGAGGGTCGCACTCCGGTGTTGGGGTGCGGCGGCGTTTGGGGAGCAATGGCGAGCTCCGTTGCGGCGACAACCGGTGTCCAGGGAGCAGTGGCGACGGTGAGGCAAAAGACGAAGAGCCGAAGAACTAAAAGTACGTGGGTGAGAGAAAAGGGCTTGGCCGGTTTTCTTAGAAACAATTAATCCCCATCGGGTAGAGGAAGGGGCCTACGAGAATTATCTTATCCCCGTTCGTTGTCAGTGTGACCGACAGGCGTTAGTTTTATTTCATTCGGCTACGTTTTACCCGACGATAATTATCTAATTCACGTCGGCTTGGTCAAAGACCGACAAGAATTATTTTAGACAACGAAAATCTTCAAGATTTCTGTAGTGAAAAAGTAAACCTACTTTTTATTATATGACATAGCATTCTATGTTCTCAAAATGTGGTGGATTATGGATTCCATAATATATATATATAATTGAATCATCTGGGAGCTAACTCTAGAGCTCATCATTTAAACCACTATATTTGTTTTCAATTTTTCCCCATCACGGAAATGAACATGTTTGCTAGCTTCTACCCTACAATGATAGAGGACTTAATTGCCTGCTAGAGAAATACAAGTGAGTTATCCACCTCTCTCCATCACTTTAAGCTTTTGTGTTCAACTAATTGGTGCATGCAACTTAGTATGGTATCAAAGTTGAAGGTCTCGAGTTTGAGTTTTGGTTTCATGTACAAACATTGTTCCAAAAAATAGAATTCTAGTTGCACTTAAGGCTTTTGCAACCAGTGTTTAAATAAAAGAATTTTAGTTGCGCTATAGCGGTGTTGTAACAACTCCATAGATGGTACAACTCCGCTCTTAGCGGCTAGAGATGGCTATCACAAAACCCTATAACCTATTGTTTAAAACAACGATGAAAAGTGTGTTAGTGGTCATTTTGTACCTTCCTCATGAGGCTATAGTAGCTTACTCGTCCTATTTCCTATTTCAAACTCCATTATACAAATAGTGTGATTTACAGTGTAAATAGTATTTTGCATGACCATGCAAGATCTGTTAGTCACAGCCCAAGAGTCGGCTAAAACACGAGTATAAGAAATTTCATCCCAATACCCAAGCGTTAGAGTGTACGCACTAATCAGTTTAACTCAAAAGCTAAAGCTATTAGGAGAAGGTAGGTAATACACTTCAACATCCCTATTCATGTGCAACTAGAGAGAAAGGCGCGAATATGGAAATAAAGAGACAGAGGTACAAATAAAGACTCTGTCATGATTCGAACTTGAGACCTTTAGCCTAGATACCATGTTATTCAACGAGGCTCTAAGGCCGGTATATATACACAGCTACACCAGAGTCCTAAATCTACACGATAAGTAAATAAAGTTACAATAGGAAAATATAGTTCTATATAACACCCCCTTGAACTTAAGGTGGATCAACCACACTAGTTTAGAGAGATAGAATCGATGATGAGCTATGATCTATGCCTTGGTGAAGATATCAACCAACTGAAGCTCTAAAGATATACGACGAAGATTAATAATACCATCCTGAACTTGTGCTCGTGTATAAGAAGCATCAACACCAATATGCTTAATGAGCTCATGCTTTACCGGATCACGAGCAACACTAATAGCACCAATACTTTCAGACAATTGGGGAGTCGGTATAGACACAGAAACACCAAAATCAGCAAGCAACCATCATAGCCAAGTCACCTATGTCGTCACAAGAGCCATAGCACGCAACTCTGCCTCTATACTCGACTATGAAACTACTAAATGCTTCTTAGTCTTCCAAGCAATGAGGGAACCACTAATAAAAACATAATAGGCAAAAATAGACCGATGATTTAAGGAATCAAGGTAGACTTGAATTCACAAGGAGCTAGAGCGAGGACAAAATAGACGGTGAGGGATATTCCCACAAAGATAATGTATGTAGCACCCTGTTTCCTAAGTATTAAGAGTAAAATAGGTTCATCAATATGTTTAGTATGTATATTATAAGCCCTCGGCTTCTAATAGCTAGGAGAAGCTCTGGCCTAATAATGTTGACTGGTTCAGTCGCATCAGGTCTTATGCGTCTATAAAAAGAGCCACAGGTCGCCATGGTTCAGTGTTTGACGCCCCTACCATGATGTACGAGCGACGGACATACACCTAGGCATGTCGAGCCGAGCCTAAGCGAGTCCGAACCGGCTCACGAGACGAGTTTTTCTAACCCTAGTGTGACTAACGCTTGCGCATGCGCAACATTGACCAGGAAATGACGCAAGGCTAGAGATGGCCAAACAGGTCGTCCGGCCCGGTCCCGGTGAAGCTCGGCCCATTTGGGCCCGTCCTGCCAGGCACGGTTAGAAAACCGGGCCGGGCCATCTAACCCGCGGGCTCGTTTCCCTGTCCGAGCCCGGACCGCAACAAGCCTAAACGGGCCGGGCCGATCCGGTAAGCACGGAAAAAGCGAGCCGAAAAACGGGCTAAGCGGGCCGGTAAGCATAGTGCCAAAAAGTGGGCTTAACGAGCTTAGAGGTAAATGGGTCGTGCTGGGCTAGCCCACCGAACTTAGTTTTCTGTCTGAGCCCGGCCCGCTTATTCGTGTCGGGCCGGCCCGAGCCCGCATAGAACCGGGCCATGCCATGCTCGGATCGGGCCCAAACAGCGAGCTTCGTGACGGGCTCGCGTGCCTCGTGCTTATTGGCCATCTATACGCAAGGCAGTGCGCGAAGTGGACCCAAGCAATTTTCTCCCTTATGTGCTTAACAGTAGTAGAGACTTTGTTAAAAACAACTATGGAGAAATCAATCTATGAAAAACATTAGCGTTTAGGATATGTTATAGAATTAGCTGGCTAGTAAATTTTTGACTAATTATTAGCTAATTTTAGTTGGACTAAACTAGCTAATAAACTAATAAATAGTTGAGAGTAAATAATAGTTAGTTGAACTATTAACTAAGGTTATTTGGATGTCTTTACCCAAAAGCAGCTAATAGCTGAACTATTAGCTATGACTCTAGCTAATTTTAACAACTAAATATTATCTCTAGTATATTTAAACATGCTTTAATTATTTTTTTTGTGTATTCATGAAATACGGTCATATCGTTAATATACTAGCTAGTCTAGTTTTGAGGAAATTGCAACTCGCGTTGCGTTTAATAAAACTAGCAAAATGTCTATACGCCTCTTTGGTTTCCATTTATGCTTAGTATAAAACATAAAGACATATATGTTCTATTATCTAGTTATGCGTAAATATTATCGGAGTCAACAATTATGGTTCGCTAGTTAGTTATCTGTATTTGTCTATGGGCTATATATCATATAGGTAGACTTTATTTTAATAGGATATTAATTCAAACACGATTATTTTGTATTTTTAAATTATTACTATATATATAAATTTACAATATCTCTTCTTTATATAAGACAAACAAACATAAGTTACGGTGGTAGAAGCTAAATACCTTATAGCAAACAAGTAGGGTTCAAATCCTCTACATACTATTTTTTAATATTCCACATGAGATCAAGGGGAAATGTGCCCTTTGAAAGAGACGACACACGGGAAAACTCTACTTAAATATAGTAGAGAAATCTTAATTTCACGCATAGTTTTGACTTTTATTATACACTAGCAGTACTAATGATACAATCCTGGTGAGGGAAGGGGTCGACGATGGCGGTGACACGACCACATGGGTGAGTGGAGTGGAAGGGGATGAAAAGGTCACGGGGAAGGGAGGCCAGGAGCCAAGGACGAAGTTAGATTTTTTTAAGAGGGATTAAACTAAACTGCTATAATATAGGAGCCTCTTATACATTATATTGTATACATTTAAAATTTTAAGTAAGACTATAGTGGGGCTCTATGGGCTCGGCAGTGGTAGGGGGCTCGAGCCTCACCCATCCTACCATTGCCTATGTCCCTATTGGGAGCGATGGAGGGAGGAATAAAGGATCATCCAAATAATAATGTCTATTAGATTTAAGTGAACAAGAGATATGTGGTTATCTAGCAATTTGAACCGTTGGTTTTTATGGTGTGTTAAGTCTTAGCGCAATTTGTTTCGTGAATTTAGTGAAGGTTATGAGTGTGGGACTGATTTAGTTCGGTGTTTTTAAAAGTTTCAAGTGGTGGATTATATAGTGGTATAGAAATATAAGGGACGTGAATATAATAGACAGTAAAAGCTAATCCTTTAGGCTGTCTCCAACAACTACTATATCCCATCACCTATCTCATCCTATATTTCAAACTTCACTCTGTAAACAATGTAATCTACAATATAAATCCACTATTTTACACCATATGTTGCGGATAGCCGTGAGAGAGAAAACAATGACCTACACCAGTGGTAGGTGCGCCATCGTGCTGTGGGAGTAAGACTGACTACAACAATCTCCTCTATATTTCTCCCTTCATATGCACTATCTTGCCACATCATAAAACTCTCTTTCTCTATATCTCCACCATGTGCAGCGGTCTCCTAAATTCCCCCCTATACCCTACTATCTCTATAAAATATTACTTTACATACATATTAATTACCTATTACCATTTTTACACAACTATTAAATACTGTCGAGCACCGAAAACTAGACTAAGGGGCTGCATAGTGTCGTTTGTTTGCTCTGTAGCAGCTGTAGCATCCACCGACACACTATGCAGGTCATACATAGCATGTGTCTATACGTGCTAAATGAAGGGGAGGGTACTATTGGTGGGATCCGTAGAAATCTAGGTGTCGTTTGATTCACAAAATATAACGTAAATGACAATGGTAATGATTGACACTCAAGTGACAACGGTAATAAATTTGAATCGGTCGATACCATTTTTAGTATGTGATCTGATTATGGTTGGATTTAAATAAACATGATTTACCGTTATTGGTTATCCATCATGTTACAAATTATGTGAACCAAACATCACTTAGTGTCAAGCTCCAAGCGCAGTCTCTCAAAGTGGAAGGAAGGCGAGCGATACAGGGAGCGTGCCGAGAGTTTTTTTGCTATTACAGTATTGATTTTGTGGGGCTTCTCTTCTTTAGTACTCTTAATTTGATCTTCTATGTAATAGTATTTATAAGTTGATTTATCCCTCAAACTAGTACTCTATCCTCTTTTAATCATTTTCTTTTTTATTTCTCACCATTGACCATATTGCATCTCTCTATTTTCTTCTTTCCTCGTTTCCCATCGTCGCCTCGACTCCTCTCTCTTCTCACATAAAGCATCGCCCCGACGGCACAAAAAAACATCGCAGCAGCACGTAGACGTTGCTGGATGGTGACCATGTGGCCAGCTGCCACCCTTGCTACGATCTGAACCACCAGACAGGAGACAGCAGCGTTGCTCATCATCTTGCACTCCTGCGTCTTGCCTGAATTATTTGTGTTTGTGTTATTTACACTAGTAACTTAGATCGTGCCTCGCGCGAGCAGTCGATGTTTTACATATTTTAGAGTGTTCGTATAGGAACAACAAAATATGTAGACACATATAGAAGTGACACAATTATATGAACAAATAACTAGACACAGTGGTAGAACATTTCAATCATTTATATTAATTCAAATGCCGGATTTACAGTTAGGTGACTGAATGCAATGGTTACTAAAACATTTCAGTATCATTCAGATCCTTTCTCCTTCGCACTACCTTCGGATTATAATTCATAAGCAGATAATGTATGGAGAATGAAATTTTACCTTTTACTCCTCTGTGGGAAAAAAAATTAGAACAAAAGCTAGTGTTCACTCTGTTCAAATACTCGATGATGACAATGTGGCTTGGATAAAAGTTTTCTGTGTAGTATTATAGGTGCTTGATTCTCAATGGTTTGCAAGGCGAGCTAGTTATATATGGAATTCAATGTGAACATTCCTCATTAGGACAACAGTTTATGCATGATAATGGTTTCCCATGTCATTATCTACTTTGAGTTGATTAATTTATGTCCATGTTATCAGGAGGTTCTGAAGTCCACATGGGTTCAGTCAGAGCAAGATCTTAGTATCAGAGGTATTTCTCGCATTCAAGACATGCCATCATTCAGAATGCTGGAAAGTTAGCGTTGTTTGTACTTCACAGGAAAAGAGATAGATTTTAGATTTCAATATTTGTCTTAAATTTGTTGTATGGTCTTTCACTCGATTTTGAAGACGCAGAATTTTGTATGTTCATGTATGATGCCCTGAAAAAGTTGTTGGGTGTGTCCTCTACAGCTAGTCATCAGTGACCGGATTGGGCTAAACCCAACTATCCATCTCCTTAAATGGGCCCTTGATTAGGAGGGCCCACGCTAAACTCGGTTGGAGCCCCAGAGCAAATGACGCTATAAATATAGGACTAAGGGGTCGCAGGAAAGACTAATGCTATTACCTCGCCCCAAAACCCTAATACCATAGAGGTCCCCATCGCCTAAGCGTCGGAGTGACTAGAAACACGACAACCTTTAGCGGCTCGGATCCCGATGCCTGGTGCTTCTCTCCAGGGCAACGATATGAAGACAACAACTGCGACGACTCTTCAACAAGAACAAAGGTGTGTTTCTGTATTCCTCTCAGTAGATCAGATCTACTCATCATCGAGGTTTTCCTTCCAGTTATGGATTGGTATTCTAGGGCCTTAGAAATCGATCCTAGGCACTATAGAATCTAACGATGGTATCAGAGGCATCCTAGGAACCCTAGATCTCCTAATACGTATCGATTTTATGAGTTCACAGAAAGGTCTCAGATCAATGTGATTGAACTCATTATTTTTAATCATTGTTCATCACCCGAGAACAGACAGGTTAGATCGAGAAAGTATAGATAGAAAAAGGTCGTTGCTCTCGGGTTAGGGTTTACCTAACCCTAAGATTTAGGTTTGGTCACTTGTAAGAGACACTGGGTGTCTCGGTCTCAAACCAGTGAGCACATACAACAAACTAGGGTTAGGGTTTTATGACATAACCCTAATCATTTTCATCCCTCAAGAGAGACGACGCAACAAGGGCTCGGGATCTTACATCCTCAGCAAAAGAAACAAAAGAACCATTCTCGGTTCTAGGGTTTTCACAACCTTAAATCAAGTGATCCACCTGTTAGGGGCCTTCCTCTTTTGAATTTCCTCAAAAACATGACTAACCATCTTTTAGCATAACATGGATTATTACAGGGAGATTCGGCTTCAGGATGGAAGTTTTCTCCTAGAGCAAAGGTGTACAAGACAAAGATATAGCCCGAAGATGGTAAGAATGAACATTGAAGCTATAGCCGAAGAGTAACATCTTCGGCTTAAGACGACGATGAAGATCAAACATGATGCTGGCCCGAAGAGAAAAAGACTAGCCGGTCCCTAATGATTTATGTTATAATTGTGAATAAATGTTGAGGACACAAATGTATTTTTACTCAGGCTGTATCCGTGCCTATAAATAGATGAACACTAGCACCATACTGTTCACACTGTATTGTAATCGCTCTCGCATCAGCACCTTCGAACAAGCCGAAGGTATCAATGTAATGTAAATTTTGTTAATGTTCATGTATACATTATGAAATACATATGTGAATAAGCCAATGGATTACATGCATTATCTCTATGTACTTTTATTCTCATGAATGATGAAGGCATGTCCTTCATGACCTTTGTCTGAAGATCATTATATCCAAGAGGAGATAATGCTTCGAAAGACAAATGTTCTTAATCCTTAACTATTGTGTTGTCTTGTTCTTGATTCAAAACATTTGAGAATAAGTGACCAACACCACCCGAAACCTTAGACTCAGAGGCTCGGCCAAGATCCAGAGAACAAGTGAACAGAAACACGCAGAGCATATTAGGGATAAAAAACCCTAATTGATTCCCAATAAACCAAAGGGATCGAAGTACATATGCATCTGTGGACTGGATCTCGGTCGAAAATAACAGAACAACACGTAAAGACTCAGCTTCTTGTAAATCTAAGACCAGATTTCGGTTATAGCGCACAAACAAATAACAGAAAAACGCGCAACGACCCAGATCCACGCACATGGAACCCCATGATCTCGATCCCATATTACAGAATATGACATTTTATACATTCATTCATCACAAGAATGGGATCGTGTTACAGAGGTAAAAGAGGAATAGAATCGCGTGCACAGTCCACAAATCGCCCAAGAGGCCGAAGCCTTTCCCTGTTCTCAACACTGGACGACCACCATGGTCTGACCGACGACGACGCGCCCTCCTGAGGGGACGCGCGCACCGGCAATAAGACCCATGGGCTCATCCACATGAGTCCGGCCAAGATCGGAGACCATGAAGAACAGTGCATAAGACACATAAAAAACATAGAGAGAGAGTTGTTCGAGGGGTCAGCCAGGAGAGAAGGGATGACCATGGCCCTTACCTCACCGACGTCGAGCAGTGAGATAGAAGAAGCTGAAAACAAAAGAGAAGAGGGAGAAGGACAGGGCACCGATCGGTGCGGCACACAGTGCGGCGCTCAACCGTTAGGGTTGACGGTATAAATAAGTTGTGCATAATGACCTAATCAATCCTGACTATCTGTCACACCCGTTTCCAAGGGCAGAGCCGGGTGCATAGCATATGTGTGCCAGGATCTATTTCCACACATATGTTGACGTCACAAGTGTAATATATCAAAAGAACAATGCATAAAAGCGTAAATAACGATTATATTAGCATATTACACTTCGAACAGACATAATGTCTTAACCTTTATTCATCAAAGTACAGCGAAACAAGGACATCCATCCACAGGAAGATGAATGGGGGTATCACTAGACTAGCATCCATGGAGCTCAACATCATAACTTCATCTGCAAATTTCTGATCAAAATTTAAGTAAGGGTGAGCTCACTTATGGTCGGGGCTCAGCAAGTGGGGGAAAAACTAATGCAAGTTTAACAAGGTGAGGCTAAGGTTGAGCTGTAAGCATTTTAGTTGGTCAACATTTTATTAACAACACCTGTCTTACTAATAAGTGTGAATCCCAAGTATTCCCAATAAACAAAGGTATTAGAGTATATCAAAAACACTTAAGTGAAACCACTTAAACAAACCATTGGCAGATCATTGGATCTCGATTTATTTCTATCTTCAAGTTCAATTATCATGTGAGGAGTCCAGGTTGCTCATAACCGTGAGCACGACTGATATATCAGTTTTACACTCTGCAGATGTGGCACATCTTTACCCATGAGTCGCGATTCCCTTCTAGCCCGGGTCAGCTAGACCCGTATTCACTTCCATGGTGAATGGTCAGGGTCTCACTACGAGGCTTCTCCCTAGAGTCCTCATTACGCAAATGCTGGAAATGGTCAAACTGCATAAAGCACACCTAACGTAACCAACCTATAGTCCAGACTGCAGGGTAAAGCTTTGGGAACTATGCCCGTATCCAATCTGCCTGAGCCGGAACTATAAGCGCCTTCCAGATGCCCCTGTTCCGGTCGACCACGACCAACACCCAACATAAGACTTCCCTAGTTATTTAGCCAAGACCAGAGTCATGATAGTTCTCATGGTAGCACTATTTTCCCAGGTGGTCACTCCATGTTCCAATTAATATGCAATAATCTTGTTTAACCATCGGGTTAACAACAAATATAAACTTACCATTTGGAACATTAATATCATAAACAGGAGTGACTGCATAAAGTTAAGTTGTAGCAATAGCATAGCTACTTGATTAGATCATAATCCCGGTTTAAACAAGGAGTAAGGTTGGAAAGGTTATCTAAATAGGTAACCCATCAAATTATGCATATATGTCCAAGAATAAACTTTATTGAATGTATTGTTTGGGATCAAACAGAGTATGCAGAGGGAGAAGTCCACTTGCCTTGCTTATTGAAAACTTGAGGTTCTTCCACGGATAGGAATAGATCTTGATTCTTAACTACTAGATCAACCACTGAATATCACACAAACAAACAAGAAGAACAAACACCACTCAATAACATACAACATTCACCATACGTAAAGCTAAAAGGAAGCCTAACGAAAAGAGCGTCCGCTTTTTCAAAAACGTTACACGCAAGGGTTATAATAAAAAGGTATTCTTTTCAAAAATGTGTGATCTATACTTTATAAAACAAGACATGAGCTTAAAATATCTTAATTAAAATATACAAATATTATATTTACCATTTTAATCCTTTATAAAGCATATGTGGTATGTCTAAGATTAAGAGTTCATAAGATAAAACACATTATAACATTATTAAACCATTTTAACCTTTTATAGAAGATATATGTTATATATCTAAGGTCAATGAGTTATGAAACACATTATTAAACATTAATTGATGAGAAGCTAATATATAATCCTAAACATGTTTTATGTGGAAAGATAATAAAACAAATAATTATATTTATCTTTATTAAGAAAACACATGGCTTATATTATTATTAAGAAAGCTATATTCAAAGTCAATATATGTAGTAACATTTTAGTTATTACTTTATTGTACCCTTTACGAAAAACTAAATGATTTATATAACATGGACTAAATGTGATAAAATAATTAATCAAGCCTATATAACTAGTTATAAACAAGTTGACAATAGGTTTGACTAATAAATTATGATAAAGAATAATTAATCTACTAGGTCAGTGCCTGTGCGTTGCAACGGGGACATATAATATCTCGATAACTTATATATGCACATATGTGTTATATAGTTATGAGATAAAGGATGACATATACGAGCTGTCTGAGATGACATTGAAGAGAAACTCGGGCCTGTGACGCACGGGCACTCACCTAGTGTATTATATAAGATAGGTCAGTGTCCGTGCATTGCATCTGGAACATATAATATCTCGATAACTTATATATACAAATATGTGCTATACGATTATGAGATGGATGACAATATCCACAAGCCATCTGGAATGATATCAAAGAGAAACTCAGACCTGTAACACACGAACACTCACCTAATAGTGTATTATATAAAATTTAACAAGAAGATTTAATGGCAAAAATTCAAAATCAATAAATATAAAATAAACATAAGCATAACTATCTATTTCATCTAGTTTTTTTTCTATAATACGATCAAGGTACTCTTATATATTTCCAGGACTGTTAAATCGATGTTTTCCTCTCGTATGTCAACAGATCAATAAATAAATTCCTACGCAGAGTCACACCATCATGTAAAGAAATGTTATAAGTAATATTATCCTTAACTACAAATTACATATATGCTATTATTCTCACCATACTAAGTTGCGCTCTTAAACCACTGTCCCACCACTCCATAATGTGCAGAGCAAAATGACCAGTATTAAGACTGAAAAAGTTGCCAACTTTGTTATATTTTGAAATTATAAACATAACATCTATATATATGACATAATAATTTTAAGTAATTACCCTTTTAATTCGATTGGAGCATCAGGTCGAATTGAATGTCACCACATATAAATGTCATGTGACCATCCAATACGTTTGACACCGTATGTAACCTTATATTTCTTCGAAATAAGAAGAATAGTTTCCCAAAATCTTTTTAGTGGTATATCTTTGCAATATTCTTGAGTAGGTGTGAAATTAAACACAGACACAGATTTGTTTGCATGATTAATACAAAAAGTACATAGCCTGTAGAGTATCTCCATGGCATAAGAACCTGCAAACCACGAGACATTAGAATTTTATGTTTGCACAATTTATTTAACTATATAGATCAAAGGAATTCTGACTTACAAATTTACAAAGTGTGATGTAATAATTCATTTGAGGCCAATTATTTTATGTTTTTACCAACTCTATCGCGCTAGGATCCTTATTTGACTTCGCTTCTTCGTCAAAACCACACATTTCCTAGAGAAAACATAATAATATAATAGAGAAGTGCTCGTGCGTTGCAACGAAACATATAATACCATGATAACATATAATAACACGATAACTCATGTACAAATATGTGTTATACCGTTATAATAAAATGTTTCGTAATCCAATCCTAGTCATACATAAATTTTGATATTTTAATCTAGTTATTTCACCACTATATTGTAATATCATACAAACTTCTATATATGACAGTACAATACTCGTGTGTTGCAACATCATACAAATATTGGATGAAATGTTAGTACGCAACGATAAATAAACAATACATATACTATCATCAACCTTAATGTGTGTAAGTGTGTTATATGCAAAGGGAGCATTGCTCAATCCAGGCCCAAAGAAATGTAGGAAGGTCTGATTTTATTTTTGATAACAATAAACCTATAATTTCAGATGATATGCGATTATATTTTATAATAAACCTATCTTATGTCTCCTTTTTAGATGAATTAGATCCTTTATTCTTTATTTTTTCTATTTATTAGGCTTTGGTAATGAGAGTCATATACTCATATCGATGCCTTTATCGATTGATCCACAGATACACAAAAGATGGAAATAAGAAAATAAAAGTACTCATGTAATCAAGCCACAAAATTGCATGAAGACTCCATCCGATGGGGTACAATATATTGCAAAAAAGTGCAAGAGTGCGGGGTTGCACCAACAAAATAACAACTGTGTGAAAGAGGAGCCACCTAAAGATAAATCTTGTACAAGAAATATGAGAATTCAATCATAGACCAACTAATAGAATAATCATATAAAAATAACTTTGGCTAGCAAGCAATGTTCTTAATTAAATATCCTAATGTTTGCAGCCATATCATTTAATACTATGACCAGATAAGAAGTGACTCGGTACCAGCAGTGGTGAGGTCACATGTTTCTCAATGGCGAGAACAACACCATCCTTCGTCTTCAACCCAATTGCAGTGGATCCCAACTGTATTAGCAAAACAAACAGCAACATAATGTAATGCCCCGAATTTTGGAGTTGAATTTTTCTTTTTTCTTCACTCGCCAAATTCGGGCGTTACCTCTCTTTCCCATTTTTTCGCTAAAACCTCACCCATTTCCAAAACTCTGTGTCATGTGATAATAGTAAACCTTAGAGTTATTTTCTTTGGTTGTTGCATCATGCCGATCCACGCATCAATTTCCCTTGTGAGTATTTGCTTGATTCCACAAAGTATGCACTTAGTAGAAGGTTAGGGGAAAATAGAAAGCTTCCCCTCTCTCCCTGGGCCGGCTTCTGAGCGCGGCCCAACTCTCCCCCTCAGCCCAGTCGGCTCGGCGGCCCAGCCAGCCGCGGCCTGCCCCGCGTCCCCCCCCCCCCCCCCCGCACGGCCCAGCCAGGCCGCCAGCTGCCCCACCACCGCCTTGGGCCGGATTGGCGCCGCGGCGGCCCAACCGCCCAACCCCCCCCCCCCCCACAAGCCGCGCCCAGCGCGTGGGCGCAACAGCCATCGCCGCCATGCCCGGGTGGGGCCCACCCGCCAGCCGCCCCCCAGACCACCTCCTTCTTTCTCCCTCTCCCCTCGCGCACGACTCCTTCTTCCTCGTGCAGCCCGCTTCCCTCTCCCCCTCCACCCCGTCGCTGACCGGAACAGCCCCGTCTCGGCGCCGCCCCCGCTCCCTCCCCACGCGGTGAGTCCTCCTCTCCCTCCTCTCCCTCGCCACCCCCTTTTCTTCCTCCCTTCTCTCCCGGTCCCGGCCCCGACTGCCGTGGCTATGGCGCGCGCGCCCTCCTCTGCGGTGCGGCTGCCCGCGTCCTGCCCCCGTCCGGCGCACGGCGCGCTGCCCGCCCACGGCCTCAGCGCGCTCGCCAGCCTGTCCCGGCGCGGCGCGTAGCTCGGCACGCGGCTCGCAGCCATGGCGCCCCGCCCCGCCCGTGCGACTTCCCCGCCGTCTCGCGCCCGTGCGGCACCCCGCCCGTCCGGCGACTCGCTCCCTGCGCGGCCCCATCCTCGCCCCGGCGCGCTCGCCGGCACGTCCTGGCGTTCCCCCGCCCGGCGCGGACCGCGGCTTGCCCCTGGCGGCCCGGTGCGACCTCCCCAGCCCCGCCCCGGTGCAGCTCCGCCCAGCGCGACTTTCCCCCACCCCGACCTCGCCCCTGCCCCGGCGCGGTGGTGGCGCACCCGCCCTGCTCGCGCGGCTCACCCGTGTGGCTTGCCCGCGACAGCGCTCGGCGCGACCTGCTCGCGCGGCTCGCCCGCGTGGTTTGCCCGCAGTAGCACCCGACGCGGTCTGCTCGCGTGGCTCGCCCGCGACGTCGCGGCGTGGCGCGTCCGACTCGACCGACGCGCGTCCATGGCGCTCAGCGCGTGACGTGTCTGACGCAAACGACCTCTGCGTGGCCCGCGGCTTCCTTGCGGCATCCTGCGCAACATGCGCGGCTAGTCCATCCCCGGCTCGCCTGCGTCGGTCTGTGCGGGGCACGACCAACCTGTTCACGTGGCAATTCCATGCGTAGAGGCTTGTAGTGTTGTTTGCGTGACGACGCACATGTTTTAGTTCTATTTTTATGAGTGGTGTCGCGCGGCGACTCCCTGCACCACTTAAAATGGCTAGCGCTAATTGGTTTACGTTAGAAAGCGACATGTTAACTAAGCGTAAAATTGATCATGATTAGATAACAACTATAATTTCACCTACAATAAATATCGGTTAGTAGAACTAAATGGAATTAAATGGTTAAGTTCATTCTTTCACTTAGCACAAGTATAACGAGTTGTCGATCGTAGTAATAGTTATGTTATTCTTACTACTTATACGGTCGTAAACGCTAACCATATGTCGGATATGTGACTATTGGATTCATCTCTTTGTATGATGTATTGTTTGCTTTTCTGATTTGAGATGTGAATCTATGACTGTATTCGCATAGAGAACGATCTGGTCGAGGAGCCCACGGAACTCGCAGGAGAAGCCCCTGAGCAGCAGTCGGTTGGTGGAGGCAAGTGTCCCTTGACCTATCTCTGTCCTATACATACTTTAATTCACCTCCCGCATTACACATTTATACCTAAGGATTGACTAGCTTTTGTTATCCATGTCCTTGTTTACCTGTCTGGTTTGGATTATTATTGCCTAGTCTTATGCTATTGCTCAACTCTAATCAATGAACATGATGAGAATGATCAATGATACGCTATTTTCCCTCTTCTTATTATGATGTTATACTTGTGGCCTTTAAGGGGGCTCGAGCGGTTTCTCGAGTGCCTCTCCGTAAGGACCTGTTCGTTGGATGACCGCTCGGGAAAACAGTGCAACCATGAGGGTGGAATGGGGTGCCCTTAGCTGAATAATTAGAGGATACGGGGTGTAGTTCGCTTCGCCGTCGTGCCGTCAATGGGGCTCGGTGTATGCGGCTCGCTCTGCCAAGGTTGATTTGTCCCTTAGGGAGGAGTGCAGTACATTTAGGAAACCTAACGGGCGGCTACAACCCCGAGGAATCTTTGTAAAGGCTATGTAGTGAGACACTGCCTACTCACCTTAGGAGTGTTCAAGGGTCCGTACAACCTGAGGCAAAAAGGGAATCACGGCTCATGGGTAAAGTGTACAACCTCTGCAGACTGTTAGAAAACTGATATATCAGCCGTGCTCGCGGTTATGAGCGGCCAAGGGAGCTCCAGTGATTAGAGATACTTTGATCAAAGATGGTTGGTTTGCAGGCGGTGATGAGGATGATGGTTTTGGTTATGATTATGGTAATGGTAAGTGGTATTCTTTCCGTTTGGAAAGGGTACTTTGGGTTAAGAACTTGGGTTAATGCTAAAACCTGGCTTTCTACTAGTAATAATAATCTGACCAACTAAAAGCAACTGCTTGACTTACCCCCACATAAAGCTAGTCCACTACAGCCAAACATGATACTTGTTGAGTATGTTGATGTGTACTCACCCTTGCTCTACACACCAACCCCCCCCCCCCCTTCCCCAGGTTGTCCGCATTGCAACCACTTCTCAGGAGAAGATGAAGCCGTGGAAGGAGACTTCCAGGAGTTCCAAGACTACGACGAGTTCTAGGTGTGGGTTAGCGGCAACCCCCAGTCGGCTGCCTGTGAAGGCCGCGTTTATCTACGTTTCGTTTTCGCACTTTGATTATTGTAAAGATTATGTGGATGTCTCAGACATATGATGTAATCGACTATTATTTCCCTTTTTAATACTATTTGAGCACTGTGTGATGATGTCCATGTTATGTAACTGTTGTGTACGTGAATTGCTGATCCTGGCACGTACATGGTTCGCATTCGGTTTACCTTCAAAACCGGGTGTGACACATAAGCATCACTTCGTCACGAACCCCCATATGAATCCTACAACTAAAAGGTCCTAGCATTTTAATACAAGTACTTGTCCTTGAACTATTCTCTACTTAATGCTAGTGGCACACAACAACCTGACTGACAAGGGATAAAAACTAAATAAACCTGGCATTACATCTCGGATGACATAGTACCAAACTAACGAGACACACAACCACAAAACATTGCAAATCACAAACTTAAATTAGTAAGAACAAGTGAGACATCTCAAGAGTCCAGACTTCATCATACAACACCATCCATTCATAAATCACAATAATTTGTTAATCATTAGAAACCCACCTACTCCTTTTCAGGTTTTGCACTCACACAACTGCCAGACCCCCCAAATCTGCCCCGTCCAGCCACAAAAACACATAACTTCTGCTAACACACAACAAACCCACACACTGCCAGTCGACATCTTGGCATCCTCGTTGCTCAGATTCAATCGAGCGCCTAAACAGCAAACAACGGAAACCTATTCAGTTTAGGCCAATAGGCCATAAATGGCCCTGCAAATAGTCGACACAGGCCATGTGGACGACGCACTGGGCAGTGTAACCAACGATCTAGAAATGAAGTTGTCGGCGTTCCGAGACCGGGGGGTCCCTGGGCCGACGAGTGAATGTCGTCGCGTGCCCCAGCCCAGATGGGTCGAGCGCGAGGGCGAGCGCGAAGGGGGGAGAGCGAGGCGGCCGGAGACCGGCGTGAGAGAGGTGGGGATCCCGCGGCCCTCGTGTTCGTCCCGCGCCCAGGTCGGGTGCGCTTGCAGTAGGGGGTTACAAGCGTCCACGCGGGAGAGGGAGCGAGCGGCTCCTAGCGAGCGCCTGTTCTCGTCCTCGTCCCCGCGCGGCCAACCCTCTCTAAGAGGGCCCTAGTCCTCCCTTTTATAGGCGTAAGGAGAGGATCCAGGTGTACAATGGGGGGTGTAGCAGGGTGCTACGTGTCTAGCGGAGGTGAGCTAGCGCCCTAGGTACATGCCGTTGTGGCAGCCGGAGAGATCTTGGCACCTAGCTGGTGTGATGTCGTGGCCGTCGAAGGAGCGATGGAGCTTGGCGGAGGGACAGCTGTCAGAGCGGTTGAATCGTTGCTGACGTCCTCTGGCTTCCGTAAGGGGGCTGAGAGCCGCCGTCGTCACAGAGCATGCGGGGCGCCATCATTGCCTATCTGGCGGAGCAAGCCAGATGGGACGCCGGTCTTGTTCCCTGCGACCCGGGTCAGCTCAGGGTAGGGTGATGATGGCGCCTCCTGTTGACGTGGCTGGTCTACGCCCTAGGTTAGGCGATGTGGAAGCTCCTCCGAAGCCGAGGTCGGGTCCGAGCCCCCGGGTCGAGCGAGGCGGAGATTGCCGTCTTCTGGGGCCGAGCCCAAGTCCGAGCCCTGGGTTGGGCGAGGCGGAGATCGTCGTCTTCTGGGACTTAGCCCGAGTCCGAGCCCTGGGTCGGGCGGAGCGGAGTTCGCCGTCTTCCGGGATTTAGCCCGAGTCCGAGCCCTGGGTCGGGCGGAGCGGAGTTCGCCGTCTTCCGGGACTTAGCCCAAGTCCGAGCCCTGGGTCGGGCGGAGCGGAGTTCGCCGTCTTCCGGGACTTAGCCCGAGTCCGAGCCCTGGGTCGGGCGGAGCGGAGTTCGCCGTCTTCCGGGGCCGAGCCCAAGTCCGAGCCCTTGGTCGGGCGAAGCGGAGCTTCCTATGGTGCCTCCGGCAGGGCCTGACTGCCTGTCAGTCTTACTCTGTCCAGTGGCACTGCAGTCGATGTGGCGTAGGCTTCTGTCAGGCCGGTCAGTGGAGCGGCGAAGTGACGGCGGTCACTTCGGCTCTGCTGGCTGGGGGGTGCGCGCCAGGATAAAGGCGTCAGGCCACCTTTGCATTAAATGCTCCTACGACTTGGTCGGTCGGTGCGGCGATTTGGTCAGGGTTGCTTCTTAGCGAAGGCAGGGCCTCGGGCGAGCCGGGAATATGTTCGCTGCTGAAGGGGGGCCTTGAGCGAGACGGAAATCCTCCGGGGTCGGCTGCCCTTGTCCGAGGCTAGGCTCGGGTGAGGCGTGATCGTGTCCCTCGAATGGACTGATCCCTGACTTAATCGCACCCATCAGGCCTTTGCAGCTTCGTGCTGATGGGGGTTACCAGCTGAGAATTAGGAGCCTTGAGGGTACCCCTAATTATGGTCCCCGACAGTAGCCCCCGAGCCTCGAAGGGAGTGTTTGCACTCGCTTGGAGGCTTTCGTCGCACTTTTTTGCAAGGGGACTAGCCTTTCTCGGTTGCGTTTTGTTCCGGTGGGTGCGCGCGAGCACACCCGCCGGGTGTAGCCCCCGAGACCTCGGAGGAGTGGTTTCACTCCTTCGAGGTCTTACTGCCTCACGTAGTGCTTCGGCTGGTCTGGTCGTTCCCTCATGCGAGCTAGCCGTAGCCCAGGTGTACGATCGGGTCCCAAGTTCTCGGGCTGGTATGTTGACGCTGTCAACGGTTCGGCCGAAGCCGGGTTTGCGAGAGCAGCCCCCGAGCCTCTGCACAGAGCGAGAGGGCGGTCAGGGGTAGACTCGGCTTTTTTACATACGCCCCTGCGTCGCCTTTCCGCAAGGAGGAGGGGGGAGCGCCATGTTGCCCTCGATGGGCGCCGAACATGGTGTCTCCGATGAGCTGCAAGCGGGTAATCCGAGTGGACGTCCGTGCCCCGTTCGTTAGGGGTCGGCTAGGGGCCCAAAGGCACGCCCAAAAGTACCTGCGGGTGATCTGCCAGACCCGGTCCCCTGGCGACGGGGTCCGAGGGTTCGATGCCTCCCTCTGGTGGGATTCTGTTACAAGATCGTTCCCGCCGGTCTCGGAAATGTCCTAGGGTACCTCGGGAGCATAGCCCAAGCCTTGGTTATGTATCGAACGTACCCATGGTCATCCCTCGCTCGGCGTCTGAGGCGGCTGTGAACCCTTCGGGGGCCAGCCTTCGAACCCCTAATCAGTATTGGGCGCAGAGCCCGAGTAGCCTGAGGCGGTCGTTGAACCCTTTCGAGGGGCCGGCCTTCGAACCTCTGACCAGTAGTGGGTGTAGGGCCCACGCGATCTGAGGCGGCTGTTGAACCCTTCCGGGGGGCCAGCCTTCGAACCTCTGATCAGTAGGGGGGCTCGGAGCCTGGTTCCTTCTCGGGGAAGGATCCTTTTCGGGGTATCCCCCTTTCCCGGTCCCTGTTGCAAGAGAGAGAAAGAGGAAAAACGGAAAAGGATACGAAATCGAACAACGCGGCGTACCTTTTTGGACGCGTTCATCTTGGCGAAGGGGAAGCGTCGCCCGCTTCTCCTGCCAGAGGCGCCACGTGTCCCATCGCGGAGTTAATGCGACGGGGCGAGTGGTTGGAGGGGCGACTGTTGTGCGTGCGCGAGCCGCTCGAGGAACGGATCACGGGCGCGTCGTCTTCACGCCGTGGGAGAGGGTTCTCTCGCTGCCCCCGGATGGGACGTAAGCTTGGCTGACGACGCGACTGCTGCGCCTGCTCGTCTGCCACCGCCATTACTGCCGGCCCACTTTTGGCCGTGTTGACCATCGCGCCAGGCTGGTGCTGCTGGGTCACGCGCCGGGTCGCCTCGAGTCACGGTATTGGTTCCGCAGTCGAGGAGGTGCGGTGGTGGCGCGGGTGGCGATGCAGTTACTCACACGTAGCAACCGGCGCACCGGTTGCATGACGCGTGGGCCTGGGCCTCCATGCCGGGCGTGTTGGGAGTCGGAGGAGCGCACCCACTTGGCGCGGTTGCATGCCGCCTGCATGGCCGCCCACCCTTTCGCCCGTTGGTTTGGGCAAAAGTGGAGGGTCGCTTGTAACCGCTGGGCGGTTGTATGCACCGCGCACGGCGGTTTGGCTTCTTCTGCCCTGAGTTGGCTTGCATGACGTGTGGGATCCAGCCCCTGCGCCGTAGGGGAGGACCTTGGAGTGTGTTGGAGAAGACTCAGCCCGTGACGGCTGGGGACGCGAGTAGGGAGAACCGCCTTTAAAAGGAGGGTGACCCCCTTGGAGGGCGACCATGTCTTCGCGCTCCCTTATGCATCGTGTCTTTCCACCTTCCAAGTCCCCGGATGGGGGAGATCCGTCGTCTTTCCGCCTCGTCGTTGGGGGAACGCAACTCCGCGGGAGTTGGTACCTTTCAGCCATCGTTCGGCCTCAAGGATTTTCATCATGCAGCCCGGCTGCACCCCTCCACCGGAGGTCACCCAAGATGGTGACCTCCAGTTTGATGGTGGGGGAAAGCGAGCCAGGCTGCGGCCTCCGCCCCTCCCTCAGCCTCAAGGATTTTCATCACTAGTGCTGGGGAGGGGAGTGTGTCGAGTTGGGGTCGGCCCCTGCGTGGGCGGTGGCCCGCTCCTTCCCTCAGTGATCGGGGGGAAGGGCGGGAGTCGTCCGTGGCGCTGACAGCTGCACCGTGCCCGGCTCGCTGGGCCGAGCGGCTTCAGAGCCGCTCCCGGTGCCGCATCCCGCCACGGCAGCTGGAAGAGGTTCTGCCACCGACGAGTTTGCCGGCGCCACCCTCGGACCGACCTCCAACTCTATGGCCTTCTGCCCGTCCTTGCCTCTCGAGTTTGGGCACGGGCGGGGGCCTCCTGGCAGCAGCATCCGCCCTGAGGTCATCGCTGCTGCTGTTCGGCCCCTGGGACAGAAGTCGTCGTTGTCGCCGCGGCTGGGGCGGGCGACGACAAGCCGTTCGTCGATCTTCTGTTGCTCCGCAGGCCTCTCCCCCGTCGAGTGGGGGTTGTTCGTACCCGTGGAGGCGGAACCGGAGTTCCGTTTGTAATGGCACCTTGAGTGCCAGTGTTTTTGTTCATTGTGGCTGTCGGGGCCTGAACATGTATGTGGTTTCGGCACGGAGCCGTGTATTTTCCTCCTTTTCGAGCACTGAGACTCGCCTGTTGGTTGTCTGAACCGCTTCACCAAGCGTGAGTCGCCCGTGTACAG
This sequence comes from Zea luxurians, assembly GCA_029449295.1. Taxonomy (NCBI): domain Eukaryota; kingdom Viridiplantae; phylum Streptophyta; class Magnoliopsida; order Poales; family Poaceae; genus Zea; species Zea luxurians. The sequence continues at coordinate 79,520,813 of JAOPSE010000005.1, forward strand.
GTGACGAGTGAGGTATCCGTATCCCGGAGGCGTAGGAGTTCCTCGGCTCGGTCAGCCTTGTTGTCCGAGGCTTCTCTAACTTAGTTAAAGGAACCCCTCGGCCGCTCTTCAATGAGCCGAGGCTAGGGGTAGCGGCGTCAACATGGACAGAGGCAGAGTTGGCTCGAAAAGGAAACCTGGTTGGCCGGAGCCTGGCCGGGTTGTCTGTTAGCGGGACCAACGCCGGAATTGACCAGCCGAGGCCTCGGGTCGAGCTGACGTCCTCGGAGGGCAGCTGGCCGAGGCCCCGGGGTGACCGGCCGAGCCGCCTGCTCGGGCCGGATTGACGTCCTTGGAAGGTAACTGGCCGAGGCCCCGGGGTGACCGGCCGAGCCGCCTGCTCGGGCCGGATTCCTAGAGAAGACCCTGGCGGCGATGGCCCGGGCGTGGTGATGACATCGTCCTCCAGAGTGGAGATCCTCGGATCGCGTCGCCGTCCGAGGCTAGGTTGGCCCTCGCCGAAGGTGTCGTCGATGCCAAGGGTGTTGCTGCTCCCTTCAGCCGTCAAGATCCGAGCCTACAGGATCGGATTGTCTTGTAGCGTGTGTTTCCTGCGGCCGCCGAGGCCTAAACACACCCTCGCCGTGTTGTAAAGCTGCGTCTCTTTTCCTTTTATTTCGAGCCTCTGGACTATTTTGTCGGTAACAGAAATGTTTGTGCGAGCAAGAGTTGCTTCTCGCGGAAGGTGATGAGTGAGTTATCCGTATCCCGGAGGCGTAGGAGTCCCTCGGCTCGGTCGGCCTTGCCGCTTACACGCACTCTTACCCGTCCATGGGGCTCTGTCACCGACGCAGTCGGGAAGGCTCGAAGGATCGCTTCGGTAGAAGAGCTTTCGAGCGTGAAGACTTGTTCGGTCCGCAGAATCACTTATCCGAACGTGAGTTACTTATCGCAGAAGGTGATGAGTGAGGTATCCGTATCCCGGAGGCGTAGGAGTCCCTCGGCTCGGTCAGCCTTGGCTGCTTACGTGTACTCCGTCGTTTTCAGGATCCACTTTTGAAGTAGCCAAAAAGCGTGAAAGACATTCTGGCAGAAAAGATCTTTTTTCGAGGAAAATTTCGACGCAGAGGGGGTTCCCCCCCTTTTAGCCCCCGAGGGAGGGTCGGGCTTTGCCGAGGCGAGGCCGACCCTTCCTTGATGACTAAACTTTGCGTGGGTGCGAGGTATATGATCAACTTGAAAACATCTTAAGGGTAGAAGCGACGTAGCTGTTGGATGTTCCAGGCGTTGTCGTAGACCTCGCCTTGGCTGTTGGCCAGCTTGTATGTTCCGGGCTTAAGAACCTTGGCGATGACGAACGGCCCCTCCCAGGGAGGCATGAGCTTGTGCCGCCCTCGGGTGTCTTGTCGCAGCCGAAGCACCAGGTCGCCCACCTGGAGGTCTCGGGACCGGACCCCTCAGGCGTGGTAGCGTTGCAGGGACTGCTGGTACTGCGCCGAGTGTAGCAAGGCCTGGTCCCGAGCCTCCTCCAGCTGGTCCAGCGAGTTTTCTCGGCTGACTTGGTTGCTTTGGTCGGTGTAGGCCCTCATCCTCGGGGAGCCGTATTCTAAGTCTATGGGCAAGATGGCTTCGGCCCCATAGACTAGAAAGAACGACGTGAAGCCCGTGGCTCGGCTCGGCGTTGTCCTCAGACTCTAGACCACCGAGGGGAGTTCCTTCATCCATCGCTTGCCGAACTTGTTGAGGCCGTTGTAGATCCGAGGCTTGAGCCCTTGTAGAATCATGCCGTTGGCACGCTCCACCTGCCCATTCATCATGGGATGAGCCATGGCGGCCCAGTCCACCCGGATGTGGTGATCCTCGCAGAAGTCCAGGAACTTTCTGCCAGTGAACTGGGTGCCGTTGTCGGTGATGATGGAGTTTGGGACCCCGGAGCGATGGATGATGTTGGTGAAGAACGCCACCGCCTGCTCGGACCTGATGCTGTTCAGGGGTCGGACCTCGATCCACTTGGAGAATTTGTCGATGGCGACCAGCAGGTGTGTGTAGCCCCCGGGTGCCTTCTGCAAGGGGCCGACGAGGTCCAGACCCCACACCGCAAAAGGCCAGGTGATGGGTATCGTCTGCAGAGCCTGAGCGGGCAGACGGGTCTGCCTCGCGTAGAATTGGCACCCTTCGCAGGTGCGGACAATTCGGGTAGCGTCGGCCACCGCCGTCGGCCAGTAGAAGCCTTATCGGAAAGCGTTCCCGACAAGGGCTCGAGGCGCTGCGTGATGGCAGCAAACCCCCGAGTGTATCTCTCGCAGGAGTTCCTGACCTTCGGCAATGGAGATGCATCGCTGGAGGATGCCTAAGGGGCTGCGGTGGTAGAGCTCCTTCTCATCTCCTAGCAAGACGAACGACTTGGCGCGCCGCGCCACCCGTCGAGCCTCGGCTCGGTCGAGGGGCAGCTCTCCTCGGTGGAGATATTGCAGGTACGGGGTCTGCCAGTTTCGATTAGGCGCGACCCCGCTTCGCTCCTTCTCGACGCGCAGTGCCTCACCCTCGGGGGCCGAGGGTACCTCGGACTGAACCGAGGGCGCCTCGAACCGAGCTGAGGGTGCCTCGGACTGAGCCGAGGGCGCCTCGGGTTGAGCCGTGGGTGCCTCGGACTGAGCCGAGGGTACCTCGGGCTCGGACGTGTCGTCGATCTTGACGGAGGGTTGATGCAGGTCTCGGGAGAAGACGTCCGGGGGAACCGTCGTTCGCCCCGAGGCTATTTTAGCCAGCTCGTCCGCAGTCTCGTTGTAGCGCCGAGCGATGTGGTTGAGCTCGAGCCCATAGAACTTGTCTTCCAGGTGTCGAACCTCATCGTAGTAGGCCTCCATCTTCGGGTCGCGGCAATGGGAGTTCTTCATGACTTGGTCGACGACGAGCTGTGAGTCACCATGAGCGTCGAGGCGTCGGACCCCTAGCTCGATGGCGATCCGCAACCCGTTGACCAGAGCCTCATATTCGGCCACATTGTTGGACGCCGGGAAGTGGAGGCGTAGCACGTAGCGTAGATGCTTTTCGAGGGGTGAGATGAAGAGTAGGCCTGCGCCGGCCCCTGTCTTTATCAGCGACCCATCGAAAAACATGGTCCAGAGCTCCGGTTGGATCGGAGCCTCGGTAGCTGGGTGTCGACCCATTCAGCCACGAAGTCCGCCAAGACCTGGGACTTAATGGCTTTCCGAGGAGCGAACGAGATTGTCTCGCCCATGATCTCCACCGCCCACTTTGCAATCCTACCCGAGGCCTCTCGGCACTGGATGATCTCTCCCAGGGGGAAGGATGACACCACAGTTACCGGATGAGACTTGAAGTAGTGTCGCAGCTTCCGTCGCGTTAGGATCACCGCGTACAGCAGCTTCTGAACTTGTGGGTAGCGGATCTTGGTTTCGGACAGTACCTCGCTGACGAAGTAGACTGGCCTCTGAACGGGCAATGCATGCCCCTCTTCTTGCCTCTCGACCACAATCGCGGCGCTAACCACCTGGGTGGTCGCGGCGATGTTGGGGACTTGTTCTCAGCTGCTTCGGCTTAAGAACAAGGCAACACAGAAAAGGGTTAATGGTAAACATTCTTCGTCCTTCGAAGCGTTATTTCCCTTAGGATATAACGATCTTCAGACGAAGGTCATGAAGGACATACCTTCATCATTATATTTTATACCAATAAAAGGAGAAGCATATGAAACATGAAAGAATAACGTGATTAATTATATAACATTAATATGTGCCTTTTATTATATAATCATGAAAAAATAAAAGCAATAGTGAAGTACATCAGTACCTTCGGCTTGGCAAAAGACAAAGATACAAGTGTGATGCAAGAGCGTGTACCAGTCAGCGTGAACAGTACGGGGGTATTGTTCATCTATTTATAGACACAGGATACAACCTGTGAAAAATTACAATTATGCCCCTCATAAAAGTTTACAACACCGACTCAGACCTTTATGGATTGAAAGGTCATTCTATCTTTAAGTCGGTTTGTACTACCGAAGCTTCATGAAGGGGAACCTTCGGTCATCTCTTGCGGATAGCTTCCGCCGAAGCTGCTTCTTTCTACGGGACCTTCGGCGTGACGGAGCATGGCCCCCAACAGTAGCCCCTTTCGCGGCGCTAGATCGTTTTTCGTAACGAGCTTGATCCATGAAAAAAGTCTCTTAAGCTTCGGGAAGCCGAAGGTCCAAAAAACACCTTCCCTGAGCTTGTTGTCGAGAAACGATTCAGTTTCCGAGCGCGTGGCAGTCCCACCTTGCAGAGTTACTGTTTGGTCTCTGCGGTCCACCGCGCAGCGAGTGCAGGCGACTATCCGCCTGGTGTAAAAAATCCTGGCGTTTCGCCTTCTTACCTGCAGCACTATATAAACAGACAGGTAGGTGTGAAGTTACCACAGCATTCATTGCTATTTGCACTGTTTTGCTGCCAAAATTTTTAACCATAGCCGAAGCTTGACTCTCGGAATCGAACGAAGCTCCAATTTGAAGTCTGCTTCGTCAGAAGGAAAAACTTCAGAAAAAAGTATTCAATTTCCACAAACTCAGGATTAAATGGCCAGAGTGCGGTCTATCGCTAGGGTTGAGCGTGAGGGGGGCGAAGCTGAAGGTTCGGAGACTGTTCCCATCTCCGAAGCAATGCAACGATCCGGACTGGTAACTTCGGAAGGAACCCCCATTGTTGAAGCGGAACAAGCAACTGCCGAAGCAGAAGAAGAGAACATTGAAGAAACCGATCCCGAAGATGATTATCGCATTGCCATGCCCAGTAAGCCCAGCCACTTGGACTTCGGAAAATCAACCGTTTCGAAGGCTGATCTCTCCAAGATGGTAAAGTCAGGTTATTTCAGTGAGAGTCAGAAGAAGCTACTTCGCTTCGGGGGGGAAGAAACTACCCCGAAGCCAGAAAAGGATGAAATAGTCATTTTCAAGAGCTTTCTAAAGGCTGGGTTGAGATTCCCCCTTCATAGGATTATTGCAGATGTATTGAAGAAGTTTGGTATCTACTTTCATCCGTTGACTCCTAACGCTATCGTCAGGCTTAGTGTTTATATCTGGGCCCTCCGAAGTCAGGCGGTGGAGCCGTTTGCCGACAGCTTTTGTCGAGTTCATGAGCTGCACTACCAGACGAAGGCTAGAAAAGATGGATTACATGATAACTTTGGTTGCTACAATTTTGCCTATCGGAAAACCACAAAGTTTCCTGTAATCAGTTACCGAAGCAAATGGCCGGCAGGCTGGAAATCAGAATGGTTTTATGTGAAAGTTGATGAAGACCAAGAGAAACTGGTGCAAAGCCCTCTTGAATTGATCTTCGGAGAAACAAGACCACGATGCCAAATGTCCTTAGAAGGTTCCACTTGGGCTGCACTGGCTGAGTTTAAAATTATTTCAAAGCATATCAGTACTAGGGACCTAGTTCAAGAGTTCTTGGCCTTCAGGGTTTTTCCTACTTTAAAAGAATGGGAAATGCCGAAGCTAGAGGGGGAGAAGAAAGAAGGGGAACTTGTGCGGTTACCTCACTATTACAAGTTTAAGAAATACTTTAAAAAGCCCTGCCAAGAATGGCTGGACACAGTTGAAATAATGTGCAATGAAATTCTTGGGAATTACTCCAAAAAAGAAGATCAATTGATGACTGCGGCCTTCGGCACCCGTCCGAAGCGAAGACTGAACCGAGTGCTGGACACCCTGGGTTTTGAATATCCTGACTACGAAAATCTGAATAAAGGTGCCGAAGGTCGAAAAAGGAAAAGGGGAGCCGAAGCTTTAAATGAAGATGAGGAAGAACCACCAAAAAAGAAGAATATTCCGAAGAAGAAGAAAATATCATCTCCGAAGCAAAAAATATCTGACGAAGAGGAGACTCCCGCATCACGCTCTGCCACTGACGTGGAAGAGATTTTAAAGGTAATGACTGAATCCCTGCCTGCGAAGCTAAGTCCATTGGGGCCTCAACTGACAAAGTTTTTTCAGAAGGAAAAGGAGCCCGAAAAAACGAAGAAAACAACTAGAACAAAGAGACAGAGAATCATCGCAGTGACAGAAGTCATTGACAAGACACCACCGAGAGCTTCAGCTCAAAAGATACCGGCGGCTGAAGAAATAGCAAATATTGAAATCCCGCCTTCGGAGGTCGCAGCTGCCGAAGCTACCTCACCTGAAGGTTTTCACTTGGAAAGCACAATTGAACATATCGATAAAATACTGCTAGACATGGCCACAAAAGAAGCTGATGTTGCCGCCGAATAGGCCATGGCCGCAGTGTCTGGGAAAGGAAAGGAAACTGTTGACGAAGCTTCAGAGAACGAAGCCTTCATGTTCCAAAATTTAGTTGGAGAAGGATTATCACAAACCGAAATAGAAGAGCTTAAAGAGTATGCAGCCGAAGCTGAAGCCCAGTGAAGACCAGTAGGAGTAGACTGTAGAAAAAACTCAAAAGACTTTTGTAATATCTTTTGTAAATACAGCTAAACTGTTCATAATGAACTTTGTTCATACCTTATAATATGTTCTTACCCCTCCATCAATGTATAAAGCGCTTTGGTGTGGACGAAATTAGTATTTTGAGCCGAAGGCGAAAAAACACCTTCCCTTCTTTTCGTACACAGCGAAGCATAAAAAACAATATTGCCCTTTCTTCCGAAGCTCTCCTTTTTGTACGCGAAGAAGCTCTTCTCTTATGCCGAGGCAACCACTTATGCCATGATGATGATTATCCTATATATGCCTGGATGAATGCTTATGAATGCAAATGCTATGATGTAATGTGATGTGCGAATGGATGTCCAAACACATATTCGAAGCCGTATCCTCAGCCATTATTTCCTTAGAAACAATCACACATCAGCTCTGCATTCCCTTAGGAACGACTTTGGAGCTTCTTCGCCTTTTACTTTCGGCGGAATCAGCGTTGACTTTTCGCTGTAAGCTCTGCATTCCCTTAGGAACGACTTTGGAGCTTCTTCGCCTTTTACTTTCGGCGGAATCAGCGTTGACTTTTTGTTGTAAGCTCTGCATTCCCTTAGGAACGACTTTGGAGCTTCTTCGCCTTTTCAGTTTTCGGCACTCAATGGTGCGTTCTCAGTTTTTACATTTACATTCCTTGGGGGATTTGCTCTTATAGAACTAAAAAAGGAAATTACATATGATGGCCCCATTAAAAACCTTTCTCCCCCTTTAAAAAGGAAAAGGGTGCCATGAAAAAAGAAAAGAAAAGACATAAAAAGTTACATCAAGTTACACATAATATCGCCGAAGCTCATCCGCATTCCAAGATCTTGGAATATCGTTGCCGTCCATGTCCTTCAATCTGTATGAACCAGGTCTTGACGAAGATGCTACTAAGAAAGGTCCCTCCCATTTCAGCTGTAACTTGCCCACTGTGTCTGGGTTGGCCACTCTCCGAAGCACCAAGTGTCCCGGCTCAATATTCTTTAGCCGAACTTTTCTATCTCGCCATTTGACTGTTTCGGCTTGATATTTATTGATATTCTCCACAGCTTGAAGCCTGATCCCTTCTAAAGCATCTTTTTCCACAAAACAAGCATCTTCAGGACCTGATTCTGTCGAAGCTACTACTCTTATTGATCCAGTTTTAGCTTCTTCCGGAGTTATTGCTTCGTCACCGAATAATAACTTGAATGGAGTAAAGCCTGTAGACCTTGATGTTGTTGTATTGTGGCTCCACACCACTCTAGTTAACTGATCTGGCCACTTTCCCCTGGGTTGATTGAAGATTAACTTCATTATTCCTGTCATTATAATGCCGTTGGCTCTTTCAACGAGCCCATTTGACTCCGGATGCCTGACTGATGCAAAATGGATCTTCGTACCAATTTGATCACAGAAATTTCTGAAAGCTTCGGAGTCGAATTGTGTTCCATTATCTACAGTGATGGCCTTCGGTACCCCGAAACGACAAACAATATTCTGCCAGAAAAACTTTTGGACAGTGGCCGAAGTTACTGTGGCTAGTGGCTTTGCCTCAATCCATTTAGAAAAATACTCCACAGCCACTATAACATATCTTAAATTCCCTTGAGCCGGTGGTAATGGACCTAACAAGTCAAGGCCCCACCTTTGCAATGGCCAAATAGGTTGTATGAGCTGTGTTAAAGACGAAGGTTGTTTCTGATCTCTTGCACATTTCTGACAGCCTTCGCACTTTTGAACTAATTCCGCTGCATCCGAAGCTGCCTTCGGCCAATAAAACCCTTGGCGAAAAACTTTTCCAAGTAACGGCCTAGATCCAATGTGAGATCCACACAGGCCTGCATGTATTTCTTTCATCAACTCTATACCTTCGGTTCTAGATAAACACTTGAGTAGCGGAGCACAAACTCCATGCTTGTACAACTCCCCTTCTATCATGACATATGGACGAGCTCTTGCCTCGATCCTCCTGTTATAAGCTTCGTCATCTGAAAGGAACTTACCCTGAAGGTAAGAGATGATCTCAGTTCTCCAATCTTCGCTATAAACAGGAGATATGTTGAGGACTGCTCTTTCAAGGAGTTCCACTGAAGGTGCCTTTATTGTTTCGAAAAACACATCCGAAGGTAAAGGCAGCCCCTGTGCTGCTGACTTAGCTAGCAAATCAGCATGCTCATTTTGTCCTCGAGGGATATTTTTGACAGAAAATCCTTCGAAGGAAGCTTCGATTTTTCGGACCGTGTCTAGATATTTTTCAAGCTTCGGATCTTTAGCCTTGCAACTCTTGTCGATATGACCCGAAACAACCTGGGAATCAGTTTTAAGGATCGCCCTTCTGATTCCCATTGCTTTTAACTTCCGAAGGCCGAGGAGTAGGGCTTCGTACTCAGTAATATTGTTTGTACAGCTAAAATCAAGTCTTGCCGCATAACAAGTTTTAACTTTGGATGGTGAGACCAACACAGCGGCTGCTCCTGCTCTGAAGGTTCCCCAAGACCCATCGCAAAATACTGTCCACACTTCGGCATCTTTATTTGTTTCTTCATCTTGAGCCCCTGGCGTCCAATCGGCAATGAAATCTGCCAACGCTTGAGACTGGATCGAGGATCTATGCACATAATCAATGCAAAATTCATTGAGCTCTACAGCCCATTTTCCAATCCGTCCAGTAGCTTCTCTATTTCTCATAATATCCTTCAACGGTTGCGAAGAAGGAACAATAATATTGTATGCTTGAAAATAATGTCGAAGTTTCCTGGATGCCATCAAAACAGCATATAATACCTTCTCCAATTCTGTATAGTTTTTCTTTGACACACTAAGGACTTCAGATACAAAATACACTGGAACCTGCTTCTTGACTTGGCCATCGAGCTTCTCCTGAACAAGCGCTGCACTTACTGCTGAGTGCGAAGCTGCCACGTATAATAACAAAGGAGCCCCTGGCGTTGGTGGAGTTAATGTTGTTAAATCTATCAAATATTGCTTCAGTTCTTCAAAGGCTTTTTGTTGATTTGATCCCCATTGAAAGACTTCGGCTGATTTCAGCACTTCGAAGAATGGTAAATTTCTTTCTGCTGATCTGGATATGAATCTATTGAGAGATGCCAGCCTCCCTGCCAATCTTTGGGCCCCCTTTTTTGTAGTTGGTGGCTCCATTCGAAGTATAGCTTCAATTTTACTTGGATTAGCTTCAATTCCCTTTGTTGAAACCAAGCATCCAAGAAATTTCCCCTTCTTTACTCCGAAGACACATTTTTCTGGATTCAGCTTTAAACCAACTTGTCTGAAACTGGCGAAGGTCTCCTGCAAATCAGCAATATGATTTTCCTGTTTCGTGCTTTTTACAATGATGTCATCGACATAAGTTAGCACATTTCTGCCTATCTGAGACTGGAGGACCTTCGCAGTCATTCTGCTGAAACTTCCTCCAGCATTTTTGAGCCCCTCAGGCATCCGAAGATAGCAATATGTGCCACTTGGGGTTATGAAGCTAGTCTTCGGCTCATCTTCCTTCTTCATCCAGATTTGGTGATAGCCTGAGTAACAGTCTAGCAGACTCATGAGCCCTGAAGAAGCTGCTGCATCAACTAAAGAGTCTATCCTTGGCAATGGGAATTCGTCCTTCGGACAAGCTTTGTTGACATCTGTAAAATCGATACACATTCTCCACTTGCCGTTGGCCTTCTTTACCATAACAGTGTTAGCTAGCCATTCTGGATACTTTACTTCTCTGATAACTCCTGCACTGAGGAGTCTTTTTACTTCATTGCGAGCACCTTCGGCCTTATCATCAGACATTTTCCGAAGTCTCTGCTTTCTGGGTCTGAAGGATGGGTCAACATTGAGCGAGTGTTCAATAACATCCCGATTTACTCCGCAGAGGTCATTAGCTGACCATGCAAAGACATCTTTGTTGTTGAACAAAAACCTTATCAAGGTTTTCTCCTGGTCTTCGGATAATTGGGAGCCCAACAGCACCTTCTGCTCTGCTATGTCCTCACATAAGAGCATGGGCTTCGGCTGATCTGCTGAAGCTGCTTTCTCCCTTCTGAATTTGTACTGTTCACAAGCTTTAGCTCCATCTATGTTGTGGATTGCTTTGGAGTCAGTCCAGCTTCCTTCGGCCCTTCTGGCAGCTTCCTGACTTCCATGAATAGCGATGGGTCCTTGATCCGAAGGTATCTTCATGCAAAGATAAGCAGGATGAAGGATTGCTTCGAAAGCATTGAGGGTGCCACGACCAATAATTGCGTTGTAAGGATATTCCATGTCAACAATATCAAACACAACTTGCTCAGTTCTAGTGTTGTTGATGAACCCGAAGGTCACTGACATGGTGATCTTGCCCAGCGCTACAATCTGTCTTCCTCCGAAGCCACAGAGAGGGTGCGTAGCATCATGAATCTTATCTTCTGGCTCTTGCATTTGCCTGAAGGCCTTAGCAAATATGATATCAGCTGCACTGCCTGTATCAACCAAGACATTGTGGACCAGAAACCCTTTGATAACACAAGAGATAACCATGGCATCGTTGTGTGGGTAATCCTTGAGTTGAAGGTCCTCTTGGGAGAAGGTAATAGGAATGTGAGACCATCTCGACTTGATGAAGGGTCCTTGCACCCCAACATGCTGTACCCTTCTCTGTGCTTCCTTCTTCTGCTTCTTGTTGGCTGGCTCTGAACATGAACCGCCTGTTATCGGAAGAAGCAGCTTCGGAACCGAAGCAGCTCCAGCTTGATCGTTGAACGAAGCCATTAGCTCAAAAAAGTGGAAGTGAGTTCACCGGAGGTGGGCGCCAATGTTGGGGACTTGTTCTCAGCTGCTTCGGCTTAAGAACAAGGCAACACAGAAAAGGGTTAATGGTAAACATTCTTCGTCCTTCGAAGCGTTATTTCCCTTAGGATATAACGATCTTCAAACGAAGGTCATGAAGGACATACCTTCATCATTATATTTTATATCAATAAAAGGAGAAGCATATGAAACATGAAAGAATAACGTGATTAATTATATAACATTAATATGTGCCTTTTATTATATAATCATGAAAAAATAAAAGCAATAGTGAAGTACATCAGTACCTTCGGCTTGGCAAAAGACAAAGATACAAGTGTGATGCAAGAGCGTGTACCAGTCAGCGTGAACAGTATGGGGGTACTGTTCATCTATTTATAGACACAGGATACAGCCTGTGAAAAATTACAATTATGCCCCTCATAAAAGTTTACAACACCGACTCAGACCTTTATGGATTGAAAGGTCATTCTATCTTTAAGTCGGTTTGTACTACCGAAGCTTCATGAAGGGGAACCTTCGGTCATCTCTTACGGACAGCTTCCGCCGAAGCTGCTTCTTTCTACGGGACCTTCGGCGTGACGGAGCATGGCCCCCAACAGGCGACGTAGACCAGGAGGGCTTCTCCGGCAGCTGGGGGCACCAAGATAGGCACCTTTGTGAGGAGCGCCTTCTGGTTCCCGAGGGCTTCCTCGGCCTCGGGGGTCCAAGTGAAGCACTCGGCCTTCCTTAAGAGGCGGTACAGAGGTAGACCTCTTTCGCCGAGGCGTGAGATGAAGCGGCTCAAAGCCGCGAGGCATCCCATGACCCTCTGTACGCCTTTCAAGTCCTTGATGGGCCCCATGCTGGTAATGGCTGCGATCTTTTCCGGGTTGGCTTCGATGCCCCGCTCGGAGACGATGAACCCCAAGAGCATGCCTCGGGGCACCCCGAAGACACATTTTTCGGGATTGAGCTTGACGCCTTTCACCTTGAGACATCGGAATGTCGTTTCAAGGTCGGAAAGGAGGTCGGAGGCTTTCCTCGTCTTGACTACGATGTCATCAACGTAGGCCTTGACCGTGCGGCCAATGTGTTCGCCGAACACATGGTTCATACACCGTTGGTACGTCGTGCCCGCATTCCTCAAACCGAACGGCATGGTGACATAGCAGTACATGCCGAAGGGTGTGATGAAAGAAGTCGCGAGCTGGTCGGACTCTTTCATCTTGATTTGATGATACCCTGAGTAGGCATCGAGGAAAGACAGGGTTTCGCACCCAGCAGTGGAATCCACGATTTGGTCGATGCGAGGCAGAGGGTAGGGAACCTTCGGACATGCCTTGTTGAGACCAGTGTAGTCTACACACATCCGCCATTTCCCCCCTTTCTTTCTCACAAGCACAGGGTTGGCAAACCATTCGGGATGGAATACCTCTTTGATGAACCCTGCCGCCATTAGCTTGTGAATCTCCTCGCCTATAGCTCTGCGCCTCTCCTCGTCGAATCGGCGCAGCGGCTGCTTGACGGGTCGGGCTCCGGCTCGGATGTCCAGCGAGTGCTCGGCGACATCCCTCGGTACGCCGGGCATGTCCGAGGGGCTCCACGTGAAGACGTCGGCGTTCGTGCGGAGAAAGTCGACGAGCACTGCTTCCTATTTGGGATCGAACCCGGAGCCAATCCGGATCTGCTTGGAGGTGTCGCCGCTGCGGTCGAGGGGGACGGACTTAATCGTCTCCGCTGGCTCAAAGTTGCCGGTGTGACACTTCACGTCTGGCACCTCCTTAGAGAGGCTCTCCAGGTCGGCGATGAGGGCCTCGGACTCGGTGAGGGCCTCGGCGTACTCTACGCACTCCACGTCGCATTCGAACGCGTGTTTGTACGTAGGGCCGACGGTGATGACCCCGTTGGGGCCCGGCATCTTGAGCTTCAGGTAGGTGTAGTTGGGGACGGCCATGAACTTCGCGTAGCACGGCCTCCCCAGTACCGCGTGGTAGGTTCCTCGGAACCCGACTACCTCGAACGTCAGGGTCTCCCTTCAGAAGTTGGAGGGTGTTCCGAAGCAGATGGGAAGGTCGAGCTGTCCGAGGGGTTGGACGCGCTTCCCAGGGATGATCCCATGGAAGGGCGCAGCGCCTGCCCGGACAGAGGACAGATCAACACGCAGGAGCCCGAGGGTCTCGGCGTAGATGATGTTGAGGCTACTGCCTCCGTCCATGAGGACCTTGGTGAGCCTGACGTCGCCGATGACGGGGTCGACGACGAGCGGGTATTTTCCCGGGCTCGGCACATGGTCGGGGTGATCGTCTCGGTCGAAGGTGATGGGCTTGTTGGACCAATCTAGATAGACTGGCGCCGCCACCTTGACCGAGCAGACCTCCCGGCGCTCTTGCTTGCGGTGCCGAGCCGAGGCGTTCGCCGCTTGCCCACCATAGATCATGAAGCAGTCGCGGACCTCGGGGAACTCTCCTGCCTGGTGATCTTCCTTCTTGTCGTCGTCGCGGGCCTTTCCACCCTCCGCGGGTGGCCCGGCCCTGTGGAAGTGGCGCCGAAGCATGACGCACTCCTCAAGGGTGTGCTTGACGGGTCCCTGATGATAGGGGCACGGCTCCTTGAGCATCTTGTCGAAGAGGTTGGCACCTCCGGGGGGCTTCCGAGGGTTCTTGTACTCGGCGGCGGCGACAAGGTCCGCGTTGGCGGCGTCGCGTTTCGTTTGCGACTTCTTCTTGCCCTTCTTCTTGGCGCCGCGCTGAGTTGACGCCTCGGGAGTACCTTCCGGTGGGCGGCCCTGGGGCTGCTTGTCCTTTCGGAAGATAGCCTCGACCGCCTCCTGGCCGGAGGCGAACTTGGTGGTGATGTCCATCAGCTCGCTCGCCCTGGTGGGGGTCTTGCGGCCCAGCTTGCTCACCAGGTCGCGGCAGGTGGTGCCAGCGAGGAACGCGCTGATGACATCCGAGTCGGTGATGTTGGGCAGCTCGGTGTGCTGCTTCGAGAATCGCCGGATGTAGTCTCGGAGAGACTCTTCCGGCTGCTGTCGGCAGCTTCGGAGGTCCCAGGAATTCCCGGGGCGCACATACGTGCCCTGGAAATTGCCGGCGAAAGCTTGGACTAGGTCGTCCTAGTTGGAGATCTGCCCCGGAGGCAGGTGCTCCAACTAGGCGTGAGCGGAGTCGGAGAGGAACAGGGGGAGGTTGCGGATGATGAGGTTGTCATCATCCGTTCCACCCAGCTGGCAGGCCAGACGGTAGTCCGCAAGCCACAGTTCCGGTCTCGTCTCCCCCGAGTACTTTGTGATAGTAGCCGGGGGTCGGAACCGGGTCGAGAACGGCGCCCGTCGGATGGCTCGGCTGAAGGCTTGCGGACCGGGTGGTTCGGGCGAGGGGCTCCGATCCTCCCCGCTGTCGTAGCGTCCCCCACGCCTGGGGTGGTAGCCTCGGCGCACCCTCTCGTCGAGGTGGGCCCGTCGGTTGCGGTGGTGGTGCTCGTTGCCGAGGCGACTCGGGGCCGCAGGCACGGTGTTGCGCGTGCGCCCGGTGTTGACTGAGGCTTCCCGCATGAATCGGGAAGTCGCAGCATGAGGTTCCGAGGGGTACCCCTGCCTTCGGGAGGCAGAGCTCTCGGCCCGTTGGACCGCGGCGCCTTCCAGGAGATTCTTGAGTTCTCCCTAGATTCGCCGCCCCTCGGTGGTTGATGGCTTTGGCATCGCGCGAAGAAGCATTGCTGCTGCCGCTAGGTTCTGGCCGACCCCACTGGATGCGGGTGGTGGCCTGAGCCTGACGTCGTCGGCGATGCGGTGCTGGAAGCCCTGGGGTAGATGACGTATTTCTCCGGCCGGAGGTTGGCCCGCCCATGCCTGCCCGACGTCCCAACGGATCGGCTCCAGCGCTCCTGCTCCCTCGTCGAGCCTGGCCTGCACCCCGCGGATTTGCTCGAGCTGTGGGTCATGACCCCCCGCCTGAACGGGGACCACAGCTAGCTCCCGTGGGATGTCAGCGCGAGGCACCGGCCTAGGGAGATCACCGTCCTTCGGCATGCCGAGATGGCTGCCTTCGGGGGGACCCCCTAGATCGACGTGGAAGCATTCGCGACTTGGGTCGCGGTCCTCGGCGCCGAGGCTACGGCTACCGTCGGAACAGTCGGAAAGGCAGTAGTCGCATGCGGTCATGAAGTCCCGCACGGCACTGGGGTTGCCAAGTCCAGAGAAATCCCAACAGATGTTGGGTTCGTCGTCTTCCTCGGACCCAGAGGGCCCGTAGGTCGAGACGTCCGTCAGCCGGTCCCAAGGTGACCGCACACGAAACCCCAAAGGGTCTGGATTTGCTTCTACGAGAGCGCCCGCCAAAGCGAAGTCGCTAGACGGGTTGAGGCTGAAACCGAAAGACGCAGGATGGGAATCGAGCGGTACCTTTTGGTCGACAGGCGGCGATAAGGTCGCGTTGGGGACTGACTGCGCCGTCGTCTCAGGTACGAGGGTGACATCCAGCAAGCTTTTCGCGAGCGTGCTGGCGTCGTCCGCTTGCTCGGGATTGGCGTGTCGCGGGGAGACAGCGCTCGCCTTCGTCTCAAACGCGAGGTCGACGCCCGGTGCGCCCCCCGTTGGGGTGCCGGGACCATCGACTCGCTCGACAGCCGACGAGGCGCTGCCTCCTGCTTGGCCTTGGTTGCCCTGCCTCCTCCTCCGTTGGCGGGGGAGAGGACAGGGTGAGCTCGAAGGTTGCTCTTCCACCACGCGGGGAAGACGTCGCCGATTCCGCCGCCGGCAGGCGGGTTGTCGGCCGCCACTGTTGTTGTCGCACGGCGGTGGAAGGAGTATCATGTCGTAGCTGCCGTCGAGGGATATGAACTCAAGACTCCCGAAACGGAGCACCGTCCCGGGTTAGAGAGGTTGCTGGAGACTGCCCATCTGGAGCTTGACGGGAAGTTGTTCGTCAACACGCAGCAGGCCCCTACCTGGCGCGCCAACTGTCGGCGTTCCGAGACCGGGGGGGTCCCTGGGCCGACGAGTGAATGTCGCCGCGTGCCCCAGCCCAGATGGGTCGAGCGCGAGGGCGAGCGCGAAGGGGGGAGAGCGAGGCGGCCGGAGACCGGCGTGAGAGAGGTGGGGATCCCGCTGCCCTCGTGTTCGTCCCGCGCCCAGGTCGGGTGCGCTTGCAGTAGGGGGTTACAAGCGTCCACGCGGGAGAGGGAGCGAGTGGCTCCTAGCGAGCGCCTGTTCTCGTCCTCGTCCCCGCGCGGCCAACCCTCTCTAAGAGGGCCCTGGTCCTCCCTTTTATAGGCGTAAGGAGAGGATCCAGGTGTACAATGGTGGGTGTAGCAGGGTGCTACGTGTCTAGCGGAGGTGAGCTAGCGCCCTAGGTACATGCCGTTGTGGCAGCCGGAGAGATCTTGGCACCCAGCTGGTGTGATGTCGTGGCCGTCGAAGGAGCGATGGAGCTTGGTGGAGGGACAGCTGTCGGAGCGGTTGAATCCTTGCTGACGTCCTCTGGCTTCCGTAAGGGAGCTGAGAGCCGCCGTCGTCACAGAGCATGCGGGGCACCATCATTGCCTATCTGGCGGAGCGAGCCAGATGGGACGCCGGTCTTGTTCCCTGCGGCCCGGGTCAGCTCGGGGTAGGGTGATGATGGCGCCTCCTGTTGACGTGGCTGGTCTACGCCCTAGGTTGGGCGATGTGGAAGCTCCTCCGAAGCCGAGGTCAGGTCCGAGCCCCTGGGTCGGGCGAGGCGGAGATTGCCGTCTTCTGGGGCCGAGCCCAAGTCCGAGCCCTGGGTTGGGCGAGGTAGAGATCGTCGTCTTCTGGGACTTAGCCCGAGTCCGAGCCCTGGGTCGGGCGGAGCGGAGTTCGCCGTCTTCCGGGATTTATCCCGAGTCCGAGCCCTGGGTCGGGCGGAGCGGAGTTCGCCGTCTTCCGGGACTTAGCCCGAGTCCGAGCCTTGGGTCGGGCGGAGCGGAGTTCGCCGTCTTCCGGGACTTAGCCCGAGTCCGAGCCCTGGGTCGGGCGGAGCGGAGTTCGCCGTCTTCCAGGGCCGAGCCCAAGTCCGAGCCCTTGGTCGGGCGAAGCGGAGCTTCCTATGGTGCCTCCGGCAGGGCCTGACTGCCTGTCAGTCTTACTCTGTCCAGTGGCACTGCAATCGGTGTGGCGTAGGCTTCTGTCAGGCCGGTCAGTGGAGCGGCGAAGTGACGGCGGTCACTTCGGCTCTGCTGGCTGGGGGGTGCGCGCCAGGATAAGGGCGTCAGGCCACCTTTGCATTAAATGCTCCTGCGACTTGGTCGGTCGGTGCGGCGATTTGGTCAGGGTTGCTTCTTAGCGAAGGCAGGGCCTCGGGCGAGCCGGGAATATGTTCGCCGCTGAAGGGGGGCCTCGGGCGAGATGGAAATCCTCCGGGGTCGGCTGCCCTTGTCCGAGGCTAGGCTCGGGTGAGGCGTGATCGTGTCCCTCGAATGGACTGATCCCTGACTTAATCGCACCCATCATGCCTTTGCAGCTTCGTGCTGATGGGGGTTATCAGCTGAGAATTAGGAGCCTTGAGGGTACCCCTAATTATGGTCCCCGACAGAAGTGTTTTAGAGTCCTTAGAAATTTAATCACAAACCAAAGCAGCAAGCGAGGAGGCGAAAGGGCGCTTTGAAGGGATACCAGCTTGGTCGTCTCGGGTAGCACGAGCCACTGCGAATACAACACATCAGCGATGGAGTTCTCACGAAGCGCGCCCGGGGCAAGCTCCACCAGCTGCAGCAGCTCCGGGTCCAGCGCTGCCGCGTCCCTCCTCGTCGGTCCCTGAAAAGGGGTGGAGGACATCAAACAACACGACGACGGCCCCATGCGCACGGGAGGCTGCTGGCGGCGCTGGAGGCTCGACAACGGCAAAAAAAATATTTCACATAAGAGTAGACCTAGAAACATCATTCATTCAATCGGTCAAATGGAGAGCAGCGGTTGTTTTACAATGTACAAATAACGCGAGACAGCAGGCACCACTACAGCTAGCTACACATCACCATCCCTTGTAATCTTAGCAAACAAACAAACAAATCAACCAGCGTATCGGATTACCACTACAAATCAAACTCCAACTAACATGCTAGATTTACTAATCAAGTAGCATACAATTCACATGGTATTTAAGTCAAGGAAAGATTCTACAAGGTGATCAGTTTTTGTAACCCCTTGATATGATAATATTGGAAAAACATTATACAAAATTGGATAGATTTAGTTTCTCAACAGTGGCATGTGCATTTGCTTAAGACAAAGAATAGTCTCATATATGTTACTCAGTTTAAATGCTGACCTGATAAATAAGACAGAGTCACATGCTTTAAGCCGTTTCGCACCCACAAAAAGACTCCATCCAATTGTTAGAAGATGTCAGCTTGGCTTGCCTACAAGGAACATCATGGCAAGAAAAATTTAGACAATATGTTTAACTATTTGGTTATATTGATTTTTACAAAATACTATTCAGTAAATGGTAAGCACCTTGTTCATCATATTCCAATGCCCAACTCTAGGCAAGCAGTCATTCTATCTGCCAGTTTTATTATACTTGAGCTTCATCATAAGTAAAATATAAAAGACTAAATATGTTGCAAGAAAATATGACTGGTGTTAGTTATCAAACCCATAAAGAGTTGCTCCAGTTTATAAAACAGGAGTTCATCCCAAAACGGGAGTATATTAACTATGACAAAGAAGGGTAATATGAATATTAAAAAATGCTTCAAAAGCCACTGCTGCAATAAGAGTGGAGCGACATTGGACCTCTTACCCTTTATATTGTTCTTTTCTCTATAATTTATCTTCATACTCGATAGGATTTTCCCCCACTGTTTTCGCTAAAAGAAACACGAGTGGGTTTCAACCTACCCGAGGAGCAAGTAAAATTCTTGCCTGGATTGAGCCAACGTTCGGCTGTAAAAATAAAATAAACGACCACCATGTAACACAAAACAATTGTAGTTGGCTTGGTTAAGCGTGTGCTTCTCTACCGAATCGGTCACAGTTCAATTTCTGCTCGCCACATATTTTTGTCGCGAGGGAGGGAGGCCACGGCTGGTGGCAGAACAACGAGAGGTAGGCTACCCTTACAGTCTTAATAACTCTTATATCTTCTACTATAACATCAAAATAAGACATGGTGTGGTGGATATGTTGTCTCTAATCTAGCAGCAGGTCTTGAGTTTGATTCACAATTCTTGCAGATTTCATTTTTTGAGCCATAACAGGGATGGGGGCAAAACAAGAAATGAAAAAAGACAGAACGACAGGTTACCCTTACCGCCTTAATAAGTAGTAGAGATTAATTATCTTTAATTCTATTGTAGGAACAAAATGATTAGAAAGGAAATTATATATAAGCTATCATTTTAGTTTATAAAAGCAATGACCCTTGTTATTTTTTAATTAAGAAAATATAAATAATCTATTAATTATATTTAGTTTCAATTTAGGAGCATAAGACCTAAATCATTTGAAATGAATACTATATTCATTGGTATATTATTAACTATCGTTTTAGTTATGATGGTGTGAGTACTTAATTAAGCCATTATATCATTATTAGAAAAGTTATATGACATATTACTATTGTAAATTATATAATTATGGATACTTAAATATGCGACTAAATGGGTTTTATGTGAAGGAATAATAACTGATTATCATTCTATTAGAAAAACACTAAATCTATATTTGTTGAGAAAACTACATTCAAACCGACAGTTCATCATTTTAAAGATATGAACATCAATTCTACCATTTTAGTATCTTTAGAAAACTCTAATCTTTCTGTTTTCTCCTTTCTTTTCTAAATAGAAATTATATGTATAACTAAAAATTGTTTATAATTCGTCTAACAATAATATTCTAAGAAGTAATTGTAAATTACTAAATGAGATTTTTAATAACATAATCATGGTTGTTATGACATAAATAAATATCTTACTAATTCTAAGTAACTAAGTGCTACACTTATGAATACATTTATCATGACTAGTGAAATCTATATTTTCATTTGACCGGAAATATGTGGCTCAGTATTTCTTCTATTTCTTCATGCAAATAGGTTTACACTTAAAATACTACTAACAATTATCGTTCCACACAATAAAGCGAAATAAACGTTTCTAGTATGAAAATCACTGAGTTAGTGAATAGTGACCGTACTCATTTTAAAATTATAAAATCATACACATATTAAAGCGTTGTCGCGGGGTTTGATTTTGGTTACACGTATATATATCGAATCTCTAAAATCATACATGTGAATCGCCAAATCGCATCGATATTACAACAATAATTCACAAGATCCATAAGTTACTTCAAAACATGATTTAGAAAATAAATAGACGGATTGTCTTCAACCTTGTTTTCTCGTTCATGCGTAGGGATGAACGTCGACGAGGGGGAGTGGTTTGGCGGGCAGGGAACAAGCGCGATCGTCGTGCTGCGTGGACGGAACTACGGCGAGGTTCCACGGACAGCGGGGCGGACGGTGACGGCGTGGGCGAGTGGGAGAGAGAGGGAGCTCGGGGAGGAAGAAGGCTCGGTTGTGGGAGGGAGAAAAGAGGAGCTCAGCGTCCAATTTATAGAGAATAGGGAGGGAGAGGAAGGGGCGCCGGGGGTGCTTCATGGCGGCCATTGATGGCGTTCATCAACGGAGGGAGGTAATGGGGGAGGAAACGACGGCATTGAAGTTCCTTGAAGACGGACGACGAGGGTGTCGGTTGGGCTCCTGGGCGCGGTCGTGGGAGCTACGTCGGGTGTGCGTTCGCGGTCGGTGTTGAGCGCAGGGCGCATCGAGGTTGGTCCTTGGCGGGGTGCGCGGGGTCGGGGCTTCCTAGGATCACGTGGTCGGGTTGCGCGGGTGGTGCTGTCGGTGGAGCGTCGGGCTGCAGGGGCTCCTGTCGCGGCTCTGCTTGGGAAGAGCAAGGGGAAGGGAGGAGAGAAGAGAGGAAGGGGCGTGGGTGGGGAGAAGCACAGGGGCGCGCGCGGCTGGAACCAGGGAGGGCGGTGGCGCTGTGCAGGAGGAGGAGGAGCGGCAACTAGGGGATGTTGGGCCCTGGTGGGCTCTAGGGTTAGGTTAGTGTTTTTATTTTTTATTTTTTTTCTAATTTCAAAAACATATTTTAAATAACCCTAAAATTCATAATAATTAAACCAAAATTATTTATAAATAAAATATTTATTTTTGGACTAATAATTATTATATTATTTATTTGGATTTTCATTTAAGAAGAAATGATATTAAATATCCGAAAATCAATCATGCGCAATAAAAAAAATATTTCAAATGAAATAAATAACAAACACTTAAAGGAAAATTTATTACCATAAATACCATTAATAACTAAATATATTATTTTTATTTAATGATTTTTATAGTGTTACAAATCTACCCCTCTTAAAAAGAATCTCGTCCTCGAGATTAAGGAAGGCTAATACGAAAGCAAATGAGATACATGGTTATTTGTAGGTTCTTAGTTCTCATTGAACTTTTCTTATATTAAGGAACTTCCATACTTCTTTGCTCCGCAATGAATACTAATCAAGCGACCTTCATCGTCGTACTTATAAAATGGTTGGTCTTCTGAATTTTTGCTTAGGTCATGCTTGGCAGCTTTTTTCTCTAGTCGGTTTAGACGCTTCTTGGGGCATTCGCGAATAAGATGTCCTTCATTTTTGCAGTAGTAGCAAGCACCTCTTGCTTTGAGTTCTTTGCGAGTCAACTTTGCTTGACCAATAAGGGGTGAGGATTGATTGAGTGTCTGTATCTCATATAGTTGAGCCTGACTTGATTCTTCTGTTTGGGTATCCATGTGTTTTGTGACTTTTGCTTGTAGTTGAGGTGGACTAATCATGTATCCAAACATTTTTTTATTCCTTTTGTTGTTCTTCATTCCAAAATATCTCTGTGACTCATTTTTCTCGTTCATAGTTGTTAAGGTAGGAATATTGTCGTTGGCATCATTTACTTCATTTCCATTGGGGTTCATCATCTAATCAGAGGGTAAAAGAGTTAGTGAGGCAGACTATGTAAGAGGCTTGTATGACATTAAGATAAAGAGCTAACACAACATTTTGATTTCCAGGATAAGATTAGTTAAGGTTGATTTTCGATTCCACCTAGCTTCATCATACTACAAGAGTATACAAGTGTTATAGTCCTTAACAGAGATCTTTTGAACTTTGTAGGTTTCAGGGCATGATATCCAAATCATCTTTCTGATCCAACATTATTTCTTTGAGCATAACTTGAGAGAAAGACTTGAGTGGGACTTTAGGGCAACTAGAGTAGAGCATCACATTGTTTGCATATAGAAGATGACACCATACTTTATTCTCTTTATAAATGTGCAAAACACAATAGGTGTGAAAGATTTTCCAAGTTTATTCATATATCACTTAGCACAATTACAAATCTTGAAAGGGGCAACACCTTGATATTTTTTCGTGAGACATACTCCTTCTTCTAGCTAAATGATATATTATTCTTCCTTGTCAGATGCACCAATCAGAGCTGGAGGTCGATTGTCTTCAACTACTATTCTTTCTCCAGATGGGGTTTCCAAACACATGGTTCTCTCAGTATGTTGGATTACTGCCTTAGTTCTTTGTAACCAATTCTTTCCAAGAACCACATCCTTTCCCATTGATTCTATCACTATAAGATCAGCTAGAAAATCTATCCCATTGATTTTAATACTTAAATTTGGACATATGTAGTTTAGTAACATTTTTCTTTCGGGTGCACTGATGGTCATCCTTGATTTCAAGGGACACTTAAAGATACCATACTTTGTTGCAAACTGGGCACTGATAAAAGAATGTGTTGTACAAGGATCATACAACACGGTGGCAGTAGTAGTGTGAATGACTAGTGTTCCAAAAATTACTGCATTATCATATGGAATGGTTCCTGTCACTGCATAACTTATCCTTCCAATGGACTTTTTTCGTTGTTTATTCTTTATTCATGCATGAGTTTGAGGGTGTTGTCTTTTCTTTTGGACCTTATTGATCTCCACATCTTTCTTAGGACAATTATTAACAAGATGGTTGGTATCACCACAGCCAAAGCAAGCACGACTTGATAAGTTACATGGTGGAGTTGTCTTTACGTTGTTGGTAGAAGTTTCTGTGCATTTTTGTTCATATTCCATGTCTGAAGACTGAGATAGCTTCATCTCGGAGGTGATCTGTAGTGAACTCTTCTCAGAACAGTTACAGAAGTAAAGACATTCACGTCCACATTGATAGCAAGTTTTTCTTGAACTTATTTCTTGACTTTTTCCATGTTTCCCTTTTTGTTTCTTAGACCTGATGCGACCACGAGGTTGAAACTGTGTGCAAGTAATAGTCCATCCATCAATGTAACACTCATGTGTTTCTTCTTGGGGCTGGGCATCCTTGTGGTGTTTCCTTTTTGGAATACTTTGCAATTCATCAACTGACAGTGCATTAGGTATGAGAGAATCTGCTATTAGTTGTTTAGGGGGAGACATCTGTCTTTTTATGCCAGAAAATAAAATTTGGTTCTTCTGTTTTGTAGTTTCACTTTCGTTTGTACTGATCTGGCGACAAGGAATTCCATAGTACTCACAACAACAACATGTTCCAAGGTCACTTGTCTGTTGGTTTGGTTGTTCATCCTTTTGGGTCTTGAATGTATGTTCATGAGCTATTATATCTATAGTGTTGTTTTGACTTGCCAACACACCGCATTCTTTGCATTTAGTGACATCACTTGTAGTTGACATTCCAAGGTCTAACATTTGTATGGGTATGGAAGAATGGAAGGGACAAAAGGGTTGAGCAAAGACAGATTATAGAGAGTAGAGAAAATCCATCTATCTAAGGTTTTACCTAGCTAACTGATGCCATTGTGGACAAAAGTCACATAATACACCAACAACCATTTCAAAGAAGCAAATCAAACATGAACACAAAGGACAATGAACTCAAGCATACCAGCACAACACAGTCCAATTCTACTCATTCAACCAAAACAAACAGTGAGATAAGGTTTGGAATAAGAAAGATATTATAAAGTCAAGGAATCATATTAGAAATATCAAGGAGTTAGACAAGACATATTTGTTCATGGACAAGAGTGAAATAAGATAACCATGAACTATTAAAGTGAGGATAAATGATACAACCAAGGATATGAAGTGAGTTAGGGAGAAAGTATTATCAAGGAGAAAAGTAGAGAGGCAAAGGTTTAATATATCAAGGTAGATATTGCACAAGGGTGGCAATAATGGCAAGAAAACAAAAGTATAAGGAGTCAAGGGTTATATTGCAATATTAGGGATTAGAAAACCACAATAATATAATATAATATCGCCATTACTGATCAAGTCGAACATCTTAATACTAAAGAGCAATCCTATCAACCTAGCCAAGAAGTCAAATAATAGATCCAGGGGATCCATAATAAAACTTCTTGCAGAGTGGGGATAAGACAGAGAATCGGGCATCATCGATAGCTTCGAAAGGATTTAATTTCTTCTAGAAAAGTTTGCTTCAAGTTCCACAATCCTAGCTTGATCATCTTGCAATGCTTCTCATTAGAACCTTCTGATAGACGAAGAATCAGATAAGAAGAGTTGAAAATAAAAGAGACGAGTTTTGATATAAAGTATGTTTTTATGGAGGAAAATATATCAGGCTTTGAAAGACTGACTGGGCTTTCCATTTCTAACTAATTTAGCGACCTACGGTCACACTGCTCCGATACCACTTCTGTCACACCCGTTTCCAAGGGCAGAGCCGGGTGCATAGCATATGTGTGCCAGGATCTATTTCCACACATATGTTGACGTCACAAGTGTAATATATCAAAAGAACAATGCATAAAAGCGTAAATAACGACTATATTAGCATATTACACTTCGAACAGACATAATGTCTTAACCTTTATTCATCAAAGTACAGCGAAACAAGGACATCCATCCACAGGAAGATGATCGGGGGTATCACTAGACTAGCATCCATGGAGCTCAGCATCATAACTTCATCTGCAAATTTCTGATCAAAATTTAAGCAAGGGTGAGCTCACTTATGGTCGAGGCTCAGCAAGTGGGGGAAACTAATACAAGTATAACAAGGTGAGGCTAAGGTTGAGCAGTAAGCATTTTAGTTGGTCAACATTTTATTAACAACACCTGTCTTACTAATAAGTGTGAACCCACAAATAAAGGTATTAGAGTATATCAAAAACACTTAAGTGAAACCACTTAAGCAAACCATTGGCAGATCATTGGATCTCGATTTATTTCCATCTTCAAATTCAATTATCATGTGAGGAGTCCAGGCTGCTCATAACCGTGAGCACGGCTGATATATCAGTTTTACACTCTGCATATGTGGCACATCTTTACCCATGAGTCGCGATTCCCTTCTAGCCCGGGTCAGCTAGACCCGTATTCACTTCCGAGGTGAATGGCCAGTGTCTCACTACGAGGCTTCTCCCTAGAGTACTCATTACGCAAATGCTGGAAATGGTCAAACTGCATAAAGCACACCTAACGTAACCAACCTATAGTCCAGACTGCAGGGTGAAGCTTTGGGAACTATGCCCGTATCCAATCTGCCTGAGCCGGAACTATAAGCGCCTTCCAGATGCCCCCATTTCGGTCGACCACGACCAGCACCCAACATAAGACTTCCCTAGTTATTTAGCCAAGACCAGAGCCATGATCTTTATTAAGAAAACACATGGCTTATATTATTATTAAGAAAGCTATATTCAAAGTCAATATATGTAGTAACATTTTAGTTATTACTTTATTGTACCCTTTAGGAAAAACTAAATGATTTATATAACATGGACTAAACGTGATAAAATAATTAATCAAGCCTATATAACTAGTTATGAACAAGTTGACAATAGGTTTGACTAGTAAATTATAATAAAGGATAATTAATCTATTAATTATCTTTAATTCTATTGTAGGAACAAAATGATTAGAAAGGAAATTATATATAAACTATCATTTTAGTTTATAAAAGCAATGACCCTTGTTATATTTTAATTAAGAAAATATAAATAATCTATTAATTATATTTAGTTTCAATTTAGGGACATACGACCTAAATCATTTAAAGTGAATACTATATTGATTGGTATATTATTAACTATCGTTTTAGTTATGATGGTGTGAGTACTTAATTAAGCCATTATATCATTACTAGAAAAGTTATATGACATATTACTATTGTAAAGCATATAATTATGGATACTTAAATATGAGACTAAATGGGTTTTATGTGAAGGAATAATAACTGATTATCATTCTATTAGGAAAACACTAAATCTATATTTGTTGAGAAAACTACATTCAAACCGATAGTTCATCATTTTAAAGATATGAACATCAATTCTACCATTTTAGCATCTTTAGAAAACTCTAATCTTTCTGTTTTCTCCTTTCTTTTCTAAATAGAAATTATATGTATAACTAAAAATTGTTTATAATTCTTCTAACAATAATATTCTAAGAAGTAATTGTAAATTACTAAATGAGATTTTTAATAATATAATCATGGTTGTTATGACATAAATAAATATCTTACTAATTCTAAGTAATTAAGTGCTATACATATGAATACATTTATCAAGACTAGTGAAATATATATTTTCATTTGACCGGAAATACGTGACTTAGTATTTCTTCTATTTTTTCATGCAAATAGGTTTACACTTAAAATACTACTAACAATTATCGTTCCACAATAAAGCGAAATAAACATTTCTAGTATGAAATTCACTGAGTTAGTGAATAGTGATCGTACTCATTTTAAAATTATAAAATCATACACATATTAAAGCGTTGTCGCGGGGTTCGATTTTGGTTACACGTATATATCGAATCTCTAAAATTATACACATGAATCGCCAAATTGCATCAATATTACAACAATAATTCACAAGATCCATAAGTTACTTCAAAACAGGATTTAGAAAATAAATTAACGGATTGTCTTCAATCTTGTTTTCTCGTTCATGCGTAGGGATGAACGTCGACGAGGGGGAGTGGTTCGGCGGGCAGGGAACCAGCGCGATCGTCGTGCTGCGCGGACGGAACTCCGACGAGGTTCCATGGACAGCGGGGCGGACGTCGACGGCGTGGGCGAGTGGGAGAGAGAGGGAACTCGGGGAGGAAGAAGGCTCGGTTGTGGGAGAGAGAAGAGAGGAGCTCGACGTCCAATTTATAGAGAAGAGGGAGGGAGAGGAAGGGGCGCCGGGGGTGCTTCATGGCGGTCATTGATGGCGTTCATCAACGAAGGGAG
This sequence comes from Zea luxurians, assembly GCA_029449295.1. Lineage (NCBI taxonomy): Eukaryota > Viridiplantae > Streptophyta > Magnoliopsida > Poales > Poaceae > Zea > Zea luxurians. The sequence goes on from JAOPSE010000005.1 coordinate 79,548,319, forward strand.
GTAATGGGGGAGGAAACGGCGGCATTGAAGTTCCTTGAAGACGGACGACAAGGGTGTCGGTCGGGCTCCTGGGCGCGGTCGTGGGAGTTGCGTCAGGTGTGCGTCCGCGGTCGGTGTTGAGCGCAGGGCGCGTCAAGGTTGGTCCTTGGCGGGGTGCGCAGGGTCGGGGCTTCCTGGGATCACGCGGTCGGGTCACGCGGGTGGTGCTGTCGGCGGAGCGTCGGGCTGGCAGGGGCTCCTGTCGCGGCTCTGCTTGGGAAGAGCAAGGGGAAGGGAGGAGAGAAGAGAGGAAGGGGCACGGGTGGGGAGAAGCACACGGGGCGCGCGCGACTGGAACCAGGGAGGGCAGCGACGCTGTGCAGGAGGAGGAGGAGCAACAGCTAGGGGATGTTGGGCCCTTGTGGGCTCTAGGGTTAGGTTAGGTTAGTGTTTTTTTTATTTTTTCTAATTTCAAAAACATATTTTAAATAACCCTAAAATTCATAATAATTAAACCAAAATTGTTTATAAATAAAATATTTATTTTTGGATTAATAATTATTATATTATTTATTTGAATTTTCACTTAAGAAGAAATGATATTAAATATCCGAAAATCAATCATGCGCAATAAAAAAATTATTCCAAATGAAATAAATAACAAACACTTAAAGAAAAATTTATTACCATAAATACCATTAATAACTAAATGTATTATTTTTATTTAATGATTTTTATAGTGTTACAAATCTACCCCTCTTAAAAAGAATCTCGTCCTTGAGATTAAAGGAGGCTAATACGAAAGCAAAGGAGATACATGGTTATTTATAGGTTCTTATATCAAGAACTTCCTTACTTCTTTGCTCCGCAATGAATACTAATCAAGCGACCTTCATCGTCATACTTATAAAATGGATGGTCTTCTGAATTTTTGCTTAGGTAATGCTTGGTAGCTTTTTTCTCTAGTCGGTTTAGACGCTTCTTAGGGCATTCGCGAATAAGATGTCCTTCATTTTTGCAGTAGTAGCAAGCACCTCTTACTTTGAGTTCTTTGCGAGTCAACTTTGCTTGACCAACAAGGGGTGAGGATTGATTGGGTGTCTGTATCTCATATAGCTGAGCCTGACTTGATTCTTTTGTTTGGGTATCCATGTGTTTCGTGACTTTTGCTTGTGGTTGAGGTGGACTAATCATGTATCCAAACATTTTTTTCTATTCCTTTTGTTGTTCTTCATTCCAAAATATCTATGTGACTCATTTTCTCGTTCATAGTTGTTAAGGTAGGAATATTGTCGTTTGCATCATTTACTTCATTTCCATTAGGGTTCATCATCTAATCAGAGGGTAAAAGAGTTAGTGAGGCAGACTACGTAAGAGGCTTGTATGACATTAAGATAAAGAGCTAACACAACATTTTGATTTCCAGAATAAGATTAGTTAAGGATGATTTTCGATTCCACCTAGCTTCATCATACTACAAGAGTGTACAAGTGTTATAATCCTTAACAGAGATCTTTTAAACTTTATAGGTTTCAGGGCATGATATCCAAATCATCTTTCTGATCCAGCAGTATTTCTTTGAGCACAACTTGAGAGAAAGACTTGAGCGAGACTTTAGGGCAACTAGAGTAGAGCATCACACTGTTTGCATATAGTAGATGACACCATATTTTATTCTCTTTATAAAGGTGCAAAACACAATAGGTGCGAAAGATTTTCCAACTTATTCATATATCACTTAGCACAATTACAAATCTTGAAAGGGGCAACACCTTACATTTTTTCGTGAGACATACTCCTTCTTCTAGCTAAATGATATATTATTCTTCCTTGTCAGATGTACCAATCAAAGCTGGAGGTCGATTGTCTTCAACTACTATTCTTTCTCCAGATGGGGTTTCCAAACACATGGTTCTCTCAGTATGTTGGATGATTGCCTTAGTGCAAAACACAATAGATGCAGGAAGAGCGGCAGCTAGGGGATGTTGGGCCCTGGTGGGCTTTAGGGTTAGGTTAGGTTAGTGTTTTTTTATTTTTTCTAATTTCAAAAACATATTTAAAATAACCCTAAAATTCATAATAATTAAACCAAAATTATTTATAAATAAAATAATTATTTTTTGATAAATAATTATTATATTATTTATTTGGATTTCCATTTAAGAAAAAATGATATTAAATATCCGAAAAGCAATCATGCACAATAAAAAGATTATTCAAAATGAAATAAATAACAAACACTTAAAGGAAATTTTATTACCATAAATACCATTAATAACCAAATGTATTATTTTTGTTTAATGATTTTTATAGTGTTACACCATCCTTTTCGATCGGACGGTATTCGACAAGGGGGGGTGTGCACCGCGCAATGGGCCGGTTTGGCGGCCCAGGACCAGGTTGTGGCCTGGGTGCGCCTCGCCTTTTCCCACTCGGCCGTATGGGCCGCCTGGCGTCCAGGCCGTAAGGCCACATTTGGCCAATGAAGGCTAGGCTAAAAGGCCGAGTCGGTCAGGGACAAGTTTGCCCATTTTTTCTAGTGAATTGAATTCTTTGTTCATTTCATGGGAACAATAAAAAAAGAAATTTGTAAAATATAAGAGGAAATTCATAAAATGATAGAAACATTTTTCTCATATGAAGAAAATTACAGAGAATTTTATGAATTGTTTTATTCTGCTGCATACTTTGGTACTTTTTTATTTATATTTTATGCAATTTTCAGTTGATCATGAAACCAACATGGATTAATTATTGTTTAAATTGCATAGAATTCAGAAAATTTGTGGCAATTGAATATTTTAACCGACGTTAGATTACCACATTTTAACAGAAGTATATATATTCAAGATCATCGAACGATTGTTTAGAATTTTAGAACCAGATTATTATTATTTTTCTATGAATTACTGTTTATTATGAAGCATGCGTGAATTAATTTTCATTAAGTGCATAGAAATTCAGAAATTTTTGTGGTGATTAAATATTTTAACCAACGTTGAATATTGTTGCCACATTTTATATAGGAATTAAGTTTTCTAAATCATCCAACGATGATTTAGAATTTTTAGAACAAGAAGTTTTATAGATTATACAGGGTTATTATTTGACCAACGTCGAATATTTAATTCATGCAAATTCTATGTTTCAGTATTTACTTCAGATGTCCTAAATGTTTTTTGTTTCATTTTGCAAAAGTGCACATACTGGCCTACTAGTTGGTCGGATAAGGTAAAATAAACCGCTACATGGTATTTATTACCACTTATGGTGGGAAAAGATTGAAATGATAACTACAGTGGATGAGATAGATTCGTCACTGTGGTTTTAGGAAACCCAATAAGCCTACAGTAGGCTCACCTTAGTATGACCTTAAGATGTCGTAGTACAACATCAATAATGTCAACTAGAAAAGATCCAAGTGTAACGTACCTGATCACAATAAGAGTCTCATCCAGGACTCTATTTAGGGTGATATTATAGAATATGAGATATCTCATGTTCAGTGAAACATCAGTCTAAAGGACAAGTGCAATATAGATCAACTCATGGCACAATGTGTCTAGAAGGTGGAAAGGTTGATGAGCCAAATAAGTGATTCTATCAATCTTCCCAAACTAAATATCCCTAAACAGAACAAGAACTCTAAGAAAAGTTCAAGAATAAGATCAATCATGATCACAGGCTTCTACAAGCCACAATCTGACAGTTTTTTAGATGCCCCTAATACCTGCCTCTACAACAAGAAGACAGGGCATTACAATAGAAAGTGCCCAGAATTCTTCCAGTAGCTGTTATAGAATGCAATTTCGTGTAAACATAAGGCTCCCAGCGGGCCGAAAATAGTTAAAATGGTTAACGGAAAGGGAGCAGACACTTAACTTTAGTTCTGTGATTAGACAATCAGCACATCCACTATCACTCTGGTGACAGCCATTGTGTGTTATTCAGTTTGATAATAAATATGTTGGTATCGTCATCCGACGAGACATGCTTTATTTATATTCGCACAATGGTGATGTTAACATCTTAGATACACCAAAAAACGATCCAGCCAACAGTGGCAGGAGTAAGAAAATAAAGTGATGGAGAAACCTCGTCGAAATTATGGCACTAACGTTTGGGCCATATTTCGAGGGGAGAATAGAACATCTCGTTAAGGGATGAATTCTTCATCACCTAGACCTCACAGACCTAGAGCAATGCAGAGATTGCAAGCGCAGTACGAGTGTGTTAGAAATTATTCATACAGACATATGTGGTCCTTTTCCAGTTAGGATAGTAGATGAGTTCGACTTGTTCATAACCTTCACAGATGACTACTCGCGCTATGGTTATATTTATCCCTTTAAGGTAAGATCAGAATCTTTAGACAAATTTAAATAGTTTAAGACCGAGGTAGAAAGTCAACACGATTTGGACATATAGATTGTCGTATCAGATCATGTGGGGGAGAACTGTGGGCACCATACTGAGTATGGTCAGGTCCTAGGATCTTTTTGCGAGGTTCCTGAGAGAAAATTGTTGCTGCTCAGTATTCAACACCTGGTGAACCTCAATGGAATGGGGTTATTGAAATGTGTAACAAAACACTAATGAGTATGGTAAGGAGTATGCTTAGTTACTCTAAACCTTCCATTGTGTCTATTGGTGGAGGCTTTAAAAACCGCTATGCATATACTCAACAGAGTTCCTAGTAAATTAGTGGCTAAAACTCCATATGAGTTGTGGACTGGCAGAAAGCCCACGATCAACTACTTCCACATATGGGGTTGTCCAGCATAAACTAGAATATTTAATCGTGGACAGGGAAAGCTATATGAGAGAACCACTAGCTACCATTTTATTGGCTACCGTGATAAATCGAAAGGTTATAGATTCTACTGCCCAGACAGACAAACCAAGTTTATAGAAACCAGACATGCCATTTTCTTATAGGATGACAAGATCAAGGGGAGTAAGATGCTTAGAGAGGTTGACCTTCAGGAAAAGAGGACGTATGTCCCGATTTCAATGGTTGAAGAACCATACTTCTCGATACCCGTTATGGTTCCACCAACGGTTGTAACAACTTGAGGTGAAATCACTACTGCAAACATTGCATTACCCAGTGCAACTACTATAGAGCAAGTCGCTTCACCTTCCGCACAGTCTGGCTCTTCCGAGTCGGTTGTACAGGAGAGTTCACATGACAGTGGTAGTGTTGCGCCAAGTGACACACCATGCAGGAGCCCCAGAATGAACTAGAACTAGAAACAAGTTGATGATCTACGATTCCTAATGATTACGGAGTTTACACAAGTGTAGACATAGAAAGCGATGAGATTTATATGAGTGAGGACATCGATACAGAAGGTGGTCCCACTACATAAGAAACAACTATAAGAAGCACAAATTAGTGGATCTACAAGACCAAGCGTGATTCCAAAGGGAATATAGAAAGATACAAGGCTAGACTTGTGTCCAAATGGTTCACACAGAGGGAAGGTATTGACAGACCATAAAAACTTCTCACCTGTCTCAACAAAACATACATTTCAGATCATTATGGCATTAGTGGCTCATTTTGATCTAGAGCTCCATCATATGGAAGTAATGACAACATCACTAAATATAGAGTTAACAGAAAACATGTTCATGGCACAACCAAAGGTTTTTGTTGTTAGCAGTAAAAGAAAAACATGGGATGTCACTTAAGGAGGTCCATTTATGGATTAAAACAAGCCTCCAGACAGTGGTACATCAAGTTTGATCAGACTATCAGAAAGTTTGGTTTTGAGAAAAACAAGGAAGACAATTGCATTTATGCAAAGACTAAGAAAGGAAAGTATATCTTCCTTGTTATGTATGTCGATGACATATTTTTTGGCTAGTAGTGATAAAGACCTACCGGCGAAAATAGAAAGTCCTTCCCTCGAATTTCGATGTGAAAAACATAGGACAAGTCTCTTATGTTCTAGAAATAGAAATTCACAGAGATAGACATAAAGGAATATTAAAACTCTCACAGAAGTCATACATAGAAAAGTACTAAAGAAGTACAATATGCATTAGTGTAAGGCCACGACTGCGCCAATAGTCAAGGGTGATAAGTTTGGGAATCATCAGTGTCCCCAGAATTAGTGTTAGAAAGATCAGATGAAGTCAGTACCATATGCTTCTACTATTGAAAGCATTATGTATGCTCAAATATATATTCGCCCTGACTTAGAATTTACTACCGGATGCTTGGGACATATCAGATCAACCCGGACATAGAACACTGTTAAGTAGTTAAGAAGGCTCTAATGTACCTCCAAGGTACTAAAATGGTCTAATGCTAACATACATAAAATCTAGTCCCCTAAGAATAGTTGGCTATGCAGATGCTGACTTAGGAGGTTGTGGAGATACATCGAAGTCTACTTCGTGGTATGTATTTTCACTCTCTGGGGGAGTTATTTCTTATAAGAGTTGCAAACAGACAGCGATAGCATCGTCGACAATGCACACTGAGTTTGTAGCCATGCATGAGGCAAATGGGCAGGTAACATAGATGAATATATTCGTAACCGGATTAAGAGTGGTTAATAGCATAACAAGACCACTGAGAATTTACTGCGATAATGAGCCAGCAGTATTTTACTCCTATAACAACAAGTCATGTGGCGTTGCCAAGTTCATTGACATTTAGTGTTATGTTGTTAAGGAGTAGATTCAGGATCAAACCATAAAATATGAACATAACAGAAGATAGCAGATGCTAGCGGATCCGCTCACAAAAAAGTCTTCCACCCAACGTGTTAAGACAACACGTAGCCAGTGTGGGTTTAAGGGAGTGCCTATGATCTTGAATCACAGGGGCTACATATTGCAACCAAATAAATCTTTTCGTTCCGAAGCAGGCGAGCATGTTGTAGTCAATGAGTGTGGTGCTACTTAATCGGTCATTGTCACACATTGTTCTCTATGTGTAAACTTGTAAAGGGATGAAATCCAGAAAAGTTGAGTATAAGGAATGTAGGAACAAAAGAGAGATTGTTGGGTGTGTCCTCTATAGCTGGTCATCAGTGATCGAATTGAGCTAAACCCAACTATCTATCTCCTTAAACGGGCCTTTGTTTGGGAGGGTCCACGCTAACTTCGGTTGGAGCCCCCGAGCACACGACGCTATAAATATAGGACTAAGGGGTCGCAGGAAAGACTAACGCTATTACCTCGCCCCAAAACCTTAATACTATAGAGGTCCCTATCGCCTAAGCGTCACAGTGACTGGAAACACGACAACCTTCAGCGGCTCGGATCCCGATGCCTGCTGCTTCTCTGCATGGCAATGGTATGAAGACAACAATTGCGACAACTCATCAACAACAACAAAGGTGTGTTTACGTATTCCTCTCAGTAGATCAGATCTACTCGTCATCGAGGTTTTCCTTCAGATTGATATTATAGGGCCTTAGAAATCGATCCTAGGCACCATAGAATCTTAAAATCTAACAAAAGTAAACGACTATCTGTAACTCCTAACATCAAGATATGATGCTAGTGTATATTGGTCGTTGGCGCCTGGCCGCCTGGGGCGACGTATCGACGACGAAGGCCGAGGCCGAAGCCCTCCCGTCGATATCGCTGCTCCGGCTAAATTGAAAAATAAAATAAAAATGATTGAAATGAGGTTAGAGCATCTCCAACAATGTCTCAAACTAGTGCCTCAAATTGAAATATAGAGCTCTATACAAGAAAAACCACTCCAACAGTGTCTCAATTCAACAAATTTTGTCAAAAAACTATAGGGCACATTCTCAAGTGCCTCAAATATACTACACCGTAGTGGGCTGCCCTATAATCTAGATTTAGGGCTTTACTGTTGGAGCGAAGTGTTTTGTTGGTGCCCTAAATTCTATAAAATTTACTTATTTTTAAATTATAAGGCATTTTTATAGGTCAAATTGTTGGAGATGCTCTTAGAATACTATTTTGAATGACGAATCAAATTATAGATGTTATTATAGAAGACTAAATTGAGAGTATAAAAAACAGAAGCCTATTAAAATCAGTACTTACTGGCGTGCCGACGGGTCGCGAAAACCCACGAAGAAACCGTACCCATATCAGCTCCAGAGTGCTGCAGCCTGCGCCGCTGCCCAGTGGACTCGCCTTCCCCTTCCGCCTCGGCTCCCATCTGCTCCCCGATTTCTCGATACACACCGAAATTCGAATCGCCCGCCTGCCGAGCCCTCGCCCCCCACACCGCCGATGCCCTCCAAGCGGCCTTCCCCGCACGCCATGGACGAAGCCGCCTCCGCTGCCGCCGCGCGCCTCCGCGCCTCCACCCCGCGCTCCAAGAAACGCACCTCCCGCTCCAAGTCCCGCGGCCGCTCCCAGGATCGCCGCCGCTCCCCGAACCCTAACCCTAGCTCCCGTCGTGAGCGCGCCGCGGACCACGGCTCCGCCGCGCCCTCGCGCAAGAGCGACCGCAAGCCGAACCGCTCCTTCCCCGATTCTGCCACGCTCGCCACAGCCATGGCCTCGGTCGCCGCCGCCTCGGCCCCGTCGTCCGGCGGGGGGCGTGGTAGTGCGGGCGCCGTCCAGAAGCTCTGGAGCGAGGTCGATGAGGTCGCGCTGCTCACGGGCGCTGCCGCCTTCAAGGACCGCACTGGCATCGCGCCGCGCCTCCCGGACATGGGCGAACTGTTCGAGTCCATCAGGAGCTCCCTCGCGCCGCACCTCGATCAGGCCAAGGTGTACTACAAGCTCAAGCGTCTCAAGAGCAAGTTCCAGCACTCCGTGCTGGGCGACTCCAGTACCGCGCACGAGCACCGGCTGCGCGACCTGGGCGCGGCCCTCTGGGGCGCCGAGCTCACGCGCCCTGAGGACAACGCCGTCGTGACGGCTGAGGAGACCACCGATCCCGATGAGGGATTCATTGACGAAGATAGGGAGGGGTCCGTGAAGCTTCCTATGGTTAAGGAGGTGCTTGGAGAGTACTGGAGGTTGAACGGGCAGACCATGTCAGGTGTGTCACTGGAGAAGGGATTGGTGCTACTTGGGTCGCAGCAAGCTAGTGTGGTTGAGGTTAAATGGAGGCGACATCTTGAGGCAGATATGCGCATGCAGATGCGCCGACATGATCTGGAAAAGGAGGTCTATGGCCTACTCATCGATGCCATCAAAGGCCTAGGGCCTTAGCTTGGGTACAGATTTTATCATTCTCTGTTATCTGTGGGAGGTACAGATTTTATCATTCTCTGTTATCTGTGGGAGAGATCGATTTATTTCTGCTGTTTCAATTGCTTGGACTAATTAGGCTGCTCTTTTGCTTATCATCAGTTTACAATTGGATTAGGGTGCAAATGCTGTTAAACTTACATCGGAAAAATTGGCATGCACTATGGATTATTAATTTGCGGATTTAGTTATCGAAAAGAATCATGCTTGTTTGATTTACTTAAGTCATGAGGTTTGATTGTGTTGACAATTTAGTATCTTTCCCGTCCTCTAGCCTCATGGCATAATAGCCAATTTTTGTCTCAAAGTGCACAAAATTATGAAATTTGACATACTTTTAAGAAGTTAGGCTATGTCATTCGTTTTTTACATTTACCATGCAATGTTTGTAGCATGATTTTTGTTTGAAGGAAAATTAGCGGTTTTCTTCCAGATTTTTTCTTTTTTTTGGAGTCTTATGGTTATTGACTAAATTTTCATTTTCATAGTTACACCGTGCTTATCTTGTCTTTTCTTCGCAAGGATTATCTAGTCTTCTTTTGATTACATAATGGAACTGTTTGGTTGTTTTTGTTCCTTCCAGAATCTAAAGCTCTAGCTTTCTTAGTAAAATAGGCCAGGACATATTCATATATATGGCAAGTGTTTGTTTCTGCAACTATTGAGGTCAAGTTTCTGTATCACAATATTAGTGTTCAGAATAGTTGTCAATCTTCTAGAGTTCAGCTTGCCATGCCATGGATAATTGGGCTGCATTTTTTATTCATAACGAGTTTATCGTTGAATAAGCCACAATGTTTTGCTTAAATTAGTTGGTTGCCATGCTCCCTCATCTTTTTTATTCATTCAAAAAGCAAACGGGTTGCATGCCTGTCTGGTTTACTCTTGTTGAGTAGAATTGTGTTTGTAGTTTGGTTTCTTTGTCATCCCAGTTCTACCATCTACTGTAAACTAACTGTTTTATTTCTGAGTGCCCAACAAGATTAGCACATTTTCATAGCTTTTATGTGGTAGCTTATATGCTTGAATAGCTGCTACGTTTAATGTGTTTCATTGCATATTAACACATTGAATATTTTTTGTGTTTTTTTTGAAATGATAGCATGCTTGTTGTGCTTATTCTACTTAACATGTGGAATTATCTTTGCAGTTTGCTTTATTTCCCTTCCCAGTTTTACCCTCGATGGCAAAACCACCATTCTTAACCAGAAAAGTTTATTAATTACTATTTTGGCATGGTATTGGTAGGACATGTTAGGTATTGGATTGATGACTCAAACCAATGTTTTTAACATGGTACATTATTATTGTTTTTACTAATAAAGGCGATACTTCTTTTTTTTGAACGCAATAAAAGGTGATACTTCTAGCATAATCAGTTTTAAAAAATTTGCTAGGTGCCAGTTAGGTGATTTGGTGGTGTGTAGTAGGTGGATGTTAGGTAGTCTATATGGATAAGCAGAATATTGTACTTATAATTGGATTTTCAGCAAGTTAGCATGCAATCAACATGAATAACAAAGAATTCAATGAGCTAAATTGGCACAAGTTTCGTAATTAATTGAAGTCAAAGAGTGAAACTCATCTGTGTATTTTTTTCCAACCAAGCACGAATACTTCAAGCCAACAATCTATTCTTGATCTGGTTGCAGTGTTTGAAAGAACTAGTCAAGTATGCATATCTAATATGTTGTATACGACTATACGTGTTAGTATAGAAAGGTATTGGGGAATCACTACACACCCATTATTGGGGGGGGGGATTCTTTTCATATATATAGCCATGCATAGGGGTGGTACATGAGATCATACATGAACAAGCACATTTGTTGAACATCATATGCTAAATCAGGCCGCGTTAGGGTGAGGTATTGGAGAGCACTGACAAGGCTGTAGTACTCAGCAGGGTTAACAATCAGTGAGCCTGCGGTGGCAGGCAACTTGGCCTGCTTGCCCATAGGCCTGGCAATGGGGTCATATTCTGACATACCAGCACGCTGACCGCGACAAGAAAAACCTTGAGTTGTTGCGCATCACGGATATGGCGAGGAGGCGGTGGAGGGCGCCAAGATATGTCATGGTGAACTTCGAGTGGAGACATGTCGTGATGGGTTGGAGTAGATCACTAGAAGATGCTGTGAGAATGATGTTATTGTTATTGACAAAGAGTAGCTATGCGACACGATCTCTGTTTTTTAGACAAACAAAGCTGTGTTAGACCCGGACCGTTGGACGTAGTGAAGCCGATGTTGTAAATGTATATGTTGAAGCGTTGGTTCCAAGCCCAGGACACCTGCTTGAGCCCATACAAGGACTTCTGCATGAGACCGACATAGTTAGGCGTGGCAGGTCGATGAAATCGGACGATTGCTGTCAGTAGATGGCCTCCTTGAGGTGGCCGTGGAGGAAGGTGTTCTTCATGTACAGCTAATGAATAGGGCGGTGCGAATCGTTGCCTATTGGACAATCGGGTTGAACATCTCGCCACAGTTGACATTGGCCTGCTCTGCAGGTCTGGGACTTCGTCAACGAGCATGAAAGGGTGGTGTCACTGATGGTGCAGATGACACATGTATCCTAATAGTTTTATGTGCACAACTATAGTTCAAGTTGTGTAGGTAACTGCATCAATCATGTTTAGGCATTTGGAGGTTCTACTTGTGTGGGAGAATCCTTAAGGCCCTGTTTGGAAGTGTGGTATTTTTGCAGTTTTAAAACAATACTATGGTATTTGATGATACTATAGTATTCAAACTCAAAAGGTGTTTGGTTTGTACAGGCAAAACACAGTTTTAAATACCATGGTTTACCCAAAACCGTTTTATTTTTGGAGTTTTTTGAAACTTCACTCGGGACCTCAGTTTTCTTCTCTTCTCTCTACATATACTTTGTTTTTCCAATGGAACCAAACATATCTCGGTTTTGAGCAATACTGTGGTTTTATTGTGGTAAAGTAATACCGTAGTATTTGTGTCATGTACAATTGTAAACTGTGGTATCTCAAAATTACAGTATTTCAAAACCGCATTTCCAAACAGGCCCTAAGGCATCATACCTTTGTGGTTTTTAAATAAAAAAAAATGGACTTTGTGCTTGTATGTTGCCTTGGGTTCTCCCTGACGGACAATCTTGGCTTAGACATTTGATTTTGAAAGGTTGCTAATTGGTTGGACTCTGCAACATTGAAAAGACAAGGCAAACTATATTATGGTTGACATGCTTTCTATTCCGTTGACAATTATGGCGTGCCCTCTGTACGGCAGTCAACCATCTAGTTTGTTTTCTTGACATGTCATCTATTCCATGGGAAATTATGGATGCCCTCTATTGTATGGCAGTCAACCATCCAGTTTGTTTTCTTAATGGATTCACAATAGACCCGCTGTCTCCACATTTTGGCAGCTCACCTTTTGGTCTCTACCACTTATTATCTGAGTTGCCAAATGCAGGGAGTTCCATCCTCCATAATATTTAGATAAGTCACATGGCTGTGATTTCTCCCTCCTTGTTGTGTGTGTTGTCTCCTTTTGTACTCTTTGTTTGATGTGGGGTTGGCTGTGGTGGAGAATGAGATCAGTGACAATTGATTCCCTATTTTTTTTTTATCGGATAAGTGTAAACAGTGCCTTGTGAATAATGCGTAGATTGGTTTGGTTTCTTAGGGAAGAAATAAGTTAGGTTGATTTGGTTAGGATAAGGAATAGATAACTTAAATTGATTTGGTTAGGATAAGGAATAGATAACTTAAATTGATTTGGTTAGTTAGGATAAGAAAAGAGATAAGTTGAGTAATTTGGTTAGGATATTTTCTTAGGGCTTGTTTGGTTAAAACTTAAGGGTTGATTTGGTGACAAGGGGATCACGGAGGGATTGGAGGGGATCGAGGGGAAATGAACAATTTCCCCCTCAATCCCCTCCAATCCCCCCGTGATCTCTGGTCACCAAATTAGCCCTAAAAGGGGACTGGAGGGGATTGAGGGGGAAATTAGTTCATTCCCCCCTCAATACCCTCCAATCCTCTTCTAACCAAACAAGCCCTTAGGGGCCAAATAAGCCCCTCTATATAAAGAGAGGAGATGTATCAATCTAAGGAAGCAAGATTGATACAACTAGAGAATATTTGGATCCATAATGTGGAGTTTCTAAGAGTATCAATCTAAGGAGATGTATCAATCTAAGGAAGCAAGATTGTATCAATCTAAGGAAACAAGCCCTTAGGGGCCAAATAAGCCCCTCTATATAAGCCCCTTTATCTAGAGAATATCATTTTTACAGCATCCATAATGTGGGCAGTACTTCCTCTCGAGAACATTTGGATCTTAGTAACTAGGTTCTCGGATCGATGGGATCGAGGAACGGGAACGTGGTACGTGGTACACTTCTAAAACTAGGATTTAACACTATGGGAACGAGATTGTTCCCACGTTTCCGAAACGAGGAACATGGCCATGTTCCCAGTTCTCGGTTTCTAAGATTTGGATTTCCATGCCTGTCTAGATTAAGCTTTGTGTGGAGTTGTGCTTTGTTCATCTTTCTCTGATCCAAAACAAAACATGACCATAAATACAATCGCCCTTAGGCCGAAACAATCGCAAACATGGAATTAGAGGAATGCAGGAATGCACTCAAATGGAGGACAAACCATAAATCAACCGATTGCCGTTGGATCACAACTTATGGCTGAAGGAATCTGATGCACTGCATGTCGCCACACCAGAAAGGAGTCATTGCGTAATTGACGGCATCAAAGAAGACTAGCCTCTGATATCACCTGCCACACTCATGGTTGCTGTTGAGATCAATCTGACGATGTGAGTAGCCAAAAAAACATGAAATCAGAGGCTAGATGATCTAGATACACGAGGAAGAAACCTTCCTTTCCTGTCTGTTCTGTTTCTTTAATTTCTCTATATTCTTTCTTTTTGCTCTCACCGTCCAGACTCTTGGAACATATACACATGTCTTCCACCTGGGTCCCATGGATGGTTGTCCCCTTGTCAATTAAAGCAATGGGCACCTTGCTCTTCATCATGGATGTTACACTGGGGTATTACATGTAGAGCATCTAGTATTTATTGAATGCTGAAAAAGAAAAAAAGTATTACATGTAGGGCAAGTAGCCAAAAGGATAGATCCACTTCCGGAGGTTCTTGCATGATTGGGGTTGTGGTCTTGGGAAGGGATACATTGAGGCAAGCCTTCCCGCAAACGTGAAGAGGCTGCTTCGAACCTGCGGTCTCGGTGAGACAGCTCTCACCACTGCACCAGGCTTGAAGACGTTCAAAATAATGGATTATATGGGAACTTTGGGCCTGTTTTGTACCGACCTTGGCCATTCTGCCTGATCCATGCAGAAAATCTAGGCTTTGGATTTCAGACGCCTAGGGCTGGATTTGCTGTCTGTTCCAGGTTGCCTGGTCAGCAGAGAATCAGGTAGAATCTGATAGGAGATATCAAGTACTAAAGGAAACAATGTTTTTATTATAAAAAATAGTGATAACACAATTGTTTTTCAGGAATCTTTCAGTGTAATGTTCTGGTAGCTTCCAGTTAGCAGTCATGGAATTTTCCTAAATCTTTGAATTGAGCCTTAACTAGTGCGGTACTCCATCTGAAAGCATTTGCGGATAATTTTAGCAACATGGGTATCTTTTTTCTTTTTGGATGGGTAACTATGGGGTTTCTAACCACGGTGCATCATCTTTTAATTTCTTGTGTCTTCTCGGAAGTGTGGTTTAGGATTTTCTCCCTGGTTAATCTGCGGCAGTTCTCCCCCACAAGGGCTGATTTGGTTTTCCAAGATTGGTGGGCTAATTTGGAGGCCAAGGTCCCTTATGCGCTGCGCAAAGGGATTAACTCCCTTGTGATGTTGGTGGCATGGTGGCTTTGGAAGCAGCGGAATAATTGTGTGTTTGAGGGGGATCCTCCTAGTGGCAACCAAATTATTCAGAACATCAAAGACGACGCTCAGAGGTGGTGTCTCGCCGGTGCCAAAGATCTGGGCACCATCTGGCCTTAGTTTAGGGGCAGCTTTGGTTGTCTTCTAGATGGATGTTTATTTTATTTTATTTTTGTTTTTTTGTTTTTTGGTTATTCCTCTGTACTCTGGTCTTCTTTAGACCATTGGTGTTTCTTTTATCTTAATATATCTAATGCGCAGTTCTCCTGCGCGTTTTAGAAAAAAAAGCACCTGAATTTGTGCTCTATACCAAATGAGCTAGTAATGATTCGCTACATGAATAAGTCTGGAGGATATCTCGTGGCTAAAGCAAGGTTGCATGACACTTGTTTTTGTGGTGCATTTTGTTGTGCTTTTTGCTGATCATTCTTTCATTGGTTCTGCATAACCTTGCATTGTTGCATCATTTGTTGCTTGATTTTGTTGCCCCTTTGATTAGTAACCATTTTCTAGATGAAACTTTATAAGACCAGCACTTCTTTTAGTTAAAACATGTGCTGCTGTGACTTCTGATTGACAAAAGCTGCCATTTTGGCCTACTTAGTTTCTATAAATTTCTACAAATCATAGCAATTTTGTGTTTCAGGGAAAAAAAATCTGTAGTACATTTCACATGCTTCAGTAAAACCGTTAGCAAAAAAAGGGTGGTTTTTATTAGAGCCTTTTCTTGGAGTAATTTTTATTACCCAAAAGGCAAAAACCAAATTAGTGATGATCACATGCTTGAATAAGGCTAAATGGAAACAAAATTTGCTGCTTCCACATGCTACAACATTCGTTGCGAGTAGTGACAAACACGATACATGCACTCTTAGTTATGTTATGACTTTTTAAGAGCCTAAGGGCTTGTTCGATTAGGAGTGGAGAAGGGGATTGGAGGGGAATAAATCCCTTCGTAGTCAAAATTAAATAGGAAGGGATTTAATCCACCTCAATTCCCTCCGATCTAAGGTCTAATTAAGATCTTTTATTTTCTGTACTCAATTCCCTTCAATACTCTATACTGGCATTTTATTTTCTGTTACCAACTGTAGTGAAAACAACTCGTCCAAAGCCTGTATTCAGATAATCCTAGCTATACCTTTGGAATATTTGCATAATTCTGATTGTATGAAAGTAAGAAACCGTTTATCTGCTACTAAAGCTAAATTTCTTTTGCAGATGCGGTTGATGGAGTACATAGCTGGATACATAGGTGGGATGTTATTTTGTAGGCTGATCAACCCGACCTCGTGGTTGCTAACTGACAGACCTAACACGGCGTGAAGGGGATTGTGGGGGTTTGCACGATTCAGTCGTGTCAATTTATGTGTAGTTGTTGAACTATTCAATGTGATTGTCTAACTCGCTTAGGTCTGGAGATGTTTATTTAACTAATCTATCTGAGAAGAAAGCTTTGTCTATGATCAGACAGCTTTCACATCAACGCTACACTTTCTGTAAATCATTCGCCAAGATGACGCTGTGTTTCAGGTGTAGAATCCAGTTTCCTGTAGTTCAGTTTCTCTTCTTGATTACGCTACTAGATTCTGTCTGGACATGTATATATGTATGATTTGGTCGGAGCTGTTCGCTCTCCACTTGTCAATTGTTGCTGGCGTGGTAGTCATATTATCTCATTTGCCCAGGGCACATGGTGTGTCAATGTGTTATAGATTAGTATTTGAGCTTCAAGCAATCTAATCCAATTCGATTTTTGTCAGTTTAGGAGTGTTTAAATGTACTAAAGCTAATAGTTAGTTGACTAAAAATTACTAATTAAATCAGCTATCTAACTAGTAGCTAATTTACTAAAAGTAGCTAATAGCTGAATTATTAGCTAGGCTGTTTGGATGTCTCAACTAATTTTAGCAGCTAATTATTAGTTTTAGTGTATTAAACACTAAGAGTGTTTAGATCTGAACAAAGCTTATACTACCACACACCATTTAGACCCTTCTATCAGAATAGAAATCTTAGCCGATTGTTTAACTCAGCCGAATGTGCTTTGAGTAAGTACATGGCTATATTAAAGTCACAAAACATTCCAAGACAACGCACAAATCAGCTATATTTAGGAGGTGTTTAAATACACTAGAACTAATAGTTAGTTGACTAAAAAATATTAGTGGAATTAGCTAGCTAATAAATAGCTAACTAACTATTAACTAATTACCAAAAATAGCTAATAGCTGAACTTGTCACTTGGGAGCCTATATACTTGACGTAGATGGATTCCATGCCGAGGAGAAGCACCATGTCACTGTTTGTTTATTTTATATAATCTAGCTTAAATAAATTAAGAGATAAACAAACAATTTATATTATTAGATGGATTGTATAATCTAGATACAACGGTTAATTGACATTTTCTGATTGCAAAAGGGGCCGGGGATGTTTGATGCAATTGGATGATGAAAACAGTGAGAGAAGGAAAGGTAGCTGTGAGAACCAAAGAGACAACGGGTCCGTTTTTCTTCCCTCACAAAGGGGTTTGGTAAGGTGACCCCTTCTCCCCTCTCCTCTGGCTGCGGATGGCCTTTCTAACCTGGTTAAAAAAGCCCAGCATGAAGGTTTGCTGGTAGGTCTTATCCCCCATATTGTTGACAAAGGGGTGGCTATCTTGCAATATGTAGACGGCATCATTTTTTTTTTTTTGCTTCAAGATAACCTTACTATGGCTAGAAATCTGAAGTTTATTTTGATCTTGTTTGAACACATGTCGGGCTTAAAAATCAATTTTCACAAAAGTGAGGTCTACTGTTTTGGTGAAGCTGAATCTTACAGATCCCTGAATGCTGCCATTTTCACTTGTCCTTTCAAGGAGCTCCCTATGAAATATTTGGTAGTTCCTATCGATTCCAAAAAAACTTTGTAGTTCTCGGTGGCTTCTAGTTGAAGAAAAGCTAGGGAAAAAAAGCTAGAGATGTGGAAAGCTAAAAATGGCAGCATTCAATGATGCTTTGGCAGAGTGGTTTAAACACTAAAAAGTATCACTTAGTGGATTGGGATTTGGTTTGTCAAGCAAAAGATCAGGGGGGTCTATGTTTGCTAGACCTCGTATGTATGAATATTAGTTTGTTGGTTAAGTGGCTTTGGAGGCTGGAATCTTCTGAGAGTCTTTGGCAACAGATAGTGAAGGGAAAATATCTTAAAAATCTGCCTTTGGTGTTGGTGAAGAAAAAACCTAATGACCCATGGTTTTGGAAGGGCCTCATAGACGTGAAGGAACATTTCCTTCGGTTCAGCAAAAAGATCATCAGTAATGGTAAAAATACTAGTTTTTGTATGATGTTTGGTGTGGAGATGTACCCTTTTCGGATAAGTTTAAGAGGTTATGTGAGTTATCCTTTGATAAAAATATTTCAGTTCAAAAAGCTCTTCAAAATGATCTGTCTGACCTAAAATTTAGAAGGAGATTTTTGGGGAAGACTGCAAGGTTGTTTGAAAAACCTCAAATCGTGATGTGAGAACATCAGGCTATCCAATTCTTTGGATAAGACCATCTGGACTCTCAGTGCCAAAGGCTTTACTGTCAAGTCAGTTTACTCTCAGCTCAGATGCAACTCTATTAAAGTTCTCTTCAGGTTTTTATGGAAAGTTAAACTTCCACAAAAGATTAAATTTTTTGTCTGGTTGTCAGTTAGAAACAAGATCCTTACCAAATAAAATCTTAGAAAAAGAGGACGGGTAGGCTCGACTGACTGCTGTTTCTGTGGCATCAGTGAGTCGGTGCAACACCTCTTTTTCGAGTGTTCGGTCGTAATTTACATCTGAAGAATTATTCAAATTGCATCTAACCTTCCTAATATGCCGAAGAATATGGACCATCTTTTTGGCTGGACCCGTTCTTTTAAAAAAATATGACCCAAAATTGATGCTAGGGTTGTGGGGTTGTTTTATGGGCTATCTGGAAGACGAGAAACAATTCTTGTTTTGATAACAAAGTCCTTTCTGATCCCATTAATGTGATTTACCTCTGTTACTTTTTGATGGACTATTGGACTGTGCTGCAGACCAAGACAACAAGAAAGAGGCTGCTGGAAGGAAGCCACCGGGTTCGAAGGATGACAATTGACTTCTTCGATCGGGCGAGAGGCTGGGCTCTGGTATCCAGGAGGATTTTGGCATGATCAAAGCTTGGAGTTACCAAAAAGCTTGTGTCGGTTTATGTAGTTCGCTGTAGCTAGCTCAGTTCTAGGCCTTTTGATAGTTTGGCACTTTCTATTCGGGCGCATGTGTGGCGTGGTAATGTTTTAATCTTGTTCAGGGCATGTTTGGTTCACTGACTAACTTGCCACATTTTATCTAACTTTTATGTCTAAGATTAGTTCTTCAATTCGAACTACTAAACTTAGGTAAAACGTGACACAGTTAGCCACGAACCAAACAAGACCTCAGTCTTCGACTTTAAAGCCGATGTTTTTGTCTGTGTGATCTGGAGCGGTGAGGATAGTTACTCCTCAGCTAGCTCCTTTGTTTCCATCGGTAACTCTGTTTATTTCTATTTCGTAATGAAATAGAGGGTTTCCCCTTCCATAAAAAAAATCTAGATACATAAATTACGATAATCCATAAACATATTATTATATGCTTATATAATATATAAGCTAAATTATATAACTGTGGAAAGAAACAAACATGGCTAACTTAGAAGGATGTGCAACTGCAAGCCTGCAACAGGGTTTCTGAAAATGGACCCCGCCACCCCGGGCACACGCACACCTGAGCCTAGAATTGCCCTTGCCGCCGACGCAAGGACGAGCAACAATCCTCGTGAAACCTTCGAGCCCCCAAAATATTTCTACTGTATGCCTTGTTCCACAATGTTATAAACACCGGTGAACTCAACCCTGGCGGCCAAAATCCCAACAGCCTCCGGTCAACACTGCCCAAGACGATGCCGTGACGGAGAAAGAGCCGGCAACACCGGGGAAGCACAATAGGTCCCAATAGCGTCATCACAATCTCTGGCCAGCAACACCCGGGAAGCAAAATCCAACCGAGGTGGAACCAATGAGCTCTATCCGAACCAGTCACCTTGGGCGTGATTGGTTCTTGTTTCTGGATAGCAAAAGATGAAATCCGGCGGCCAGACTTTCATAGGCCAGGTTTTTGCATGCATAATGCATGACAGTTCGTTTGGATCATTATTTCTATCCAAATCGTATGACTGGTGAACGTGATGAGTTTGGTATTTTAGTGCCAGTTTGTTTGCTTGCATGATAAGATGCACCTTCTTTTGGAATAAAGCAAGTGTCCTGTTGGGGACCTTCATCTTCCAAAGGTCATAAAAACATGATTAACAATGTTTTTCAAGTATAATATATGTACAGAAACCTTCAGACTCGGAATGAAGCTGTACACAATATGAAAAGCATGGTCGGGACGAAGGTTGAACCAGCTCCGAAGCTACGCGCAAGGAAGCTTCGGCTCAGCAGCAGAAAAGGGAACTGACTTAAAGAGAAAAAAGCTATCTAGTACTCGATAGATTGTCCTTAAGTCAATAGTAAACATGAAGGATATGAATGTAATTTTATACAGGCTGCGCCCTGTGCTTATAAATAGATGAACAGTACCCCGTATTGTTCACGATGACTTGTATTCACTCGTGCATCATGCTTGGACTTTTTGCCTTCTGTCAAGACGAAGGTACAAATGTAATTAATACTGTTCATGTTTATTCATAATGAAACAATAAAGATATATAAATAATGTTATATGATTATTCATATTATTTCTCATGTTTTATATGCTTCTTCTTTTAATATATACTGCGATGATGAAGATACGTTCTTCATAACCTTCGTCTGAAGATCATTATATCCTAAGGAAAATAATGCTTCGAAGGACGAAGGGCTTTAACCATAAACATTTTGTGTTGCCTTGTTCTTAACTCATAGCATTTAAGAACAAGTCCCCAATATGCCCGCACGTTATCTAAAAGTCCGATATAATAGAGGGTGAGGACACATTTATAATGACGAGGATCCAAATATCAGAGTGATGACATCTAGATTGGACTGATCAGGGGACCTTATGGTAAAAATCTAGACTATACTACTTGCAACAAAGAAATGAGCGAGGGTATGTGTCCTCACTCAGGGCAACGTAGGTCCGCCCTTGCGATACAATGCACTTTATCCTTACCATTCATCACATCAGTTAACAACCATAATATCAACTGCGCTATCGATCGTCGTCAGCACGCTTCTGTGCATAGCCTTTATCAGCAACCTCCACCTATATCAGCGCTCCATCAATTTTTATTTTACAAATTCAATTCTTATTTAAAACAAAACATGACATTTTGTTTAGGAAAAAATCACCTAACCACGTGATGAAGAAAAAAACTACATAAGCCAAAAAAAGAATGAAAAAATGAAAAAAAATTTACATAGTTCTTAAAAAAATAATACAATATTCCTCCCCAACATCGTCCACATTTTCTTCCTAATCTATTTTCACCTAAATTTAATTGCTCGATCATTTATTTACGACCAACCCGTAGGTTCTTTTAAAGGTTATCTCTAACAGGTCCCCTATCCTATCCCATATCTCTGTGGTATTTTAGTGCCAGTTTGTTTGCATGTTGAGAAACCGGCCAACAAGATGCACATTCTTTTGGAACCAAGCAATGTGTCAGTGGCCGCACGCTATATAAAATCTCGATAGAATGCACTCCATCATTATGGTTTGTCACACCGACCATAATATCAACTGAGCTATCGAACATCGTCCGCACTCAATAAGAAATCTGGAACCCTAACTGATTCCGCGCATACGCGGACAGTCCTGGCTGCTACGGCGGACAATCCGACCTTAGGACCGAATCGTTCGCACTCAATTTTGGTGCTCAACACTTTATATAAACTATAAATTTTTATAATAACACAAATAGAAAATACTCTAGCTTATATCATTTACGCTTTCCTAACAATTCTGATTCAGTTTGGAGCCATGCGTATTCCCGACAAACAGACTATCTCCAACAGATATTCTATTCCATCTCATATATTATTCCTTATTTCAAAATCTCTACTACTACTTAAGATGCTAGTGTAGGCGTTCACAATTCTTGGTGCACGGTTCTGCCGTCCGCCGTCGCGCGCCTTCCATCCATGGCTCCGCGCAGGCAGCTCGCCCTTCCATCCATGGCTCTACGCATTTCGTTTCCGCACGGCTTTCCACCACCACGCGTCCGTAATCTCCGCAGACCGCTCGCCCCGCGCCCGCAATCCCCACGGTCTCAACCCGCATCCGCGTCCGCGACATCCTCCGTCCCTAAACCCCGCCCCTACTCTCTCCATGGAAGGCGCCGCGCGGGCAGCTTAATTAGAGGACCGGCGATGGTTGGTGCTCGCACGCGATGTGGCGTGGCGAGGTTACCGCGGGCGCCGTGGAGGTGGAGGGGGAAGGGGAGGACAGGGGCACGGGCAAGAGAGCGCGTCGCGGTGGACGGTCTCGTGAGTGAGTGCTGCTGGGTTGGCGGGTGGGTTCACCTTTGCGTTGGTGCGCCGCTGCCTGTCCCTCTCTCTCTCTCTCTCTGCCTACGTTCTCCTGGTGCTGCTCTCCCTCTCCTCCCCTGCTTTGACCTCCCCGCCTTTCCCCGTCGTTTCTTGGATTTCTAGGATCTAGACAACCGCCCTTGTGAGCCTGCCTTCTTGCCTACTACCTGCGTACGTACAGGAGGAACCTTGGGTGATCCGGGTGCTTGGTTTCTCGGTTCCACAACTTTCACTGCTGTTGGATTCACCGAGCCAGAGCCGCCGGAGATGACCGTCGATGAGCTGAAACTGCAGGCGAGGGCCAGCGGCGACCACGGCGCCAAGGACCAGTTCACCGTCGACATGCGCGTTCTCGCCGTCGACGATGACCCGACCTGCCTCAAGGTCCTCGAGAACCTCTTGCTCCGCTGCCAGTACCATGGTATGCACGCTCCTCTCGCTCCCCTCTCTCTCTCTTCTCCGTATGCTTGGTTTCCTACTCTTCTCATCGGATTGTATATACATCCTGTCGTTCTTTTTCAACTTTATTGTCCCTGATTCGGCTCTTCAGGTTTGACTCTGCAGATCCGAATTTGTTTGTACCATGCGCTGGCACATGGCTATATTTAGAACAATATTACCTTCCAAAGCTTTTCCAACCGCCAGCTGTGCAATTTCTGTAAACTTGTGTGTCCTACAATTTCTGGCTGTCCATTTCCGATCTCCACCATGGTCTGGTTTTGTTCAGCGGAAGGAAAAAATCGTTCTCGCTAACTTTTCTCGAAGTCGAGTGATTCCCCATGTGTAATGTGTGCCTCTGGGGGGCTTTGACTTGTATACAGCTATACATGCGCTAAACTGTCTGGATTTGTGATGCCGCAGTGACAACAATAGGACATGCAGCCATGGCCCTAAAGCTGCTGAGGGAGAAGAAGGACCAGTTTGACCTTGTGATCAGCGATGTCCACATGCCGGACATGGATGGCTTCAAGCTCCTCAAGCTTGTGGGCCTCGAGATGGACCTTCCGAGGATTAGTAAGCCTTCCCTTGCCCACTCCTGTTCGTGCCTTTATTGCAGTTGCAGCAGGCCAATGATCTCAAAATTTTGGCATTGCTTGAAAAATCATCATTGTGGAATGAATAGATCTTGTATGGTACCATCTAGTTACTTTGTTTTTTTACCTCCATTAGACAGCTGAAAACCTCGCCTGATTTGTAAAGAAGTTTTCTTATTCAATGCGGCATTGAATTTGGGAGGAATGGCAAGTCTCATGAAAACTTCTGTATGCCCTACACGTGACCACTAAAATAAAGAGTTAGACAGGACAAAAGTCATTCAGGCATAATGAACGCTAATTAGTTTCCTACAGGAACTTCAATTATTCCTGCTGGTTCAGTGTACAATGTGCACAGCCTCTGCACAAGACCCCATTCCAACTGATATGGTTTTGTTACTCGATTATGCTTTGGTCCCAGGTGAAGCGGCAGAAGAAGAGCTTTTACAATAAACCCTAAACCCTTACAATGCTGATTTTGATGGAGATGAAATGAATTTGCATGTCCCTCGGACGGAGGAAGCTCGCACTGAAGCGCTTATGCTCATAGGGGTAGCATTTGCTTTCTTTCTTTTTTAAGTTGAGCAAATTTACTTTTATGTACTAGCACCTTAGCACAACTTTGATAGCTGATATTTTTTTATTTTTATTGCTTTTACAGGTTCAGAATAATTTATGTACTCCTAAGAATGGTGAGATACTGGTTGCTTCCACGCAAGACTTCTTGACCTCATCTTTCCTAGATATGTTTTTGAATTAGATTGGGATGGAAATTCACATTTGTTTTCATATTTTCTGTTAGCAAGCACAACCATTGTGACATTATTTTGCATGCACTCAGCCTCTCACCATGGCTATGAGAATGAAATTCAACTTTTGGATATACCAAAATGTTATAGAATCAATATAATTAGATATGTCAAGATGACAACACATATTTCCTTCAGCTACTATGGATTTTTCATTGATAAAATACATGCTTGATGGCTGCTTGTCTAAAATTTATTTGTTTAATATTCTTTGTTTGTAAGCCCAAGAATTTGTAAAACCAGGAAATAATTCCAATGAAAATCGGTAAATTTTTTCCTTGCTGCTACAGTTTCCTCTGGTTCCTCTTGACGCAGGACCAAAAACTGGTACTGAGAATGAAATGCATATTCTGGTGGCGCTGGCATCTTTGTTGGCGATGGCATCAAACAACCCAGTGAGACCAAACTTGCCCTTGCCGAGCACCAGGGCAAGAACATGGCCTCAACAGTGAAGAAGCTAGCTCAACATGCCTGAGCCAGCTGCCCCTGTGTAGTAACAAGTCACACAATAACCTTCTTATAACCCTAAGCATTTCACATGTTTCTGGATACATCCTGCATGTTGTATTTGTGCACGATTTGCATTATTGTTTGTCAAAGTAGCAACACCTATGTTTCGGTTCTTTTGTACATTTTTGACAAAAAACATATTGTTGTTGATTTGAACATTAGCAAATAACTGAAAGATGCCTGTGAAGAATATATAGTTGTTACAACACTCAACTTCTTGTATTTGTATACAAATGAGCAACCTATGTTACATCGATTATTACGTGTCAGTTCTAAATATCACATTCCACTAATATGCATTGTCTTCTTTTAATTTTAGTGTTTCATAAGCAACCTATTTTGTGTTATTTACTAAATATGAGTATAGCTTCTGATTCTTTATCGTGATTTGACACCTGTGTATTATAGGAAAAAAAATCTGAGTTTGGAAGACATGATTATTTCTATGATGTTTGCATTTTTAGATTACTGAAATTTATAGAAACATTGAAGTGTCAAGTTATTTCTGTGAGTGCTTTCTCGTCCTCTGGCAGTAGAGTATAGTGTTTGGTTATTGGCTTATCATTTATCACCTTGCCGAGTGGAAAGTTTATATGGACTTCAATTTTGTAGCTTCTGGCAAACTTGCTCAGGTTCGTTGACCGCTTATCCTTACTTTCAGGCGCCTGAACCTGACGTAGAAGAGGAACATGTCAAGCTATTCAAGCAGATAGAGTTCTACTTTAGGTCGACACATTGACCTACTTCTCTCTACTAAATCCTTCAATTGGTTAAGGTTGTTCTTTCGTTGATCATCATCCTTTTTATCCACAGCTAGGAGAACCTGTGCTCAGATGTGTACTAGAAGCTAGCTCTGCTCATACGCTTGCTTGACAATCATGTGTTGTTAACTGCTTTATATAGTGTTACTAATTATTGTCCCTTATTCTCTGATACTTCTTCTGTAGTTGAGGCTTACATTGTTTTATGATTTTCATCTCGATTTTGTATGTTATATTGAAAGATCATATGCTTTTTGTAGTTTTAGAAAAAAATCTACCTTATCGTTTCCATGATTGTATGCCGTTGCAACGTACGAGCACATACCTGGTTACGTATATTTTTCACGGTCTAATGGTCTATACCGAGTCTCACCACTCACCTTCACCTCACCTCACCTCAGCGGGCGCGCGAGGCTCGCTGGAAACGACGGGGACCGATTTGCACGTGCTGCATCCAACGAACCTGGTTTGATGCCCTTGTCGGCATCGGGGGTCTTCGCCTACCCGCATCACCCACGCTCTCCCCGCTTCCCTATCCCTGACGCAGTCAGGAGATCCCCAATTCCCCATTCACCAATCCCCAGTATTGTAGTAGGGGGAAAAACGAGAGAAAAGAAACAGCAGTAGCGGAGGCAAGACGAAATGGTGGCCGCCGTCGCGTCGCCTTCGTCGGCGGCACCCTCCGCCGGTCGTCCCCATCCGACATACAAGGAGGTAATATTCCTTTTCCTTGTTCCATCGTAGCCGCTCCCCGTCTCCCTCCTCGGTTCGTTGGAGTGAATATTGAATCTTGCTGCTGCATCTCGATCGATGATTTGGGTTGGATGCGCCCGCAGATGATCATGCAGGCGCTGACGGAGCTGCGGGACCCGAGCGGGTCGAGCCGCAGCGCCATCGCCAGCTACATCGCCGACCACTTCTCCGGCCTCCACTCGCGCCACGATGCCCTCCTCTCCGTCCATCTCCGCAGCCTCAAGTCCCATGGCCAACTTCGCCTCGTCTCTGGCAACTACTTCGTCTCCACCGCCGCTCAGCGGCAGGGGCGAGGCTCCAACATCCCGCCCAACCCCAAGCCTGCTCCGGGGCAGAAGCGTGGTCGGGGGCGGCCTCGCAAGCACCCAGATTCAGCCCCTTCCGCTTCGACCCCGGCGTTTCAGGGCGCCAAGCGAGGGCGTGGACGCCCACGCAAACGCAAGAGTGCCCAGGACCCGGTGGCTTCCTCCCCCTCCCCTTCGCCGCTACAGGGAGCAAGTGTTCCGCCGCCTCCATCTGGGGTCAAGAGGGGGCGTGGACGCCCTCGGAAGGACGCCCTTGTCCCTCCGCCTTCCTCTTCTTCGCCACTGCTGGGAGGGAATGATCCACCGCCTCCATCTGGGATCAAGACGGGCCGTGCACGTCCTCGGAAGGCCCTTGTCCCTGTGCGTTCCTCCTTTTCCGAGCTGCTGGGAGCTGTTGTTCTACCACCTCCGTCTGGGGTCAAGCGTGGCCGCGGACGCCCGCGCAAGAGTGCCTACCCCGCTGTGGCGCCGTTGGTGGGAGCTGAGAAGGGACCTGCTGGTGGACAACCACAGAGGAATACCACTCCTCTCTCACCGACACCTGCTACCATGTCCCACAGTGGTAAGAGTGAGACTGTCCGGCTGCCCAAGGTTGCTGTTGATATCAGTGCTTTGCGTGGTTCCTCCATGAACATATCTGCTTCTAGTAACAGTTTGGTTGGTGCGAAGCGGGGAAGAGGGCGCCCACCTAAGGTTGTGGTTGCTGGGAAAGAGAAGATGCAACCTGAATCTGTGCAGTCCGTGGATGCTTCATTGACTAAGAGAGGGCGTGGGAGGCCCAGAAAGGAGAAGGCATTGGAAAGTGGCCGCATGAAAGCCTCGCAGATGACTGAGGGTCAACATGAAGCTCTGACTGCAGACCAAGCTGGGGCTGTCCAAAATGAAGCTGAAGCTAGGAATTTGCAATCCTTGGATACTTCTTTGACAGAGAAGAAGATGACCGAGGGTCAGCAGGAAGCTCTGACTGCACAAGCTGCAGACCAAGCTGGGGCTGTGCAAAATGAAGTAGAAGATAGGGATTTGCAATCCTTGGGTACTCCTTTGACAGAGAGGAGAGGCCCCGGTCGTCCTAGAAAGAGGCCGTTGGAAACCGAAACTGCAAAAGCAGGGGCTGCTGCATCCACAGTGACGAGAAAGCGTGGGAGGCCAAGAAAGGAGAAGACATTGGAAACTGGGGACTTGAAAGCTGCACAGATGAAGGGTCGGCATCAAGCTCTGCCTGCACAAGCTGTAGATCAAACTGGGCCTGTGCAAAATGAAGTTGAAGCTATGATTTTGCAATCCCTTGCTACTACTTTGACGGAGAAGAGTCGTGGGCGACCTAGAAAGAGGCCATTGGAAACTGAAACTGCAGAAACCCAAGTTGCTGCATCGGTGGAGAAGCGAGGGCGTGGGAGGCCAAGAAAGAAGAATCCATCGGCAGGGTGGTCTGCAGGAACCAGGGATACTGCATTAAAGGGGATTAAGAGAGGGCCTGGGAGGCCAAGGAAGGCCAGGCCTTTTGAAACTGAGTCTGTGGAAACTGCACTTGAGGTGTCTAGGGACTTGACAGAAGATGGGCCTCAAAAGGATGGGGATCTTGTGTCAGGGAAGAAAGCAGATACTCATGGTGTGGTTTTGGTTGAGGGGATAGACGATGGCCCTGCACATGCTTGATGTTTGGTAGTGTCAACTGAGGAGGTAGCCATTGCTCCCATGGATGCTGGGTGCGCAGACGCCAAGCGTTGATCTGATGGATGTGGGCACCAAGAGTCACTAGTGCTCTGATGGTGCGAACAAGAACAAAAAAGAAAGAACGATAGTACCTGAAAGGCTAAACAGAACATGCAGCTAATAAGTGTGTTCATGGATATAATTAATAGACATACTGCAAGTATTGCTATATGTTTGCACCAGTTTGATTACTCGTATGTTTTTGAGCAGTTCCATTGGAAACTGCATTTGATGGGTTTCACTTTGGGGGGGTTGGATTTAAATATCTAACCCACATCCTCTTTCTTTGTCAAGGACTATAACATTTTTGTAATTTTGTTGCTTGTACTGGAAACTAGCCATGATAAGATTCATTTTGTTTTCCAGTTTCAACATCTTTTAGTGTTATGTTCACATAATATCTCTGTTTTGTGCTTTATTTGGTGTGTCTATTGGGTGTTTGGTTGGAGGAATGGGACGAGTTGGTCCACTATTGCTTCATTCAGTCATTCCTCATACTAATAAGCACAGAGTATTCAGTATAAAAACAAGGATTTGTGTCATCTGAGTAAAATTTGTAGAATGGTATTATGATGTACCAAACCATTGAGGTTTCTCATACCAACAAGTCAACAGCCCCCATATATTTCCATAGGCTACTCTTCACTAGCATGTCATATTCAATTTGCATGTTGATTTCATTACAATTATAGATGTGAGTTTTCCCTTCTTGTTTGATGTTTTGGTAATTAATGATATTATGCGTGAACTAACGATTTCATGAAGGAATGTGAAAGTAGGATGGTATAAAGATGAACACTTTTAAGGAAGGTACTAGTACCTATGCTTATGGCGGTTGGATTGTTTAAGGAAAATGTATAATAATAGGTTTTTGTTTTATCGGTCAAAAGATGTTTCGAAGTTGAAAATTGATCAGATTTATAGACTAGATAGTCATACTATCAAGAGACATTAATTATCTTGCTTGACGGGTCTCTCTAGTGCCTCATTGCTTATATAGTTTATACATTTGCAAGAGTGCCAAAAACAATGTTAAAGAGCATGGACCTTCGTCCTTATTCCGAGTATTAACTCAAAGTCAAAGGTTTCGATGAGAATGAAGATGAAGTGTAATTGATTGGAAAGACAATATAAGATAAAACGCAAGGCTCATCTCAAACGCCTTGGCATTTTATTCCAACTTTCTTCATATTGTACAAGTTTGCAAACATATCTTCAGCTTCTTGGCACAAAATAGTGTGAAGGTGCTTCGAAGGTTAAGTAAAACGAAGCTAAGACCCTTCCAAAGATCCCTTTATGCAGGACATTATTCATCTATTTGTAGAGAAGTTGATCATCTTCGTAGAAAATTACAATCACGCCCATAAGGTTTACGCACATAGTTTACAAATGACGTAGCGACATTGACATCTTTTCTCTTTATTTTTTGTTGCGCAAGTATTAAACTTCTTCTCCTTTGTCATCTTTTGTTAGAAGCTTTTTCCCATGGCGAAGCTATTGGTTTCGACTCGTACCTTCGTCGCTTGTGTGTACATACGAAGCTTTGCTACCCATTGCTTTGGCCAAAAGCTAACTTCGTCCGACCTTCATTATACACCTGAAACACATTTGATTGTGCAAAAGTACATGTGTTTTGAGGACCTTCGGCAAGGTAGGTCCCAACAACAACGATCAATGCTAGGGCTATGGGAGGGGGCCCGCCCATAGGCGTGCCTGTGAGGCCGAGAAGAAGATCACCGTGCTGATCAAGGATGTTTGAATCGAGGACACCATGCTTGATCAACTGTGTGGTGAGCATGACAAACTAGTGGATATCATCACCGGACTCAGCGTAGAGCGTGACATAGTCGCGCGCCAAGCCGATGATATGAAAAGGACCTCATTGGTTCGTCATCTCTATCACTTGCAAAAATTCTCTACTCGAGGCATATCCACCATGCTTCTGGCAGAGGTTGCTAAGGGAAAGGGAGAGTTGGTTCATTCTCGCACAGAGATGACCGGTGAGTCCTATACTTGTTGTCTCTGCTTCGTTTGTCATCATCCCAATCTGCCAGTGACTTGCTGATGTGTCCATACAACGCTCGAGGACAAGCAAGCCCAGGAGGAACTGAAGTCTCGTGTCCTAGAGCAAGAGCTCAGCTAGGTGCGGGACAACATGGAAAAGGAGTATGACGAGCATGAGTGCCTTTGCACCACTGTCCGATTAGCGTGTGATGACCTCTGGGTCATCAGCGAAGGGACAAGATAGTTCGCTCATTAGTTAACTTACCGAGTTTCAGAGTCATGCATGCCAACTCATTAGGGACGCATTGTACTTCAGTGTCCATTCGGCGTTCGTGGTCATGCTCTCTCACTACGACAACATTGACTTGCCAATGATGAGGCTCCTGACTGACCAATCTGAAGAAGAGGTCCTTCCCAAGAAGGTGTGGGCAGGCCCTGTCCGGCGCTGTGGAGGCTGTGGCCGGCGTGCTCGTGGTGGCCGGCACGCTCGTGTCCAGTTCGACGACGCGAGAACAGAGAGACGACGAACGTAAACGAGAACAGGCGAGATTCATGCGTAAACATTTATATGAAATAAATGTTTGAGATGGTATTATTTGCGAAGCACATTATATTGTTTGTAGCCCCAAAAAATGCAATTGTCTCCTCTCTACTAGGACGAGCTTAAGTGGTCTGGTTTAGGTAGATTGTTGGAGACAATAATTAAATATGTTTGAGCGTAAGCATTTATATATTTTTTTGGTAGCATATCTATTTAAACGTGTTACGTTTTTTGTACGATTTTTTTATCGAGTTTGAAATGTTTTGACTTTTTTTTTCAAGAAAGTTGAAATTAATATCTTAATAATCTGACATGGAGCGGTAGTACATTATATTTGTGATTAGGATAAACGAGCTGACGGCACTCGGTGGTGCTGCAGTGGCGGCAGCAAAAGCTGGTTAGTGGTTAGTCGGCGAGCTCGCTCGCACACGGCAGACGGCACACCACCACCCGGACGTCTCTCTGCCTCCCTGTCTCGTTTTGGATCAGGCCGAATAAATAAATGGGTCTCAGTGGCCTACACTGTACGCTCAAGCAGTGTGTGCGAAGGAACTCACCATCATGGTGGGGATTCATGGCCAAAAAGGCATGCACACAGCCACACGCGTTGTTGTTTGCCACACTTGCGAGAGACGAGACGACGAGTCATGAACGAAATTGTTCGCCATCGGTGTATCAACTAGCTAGAAGACTCTTGGTCAGTGAGTGAGTGAGTGGTACCTGTCAGCGGTCACTTGCTTCTACACACGCTCTGCACTGACCACCATGCATGCACGTCGTTGGCTGTAGCCGTGAGCTGTGTGCCTCAAAGCGCAGGCTGTCTGAAATCTTTGGCGATGGCTGCAATGATTTCCTCCTGTGAAAATTTCGACAAGGCAGGTCGGGTCGATTGATCCAGTGCGGATATATGGTTGCAGATTGCAATGCAAGGGCGTCATGGGGGCTCGGTGGACAGCGTGTCCACACTGTCTATTGCCTGCTTATGCCTGGACCTGATGGAGAAGAAGGTCTTGTTGGTTTATGTTGAATTGCACCTAGAATCGTTCCAGCTAATCAAAGTTTATATAAATTACAGAAGCAATCCGGCTAGAAATCGTTCCGACCCACCAATCCGGTACAAACGAACAAGACCGAAGGGAAAAACTTTCGCCCTTGGGTCACCATGTTTTAGGACCATATGTAATGTTATGAGCTCCGTGAACTATTTTTTGGAACTAGAGTATATTTGTAACTGAACTGTCGTCAAATAATCATCGACAACTATTCGTTACTAAAAAAACATCAACGAGTAGCTCTAGGTCATATTATGTTCAACGACTGAAGAAAACATCACTAATTAATAGCTCAGGAAGAAGTACATTAGCATCCACCAAGAAATGACTATACAAAAGGAATCAGGTCCAGGGATATATACCAAGAACTTAATTTGCTTGGGAGCAAGGAAACTGAACATACTAAAATTCTCTTACTATATAAAATTGAAGGGGCTAAAATCGCTCGTCGCTATTCAAAATTGAAGGGGCTAACATCCACTTGCTGTTCGATATTGAATAGCGAGAGGATTTTAGCCCCTTCAATCCCGAACCAGCTCTCAAGTTTGAGTTTGTGAGTTATTTGATCTGCTGCGCAGTGTAGTCTCCACTTTCCGGGATTATCCATAAGGCGTGATCGATCTTATACTCCACAAGCTAAGACCACAAATCCGGCCTACTTCGTCACCCAAAGATAGAACTACTTGTGCATATATATAATATGCATCATATATTATCAGGCTGATTCCAGAGAAGTATATGCTTTGTTGTCTGCACTAGCAACACTTCCGGGTGGGCAGCCAGTGGAAGGGGCCAACATGTTGAGCTACCTGCAAGAATCACAATCATTCTGCAAGCGCAAGATGTTACAGTGCGCAGCGGATCCGGCTAAAGAAGATGTGTTATCCAGGCTCCGAGTCCAACGACACCCTTATCTCTAGCCCCCGAGTCTAATACTCGACGTCACAAATATAACCCATATAACCTCTAAGACTTTGTTTAGATAATCTAGTATTCACCTTAATCCACGTATATTGACAGAGCCGGGCCGGCATATAAACATCATGCATGTTCTACTTGCCGAGCTTGTTATAAGTTTGCGATCTAAAATATGCATATGGAGACCGTACGTGTTGGCGAGCAGAGCAGAGCAGATGTTTGGGCCGGAGTCCCATGTTGCCAAATTTTTTTTTTCTAATGTGAGACTAATTAAACCTAACACAAACTCCCATTATTGGCATCAGAGCTACCATGGATGGATTCAAAGCGTACGTGATTATAGAGAAGTAAAAGTCCGTAAACCATCATATGAATCCAAACGTACACATGCATGCAGCCCAACCAATCGGCAATTAAACGACGCTGTTGTTGTTTTTTTTTTCTGCAAGAGCACGGCAATTAAGATTCTCGCTGTGGAATGCATGCATGTCTGCCGGCCGGCCGGCGCCTGTGGCTGTGAGGCACTCAGCTAGACGCGCCTGAAAATTCATGCTGTGCTGTGTCGTCTCTCCTGTGCAAATGGCGTCGTGGTTGCCGACACGTCATCGACCAATCTGTGCTATGCGCACGCCACGTTCCTCTTTGCGCTCGCCGATATGGACCCATCGGCATCGTCGCATAGGTAGCTACTCCGTAGAGAGGAGCTAGCTAGGTTTCGGATCCCCATATGCATGCAACGCATGCAGGAGCCACGGAGGATCGAGATCGACGACGGCGATCGATCGAGCATGCGCAGAGAGCTAGAGGGTTCAGGCGTAGTATGCAAATCCTCGCAGGAGCGCACCACCATGGACCACACACGCCGATCGAGGACTCGCATCAGCAAGCACCATCCATCCTCCTGCCGGTGCCGGTGCCGGTGCCGGTGCCGGGGCCTGGTCTTGCGAAGAAATCAAAGGCGCCAACCACTCTTTGCCCCCACAGAGCAAACTGTTCGTCTCTTTTGTTTAGATGCGTACTTAAAGCTGGATCGGAAAAAAAGGGGAGACGGAGAGATATGCTAGCTACTCACAGTAGCTAGCTTTTTTCCATTCGTTTGCTTTGGGCAGATGGGCTCCTCTGCGGCGCATCTCTGGGCCTGCGCGTCTGCAACACACTAGCTAGCTCGAAAGGTTTGGGTTGTTTATTAATAATTGTTTGGATATAGAACTAAACACAACAACAATGGTGTTTTCTACTGCCTAATATTTGCCGTCGTCCGAACACGACAAATAAATGGGGAAAAAAAACGGAGGGAGTATGTTTCTTGATCTAGAGGAAACTACACGTATAGCTCTGTGCATATGAATGGCGGGTGCACGTGTGCATATATAAAATTCTAGCCTTTAAAACTAGATCTAATTATTAAACGGTGCACGGTACCATAAAGTTTTCTACCAATGAACCCGACAAGCATGCATGGATGAAAGGTTTTCTTTTATTTATTTATAAAACACGCACCGTGGGATCTGATCTTGAAGGCTGCCGTTTTTAGACACGTGGCGTTTGTTTACACGCGTACTACAACAATTATGACAAACCACACTTTGTTACTACTAGTACTCTGACCCTCAGTTTTTTTTGACTAACTTTATACACTTACAGTTATTGTAGGAACGGGGAACTAGTTGGCCAAACATTGTTTTTTCTTCTTCTTCTACATACACTTCTCTCCATCTTTCCTCTTCAGCCTCCTGTTCGTGCTATTGCTTTCTTCTTCCTTGTAATCAACTTTGCATCCGATATTCATGCATAACAGTTGCTTCTTGCTTCTTTTGGGTTACGTTATGCCTTAAGTAACCCAGCTATTAATGCTCTCCATCTTTGAGAAGGAAGAGTTGGGCGAACTCTTTCTCTTCTTTTTCCACTCTGGTAATAATAGGATCACTGTCAGCAAGTTGTTCGGTCAGCTTCTAAATTTTAAGCAAGCAGATCTGTTAGCGCTATGAGCCGATCGAGAACATGGTGCTACTCGACGATAAGGGTGGGATCTACGGACTTCTAGGCGGATATGATAATTCAATATTTATTCGATCTTTATTGAACTACATTATACTTTCTTTCTCATTAAGGATCAGAAACCAAAAAATATTTTGCTTAGAGGGAGATGCATAGGACGAGTATATATCTGCATCCAATCGCAGCAATAAAGAAGAGGTCATCAATAAACACGTGGCATTGTTATCTTGGCCACCCATCTTTTATCATTGTCTAGTAAGTTGTTAATAATAATAATAATTTGTTATATTCACAAGAGTCAGTTTGCAATGTTTGCCAGCAATCTAAGAGTCCTCAGTTGCCATATCTCGAGTCTACTAGTGTGTCCGAATTTTCATTGTAGCTTGTGCATACTGATGGCTAAGGTCCAACACTAGAGTTAGTAGGTCAAAATATATTGCGTAGGCTTTGCTGATGATTATAGTAAATTTAATTGGGTTCATATCATAATTTTTTTAGAAATTGTAAGAGTTTTAGACTCCTGTAGACCGATAGTTTAATTATAGGATTATTGTCATACAAGCACAATCACACTAAGGGCGCGAATATCAAAAGCTTAACTCATTCTCTACTAATCTTGGCATCTCCCATTATGCATGTATCATATCCTCATAACATCAATAAAATGGTGTTATAGAATGCAAAAATCATTACATAGTTAAAGTTGGCTTGACACTTCACTCCCATTAGTATATGCCTCTTAATATCGAGATGAAACCTTTATTGCCACTACATATTTGTTTAATTGTCTTCCTAGCAAAGTAATCCAATATTCTACTCACTCTAGGAGCGTATGCTAGTATAAAACCAAGTAGCTCCTCATTGTGCACCTTTGGATGTGCATACTGGCCAATCTTCACCCTTACAAAACTTAGAAACTTCAATTTATATCAAAATATTATGTTCCCTTGGGTTATAGTGATCTTCATAAAGGATAGAAGTGTCTTAATATTCCTACATGTATGTATATATCTCATGACAATATCTTTGATGAAGAGAATTTTCCTTTTTCTAAATTAACCAAAATGTAGGTGCTCGTATTTGCTCAGAAATTTAGCTCATGCATCCTACTTTGATCAATTGATGTATAGACTATGGAGAAGATTCTAGAGTAGGTCAATATATTGATTATTTACCTTAAATTATTAATTCTATTTTTGAGCATATATATCAGGAAGAAATCCGTGTGCAAAACGGAGCTACAACAGTCCAGGAAGGATCACTTTTGTGAAAATTGCATGGAACATGAGCATTTTGTACCAAATTAGGTGCTAACATCACTAAGATTGGTGCGTATACCAACTCTATTTTTTGTGCATCGTACTGACACCGATGACTCTCATGCATAGCCCACTTCAATAGCATCTTAGAGACTCATGCCAGATAGCGTCGGATAGGTATAGTCGGCACAAGTTGACATATATTTTATTAGTGCTAGACGATCAGTTGGCACAAGTTGTTGGTCGCTAAAGGTTTATACCGACGGCACTTTAGCGTTGGATAGGTGTAGTCGGCATATGTTTTTAGCGACTAATAGTGTCGGGGTTTCGGACCTGGGGGTCCCTGGACCGACGAGTAAATTTATCGCTGCGTATCCCTGCCCAGATGAGTTGGTGCAAAATAGAACACAAGTGGGGAATGAGCCTTGTATTATCCTGCACCAGGGTGCTCGTAATTGGGGTTACAAGCGTTGCGAGAGAGCGAGGGCGAGAGAGAGCGAGTAGGAGAGAGCGAGAGAGAGAGGGGGTCTGGCCCCTGCTCGTCTTCTCTCGTCCCTTTGTCGTGTGTCTACTCGTCTCTCCTGTCGTGCGTCCGTGTGTTCGTTCGTTTTTCTCCTTCGTCCTCCCTTTCGTTCCCTGGACATCCCCTTTTATAGACATAAGGAGATGGCCCAGCAATACAACGGGGGTAGCAGGGAGCTAACGTGGCTGGCAGGGAAGTGCCCTGAGCCCTGTACAGATAATAACATGGCCGTCGGGGGAGCGCCTTGAGCCCTGTAGAGGTAGTATCGTGGCCGTTGGAGAAGTGCTTTGAGCCCTGTAGCAGTACAGATGTTGGCGCTGCATGGATCCTGCTGACGTCTCCTTGCTTCCGTAGGGGGCTTGAGAACCACCAACGTCATGGACGCACACGGGGAACCATCATTGCCTGTTACCGGGGTAAGCTTGATGGGACGCCGGTCTTGTTCCTTCGTAGCCTGAGCTAGCCAGGAGTAGGGCGATGATGTTTCCCTTGTGGCGCGGTCGATCTGAGCCTGAGGTCGGGAGAGGCGGCGGCTCCTCCGAGGCCGAGGCTGGGGCCGAGCCCTGGGGTCGGGCGAGGCGGAGCTTCCTATTGCGCCTGAGGCTGAACTTGACCATTGTCGGTTTCGCCCGGTTGGTTGGCATAGCAGCCGGAGCGAGACGGGCGACGCTGTTTTCCTGTCAGATCGGTGAGTGAAAGGGCGAAGTGACTGCGGTCACTTCGACCATGCCGACTGAGGCGCGCGTGTCAGGATAAGGTGTCAGGCGATCCCAGCATTAAATGCGCATGCAATACGGTCGGCTGGTAAGGCGATTTGGCCAAGGTCGCTTGCACGACAAGGCTTGCCTTTGGCTGAGCCGAGGGTGCACTCACTGCCTGAGGAGACCCTCGGGCGAGACGTGAATTCGTTCGGGACCACTGTTCCCGCCCGAGGCCGGGCTCGGATGAGGCGAGATCGTGTCTGAAAGGGAATTAGGATTACACCTGGTTCCTAAATAATTTTGGTGGTTGAATTGCCCAACACAAACAAATGGACTAACTAGTTTGCTCTAGTGTATAAGTTATACAGGTGCCAAAGGTTCACACTTAGCCAATAAAAAGACCAAGTTTTGGGTTCGACAAAAGAGCAAAGGGAAAACCGAAGGCACCTCTGGTCTGGCGCACCGGACTGTCCGGTGTGCCACCGGACATGTCCGGTGCACCAGAGGGTTCCAAACTCCAACTCGTCACCTTCGGGAATTTCCAGAGGCAGCTCCGCTATAATTCACCGGACATGTCCGGTGTTCACCGGACATGTCCGGTGCTCCAACGAAGAACGGCCTCCGGAACTCGCCAGCCTCGGGAATTCACTTCGGTCACTCCGCTATAATTCACCGGACATGTCCGGTG
Source organism: Zea luxurians (assembly GCA_029449295.1). Lineage (NCBI taxonomy): Eukaryota > Viridiplantae > Streptophyta > Magnoliopsida > Poales > Poaceae > Zea > Zea luxurians. The sequence goes on from JAOPSE010000005.1 coordinate 79,586,520, forward strand.
TGCACCGGACTGTCCGGTGTAACAGCGGAGCAACGGCTATTTCGGCGCCAACGGCTACCTGCAGCGCATTAAATGCGCGCCAGCGCGCGCAGAAGTCAGGCACGCGCGTCATGGCGCACCGGACACTCTACAGTGCATGTCCGGTGCGCCACCGGACATCCAGGTGGGCCCAGAAGACACAGCTCCAACGGTCGACCCCAACGGCTTTTGGTGACGTGGCTGTCGCACCGGACATGTCCGGTGTGCACCGGACTGTCCGGTGCACCATCGAACAAACAGCTCCACCAAACGGCTAGTTTGGTGGTTGGGGCTATAAATACCCCCCAACCCCCCACCATTCATGGCATCCAAGTTTTTCCACTTCTCAACTCTTACAAGAGCTCTAGCATTCAATTCTAGACACACCAAAGAGATCGAATCCTCTCCAAATTCCACACAACGCCCTAGTGATTAGAGAGAGAGATTTGCTTGTGTTCTTTCGAGCTCTTGCGCTTGGATTGCTTTCTTCTTTCTTTGATTCTTTCATTGCGATCAAACTCACTTGTAATTGAGGCAAGAGACACCAAACTTGTGGTGGTCCTTGTGGGAACTTTGTGTTCCAAGTGATTGAGAAGAGAAAGCTCACTCGGTCCGAGGGACCGTCTGAGAGAGGGTAAGGGTTGAAAGAGACCCGGCCTTTGTGGCCTCCTCAATGGGGAGTAGGTTTGCGAGAACCGAACCTCGGTAAAATAAATCCACGTGTCTCACTCTTTATTCGCTTGCGATTTGTTTTGCACCCTCTCTCGTGGGCTCAATTATATTTCTAACGCTAACCCGACTCGTACTTGTGTTTATTTTTGAGAATTTCAGTTTCGCCCTATTCACCCCCCTCTAGGCGACTTTCAATTGGTATCAGAGCCCGGTGCTTCATTAGAGCCTAACCGCTCGAAGTGATGTCGGGAGATCACACCAAGAGGGAGATGGAGACCGGCGACAAGCCCACTACGAGCCAAGGGAGCACTTCATCGGAAGAGTCCCGCACCAAGAGGAAGGAGAAGAATAAGAACTCCTCCAAACGAAAGGAGAAAAGATCTTCTTCCTCACACCACAAAGAGAAGAAGGAAAAATCTTCTTCCCACAAGTCGCATCGGAAAGGCGACAAGCAAAAGAGGATGAGGAAGGTGGTCTACTACGAGACCGACACTTCATCAACATCAACCTCCGACTCCGATGCGCCGTCCGTAACTTCTAAGCGCCAAGAGCGCAAGAAGTTTAGTAAGATCCCCTTACACTACCCTCATACATCTAGACATACTCCATTACTTTCCGTTCCATTAGGCAAACTGCCAACTTTTGATGGCGAAGATTACGCTAGGTGGAGTGATTTAATGAAATTTCATCTAACCTCACTCCACAAAAGTATATGGAATGTTGTTGAGTTTGGAGCGCAGGTACCATCCGTAGGGGATGAAGACTACGATACGGACGAAGTGGCCCAAATCGAGCACTTCAACTCCCAAGCTACAACCGTACTCCTTGCCTCTCTAAGCAAGGAGGAATACAACAAGGTGCAAGGGTTGAAGAATGCAAAGGAGATTTGGGACCTTCTCAAGACCGCGCACGAGGGTGATGAACTCACCAAGATCACCAAGCGGGAAACGATCGAGGGGGAGCTCGGTCGCTTCCGTCTTCGCCAAGGGGAGGAGCCACAAGATATGTACAACCGGCTCAAAACCTTGGTGAACCAAGTGCGCAACCTCGGGAGTAAGAAGTGGGACGACCACGAGGTGGTTAAGGTTATTCTAAGATCTCTTATTTTCCTTAACCCCACTCAAGTTCAATTAATTCGTGGTAATCCTAGATACACACTAATGACTCCCGAGGAAGTAATCGGGAATTTTGTGAGCTTTGAATGTATGATTAAAGGATCAAAGAAGATCAACGAGCTTGATGAACCCTCCACGTTCGAAGCACAACCGGTGGCATTTAAGGCGACGGAGGAGAAGAAGGAGGAGTCTACACCGAGTAGACAACCGATTGACGCCTCCAAGCTCGACAATGAGGAGATGGCTTTAATCATCAAAAGCTTTCGCCAAATCCTCAAGCAATGGAAGGGGAAGGATTACAAATCCCGTTCCAAGAAGGTTTGCTACAAGTGTGGTAAGCTCGGTCACTTTATTGCTAAATGTCCATTATCAAGTGAAAGTGACAGGGATAACGACAAGAAGGGCAAGAGGAGAGAAAAGAAGAGGTACTACAAGAAGAAGGGCGGTGATGCCCATGTTTGCTGGGAGTGGGACTCGGACGAGAGCTCCACCGACTCCTCCTCCGACGAGGACGCCGCCAATATCGCCGTCACCAAGGGACTCCTCTTCCCCAACGTCGGCCACAAGTGCCTCATGGCAAAAGATGGCAAAAAGAAGAAGGTTAAATCAAATTCCTCCACTAAATATGAATCCTCTAGTGACGATAATGCTAGTGATGAGGAAAATAATTTGCGTACCCTTTTTGCCAACCTTAACATGAAACAAAAAGAAAAATTGAATGAATTAATTAGTGCTATTCATGAAAAGGATGACCTTTTGGATTCCCAAGAGGACTTCCTAATTAAGGAAAACAAGAAACATGTTAAGGTTAAGAATGCTTATGCTCTTGAGTTAGAAAAATGTGAGAAATTATCTAGTGAGCTAAGCACATGCCATGAGACCATTAACAACCTTAGAAGTGAAAATGCTAGATTAATTGCTAAGGTTGATTCTCATGTTTGTATTGATTTAACTTCCAATCCTAGAAATGATAATGTTGATTTACTTGCTAGGATTGATGAGTTGAATATCTCTATTGCTAGCCTTAGAAATGAGAATGAGAAATTAATTGCTAAGGCTAAAGAATTAGATGTTTGCAATGTTACAATTTCCGACCTTAGAACTAAGAATGATATGTTGCATGCTAAGGTTGTAGAATTAAAATCTTGCAAACCCTCTACATCTACCGTTGAGCACACTTCTATTTGTACTAGATGTAGAAATGTTGATATCAATGCTATTCATGATCACATGACTCTAATTAAACAACAAAATGATCATATAGCATTATTAGATGCTAAAATTGCCGAGCATAACCTAGAGAATGAAAAGTTTAAATTTGCTAGAAGTATGCTCTATAATGGGAGACACCCTGGCATCAAGGATGGCATTGGCTTCCAAAGGGGAGACAATGTCAAAATTAATGCTCCTCCTAAGAACTTGTCCAACTTTGTTAAGGGCAAGGCTCCCATGCCTCAGGATAACAAGGGTTACATTTTGTACCCTGCCGGTTATCCCGAGAGCAAAATTAGGAGAACTCATTCTAGGAAGTCTCACTCTGGCCCTAATCATGCTTTTATGTATAAGGGTGAGACATCTAGCTCTAGGCAACCAACCCGTGCCAAGTTGCCTAGAAAGAAAACTCCTATTGCATCAAATGATCATAGTATTTCATTTAAAACTTTTGATGCATCTTATGTGCTGACTAACAAATCCGGCACAGTAGTTGCCAAGTTTGTTGGGGGCAAACACAAGGGTTCCAAGACTTGTGTTTGGGTACCCAAAGTTCTTGTTTCTAATGCCAAAGGACCCAAAACCGTTTGGGTACCTAAAATCAAGAACTAAAATTGTTTTGTATGTTTATGCATCCGGGGGCTCAAGTTGGATACTCGACAGCGGGTGCACAAACCACATGACAGGGGAGAAGAAGATGTTCTCCTCATATGAGAAAAACCAAGATCCCCAACGAGCTATCACATTCGGGGATGGAAATCAAGGTTTGGTCAAAGGATTGGGTAAAATTGCTATATCATCTGACCATACTATTTCCAATGTTTTTCTTGTAGATTCTTTAGATTACAATTTGCTTTCCGTATCCCAATTATGTCAAATGGGCTACAACTGTCTATTCACTGATGTAGGTGTCACTGTCTTTAGAAGAAGTGATGATTCAATAGCATTTAAGGGTGTGTTAGAGGGTCAGCTATACTTGGTAGATTTTGATAGAGCTGAACTCGACACATGCTTAATTGCTAAGACTAACATGGGTTGGCTCTGGCATCGCCGACTAGCCCACGTTGGGATGAAGAATCTTCATAAGCTTCTAAAAGGAGAACACATTTTAGGATTAACCAATGTTCATTTTGAGAAAGACAGGATTTGTAGCGCATGCCAAGCCGGGAAGCAAGTTGGCACTCATCATCCACACAAGAACATCATGACGAGTGATAGACCACTGGAGCTCCTACACATGGATTTATTCGGCCGATTGCTTACATAAGCATCGGCGGGAGTAAGTACTGTCTAGTTATTGTGGATGATTATTCTCGCTTCACTTGGGTATTCTTTTTGCAGGAAAAATCTCATACCCAAGAGACCTTAAAAGGATTCTTGAGACGGGCTCAAAATGAGTTCGGCTTAAGGATCAAGAAAATTAGAAGCGACAACGGGACGGAGTTCAAGAACTCTCAAATTGAAGGCTTTCTTGAGGAGGAGGGCATCAAGCATGAGTTCTCTTCTCCCTACACTCCACAACAAAATGGTGTAGTGGAGAGGAAGAATCGAACTCTATTGGACATGGCAAGAACCATGCTTGATGAGTACAAGACACCGGATCGGTTTTGGGCCGAGGCGGTCAACACCGCCTGCTACGCCATCAACCGGCTATATCTACACCGAATCCTCAAGAAGACATCCTATGAACTCCTAACCGGTAAAAAGCCCAATATTTCATATTTTAGAGTTTTTGGTAGCAAATGCTTTATTCTTGTTAAAAGAGGTAGAAAATCTAAATTTGCTCCTAAAACTGTAGAAGGCTTTTTACTAGGATATGACTCAAACACAAGGGCATATAGAGTCTTTAACAAGTCCTCAGGACTTGTTGAAGTTTCTTGTGACGTTGTGTTTGATGAAACTAATGGCTCTCAAGTAGAGCAAGTTGATCTTGATGAGATAGGTGAAGAACAGGCTCCATGCATAGCGCTAAGGAACATGTCCATTGGGGATGTGCGTCCTAAGGAATCCGAAGAGCCTCCACATGCACAAGATCAACCATCCTCCTCCACGCAAGCATCTCCACCAACTCAAAATGAGGACGAGGCTCAAATTGATGAAGAAGAAGATCAAAGAAATGAGCCACCTCAAGATGATGGCAGTGATCAAGGGGGAGATACAAATGTTGAGGACAAGGAGGATGAAGAACCAAGGCCGCCACACCCAAAAGTCCACCAAGCAATCCAACGAGATCACCCCGTCGACACCATCCTCGGCGACATTCATAAGGGGGTAACTACTCGATCTCGGGTTGCACATTTTTGTGAGCATTACTCTTTTGTTTCCTCTATTGAGCCACACAGGGTAGAGGAAGCACTACAAGATTCGGATTGGGTGATGGCAATGCAAGAGGAGCTCAACAATTTCACGAGGAACGAGGTATGGCATTTAGTTCCACGTCCTAACCAAAATGTTGTAGGAACCAAGTGGGTCTTCCGCAACAAGCAAGACGAGCATGGTGTGGTGACTAGGAACAAAGCTCGACTTGTGGCCAAGGGATACTCCCAAGTCGAAGGTTTGGATTTCGGTGAAACCTATGCACCCGTAGCTAGGCTTGAGTCAATTCGTATATTATTAGCCTATGCTACTTACCATGGCTTCAAGCTTTATCAAATGGACGTGAAGAGTGCCTTCCTCAACGGACCAATCAAGGAAGAGGTCTACGTTGAGCAACCTCCCGGCTTTGAAGATAGTGAGTACCCTAACCATGTCTATAGGCTCTCTAAGGCGCTTTATGGGCTCAAGCAAGCCCCAAGAGCATGGTATGAATGCCTTAGAGATTTCCTTATTGCTAATGGCTTCAAAGTCGGCAAAGCCGATCCTACTTTATTCACTAAAACTCTTGACAATGATTTGTTTGTATGCCAAATTTATGTTGATGATATCATATTTGGGTCTACTAACGAATCTACATGTGAAGAATTTAGTAGGATCATGACACAAAAATTCGAGATGTCTATGATGGGGGAGTTGAAGTATTTCCTAGGATTCCAAGTCAAGCAACTCCAAGTGGGCACCTTCATTTCCCAAACGAAGTACACTCAAGACATTCTAACCAAGTTTGGAATGAAGGATGCCAAGCCCATCAAGACACCCATGGGAACAAATGGGCATCTCGACCTCGACACAGGAGGTAAGTCCATGGATCAAAAGGTATACCGGTCGATGATTGGTTCATTGCTTTATTTATGTGCATCTCGACCGGACATTATGCTTTCCGTTTGCATGTGTGCAAGATTCTAAGCCGACCCTAAGGAATCACACCTTACGGCCGTAAAACGAATCTTGAGATATTTGGCTTATACTCCTAAGTTTGGGCTTTGGTACCCTCGGGGATCCACATTTGATTTGATTGGTTATTCGGATGCCGATTGGGCGGGGTGTAAGATCAATAGAAAGAGCACATCGGGGACTTGCCAGTTTTTGGGAAGATCCTTGGTGTCTTGGGCTTCAAAGAAGCAAAATTCGGTCGCTCTTTCTACCGCCGAAGCCGAGTATATTGCCGCAGGCCACTGTTGTGCGCAATTGCTTTGGATGAGGCAAACCCTGCGGGACTACGGTTACAAACTAACCAAAGTTCCTCTTCTATGTGATAATGAGAGTGCAATCCGCATGACGGATAATCCCGTTGAGCATAGCCGCACTAAACACATAGCCATTCGGTATCATTTTCTTAGGGATCACCAACAAAAGGGGGATATCGAGATTTCATACATTAATACTAAAGATCAATTAGCCGATATCTTTACCAAGCCGCTAGATGAACAAACTTTTACCAAACTTAGGCATGAGCTCAATATTCTTGATTCCAGGAACTTCTTTTGCTAATTTGCACACATAAGTATACCTTTGATCATGTCTCTTTTATATGCTATGACTAATGTGTTTTCAAGTGTATTTCAAACCAAGTCATAGGTATATTGAAAGGGAATTGGAGTCTTCGGTGAAGACAAAGGCTTCCACTCCACTCTACTACTCTTTCTTCGCCGTCGCTCCGCTTCACTCTCCGTCTTTGGTATAATCTTCACTCATTTGTTTATGACCAAAGGGGGAGAAAGTACTAAAGGGCCTATATTTCATTCCAAGTATCCGTTTTTGGCGATTCATGCCAAAGGGGGAGAAAGTATTGGCCCAAAGCAAAAGGACCGCACCACCACCCTAATTTTTAAAAATTAATGATTTTAAATTGGTAAATTTCAAATTGGCATCTCTTTGTGTTCTAAAGGGGGAGCAAGTAGTATTTTCAAAGCTTGATATCTTAAAACCCTCTTGAACACTAAGAGGAGAATTCATTTGAGGGGGAGTTTTGTTTAGTCAAAGGAAAAGCATTTGAAACAAAGGGAGAAAATTTCAAATCCTGAAAATGCTTCGCAAAATCTTATTCATTTACCTTTGACTATCTTGCAAAAAGACCTTGAAAGGAATTGAAAAAAGAATTTGCAAAAACAAAACATGTGGTGCAAGTGTGGTCCAATATGTTAAAAATGAAGAAACAATCCATGCATATCCTGTAAGTATTTATATTGGCTCAATTCCAAGCAACCTTTGCACTTACATTATGCAAACTAGTTCAATTATGCACTTTTACATTTGCTTTGGTTTGTGTTGGCATCAATCACCAAAAAGGGGGAGATTGAAAGGGAATTAGGATTACACCTGGTTCCTAAATAATTTTGGTGGTTGAATTGCCCAACACAAACAAATGGACTAACTAGTTTGCTCTAGTGTATAAGTTATACAGGTGCCAAAGGTTCACACTTAGCCAATAAAAAGACCAAGTTTTGGGTTCGACAAAAGAGCAAAGGGACAACCGAAGGCACCTCTGGTCTGGCGCACCGGACTGTCCGGTGTGCCACCGGACATGTCCGGTGCACTAGAGGGTTCCAAACTCCAACTCGTCACCTTCGGGAATTTCCAGAGGCAGCTCCGCTATAATTCACCGGACTGTCCGGTGTTCACCGGACATGTCCGGTGCTCCAACGAAGAACGGCCTCCGGAACTCGCCAGCCTCGGGAATTCACTTCGGTCACTCCGCTATAATTCACCGGACATGTCCGGTGTGCACCGGACTGTCCGGTGTAACAGCGGAGCAACGACTATTTCGGCGCCAACGGCTACCTGCAGCGCATTAAATGTGCGCCAGCGCGCGCAGAATTCAGGCACGCGCGTCATGGCGCACCGGACACTCTACAGTGCATGTCCGGTGCGCCACCGGACATCCAGGCGGGCCAGAAGACACAGCTCCAACGGTCGACCCCAACGGCTTTTGGTGACGTGGCTGTCGCACCGGACATGTCCGGTGTGCACCGGACTGTCCGGTGCACCATCGAACAGACAGCTCCACCAAACGGCTAGTTTGTTGGTTGGGGCTATAAATACCCCCAACCCCCCACCATTCATGGCATCCAAGTTTTTCCACTTCTCAACTCTTACAAGAGCTCTAGCATTCAATTCTAGACACACCAAAGAGATCGAATCCTCTCCAAATTTCACACAACGCCCTAGTGATTAGAGAGAGAGATTTGCTTGTGTTCTTTCGAGCTCTTGCGCTTGGATTGCTTTCTTCTTTCTTTGATTCTTTCATTGCGACCAAACTCACTTGTAATTGAGGCAAGATACACCAAACTTGTGGTGGTCCTTGTGGGAACTTTGTGTTCCAAGTGATTGAGAAGAGAAAGCTCACTCGGTCCGAGGGACCGTCTGAGAGAGGGTAAGGGTTGAAAGAGACCCGGCCTTTGTGGCCTCCACAACGGGGAGTAGGTTTGCGAGAACCGAACCTCGGTAAAACAAATCCACGTGTCTCACTCTTTATTCGCTTGCGATTTGTTTTGCACCCTCTCTCGCGGGCTCAATTATATTTCTAACGCTAACCCGACTCGTAGTTGTGTTTATTTTTGAGAACTTCAGTTTCGCCCTATTCACCCCCCTCTAGGCGACTTTCAGTGTCCCTTGGTAGACGAAGCTTTGACTTTGACCCAAACTGTCAGTCTTTATGGTTTGCTCTGAAGGTGTTTATTAGTCGTGATTAGGAGTGTTGGGGGTACCCCTAATTATGGTACCCGACAGTAGCCCCCGAGCCTCGAAGGGAGTGCAGACACTCGCTTGGAGGTTCTGCCGGATTTTTGCGAGGGGACCAGCCTTTCTCGGTTATGTTTCGTTTCGGTGGGTGCGCACGAGCGCACCCGCCGGGTGTAGCCCCCGAGGCCTCGGAGGAGTGGTTTGACTCCTCTGAGGTCTTAATTCTTGCTGTGATGCCTCGGTCGGCCTGGTTGTTCCCTCATGCGGCCTGGCCGCAGCCCGGGTGCATGGTCAGGCTCCGAGTTTTTGAGCTAGTTTGTTGACACTGTCAACAGTTTTAGCCACAGCCGGGTGCGAGGGCAGCCCCCGAGCCTCTGCACGGAGAGAGAGGACGATCAAGGACTGTCTCAACTTTTATTATGCGCCCCTTCGCCGCCTTTTCGCAAGGAGGAAGGGGGGAAAGCGCCATGTTACCCTCGGAGGGTACCGATCATGGTGTTTCCGGTGAGTTGTTAACGGGTGATCCGAGTGGACGCCCATGCCCTATTCGTTAAGGGTCGGCTAGTGGCCCAGAGGCACGCTCCAAAAGTACCTGCAGGGGATTTGCTGGACCCGGGCCCATTTCGATGGGGCCCGAGGGCTCGGTGCCTCCCTCCGGTGGGATTCCATTACAAATCGTTCCCGCTGGTCTCGGAAATGTCCTAGGGTACCTCGGGAGCGTAGCCCGAGCCTCGGCCATGTAACGGACGTACCCAGGGTCATCCCTCACTCTGCGTGCTCTGGGGCGGCTGTCGAACCCTTCTGAGGGGCCAGCCTTCGAACCCCTGATCAATAATGGGTGCGGAGCCTGAGTGCTCTGGGGCGGCTGTCGAACCCTTCCGAGGGGCCAGCCTTCGAACCCCTGATCAGTAAAGGGCGCGGAGCCTGGGTGCTCTGGGGCGGCTGTCGAACCCTTCCGAGGGGCTAGCCTTCGAAACCCCTGATCAGTAATGGGCGCGGAGCCTGAGTGCTCTGGGGCGGCTGTCGAACCCTTTCGAGGGGCCAGCCGTCGAACCCCTGATCAGTAATGGGCACGGAGCCTGGGTGCTCTGGGGCAGCTGTCAAACCCTTCCGAGGGGCTAGCCTTCGAAACCCCTAATCAGTAATGGGCGCGGAGCCCGAGTGCTCTGGGGCGGCTATCGAACCCTTCCGAGGGGCCAGCCTTTGAACCCCTGATCAGTAATGGGCGCGGTGCCCGTTTCCTTCGCGGAGAAGGATCCTTTTCGAAATATCCCCTTTCCTAGTCCCTGTGGCAAGAGAGAGAGAGGAAACAGAAAAGGATATGAATTTAAAAATTGTGGCGCACCTCTTTTGACGTGGACATCATGACGGTGGTGAAACGTCGCCTGCTTCGCCTGCCAACGGTGTCGCTTGCTCTGCCAAGGAGTTAATGCGACGGGATGGGCGATTCACGGGGCGTCTGTTGCGCGTGCGTGGGCCATTCGAGGAATGGGGCACGAGCGCGTCATCCTTACGCCGTGGGAGAGGGCTCCCCTGCCGCTTCAGGAAAGGACGTGAGCCTGGGGGTGATTTGATCGCTGCTTCCGCTCGTCTGTTGCAGCAGTTATTGTCGGTCCGCTTTTGGCCATATCAACTACCGCGCCTACCCCCGCGGCTGACTGACCCGTGATCGTTGCACCTAATTGGCACTGTTGGGTCACGCGCGGGGCCACCTCGAGTCGCGGCACTGGTTTCGCAGTTGAGAAGGCGCAACATTGGCGCAGGTGGCGGTGCGGTTTCCTTGCACATAGCGACCGTCGTGTCAGTTACATGATATGTGGGACCGGGCCTCCGTGCTTGGTCCACCGGATGCGACGAAGCCGAAAGGGTGCGTAACAGCGGTGCGGTTGCATGCTCCCTGCGTGGCGGCTTGCCCTTTCGTCCGCTGGTTCCAGCGAGGATGAGGGGACGCTTGTAACCGCAGGGCAGTTACATGCTTCGCGTGCGGCGGTTTGCCTCCTTCGCGTTTCAGGTCAGCTCTCATGATGTGTGGGACCCGGCCCCCGTGTCATGGGGTGGGAACCCTGGAGCACGTCGGTGGAGACTTTGCCCGTGATGCTTGGGGGCGCAAGTGAGGAGATCTGCCTATAAAAGGGGATCGATCCCCCGGGCAGTGGCCATGCCTTCGCACTCCTCTCTTGTATCGCTCCCTTCAACCTTTCGTGTCCCCAGATGGGGCACACCTATGTGGCTTTCTTCTTGCTGCTATTTGAGAAGCGCGACCTTATGGGGGTTGGCGCTCTCCAGTCGTCGCTCGGCTTCAAGGATTTTCATCATGCAGCCCGACTGCATTCCCTCACCAATGGTCATCCGTAGGGATGATCACCAGCCTTGTGGTGGGGAGAAGCAAGCCGGGCTATGGCCTCCGCCCCGCCCTCAACTTCAAGGATCTTCATCATCCGGGCTGAGGCAGAGGAGCGCACCGAGTGGGGGGCCGCCTCTACGTGGGCCGGTGACACTTTTCTTCCTCCAACATTTGGGGGAGAAGGGCATCCTCCAGCCCTACGGAGGTGACGTCCTCCAGCCATGCGGGGAAGGCGAACTGCTGCTCCTTGGCCAGGGTGCAGCTTTCCGTCCTCCACCCGGGCGGTGGTCATGCCACGCGCGGGTGGCCGCTGTCACCGGCGCTGGAGTGGGGGCTGCCGCTGGTGAGGCTCCCCACCGCAGCGGTTGCCTCTGTCGACGAGACCGTCGCTGCCAGCTGCGCTCCGGACCTCCGGCTCTTTGGCTTTAATGTCTGGTTCTCATCCCCCGTGAGGGGACGTGAACGAAGGCCTCTTAGTATCAGCGTTTGCCCTGAGGTAATCGCTACTGCTGTTTGGGCGCCTGAGGCGGAGGTCATTGTCGCGCTGCTGGTGCAGCGGTCGCCGGCGAGCCGGTCGGAGCTCGTTATCTCGCAGCCCCTCTGGTGTGGAGGTAGTTCATTCCCGCGGGAATGGAGGTGGAGTCCCATTCGTTAGGGAATGTAAGAGCAAAATGTGATTGCTCCATGTACTGAGATATCTGTTGTAGGTCGGGGAAAGCCGCCAAGGGTGCTGCCGACGCCTACATAGCGTAGTTATCCCGAGTACATGTGTTTGTTGTTCATAGCCGCTGAGGCCTGAACATTTGGGTATTTGAGTATAAAGCCATGCTTCTTCCTCGTTTCGAGCCTTAAGATTTGCCCGTCGGTAGCCGAACCACTTAACTGAGCGCGAGTTACCTTTCGCGAAAGGTGACGAGTGAGGTATCCGTATCCTGGAGGCGTAGGATTTCCTCGGCTCGATCGGCCTTGCCGTTCAAGGTCTCTTTCGCCCGGTTTTAGAACCTTCGGCCGCTCTGCGATGAGCCGAAGCTGAAGGCAGCGGTGGCGTGGACAGAGGCAGTGTCGGCTCGGACAGAGGCTTTCTCGGCGCGGGAGCAGGTGGCTTCCCAGGCCGAGGAGATGCAGCAGCGGCAGCTGGGGTTTGGCCAGATCACCCGCGAGCGGGACCAATCCCGGAGCCAAGCTGCCGAAGTTGTGAACCGGGCTGAGATCCTCGGGGGACAGCTGGCTGAGGCTACGGAGCGGCTGGCCGAGGCGTCTGCTCGCATCGCCGTCTGAGGATGGGCCAGATTCCGCCGAGGGTGTTGCTCCTCCCCCTGCTGATGTTTGAGCCTGCATGAACAGTTCGTCTGAGGTATATGTTTTTTTGCGACCGCTGAGGCCTAAACATATTTAGCATTCGGATTATAAAGCTGTGTTTTCTTTCCTCGCGTTTCGAGCATTTAGGACTTGTTCGTCGGTAGCAGAATCGCATTATCCGAGCGAGAGTTACTTTTCGCGGAAGGTGATGAGTGAGGTATCCGTATCCCGGAGGCATAGGAGTCCCTTGGCTCGGTCTACCTTGCCGTTTACATGCTCTCCCTCTCGTTTGTAGGATCCTGGTGCCGATATAGCCGAAAATGCACGAAGGTCGTTTTCTACCCGAGCGTTAGGACTCGTTCGGTAGCAGGATCGCTTATCCGAGTGTGAGTTACTTTTCGCAGAAGGTGATGAGTGATGTATCCGTATCCTGGAGGCGTAGGAGTCCCTCGGCTCGGTCGGCCTTGCAGCTTACGTGCTCTCTCACCCGTTTGTAGGATCCTGCTATCGATATAGTCGAAAGCACGAAAGTCATTTTCTACTCGAGCATTAGGACTTGTTCGATAGTAGAACCGCTTATCCGAGCGTGATTTACTTTTCACGAAAGGTGATGAGTGAGGTATCCGTATCCGGGAGGCATAGGAGTCCCTCGGCTCGATCGACCTTGCCGCTTAAGGTCTCTCCCGCTCGTTTTCAGGGTTCCGTTATTGATATAGTCGGAAAATGCACGAAAGTCATTTTGGTAGAAAACTTTTCCGAAGAAAATTTTGACGCAGAGGGGGTTCCCCCCTTCTAGCCCCCCGAGGGAGGGTCGGGCTTTGCCGAGGCAAGGCTGATCCTTCCTTGACAGTTAGACTTTATTTATGTATGTAAGGAAAAAACGAGGAACATGAACGACTTGAAACATTTTAAGGGAAGAAGCGACGTAGCTGTTCGATGTTCCAAGCGTTGCTGTAGACCTCGCCTTGATCGTTGGCCAGCTTGTATGTCCCGGGCTTCAGAACTTTGGCGATGATGAACGGCCCCTTCCAGGGAGGAGTAAGCTTGTGGCGCCCTCGGGCGTCTTGTCGCAGCCGAAGCACCAAGTCTCCCACTTGGAAGCCTCGGGGCCGAACCCTTCGGGAGTGGTAGCGTCATAGAGACTGCTGATATCGCGTCGAGTTAGTAAGGCCACGTCCCAAGCCTCTTCCAACTGGTCCAAGGAATCTTCTCGGCTGGTCTGGTTGCCTCGGTCGTCGTACGCCTTTGTCCTCGAGGAACCGTATTCCAAGTCCGTGGGTAAGATGGCCTCGGCCCCATAGACTAGGAAAAACGGCGTGAAGCTCGTGGCCTGGCTCGGCGTCGTCCTTAGACTCCAGACCACCGAGGGTAGCTCTTTCATCCATCGCTTGTCGAACCTGTTGAGGTCGTTGTAGATCCTCGGTTTTAGTCCCTGCAAAATCATGCCGTTGGCGTGCTCCACCTGCCCATTCGTCATCAGGTGAGCTACGGCGGCCCAGTCCACACGGATGTGGTGGTCCTCGCAGAAGTCTAGGAACTTTTTCTCGGTGAACTGCGTGCCATTGTTGGTGATGATGGAATTTGGGACTCCAAAGCGATGGATGATATTGGTGAAGAATGCCACCGCCTGCTCAGACCTAATGCTGGTTAAGGGTCGGACCTCGATCCACTTGGAGAATTTGTCGATGGCAACCAGCAGGTGCGTGAAGCCCCCGGGTGCCTTCTGCAAGGGACCGACGAGGTCCAGACCCCACACGGCAAACAACCAAGTGATAGGTATTGTCTGTAGTGCCTGAGCGGGCAGGTGCGTCTGTCGCGCGCAGAATTGACACCCCCGGCAGGAGCGTACAATCCTAGTGGCGTCGGCCACTATGGTTGGCCAGTAGAAACCTTGTCGGAAAGCGTTTCCCACGAGGGCTTGAGGTGCTGCATAGTGACCACAAGCCCCCGAGTGTATTTCTTGTAACAGCTCTTGTCCCTGGGCAATGGATATGCATCGCTGGAGAATGCCCAAGGGGCTGCGGTGGTACAACTCCTTTTCATCACCCAGCAAAATGAACGACATGGCACGCCGAGCCAGTCGCCGAGCTTTGGCCTTGTCGAGGGACAGCTCTCCTCAGAGGAGATATTCCAGGTACGGGGTCTGCCAGTTCGGAACCGGTGTGACCCCATTCCGCTCCTCCTCGACACGCAGGGCCTCGCCCTCGGCGGTCATGGGTACCTCGGGCCGGGCCGAGGCCTCCTCGGGCTCAGGCACGTCGTCGATTTGGACGGATGGCTGATATATATCCTTGGAAAAGACGTTCGGGGGAACCGTCGTTCACCCTGAGGCTATTTTCGCCAGCTCATCTGCGGTTTCATTGTTCCGTCGAGCAACATGGTTGAGTTCCAGCCCGTAGAACTTGTCTTCCAAGCGCCAAACTTCATCGTAGTAGGCCTCCATTTTTCGATCGCGGCAGTGGGAGTTCTTCATGACTTGGTCAATGATGAGCTGCGAGTCGCCACGAGCGTCGAGGTGCCGAACCCCTATCTCGACGGTGATGCGCAGGCCGTTAACCAAGGCCTCGTACTCGACCACGTTGTTTGATGCCGGGAAATGGAAGCGCAGTACATAACATACATGTTCTCCGAGGGGTGAGATGAAGAGCAAGCCCGCGCCTGCTCTGGTTTTCATCAGCGACCCGTCGAAGTACATGGTCCAAAGCTCGGGTTGGATTGGGGCCGTCGA
Organism: Zea luxurians; assembly: GCA_029449295.1. Classification (NCBI taxonomy): domain Eukaryota; kingdom Viridiplantae; phylum Streptophyta; class Magnoliopsida; order Poales; family Poaceae; genus Zea; species Zea luxurians. The sequence continues at coordinate 79,601,965 of JAOPSE010000005.1, forward strand.
TAACTGGGTGTCAGTCCACTCAGCGAGGGAGTCAGCCAAGACTTGGGATTTTATGGCCTTCCGAGGGGCAAATGAAAGTGTTTCGCCCACGAGTTCCGCCGCCCATTTCGCTATCCTACCCGAGGCCTCTTGGCTCTGGATGATTTCTCCCAGGGGAAAGATGACACCACAGTAACCGGATGAGACTCGAAGTAGTGTCGTAGCTTTCGCCGTGTCAGAATCACTGCGTAGAGCAGCTTCTGGATCTACGGGTATCGGACTTTGGTATTGGATAGCACTTCGCTGATGAAGTAGACTGGCCTCTGAACGAGCAGTGCATGCCCTTCTTCTCGTCTCTTGACTACGACCGCGGCGTTGACCACCTGAGTGGTTGCGGCTATGTAGATCAAGAGGGCTTCTCCTGCAGCGGGGGGCACCAAGATGGGTGCATTTGTAAGGAGTGCCTTTAAGTTTCCGAGGGCTTCCTCGGCCTCGGGGGTCCAAGTGAAGCGCTCGACCTTCCTTAAGAGGCGGTACAGGGGCAATCCTTTTTCGCCAAGGCGTGAGATGAAACGGCTCAGAGCCGCAAGGCATCCCATGACCCTCTATACTCCTTTCAAATCTTTTATTGGTCCCATGTTGGTGATGGCCGTGATTTTCTCCAGGTTGGCCTCTATGCCCCGCTCGGAGACGATGAACCCTAGGAGCATGCCTCGGGGGACCCCGAAGACACACTTCTCGGGGTTGAGTTTCACGCCTTTCACTCTCAGGCACTTGAATGTCGTTTCAAGGTCAGAGAGGAGGTCGGAGGCTTTCTTTGTCTTGACAACGATGTCATCGACGTAAGCCTCGACCGTTCTGCCGATGTGTTCTCCGAGCACATGGTTCATGCACCTCTGGTAGGTGGCGCCTGCATTCCTCAAGCCAAATAGCATTGTAGTATAACAATACATGCCAAAAGGTGTGATAAAAGAAGTCGCGAGCTGGTCGGACTCTTTCATCTTGATTTGGTGATAGCCTAAGTAGGCATCGAGGAACGACAGGGTTTCACACCCAGTAGTGGAGTCCACAATTTGATCGATGCGAGGCAGAGGGTAGGGAACCTTCGGACATGCTTTGTTTAGACCAGTGTAGTCCACGCACATCCTTCATTTCCCACCCTTTTTCTTTACAAGAACAGGGTTAGCTAACCATTTGGGATGGAATACCTCTTTGATGAACCCTACAGCCAGTAGCTTGTGGACCTCCTCGCCTATGGCCCTGCGCTTTTCTTCGTCAAAACGGCACAGGGACTGCTTCACGGGTCGGGCTCCAGCTCTGATGTCCAGTGAGTGCTCGGCGACATCCCTTGGTATGCCTGGCATGTCCGAGGGACTCCACGCAAAAACTTTGGCGTTTGCGTGGAGGAAGTCGACGAGCACTGCTTCCTATTTGGGGTCGAGCTCAGAGCCAACCCTAACTTTCTTGCTGGCGTCGTTGCTAGGGTCGAGAGAGACGGACTTAACCGCCTCGACTGGTTCGAAGTTGCCGGCGTGCCTCTTCGCTTTGGGCACCTCCTTGGAGAGGCGTTTCAGGTCGGCGATGAGGGCCTCGGACTTGGCGAGGGCCTCAGCGTACTCCACGCATTCCACGTCGCATTCGTACGCGTGGCAGTACGTGGATCCGACAGTGATGATCCTGTTGGGGCCTGGCATCTTGAGCTTGAGGTAGGTGTAGTTGGGGATGGACATGAACTTGGCGTAGCACGACCTTCCCAACACCGCGTGGTAGGTCCCTCGGAACCCGACCACCTCGAAGGTGAGGGTTTCCTTTCGGAAGTTGGATGGAGTTCCGAAGCAGACGGGCAAGTCAATCCGCCCGAGGGGCAGGATACGGTTTCCGGGTGCGATCCCGTGGAAAGGTGCCGCACCGGCCTGGACCTCGGACCGATCAACCCCTAAGAGTTCCAGGGTCTCAGCGTAGATGATGTTGAGGCTGCTGCCTCCATCCATGAGGACCTTGGAGAGCCTAACATTGCTGATGATCGGATTGACGACGAGCGGGTACCTTCCTGGGCTTGGCACGAAGTCAGGGTGGTCGCGTCGGTCGAAGGTGATAGGCTTGTTGGACCAGTCTAGGTAGACTAGCACTGCCACCTTCACCGAGCAGACCTCCCGACGCTCCTGCTTGCGGTGCCGAGCCAAGGTGTTCGCCACCTGCCCGCCGTAAATCATGAAGCAGTTGTGGATCTCTAGGAACTCCTCTTCCTTGTCGCCCTCCTTCTTGTTGTTGCCTTGGCTCTTGCCATCTTCCGCTGGGGGCCCAACCTTATGGAAGTAGCGCCGGAGCATGACACATTCTTCAAGGGTGTGCTTGACGGGACCCTGGTGATAGGGGCACGACTCCTTGAGCATCTTGTCGAACGCGCTGGCCCCTCCAGGAGGTTTTCGAGGGTTCCTGTGCTCGACGGCAGCGACGAGATTCACGTCAGCGGCGTTGCGCTTCGCTTGTGCCTTCTTCCTGGCCTTCTTCTTCGTGCCACGCTGGGTGGACGCCTCGCGAGCGTCTTCCTTCGGCTCTCCCTGAGGCTGCTTGTCTTTCCGGAAGATGGCTTCGACCGCCTCCAGACCCGAGGCAAACTTGGTGGCGACGTCCATCAATTCGCTTGCCTTGGTGAGAGTCTTGCGCCCTAGTTTACTCACCAGGTCTCGGCAAGTGGTGCTGGCGAGGAAAGCTCCGATGACGTCCGAGTCGGTGATGTTAGGCAGCTCGGTGTGCTGCTTCGAAAATCGCCGGATGTACTCTCGGAGGGATTCCCCTGGCTGCTGGCAGCAGCTTCGGAGATTCCATGAGTTCCCAGGGCGCACGTACGTGCCTTGGAAATTTCCCACGAAAGCCTTGACCAGGTCGTCCCAGTCGGAGATCTGCGCAGGAGGAAGATGCTCCAGCTAGGCCCGGGCGGCGTCGGAGAGGAAAAGGGGAAGGTTGCGGATGATGAGGTTGTCGTCGTCTGCCCCTCCCAACTGGCATGCCAGTCGGTAGTTCGCGAGCCACAACTCTGGCCTCGTCTCCCCCGAGTACTTGGTGATGGTAGTCGGGGCTCGGAAACGGGCAGGGAACGACGCTCGTCGTATGGACCGGCTGAAGACTCGTGGACCGGGTGGCTCGGGCGAGGGACTCCGATCCTCCTCACTGTCGTAGCGTCCCCCGCGCCTAGGATGGTAGCCTCGGCGCACCTTCTCCTCGAGGTGGGCTCGATGGTCGCGACGGTGTTGCTCGTCGCCGAGGCGATCCCGGGCGGCAGGCGCCTCGTCCCACGTGCGCTCGGGATGGACCGAGGCCTCCCACATGCGTCGGGAGGACGCCGCGTGATGCTCTGAGGGGCCAGCTCTCCTTCGAGAGGTAGAGCTCTCGGCTCATCGAACTGCGGCACCTTCCAGGAGATCCTTGAGTTCGCCCTAGATACGCCGTCCCTCGGTGGTGAATGGCTCCGGCATGGTTCGAAGTAGCATCGCCGCTGCAGCTAGGTTCTAGCCAGACCCGCTGACGGCCGGGGCAGCGCTGCCCTGGCATTGTCGACGATACAGCGGTGGATGTCCCGGGCTCGATGATGGGCTCCTCCGGCGAGGGTTCGGCCTGCCCACTCCTGCTCGATGTTCTGTCGGAGCTGCACAAGTCGGCCTGCTTCCTCGTCGACCTTGGCCTGCATCTCGTGGATTTGCTCGAGCTGTGTGTCCCGACCCCCCGCAGGGACTGGGACCATAGCTAGCTCCCGCGGGATGTCAATGCGAGATGCGGGCCCAGGGGGATCGTCAACCTCCAGTATACCGAGGTGGTGGACTTCGTCGTGATCTCCCTGATCGACGTGGAAACATTCACGACTGGGGCCATAACCCTCGTCGTCAAGGCCGTGGCCACCGTCAGAGCAACCGGAGAGGCAGTGGTCACATGCGGACATGAAGTCCCGCATGGCATCAGGATCACCGAGGCCAGAGAAATCCCAACCGAAGTCGGGGTCGTCCTCTTCCTCGGAACCCGCCGGTCTGGAGGTTGAGACGGCTGTCAATCGGTCCCAGGTTGACCACATATGGTACCCCGGAAGGTCTGGATATGCCCTTACGAAAGCACTCACCAAAGCGGGGTCGCTAGGTGGATCGAAGCTAAATCGAAAGGGAACATGATGGAATACGGACGGTACCTCTTGATCGATGGACGGTGGTGATGTCACGTCGGGGATGGAATGCACCGCTATCTCTGGTACGAGGGTGACGCCCAGCTGGTCCTTTGTGAGGGTGCTGGCGTCGACAGTCCGCTTGGGGCTGGCGCGTTGCGGGGAAGCGACGCTCGTCGTTGTCTCAGGTGCGAGGACAACACCCGACATGTCCCTCGGAGGAGTGCCACCGTCGTCGACTCGCTCCGGTTCGACAGCTGATAAGGTGCTGCCTCCCGCGTGGCCATGGTTGCCCCGTCTCCATCTCCTCCGGCGAGGAGGGTGGTGGGGACGACCCGGGTGCTCCTCCTCCGCCGCGGGGAGATGCCGTCGGGGAGGTCGCCTCCGCCGGGCGAGCCATTGACTGTCGTTGTCGTCGTGCTGCGGAGGGAGCAGTACCATGTCGTAGCTGCCGTCGAGGGACATGAACTCGAGACTCCCGAAGCGGAGCACCATCCCGGGCCGAAGAGGTTGCTGAAGTCTACCCATCTAGAACTCAACGGGAAAGTGTTCGTTAACATGCAGCAAGCCCCTACCTGGTGCGCCAACTGTCGGGGTTTCGGACCCGGGGGTCCCTGGACCGACGAGTAAATTTGTCACTGCGTGTCCCTGCCTAGATGGGTTGGTGTGAAATATTATGTTCCTTTGGGTTATAGTGATCTTCATAAAGGATAGAAGTGTCTTAATATTCCTACATGTATCTATATATCTCATGACAATATCTTTGATGAAGAGAATTTTCCTTTTTCTAAATTAACCAAAATGTAGGTGCTCGTATTCGCTCAGAAATTTAGCTCATGCATCCTACTTTGATCAATTGATGTATAGACTATGGAGAAGATTCTAGATGTAACACCCGGATTTTAGGGGTCCAAAACCCGGGGTTAACATAAACACCAGGTATGCTGGGACCAAGTCTCATACATATGATGTATAATGGCACAGGATCGAATGTCACATCTTTATATATAACAGGAGTTCTATACAAAATAAATAATTACATTATAAGGAGACAACGGTCCAGCAACCCAAAGTTGACTGGGAGACGACGACCTAGACCTCTCACGAACACTTCTCAGCATCCTCTAAGTGCTTCATCCTGCGGTACCTGTTCTGGACCTGTGGGGTGTGTGAGACAGCAAGAGTGAGCTCACATACGTTCATTGCTCAACAAGTTGTGGGGAATAATGTGCATGAACTCGCCAAAGATGGGAGCTCATGTGAAGTGTAAGGCTTACCAAAGAAGATGGTTAGAGCTGAGCATTGCTTTTAAAGTTGGTCAAAATTTTATTAGCAGTTACTAAGTATAAGTAAATACCAACCCAATTAAATAGTTGAACAAAAGTAATAACAACATCACCTGCGATGCAATGCATATGACAAATTGAATTTAGTTCCATAAATTAATCATGTGAGTGTCCGAGCTGCTCATGACCGTGAGCACGGCTAGTATACCAGTTTTACACTCTGCAGAGGTTGCGCATCTTTACCCACAAGTCGTGTATCCCATGTCGCCAGGGTTTGCAAGGCCCTTAGACACTACCGAGGTGAATGGCTAGGGATCCACTACGAGGCCTTTACAAAGTTCCACTAGCTTCCGAAAACCCGCTACAGTTTATAGGAAGTTCCAATGCAGGAATCCCTTGCAGGACCGCCATCGCAGCAAAATCCTCCCGAGGGCCTCCCTACACTGACCACTCCCCTACTGCCCTTGCCCCTTTCGGGTAAGGTAGTCTTCTACTAGCTTTCCTAATTAATCAGCCAAGGGGTCCCATTCCTCCCTTGTGGTAGCACTGTTTTCCCGGGTGGTTCTCCATGTTCCAATTAACATAATGATCTTAACATGAACAGTAATAACAACTGATAACAAAAGTATAATCATGAATAGTGTAATCTTCATACCCAAAACCACATATAGCACTAGCAAGTACTACCCAGATAGTTCAGTGGTAAACAAGGTATAAAGATAGACAAACTAGGGTAACCTATTGGGTCCCATCAAAATTAACCTATGCAGATCATTATGATTAATTAGAACATGAGTAGGTGAAAAGAAGTGATCAAGGGCACAACTTGCCTGGGCCTTGAGAATCCAGGTACCAGGATGATCTTCAGGTGACTCGTGTCCTCACGCTAGTCGTAGCATTACAAACAAACAGTGTATAGGCAAAATTAACATTACACCAAGCATGTAAATAAAATACACAGTAATAATCTAAACATTACAATAAGATCACAGGAACTGGAATAATTAAATTTGGAGTTATAGATTTTAAGTTATGAATTTATGAAGCTTTTTAGGTACTTAGAATAGATTAATCTCAAATGAACATTTTTAGTTCAAATTTCATGGCTAAATAGAGGCACTAGGTGATAAACAATATTATAACAAAATTATTGCAACAGGAATGACTCAATTTGGAGTTAAAATGAACTAAATATGAATTATACAACTTTCTAGAATTATTTTTGTATTTAAAATCATTTTCTATAATTAATTTTCTAATTTCATTGATCTCTGGACTGGGCGCACAATTCCTAGAAAGTCCAGGGGTCTCGGGGAAAGATTTCCAAGACACAGCGCACAGTAACAAGAGGACGGCGGGTTGTTTTCAAGTAAACCGAGGGACTCTTTAGTGAATTGGCCATCGCGAAGGGGTATTCTCAGATCTCGGCCGTCCGATCAATCGTGAACGGCCAAGATTAAATCCCGAGCCCCACGAACCGGTATGCATTTATAACCGCACGATCCAAATCCTACGATCACGATTTTATGAAACGAGATCCAACCGGGTCCGTCTATTAGCAGATCAGCGGCCCAGATCATCCACGCGAAAGGGTATTCTCCCTTCTAATCTGAGCCGCACATACTAGATCCAACGGCCCAATGCCATCGTCATCACTTCGAGCTCACCCGCGGCGGCGCCGCCCACGGACGCGGCGAAGCCCGCCGACGAAGATTTCAATTGGCCATTCCCGAGCGCCGTTTACAAATTGGACCGAGCAACACGATGTTTAGAGGATGGAGAACTCACCGGAGTAGTTCTTACCACGGATTCGGCCGCGTAGGTGCCCAGTCCATGGCGCGGTGCGGATTCACAACTCCGATGAGCAATCCGGCGTTCGAGGGACGATGACAAGCCCGGGAGGTTCTTGCAACGACTTCAAGGGATCACGGGGCGAACCCGTACGCTCAACGGGGGGGGGGGGGGGGGCGAATCGACGGTGGAAGGCACTTAGCTCGCGGCGAGCTGAGTTCCGTCACCGCGGCGGCAATGGGAGCACACGGTCGACTTGGAGTAAGGGCAACGCCTCGACCGGTGCTTAAATAGAGGCAGGTAGGCATCGGGGATCTCGGCCGGTTGGTTAGAGGGTCGAATCGCGGATTCCGCGGCGAGTTTGGTCGGCATTCGTGCGGCGATTGTTACGGTCCGCCGCGAGGAAGACGGGTCCGACGAGATGGACCCGCGTGTCGGTGAGAAGGCGAGAGCGCGCGAGGATGAGAGGCTGCCCCGTGGGACCCGCCCGTAAGTGACCGGCGCGAAGCGAGTGACCGCAGGTGGCTGGCCCGTGGGCCCTCCATGTCGGCGCCGGTTCTTCTGGTGCTTGGGCCGCGCGAGTGAGATCGGTAGTGGGCCGAAAATCACCCCGTGAGCCCACCAAGTCGGTTTGTTTTTATTCTTTTCCATTTTTCTTTTATTTTTTCTTTATATATTTGAATCTTCTAGTTTTGAATTTGAATCCCTTTTTGTGGACTTAACCTTTGTGTCAAATGTTCAAAATCCAATATGTATAAGAATAATGCATATATTTTTATATACTTATTTTTATTCCCTTATTAATCTCTCTTCTTTTCTCTTTTCTCAATTCTAGGTTTATTTAGGATTTAAATCCCCCATTTGGATTTGCATTTGAATACCTATTTTAAATCCAAATTTTCCTATGAACTTTGTTCCTAGATTCAAATGTACAAATTAACAAACAAGTATGGAAGGATTTTTATTTATTTATTTAATTATTTTCTTTATCTGTTATAGTATTTTCCTCCCCCTTCTCCAAATTCTAATTTGCAAACTAGGGCTTAAATCCAAATGTGAACATTAATGTATTTCTATTAATATTATTATTGTTTTGAATGCACAAACCAAAAATCCATTATGAGGCAATGGTTTATTTGTGTTTTAGTAAAGAACTACTTATCATTTTTTTTTCTACCAATTTTGGGCTTTACAAATCCTACCCCCCTTAAAAATAATCTCGTCCCCGAGATTTGTAAGAAAAGGGATGTATACTCATTTTGTTCTTGGAACATATGCACAAACAAAGAAATCTCAGCATGAGGTATAATTCTTTAACAAAACATAGGGTCAATAGACCTTATTGTTCCTTTTAAAATAATATCATATCATCTACTAACTAAAGTAACATCTAGATCTTACAAATCATCATAATTTATATCTATGTAGCTTGGTGGAGCTGGTGGTGGTAGTGGAGGTTGTTGTTGTTGTTGTCTCTCCAACCGTGCTTGCCTTATTTCTTGGCGGACCTGACGTATTTCCTCGCGTTGTTGTCTTATCTGGTTTTGCATCTCGGTCACCAGGTCTGTTAATTGTTGTATTACCAGTCTTTGGGCAGCAACCACTTGTTTGGTTTCAATAGGTGGAGGATTTGGAGAATTCATTTTTGTTTGCTGTTGCGTGATAATCTTTCCTTTCCTGGTATTGACCATGAAAGTTAGAAGCATATGGTAATAGTTTTGCAAAGGAAATTATTCAATAAGCGGAATAAGCTAGTAGCTGGTTATAATCTGAAGATCTTTTAGTAGGGCTAAATCTTTGTTTTATATCCAGATTGGGGTAACCAGTTGTATAAGGTGAATATCCAAGGGTAAGATGGAATCTGTCAAGATGAGAGATATGTATGGGTGAGATAGACTACATGATGTAGGTCAAAATTTGGTTTGATGTCAGGTGGTGGTTGATAGATTATGCAATCCATTAAGACTCTATTGATTGGGTAAGTTATGTAACTTGTTATATAGGTCGAGTTGTTGTGTATGGCCAAGTTGATATAAGTCTCCAAATTAGGTTTAAGTAATTTAGGAGTATGGCCTTATCCTTTGTATCAGCATTAAGTAACTCAATCCATCTTAGATCATATTGGATTAGATAGAATCCAGATTAGGTTGGTATGACTAGATTAAACTAGTTAAGATTAGCTAGATCTACCAGGGTAGGATAAATATTATTAGGATATGTTAGAATCTTTTAAGATAGGATGGATTATATGATATAGGTAGGCCATTGTTCAAGGATGAGTTGGTATAAGACATTAATTTAGGTTAAGATATATTTGTAGAGACAGTGTCTAACCTATATCACCAACTTAACTAACTTGTTAATAACTCACTTTAGATTGGGTCATATTTAGATTAGATAGAATCTGGATTAGGTTGGATATAACTAGATTAGACTAGATAATATCTAATTACTTTGGATTAGATCTTGGTTGTTACTCTAGAGTGGGATCAATATGCTAATTAGGGCAAGATGAATTCATAAGGATAAGGTAAAATCTTTTGAGGTTAGTTAGATCTGGTACGAAAGGTTAGAATCTTTTTCGAGATAAGATGGATCTGTTAAGATAAGGGAGAATCTTTTAAGATAAGATGAATTGGTTAGAATGAGAGTTTTTAGGATAAGATAAATCTCTTTAAGCTAGATATGTTCCAATGGGGACAATCTAGGTTGTCTAGTTATTTTATAAATATATTTTAATACCTATGTGTATATGCAGATGCAATTGTGGACATTACTCCACAACTCATCACACTCAAACAAAGATCCAAATCAGACAAGTATCATAAGAACAAACATTCAAGCATATAAATATTTACAAAAATAGTTTTGTTTTTGTTCCTAAGAGTAGGTCTCCTATTCCTAAAGTCACTTTAGGCACAGGATTTCAAATTGTGAAATCCACATTTGTCTTTAGAAACGAAAGGTAAGAATAATCAGAGTAAAGCGGAAATAGATGAGAAAAGATTAAGAAAAGTTTAGAAAGAATCAGAGTAGCAAAGGTAAGTATTGGTTGTCCAGTTCTATCTAGGTTTCGTCTTACAGTCAACATTCCTCTGATACCACTTCTGTAACACCCGGATTTTAGGGGTCCAAAACCCGGGGTTAACATAAACACCAGGTATGCTGGGACCAAGTCTCATACATATGATGTATAGTGGCACAGGATCGAATGTCACATCTTTATATATAACAGGAGTTCTATACAAAATAAATAATTACATTATAAGGAGACAACGGTCCAGCAACCCAAAGTTGACTGGGAGACGACGACCTAGACCTCTCACGAACACTTCTCAGCATCCTCTAAGTGCTTCATCCTGTGGTACCTGTTCTGGACCTGTGGGGTGTGTGAGACAGCAAGAGTGAGCTCACATACGTTCATTGCTCAACAAGTTGTGGGGAATAATGTGCATGAACTCGCCAAAGATGGGAGCTCATGTGAAGTGTAAGGCTTACCAAAGAAGATGGTTAGAGCTGAGCATTGCTTTTAAAGTTGGTCAAAATTTTATTAGCAGTTACTAAGTATAAGTAAATACCAACCCAATTAAATAGTTGAACAAAAGTAATAACAACATCACCTGCGATGCAATGCATATGACAAATTGAATTTAGTTCCATAAATTAATCATGTGAGTGTCCGAGCTGCTCATGACCGTGAGCACGGCTAGTATACCAGTTTTACACTCTGCAGAGGTTGCGCATCTTTACCCACAAGTCGTGTATCCCATGTCGCCAGGGTTTGCAAGGCCCTTAGACACTACCGAGGTGAATGGCTAGGGATCCACTACGAGGCCTTTACAAAGTTCCACTAGCTTCCGAAAACCCGCTACAGTTTATAGGAAGTTCCAATGCAGGAATCCCTTGCAGGACCACCATCGCAGCAAAATCCTCCCGAGGGCCTCCCTACACTGACCACTCCCCTACTGCCCTTGCCCCTTTCGGGTAAGGTAGTCTTCCACTAGCTTTCCTAATTAATCAGCCAAGGGGTCCCATTCCTCCCTTGTGGTAGCACTGTTTTCCCGGGTGGTTCTCCATGTTCCAATTAACATAATGATCTTAACATGAACAGTAATAACAACTGATAACAAAAGTATAATCATGAATAGTGTAATCTTCATACCCAAAACCACATATAGCACTAGCAAGTACTACCCAGATAGTTCAGTGGTAAACAAGGTATAAAGATAGACAAACTAGGGTAACCTATTGGGTCCCATCAAAATTAACCTATGCAGATCATTATGATTAATTAGAACATGAGTAGGTGAAAAGAAGTGATCAAGGGCACAACTTGCCTGGGCCTTGAGAATCCAGGTACCAGGATGATCTTCAGGTGACTCGTGTCCTCACGCTAGTCGTAGCATTACAAACAAACAGTGTATAGGCAAAATTAACATTACACCAAGCATGTAAATAAAATACACAGTAATAATCTAAACATTACAATAAGATCACAGGAACTGGAATCATTAAATTTGGAGTTATAGATTTTAAGTTATGAATTTATGAAGCTTTTTAGGTACTTAGAATAGATTAATCTCAAATGAACATTTTTAGTTCAAATTTCATGGCTAAATAGAGGCACTAGGTGATAAACAATATTATAACAAAATTATTGCAACAGGAATGACTCAATTTGGAGTTAAAATGAACTAAATATGAATTATACAACTTTCTAGAATTATTTTTGTATTTAAAATCATTTTCTATAATTAATTTTCTAATTTCATTGATCTCTGGACTGGGCGCACAATTCCTAGAAAGTCCAGGGGTCTCGGGGAAAGATTTCCAAGACACAGCGCACAGTAACAAGAGGACGGCGGGTTGTTTTCAAGTAAACCGAGGGACTCTTTAGTGAATTGGCCATCGCGAAGGGGTATTCTCAGATCTCGGCCGTCCGATCAATCGTGAACGGCCAAGATTAAATCCCGAGCCCCACGAACCGGTATGCATTTATAACCGCACGATCCAAATCCTACGATCACGATTTTATGAAACGAGATCCAACCGGGTCCGTCTATTAGCAGATCAGCGGCCCAGATCATCCACGCGAAAGGGTATTCTCCCTTCTAATCTGAGCCGCACATACTAGATCCAACGGCCCAACGCCATCGTCATCACTTCGAGCTCACCCGCGGCGGCGCCGCCCACGGACGCGGCGAAGCCCGCCGACGAAGATTTCAATTGGCCATTCCCGAGCGCCGTTTACAAATTGGACCGAGCAACACGATGTTTAGAGGATGGAGAACTCACCGGAGTAGTTCTTACCACGGATTCGGCCGCGTAGGTGCCCAGTCCACGGCGCGGTGCGGATTCACAACTCCGATGAGCAATCCGGCGTTCGAGGGACGATGACAAGCCCGGGAGGTTCTTGCAACGGCTTCAAGGGATCACGGGGCGAACCCGTACGCTCAACGGGGGGGGGGGGGGGGGGCGAATCGACGGCGGAAGGCACTTAGCTCGCGGCGAGCTGAGTTCCGTCACCGCGGCGGCAATGGGAGCACACGGTCGACTTGGAGTAAGGGCAACGCCTCGACCGGTGCTTAAATAGAGGCAGGTAGGCATCGGGGATCTCGGCCGGTTGGTTAGAGGGTCGAATCGCGGATTCCGCGGCGAGTTTGGTCGGCATTCGTGCGGCGATTGTTACGGTCCGCCGCGAGGAAGACGGGTCCGACGAGATGGACCCGCGTGTCGGTGAGAAGGCGAGAGCGCGCGAGGATGAGAGGCTGCCCCGTGGGACCCGCCCGTAAGTGACCGGCGCGAAGCGAGTGACCGCAGGTGGCTGGCCCGTGGGCCCTCCATGTCGGCGCCGGTTCTTCTGGTGCTTGGGCCGCGCGAGTGAGATCGGTAGTGGGCCGAAAATCACCCCGTGAGCCCACCAAGTCGGTTTGTTTTTATTCTTTTCCATTTTTCTTTTATTTTTTCTTTATATATTTGAATCTTCTAGTTTTGAATTTGAATCCCTTTTTGTGGACTTAACCTTTGTGTCAAATGTTCAAAATCCAATATGTATAAGAATAATGCATATATTTTTATATACTTATTTTTATTCCCTTATTAATCTCTCTTCTTTTCTCTTTTCTCAATTCTAGGTTTATTTAGGATTTAAATCCCCCATTTGGATTTGCATTTGAATACCTATTTTAAATCCAAATTTTCCTATGAACTTTGTTCCTAGATTCAAATGTACAAATTAACAAACAAGTATGGAAGGATTTTTATTTATTTATTTAATTATTTTCTTTATCTGTTATAGTATTTTCCTCCCCCTTCTCCAAATTCTAATTTGCAAACTAGGGCTTAAATCCAAATGTGAACATTAATGTATTTCTATTAATATTATTATTGTTTTGAATGCACAAACCAAAAATCCATTATGAGGCAATGGTTTATTTGTGTTTTAGTAAAGAACTACTTATCATTTTTTTTTCTACCAATTTTGGGCTTTACACTAGAGTAGGTCAATATATTGATTATTCACCTTAAGTTATTAATTCTATTTTTGAGCATATATATCAGGAAGAAATCCGTGTGCAAAACGGAGCTACAACAGTCCAGGAAGGATCACTTTTGTGAAAATTGCATGGAACATGAGCATTTTGTACCAAATTAGGTGCTAAGATCACTAAGATTGGTGCGTATACCAACTCTATTTTTTGTGCATCGTACTGACACCAATGACTCTCGTGCATAGCCCACTTCAATAGCATCTTAGAGACTCATGCCAGATAGCGTCGGATAGGTATAGTCGGCACAAGTTGACATATATTTTATTAGTGCTAGACGATCAGTCGGCACAAGTTGTTCGTCGCTAAAGGTTTATACCGACGGCACTTTAGCGTCGGATAGGTGTAGTCGGCATATGTTTTTAGCGACTAATAGTGTCAGGGTTTCGGATCCGGGGGGTCCCTGGACCGACGAGTAAATTTGTCGCTGCGTGTCCCTGCCCAGATGGGTTGGTGCGATATGGAACACAAGTGGGGGAATGAGCCTTGTATTATCCTGCACCAGGGTGCTCGTAGTAGGGGTTACAAGCGTTGCGAAAGAGCGAGGGCGAGAGAGAGCGAGTAGGAGAGAGATAGAGAGGGGGTCCAGCCCCTGCTCGTCTTCTCCTGTCCCTTTGTCGTGCGTCTACTCGTCTCTTCTACTGTGCGTCCGTGTGTTCGTTCATTTTTCTCCTTCGTCCTCTCCTTCGTTCCCTGGACATCCCCTTTTATAGACATAAGGAGATGGCCCAGCTATACAATGGGGGGTAGCAGGGAGCTAACGTGGCTAGCAGAGAAGTGCCCTGAGCCCTGTACAGATAATAACGTGGTCATCGGGGGAGCGCCTTGAGCCCTGTAGAGGTAGTATCGTGGCTGTCGGAGAAGTGCCTTGAGCCCTGTAGCAGTACAGCTATTGGCGCTGCATGGATCCTGCTGACGTCTCCTTGCTTCCGTAGGGGGCTTGAGAACCACCGACGTCATGGACGCACGCGGGGAACCATCATTGCCTATTACCGGGGTAAGCTTGATGGGACGTCGGTCTTGTTCCTTCGTAGCCTGAGCTAGCCAGGAGTAGGGCGATGATGTTTCCCTTGTGGAGCGATCGATCTGAGCCTGAGGTCGAGAGAGGCGGTGGCTCCTCCGAGGCCGAGCCCTAGGGTAGGGCGAGGCGGAGATTTCCTCCCGAGGCCGAGGCCGAGCCCTGGGATCGGGCGAGGCGGAGCTTCCTGTTGCGCCCGAGGCTGAACTTGACTGTTGTCGGTTTCGCCCGGTTGGTTGGTACAGCAGCCGGAGCGGGGCGGGCGGCGCTGTTTTCCTGTCAGATCGGTCAGTGAAAGGGAGAAGTGACTGCGGTCACTTCGACCTTGCTGACTGAGGCGCACATGTCAGGATAAGGTGTCAGGCGATCCCAGCATTAAATGCGCATGCAATACGGTCGGCTGGTAAGGCGATTTGGCCAAGGTCGCTTGCACGACAAGGCTTGCCTTTGGCTGAGCCGAGGGTGCGCTCACTGCCTGAGGAGACCCTCGGGCGAGACGTGAATTCGTCCGGGACCACTGTTCCCGCCTGAGGCCGGACTCAGACGAGGCGAGATCGCGTCCCTTGGTAGACGAAGCTTTGACTTTGACCCAAACTGTTAGTCTTTATGGTTTGCTCTGAAGGTGTTCATCAGCCGTGATTAGGAGTGTTGGGGGTACCCCTAATTACGGTACCCGACAAATAGTAAGACGATGCAAGGGTTTTTAGCGACTGCAGTGAAGTCACAGATCTTGGGTTGTGGTGTAGTGTGAACGATGTACGCTTTATGACTCGTCTGCATTGTTTGTGCATGCAATGAGGGCAGGATCTTCTACAACACCATCTGTTGTGGATTCTAGTGTGGCTACTACAAATCCAATCACACTATAGATTACAAAATCCCATAAATCAGAAAGTAGCATGTCTTCTCTGGCTTTAGATGTTACAATACCTTGTGTGACAATCAGAATTCATGATGCTCAACATTGTGTCACAAGGGATCAACAGGGTATTGTGCAACCGAGGGTCTACAAACATGACACCATACAATATAATCCTAATACGAGATTTTTAACTACAATTGATGAACCTAATTTAGTTAATGAAGCATTAGCAAATCGAGGTTGGAAATTTGCAATGTATTTGGAAGTTGACGCTCTTATTAAAAATAAGGCATATCATCTAGATCCTCATACAAAAGGTCGTAATGTTGTAGTATGTAAGTGGGTTTATAAAACTAAACTAAAGCAAGATGGCAGTTTGGATTGATATACAACTAAACTAGTGGTTAAAGGTTTTGAGTATAGTTATGACATTGATTATGATAACACATTCAGTCTGGTTATTAAAATATCTACTGTTCAGGTTCTATTTGTTGTTGTCTTTAGAGGTTAAAGCTTGCATCAACTTGATGTATAGAATGCAAATTCTTGCATGGACATATAGAAAGGGAGGTGTACATAGAGCAACCTCCTGACTATTAAAATGTGTCAAAATCTAGATATGTTTGCGAACTTGATAAAGCAATATATGGATTGGAACAAACCCTTAGAGCTTGGTACTCTCGACTTAAACTGATATCTCTTAGACTCCATGCATCAAATGTAGATATATCATTATTTTTATATAATAAAGAGAATATAACAATTTTTTGTGCTTGCCTATGTGGATAACATTGTTGTTGTTAGTTCATCAGAGAAGGCCACCACCATTTAGTTGTAGTAATTATGAAAAGAATTTGCTCTTATGGACTTAGGAGAACTTCACTATATTCTTGGTTTGCGAACCTTTTGCCATGTCACTTTTAGTTAGTGAGAAGTTATCACTTCATAAAGGGTCTCCTCTAGAACCAAATGATGCTACAAGATTGTCGGGGACCATAATTAGGGGTACCCTCAAGACGCCTAATTCTCAGCTGGTAACCCCCATCAGCATAAAGCTGCAGAGGCCTGATGGGTTTGATTAAGTCAGGGATCAGTCCATACGAGCGACTCGATCACGCCACGCCCGAGCCTAGCCTCGGGCAAGGGCAGCCGACCCTGAGGTGTTTCCGTCTCGCCCGAGGCCCCCTTTTTTACGGCAGACGCATCTCCGGCTCGCCCGAGGCCTTGCCTTCGTTAAGAAGCAACCCTGACTAAATCACCGCACCGACCGACCAAGTCACTGGGGCATTTAACGCAAAGAGTGAGACCGACGGGCGGCCAGGCTTTGCCAAAGGCGCCATAGGAAGCTCCGCCCGACCCAGGGCTCGGACTCGGGCTAAGGCCCCGGAAGACGGCGAACTCCGCTCCGCCCGACCTAGGGCTCGGACTCGGGCTAAGGCCCCGAAAGACGGCGAACTCCGCTCCGCCCGACCCAGGGCTCGGACTCGGGCTAAGGCCCCGGAAGACGGCGAACTCCGCTCCGCCCAGGGCTCGGACTCGGGCTAAGGCCCCGGAAGACGGCGAACTCCGCTCCGCCTGACCCAGGGCTCGGACTCGGGCTAAGGCCCCGGAAGACGGAGAACTCCGCTCCGCCCGACCCAGGGCTCGGACTCGGGCTAAGGCCCCAGAAGACGACGAACTCCGCTTCGCCCGACCCAGGGCTCGGACTCCGCCCTAGCCTCTGCCGAACGACCTCCGCCTCGCCCGACCCGGGAGCTCGGGCTCGGCCTCGGCCATGGAAGACAGACTCGACCTCGGCCTCGGAGGAGCCTCCACGTCGCTCGACCTAGGGCACAAGTCCGCCACGTCAACAGGAAGCGCCATCATCACCCTACCCCGAGCCGACTTGGGTCGCAGAGAACAAGACCGACGTCCCATCTGGCTAGCTCCGCCAGATAGGCAATGATGGCGCCCCGCTAGACCCATGACGACGGCGGCTCTCGACTCCCTTACGGAAGCAGGGAGACGTCAGCAAGAGCCCAACTGTTCCAACAGCTGTCCCTCCACCAGGCTCCGTTACTCCTCCGACAGCCACGACACCACACCAGCTGGGTGCCAAGTTCTCTCCGGCTGCCACATTGGCATGTACCCAGGGCGCTAGCTCTCCCCCGCTAGACACGTAGCACTCTGCTGCATCCCCATTGTACACCTGGATCCTCTCCTTGCGCCTATAAAAGGAAGGACCAGGGCCTTCTTAGAGAAGGTTGGCCTCGCGGGAACGAGGGCAGGGGCAGGCGCTCTCTTGGGGCCGCTCGCTCCCCTCACCCGCGCGGACGCTTGTAACCCCCTACTGCAAGCGCACCCAACCTGGGCGCGGGACGAACACGAAGGCCGCGGGATCTCCGCCTCCCTCACGACCCGGCTCCGGCCACCTCGCTCTCCCCCCTTCGCGCTCGCCCACGCGCTCGACCCATCTGGGCTGGGGCACGCGGCACACTCACTCGTCGGCTCGGGGACCCCCCGGTCTCGAAACGCCGACAGTTGGCGCGCCAGGTAGGGGCCTGCTGCGTGTTGACGAGCAGTTTCCCGTCAAGCTCCAGATGGGCAGTCTCCAACGACCTCTTCAACCCGGGACGGTGCTCCGTTTCGGGAGCCTCGAGTTCATGTCTTTTGACGGCAGCTACGACATGATACTCCTTCCACCGCCGCGCGACAGCGACAATGGTGGCGGACAGCCCGCCCGCCGGCGGCGGAATCGACGACGTCTTTCCCGCGTGGGGGAAGGACAACTTTCGAGCTCGCCCCATCCTCTCCCTCGCCATCGGAGGAGGAGGCGGGGCAACCAGGGCCGAGCGGGAGGCTGCGCTCAGTCGGCTGTCGAGCAAATCGACATCCCCAGCGCCCCAACGGAGGACGCGCTGGGCGTCACCCTCGCGTTTGAGGCGAAGGCGAGCGTCGTCCCCCCGCGACACGCCAACCCCGAGCAAGTGGACGACGCCAGCGCGCTCACGGAGGGCCTGCAGGACGTCGCACTCGTACCCAGGACGACGGCGCGATCAGCCCCCGATGTGACTTCGTCGCTCCTCGTCGACCAAAAGGTACCGGCTGATTCCCATCCTTTGTCATTTCAACTCGACCTCAACCCGCCTAGTGACCTCGCTCTGGCGGGCGCTCACGTTGAGGTGAGTGCAACCCCTTTCGGGTTTCGTGTGCGGTCGCCTTGGGACCGATTGACGGGCGTCTCGACCTACGGACTCTCTGGGTCCGAGGAAGATGACGACCCCAGCATCTGCTGGGATTTCTCTGGATCTGGCAACCCCAGTGCCATGCGGGACTTCATGACCGCATGCAACTACTGCCTCTCCGACTGTTTCGACGGCAGCCGCAGCCTTGACGACAAGGACTGCGGCCCGAGCCGCGAATGTTTCCACGTCGAGCTAGGGGATCCCTGCGGAGGCAGCTGTCTCGGCATGCCGGAGGATGGTGATCTCCCTAGGCCAGCGCCTCGCGCCGACATCCCGCGGGAGCTAGCTGTGGTCCCCGTTCCGGCGGGGGGTCACGACCCACAGCTCGAGCAAGTCCGCGGGGCGCGGGCCGGGCTCGATGAGGGAGCAGGAGCGCTCGAGGCAATCCGCCAGGACGTCGGGCAGGTATGGGCGGGCCAGCCCCCGGCCGGAGAAATACGTCACCTGCCCCAGGGTCTCCAGCACCACATCGCCAACGATGCCAGGGACTGTCACACCCGGATTTCGGGGGCTCCAAGACCCGGGCGCGAACATAAACACCAGGTATGCTGGGACCAAGTCTCACACATATGATGTATAGTGGCACAGGATCGAATGTCACATCTTTATATATAACAGGAGTTCTATACAAAATAAATAATTACATTATAAGGAGACAACGGTCCAGCAACCCAAAGTTGACTGGGAGACGACGGCCTAGACGTCTCACGAACACATCACAGCATCCTCCAAGCGCCTCATCCTGTGGTACCTGTTCTAGACCTGTGGGGGGGTGAGACAGCAAGAGTGAGCTCACATACGTTCATCGCTCAACAAGTTGTGGGGAATAATGTGCATGAACTCGCCAAAGGTGGGAGCTCACGTGAAGTGTAAGGCTTACCAAAGAGGATGGTTGAAGCTGAGCATTGCTTTTAAAGTTGGTCAAAATTTTATTAGCAATTACTAAGTATAAGTAAATACCAAACCCAATTAAGTAGTAGAACAACATCACCTGCGATGCAATGCATATGACAAATTGAATTTAGTTCCATAATTTAATCATGTGAGTGTCCGAGCTGCTCATGACCGTGAGCACGGCTAGTATACCAGTTTTACACTCTACAGAGGTTGCGCATCTTTACCCACAAGTCATGTTACCCATCTGCCAAGGGATCGCGACTTCCCATACACCTCTACCGAGGAGGCGAAGCAGGGTAACACTACGAGGCCTTTACAAAGTTCCACTAGCTTCAGAAAACCCGCTACAGTTTATAGGAAGCTCCAATGCAGGAATCCCTTGTAGGACCGCCATCGCAGCAAAATCCTCCCGAGGGCCTCCCTACACTGACCACTCCCCTACTGCCCTTGCCCCTTTCGGGTAAGGTAGTCTTCCACTAGCTTTCCTAATTAATCGGCCAAGGGCGTCCCATTAAACCCTTGTGGTAGCACTGTTTTCCCGGGTGGTTCTCCATGTTCCAATTAACATAATGATCTTATCATGAATAGTAAATAGCAACTGATAACAAAAGTATGAATAATATGTATCTCAATGCCCAAATCCACATATAGCACTAGCAAGTACTAACCAGAAAGTTTAGTGGTAAACAAGGCATAAAGATAGACAAACTAGGGTAACCTATTAGGTCCCATCAAATTAACCTATGCAGATCATTATGATTAATTAGAACATGAGTGGGTAAAAGAAGTGATCAAGGGCACAACTTGCCTGGGACTTGAGATTCCAGGTACCAGGATGATCTTCAGATTCTCGTGACCTCACTGCTAGTCGTAACAATACAAACAAACAGTGGTATAGGCAAGATTAACATCACATCAAACATAAGTACAAACTAAGTAATAATGATCTACGCGTTTCCACGAGACTAACACAACTTGAACGGATCAAATCGGAGTTAAAACGGAGGAGATACGAATTTCCTAAGGTTTTATGTATTTGATATAAGATTAATTGAGATATACATGTTAATATGGTTTTCATGTCAAAACAGAGACACTATAAGATAAACAATAATATTATAAAATTATAGGAACTGGAATGAATTAATTTGGAGCTAGAATGGATTTTCTATGAATTAAATAAGTTCTAGCATTTATTTATCTATTAAAAATCCATTTATAAATTATTTTCTCTGTTTTATAATACTCTGGACTGGGCCTCAATTCCTGGAAAATCCAGGGGCCACAGGGTAACAATTCTAAGACTCAGCGCACAGTAAGGCTGGACTGCGGGTTGGTTACCTAAAATTCCGAGGGCTCTTTAGAAAGATCTCCAGGCCGAAGGGGTATCTTGCATCCTGAACCGCCCAATCGACCATCTGCGGCCACGATTATATCTCGGTGCACTAACAAGCCTGCACACACCTAGGACCCTCCATCACTTAGATCTACGGTTACTGCGTGAAACTATTAAATTCAGATCTAACGGTCTAGAACCTATCAAGGCAGGATCCTTTGTGCACCGCAGGATCATGATCAAACGACCATTGGTTAACACCTGAACCGTTTCCAGAGATCAAATCAAAGTCGTCCATCTAGGGATCGATGGCCAGGTGGTCGTCTTCAACCCCCCAGCACCCTCTCCTTTCTTCCGGCCGACTCAAGACAGCGCCAACAGCGCACAGTGGTTTAACCCTGGCGGCGGACCAGCACTAACCGAAAACCACGACATGCATTGAGGATGACATGGTGGGCAGGTTAGCAACCGACTTACCGGCCGTTTAAGCAGTGGAGGGAGCTCGCCCAACGTCCAGCGGCATAGCTGGCCAACCCAGCCATGGCGAGAACTTGCCCCACCATCCGACCATCCCGATGCGCCGCTTGCTCCATCGGCTTCCTTGATCCATAGACACGTACCCAGAGTTCCAGGCTATTCTGTAGGCATGGGCATCATCGGCGGATGTTACTCTCTCTCTCTCTCTCTCTGTGTGTCTCTACGTTGGCATAATCGAGCTTCGCATGGAGATCAACAGAGGGCTGTGCACGGGTGTTTGGGCTTCGGGTTGCATTATATACTGCTAGAGAACCTAAAACCGAATCCCAACAACCTGCAATAGAATTTGGGATAAAGCTTTGCTTTTCTGTTGGAGTTTGTTGCGCGCTTGATTCCGATCCTCGCCAAGGAAGAGGGTAATCTGCCAGGCGAGGTCCACACAAGAGCGACACAGAGACACAACGTGAGAAGGAATTGGTAAAAAAAATGAACCCACCGGTCAGTGGGGATCCCATGGCGCGTCGAGAGAGATTAGTTTAATGGGTGACATCAGATCTTGCATTAGCATGACGTCGTATGCGGCTACAAATCATAAAATAATAGTAGAGACATGGGCTTCAACGAAATTGCAGGGAGTGTGGGCTAGTTTTGTTTTCCTATTTTTATTTAATCCTTACTTGTTGTCATTTGTTTTCTCTTTCCTTATCTTTCAGTTTCCAAATTAATTCCAATTCACATTAATTCTCAAACTTCAATTTAAATGCATAATCAAAACCTTGGTATGGATGCAAAGTTTAGTTGCATACGCTTATACAAATTATTTTATCCAATGACGTAAGTACGTAGTGCACACACCAAAGAATTTAGTATCTTTAAGATAAAAAAAATACTATTTTGAACGTATAGTCTACTTAAATGCTAAATCAAAAGTCTAATGTCTTATACTTATTCATTCTAGGAAAAATATATTGAAAGAGTGTGTATCATATATTTATTTTGGTCAAAACAAATCATTTCAAAATTGAAATCTTGATTAGAAGGTATGTTAGTTTAAGTCTTTAGAGAACTTATCATAAATGTATAATTCAACCAAAGCGTAATTTAATTCCTATGATGATCTTTTACTCAATCCCTTATGTAGAGAACTCTTTTATTTTGGGAGAAGTAACTTTAAAAGTGAGAGTTTTCTTATTAATAGATATCTTAATTCTTAATCTTTTGAAGCATCATTTATAAATCCTAAAGTAGGATTTTTTGGGTGTTACAATTTCTACCCCCTTAAAAATAATCTCGTCCTCGAGATTAGTAAGAAAGATATGCAAAAGGTTTTGTTTGCCGTTTTGCTTTTAGTTTCTATTTGGCTTCAAAATCAAAAGTCTTTTTTTTGGTCCTTAATACTAATTACCAGGTAATTAGGGACGCATGAACATCTTTTATGTCTAGTTGACTAATTGGTAGAATGAGAGATGTTTAGTACAAGGATAGGTTGGGTAAGAAAGATTTAGGCAAAGTAAGACTCCATCCCAGACGGTGGATTTTGACTTATCTGGAGATTTGGCTTGACTCCTATCTTCCTTGACGAGGTTGATCTCTCCCTTCTTCGGTTCTGGTGCTTCCATTCGAGTTATGAACATATAGTTAAGATAGATGACGGTAGGATGGATTACATGATGTAGGTAGGTCAGAATCTCTGTCAGCTCAAAACAAAGGGGTTATGCAACCATCGGATGGTTAAGGTAGTTGCATATGGTTAAGTTAGTCTAGAGCACCAATTTAGCTTAGAACATATTTATAGGAGTGAAGTCTAATCTATTTCAACAGTATTAACTAACTTGTTTAAGTGAGCCACATTCAATTAGCTCAACATAAGGTCAGCCTTTGTTAGGTTAGATCAATCTATTAGGTTGGATCAGATCTAGAATAAATTGATATGACTATTTTAGACTGGATAAGATCTAAATAAATTTTGGATTAGCTTATGGGTGTTATTCTAGAGTGGGATAAATATGCGAATTAGGGCATGATGAATCCATAAGGATAAGGTAGAATATTTTGAGGTCAGTTAAATATATTAGGATAAGATTAAATCTTTTCAAGATAAGATGAGTATCTTTTAAGATGAGATGTATCTATTAAGATAAGGAGAATCTTTTAAGATAAGATGAATTGGTTAGAATGAGATCTTTTAGGATATGATAAATCTCTTAAGCTAGATATGTTCCAATGGGGATAATCAAGGTTGTCTAGTTATTTTATAAATATATTTTCTATACCTATGTGTATATGCAGATGCAATTGTGGACATTACTCCACAACTCATCACACTCAATCAAAGATCCAAATCAGACAAGTGTCATAAGAACAAACATTCAAGCATACAAATATTTACAAAAAATAGTTTTGTTTTTTTGTTCCTAAGAATATGTCTCCTATTCCTAAAGGTCACTTTAGGCACCGGATTTCAAAGTGTGAAATCCACATTTGTCTTTAGAATGAAAAGGTAAGAATAATCAGAGTAAAGCGGAAATAGATGAGAAAAGATTAAGAGAAGTTTAGAAAAGATCAGAGTAGCAAAGGTAAGTAGATAGTGGTTGTCCAGTTCTATCTAGGTTTCGTCCTACAGTCAACATTCCTCTGATACCACTTCTGTCACACCCGGATTTCGGGGGCTCCAAGACCCGGGCGCGAACATAAACACCAGGTATGCTGGGACCAAGTCTCACACATATGATGTATAGTGGCACAGGATCGAATGTCACATCTTTATATATAACAGGAGTTCTATACAAAATAAATAATTACATTATAAGGAGACAATGGTCCAGCAACCCAAAGTTGACTGGGAGACGACGGCCTAGACCTCTCACGAACACATCACAGCATCCTCCAAGCGCCTCATCCTGTGGTACCTGTTCTAGACCTGTGGGGGGGTGAGACAGCAAGAGTGAGCTCACATACGTTCATCGCTCAACAAGTTGTGGGGAATAATGTGCATGAACTCGCCAAAGGTGGGAGCTCACGTGAAGTGTAAGGCTTACCAAAGAGGATGGTTGAAGCTGAGCATTGCTTTTAAAGTTGGTCAAAATTTTATTAGCAATTACTAAGTATAAGTAAATACCAAACCCAATTAAGTAGTAGAACAACATCACCTGCGATGCAATGCATATGACAAATTGAATTTAGTTCCATAATTTAATCATGTGAGTGTCCGAGCTGCTCATGACCGTGAGCACGGCTAGTATACCAGTTTTACACTCTATAGAGGTTGCGCATCTTTACCCACAAGTCATGTTACCCATCTGCCAAGGGATCGCGACTTCCCATACACCTCTACCGAGGAGGCGAAGCAGGGTAACACTACGAGGCCTTTACAAAGTTCCACTAGCTTCAGAAAACCCGCTACAGTTTATAGGAAGCTCCAATGCAGGAATCCCTTGTAGGACCGCCATCGCAGCAAAATCCTCCCGAGGGCCTCCCTACACTGACCACTCCCCTACTGCCCTTGCCCCTTTCGGGTAAGGTAGTCTTCCACTAGCTTTCCTAATTAATCGGCCAAGGGCGTCCCATTAAACCCTTGTGGTAGCACTGTTTTCCCGGGTGGTTCTCCATGTTCCAATTAACATAATGATCTTATCATGAACAGTAAATAGCAACTGATAACAAAAGTATGAATAATATGTATCTCAATGCCCAAATCCACATATAGCACTAGCAAGTACTAACCAGAAAGTTTAGTGGTAAACAAGGCATAAAGATAGACAAACTAGGGTAACCTATTAGGTCCCATCAAATTAACCTATGCAGATCATTATGATTAATTAGAACATGAGTGGGTAAAAGAAGTGATCAAGGGCACAACTTGCCTGGGACTTGAGATTCCAGGTACCAGGATGATCTTCAGATTCTCGTGACCTCACTGCTAGTCGTAACAATACAAACAAACAGTGGTATAGGCAAGATTAACATCACATCAAACATAAGTACAAACTAAGTAATAATGATCTACGCGTTTCCACGAGACTAACGCAACTTGAACGGATCAAATCGGAGTTAAAACGGAGGAGATACGAATTTCCTAAGGTTTTATGTATTTGATATAAGATTAATTGAGATATACATGTTAATATGGTTTTCATATCAAAACAGAGACACTATAAGATAAACAATAATATTATAAAATTATAGGAACTGGAATGAATTAATTTGGAGCTAGAATGGATTTTCTATGAATTAAATAAGTTCTAGCATTTATTTATCTATTAAAAATCCATTTATAAATTATTTTCTCTGTTTTATAATACTCTGGACTGGGCCTCAATTCCTGGAAAATCCAGGGGCCACAGGGTAACAATTCTAAGACTCAGCGCACAGTAAGGCTGGACTGCGGGTTGGTTACCTAAAATTCCGAGGGCTCTTTAGAAAGATCTCCAGGCCGAAGGGGTATCTTGCATCCTGAACCGCCCGATCGACCATCTGCGGCCACGATTATATCTCGGTGCACTAACAAGCCTGCACACACCTAGGACCCTCCATCACTTAGATCTACGGTTACTGCGTGAAACTATTAAATTCAGATCTAACGGTCTAGAACCTATCAAGGCAGGATCCTTTGTGCACCGCAGGATCATGATCAAACGACCATTGGTTAACACCTGAACCGTTTCCAGAGATCAAATCAGAGTCGTCCATCTAGGGATCGATGGCCAGGTGGTCGTCTTCAACCCCCTAGCACCCGCTCCTTTCTTCCGGCCGACTCAAGACAGCGCCAACAGCGCACAGTGGTTTAACCCTGGCGGCGGACCAGCACTAACCGAAAACCACGACATGCATTGAGGATGACATGGTGGGCAGGTTAGCAACCGACTTACCGGCCGTTTAAGCAGTGGAGGGAGCTCGCCCAACGTCCAGCGGCATAGCTGGCCAACCCAGCCATGGCGAGAACTTGCCCCACCATCCGACCATCCCGATGCGCCGCTTGCTCCATCGGCTTCCTTGATCCATAGACACGTACCCAGAGTTCCAGGCTATTCTGTAGGCATGGGCATCATCGGCGGATGTTACTCTCTCTCTCTCTCTCTGTGTGTCTCTACGTTGGCACAATCGAGCTTCGCATGGAGATCAACAGAGGGCTGTGCACGAGTGTTTGGGCTTCGGGTTGCATTATATACTGCTAGAGAACCTAAAACCGAATCCCAACAACCTGCGATAGAATTTGGGATAAAGCTTTGCTTTTCTGTTGGAGTTTGTTGCGCGCTTGATTCCGATCCTCGCCAAGGAAGAGGGTAATCTGCCAGGCGAGGTCCACACAAGAGCGACACAGAGACACAACGTGAGAAGGAATTGGTAAAAAAAAATGAACCCACCGGTCAGTGGGGATCCCATGGCGCGTCGAGAGAGATTAGTTTAATGGATGACATCAGATCTTGCATTAGCATGACGTCGTATGCGGCTACAAATCATAAAATAATAGTAGAGACATGGGCTTCAACGAAATTGCAGGGAGTGTGGGCTAGTTTTGTTTTCCTATTTTTATTTAATCCTTACTTGTTGTCATTTGTTTTCTCTTTCCTTATCTTTCAGTTTCCAAATTAATTCCAATTCACATTAATTCTCAAACTTCAATTTAAATGCATAATCAAAACCTTGGTATGGATGCAAAGTTTAGTTGCATACGCTTATACAAATTATTTTATCCAATGACGTAAGTACGTAGTGCACACACCAAAGAATTTAGTATCTTTAAGATAAAAAAATACTATTTTGAACGTATAGTCTACTTAAATGCTAAATCAAAAGTCTAATGTCTTATACTTATTCATTCTAGGAAAAATATATTTAAAGAGTGTGTATCATATATTTATTTTGGTCAAAACAAATCATTTCAAAATTGAAATCTTGATTAGAAGGTATGTTAGTTTAAGTCTTTAGAGAACTTATCATAAATGTATAATTCAACCAAAGCGTAATTTAATTCCTATGATGATCTTTTACTCAATCCCTTATGTAGAGAACTCTTTTATTTTGGGAGAAGTAACTTTAAAAGTGAGAGTTTTCTTATTAATAGATATCTTAATTCTTAATCTTTTGAAGCATCATTTATAAATCCTAAAGTAGGATTTTTTGGGTGTTACAGGGACAGACCGCCACCCGCATCCGGCGGAACCGGTCAGGACCTGGCCGCCGCAGCGATGCTCCTCCGCGCGATGCCGGAGTCATCAACCACCGAGGGTCGGCGAATCCAGGGAGAGCTCAAGCATCTCCTGGAAGGCGCTGCGGCCCGGCGGGCCGAGAGCTCTGCCTCCCGAAGGCAGGGATACCCCTCGGAACCTCGTGCCGCGACTTCCCGACTCAGGCGGGAAGCCTCGGTCTACACCGGGCGCACGCGCAACACCGCGCCTGCGGTCCCGGGCCACCTCGGCGACGAGCACCCTCATCGCGACCGTCGGGCCCGCCTCGACGAAAGGGTGCGCCGAGGTTATCACCCCAGGCGTGGGGGACGCTACGACAGCGGGGAGGATCGGAGTCCCTCACCCGAACCACCCGGTCCGCAGGTCTTCAGCCGGGCCATTCGGCGGGCGCCGTTTCCGACCCGATTCCGACCCCCGACTACTATCACAAAGTACTCGAGGGAAATGAGACCGGAATTGTGGCTCGCGGACTACCGCCTGGCCTGTCAACTGGGTGGAACGGACGACGACAACCTCATCATCCGCAACCTCCCCCTGTTCCTCTCCGACACTGCTCGCGCTTGGTTGGAGCACCTGCCTCCAGGGCAGATTTCCAACTGGGAGGATCTGGTCCAAGCTTTCGCCGGCAACTTCCAGGGCACGTACGTGCGCCCCGGGAATTCCTGGGACCTCCGAAGCTGCCGGCAACAGCCGGGAGAGTCTCTTCGGGACTACATCCGGCGATTCTTGAAGCAGCGCACCGAGCTGCCCAACATCACCGACTCCGATGTCATCGGCGCGTTCCTTGCCGGCACCACCTGCCGTGACCTGGTGAGCAAGTTGGGTCGCAAGACCCCCACCAGGGCGAGCGAGCTGATGGACATCGCCACCAAGTTCGCCTCTGGTCAGGAGGCGGTCGAGGCCATCTTCCGAAAGGACAAGCAGCCCCAGGGCCGCCCGTCGGAAGATGCTCCCGAGGCGTCTACTCCGCTCGGCGCCAAGAAGAAAGGCAGGAGGAAGTCGCAAGCGAAACGCGACGCCGCCAGCACGGACCTTGTCGCCGCCGCCGAATACAAGAACCCTCGGAAGCCCCCCGGAGGTGCCAACCTCTTCGACAAGATGCTCAAGGAGACGTGCCCTTACCATCAGGGGCCCGTCAAGCACACGCTCGAGGAGTGCGTCATGCTTCGGCGCCACTTCCACCGGGCCGGGCCACCCGCAGAGGGTGGCAGGGCCCGCGACGACGACAAAAAGGAAGATCACCAAGCAGGAGAGTTCCCCGAGGTCCGCGACTGCTTCATGATCTACGGAGGGCATGCGGCGAATGCCTCGGCTCGGCATCGTAAGCAAGAGCGTCGGGAGGTCTGCTCGGTGAAGGTGGCGGCGCCAGTCTACCTAGACTGGTCCAACAAGCCCATCACCTTCGACCAAGATGACCACCCCGACCACGTGCCGAGCCCGGGGAAGTACCCGCTCGTCGTCGATCCCGTCATCGGCGACGTCAGGCTCACCAAGGTCCTGATGGATGGGGGCAGCTGCCTCAATATCATCTACGCCGAGACCCTCAGGCTCCTGCGCGTCGATCTGTCATCCGTCCGAGCAGGCGCTGCGCCCTTCCACGGGATCATTCCTGGGAAGCGCGTCCAGCCCCTCGGACAGCTCGACCTTCCTGTCTGCTTCGGAACACCCTCCAACTTCCGAAGGGAGACTTTGACGTTCGAGGTGGTCGGGTTCCAAGGAACCTACCACGCAGTATTGGGAAGGCCATGCTACGCGAAGTTCATGGCCATCCCCAACTACACCTACTTGAAGCTCAAGATGCCGGGCCCCAACGGGGTCATCACCATCGGCCCCACGTACAAACACGCGTTCGAATGCGATGTGGAGTGCGTGGAGTATGCCGAGGCCCTCGCCGAGTCCGAGGCCCTCATCGCCGACCTGGAAAGCCTCTCCCGAGAGGTGCCTGACGTGAAGCGACACGCCGGCAACTTCGAGCCAGCGGAGACGGTTAGGGCCATCCCTCTCGACCCCAGTGGCGACACCTCCAAGCAGATCCAGGTCGGTTCCGGGCTCGACCCCAAATAGGAAGCAGTGCTCGTCGACTTTCTCCGCGCAAACGCTGACGTCTTTACGTGGAGTCCCTCGGACATGCCTGGCATACCGAGGGATGTCGCCGAGCACTCGCTGGATATTCGGGCCGGAGCCCGACCGGTCAGACAGCCTCTGCGCCGATTCGACGAGGAAAGGCGCAGGGTGATAGGCGAGGAGATCCACAAGCTGATGGCAGCAGGGTTCATCAAAGAGGTATTCCATCCCGAATGGCTTGCCAACCCTATACTTGTGAGGAAGAAAGGGGGGAAATGGTGGATGTGTGTAGACTACACTGGTCTCAACAAAGCGTGTCCGAAGGTCCCCTACCCTCTACCTCGCATCGATCAAATCGTGGACTCCACTGCTGGGTGCGAAACCCTGTCTTTCCTCGATGCCTACTCAGGGTATCATCAAATCAAGATGAAAGAGTCCGACCAGCTCGCGACTTCTTTCATCACGCCCTTCGGCATGTACTGTTATGTCACCATGCCGTTCGGTTTGAGGAACGCGGGTGCAACGTACCAGCGGTGCATGAACCATGTGTTCGGCGAACACATCGGTCGCACGGTCGAGGCCTACGTCGATGACATCGTAGTCAAGACAAGGAAAGCCTCCGACCTTCTCTCCGACCTTGAAGTGACATTCCGGTGTCTCAAGGCGAAGGGCGTCAAGCTCAATCCCGAGAAGTGTGTCTTCGGGGTGCCCCGAGGCATGCTCCTGGGATTCATCGTCTCCGAGCGGGGCATCGAAGCCAACCCGGAGAAGATCGCAGCCATCACAAGCATGGGGCCCATCAAGGACTTAAAAGGCGTACAGAGGGTCATGGGATGTCTCGCGGCCTTGAGCCATTTCATCTCGCGCCTCGGCGAAAGAGGCCTACCCCTGTACCGTCTCTTAAGGAAGGCCGAGTGCTTCACTTGGACTCCCGAGGCCGAGGAAGCTCTCGGGAACCTGAAGGCGCTCCTCACCCAGGCGCCCGTCTTGGTACCCCCAGCTGATGGAGAAGCCCTCTTGGTCTACGTCGCCGCTACCACTCAGGTGGTCAGCGCCGCGATCGTGGTCGAAAGGCAGGAAGAGGGGCATGCTTTGCCCATTCAGAGGCCAGTTTACTTCGTCAGCGAGGTGCTGTCCGAGACCAAGATCCGCTACCCACAAGTCCAGAAGCTGCTGTACGCAGTGATCCTGACGAGGCGAAAGCTGCGACATTACTTCGAGTCTCATCCGGTGACTGTGGTGTCATCCTTCCCCCTGGGGGAGATCATCCAGTGCCGAGAAGCCTCGGGACGGATCGCAAAGTGGGCGGTGGAAATCATGGGCGAGACAATCTCGTTCGCCCCTCGGAAGGCCATCAAGTCCCAGGTACTGGCGGACTTCGTAGCCGAATGGGTCGACACCCAGTTGCCGACGGCTCCGATCCAACCGGAGCTCTGGACCATGTTTTTCGACGGGTCGCTGATGAAGACGGGAGCCGGCGCGGGCCTGCTCTTCGTCTCGCCCCTCGGGAAACACCTGCGCTACGTGCTCCGCCTCCATTTCCCGGCGTCCAACAATGTGGCTGAGTACGAGGCTCTGATCAACGGATTGCGAATCGCCATCGAGCTAGGGGTCCGACGCCTCGATGCTCGTGGCGACTCGCAGCTCGTCATCGACCAAGTCATGAAGAACTCCCACTGCCGCGACTCGAAGATGGAGGCCTACTGTGATGAGGTTCGACGCCTGGAAGACAAGTTCTACGGGCTCGAGCTCAACCACATCGCCCGGCGCTACAACGAGACTGCGGACGAGCTGGCAAAGATAGCCTCGGGGCGAACGACGGTTCCCCCGGACGTCTTCTCCCGGGATCTGCACCAACCCTCCGTCAAGATCGACGACACGCCCGAGCCCGAGGCGCCCTCGGCCCCGTCCGAGGTGACCTCGGCCCAGCCCGAGCCATCTTCGGTTCAGCCCGAGGAACCCTCGGCCCCCGAGGGCGAAGCACTGCGCATCGAGGAGGAGCGGAGCGGGGTCACGCCAGATCAAGATTGGCAGACCCCGTACCTACAATATCTCCGCCAAGGAGAACTGCCCCTCGACCGAGCCGAGGCTCGGCGGGTAGCGCGACGCGCCAAGTCGTTCGTCTTGCTGGGCGATGAGAAGGAGCTCTACCACCGTAGCCCCTCGGGCATCCTCCAGCGATGCATCTCCATCGCCGAAGGTCAGGAACACCTGCAGGAAATACACTCGGGGGCTTGCGGCCATCATGCAGCACCTCGAACCCTCGTCGGGAACGCTTTCCGGCAAGGCTTCTACTGGCCGACGGCAGTGGCTGACGCCACTAGAATTGTCCGCACCTGCGAAGGGTGCCAATTCTATGCGAAGCAGACCCACCTGCCCGCTCAGGCTCTACAGACGATACCCATCACCTGGCCCTTCGCTGTGTGGGGTCTGGACCTCGTCGACCCTCTGCAGAAGGCGCCCGGGGGCTACACGCACCTGCTGGTCGCCGTCGACAAATTCTCCAAGTGGATCGAGGTCCGACCACTGAACAGTATCAGGTCCGAGCAGGCGGTGGCGTTCTTCACCAACATCATCCATCGCTTCGGGGTCCCGAACTCCATCATCACCGACAACGGCACCCAGTTCACCGGCAAAAAATTCTTGGATTTTTGCGAGGACCACAACATCCGGGTGGACTGGGCTGCCGTAGCTCATCCCATGTCGAATGGGCAAGTAGAGCGTGCCAACGGCATAATTCTACAAGGGCTCAAGCCTCGGATTTACAATGATCTCAACAAGTTCGGCAAGCGATGGATGAAGGAACTCCCCTCGGTGGTCTGGAGCCTGAGGACGACGCCGAGCCGAGCCACGGGTTTCACGCCGTTCTTCCTGGTCTACGGGGCCGAGGCCGTCTTGCCCACGGACCTGGAATACAGCTCCCCGAGGACGAGAGCCTACAACGATCAAAGCAACCAAGCTAGCCGAGAAGACTCGCTGGACCAGCTGGAAGAGGCTCGGGACAGGGCCTTACTACACTCGGCGCGGTATCAGCAGTCCCTGCGACGCTACCACGCCCGAGGGGTCCGACCCCGAGACCTCCAGGTGGGCGACCTGGTGCTTCGGCTGCGGCAAGACGCCCGAGGGAGGCACAAGCTCACGCCCCCCTGGGAGGGGCCATTCGTCATCGCCAAAGTTCTGAAGCCCGGAACGTACAAGCTGGCAAACAGTCAAGGCGAGGTCTACGGCAACGCTTGGAACATCCAACAGCTACGTCGCTTCTACCCTTAAGATGTTTCCAAGTTGTTCATATACCTCGCACCCACGCAAAGTTTAGTCAACAAGGAAGGGTCGGCCTCGCCTCGGCAAAGCCCGACCCTCCCTCGGGGGCTAAAAGGGGGGAAACCCCCTCTACGTCAAAATTTTCCTCGAAAAAAAATCTCTTTTACCAGAATGTCTTTCGTGCTTTTTGACTACTTCGAAAAGTGGGTCCCGGAAACGACGGGGTACACGTAAGCAGTCAAGGCTGACCGAGCCGAGGGACTCCTACGCCTCCGGGATACGGATACCTCACTCATCACCTTCTGCGATAAGTAACTCACATTCGGATAAAGCGACTCCACGGATTGAACAAGTCTTTACGTTCGGAAGCCCTTCTGCCGAAGCGATCTTTCGGGCCTTCTCGACCAAGTCGGTGACGGGGCCTCATGGACGGGTGAAAGTACGCGTAAGTGGCAAGGCCGACCGAGCCGAGGGACTCCCACGCCTCCGGGATACGGATACCTCACTCATCACCTTCCGCGAGAAGCAACTCTCGCTCGCACTAACATCCCTGTTACCGACAAAAAGTCCAGATACTCGAAACAAGAGGAAAAGAGACGCAGCTTTACAACGCAGCAAGGGTGTGTGTTCTGGCCTCGACGGCCGCACAAGGCCCACGCTACAAGACAATCTGATCCTGCAGGCTTGGGTCTTGATGCTGGAAGGGGGCGGCAACACCCTCGGCATCGACAGCACCTTCGGCGAGGCCCGACCTAGCCTCGGACGGCGACGCGGTCCGAGGGCCTCCGCTCCGAAGGACGACGTCATCACCACGCCCGGGCAATCGCTGTCAGGGACTTCTCCGGGGCCTCGGCCAACCACCTTCCGAGGGCACCAGCCCGGTCCGAAGCCTCGGCTGACCAACTCCGGCGTCGATCCTGCCAACGGACAACTCGGCTAGGCTCCGGCCAAACAGGTTTCATTTTCGAGCCAACTCCGCCTCTGCACATGCTGATATCGCTACCCCTGGCCTCGGCTCGTCGAAGAGCGGCCGAGGGGTCTCTTTAACTAAGCTAGAGGAGCCTCGGACAACAGGGCCGACCGAGCCGAGGGACTCCTACGCCTCCGGGATACGGATACCTCACTCGTCACCTTGACACGGGGCGACTCATGCTTGGTGAAGCGGTTCAGACGATCAGCAGACGAGTCTTAGTGCTCGGAAATGAGGAAAAAATACGGCTCTGTGCCGACGTCACATACATGTTCAGGCCCCGAAAGCCGTAATGAACAAAAACACTGGCATCCAAGGTGCCACCACAAACGGAACTCCGGTTCCGTCTCCACGGGTATGGACGGCCTCCCCGCCCGGGAAGCCCGTGGAGCGACAAGCTCTGGGCGAATCACCAGCAAAACGCGGGACGCCCCTAAGCACCCCGGCAGATCCTCGCAGCCGTCCTCGCCGCGAATGCGAGGAGGAAGACGGAATGTTGCATCCTAGCTGGGCAGCAATAGTACGCCTTCCCCGGCATGGCTGGAGGATGTCTCCGCCGTGGGGCTAAAGGGCGACTGCCACCACCAGAAGCTGGAAGATGAGGTGGTCCGCCGACCCGCGCAGGAGGTGGAGCCCCGGCTCGCCTCGCTCCCCGCCCCGGCGAGGATGACGAACACCCTCAACACTAAGGGCGGGGCCGGGACCACAGCCCGGTTTGCCTCTCCCCATCCGGGAGCTGGAGGTCACCGTCTTGGGTGATCACCAGCGGAGGGGAGCCGCCGGGCTGTGTGATGAAAATCCTTGAAGCCGAACGATGGCTGAAAGGTACCAACCCCCACGGAGTTGCGTTCCTCCAACGACGGGGCCATAAGACAACGGTTTCCCCCATCCGGGGGCTTGAAAGGTGGAAAGACACGATGCATAAGGGAGGAAGAAGGCATGGTCGCCTTACGGAAGGGGTCGCCCTCCTTTTAAAGGCGACTCTCCCTGCTTGTGCCCCCGACCGTCGCGGGCCGAGTCTTCTCCAGCACGCCTCCAAAGCCCTCCCCTGCGGCACGGGGGCTGGGACCCACATGTCATGCAGACCGGCTCCGAGCAGAAGAAGCCGAACCGCCACGCACGGCGTGCGCAACCACCCAGCGGTTACAAGTGACCCTCCACTTTTGCCCAGACCAACGGGCGAAAGGGGCGGGCAGCCATGCAGGCGGCATGCAACCGCGCCAAGTGGACGCGCTTCTCCGACTCCTGACCTGCCAGCACGGAGGCCCAAGCCCACGCGTCGCGCGACCGGCGCGCCGGATGCTGCATGCAAGCAACTGTACCACTTGTGCCACCACCGCACCTCCTCGGTTGCGGAACCAATACCGCGACCCGAGGCGACCCAGCGCGCGACCCAGCAGCGCCAGCCTGACGCAGTG
Organism: Zea luxurians; assembly: GCA_029449295.1. Classification (NCBI taxonomy): domain Eukaryota; kingdom Viridiplantae; phylum Streptophyta; class Magnoliopsida; order Poales; family Poaceae; genus Zea; species Zea luxurians. The sequence continues at coordinate 79,637,434 of JAOPSE010000005.1, forward strand.
GTCAAACGCGGTCAAAAGTGGACCGGCAGTAATGACGGTGGCAGGCGCGCGAGAGCAGCGGTCACGCCGTCAGCCAAGCTCACGTCCCATCCGGAGGCAGCGAGAGAACCCCCTCTCACGGTGTGAAGACGACGCGCCCGTGACCCGTTCCTCGAACGGCTCGCGCACGCGCAACGGCAGCCTCGCCAACTACTCGCCCCGGCGCATTAACTCCGCGGCTCGACAGGCGGCGCTTCTGGCGGAAGCAGCTGGCGACGCTTCGCCTTCGCAAAAACGACCCCACCAAAAAAGGTACGCCACGACGTTCAATTTCGTATCCTTTTTCCCTTTTTCCTCTTTCTCTATCTCTTGCAATAGGGACCGGGAAAGGGGATATCCCCAAAGGGATCCTTCCCCGTGAAGGAACTAGGCTCCGAGCCTCCTTACTGATCAGGGGTTCGAAGGCTGGCCCCCCGAAGGGTTCGACAGCCGCCTCTGATCGCGTGGGCCCGACACCCACTACTGGTCAGGGGTTCGAAGGTCGGCCTCCCGAAAGGTTCCACGACCGCCTCAGGCTACTCGGGCTCTGCGCCCATTACTGATAAGTGGTTCGAAGGCTGGCCCCCCGAAGGGTTCACAGTCGCCTCAGACACCGAGCGAGGGATGACCAGGGGTACGTTCGATACATAACCAAGGCTCGGGCTGCGCTCCCGAGGTACCCTAGGACATTTCCGAGACCAGCGGGAACGATCCTGTAACGGAATCCCATCGGAGGGAGGCATCGAGCCCTCGGACCCCGTCGCCAGGGGACCGGGTCCGGCAGATCACCCGCAGGTACTTTTGGGCGTGCCTCCGGACCCCTAGCCGACCCCCAACGAACGGGGCACAGACGTCCACTCGGATTACCCGATTGCAGCTCACCGGAGACACCATGTTCGGTGCCCATCGAGGGTAACATGGCGCTCTCCCCCCCTCCTCCTTGCGGAAAGGCGACGTAGGGGCGTATATAAAAAAGCCGAGTCTGTCCCTGATCGCCCTCTCGCCCTGTGCGGAGGCTCGGGGGCTGCTCTCGCAAACCCGGCTCCGGCCAAACCGTTGACAGCGTCAACATACCAGCCCGAGAACTTGGGCCCCGACAGTGCACCCGGGCTACGGCCTGTTCGCATGAGGGAACCGCCAGACCAGCCGAAGCATTACGCAAGGCATTAAGACCTCGAAGGAGTGAAATCACTCCTCCGAGGCCTCGGGGGCTACACCCGGCGGGTGCGCTCGCGCGCACCCACCGGAACAAAGTGCAACCGAGAAAGACTGGTCCCCTTGCAAAAAAGTGCGACGAAAGCCTCCAAGCGAGTGCTAACACTCCCTTCGAGGCTCGGGGGCTACTGTCGGGGACCATAATTAGGGGTACCCTCAAGACGCCTAATTCTCAGCTGGTAACCCCCATCAGCATAAAGCTGCAGAGGCCTGATGGGTTTGATTAAGTCAGGGATCAGTCCATACGAGCGACTCGATCACGCCACGCCCGAGCCTAGCCTCGGGCAAGGGCAGCCGACCCTGAGGTGTTTCCGTCTCGCCCGAGGCCCCCTTTTTTACGGCAGACGCATCTCCGGCTCGCCCGAGGCCTTGCCTTCGTTAAGAAGCAACCCTGACTAAATCACCGCGCCGACCGACCAAGTCACTGGGGCATTTAACGCAAAGAGTGAGACCGACGGGCGGCCAGGCTTTGCCAAAGGCGCCATAGGAAGCTCCGCCCGACCCAGAGCTCGGACTCGGGCTAAGGCCCCGGAAGACGGCGAACTCCGCTCCGCCCGACCCAGGGCTCGGACTCGGGCTAAGGCCCCGGAAGACGGCGAACTCCGCTCCGCCCGACCCAGGGCTCGGACTCGGGCTAAGGCCCCAGAAGACGGCGAACTCCGCTCCGCCCGACCCAGGGCTCGGACTCGGGCTAAGGCCCCGGAAGACGGCGAACTCCGCTTCGCCCAGGGCTCGGACTCGGGCTAAGGCCCCGGAAGACGGCGAACTCCGCTCCGCCCGACCCAGGGCTCGGACTCGGGCTAAGGCCCCGGAAGACGGCGAACTCCGCTCCGCCCGACCCAGGGCTCGGACTCGGGCTAAGGCCCCGGAAGACGACGAACTCCGCTTCGCCCGACCCAGGGCTCGGACTCCGCCCTGGCCTCTGCCGAACGACCTCCGCCTCGCCCGACCCGGGAGCTCGGGCTCGGCCTCGGCCATGGAAGACAGACTCGACCTCGGCCTCGGAGGAGCCTCCACGTCGCCCGACCTAGGGCACAAGTCCGCCACGTCAACAGGAAGCGCCATCATCACCCTACCCCGAGCCGACTTGGGTCGCAGAGAACAAGACCGACGTCCCATCTGGCTAGCTCCGCCAGATAGGCAATGATGGCGCCCCGCTAGACCCATGACGACGGCGGCTCTCGACTCCCTTACGGAAGCAGGGAGACGTCAGCAAGAGCCCAACTGTTCCAACAGCTGTCCCTCCACCAGACTCCGTTACTCCTCCGACAGCCACGACACCACACCAGCTGGGTGCCAAGTTCTCTCCGGCTGCCACATTGGCATGTACCCAGGGCGCTAGCTCTCCCCCGCTAGACACGTAGCACTCTGCTGCATCCCCATTGTACACCTGGATCCTCTCCTTGCGCCTATAAAAGGAAGGACCAGGGCCTTCTTAGAGAAGGTTGGCCTCGCGGGAACGAGGGCAGGGGCAGGCGCTCTCTTGGGGCCGCTCGCTCCCCTCACCCGCGCGGACGCTTGTAACCCCCTACTGCAAGCGCACCCGACCTGGGCGCGGGACGAACACGAAGGCCGCGGGATCTCCGCCTCCCTCACGACCCGGCTCCGGCCACCTCGCTCTCCCCCCTTCGCGCTCGCCCACGCGCTCGACCCATCTGGGCTGGGGCACGCGGCACACTCACTCGTCGGCTCGGGGACCCCCCGGTCTCGAAACGCCGACAAAGATATAGAAGTGTAGTAGAAGCTTTGTAATACTTTGCTTTGACTAGACCTGATACTGCGTTCTCAGTGAATAAGGCATGTCAGTTTATGCATGCTCCTACTACTATTTATTCGACGATAGCCAATAGAATATTAAGATATATTAATCAAAGCACTAATTCATGAATAAAAATTAAGAAGTCAAACTCTACTCTTGTGAGTGCTTTCTCTGATGCGGATTGCGCAAGAGATATAGATATACACGACATTCGACTGGTTGTCTTTCGGCTGCAGCTGTAGCTACATCTGTTGTAGCCTAACGAGCCATTTACAATTTTGCCATTATCATTTGTGGGTTTCACTAATTTGTCATCGGGTCCACAAATCATAGTCAGAAATGGTCCCGCTAGTAATATACATGGATGGCATAATAACAATGAGGCCAAATTGAGAGTGGCAAAATAGCAATTTTTTTCTACTTTAGAGAAGATTAAGATTGAGAGAGATTGCTAAGAGATATTGTATAAGATGAGGACTTGCAATCGGATAGATGCTCTGACTATTAGATATACTAGAACCTTGTTTAAATATATATTGTATTTATCTAGGACTCTTAGAATCGACTCCTATATACACGTACGTCACTGTGAGAGGTGTTTCTCATTCAACAAATCAACATGAAATGCAGGAAGATTCGAGTTTGTGATGTCAGTGATTCTTTCAAGCACCCCTGTCTTATACACACACCTACCCCTATAAACATTTCTAAAAGATAGGGTTGGACTAACATGTCCTAAGATTAATGAAATCACTGCATACACCTTATTATCGATGGACAAATCACCTACCATTATAAGAATGAGGTTATGTTTATGATATGGAATGAAATTTAAATTTTAACTTCATTAAAACCATCAATAGATTCAAAATAAGCAATGAATATGCAAATTCACAATTCTAACTTCATAAATGATCTAATGAATGCAAAAAATACAATATTTAGATTCACAAAGTAAATGGTCTATAATATCATAATAAATCATAAAATTATTAATTATTATATTATTACATTGTAAAACATTGTAATTTAAGAGAAAATGTAGGGATTACATAAAACTTAACTAGACCCTAAAACTATAAAGAAAATGTAGGGATTACATAAAACTTACGTAAAACATTTCGTTTGGTTCAGGAAACGTAACGTAAACGGTAATATGGTAATGATTCACACTCGAATACCGACAGTAACAAGTTTGATAAGCCGATATTTATTTCTAGTGTGGTATCGATTACGGTTGAACTTAAACGCATATGATTTAACATTATCGGTTACCCATTACGTTACCAATATGTGAACCAAACGACACCTTAGTTTTAATAGCTTCGCAAGTTTAGTTAACTTTGTTTAAAGCAACAAATTGTTAGACTCATCGGTTACATTTATTGCTATATATATATATATATATCTTTGTATTTCAACGCAAAAATATTTATGCCGACATTATTTGCGTCTGCCTCTTTCGGTCGTCCCCGTATTTCACTCGCATCGCATTCAATGACCACGACTATTAGCATTCGTATCTTCGTCCTACACTATTCTATCGTCGGACAGTACCAAGTTGAGGCAGTGCGACAAATATATAGGGCGTGTTCGGCTGGCTTGTAGCCGACACTGTTACAGCTGTTTGGACTGCTGCAGCTGCAATCCATAGAGAGAAAAATACTGTAGAAGCCGCAGCCGCAGCCGGATTGCAGCCGCAGCAAGCCGCAGCGAACAGCCTGATACTCAATGGTAAACACCTGCAGTGCATAGCTTGACAGATCGACACTACCCTTGCACCTCCAATGTTGCCGGCACAGAAACACACACTAGGCAATCAACGACGCCGACAGGGACAACTTCCTCCCCGCTGCTTTACCCGGAGCCGGGGACAGTAGATGAGTGGATGGTCGATTAATTATATATGGATATGCACACACGGTAATATTCCTCCAATATGAAATCACATAGAATCTTGTACTGCAATGGAGTATAATGGACTTTGGGTGCACAAGTGACTCGGATCCATCGATAGCGACACCCTGCACCCGTCTCCATCGGGCTCAAGTTCAAGATGCACGAGATGGATCTTAAGCAATAGACTCTGATCTCGGATTCTCCATAGAGAATTTCTCCATTAGAGGATGGTAATAAAAAAGATCTTTTACATAGAGATATAAATAGGAGAAATTCTTTCCCGGCGGGTAAATGTGGACGTGGACGGAGAAGCATTCTCTATCCTCATTCCCAGCGGAAATCCGTTAAACTTACAAGCGATGATGTTTTTATGTATTAGTTAATAATAAAAATAAATAATTACTTTATCAACAGAATCACCCATTGTACAAATGTGTTTATTTTAATATACATATAATGATTTCTTATATCTAACAATATGTATAAGTGATAATGTTTTGTATTAATAACAAAGTATGTATGTTCTAATTATAATTTAAACGAGGACGAGAATCTCTACCGGAGATTTATCCTTGCACGGAACTAGAATGAATAAAAAATATCCACCACAAACATTCGCGGGGATCCTCTTGAGAACTAAAATTCATCGTATGAATAGACACTGGGAATCGCTTATCGTTCATCTAGTTCCTTAGACTGGGACGTTTTTTGAAGGGCGACCTGGTCGGTTCTAGCTCCCTTCAAATTTCTCAGAACCCTGCATGAATTGAACAGACAACAAAGAAAAAAAGAGGTATTAGCGTGGCCTCATTTGGGTATAAACGTTACACTTTCTGTAAGGATAAAGATTTATTTAGCACGAGAGGAATTTTATTCTTCACACACGAGATTGAAGAGTTGTGTGCTCTTATATAGGCACAAGAGAGTAGGTGAAGAGGTGCTATCAAATAGCGTAATGGCGGTCATCACTAGCGAGATCATGATCATAAAAATGATCATTAGTAGTAACTCTCACCATCAAAATGGCGGTACTATAAGTTAGCATGCATAATTCACTCACTTACTCATATGTAGCTTATAACTTAAACATAAACCTTAGAATTTATAGAATATTAAATAAAAGGTTATAGTCGCAGATATTGTCAGTTTGTCACACCCACAAGGGCTCGTCGGAGAGCACAGTCACCCCTGCACGGAGCAACGTGGGCTCACTGGTGTTTCCACGTAGGCATACGAGGCTCTCGTAGGGGCTTGCTAGGGGAGCAACTGCTCCCACAAGACTAGAGATGGCAATGCATACCTGAAACCCAAATAGCCGACAGGTTTTTACGTGATATATAGATATGTATGGAAAGATTTCTATACCCGCGGGTATATTAATGGTCAACAACTTCTACACGTTGGATACTGGTTACGGGTATGGGTGGATACTACCCGTACCCGTATACCCATAGGTAAAATGTACTCGTATAATACTACTATTATTATCTAATAAAGTCAATCTTAGTTAAAATAAAACATTTTTTGGCTATTGTTTATTTAATTATCAAGTTATGTAATCATATGGTTTGTTATATTTTAAGTTGAAATTTTTTTCATTTATTTATTAGACATTTTGAGTGATCGGAATATTAGAATTTGAGACTTTTTATCAGGTATGGGTTATCCAACGGGTAAAAATACTCACACAGGCAGTGGTGAAGCTAGAGCAAATTTGTCGGGGGTGCAATTGCTTAATGGGTGCATAGACATCAAGTAATGTGGATGCATATATGGTGAAAATTTGCGTATTATAATTGATTCTGCATTTTTTAGGGGGTGCATTTGCACCCATTAGAATGAACCTAGCTTCGCCCCTGCACGCAGGTACGGATATAGATAAGATTTTATGTCTAGGGTTGTATATTGGTAAACTTATGATAAATATAGGTATGGAATACTATTACCGACCACGAGGCCAGGCTTTTGGGGCTCCTATGGATGTGTTTGGTTGCCTGGACCAGTCTGAGCCTGGCTCAGTGAGAGGATCAGGCTCAAGGGAGCCCGCACGTACAGAGCCAACCCAAATTGTTTGGTTGCCTGGTCAAAATGAACTAGGCCCATATGACACAATGTTTGGTTCTCATTTTTTAGCTTGGCCCAATTAGGTTGCCGCCAGTTTTAATGTGTAAAATGCAGCTCCCGCCAAATTTCAAAATTTTAAGCGCTATTAAACAAATTACAGCAGATTTGAACTAAAAATATGATTTTGACCAATAAATTGAACTAATTGCAATCATCTAAATATGATTTATAATAATCTGAATTAAACAAATCCTCCTGCTAGTAATTCTTCTCATTGAACTAATTACAATCATTTGAATTACAATCATATGAACTATAGCGCAACTAAAACGAAAACTGCTAGAACTCATGAGAAGAAAAGAGGATGACAGAAACTGCTAGAAATTGGTAAAGGGATTCCTGAAACTAAATATGGCAGTCATGATAGATTGTATTACCAACAGATGAAATCATCTAAATATGAAAATAGTTTTGAATCCTGAAACTGCTAGAAATCATTTGAATTGCCAACAGATGGAAGTCATGATCCCGATGACAGAAAATGCTTCAGATTTGTATGAACTATATAGAAACTTTTTATAAACAGGATCAGTCAAAAACTGCTAGTAATTCTTCTCATTAAACACCTCTCGATGACAGTAAAACTGCTAGAAGAAAATAGAAGAAACGAGAAGATATAGGAGAAATAAAACCGACTCAGATTTGTATGAACTATAAACAGAAACTTTTTATAAACAAGATCAGTCAGAAACTGCTAGTAATTCTTCTCATTAAACACCTCCTGGTGACAGTAAAACTGCTAGAAGAAAAGAGAAGAAAACAGAAGATATAGGAGAAAGAAAACTGCCTCAGATTTGTATGAACTATAAACAGAAACTGTTTATAAACAGGATCAGTCAGAAACTGCTATTAATTCTTCTCATTAAACACCTCCTGGTGACAGTAAAACTGCTAGAAGAAAAGAGAAGATATAGGAGAAAGAAAACTGCCTCAGATTTGTATGAACTATTGTATGAACTATAGTTTGCCTCAGAAATTATTATCAATTAAAATCACTTGATCAACTCATGAGAGTAATACAATAAATTGCCACATATTTGTATGAATAAACACCTCATTTGACCATACATGGGAGAACATTGGGGAGGTGGAGAAATCAGATTAAAGGATAGAGTATGTTTGGTTGCCTGACCCAAAATAAAACATAGGCAGGAAGAAAACCAAGAGCAAGGAAAACAAAGCAGTAAGTCAACCTCCCATGAGTGGTCATCAGTCAAATATATTTCATCACAGGCAAAATTCACAAAATGAGCAAGGAAAACAAAGCAACAAGTCATACTCCCTTGATTGATCATCATTATAAAACATATCATCATAGGCAAGTAAAGGCAACAGTTAAATATAAAATCATCACAGACCGGTAGAAAAGTCTTAGAATTATTAATTATCATCCACAGTTCTAGATTTAGTGTCATAGGCATAGAGCAAATTATTAGGCATAGATCAAAGTATTACGCATAGAGCAAGGTATTATGCATCATAGGCATAAGACTGGTCTGCTCAAATCTTTGCAAGGTGCTGCCTTAGCCAAAGCACACGGTGTTTAGGCTCCATCTTCACAAAGCCATCACCTTACCTTTTGTTGTCCAATAGGTAGGTAAGGCAAGTCATCAAGTCCTCATCAGTGAAACCTGGAATACTCATGCAAATTTGATACAGATCAGGGTGGACATCTGTGGTCTGGACTACAACAGGTGCTTGGATAACTTCAACCAATTTGTTCACAGCTCCAGTAAGTCCTGTCATAATCCCCAGCTCTTCATCACTGAGTCTCCTTTTCTTTTCATATGATCCATAGGAACTACCAGCACCAGCACCACTATGAGAAGGGCTGGCACCAGCAGAACCAGAGGCAGTACTACCAACAAGACATGGTTTTTCAGATACACTAGCACCTTCAGTGATATCCGAGATGGTGCCAAGGGGCTCATTTGAGGCCATGGCATACTTGCCAGTAGCCTGCCCAGCTCCAAATATAATTTGCATCTGCACATAGTTTTCAATTAGCACATTGAGGAATTCAGCATCCTTTGGGTTGTCTTTTGTATGGCCCAGCAGGTGTTCATCATCAAGGATGATTGTGAATGTATTCTCATCCCAATGAGCACCGCTTAGGTCCTTGAGCCTACAAACCCTGATCCATTTTTGATGCCACTTCCTCAAATGATTGTAGACCTGGGTGCCTGTGACTTCTTGGCCACTGAATTCAGTCAGTGCCTTGGCAACAGAGTTGACATGGACCTCCTTGAACCCTTTATCCGTTTTTACTCCTTGCCCAACCAAGTCTACAAACTTCCTCAGGATATAGGCTGACATCACAGGGGTCCAGCGCATGGCAGTCCTTGAGGTACTACCAGCAGCAACTTGCTCAACTTCAATATTCTATATACAATTGATAAGACATTTATAAAATTGAAGGCATAAGAAGAGGTAATGAAATGGCATCATAGCATAGGACCAGTTTTCTCAGCATATAAAAAATAATTAAGCTTCAAAGCAGATCACAATTTCTCTCAGCATATAAAAAATGATATAGTTCGAAGACAACAAACAAAAAACATCACTGCAGATCACAATTTCTCTCAGCATATAAAAATAATTAAGTTCCATCACTACAGAGTACAATGTTTCTTAGATTGTAAGGCTGATAACAAAAAACATCACTGCAGAGTACAATGTTTCTTAGAATAAAACCACAAATTACACACGACTAGACCCCTATGCTGCCACATTTGAGTTGATATAGCATCTCTTTGTTGGGTCCAAGTTTGGTTATCATGAACTACATCAATGGCACCTTCCACATTGGCAATGTTTGGAGCCCAAGTGTTTTCCGAAGGAAAATGTGAATCCAACCCATATCTAAGAATCCAGTTGTGAAGGATGGTGCATGCTAACACAAGCTTAACTTGTGTCGGATATGGATGAAAAGGCTTGTTGTATAGAATCTTGAATCTATTCTTTAAGGCACCAAAAGCTCTCTCAATTGTTACTCGGAGGGAAGAATGCCTTAGATTGAAGAGTTCTCTTGGATTGAGTGGATGATTTCCTCCACCAAATTCTCTTAGATGATATCTTGTGCTACAGTATGGAGGTAGAAATCTAGGTCTAACAGCATAACCAGCATCAACTAAATAGAATTTTCCTAGTTCAAAGAATTCTAGATAGTTTGATTGTGAAGTAATTTAAAATCATATTCAAACATGTTATGGAATTACTTGGTGGCACAATGAGGCCATCAGATCTTTCCAATGCATCCGATAGAATCAAGGCATCATGAGCTGAACCTTTCCAGCCAGCAAGAACATAGGTAAATCTCAAATCAAAATCAACAGCTGCTAGAACATTTTGTGTCGTTGTGTGCTTTCTACCCATGAAGGCTGCTCTCATTGAACTAAGAACCCTAGCCAATACATGTGTGCCATCAATGGCACCAACGCAATCCTAAATGTTAAAGTTAAAATGATTAAAACAAAGACAATACTAACAGATTTCAATTAAATGGTTAATATGCAATTCTAAATGGAATTGAAAGTACCTTGAAGTACGGGTACCATCTTCTACTAACATGAATTTTGGGATGGACAGAGGTGGAAGGAGGGGTGATCATCTCAGTGCGTAGCTCACTAATTGCACATAACACCTCATGAAAATATCTACTAATAGTCTCAGTAGATCTTCGGAAGGTGAATTTGAGAACTCTAAACCTTTGATTATGACCAACAACATGTAGAAACATTGCAACTTGTTCTTCTACAGAACTGTGAATACTATCCCTTAGCAAATGTCGAGACCGAAACAAACCACAAAGCTCAAAGAAAGGGACCTTAGACATTCTAAGCAGCTCCACACATTGGATATCATCAGATTCATAGATAAATCTGAGATTTGCCTGCCTCTCAATGTCCCTTTGAAACATTGGACCATATGTGACACGAGGATGAAAGAGTCTACGAGTAAGGCATGCAAACAGCCAACAAGATATAGCAACAACCAATGTCGATGCTCTCAACTTCAGCAAATGACGATTTGGACCCAACATATCTGAATAAATAAGATAAGGGAATTGTTGAATGAGAAAAAAATTGTACTCTGCTCAGATTGAAAAAAAACAAGCCAGGGTTGCTACATCTAATGATGTTCCTCCAAACTGGCTTGGTAACATCACTGAAAAATTGTACTCTGCTTAGATTGAACCAAAAACATCACTGAGAAATTGAGATCTGCTCAGATTGAACCAAAAACATCACTAAAAATTGTGGTCTACTCAGATTGAAAAAAAAACATCACTGAAAAATTGTGGTCTGCTCAAATTTACAGAAAACATCACTGAAAACTGGTCCTAAGCTCAGACTTTACATAATTTCATCACTGAAAAATGGTCAGAATAAAAAGAAGAGAGTTATGGAGGTAGCAGCATAATATAATGCATTAACTACCTGCATAGTATAAAAAGAAGATAGTTATGGAGGTAGCTGCATAATATAATGCATTAATCCATTAAATTAAACAAGACAAGAGGCTACAGAGGGGGAGAAGAAAGGAGGAACAAAAGGTAAGATTGTTGTAAGGGAAGAGGAAAACAAGAATAGATGAAGGTAAGAGGGGGAGAAGAAAAGAGGAACAACTAGTTACTTAATATAATAGACAGATTATGCTAGTTGCATAATCCATTAAATTAAACAAGACAAGCATGACAAACATGTTAAATTCAGTTAAGTCAATAAATAAACATGGCAAAACATGTTAACTGAAAAACTATGCAAGTAGTTCAGTTAATTAAGTCAAGTCAAGAATATTGAAAAGTTCAATTAAGTCTAGGTAGTCAAGAATATTGAAAGCACATCACTAAAAAGTTCAGTTAAGCACATCACTAAAAAATTCTATTGATTGCAGATATAAAGAAACCAGGTGGACTAGCTACTGAAATAGAGAGTTACTTTGGTTGTTCAGCCTCAAATCTGATGTGGTCTATGGAAACAAGAATGGCTTTCTTACAGTACTGACAGAGCCTTTAAACATCACTGATGAATCATACATTGTCAAAAGGGTATGTTTCCTATTTATTCTGTAAACCTAAGATTTGTCAAATGGGTATGGTCCTAAGATTGTTCAGTTAATCAGATCTAGACAAGAATTTTACGAGGAATACTAATCAGATATATAAACAAAGACAAGAGTTTGGTACTAGACAACAGATCAGCAATACAAGTATACTAATCATATATATAAATAAAGACAAGAATTTTACAAGGAATCCTCCAAATTGTAGACATCAGATCAGTAATCAGGGGACCTAGGAGGACAAACGAGAAGAGAAGATCTAGAGGGGTACTAACCTGAGAAGAGGGAGACGACATAACTAGGGTTCACTTGCAGCTGAGAACCGATCGAGGTCATAGGAGAGCGATCTAACCTGAGAAGAGGGAGACCACACGGCTAGGGTTCACTCGCAGCTGAGAAACTGATCGAGGTCGTAGGAGAGCGATCTAACCTGAGAAGAGGGAGACCACACGGCTAGGGTTCACTCGCAGCTGAGAAACCGATCGAGGTCGTAGGAGAGCGATCCTTGCGAAGCAGATGAAATCAAATGAGAAGATAAAGCAGATTGAAAGTAGATGAGCAACCAAGAAAGGGGCTAACCTTGCGAAGCGGATGAAAGTAGATGGACAACGAAGCAATTGAACCCAAGAGGCGAGAGCCAAGCAGATCGACAGATCGAGCTCGTCCGCGGGCACGGTGTCGTCACCACGGGTGGAGAGAGATGACGGCGGCGAGCCCGTGAGCACGGCGACTGCGAGTGAACCCGAGAGGCGAGAGCGAGTGAACCCGAGAGGCGAGAGCGAGTTAACCCTAGAGAGAGCGAGAGCCGCGGCGGCTGCGAGTGGCGAGAGCACCCGAGAGGCGAGTGGCGAGAGTTAACCCTAGAGCCGCGGCGGCCAGGCTCGGTCGCGAAGGACAAATGCCGCGTTCGAAATGGGCCTGGCCACACAATCACTTATGGCTCATGTCAGCCAGGCTTGTGCGCTGGGCCAGGCAACCAAACATTGCAACCTTGTTTCAAATGGGCCTGGTCGTGCGCTGGGCCAGGCAACCAAACATATCCTATGGGGTCTCGCCAAGAAGAGTCTGGAACCGTACGTACCAGTGCACGAGGGAGATGCGGTGGAAGTGTATGGCAGCGGCACAGGCAGACAGTGTGACTCTAATAAGAACCCTTTTACCGTTTTAGAGGATCATTTTTCTATCTAGGCATTCATATTTACCTAGAGATTTTGATAGGGACACTAATAGAGAGTTGCTCTAAAACACCCTGCACTTCAGTTGTCCTAAACTCCTAGCGGACCCTCTGCTAGATGAGCTCCCTTTGATTTCAGCATGTCAAAATTAAGGATAAAAAGTGGATATCCAGACTATTAGAATAAATTTAATATTTTAAACCATATATAAAATTTTTGATGATGATCTTTTCTATGTTATCAAGCACATTATTATTGATAAGAATAAATTTTTGTATAAATTGTATTATGTATTATTTGCTCCTAAAAAATTGAAAAAATATGTATCTAAATTGTATATCTACCGTTTGACGAAATATATGATAAATTTGAGGTTATCTTTTATGAACCTTTTGAGCATCTCTAAAAACGGTCTCAAACGAAGTCCTATCTTGAATTATATATAAGGTTCAGGGAAGAAAAACAGCCTTCAACAGATGTCCTATTTTGTCAAATTTCATCAAACCGGCTTAAGGCTCGAAGTATATGATCCTAAATATAGTACCCGGCCATCCGAGTCCTATCTTTTTTTTTCCACGTCACGCGAGTCCCACACCCACCGGCCAGCTTGGTCCACACCCTGCTTAAATATGGCAAAGGGACTGACCGCGCGAAGTGAAAAAGCACAGGATACAACGTGCGCGTGGCGTGGGAAGGTGAAATTAGTTGAAAAACAGATGTTTAAGACCTAATTATTGGAGATGATGACATATTTAGGATCCTAAAACAAATCAAATCAAGTCCAAAACGATACTTAGGGCTTAAATATGAGACTTCTTGGAGTTGCTTTTACAAATTTAATGCTAAAAAATAAAAATACAAATTTGCATAACAGAATCCATATCCTATTTAATTTATTCGCAATCTAAGAAAAAAACTAGTAAACTCTGATACTATCCCAAAAGGCTAGTATATCCATTTCCATCCCGAGTCAAAATCGGACAAGCTATGCCGGTATTCGGAGAAGCGTTACAACGTATATATGAGCGTTGTTGCACGTAAACATGCTTGTGTGATGGAGACGTGAACTTTCGTCTGCGATGGGGACGACACACGTAATTATCTTTTTTCATTTTTTTTTGAGCTAGTGGAGAGCACCCGAGATCTGCTGCGCGGAAAATGGCCTTGGAGTTGGAGGAGTGTAGTGGCGTAGTGCTACTGCTACGCTGCAACCTGCAACTGCATCGGTGACGTCGCGCGCTCGGGCCATGCACGCATGAGACAAACGTTGACCTGACGTGCGCCGCTCTGCTCGCGCTGCTCGCGCATGCTATAAAGCCGGCAGCACAGCGAGCTGCCTTCCTCGCCGTGGAGTAGAGGAGCACAAGTGAGCTAGCTAGCTCTAGCTAGGCCACGCACTGCTGCCTCCTTCATCAGGTCGTGCTAGCTAGCTAGCTATAGCTGGGCCGGGGGACGTACGTACGACATCAGCGGCCATGGGCGTGGGGAAGCTGATGAACGACGTGAAGCCGTACCTGGCGATGGTGCTGCTGCAGGTGGGGTTCTCCGGGATGTACATCGTCTCCGTCGCCTCCCTCAAGCGCGGCATGAACCACTTCGTCCTCGTCGTCTACCGCAACCTCGTCGCCACCGTCGTCATGGCCCCCTTCGCCCTCCTCTTCGAGAGGTACGTACGTTGGTCGTACTACCTGTATGGCCCCCTATCGCTCTTGGTTCTTTTTCTCGTAATGAAGTCATCGTTGCTAGTAGATATGGTGACCAGGCTTATCATCAATTTCATTGCAGGCGAGTGAGGCCCAAGATGACGCCGCTCATCTTCCTCAAGATCATGGGGCTCGCCGTGCTCGAGTATGCATGTATTCATTTTAATTTTATTTTTGCTTCTTGCAACAAATAAGCTGCAGTGAACAGTACAAAAGAAAATCTGCTGTTCCACTAACGACGTGCATATAATTAATCCGTTTGATCAGGCCTGTGCTCGACCAGAACATGTACTACCTCGGCGCGAAGCTGACCTCCGCGACCTTCGCCTCGGCCCTGGTCAACATCCTCCCCGCCATCACGTTCCTGCTGGCCCTCGCCCTGAGGATGGAGAGGCTGAGGCTCCGGAGCCTCCGCAGCCAGGCCAAGGTGGTCGGCACGGTCTGCACCGTCGCCGGCGCCGTGCTGATGATCCTCTACCACGGCCCGGTGGTGCCGTTCCCGTGGTCCGCGGGTCGTCACCACCACGTCGCTGCGGCGGCGGCGGCGGCGGTAGAGAGCCAGAGCAGCGCCTCCTGGCTCAACGGCATCTGCATGATCATCGGCAGCTGCCTGTGCTGGTCCGGCTTCTTCATCCTCCAGGTACGGAGTATACGAGTATACATGCAGTGCGTATTTATTAAGGAGAGGCAGCAGGCGCTTACCTGTGTGAATGAAATGAATGTGATTACATGTTCGTACGTTCCGTGCAGTCGAACACGCTGCAGAGCTACCCTGCGGAGCTGACGCTGACGACGCTGATCTGCTTCCTGGGCTCGGTGCTGACCGGCGGCGTGGCGCTCGTGGCGGAGCGCCGCGACATGAGCGCCTGGGTCATTGGCTTCGACACCCGCCTCTTCACCGCCGTCTACTCCGTAATCAATCCTTAATTACCTAACGAGCCGCCGTACACCAATCTTTTTCTTTCGTCAAAAATGACGATAGATTCCATGCACACGAGCTGCTACGTACTGCTAGCAGGTAGCAGCTAAACTAAACTGCTGATCCGGCGGCGGTTCCAGGGGATCGTGTGCTCCGGCGTGGCCTTCTACGTGCAGGGGATCGTGACGCAGGCGCGCGGGCCGGTGTTCGTGACGGCGTTCCAGCCCCTGTGCATGATCATCACCACGGTTCTTGGCTCCACCATACTGAAAGAGGAGACCACCCTGGGAAGGTAACCTATTGTGTTAATGCGAGTTTGTTTACTCACACGCAAGCAGCTACGAGCTAGTAGACTGATCGATCGATAGACTGACTTGTCGAGCACTTGCCTCCTGTTCCAGCGTGATTGGCGCGGCGATCATAGTGGTGGGGCTCTACTGCCTCATCTGGGGCAAGAGCAAGGACCACCTCGGCAGCAACGGCGGCAAGCCCGGCGCCGCGGCCGTCGCCGAGCTGCCCCTGACCTCGTCGGCTCCTGCTTGGTCCAACGGCAAGCAAGCTCTGGCCGTCGTCGAGACGACACCGCCTTCGTCTTTGCCCAACAAGTGCGTTCACTGACGCGGATCGGAGCTCCATGCATGCATGATGATGCGGACCGTACACCACCGCACACTAGTAGTAGTGCATTGCCAGTGACTGTAGTAAGCCGCCGGCCGTGTATGATCATGCATGCATATATACCGATGTCCCATGCATGCATCGTTGCGTTTAACACTCTCGAGTTTTTGATAACGTACTTGCGTGTGTGCTGTGTGCCACTGCCACCACAACTAATAGTCTAATACTACTACGAAAATTAAGCTTTGTTTAGTTTGTGCAAGGAAAGAAGAGAATTAATTACTACTATTCGAGTCGATCTACACTTGCATTGTCTGCATGCATTTGATTCCCATCAGCGCGATCTGCTGTCCAGTTGATATCACTAGCAGGCCGCCCCGTTCCATCCAGGATCCGATCGCACATCCAAAGCGGCCCCGGGCGCTGCCGCCGCCTACCGTCCTTTCGAATCTGCAGCGTACAACTCCACCATGCAGCTTTGCTGCCGCCATCTGATCTGATGATCACCGCTACGCGCCTACGCGCATAATACATGGCTTTATGCCTTAGTGCCTGATGACGCTGATCGAACAAATCCGGCTTGCTTCTGTTGTAATACTAGAGAAATAAGTGACATGCTTCCATCATATTTAAATATATTAAATATTTTAATTCCGAATAAAACAAGCATATAACTCAGACAAATGCCATATGTAATTATTGCAGCAATGAACAGTAGCAATTCTAGAACATGTAAACATGTAAAATAGCTACTCAGATTCATTTCATAATTAAACATGGCTTGCAGTCTCAAAATAGCGGGTTGTTGTAATAAACAGCCCTCCAACGCTAATAGTTGATCAGAGATCCTCGACTAACGTGACAACCCTATCTTACCAAATCAGGGTTTTAGATCAGATGCAATAAGCCTAATAATCAAATATAAAAACTAATAGTAAGGAGCTGTGTACTAAATAAAATAACAGAATTTAACACCGGTAAACAGCCTCAACAAAGAGAGATTTAATTAGGCACAAATAATATCAATGCTGAAAATAATAATACACTAAAACCCAGACTGTCACGTTGTCTCACTACACCGCTATCATCATCGAGCACACAAATCCGCCCACAACAGTGCAATCACACCCAAGTATTTAATACTAGCAGATTGCACAAAATTAAACAGTAAATAAAATGAGGCAACGAATAACTCACAGCACGTAGATTGTCTACGTGGGAAGACCATCTCAGCGAACACAAGGTTCTGTCCCAGAAAACCAATTCCGCCGCCCACGTCCGGGCCTGCACGGCGGGAGGTTGACGGAGATACTAGAGCCGCTGCCGGAACCGAGGGAGATGTCCACGGCACCAGCCCGAGAAGATGAACACCGCGCAGCAGGGAGCCCAAACACCAGGCCACAGTGGACAACAATCAGAACATACAGAGCACCTCACAGGTGCACTGGTGAGACAACGGAGCGCAGGAGAACCTCGCTACGCACAAGCAGGGCCACCTCCACCTTCTACCAGCAGGATTAACTCCAGAACACCAAGAATCGAAGGAATCGATCCAAACCGTGACTGGAACCGAGAGGAAGAATAGGAACAGAGAGTTGGGATTTCTTCGCGAGCTCAAGCGCAGGGAGAAAGACTCCATATTTCAAGAGCCGAACTGGAGGAGGTTGGGCAACGGGCGGCATCAATTTCGGCCAGAGCCAAACTGCTCTCCTGAGCGCCGCCACCCGCACGGCCTCCTCTCCTACTCGTGTCCTGTGGCATGGCATTAGTCGTGCCCTAGGAAGTGCTAGCCGGTGGGCTAGCTCGGCCAAAAAGCCTGGTAGCGGCCCACCCGGCTGGCCTCCCATTTCCTTTTTTTTAATAAAGTGAAAATCTCTTAAATGGACAGCAATCCCCACCATTTTCACTCTTATTTTCTGATCAATGTCATTGAGCTCCCGTACTGTTTATATACTACTTTTCGGCAGAGGTACTTGTTAGGTTTGAACCAAAGCCTATCCCAGTGTACTCCAACCCTGCACGAGTAAGCGGAGGACTACGCCTTGATCCACAAACCCTAGTGTGAGAATCTTCGCACAAAAGGCACATAGTACTAGGCAGATTATCTGCTTCTCTTACGGGGCAGGGCGTTACGGTCATGCCCTTTAATATCTATTCATGAGCTCACTAGAGAGAAAACCCCATTCTCTCCTGGACTGTGACCCCACAGTCAGCTCATATAGGTGAAATCGTTAAGGAAATTCTGTAGGACAATTTCCCTGCTTATAGCATTGACTTCATTAAGAGCATATCGCTCAACCTGCCATACAGTCAGAGCACAGCAGCTCATGAGACTCTTTATCTTTTGTGCTCTTGGTTCCACAGTGCCTCGTTTCCTGGAGCCTGGATCTCGGGATCTCCGGTCACACAGGACAGTTATCCGCAGTTGAAACCGCTAACAGGGTACGAGTCCCATTCCCATGCACGCTGCTTGGATTGGCTTTTGAGCCAGCCCTTTGGTGAAAGGATCAGCAAGGTTCCTTTCAGACTTGATGTAATCTACGGTTATTACACCTGTCTCTCTAGCATGCCGACATTAATCAAGTCGTCTTCTAATATGCCTCGAGGATTTTTTGTTGTCCTTTCTACTGTTCACTTTCAGCAACACAGAAGTGTTGTCACAGTATACTAGGACAGCTGGTATCGGCTTTGCTAGCATTGGAAGGTCTGACAATAGGTCTCTCAACCATTCAGCCTCCAATGCTGCTGAATCAAGTGCAACTAATTCAGCCTCCTTGGTGGAACGTGTCGACACTGATTGTTTAGACGATCTCCATGACACGGCCCCACCAGCTAAAGTGAACACATAGCCACTTGTAGACTTCATTTGATCCGAGTCAGAGATCCAGTTTGCATCACTGAATCCTTCAAGTACTGACGGAAATCCGGTATATTTAATACCAAGATTCATCGCTCCCTTCAAATACCGAAGCACTCTGTACAAGGCTACCCAGTGTCTATCTCCTGGACTGGCCGAATAACGAGCCAGTCTGCATACTACATATGAGATATCTGGTCTAGTTGCACTGCTCAGGTACATGAGAGATCCGATGATCTGCGAATATAGTAGCTGGTTCACAGGCTCGCCTTCATATTTACTGAGCGTGTAGGATGGATCATAGGGCGTGGTGACTGGTTTACAGTCCATATGTCCAAAGCGAGTCAGAACCTTTTCCACATAATGGGATTGTGACAAAGTAATCCCATCCTCACCCTTTATCAGCTTGATGTTCAGTATAACATCAGCTTCACCCAAGTCCTTCATATCAAAGTTCTGGGAGAGGAATAGTTTTGTCTCCATGATAGCCTCCAAATCGGTCCCAAATATCAATATGTCATCAACGTATAAACACATGATGACACCTTTGCCCCCAGAGAAGCGATAATACACACACTTGTCGGCTTCGTTTACACAAAACCCGACAGTGGTCAGAGTATTATTAAACTTCTCATGCCATTGTCTGGGAGCTTGTTTAAGACCGTATAAGGATTTAATCAAGCGACACACTTTGCTCTCTTGTCCTTTAACCACAGATCCTTCTGGTTGCTGCATATAAATTTCCTCTTCCAGCTCTCCATTTAGGAATGCTGTCTTTACGTCCATTTGATGAACAAGAAGTTTATAAGCAGCTGCCAGAGCTAAAAGCACACGAATTGTGGGCAATCGAGCCACCGAAGAATAAGTATCAAAATAATCCTCCTCTTTCTTTTGAGTAAAACCCTTAGCCACAAGACGGGCCTTGTACTTTTCAATAGTACCATCGGGTCTCCTCTTCCTCCTAAAGATCCATTTGCAGCCCACAGGCTTGCAACCAGCTGGGAGATCAGTTATCTCCCAAGTTCCGTTCGAGATGATTGAATCCATCTCGCTACGGACAGCCTCCCTCCAGTACTCTGCATCCGGAGATGTATATGCCTCTGTGAGGGAGCGTGGTTCTTCATCCACTAGATAAATAATATAATCATCACCCAGAGACTTTTCAGTCCTTTGTCTCTTACTCCTCCTTAACTCCAAATCTGGAGTCTGGTCATGGACACTCGAGGGCAGAGAATATGTCCGAGATGGACCATCTGGGGCTACTACTTCCTTATCCCGCATAGGGAAGATGCTCTCAAAGAATGTCACATCCCGAGACTCCATTATTACATTTACAGCGATTTCGCTTGTCTCGGAATGGACCACTAGAAATCTATAAGCTGCACTGTTATGTGCATAACCCAGGAAGACACAGTCTACGGTCTTAGGGCCTAGCTTTCTCTTCTTCGGCAACGGGACATTCACCTTTGCAAGGCAGCCCCAAGTTCGAAGATGCGAAAGATCTGGCTTCCTTCCTTTAAATCCTTCATAGGGCGTGGCCTCACGGTTGCGAGGCGGCACCCTGTTCAGGACATAGCACACCGTGAGTACTGCCTCGCCCCACCAGATGTCAGGCATCCCCGAACTTTGCAACAAAGCATTAGCTAAGTCACACACCGTTCGGTTCTTCCTTTCAGCTACCCCATTTGACTGAGGTGAATATGGAGCAGTGGTTTCATGAATGATTCCACACTCTTTGCAGTACTCATCAAAAAGGTTGGAAAGGTATTCACCTCCTCTATCAGACCGGAGCCTTTTAATTTTCTTGTCTAACTGGTTTTCAACTTCAGTCTTATAGATCTTAAAGTGTTCTAGTGCCTCATCTTTAGTTCTGAGTAAGTAAATATAACAGAACCTGGTAGCATCATCTATCAAGGTAAGAAAGTATCTTTTACCGCCTTTTGTGATTATACCATTCATCTCACAGATATCTGAGTGAATTAGTTCTAAAGGAGTGGTACTTCTGCCTTCAACCGTATGAAACAGTTTTCTAGGCTGCTTAGCTTGCACACAAGTACCACATTTTACACCTTTAACATGTTTATATTCAGGAATTAAAGACATGTCACTTAATCTCTTAATGGCCTCAAAATTCACATGACACAAACGGGAATGCCATATATTATTAATGGAATCATTATTACAGACCACATTAACATGGTAAGAAGAATGATTGTTCAAAACAGAAAGACAGAACAAACCGCCTGACTCATATGACTTTCCAACAAAAGTACCAAACTTAGACAGGACCACTTTATTAGACTCAAACACTAATTTGAGACCCTGTCGACATAGCAGCGACACTGAAATGAGGTTCCGGCTCATCGATGGCACATAGAGTACGTCCTTCAGCACGAGCGTCTTTCCTGAAGTTAACTTCAGGTAGACCTGTCCAGTACCTCGAACTGCTGCCGGAACACCATTTCCCATCAAGACTGGTGCGCTGTTGTATCCCTGGAATGAAGAGAACATGGATCGATCAGCACAAATATGAACAGTAGCACCAGAATCCATCCACCAGTCATCTGATGGACTTGCCATAAAGGCCTGAGGTGCATACCCTGGGGTGGAATTAACCACCACGTTCCCTTCTTTGCGCTGAGGTGGAGGACCTTTTCCCTTCCTAAGTTTGCACCTCCGAGCTGTATGCCCGGAGACTCCACAAACGTAGCAGATAAAGTCCTTCTTTTTCTTCTTCATCTTTTTGGATTTAGGTTGGTTCAGATTCTTCTGTGGAGAGTTCTTCTTCTTCTTCTAGAATTTTCTATCTCCACCCTTCTCAACAATGTGAGCCTGGAGTTGTTGAGATGGCTTGTTACTGGACCTTGCACGCTCTTCCACATTAATCGCAGCTGACAACTCAGTGAGAGTCATTTGCTTCTTCATGTGGCGGCGTGAAGTCACAAAGTCTCGCCAAGAAGGCGGGAGCTTTGCCAGTATTGCATTCACCTGAAAGCTGTCTGGTAGGACGCAGCCATATTGGACCAAGTCCCTAACAAGGAGTTGAATCTCCTGTAGCTGCTCCATAACAGACCTTCCCTCAACCATTTTATAGTTGAGGTAGTTTTCCGTTGTGAATGACTCATTGCCATTGTCAACTTCAGAGAACTCGTTCTCAAGTTCAGTCCATAGACCCTTGGCGGAGGTAAAACCAGAGTACACGTCAAATAAGCGGTTCGACAAGACGTTCAGAAGACGAGACAAGCATGCCTCATTGGCTTCATCCCACTTGGCTTTCTCCGCTAGTGCGGCGGCCTTCGCTGCATCATCAGAATCATCTGATGCAGCCTGGGGAACAGCCGACGTCACTACCCAAAATAATTTTAGGTCAGTGAGCCACATGCGAGTCTTAATCTGCCAGCGTTTAAAGCTTGCGCCGTCGAACGCTTCAGGCTTAATGACATCAGAACTGGAGGCCATAATACGAATTGGTTTTCTGGATTGTCTGGATTGTTGTAATATTAGAGAAATAAGTGACATGCTTCCATCATATTTAAATATATTAAATATTTTAATTCCGAATAAAACAAGCATATAACTCAGACAAATGCCATATGTAATTATTGCAGCAATGAACAGTAGCAATTCTAGAACATGTAAACATGTAAAATAGCTACTCAGATCTATTTCATAATTAAACATGGCTTGCATACGAAGAAGGCAGATTAAACTAATAAACATGATTGTTTATCTTAAAATATTGCTCTCAAAATAGCGGGTTGCTGTAATAAACAGCCCTCCAACGCTAATAGGTGATCAGAGATCCTCGACTAACGTGACAGCCCTATCTTACCAAATCAGGGTTTTAGATCAGATGCAATAAGCCTAATAATCAAATATAAAAACTAATAGTAAGGAGCTGTGTACTAAATAAAATAACAGAATTTAACACCGGTAAACAGCCTCAACAAAGAGAGATTTAATTAGGCACAAATAATATCAATGCTGAAAATGATAATACACTAAAACCCAGACTATCACGTTGTCTCACTACACCGCTATCATCATCGAGCACACAAATCCGCCCACAACAGTGCAATCACACCCAAGTATTTAATACTAGCAGATTGCACAAAATTAAACAGTAAATAAAATGAGGCAACGAATAACTCACAGCACGTAGATTGTCTACGTGGGAAGACCAGCTCAGCGAACACAAGGTTCTGTCCCAGAAAACCAATTCCGCCGCCCACGTCCGGGCCTGCACGGTGGGAGGTTGACGGAGATACTAGAGCCGCTGCCGGAACCGAGGGAGACGTCCACGGCACCAGCCCGAGAAGATGAACACCGTGCAGCAGGGAGCCCAAACACCAGGCCACGGTGGACAACAATCAGAACATACAGAGCACCTCACAGGTGCACTAGTGAGACAACGGAGCGCAGGAGAACCTCGCTGCGCACAAGCAGGGCCACCTCCACCTTTTTCTACCAGCAGGATTAACTCCAGAACACCAAGAATCGAAGGAATCGATCCAAACCGTGACTGGAACCGAGAGGAAGAATAGGAACAGAGAGTTGGGATTTCTTCGCGAGCTCAAGCGCAGGGAGAAAGACTCCATATTTCAAGAGCCGAACTGGAGGAGGTTGGGCAACGGGCGGCATCAATTTCGGCCAGAGCCAAACTGCTCTCCTGAGCGCCGCCACCCGCACGGCCTCCTCTCCTACTCGTGTCCTGTGGCATGGCATTAGTCGTGCCCTAGGAAGTGCTAGCCAGTGGGCTAGCTCGGCCAAAAAGCCTGGTAGCGGCCCACCCGGCTGGCCTCCCATTTCCTTTTTTTTAATAAAGTGAAAATCTCTTAAATGGACAGCAGCTTCCACCAGCTGGCGTTTGCCTCTCGCTCAGCACAAATCCCACTTGGGTGAGGAGCCAAGGGGGAATAGGGCGGCTCCATCCTTATTTTTCTAGGTGTTTTGTTTTTAACTGAGGAGAGCGAAACGGCTCCTGGAGCCTATGCTCCCGCTCCACCAAAACGACCGGATGCAAGCGCTCTCACGGATGTGGGCGCTCTTCTCCCTCTCCTTTCCTTCACACTCATATGGTTCTCCAACCAAACAATGAACGGAACAGCTCTGCTCTATTCAACTCTCTTCAACCAAAGAAAAAAAATAAAACGGTTCCGTTCTGCTTGCCAAACACAGAATGAAATGGCTCAATTCTCAGAAACTAATATGGAGCCATTCCATTCCAGTTGACTCTCCAACCAAATGCACCCTAACACAAACTTTCGTGTATTGTACCAAAATTAAACTCATATTGTTTGAAGTCTCGTGTGTGCTAAAGATTTTGGCCTATTTCTATTGAATTAAAATCAAACAAATTCTAAAGCTCATATATTAAATGTTAGAGTATACTGAAAAGTCTTAGTCTCATATGAAATTTTGAATGAGGATCTGTTGGGTTCAGCTATGAGTTATAGAAAAGTTGTTGTGAGCTAGGCAAATAAAGTTGCCATGAGCTATATATGATCTATAGAAAAAGATGTAACATGTTTGGTTGAAACAATTACAAAGCCTACCCCATCTCTCTATTTCTCTTCAAATAATTGTAAAACGTCTCTCTATTTCTACCCATTTGGAAAAGCACAAAGTCAAAAGCTGAAAGCATGGTACAAGGTGGTGTCAAACTACACGAAGGGCATGTTTGGTTTGACTTTTTTAGGAGCTTTTCTAAGAATCTGATTGTGGAGAGAATCTATCTATGGAGAGAATCTGAGTATCATGAAAATTACGTGCAGAAGAAGATAAAATAGTCCATAAGATTTAGGATGTAGAAAGTGATGGTTTTCTACTATTACTCGGTCAATTTTTTGTTCACGTTAATTTTGAACGATTTTAACTAAAGTGATTTTTATAGAAACGGACTGAAAAGTTAGGCATTTGGTAGTCTACAGCAGTTTCTGGTGGCCACAAGCTGAAAAAAGCTAAAACAAATAGGGCCAAAAGCAAGTGCTTCTAGAAATGAAGCTTCAAGTTCCATCCATTTAATTGGTGTTTTTTACAGCAGAAACACTTTTGAGAAGGTAAATCAAACTCGAGCTAATGACTCCTGTAGATTTGAAAGGTATTTAGGTAAACTAAGCCAAATTTTGATCTAGAAAAATACCAAAAGATTGACACACATGTGCTGGTGTGATATGTCCACAAATGTATGCACAATAACATATTGATCATACGAGTAATAATCAAATCAACAGTATTTTACCATAGGGCTGGGTTGATGCCATATAGCATTGGGGGCACCATTCTCACTAATCAACATAGTGAACTATTTGGTGTAGCTCATCATGCCATCACACTTGATGCAGTATAGAATGGAAGCCATGTAGTTGTTCTAATCTTATGTCAAGTACTATGAAGGGACCTTGACGTCTAAGAGTGTGGGTGTGAATTTAAAAACTTAAAAAACTTTTAACTATGGCCTCTAATTTCGATCTAGCCAAAACATATGCAATAAGTAAACCATCTAATTGTGCAACTAATGTTTTAATAGGTGTTTTAGTATCCCTATCGCGGAAGGGTTGTACAACCTAGTCCCAACACTATCAATAAGCCTATCGACTGAGCTGGGAGGTAAAGCAGACAACTTAAATACACAAAGTAAATGTAGAAGCTTAATTGAAATATAGATGTAACCACTCATATCACAATGTCCCATCTATCTGGGACATTATTTTTATGAGTATTATATCAATCCTATTAAAATCTTAAGCCAAGATACCACAATTTGCTCGGGCCAGCATATCACAATGTCCCATCTATCTGGGACCCACTAGTTGTTTGTGTCTCATTTGACATTATAGGTAGGAATAGTTAACCCAGTATGAACCACTGCTCATGAACAACATAGAAATATTTTATGTTCCTCTAGCACTCAAAATTATATTCGTGTTTTTATTTTCTAAATATTTAGATTTTGGATTATATTCCTTCTTCCTTTTATTTTCTAATTCCTATGGATATAAAATCCAAAAGTCCTCCATCCAAACTCTAATTTTGGTCGTTCTTATTTCTAAGTTCCTGTCAAATTATCCTCTACTCAACCATGTCTACCCCTAAGCATGGTTCATATTTTAGAAAACTTCAAAAAAATATGCTTGCCTCATGTGTTGTCTATAATTCTCTATCTAAACTCCGATTCAGATGATTCTATCACCACTATTCTCATGACCATGAACTCTACCATACTAAGTCATGTGCACCCCCACCTATAAATACACCCTAAGGGCTATCCTCTTCCTCGCCACAAACTTAACACTCTGAGCTGATCCAAACTCCATCACACTCAATTACTC
Organism: Zea luxurians; assembly: GCA_029449295.1. NCBI lineage: Eukaryota > Viridiplantae > Streptophyta > Magnoliopsida > Poales > Poaceae > Zea > Zea luxurians. The sequence continues at coordinate 79,664,116 of JAOPSE010000005.1, forward strand.
TGCTCTATCAACTACACTTCTAGTGTTGGTTCACCTCTGATATACCGTTTGCCCTTTGTGTAAACATCTCTGCCCCGTTAACACAAATTCTACTCGAAACTCTATGTGTACATCCATCACTATTCTTGACCACTATAATGATTATTTGTTGATATACTCGCTGGTTTGTGTGTTTGTCTGTTCGTGCTATTCCACAAAGGCCAGTTCTGTAAGTCTATGCCAGACGGTTAAGTCAGAAGCTAGTTCCGTGAGCTCTCACCCTTTCATCGGTTAAAGCAATGAAAAGCTCACTAAATCCATTTAATGCATAAATTACCTATTTTTCAAACACAATCACTTATCTCATTTTACAAAAGCATTATATTATTTTGCTGCTAAGAGACATAATGATTTGACCACCCAACCTTGGAAAATTCTTGTGAAACATCCGTAAACTCTTTACTATTTGTTTTACAAAGTGATTGGAGAAAAGGTGTGGGTTTTGCAAAATAAACTTGATTTTCAAAAATAAAGTGAATGGTTATCACTGTCACTACCACGATCGAGATGGTTGGGACACCCCAGTCGTGGGTGGGCCAAAAAAGCTTGGCTTAGCCAGGATATGTGTGAGCAAGGTGGAGTACTGTTTTGTCTCACATAAGAACTGATTCATCATTATTTCATACCTAAACTCTTAAAAGTACAACCACTCAAGACTGTACGGGTAGTCACTCGATCAATCCTGCATGAGCTAAACCCTAGTGTTATCAGTGGCTAGGGAGTACTAGGAGGAAAAATAAGGGGAACATTATCATCCTAGTTTGGGCGAGAAGGTGACCTTATCCCTCTTGGTATAACTGCCAAGGTAAAGCCATGTAGGGAAGGATGAAGTTTTAGTAATGGGGTCTTATGGCATTGTGATTGCAGAAACCAAACTAGTGGGTAAAGTGTACATCTCTGAACAGAGTTAAAAACCTATCCGAATAATCCATATCCACTAGTATGGATGAGTTATGGTTTGGTTCTAACAATTAGTGTTTTTGTTTTTAAAATATTTTTGAAAATGGTTTTTGAAGGGTTTAGTGGTTGAGCCATGAGATGTAGTGGATCCAGTAGCTGCTTTTGGTTTTGAAAATGAAAAGCGGTGGCAAACTGCTGAGATTCCTTGATGTTTTAGTTCAGGGGATTTGATTTGAAAATAGAAAACTTTTTACTCCCTTGGGAGAGGATGCGCTTTCGAAAAGATAAAATGTTTTACAAAATAGCCATGCATAAAAAGTGATTTTTTGCTAAATACTTTGAGCTCCACTAACTCAATGCATGTATTCTTGAATCCCCATTCTGTGAGTGAAGGTACGCTACTGAGTACATAAGTGCTCGCCCTTGCTTATTGTTGTTTTTCAGAGAAGTAGTTCGTTGATCGTGTAAGAGTTACGCTTGCTTCCCAACCGTGCATGTGGTAATTGGACCACTGATTTGCTTCGCTACATTTATTGGACTGCTCAAGTCCTACTCTGATGATATATCACATGTTGTGGACCAACTCTCAATGTTGATCAACACTTGTATAAGTTTATCTCACTTAAGTAGATCTAGAACTATTTGATGTATAAATATGTATACTAACCTCCTAGGACTAGTATTTCAATCATATTTGAGTCCTAAAAGATAGGTTTGCTTCATGATATGATCTTGCAAGACTTACAACCCCTCCCAGTATAACCAATACAACGACACATGCAAAGGGAAAAGAGTTGTCTAATGCCTTACTTCTAATCACTTGACTATAATCTGAGAAAGCACTAATAGAAGTAGTCTAACTAACCTAAGCACCTTATAAAGGACCTACACTAATCATGGTGTAATTCTATTGGCACTTAGGTGTCTAGAGCTATTGTGTATTAGTCTCAACTAACTTTATATCTTCCTTTGCTCCCACACCTCTCAAATGGTCGATTGGGTGACATATACAACCTCCAAGTCCAAAACTAGCTATTAAAAGTGACAAAAATTTTACATACTCATTGGACAACTTTGGTACAGTCATTGAATATGTTGGTGCCACCCATGTTAGCTAGCCATTGAAACTAGCCATTATTAACCATTTAAGTAAAGGCATTCGGTGCTTTGAGTCGTTATACAAGACACATTTAGTGTATTATAACTCTTCTCGAGTTGCTATGCAACCTCTTTGAGTACCCTATCTAGTGGCATACTAGACACGTCCAGTGCCTTGTGAATCTCCTTAAACACAATGTAAACCTCTCTAATTGTCATATCTAGTGCAAAGTCCGATGCACACCTGTGTGTTTGGTGTACTCTATCTAAATAGCACTTCTTCAATACATTAACACTCCAATCTGGTGCTTCTCCTGACACTTCAGTACTGCTAAGTGTTATGTTTTTCTTTGTTTCTTTGTATGTGTTTGTCTAGGATTCTTCTATCTTATGAATGGACTCTTTCATGATCTCATATTCATTAAAATGCAAATAATTAGAAACCGGCGTCATAATGTTTTGAACCTCATAACCTTATGTTATAGTTGCTAAGTACAAAAGTACACATGCTTATTTATTTCGAATAATTTGGACAAAAATCCTGGATGGGTACCATATAGTGGAGCTAGTGAGTTTTCTAGAGACTTCTTTAAGTGCTAAGGCGTTGTCACACTCATTTTAAGGACAAAACTGAGTGCTCACTATACACGTGACATGATCAAAATCACATGCATGGCCTTGTCATACGACAAATTATATCAAAGACATAATGCCTCATTAATAGTGAATAATAGTATTATTGTATAATCAATTTTATAATAAATCCACCAATAGACATCCTTGCAGCTGGCTGGTTGAACACGAGCCTAAAACTCATCGTAGTCCTAGAACTACTATGTCTAGGACACTTGTTCTTCTCCTTTTGAGTAGTAAAAGTACATGAGATTGGGTGGAAAAGGCAAGGGTGAGTACTTTCACACTCATCAAGTGTTCCACTTTGGGATAAGTGGACTGCTATATGGTAGGCTAGCTTGTGTGGTTAGTTTTAGTTGGTAAGGTTTTAATTTGATAATAAAAAGCAAGCTCATACCCTTTTAGATATAACATTTATGCTTTGTGAACAATAGTTATCGACTAGTAACTATAAACATTCATTGCATATCACAGTGAACCATTTACCACATCTCATGGTGAACCCTTTTTAAACCAGCATGAGCATCCACCCTGACCTTTTGCCTTTGTAAACACTAATTTGTGAGGAGGCCAAGGTAACTCTTAACTGTGAGCATGGCTAACTAATTCAGATTTACACTCTATAGAGGTTGTACAGCATTACTCACAAAGTCATGTTACCCATTTGTGAGGGTTTGCAAGGCCCTTCACCTCTTCTGAGGAAGTATGGTAGGGATCACTATGAGACCTTTACAAAGGGTATCGTATGCATATTAGTACCATTCCAAAATATTTGGGAGCCATCTTCCATAACTCTCACCCCTACCTTGAAACTAAACAATCCATGGGCATCAGCCACAATACCTAGCCAAGCATAGGTGCCGCCTAGGAACCTTCTCCTGTCCTCGTCTACCATGACTAAAGCCCACACAGGTTTCCCTAACTACTTGGTCAAGACTAGATCTCATATAGTCCTTTTTGTTGTACTATTTCTCAGGTGGTCGCTCGACGAACCAGTCCTTAGGGTGAAGCACTTGAGCAATACTTAAACCATGCTCAACTTCCCATTTTCCATGTTGCTAAAAGCACATCTATAAATCTTGTTTCATAAACATTCAAACCACTTTCCATTTGGTATAGTAGAGCACTAGCAATTATCTACTAAAAAAATTTCCGAAATCCTCGTGTTAACAAGGACATGTGATCAATACTAAGGCAATATTATTAGGAGCAATACTTAGCCAAAAACAATAATTAACATTTAATGTAATAGGATATAGGATCATGGAATACTTGCCTTATTCAGGGTTCTTGGGGTCCTTAGAAGTGGGCCCCTCGATGCAGTTACAGATCTCTAAGTCTACTCACATTCACACAACAAATATGGGTAAGAATAAGAAATAATACAACACACATGAAAACATGGCATACAATATTTTTAGAATTATTTTTTCAAGAACATAATTTAATAGAGACCAAAATCAATTGATTGAGTTAAAAATGAATTTTCTATTGATTTTTAATTCATTTTTAAGTAGTTAGGGTTATTTTCTAATTATTCATAAAGCTTAGGGTCTAAGAAGTATATTTCTAGTCCCTAGAAACAACTAGTACAGACTGTGGGTTATTTTCTACTCAATAGAGGGTCACTTATGCAAAAGTCACACTGCATGCTGACAGGTATGTGGGGATCTCTAGCTGTTGGATATTACTAGGCAGTGTAGATTAGAACTAAGGGTGTGTGGGTGACTGGAGCATGGCAATGTTCATCCTCCGTGACGACGAACTCGTCGATGATGCTAGACTAAGCACTATAGGGTTTGACTGGTGCCATAGCTCACCGCCAAGCCATTGTCAGCCACATCGAATTCAATGGGTACAAAATCAAGGCAAAGGGTGGTCTAAGAGTGCTTGGACAACAGCGAGGGTGTTTGCAGTGACCAAGCAAACTTTGGTGAGCGATTCACTACTACTTAGGACGTGATCTAGTGAATGGTGTGTGTGATGGGTTTGGTACCTACTTGTGTACCACCTGGTATCGAGTAGAGGAACATGGAATGGTCTGAAACTTCTAAAACTCCTATCATCTAATGTCTTGAGTGGCAAAACTTTTGAAACTCCTATCATAAAGTATCTTGAGTGGCAAAACATACCCACACCCCACATCACATCATGTTGGGTTAGCACAACCACGAATCGATGGTGAAGGCACGCTCGCATGTATGTCACATCCTCATCCTCTCTCAACTTCTCAGTATAGATGTATAGTTGTTGACAGCCGTTATTTCACGAATTCAAACATCAACTATCCATAGGATGAGAAAGACTCTATGAATAAAGTCATAACTTTGCTACAAAGTGACTTCCACAAGTAGTATTTGGAGTATTTGGATGTAGTTTAGGAAATCAAGCAAAAGGATTGAAAATGGAGAAGTTTTGAGGTGAAAGTGGCTAAGCTGACCATTCTATGGTCACCCGACCACCCAACAAAGCCAGAAACACTCCTCCTTTGTCCTACTAGTTTGCCACGATGCACTCAACAAAACTTAGAGGTGTAGCCACATGGATGATACGTCTTTAATCCAAAAGAAATCCATGTCATCAATCAAAGGCATATTCTCACCCAAGGGCTAATGAGAAAACACAAATATCCATCCAATGCTTGTGAAAGAAACACAAATCAGTTGTCAAATCGACCTCAAACCAACTATCTGATGGTAGATTGAGGGAGTAGGGAGGGCGCCCGACCTATGACTTGGTCGTCTAGCCTTGCCACATGTACCCCTCCAACTATCTTAGCTCCTTTATCAACTTTGCCAGATGTATCCTCTTGGAGCTCACTTGTGGAGAGGAGAAGAAAGTTTGAGTGTAGATACACCCTAGAGATCGTTCTCTCTATATGTTAGTAGATTAGGTAGTTCTTGGGAGTTATAGTTGAGTATGAGCTTTGCCTCAGGAGTTCGATAGTCATATTTCGAAGTCCTTGGGTATAACTCTTCTATACCACATATTATCAAGTTAATTCTAGTTATCTTTGTGTCTTACTTTGAGTACTACTTTCATTTACTTCAAGTATTACATTCAAGTACCATTTTACTTTACCTCTGCTTCTTGGTTATTCTTGCGGTAGTGTAGGAGCGCTTTACTCAAGGCTTAGTATTGTGTTAGTATGTTGTTAATTAGATCTTGTCTAGCTTGCCAGTGTTATAAGCCACATCTAGTCCTAGTCACTAGACGGTTAGCTCTGACCCTCTAATTTAGGATTTGCTTCAATGTTCAAGTTTGCTTGAACACTATTATAACGTGCCATCCTATCCATGCTAGGGATGACAATTTAACCCACAAACCCAACGGTGTAGGTATGTCTGAAGATTTTTGTCCTATGGGTACATTTGAACCCAACTCGAAGTTTCAAGGATGTGGGTGTGGGTTTCTATTTGAACCCATGGGTGACCCGCACCCAACCCAAAATACGGTTCGTTCTTTATTTTGCGTAAAATGATCAAGATATAATACTAATAATTTTGAATAAGTAACTTGGCTAATGATTCATGAAATGTTTTGTTGCTGCTCAACGTGAGAAGGATTAAAATCCATACATATGAGAGCACCTAGAGGGGGGTGAATAGGTGATCCTGTAGAAACTTAAAACTTATAGCCACAAAAAACTTGGTTAAGTGTTAGTAGGCTAAATAGCGAGCTCTTGTGAACACAAGTATCACAGAAAAGCAACCACAAAAGACACACGAGTTATCCCGTGGTTCGGCCAAGTACAACACTTGCCTACTCCACGTTGTGGCGTCCTAATGGATGAGGGTTGCACTCAACCCCTTTCAAGTGATCCAATGATCAACTTGAATACCACGGTGTTTTTCTTTCTTTACTCTTTCCCGTTTGCGAGGAATCTCCACAACTTGGAGTCTCTCGCCCTTACAATGAGGATCAAAGTGAAAGCACTAGAGTAAGGGAGGGAAGCAACACACACAAATCCACAGCAATACGCACACACACGGCCAAGACTTGAGCTCAAATGAATCGCAACAAGTTCACCACTAGAACAGAGCTCAAATCACTAAGAATATCAATCGAGTGCGCAAAGATGGAGTGTGAGAGATTAAGATTGCTCAAAGTATGCTTGGTGTACTCCTCCATGCGCCTAGGGGTCCCTTTTATAGCCCCAAGGCAGCTAGGAGCCGTTGGAAGCAATCCAGGAAGGCAATTCTTGCCTTCTGTCGGGTGGCGCACCGGACAGTCCGGTGCACCACCGGACATCCACTGTTCACTGTCCGATGCAGATTGCTTTCCTGATTTAGCGCATCCGACCATTGAAGATTTGGAGCTGTTGGCACACGGGACACTGTCCGGTGCACACCGGACAGTCTGGTGCTCCCATCTGACCGTTGGCTCGGCCACGCGTCACACGCGGATTGCGCGGTCGACCGTTGGCGCAGTCAACCGTTAGCTCACCGGACAGTCCGGTGTCTCACCTGACAGTCCGGTGAATTTTAGCCGTACGCTGTTGACTGTTTCCCGAGAGCGACGACTTCGTCGCAGACGACTCATCGGATAGTCCAGTGCACCATCGGACAGTCCGGTGATTTATAGTCGTACGCCGCTGTCGAGACCCGAGAGTAGGCTGTTCATCGGGACTGGTCCTGGCACACCGGACACTGTCCGGTGCACCCAGACCGAGCAGCCTTTTGGCTGTACATAGCCAACTTTTCTCCAAAACGATTTCTCCTATTTCTAGCACTTAGACATAATACATTAGTCTTCAAAACAATGTACTAAGTCTAGAAACATACCTTTAATCTTGATTTGCACTTCTTGAGTCTTTGGCACGAATATCACTCAATGCATTTGTATTGAGCACTTAATCACCAAAATCTTATAGAAATGGCCCAAGAGCACATTTCCCTTTCAATCTCCCCCTTTTTGGTGATTTATGCCAACACAACGAAAAGCAACTAGAAGAAGTGCAACATCAATGCAAATGAAAACAAAAATTTGTTTTTGATTCAGATTTGGCATATTTGGATCATTCTTTGCCACCACTTGGTTTGTTTTTGCAAATCAAACTCAGTTTCCTATCTCTAAGTCAAATTCACTTGTTGAGGCATAGAGAGAAGTATTCCAAGAGAAATTGTTCAAAGATTCAAAAACTCCCCCTTTTTCCCATAATCAAATAATCTCCCCACAAGAGACCAACTTTTAACAATAAGAGACAACAAGAGTATTTTGACAAAACAAAAGCTCTAACTCTACTATTTTCAAAATTCTCAAGTGGTAGCTGATCCATTTCTTGCTTTTGGCCTTAATTTCTCCCCCTTTGGCATTAAGCACCAAAACGGGATCATTATTGGCCCTTAAACCCCATTGCCTCACCAAAATCTTCAATTAAGAGTAAAAAGGCAATAAGAGCACGGAGATGAACTTGGAGTAAATTACCCTCTCATCGGAGTGCAGTGGAAGTCTTGCATGGTCCAAGTTTACCTTTTTCCCTTTCAATCACCTTTGAGACTAAATAAGAGAACTCAAGCACACGGTTAGTCTCAAAGGGTCAAGTTGTAGCATTTCTCCCCCTAAATATGTGCACCATTCACACATGGACTTGTGAGGTCCGGGGATTCCTTGCACAACTTGAGCACCATAAATAAGCAATAAAATGCATAAGGGAATGTGATCAAATGCATAAAACACATGTATGCTCTAGATCAATCCAAGTTACTCGAATCTAAGACATTTAGCTCACTACGCAGCTTGCAAAAGGTCTTCTCATCTAGAGGCTTGGTAAAGATATCGGCTAGCTGGTTCTCGGTGCTAACATAAAACACTTCGATATCTCCCTTTTGATGGTGGTCTCTCAAAAAGTGATGCCAGATGTCTATGTGCTTTGTGCGGCTCTGTTCAACAGGATTGTCCACCATGCAGATTGCACTCTCATTGTCACATAGGAGTGGGACTTTGCTCAGATTGTAGCCAAAGTCCCGGAGGGTTTGCCTCATCCAAAGTAGTTGCGCGCAACACTGTCCTGCGGCAACGTACTCGGCCTCAGCGGTGGATAGGGCAACGGAGGTTTGTTTCTTAGAACCCCACAACACCAGGGACCTTCCTAGGAATTGGCACGTCCTTGATGTACTCTTCCTATCAACCTTACATCCAGCATAGTCGGAGTCTGAGTATCCAATCAAGTCAAAGGTAGACCCCTTTGGATACTAGATCCCGAAGCAAGGCGTAGCAACTAAATATCTAAGAATTCGCTTAACGGCCACAAGGTGACACTCCCTTGGGTCGGATTGAAATCTAGCACACATGCATACGCTAAGCATAATATACGGTCGACTAGCACATAAATAAAGTAAAGACCCTATCATAGACCGGTATGCCTTTTGATCAATGGACTTGCCTCCTTTGTTGAGGTCGACATGTCTGTCGGTTCCCATTGGAGTCTTTGCGGGCTTGGCGTCTTTCATCCCAAACCGCTTGAGCAAGTCTTGCGTGTACTTCGTTTGAGAAATGAAGGTGCCGTCCTTGAGTTTCTTCACTTGGAACCCAAGGAAGTAGTTCAACTCGCCCATCATCGACATCTCGAATTTCTGAGTCATCACCCTGCTAAACTCTTCACAAGACTTTTGGTTAGTAGAACCAAATATTATGTCATCGACATAAATTTGGCACACAAATAGACCACCATCACAAGTCTTAGTAAAAAGAGTTGGATCGGCTTTCCCAACCTTGAAAGCATTAGCAATTAAAAAGTCTCTAAGGCATTCATACCATGCTCTTGGGGCTTGCTTAAGTCCATAGAGCGCCTTAGAGAGCTTACACACATGGTCGGGGTACCGTTCGTCCTCAAAGCCAGGGGGTTGCTCCACGTACACCTCCTCCTTGATTGGCCCGTTGAGGAAAGCGCTCTTCACGTCCATTTGGAACAACCTGAAAGAATGGTGAGCGGCATAGGCTAACAAAATACGAATTGACTCTAGCCTAGCCATAGGAGCAAAAGTCTCCTCAAAGTCCAAACCTGTGACTTGGGCATAACCTTTTGCCACAAGTCGAGCCTTGTTCCTTGTCACCACCCCGTGCTCGTCCTGTTTGTTGTGGAACACCCACTTGGTTCCCACAACGTTTTGCTTGGGATGTGGCACCAGTGTCCAAACTTCATTTCGCTTGAAGTTGTTGAGCTCTTCCTGCATGGCCAACACCCAGTCCGGATCTAGCAAGGCCTCTTCTACCCGGTTAGAAGTTCATACGATGTCTTCTTAAGGAGGCGGTGAAGGTAGACCCGGTTTATGGCATGGCAGGCTGTGTTCACAGCTTCCGACCAAAACCGCTCGGGCGTCTTGAATTCTCCAAGCATCGTCCTCGCCATGTCTATAAGCGTCCTGTTCTTCCTCTCTACCACACCATTTTGCTGTGGTGTGTAGGGAGCGGAGAACTCGTGCTTGATTCCTTCCTCCTCAAGGTACTCCTCCACTTGAAGGTTCTTGAACTCGGACCCGTTGTCGCTTCTAATCTTTTTCACCTTGAGCTCAAATTCGTTTTGAGCTCGCCTTAGAAAGCGCTTGAGGATCCCTTGGGTTTCTGATTTATCCTGCAAAAAGAATACCCAAGTGAAGCGGGAAAAATCATCAACAATAACAAGACCATACTTACTTCCCCCGATGCTAAGGTAGGCGACGGGTCCGAAGAGGTCCATGTGCAGTAGCTCCAGAGGTCTTGATGTGGTCATCTCATTCTTGCTGTGATGAGGATTTCCCACCTGTTTGCCTGCTTGACAAGCTGCACAAGGTCTATCTTTCTCGAAAAACACATTTGTTAGACCTAACACATGTTCTCCCTTTAGAAGTTTGTGAAAGTTCTTCATCCCAACATGTGCTAGATGGCGATGCCACAGCCAGCCCATGCTAGTCTTAGCGATTAAGCATGCATCTAGACCGGCCTCCTCCTTCGAAAAATCAACTAAATAGAGTTTGCCGTCTAGTACACCCTTAAAAGCTAATGAACCATCACTCCTCCTAAAGACAGACACATCTACATTTGTAAATAAGCAATTGTAACCCATGTTACATAATTGACTAACAGACAACAAATTATACCCGAGCGATTCAACTAAAAACACATTAGATATGGAATGCTCGGATGAAATAGCTATTTTTCCTAGTCCTTTAACCTTGCCTTGATTCCCGTCACCGAATATCATTGAGTCTTGGGAATCTTTGTTATTGATGTAGGAGGTGAACATCTTCTTCTCCCCCGTCATGTGGTTTGTGCATCCGCTGTCGATAATCCAGCTTGAGCCCCCAGATGCATAAACCTGCAAGGCAAATTAGGCTTGGGTTTTAGGTACCCAACTCTTGTTGGGTCCTACAAGGTTAGTTATAATAGCCTTAGGGACCCAAATGCAAGTCTTGTCTCCCTTGCATTTGGCCCCCACCTTTTTAGCAATCACTTTTTCATTTTTACATGAAAGAACAATTTAGCATTGCAAGCATGAAAGACAGTGGTAGATCCATTATACACTTTCCTAGGAGCATGAGACACAAAATTCCTCCTAGATCTACCACTAAAGTTTGAACTTGAAGCAATCATGGCATGTGAGTCAAAAGCATTATAACTCCTATTATAATGAACATTTCTAGAATATTTCCTATCATGATACAAGAAAACATGATTCCTTGGAACACTATTAGTCATAGGTGCCTTCCCTTTGTCCTTGGCAGAGATGGGAGCCCTTTGACTTGTTAAGTTCTTGGCTTCCCTTCGAAAGCCAAGCCCATCCTTAATTGAGGGGTGTCTACCAACAGTGTAGGCATCCCTTGCAAATTTTAGTTTATCAAAATCATTTTTGCTAGTCTTAAGTTGGTCATTAAGACTAGCCACTTCATCATTTAATCTAGTAATAGAAATTAAATGTTCACTACAAGCATCAACATTAAAATCCTTACACCTATTACAAATCACAACATGCTCTACACAAGATTTATTTGCTACTTCTAGCTTAGCATTTAAATCATCATTAATATTCCTTAAGCTAGCCACAATCTCATGACAAGTAGATAATTCACATGAAAGCATTTCATTCCTTTTAACTTCTAACGCAAGAGACTTTTGCACACTTACAAATTTATCAAGCTCTTCATATAAAAGATCCTCTTGCTTTTCTAGAAGTCTATTCTTTTCATTTAGAGCATCAATTAATTCATTGATCTTTTCTACTTTTGCTCTATCTAATCCTTTGAATAGGCTAGTGTAATCAATTTCAACATCACTAGAGTCCTCATCACTAGAAGTAGAGTACTTAGGAGTTTCTCTAGTGTTTACCTTCTTTTCCTTTGCCATTAGACAAGTGTGGCATTTGTTGGGGAAGAGCGACGATTTGTTGAAGGCCGTGGCGGCGAGTCCTTCGTCGTCGGAGTCGGACGAAGAACAATCCGAGTCCCACTCTTCGCCGAGGTGTGCCTCGCCTTTCGCCTTCTTGTAGGCCTTCTTCTTTTCCCTCTTCCCGCTTTTCTCTTATTCCTGGTCATTCGTATTGTCGGGACAATTTGCTACAAAATTACCATACTTACCACACTTGAAGCAGGAGCGCTTTCTCTTCGTCTTGCTCTTGTTGGGATGCTCCTTGCGACCCTTTAGCGTCGTCTTGAAGCGCTTGATGATGAGGGCCATTTCTTCCTCGTTAAGCCCAGCCGCCTCAACTTGCGCCACCTTGCTAGGTAGCGCCTCCCTGCTACTTGTTGCTTTGAGAGCAACGGTTTGAGGCTCGTGGATCGGCATTGGGCCATTCAACGCCTCATCAACATATCTCGCCTCCTTGATCATCATTCGCCCGCTTACAAATTTTCCGAATATTTCCTCGGGCGTCATCTGGGTGTACCTAGGATTTTCACGAATAGAGTTAACAAGATGAGGATCAAGGACAGTGAAGGACCTTAGCATAAGCCGGACGACGTCGTGGTCCGTCCATCTCGTGCTTCCATAGCTCCTGATTTTGTTGATCAGGGTCTTGAGCCTGTTGTACGTTTGGGTTGGCTCCTCCCCCCTGATCATTGCAAACCTTCCTAGTTCGCCCTCCACCAACTCCATCTTGGTGATCATGGTGACATCATTCCCCTCATGCGAGATCGTGAGGGTGTCCCAAATCTGCTTGGCGTTATCCAAGCCGCTCACCTTATGGTACTCTTCCCTGCACAAGGATGCTAATAGAACAGTAGTAGCTTGTGCATTTTTGTGAATTTGTTCATTGATAAACATGGGATTATCCGTACTATCAAATTGCATTCCATTCTCTACTATCTCCCATATACTTGGATGAAGAGAGAACAAATGGCTACACATTTTGTGACTCCAAAATCCATAGTCCTCTCCATCAAAATGTGGAGGTTTACCAAGAGGAATGGAAAGCAAATGAGCATTAGAATTATGCAGAATACGAGAATAATCAAAAGAAAAGTTTGAGTTGACCATTTTCTTTTTCTCATCGTAGTCGTCGTCTTTTTGTGAAGAAGAGGACTCGTCGCTGTCGTAGTAGACGATCTTCTTGATATGCCTCTTCTTCTTCCCGTCCTTCTTCTTATGACTCGAGCCAGAGTCAGTATGATTGTCGTCCCTTGGCTCGTTGAAGATGGACTCCTTCTCTTTATCGTTGACCACCATCCCCTTTCCCTTAGGATCCATCTCTTCGGGTGATTAGTCCCTTTGTGAAGAGAACGGCTCTGATACCAATTGAGAGCACCTAGAGGGGGGTGAATAGGTGATCCTGTAGAAACTTAAAACTTATAGCCACAAAAAACTTGGTTAAGTGTTAGTAGGCTAAATAGCGAGCTCTTGTGAACACAAGTATCACAGAAAAGCAACCACAAAAGACACACGAGTTATCCCGTGGTTCGGCCAAGTACAACACTTGCCTACTCCACGTTGTGGCATCCCAATGGACGAGGGTTGCACTCAACCCCTTTCAAGTGATCCAATGATCAACTTGAATACCACGGTGTTCTTCTTTCTTTACTCTTTCCCGTTTGCGAGGAATCTCCACAACTTGGAGTCTCTCGCCCTTACAATGAGGATCAAAGTGAAAGCACTAGAGTAAGGGAGGGAAGCAACACACACAAATCCACAGCAATACGCACACACACGGCCAAGACTTGAGCTCGAATGAATCGCAACAAGTTCACCACTAGAACAGAGCTCAAATCACTAAGAATATCAATCGAGTGCGCAAAGATGGAGTGTGAGAGATTAAGATTGCTCAAAGTATGCTTGGTGTACTCCTCCATGCGCCTAGGGGTCCCTTTTATAGCCCCAAGGCAGCTAGGAGCCGTTGGAATCAATCCAGGAAGGTAATTCTTGCCTTCTGTCGGGTGGCGCACCGGACAGTCCGGTGCACCACCGGACATCCACTGTTCACTGTCCGGTGCAGATTGCTTTCCTGATTTGGCGCAGCCGACCGTTGAAGATTTGGAGCCGTTCGCACACCGGACAGTCCGGTGCCCCCATCTGACCGTTGGCTCGGCCACACGTCACGCGCGGATTGCGCGGTCGACGGTTGGCGCAGTCGACCGTTGGCTCACCGGACAGTCCGGTGTCTCACCTAACAGTCCGGTGAATTTTAGCCGTACGCTGTTGACTGTTTCCCGAGAGCGACGACTTCGTCGCAGACGACTCACCGGACAGTCTGGTGCACCACCGGACAGTCAAGTGAGTTATAGCCGTACGCCGCCGTCGAGACCCGAGAGTAGGCTGTTCATTGGGACTGGTCCTGGCACACCGAACACTATCCGGTGCACCACCGGACAGTCTGGTGCACCTAGACCGAGCAGCCTTTTGGCTGTACATAGCCAACTTTTCTCCAAAACAATTTCTCCTGTTTCTAGCACTTAGACATAATACATTAGTCTTCAAAACAATGTACTAAGTCTAGAAACATACCTTTAATCTTGATTTGCACTTCTTGAGTCTTTGGCACGAATATCACTCAAAGCATTTGTGTTGAGCACTTAATCACCAAAATCTTATAGAAATGGCCCAAGGACACATTTCCCTTTCAACATATAACTCAATTATTGCTAGCACTTAATTGCTTATAGCTGATTTTTTGTTTAAAAGTGTATATTGAGTAAAAACCTACATGTGACCCGAAACCCACCTAAAACCCGATGGGTTTGGATGCGAGTTTGGAATTGCACCCACAGGTGCGATCGTGGCCGACTTTAGCTAGACTTCATGGGTGAGATCGTGGGAGGGGGGCCTCCACCCTATCTGAACTCAGCCCATTGCCATCCCTAATTCATGCATATATAGTTGGTAGCTCTTCATGGTAACAATGAGAGTGCGACCTATGTATCCCGAACCCGTCCTCTAATTGGCCCATAGTTGATAGCTGGATTCTATAGGTGTTCTGTCTATCTACCCCTCAAAACCTTAGAATTTTGCTCAAAGTAAGTTCTTTTCTTATGTTTTCTTATCAATAAGTTAACCATGAATAATCTTTTTGCGGACTAGTAGAAGTATAATTTGGTTCTCTAACGCCTCATTGTCCTTCCATTCAACTTTACCTAGCTACCGGCAATAGAGTCCCTATCTTCTTCCTCATACACCTAGATTTCCTATCATTTGCGTTTACCCCAATCCCTGTCTAATTACTAGTGTGTACATTTATCAACTTTACAATTTAATTTTACTTTGTGTTGGTTAGTTTATCTCTGGTCCTCCACTTCCTTGTGGAAAATACTATGTCTAGAATACTTCCAGTGAAGGATTGCATCGATCTCCATGCACTTGCTGTAATACTCAAAAATGTAAAATTGAAAATACAGTTGATTTACACACACGTTTTGCCTCTATGTAATATAACAGGTGAATCAACACTTCAAAAGTCAATAATTAGCTAGTGACACTTAAATTAATGTCACACCCAAATTTAAGGAACAAAGCCGGGTGCATCTCATACATGCGCCAAAGAAGACAACATATATAATAACAGAGTGTATAGAGA
The DNA here is from genome assembly GCA_029449295.1 of Zea luxurians. Classification (NCBI taxonomy): domain Eukaryota; kingdom Viridiplantae; phylum Streptophyta; class Magnoliopsida; order Poales; family Poaceae; genus Zea; species Zea luxurians. The sequence continues at coordinate 79,679,762 of JAOPSE010000005.1, forward strand.
TAAATGTCACAATAATCAGAGTATTTATTACATAGCGGAAGTATTATAAAATAAAAGATAAATATAACAGGATCTAAAATCTATCCTTGGCGCTAGAAAGCTGACTGGGAGACGCCACCTAGATCAAGTCGAAAGCCTCAGTGTTAGGGGCTCCTCTTCGACCACCTGCTCTTCTCCTGTGGGGGGTGTGAGACAGCAAGAGTGAGCTCACACATGTTCATCGCTCAACAAGTTGTGGGGAATAATGTGGCATGAACTCACCAAAGGTGGGAATTCATGAAGTGTAAGGCTGATCAATGAAGTAAAGGCTGAAGCTGAGCATTGCTATTATAAGTTGGTCAAAATTTTATTAGCAGTTACTAAGTGTAAGTAAATACCGAACCATAATAATAATAAGTAAAAGTAATAATAATATAATCCCAACACAATGAAATGACAAATTAAGTTTAAGTTCCATAGATTAATCATGTGAGTGTCCGAGCCGCTCATGACCGTGAGCATGGCTAGTATACCAGTTTTACACTCTGCAGAGGTTGCACATCTTTACCGACAAGTCGTGTTACCCATTTTCCACGGAGTTGCTCAGACCCCATACACCTCTACCAAGGAAGCGAGGCAGGGTACCACTACGAGGCCTTTACAAAGTTCCACTAGCTTCAGAAAACCCGCTACAGTCTATAGGAAGCTCCAGTGCAGGAATCCCTCGTCTGACCGCCATTGCAGCAAAATCAACCCAAGGACCTCCCTACACTGACCACTCCCATACTGTCCTTGCCCCTTTCAGGTAAGGTAGTCATCCACTAGCTTTCCTAGTTAATCAGCCAAGGGCGTCCTATTAAACCCTTATGGTAGCACTGTTTTCCCGGGTGGTTCTCCATGTTCCCATTAACATAATGATCTTATCATGAACAGTAAATAATGAACAGATAATAAAAAGTATAAAAATGAGTGATGAATATCTTTATACCCAAAGCCACATAAAGCAATAACATGTATTACTCAAAAATTTAGTAGTAAAACCAGTGGTGAAACAAGGTATAAAGATAGTCAAAATCTAGGGTATCCTATTGGGTCCCACCAAAATTAACCTATGCAGATCATTATGATTAATAAGAACATGAATGGGTAAAAGAAGTGATCAAGGGCACAACTTGCCTTCTACGAGCTCCTGCTCAGCAGTCTCTACCAGCTGAACCTCAGGATCCTCTATTGCTTGCTCGTCTACTTGCATCAACATAATACATACATAGTATAGCAAAAAATAATATCACACCAAATATGTAAATGAAATACACAATAATAATCTAGACATTAAAATGAGATCATAGGAACTGGAATCATTAAATTGGAGTTTTGGATTTTAAGTTATGAATTTTCCAAGGTTTTATGTATGTAATACAAGATTAAGTACTAGATAAATTTTAATGTGTCTTTCATGCCAAAACAGAGGCACAAATGGATAAACAATAATGTTACAAAAATTTAGAAACTGAAATGGGTCAATTTGGACTAAAAATGGATTTTCTATGAATTAAATAAGTTCTAGGAATTGTTTTATATTAAAAATCCATTTCTAAATTTATTTATTTGATTTTTCTTGAGTTCTAGACTGGGCCTCAATAGTTAAGAAGCGCAGGGGCTATGGTACAAATAATTCTAAGTCTCAGAGAATCCCTCAATGGACGGCGGGTTCTATTTCTGTTTTAGTCAGGGGATCATATGAAAATGCCTACCCGCGAAGGGGTATGTGCCGATCTGGATCGTCTGATTGAAAACCAACGCATCGGATTAGATTGCCGTTTATAAAATAAGTAACTCGCCCCGACCGTCCGATCTACATTCAAGCGCTCCGGTCTAACTGGCCCGAATCGGTACGCCAGATTTAATCGTGGCCGCAGGCGCTCGATCCAACGGTGCACGTCCTTCACCCTCATCCCTTCCACTGCGACGGCGGCACGAGACCCACCCACGGCGGACGCCCACCGGCGAAGTACCATCCAGCGCCCGAGTGCCCGACTACCTAATTCCGATGATGGTACCCCATGCTTGGAGCACCCCAAATCACCCGGTTGAGCACACGCCGGCAATAGAGGCTTAGGGTCCCGTGCCCGCGTGGGTCAGCGCACCGCGGCGGAGGTATTGCTCTGACGAGCGATTGCCAGCGGCAAAACAACTATCGTTAAATAATTCTAGGCGCGAACAGAAGAGAAGGAACAGGATAGACTCAAGACGGGACTCACGACGATCGGAGCGACGAATTTGACCTTCCTCGCTTCCCCGGTGGCAATCCTCTCCGATGGCCGCTCCTCTCGGTTTTCCCACGGTGTTGGTGCTCGGGCGTTGGTGTGCGCAGGCGAATATAGGAGAAAGAGAGAAGTCTACGACGTGCTAGACCTTTTATATCCGAGGCGGGTCGGTTGAGGCGCCCGCGATCTCTCCGCTGGCGGCGAGATTTTGGCGGCGGGTCGTTAGGGGAGGTCGCGACCATGGCGGCGAGGGCGAGGCTCTATGGGTGCGCACATGTGTGAGGCAGCAGGAAGGACCCATACGCCCGTTATGGTGCGCAAGGTAGGGAGGCCGAGTGGGAGCTGCGGCGAGGGCTATGGTGCCCGCAATCACCGGCGTCGTGGGCACAGAGACCCGGTCGCGGCGTTTGACCCGTGTGGGGTCCGGTAGCCAGTCAAACCGAGCGTCGCACGAGGGAATCTGGGTTAAGGGGACCCACACGTCAGAGTCCTGCGTGGTGAAGGGCTGGCGCGGCGCGGATGAAGTGGGCCGCGGAGAAGAAGATGTGATATGGGCCGAGAATGGTTTCCTGGCCCAAGCGACGTTTTTTTTAATCTTTTTCTTTTCTCATTTTTTTATCTTTCCTTTTCAAATTCAAATTCAAAATTTGAGTTTATATTTGTGGAGTTCATACTTAGGTTAAATTTAAATAACCAAATCTAGTTATTTTATATATCTATTTTATCTCATTTGTATAGTATTTCTTCTCTTTTCTCAAATCTCAAATTCTAAATTTCCTTTAGTACTTAAATTCCACTTTTGGGCTTTTTTAATATATTTCTTGTTACATTATTATTATTTTTATGTTGTCACAAAATACACACAACATGAAAACCCAGCATGATGCATATTTTGGTAGCATATATCTTAATAGTTATTTGTTTTTAAATATGGTGTTCGCATGTGATGGTACATAAAGGTCAAACTCACATAAAGAGAAAATGTTTCTCCATTTATATTATTTCTAACAAATTGCAAATTGGGTATTACAATTAATATGTGCATCATGATGAATTTTATTTGATTGTGCATATGTGGATAGTAAAAATAAAGGTGCCATTAACAATATATTAATATATTAATGGACACATGGAATTTAAACTTCAAATTGGAAAGCAAAACTCTAAAAAAGTGTGGAAAAGAGGGAAAAGCATTAGCCATCACCAAATAAATTTCCTAAAAGTATATAAATTCATCTCAGGTCATATTCAAGTGGGTTATTTAATTTGGAGACAAGTTTGCCACAAAATTCGAATTTTAAAACCAAATTTGAGTTTGAATTGGGAAAGGGAGAAAAGAAAATAAAATAGAAAAGGATAAGCATGCCTAACTGGGCCAGGAGAGGGTATTCGGCCCCCTCCCGAATCCCAACCGCGCGGCCCACTAAATCCACCGCCACGGAACACGCGCGCAGCCAACATTGCTCCTGCGAGGGGGGCACTGGCAATTGGGCCCCGCCCATCGGATTCGGCATTGTGCTTGTGTCGTTGTGGGCTGGGTCTCGCTCGTCATCCTGATCGTCGCGGCACTAACGAACAGAGCGAGTCGCGCGGCGGATCTCGCCCACCTTCCGCGCTAGCTGAACTCCACGACTCTGCGACTTGGGGTGACAAAGGCGGATCCACCTTCCACGACCCCGTCCCTCATACTCACCACTATCTGCAACCCCTATCACCGTAGGTAATTTACACCCCGCTAGAAATCTTGGTGAGGAGAGAGCGAGCACCGCGGCTGTCTTCTCGCTGTATCGCGCCTAGACATCACCGTGGGGGCTCGACCGCGGCCGGGGATCCTATACGGCGGTGCACCAGCGCAGCAGGTGCGGAGAAGCGGCCCAATTTCACGTCGGTGTCCAGCTGGGATCGTTGGTTCGCCACTCACCGTGACCAGAGTTTCGTGCGGCGAATTGTGGGGTGAGTAACCGACCATTGTGTCTCCCTGGTATAGAGCACAGTGTAGGACTTCTCAGATTGGAGCTTCGCGCGTGATGTCGGGGATTAGGGCTAACCAGCCATGGCGCCACCGCGGGGAAACAATCTCCGACGACGGAGTTGGGCGGGCGCGGCCGTTGTAGCGCGTGCCGTCGATCCTTCGCTCTACGACCACGATTAGACCGTAGATACCGGTTCGTATAAATGAATCTGGTGCGTCGATCGGCATCTGGACGCGTAGTATCGTGTCGGTGTATTTTAAATTAGGACCATTGATCGACCAATGGGTGGCGCGGTTCCAAGCCCGTCTAACCCCCTTCGCGTTAGGTAATCTGGACCGTCTGGATCTAATCCTGCGGCCCTTGACCCATGGTACCCCTTCGCGGGTGCATTATGTAAAAGAGACCCCACGCAATGTAGGAATCAACCCACAGTCCACCCGAGTCCCTCCTTGAGTCTGTGGAATCTTGCGCCAGCACCCCTGTGCTTTGCAGAAAATGAGGCCCTGTCCAGAGAGTTATAAAATCAGGAAAATGAATTAGAAAATTAGTTTTTAATATAAAAACAATTCCTAGAATTTGTATAATTCATAGAAAATGCATATGAACTCCAAATTGGTCCATTCCAGTTCCTAATTTTTTGTAATATTATTGCCTATCCTTTAATGCCTCTATTTTGGCATGAAAGACAATTTAAAATTTATCTATCATTTAATCTTGTATTAAATACATAAAACCTTGGAAAATTCATATCTTAAAATCTAAAACTCTAAAATTAATGATTTCAGTTCCTATGATCTTATTTTAATGTCTAGATTATTATTGTGTATTTTATTTACATGTTTGGTGTGATGTTAATTTTTGCTATACTATGTATGTGTTGTGTTGATGCGAGTAGACGACCAAACTACTGGAGATCCTAAGGTTCAGCTGGTAAAGACTGCTGAGCAGGAGCTCATTGAAGGCAAGTTGTGCCCTTGATCACTTCCTTTATCCATCTATGTTCTTATTAATCATAATGATCTGCATAGGTTAATTTTGATGGGACCCAATAGGTTACCCTAGATTTTGACTATCTTTATACCTTGTTTCACCACTGGTTTTACTACTAAATTTTTGGGTAGTACATGCTATTGCTTTATGTGGTTTTGGGTATAGAGATATTCATCACTCATTGCTATAATTTTTATTATCTGTTTATTCTTTATTGTTCATGATAAGATCATTATGTTAATGGGAACATGGAGAACCACCCGGGAAAACAGTGCTACCACAAGGGTTTAATGGGACGCCCTTGGCTGATTAACTAGGAAAGCTAGTGGATGACTACCTTACCCGAAAGGGACAAGGGCAGTAGGGGAGTGGTCAGTGTAGGGAGGTCCTTGGATTGATTTTGCCGCGATGGCGGTCAGGCGAGGGATTCCTGCACTGGAGCTTCCTATAAACTGTAGCGGGTTTTTTGAAGCTAGTGGAACTTTGTAAAGGCCTCGTAGTGGCACCCTGCTTCGCTTCCTTGGTAGAGGTGTATGTGGTCTGATCAACTCCGTGGCAAATGGGTAACACGACTTGTGGGTAAAGACGTGCAACCTCTGCAGAGTGTAAAACTGGTATACTAGCCGTGCTCACGGTCATGAGCGGCTCAGACACTCACATGATTAATTTATGGAACTTAAACTTAATTTGTCATTTCATTGCATTTGGATTATTTTATTATTACTTTTACTTATTATTACTATGGTTTGGTATTTACTTGCACTTAGTAATTGCTAATAAAATTTTGACCAACTTATAAAAGCAATGCTCAGCTTGAGCCTTTATTACATTGATCTGTCTTACACTTCATGAACTCCCACCTTTGGTGAGTTCATGCCACATTATTCCCCACGACTTGTTGAGCTATGAACGTATGTGAGGTCACTCTTGCTGTCTCACACCCCCCCACAGGAGAAGAACAGGTGGTCGAAGAGGAGCTGCCTAACACTGAGGCTTTCGACTTGATCTAGGTGGCGTCTCCTAGTCAGCTTTCTAGCGCCAATGATAGATTTTAGTTCCTGCTATATTCATCTTTTATTTTGTAAGACTTCCGCTATGTAATAAGTACTCGGACTTTATTGTGACGTTTATCTCTATACACTCTGTTATTATATATGTTGTCTTCTTTGACGTATGTATGAGATACACCCGACTTTGTTCCTTAAAGCTCGGGCGTGACACTTGCGGAGTAAAATATAATTGGCATAAGAACCGTCAACAATAATGCACTTAAATAAATCGAGCCAGCTTCCAGTCAACATTCAGTGTGGGACTAAGATTATAATGTACATAATATTTAATAAGGGTCTCAGAATTTTATTTGATGTAATTGAATTAAAATATGGCAAGCTCGTTATTAAATGTAACATCTTACCCTTGATAAACTCTCAAAACCATTAAAATTATTTCTCTATCTAGGTCTAAAATTATTGTAAAGAGGGCTTTATCATTTTCTGTTAAAAAATTAGTAAATATATAGAGGTTTTAAAGGCATAACAATTACATATAAGCCTCTAAAAACTATTATAAAAATCCTAGACATATATTAGAATATAAAAGTATAAATACAATATTTAGAGCTCGATAAAATATCTCTAGAATGTTCCAAAAGTTATATTTAGGTATACAAATTAGGAGAACATTCAAAAAATATATTTAAATAATAAAATATTCTATTTGACATCTAAATGCATTTTAAAAATTATAACAAAAACATAACACACAACCAACACGAATGATAGCATGAATGCTTGCATTCATATTTAATAAAATGATGTATTAAAGAGATGGCATCTTATATTTTTATCATGTATACTTATTAAAGTATATTTAGCCATCGATTAGAATGTTTTAATAATTTTAAGTGTGTATATATGTTGTATTTTTAGATTTAAATCTTTTTTAAGATTCTAAATATATTTTACAAGCGCTCTAACTATGTTATTTTGGTTTGTTATGTCCATGTTTATCTCTAGAAAATTTCTTAATTTTTATAATCCTAAAGAATTTTATGGTTTATAATCTTATAAGGAATTTAACGAAGATTTATTCAGAATCACTTGAATCCATGTCCATGGCAGGGAGGTAATTGACCGGTTTTGAGAGCTTGACAATAAGATGTGAGAATAATTATCAAACTACGCCTTAAGTTTAGGAAGGTAAAATTTATTATTTCCTCATATGCAAAAGAGGATTGCCTTCCACTCTTCCTGGGATTTATTATTTCTCATTGGCTGGAATTGGCTGGGATAATGGCCTAATCCACAGGTGTCATCGCGGGCTGGATGAAATACTAGCCCACGAAGAAACAATTGTTCCTTTAGCCCACACGAAAACCTTCAATCCCGAACTAGAATTAGTCCACGAATCACAGTCGTGGAACTCATTCTAGCCATGGCGCGGAAGCGACAGAAACGACACGATTCGATGGAAGTGACAACTGCAACGCAAGGCTTCTTCCGCTGCCGGCAACCCTCTTCGTCAGCGATCTTTTCTCGTCCTTCCCTTCTCCTCTGTCTGTCTGTGCCCTAGGGTTTGGGTTTCTTGGCGAGGCGTGCCGGATGGCGTTCGACAAGACAGAGGTGAACGCCGGCGAGGTTGAAGAGAAGAGGCTAGGTGTCGTGGCTGCTACTAGCCTGCTACCCCTACAAGGATCTGCAATCCTCTCCCGACCCTGGTTGGTCTGCTCAACCCCGCCGACGTGTCGTCTCTGAATCTGGGATGTCGATCCATCTCGTTTGGCCCGACAGAGGTTGCAGGGATGCAACCAAGACAACCCAAAGCTTCGAATTGGGTCGCAGATCAAGCATGAATTAAGTAGGGTGACTGAAACTGAACAATCAATCTGATCCATACAACACGTCTTAACAAACTCCGTTCATGTTTACATGAGAAATGGGGAAAATCACAAAAGAACTCCGTTCATGTTTTACCATTACCGTAAAAATTGTTCATCTCAGACTACATAATAAATCACCTGTGTAGTTGACAGATGGAGTGCCAACGCTGTTGTCCTGTCCTCACTACGGCGTCAAACATTAGCTAAACAGTGGATAGCAGTATAAAAGTTGAAGTTTCCTCCGTCATTCTAGTATCAAATCCACCAAGACATGATCGTATTATTACTGCTTTAAATTTTGTGTATATATAATGTGAAAAAGAATGCGTCAGTAACGGCACACATGTTGTTTTTAATCTCTGTCATTCTCGTTCCTTGTTCTGCATTTCTCATTCTCCCACACTCATTCTCATTCCCCCACACACCCAACGTCTAGCTAAAATTAAAAAACACATGGCCGCAAGGAGATTCAAACCTGTGCCCCCTCGAGTCAATGCGAGCAGTAGTTACTACTATACCACATGTGTGTTTCTGTGTACATCTACGACAGTAAAAACACCTACTACATCTCTCCACAAACTCACCTGCTACCCTTACACAATGTGCAGTAGTAGATAAGTATCACTGAAATTCTTGAATTATATCTTTGAATAGAGAGAGTACTATTTAAAGAGGAGCCTTGCATTTGCAATTTCTTTTGTTTGAATAATGTTTTCAACTTAAATTCATTTTTTTCATACGTGGCATTTATTGTCCGTAATATTTTTCTATTGATCTAACCAGTGAGTCATTTTTATAAACCAACACTAATGACGAATCCATGTTTCTTACTTAGAAACCCCGAACAAAACACCACTAGCAGGAGGCGCTCGCGTTGGCGTCGCTCATCGATGACGAGAAGAAGCTTGGCGACTGCAAGTTCGACTTCTGTAAGCAGTCCTACGTGGCCGCATGCGCCGCTGTGGACGACAACCTCTGGCGCAGCCGCCGCTTGGACGCGGTCCAGAGCGGCTGCACCGCGCTGTCCATCGTCAAGCATGGGGACCTTATGGTCATCACCAACGTTGGCGACTCCCTGGTTGTTCTAGGCACAAAATCCGATGACGATGCCATCACGCCGTCTAGCTCATCGTCCATCTGAAGCCCAACCTATCATGTAAGTCGCTACTGATCGGCCATGAATTTTTGTGCGCTGGGACGACGGTGGTTGTTGACGTTGTGTGAGTGTCCTCGAACATGATGTATGCAGAGGAGTAGCGTATCCGATGGTGCAACGGTCAGATGTACTACCTCGCTGATGAGCCCGGGGTGCACTTCGTTTGGCAGCCCAGCCAAGAGTTGTCGGGACTTGCCATATCGCGCGCGTTCGACGGCTACTATATCAAAGACTGTGGCATCATCTCGGCGCCGGAGGTGACGTAAAGGTGGACTGGCAGCAATGACCAGTTCGTCATCCTCACCACCGTCGGGGTAGCTTTTTTGTGTCGGTTTGTCTTTAATTCTCTTCGCAAACATACAGTTGCCTTTTTGTTTAAGCAAGCACGTATGGTGATGCGTGTCTGATGACTGATGATGTACGAGGGAACTTTTTCCGACAAGTGGGGGACGTGCTCTCCAACGACGAGACCATACAGATCGTAGCATATATAGAAGTATGCATGGTATTGATGGTTGCAATATAGTGGTGAAACAATTAGATTAAAATAATAAAATTTATGTATGGCCAGGATCACAAATAAATTATGAAACATTTTCTCATAACAGTATAACACACATTTTGTATATAAGTTATCGTGTTATTATATATTCCCGTTGTAACACACGGGCACTCACCTAGTTGAAGAATAAGTTTGCAATTGACTGTAACAATCAGAAAATGTACACATAGACTCTGGGAAAAAGAATTATATACAGATAGTGCTATATACTAATTATATTACATAATTAATTATAGTAGGCATCAGATCTATTTGGATACTACTAGGTGAGGTTTAAAATTAGAAAAAGAATAGTTATAGTTGACTAGCTAGTTGCGTAACAATTTTTTAATGATATGGCTCTAAAATTAGCCCACCAGACCTTAGTTAATATGTGGGATATTTTCAGTCAAGTCTAATGTGTAGCTAAATAGACCTTAGTTAGTGAAATGCTCACATTATAATTGCATTTCTGGAGGATAAACAAAAACAAATATATTTTATTACTTAATTAATGGAACATGCATGCAGAAACAAGAGCCCTACCTGCTCCCAGAATGTATATATAATCATTGTAATATCTATCATTAGCTAAACAGTTGATAATAGTTTTATTGATTTCAAAGTTGGTGTCGTGGTTTCGGAAACTGGGGGACAATATAATTTGTGTTTGGGATGGGATGCTAGCATAGACTCACTCTGAATGCTGAATCACTGAGCAGAGGGTTGCGACAGAGAGTTATACTAATTTAGGCTCGCACACTTGTCCAGTGTAGTGCCAATCATAGTATTGCTTGCGGACTATGTTACGCTGGTGCGTGTTTGAAGAAGGAAGGAGTCATGCCCCTTTATAATTCAAGGATAGGACCTTACAGGGGAGATTTGTTTCCTACTGGTAAGAGTGGTAAAGGCATGATCTATCGCCCTCGGTTGATATAGTGCCTCTGATGTCATTTGTAGGGTCGTGTGTAGGTGTACTCCCAACATGGCGTATCGCCATGTCCATCTGGCATATGGGGCTCCTGTAGCGAGTCCGATGCTGATGTCCTCATAGTGGCGCATGGTGGGTCCCTCGGCTTAGTCTCGTGGTTTGGTCATGCTTGGCGTAGTCTCACCTATCATCATGAACCATGAGTCATCTTCCAGCGTGCGTAGGCATACACCCGGAATGGTGTATCGTCCCATCCTTCCGGGTATGCGAGTCACTTTAGAGACTCCGGTGCTTAGGTCCCCCATGATTGGGTTGACTGGCCCCACCAGGAAGTGGGGATACGCTTGAGACCGTATGCGGTGGCGTGCCGCCTGTCGATAGGGACCTCTCGACACCCCTTCGGTATGCCTCACCCATGGTCCGGACGCGGTTTGGTGATGAACTGATGACACGTCTTATCGTGGCTGACGTGGATCAATAGTACTAGATCGGGGCCTCTGCCTTGCTGAGTTGCTTGGTGAGGACTTGGTCGGCAGCTTCGCCTCACAGGGTTGCTCGCCCGAGGCTTGTTCGTACGCTCTACCTCACAAGGTTTCTCAACAGAGACTTGGTTGTACGCTCCACCACGTGGGGTTGCTCGAAAGAGGCTTGGTCTGCAAATGGGTCGTTAAGAGGCTTGGGCCTATATTGAGCACCCAGTTCTTGGGTACCCGACAACAGTCCCGAGCTTTCGCGTAACTCCTTGGAGTTGCACAGATTTTTTTGTTTGAGTTTTTTTAGTTCTGGGTGCGCACACGCGCATCTGCTAGATGTATTCCCCGAGCTCCCGAGTAATACATGAGGATTGCTTGGGGGGTTATTTGGTATGCATGCAGTTTAGGGACAGACCCTTCCTACAATGGTCGTCACGCGCTGAGCGTGCGTCCATGTTTTCCAGCTTTTTATTGAGAACCAAATTCCTGGGTGCGTGCAAGTGCATCTGCTAGATGTAGCCCTCGAGTAATCCATGAGGATTGCTTGGGGTTTATTCGATATGCATGTAGTTTAGGGACAGAATCTTCCTGAGATGGTCGTTAAGCGCTGAGCGTCCGTCCATGTTTTCCGCCTTTTTATTGAGGATCGAATTCCCAGGTGCGCAAGCGCATCTACTTGATGTAGCCTCGAGCCCCCAAGTAATATATCTGGATTGTTTGAAGTTCATTCGGTATGTATGCAGCTTAGGGACAAACCCTTCCTATGATGGTCGTCACACACTGGTCGTACGTCCATTTAATGCTGGAACCAGGCATAGCCCCCGGGGGGTAGACCCTTGAGTTGGTCGCCTTCAGGTGCTTGATCCTTATTATGCATGCATCCCCTCTCGGAAGCCTTTTTAAAGGTCCTTTTGAGGGGAGGGTCGCCCACCACCGACCTAGTCGACACAGGGAAGGAAGCTGTCGAGCTACGAATGGGTTATCCAAGTGAGATCCGACCACCCTTTGGTTGGGTTAAGTATTGGTGAGTGGTCCCACTAGGGACTCGACCCGCTAGGGGCATCTCAATGATTCCTTCCTTATTCAACCTTGTATCGACTCTTTGGTCGATCTGGCCGATTAAAGAGGGGCCTCATGGCCACCCCGTCAGCCACGTTACCGTAGGGGGAATGTGAGGTATGGCCTTAGACATAGATGCGAGCAAATGACCTATGTGTCGGTCACCTATCTTGAGGCCCATTGGGGCTTGCTCGATCCACCACTCGCTCTATGTGAGAAGTTGGGGTAACTTTGGTTTTTTACCTGGTTGGCTGAGGCAGTTTCGAGTATTGTGGCGGTGCGGTAAGAGGAAGCCTGCATGACGATGCTTGCATGTGGGTAGCTTGAAGGGACGTAAAACGAGCCACCCTCAGTATCGTGCATGGGTGGTGTGACTAGGTGGATAACAGTTTCCCCCATTGCAGGTGTGTTCCATGTGGTGTGCCCCCTGGCGCTCTGCTCGAAGCGGTGTGAAACCTCCAAGATGAACAGTTTCCCTGCTTGGGGCCCAAGTCAGCTAAGAGTCGGAGTTGTGGATCCTTCCACAGTGGAACAGCATTTGTGGTGGACCCACTCTCTGGGTGCCACTTTGCCTCCCTGTGCCTGCGTATAAATAGAAAGGAAAGGTGTCTGTGGTCGGTTACGCTTATTGATTTCTTGTGCCCCAGCCTCTGCCTCTTCCTTCCCTCAGAAGTCTTTGTCACTATGCTCTTTGCTCGCCTAGGCACTTTCCCTTTGTACTCATGGTTGCCTTCCCCTCAGTGCTCGATCTCCCGGAGCCGTCTCGAGGCTTTGGAGAGGAAAGGGTTCCTCCCACCTGAAGTGGCCTCTGGTTGGTGGCTGGAGGAGGAAGGCGATGTTTCGGCGCCTTGAGAAGGCAAGGTAGTCATGCTCACCTCATTCTATAAGCACGACTTCAGGCTCCCCATGCACCTATTCGTGTGTGGGTTGGTCTTCTACTACGGGTTGGAGCTCCAAAATCTCCACCTAAACTCCATCCTCCTCATAGCATGCTACATCATGTTGTGCGAAGCTTAACACAACATGGCGCCCTACTGTAAGCTATGGAGGCACCTGTTCAGCCCACGGGTGAACCTTGGCTAGGGCGGTCAGTTGTTCATGGGTTGCTTCAACATTCAACTTTGTGGGTCGCAACAGACATCTTACCTATGGATCCCCTCCCGTCCTCTGTCTGTGGCTACGAGGGCGAGTGGTTCTACGTGTGGAACCTTGAGGGGAGAGCGCTACCGTTCACCGGTCGAGTCCCTGTATCCAAGCCTAAGGGGAACTATGGCACGGATAAGAAGTTCAAGTCGAAGATCGACTACATGCTGGAGGCCATCGCCAAGTAGAGGGGTGGGGTCTCTCTTGTGAGAGGCTGATCCGCACCTTCATGCAGCGGCATCTCCAGCCGCTCGTGGCCCGCTAGAGGACGATGTGGCAGTTTATCCGTGACAACGGCTCCGACCGCCACTCCACCATGAACCTCGAAAAGGAGGAGGTTGTGGCCCGCATCCTCGCTATTACGGTGGGAGTGACATCGGATTTCATGGTGGAGGGAGGTCCATGCCGTTCAACCAAGGCAAGGTTGAGTGGCTTGGTGAGTCTCCCCTTTCCTTTCCCTATATTAGAGGCATTTTCTTTGTTAGAGGCTCATTTGTGATTGATTTGTAGTGGCTAGGCCCACCAAAGTCTCCCTTCCTCCTCTCCTCAAGGATGCCACCATCAAGATGGAGAATAAAAGGAAAGGGGAGGCATACGTGGTGGCTCTAGTGGCACACAAAAGGCGTTTTTTCAAAGGAAGAGGGAGAAGAAGGTTGCACGCCTGGCCCATGCCGTGCCAGGGAGGAGCATATCCCTGTCCACCGATACAGAGGACATGGCCTTCGGCGGGATAGAGCCCCTAGCGTTGATGGGTGGCTCGTCTTGTCATGGTGACCCAGAGGCTAGCTCCAGCGTCCCGGCCCAAAAAGAAGGGCCCATAGTGGATCCCGCTACACTTGATGCACCTATGGAGGGTTGTGAGGAAGGGATGTAGACTACATGGTCGTCTACCATGCCTGCTGCGCTGGCCGGACATGGAGAAGGTGGGGCAGCACTAGTGGTGTTGTAGCCTCCGGCATCCATTGTGTCGTTGGAGGGCTACGAGGGCATGGAGCAGGTGGCAACACTTCCCACAACGCCCTCCATGCCGCCGGCGGTGGCGCTCAGGTGTAGAGGAAGCCCACCACCATGAGGCATTCCTCCCAGCATACTGAGCCATTTCTCCCCTTTTGTTTATGCTTCTATTTGGTTCTTTGTTCTAAGCTCTTATTTGGTTTTTCATCAGTGCGTATGTGCCACACAAGATAATGAAGGAAGCGGTCCTTGCGGTGAAGGGAGGTGCCTCAACCTAACAAGCTCAAACGTTGACAGCGCTGGTTGGAGCAGCCCCTTTGGTTTCCTTGGCCACATCGCTCATTGATGCGGCAACCACTTCTCCTAGCACTGGTGCACCGACCTTCTTGGTCGTCCAAGAGAAGTCGAGTGCAGTTGCTCCTGACGTGGTCCCTCTTGAGCCACCGGCCCATGCATCAGGCCTAGAGGAGGTCCTAGCAGCCGCAGCGGTTGCCCCAAACGGGACTCCAACAGTAGACGCATCACTTGTTGCCCCATCATTGCCGCACGAGGACCATTCGCCTTTGGGTGTTGCTATGGCGGGTGGTGTGGCCGAGGTGTAGTTGTCGCTGGTGGAGGTCACCGAGACCTAGACCTAGCCATCGTCGGTTGTCCCACCTTTCTCCTCCTAGGGGGGCATGTCGTCTGCGAGGTGGATGGGGTGGAACTGGATGATAAGGTGGTCATCGTTGATTCCCGCCATGTAGCAAGCAAGGTGATAATCTTCAAACTAGACGCTAGGATTTGAGGAGTCATCGTACTTGGTGATGTTTGTCGTCGCTCGCACCTTTGCCAGGAACTACACCTTCTGATTGCACGAATGAAGGCACACGACTTTGGCCTAGGTGGGCTAGGGCTGCGCTCACGCCTCATTTCGTGTGGATGCTCTATTTCTTCTTGCTCCCGTCATCGTCGGTTGTTGATGATGCAATGGGCGTGGCAGATGTCTGTGAGGTGGTCCTTCAAGGGGATGCATGATCTTGTGGAATAGGAGGGTTGTGCCCCTTGCTCTACAATGAGGTGATGTGTGCATCATTGCTTTCCACACCGATGGGTGCATGTCGATCGATTTTGGCTTGTTGCAAACGTGGCTTTCTCCACCAGGTTACGGAGGTTGCAATACATCACCCTTGCCTCTGGTTTGTCTGACTCATGGATGGACCGAAGCATCATGGCTATTGTGGCCATGTTCTGCCCTGAGTTGAGGAAGTACCGTGTTGTCGCTGCTTTTGGTGAGCTAGTCATGGACCTTCCTTGCTCGAGGTCTTTTAGCCTCAAGGTGCTTCTGCTCGATGTCACCGTAAACACGATTGAGATTATAGACGGGAGCGTCGAGCTCCTCCTCCTGCTGTCAGAGGGTGGCCTCGCGGGCGAGGATGCAGGCCTAGAACTGGCACTAATATTCTTCCTCCTAGTTAGGGGACTCCTTATCCCCCTACCATTATCATTCTGTGACGGTGTTGCCACAAAATAGGACCTTCCCACCATCTCGTAAACATCAGAGTTGGGCTCAGTCGAGCCATGGCTCGATCGTCCTCGAGCAGGTCGAGGATGAATGTTGGTTGATGGCCGATGACGGCTACAAATGTTGAAGGCGAGACTTCCTCTGCCTTCTACTTGATGGTGGCGACAAGCCGGTTAAGGTGGCACTTGAGGGTGGTGGCGCGCCTCTCGAGGCGTTGCTTCTTCGCCTAGCTCCAACTGGTGATGAAGCACGTGCATCCTGTGCTTGTAATGATAGGTGTGTCGGGGCCGGCGAGGTGGAGCTTGATGGTGGCGATGGCGAGGAAATCAAGGGAGATGAACATGACGTGGCTTCCTGGTGTGAAGGTCTCGCCGCTGGTGAGAGCTAAATTCTAAGCCATTAGAGTGGAAGATGTCACTTGGCACGCTAACGGTCCCCTACCTAGCGTGCCAACTGTTGTGGTTTTGGGGACAAGGAATTTGTGTTCGGGAGGGGCTGCTAGCATGGACTCACTCTGAATGGTGAATCACTAGGATTCGAGCATAAGGTTGAGATAGAGAGTTATACTAGTTCATGCTTGCGCCCTTGTCCAGCGTAGTGTTGATCGTAATATTGCTTGAGGACTATGTTACAACTGGTGCGTTTGTTTGAAGAAGGAAGGAGTCATACCCTTTTTATAACTCAAGGGTAGGACCTTACAGCGGAGAATTATTTCCTACTAATAAGAGTGGTAAAGTCGTGATCCGTCACCCCCGGTGGACGTAGTGCCTCTGACGACGTCTATAGGTCGTGCGTAGGCATACTCCTAGCATGACGTACTACCATGTCTGTCTGGCATATAGGTCCCTGTAATGAGTACTGGATCGGGGCCTCCGCCTCGCTGAGTTGCTCGGTGAGGACTTGGTCGGCAGCTCTGCCTCGTAGGGTTGCTTGGTAGAGAGTTGGTCGTCCACTGTGTCTCATAAGGTTGCTCTATAGAGGCTAGTTCATACGCTCCGCCTCACAAGATTAAACTTGGCCATATGCTCCGCTTCGTAGGGTTGCTCGGCAGAGACTTGTTCGTATGCTACGCCTCGCAAGGTTGCTTGGCAGAGACTTGGTTAGCCGATGCGCCTCGTAGGGTTGCTAGACAGTGGTTTGGTCGACAAATGGGTCGTTAAGAGGCTTGGGCCCATATTGGGCATCTAGTTCCTGGGTATGCAACAATTGACTTTGCATAGCTTGAACCAAAGCTATTCTGCTTGGGATTAGCTTAACCAAAATTGTATTGTAGTTTTGCAGTTCTGCAAAATTTGCTTGATATGTATGGTATGGTGAGCTGGTTTATCTGCATCTTAGAGAGTAAATGATGTATTTGAACATGGTCTGAACTCTATCTAAATCAAATTGAGCTCTCTTTAATAGGTTACTAACCAGTGTTAAGGAATCATGAATGGTTGTTGTATGTAAACTATTTAGAAACACCACATTAGCCCTACTTTGTCATGAATGTTGGGAACATGTCTGCCATTCTATGTTTGTCTTATTTTGAAATTGGTGACACAGGAGTCTAAATGCCAAACTATTCTATTTCAGTTCATCGTGCTACATAATTCTTAATTTGGTGATAGTGGAACTGTTTAGAAGCAGAGCTCTAGAACCTAAATTGTCTATCTGATTGGTTGCTAGTTACTTTGTGTTGCATTGGATTTGGTAGTAGTGTCTATCTATTTCTCTAGACAACCTCTAGAGCTAATTGTGTCTAACTGGCTGCTACTTATTCTCTATTGCACCGAAATTGGTATTGGTGTATGTCTACTTCATCTCTAGACAACATGTGCATTCCAGAGAAAATACACTAGAAGAAGGAAACAATATCTATACACTAACACCCCCTCAAACTCATGATGGATCAACAACACCGAGTTTGGAGAGGAGAAAACTATGTTGAGCTCTAGTATGGGCCTTGGTAAGCAAATCAACATGTTGTAACTCGGAAGGCACATAGTGAGGAGAAACCACAAGATCCTGAACTGTAGACCGAACATAAAACAATCAATGCAATGTGTTTAGTGAGCTGATGCTTCACCAGATCCTGAGCAATACTAATGGCACAAGTGCTATCACAGTGCACAAGCATAGAAGTAGTAAGAGAAATGCCAAAGTCAGCCAACAGCCACTGAAACTGAAAGTCGCCTAGAGGGGGGTGAATAGGCAGGATCTGAAATTTACAAACTTAAGCACACACTACAAGTCGGGGTTAGCATTAGAATTAAAACCAAGTCCGAAAGAGAGGGCGAAAACAAATCAACCAAGAAATAAAGTGGATGACACAATGATTTGTTTTACCAAGGTTCAGTTCTTGAGAACCTAGTCCCCGTTGAGGTGGTCACAAAGACCGGGTCTCTTTGAACCCTTTCCTTTTCTCAAACGGTCACTTAGACCGAGTGAGCTTTCTCCTTAATCAAATAGGTCACTTAGACCCCGCAAGGACCACTACAAACTTAGTGTCTCTTGCTTTGATTACAAGTTGCTTGAGAACAAGAAAGAGGAAGAAGAAAGCGATCCAAGAACAAGAGCTCAAAGAACACGAGCAAAACTCTCTCTCTAGTCACTAGTTGTTTGGAGTGGATTTGGGACTTGGAGAGGCTTTGCTTCTTTTGAATTGTGTCTTGTATTGATTGCACTAGCTCTTGTATTGAATGAGATGTCTGAAAAACTTAGATGGTTGGAGTGGAGGTGGTTGGGGGTATTTATAGCCCTCAACCACCAATTCAACCGTTGGGGAAAGTTGTTGTTCGATGGGCGCACCGGGACAGTCCGGTGCGCCACCGAACACTGACCGGTGTGCCAGCCACGTCACCCAACCATTAAGGTTCTGAAGATTCTGACCGTTGGAGCGTTGACTTCATGTCGCACCGGATAGTCCGGTGCTGCACCGAACAGATACTGTTCACTGTCCAGTGCGCCTCTGACGCCTGCTCTGACTTCTGCGTGCACTGTTCACGCTTTTGTAGACGACCGTTGCGCTGGGTAGCCGTTGCTCCGCTGGTGCACCAGACAGTCCGGTGAATTATAGCGGAGTGCGCCCTGAGAACTCCGAAGGTGAAGAGTTCGAAGTGTATGGCCCCAGGTGCACCGGACACTGTCCGGTGCGCCAGACCAGGGTTCTCTTCGGTTTCTTTTGCTCCTTTCTTTTGAACCATAACTTGATCTTTTTATTGGTTTATGTTGAACCTTTATGCACCTGTAGAATACATAATCTAGAGCAAACTAGTTAGTCCAATATTTGTGTTGGGCATTCAACCACCAAAATTATCTATAGGAAAAGGTTTGACCCTATTTCCCTTTCAATCTCCCCCTTTTTGGTGATTGATGCCAACACAAACCAAAGCAAATGTATAAGTGCGGAGTTGAACTAGTTTACATAATGTAAGTGCATAGTGTACTTAGAATTAAACCAATTTGTAGTTTTACTAGATATGCATGGTTGCTTTCTTTTATTTAACTATTTGGACCACTTTTGCACCACTTGTTTTGTTTTTGCAAATTCTTTTGGAAATTCTTTTCAAAGTCTTTTTGCAAATAATCAAAGGTATATGAATACGATTGCAAGAAGCATTTTCAAGATTTTGAAATTTCTCCCCCTGTTTCAAATGCTTTTCCTTTGACTACAACAAAACTCCCCCTGAATGAAATTCTCCCCCTTAGTGTTCAAGAGGGTTTTTCAAATTTTTGAATACTTTAATAACTTTTCTCCCCATTTTGAAAACACATTAAGATACTAATTTGAATTTTTTTAAAAAAATTTGATGGTGGTGCGGTCCTTTTGCTTTGGGCTAGATCCTTTCTCCCCCTTTGGCATTAATCGCCAAAAACGGAGACTTTAAGAGCCGTCACTATATTTTCTCCCCCTTTGGTAAAAAACATATGAGTGAAAGATTATATCAAATTGGAGAGTGAGTAACGACGAAGGGTAAATGATACCGATAGAGTGGAGTGGAAGCCTTGTCTTCGTCGAGTACTCCATTTCCCTTTCAATCTACGACTTAGCATATAAACACACTTGGAAATACATTAGTCGTAGCAAATGAAAGAGATAAGATCAAAGGTATATAAATGAGCAATGTGTGCAATGTTCATTCAAAATTCCGAGAATCAAGAATATTTAGCTCATTCCTAAGTTTGCTAAAGGTTTTTTCATCTAAAGGCTTGGTAAAGATATCGGCTAATTGATCTTTGGTGTTAATATAAGCTATCTCGATATCCCCCCTTTGTTGGTGATCCCTCAAAAAGTGATACCGAATGTCTATGAGCTTAGTGTTGGGGCGAAGGCGAAGACGCCACCCTTCGCTCGATGCCTTCGCCAGCCTCGCTGCACCAACGAAGACAAGACGACTGGCCGACCTACCCTTCGTCCCACGCGTCGCTGGACAAAGGCCTATGACGAGGTCGTCCCATCCCGCGACCTCATCCAACATGGAGGCCCACGTGTGATCCGGCCCATTGTAACAGGCCCTACATGGCCGCTGCGCATTACGGGCCTAATTTGTAAAGGTTTCCCTGTAATTACAGTCTGTAACCCTGCTTTATGGGAATATTCCGGGGATAACCTAGGCGCCTGAGGGCACATGCGTCCTTAACTTAGGATGCTGGGCACTCAGGTACCTATAAATACCCCCGCACAGTGCCCGTGAGAGGCTAGATTAACAGAGCTATTGCCATCTTGAGTTGAAACCTTGTTTACACCGCTTTTGCTCTCCCGTTGGATCAACTTGCCCAGGAGAGCAAGTCCCAACATTTGGCGCCCACCGTCTGTGCTACGGAAAAACCACCCGCGATGGCACCCAAGAGAGCTAGCTCGAAGGCTGACGAGGCTGCGAAGGCAGCACTGCTGGCCGAGAAAAAGGGCAAGGCCCTTGTCGACACCACCCACCAAGAGGCCTGCGAAGACGACGCAAACAGCAAGAGGCAGCGCAACGAACAACCCACTACCGAAGGCAGTCTCCGCACCTGCAGCTCTGGAGGACAACCGCAACTTCCCCCAGGCTTCGCTCCACCAGAGGTCACAGACGCCACCGAGGACGGCGAAGTCATCGGCGTTTCGGCCGAAGAGCAGCTACAGCTGCGCGCCTTGCGCATCATGAACCGCAACCTCTAGAAGCAAAAAGAGATCCTCGAAGCCAAGCGCCAACGTGTGTCTGCACAAGCCAAGGTGCGACAGATGATACGCGACGAAGAGCAGAAGGCTCAGGAGCTCGAACAAGAGATCGCGCTCATGCAGAGCGAAGGCCAACTCGGCCTGCAAAACGGCCCACCCCTCCAACAGCGCGCACAAATCGAAGACCTATTCATCCCTCAGCGCGGACACGCCATCCCTCACGCCACGGCATTCCAAGGCGTCAACTACCTTGACGAGCGAAGTCCCATGGCACCTCATCTGCAAGTGACACCATGGCCCGCCAACTTCAGGGCAGGGACCTATCCCAAGTACAACGGCAGCACCGACCCAGCATAGTACATCATGAGCTATCAGGTCGCCGTTGCATCATCCGGAGGGGACGACACCACGATGGCCAAGTCATTCATCATTGCCCTCGAAGGCCCAGCCCTCACCTAGTACACCAGGTTGCCCCCATTGTCCATCGACTCCTAGAGAAGTCTACGGGACAAATTCTTGCTTAACTTCCAAGGGTACCGCCCAGACACCGACGCCTTGGCCGAACTCTCACTCTGCAAGCAGCTGGAAAGAGAGACTCTGCGGGAGTACTACCGCAAGTTTTTCTGACCCTCAAGTCACAACTGCCTTCGGTCGATGACCAGATCGCCATCCAATACGCCATCAGTGGCCTTCGGGCCGGCGTCCTTTACAGCCACTGCATCAGGGATCCACCCTGGAACCTCCAGGAGCTGTATCAGCTGTTCGAAAAATACGCCAGATCCGAAGAGCTCCACCAGCGCAAAGTCGAGTCTCAGAGGAAACCCAAAGACCCTCCGCAGTCCAGCCGCACGTGGACGAGGCCCTCGCAGGCAGACTCCGGTCGGGACGGCCGCAATCAGCAGCAGGTGCACAACATCGCCAACCAGCACCCCGCTGGTGAGGCCCCTCGCCGCCAGGAGTATCCCCCCCAGGGCCGTGGAAACGGAACACGTGGTCGGGGCCGGGGGCGTGCGCAGCAGCCGCGCAGATTTTACTGCCTGTTCCACAGCGAAGACTGCGCGCATCCCACAAGAGACTGCCCAGAGACAAAGGCCACCAGAGACAGGATGGCACGGGCGCAACCAGCCGACAACCCTAGAGTTGTCGCGCACACATATCAGCAACCCCCTCAGCCATACAACCACGGCCCCGCTCCGCTTCCACCGCACCACGCATACCAACACCACCAGGAGGTACAAATCGTACCTCCCCCACCCCCACCTCCACACCATCAACAGCAAAACATCCACCACCCCAACCACCCCAAGCCCCAAAGCAAGAGGACTTCGCCGATCAGCCGTATCGCGGAGTCATTCACATGATCACTAGGGGGTCCAGCGCCGACTTTGACACAAAGTGGCAGAAGAGGGACCATTACCGCAGCATCAACCACATCGTCGTCACCGGTCCAGTCGTGCAGACAAAGTGGTACCATGTGCCATTGACCTTCGACGCCCGAGACGTCGACCTGCGTAGCGCACCCCACATCAACGCCATGGTTATCAACTGCAGTGTGGCAGGCTGGGACCTGCACAAAGTCTTAGTCGACAATGGCAGCCAGGCGGATATCATTTTTCTCCATGCTTTCGATCGCATGGGCATAAGCCACAGCCTGCTCAAGCCTTCGGACAATCTCTTGTACGGCTTCGGCGGCAAGGGCACCTTTCCTGTCAGCAAAATAGAGTTACCTCTCTCCTTCGGTGTAGCACCCAATGCCCGAAGTGAGCAAGTCACGTTCGACATCGTCGACATGGTGTACCCGTACAACGCCATAATGGGCCGGGGCTCCATCAACAAGTTTGAGGCAGCTATCCACGGACTTTACCTGTGCATGAAGATCCCAGGTCCGCAAGGCGCCATCACAGTCTACGGCAACCAGCAGGTTGCGCGTAACATAGAAAGAGACTTCGTTCCTGGACAAAGAAACGTACACTGCCTCACGGCCCAGCGCGAGGTCCCCGAGTCTACCAGCCCAACCGCCAAAGAACATGACAAAGCACAGCTGCAGCGCAACGACGGGACCAAGACTGTTCCCCTCGACCAGGCAACGCCCAAGCAGACGGTTACCATCAGCGAAGACCTCACTTTGCATGACGAGGAGAGACTCCTCTGTTGTCTGTCCAAGAATAAAGACGTCTTCGCCTGGTCCGCCCTCGACCTGGTCGGAGTCAGTCGCTCCATCATCGAGCACAGCTTAGGAATCGACCCTTCGATGAGGCCGAAGAAACAACGGCTGCGCAAGATGTCTGATGAGAAGACGGAAGCCACCAAGGCCGAGGTACATCACCTGCTTGAGGCCAAATTTATCGAGCCAATTGCCTACCCTACATGGCTCGCCAACATAGTGATGGTGCAGAAGAAGAGCGGCAAATGGCGGATGTGCATCGACTTCACCAGTCTTAATAAGGACTGCCCCAAGGACAACTTCCCACTACCTCGGATCGACAAAATCGTCGATAGTGCGGTCGGGTGCGAAGTCATGTCACTGCTTGATTGCTTCTCCGGCTACCACCAAATATATATGAAGGAGGAGGACAAGGCAAGCACCAGCTTCATAACACCCTTCGGCACGTATTGCTTCATCAGAATGCTGGAGGGACTTAAGAACACCGGGTCCACTTTCTCTCGGCTCACCAAAACGGTGCTCGAGAGCCAAGTCGGCATAAATATATTCACATATGTGGACGACATCGTCGTCGCCAGCAGAAGCAAGGAAGACCACCTGGCTGACCTCGCCGAAACGTTTGCGAACATGCGGGACGCACGACTTCGCCTGAACCCCGAAAAGTGCGTCTTCGGCGTTCGCCAGGGGAAAATCTTGAGCTACCTGGTGTCACACCGCGAAGACTTAGAGCATTCTTGGAACATTGATAATCTCCACAAATGTTTTGTTTGACTCCTCAGGGCCAGCTCGCCCTTGTAATTCGCAAAACAATTTTATTCTGGCCCGCACTCTTTTCCTCCCGGGGGTGAGGTTTTTAATGAGGCGGCGCCATGTAATATACACGCGAAAAATCCCCCGCAAAAATCTACGTCGAAAAAAGACCGCATCGACGGTCTTCGACATTCGACCAATACAAAGTCACCGCGAGGGGCAGCGCTGGCTACCCTCGCGTGCGACACTCTACAAAAGTCGCCTAAGGGTGCAGCGGACTAGCACAACAAGTGCGCAAAATCGAAGTCTTCTTCAAAAGACTATCCGTGCAAAAGTCGCCTAAGGGTGCAGCCGGACTAGCACAACAAGTGCGCAAAATCGAAGTCTTCTTCAAAAGACTATCCGTGCAAAAGTCGCCTAAGGGTGCAGCCGGACTAGCACAACAAGTGCGCAAAATCGAAGTCTTCTTCAAAAGACTATCCGTGCAAAAGTCGCCTAAGGGTGCAGCCGGACTAGCACAACAAGTGCGCAAAATCGAAGTCTTCTTCAAAAGACCATCCGTGCAAAAGTCGCCCAAGGGTGCAGCCAGACTAGCACAACGAGTGCAAAAAATCGAAGGCGCATTACATCAGTGCGAAAGTCTACATCGAGAAACTGTCCACGCTAAGACCGACTACAGGCGCAGCCGGACCGACATAACAAACGTGCTAGACCAAGTGCGCAACGCTCTATGAACATAGCCGGATGCGCGAAGGCACACAGCCTCATCATGCAAACTATAGTTACACACGTACAGCGAGGGCACCACACCTTACATTGGTTCAACCTTCGAAATGATTCCCATCTCCCTATAGTTAAATAGCATTATCCTCAGCTCCTCACCCTCAAAAAGACTTCGCAACTCCCCCTCACCTATACTCGCCCCAACTGGCGAGGACAACAATTCCCGCTTGCTAGCCCTGCCCACACGAAGCCGACCACCATCCAATTCACTCACTCTACGCTTCGCCACCGCCCTTCGCCGCCTACGCCCAACACTCGGACCAGGCAAAACTTCAGCATCCGTAACACGCGGAGAAGCCTCCGCTGCAGCCACATCCAAGGCCGCAAAGTAATCCAAGCCATCATCCAAAGACTCTTCCGTCCACACAACCGAACTCCCAGAGTCATCAAACTCAGAAAACTTAGACGTAGACTCATCTGATTCATTTCCAGCGACCACGGTCGAAGCCACCACAAAATTAGCAGTAATGGTTGCGTGCGCAGGCCCAAAATCCTGAACCTGCGCAGCAACCAAGGTTCAGTAACACAGACAAAATTCCCTAACTACCCCACACCCACTAAGCCACCTGTGAAGACCCAGCCACCGCCATGGGATCCTCCGCTGCCAGCTCCGTCGCCGCCTTCGGGGGATCCTCCGCCATCGGCACAGTGGCTGGCGGCGAGCCTCCACCAGATACAGTAGACACAGGGGCAGCGTGGGAGCCTTCACTCATTCAACAACATGGGGGCCCCACATTCAACAACACAAAACAAAAAACAAACTTTACCTGATCCCTCGCCCGGTCAGACCGCTCCCTAACCGCCTCCCGACCATGGGGGCCCCACATCCAGTCGAAGAGGGCCCCCGCAGAGTCCTTCACCATAGGTCTTCGACCTTAAACATCTCACGCCCGAAGTCTTCATCGGATCGGTCGAAGCCCTCATAGTGACTGCACCCCTCGCGGGACAGCGCATTCATGGCCCCCTCGCAGGTGACGAGGGAGGCAAAGGACATGAAGCCCTCCACGATGGTCGGGAGCGCTAGCAATTCCTCTTGCAGCCACTCGAGGAAGCGAAGGCCCGCCTCTCAGTCAGGCACCTCGAAGTCAACAGTCCGTGCACCCAGCTTGCGGTATGAGTCCACGAGCTGTTTGCGCGTCCGCTCAACTTCCGCGCACGTAGAGGCCTCGGCCCTCTCCATGCGGGCCTGCAGAGCGTTGAACCGCACCTCCCATTCCTCGGCGCGCTAGCTGGCGAGACTCTCCTCCGCCCTCGCCAATTTAGCCTCCGCCTGCGCCGCCTGCGCCTTGGTGATGGCCTGGTTGGCCTCCCTCCTTTCCTCCGCCAGCTGGCGCCGGAGGTCCGTCCTCTCGCCCTCCAGGGCGGCCACCATCTCCGCGAGCCTGCGGCTTTTGCTCTCTGCAGCCGACTTCTCCCGGACGGCGTCCGCGTGCTGCGCCCGAAGTCTCTCGACTTTGGCAGCCACGTCTGCAGTAAGGGCACCCGACACCACGCGGTCGGCGAAGTCGGCCGCCTAACAGACACACATGAGACCACAATCACCATGAAAGCGACACACACCGAAGTCTAGCTCAACTTACTTGACTCAGCTGCTGCACCAGCTGCAGCGACGCCTCCCTCAGCCGGCGGGACACAGTGCTCGCTTCGTCCTTGACGGCAGTAGCCGCCGAAATCTCGCCGCCAGCGCTGAAAGCGCCACCCTTCACCCCAAGCACCACGGTAGACGCCGTGGTTGCCACCGCAGGCGGGACGACAACAAGTTGCCCCTTGCCCGACCCTGCAACGCATCACCGGTCAAAAAAACTTACCAACGAGGTAGTCGTCCACGCTAATATTTGTGCCGAAGTCGGCAACGCGTTTCCCCGGCGAAGGCGGTTCGCGAACCTTCGCAGCTCCGTCCGGGGCAGACTTGGCTCCGCCGGCACCGACCGCCTTTGCGCTCTCTGGCACCTTGCTGGACCCAGGGGCGGCCGGCTTCGCCGCCAGTGTCGGCTGGCTACCGCCGGGGACGGTAGCCTTCACAGTCCCCCGCGCTCTCTTCGGCCTAGCTTCGGGGAGCCTAATGACCGCCCGACGCTTCTGCGCAGCATCCTGGCGATCCTTGTTCATCACTGCCGACACAACAGCAGCAATATTCCATCTGTAAGGAAACACTCTCAAGTCACGAGCCATACGAGACGTAAAGAAGTCTTCGCCAGCTGCGCAGGGGATAGGACGTTCCTGGGCCATCGACCCCCGGTAACCTCTAGCATCCGCGCCGAAGACTCCCGGAGCTCGGCCGAAGACATCCTTCCCCCGGGGGCCACGCATGTCCCCATCAACTCCATAGCAAAGCTATTGGAGACCCCCAGTTCTCCCACCGCAGTACCTAGCTTCCTCTTTTTAGTGGCTGGGGTGGCCTCCAGCGCGGGGTCATCCTCAGTCATGGCCGCTGGCTTCTTCCCGCGACGGTCGACAACGTCCTCCCCGGGATAACCGCCATACGGCAAACAATTCAACTCGAAGACCCTATTCAGGTGGTCGTTGGATCCACGTATATCCCAACTCCGCTGAGCCTCCATCTTCGGCACACAGCGCCCAACAATTCTCACCGCCCCATCCTCTGCCTCACGCACAACCGCGGTAGGATCCCGCCCTCACACATCCAAAGCAAAAAGCGGACTTCGCACCTTCCGTCCACCCAGGGAGGGCATCTCGCGAGGGCATACTTCACCCAGCGCCCATCCATGCGCCAAGGGCCACACCCCATACCCTATGAATTCCTCAACTAGATCGTGCCCACTACTCGTGCGGGCAGCAATCCGAAGGGCCCTCTCATTTTCATCATCCTCTGCCACTTCAAATGGCGGGTATGCCACATAATAATGAGAACACATAATGGCGGCAGGGAGCCCTGGGTGATCTTCGACTTCAGTCTCCGAAACATAAAACCAGTAGGCCCACCAGTTGCCCCACTTATTTCGGGCACAGGGGACCAACTCCACAACTTCCATCGAAGTCTTCCCAGACTTCGGCGTGAAAGTGCATGATCCGAATTGCGCAATCTTATGACCATTTTTTCTCTTCTGCCAGTGCAGACATTATTGCTTGGCGAAGACCTCCACCGCAGGCTGACCGCCATACGACGTTGTTGCCCAGACATACTTTGCCAACGCCACCACGGCATTCGGTGTCAGCTGATGAACCTGGACTTCGAATTTCTGCAGAACCTCCGACACAAAACGATGCGCAGGCAGGCGAAGGCCGGCGATGAAAAATGCCTCAAAAACAACCAATTCGCCCTCGGGCTCGGGGACCTCCTCTGCCCCCGGGACCCGGCCAACCCCGCCGCCAAAATACCCCAACCGTTGCATATCTTGCACGCGGACCAATGACATCCGCGAAACACCGAATTCCACTATATCGCTCGGTCGTAATTCCACCACCACAGTGCCCGAGAGACCTTCAGAAGATGCCTCGGCCATCGGCGTGGTCGAGGCAGACGAGGAGGAAGACGGCATGGCTACGTACCGTCGACGGCGGCACGCGGTCTGCTTCACGCGGGCTAGTTCTCTGACGAATAGGAGCAAGGAGGGCAGACGTGCAAGCGAGCAATTTGAAAGGGAAGCTAGGGTTTTTGCGGCACGCATAAAGGTAAATTTCAATCCGCGCCGCCCCCACCCCTTTATATACACAGGGTGCGACGCTTCGGGAAGCCCGCAGTCCAACAGTGCAGCGTCAATCAACGGTCATGTCAAAAACCCCCGCGGAACCACTTCGAGCGAGGGCAGCGTCTCCACCATCTAGCGATGCCTTCGGCACCAGATGACTTAGTCGAACTGGTCCCTCGGAGGGCAAATGTTGGGGTGAAGGCGAAGACGCGACCCTTCGCTCGATGCCTTCGCCAGCCTCGCTGCACCAACGAAGACAAGACAACTGGCCGACCTACCCTTTGTCCCACACGTCGTTGGACGAAGGCCTATGACGAGGTCGTCCCATCCCGCGACCTTGTCCAACATGGAGGCCCACGTGTGATCCGGCCCATTGTAACAGGCCCTACATGGCCGCTGCGCATTACGGGCCTAATTTGTAAAGGTTTCGCTGTAATTACAGTCTGTAACCCTGCTTTATGGGAATATTCCAGGGATAACCTAGGCGCCTGAGGGCACATGCGTCCTTAACTCAGGATGCTGGGCACTCAGGTACCTATAAATACCCCCGCACAGTGCCCGTGAGAGGCTAGATTAACAGAGCTATTGCCATCTCGAGTTGAAACCTTGTTTACACCGCTTTTGCTCCCCCATTGGATCAACTTGCCCAGGAGAGCAAGTCCCAACACTTAGTACGGCTGTGTTCAACGAGATTCTCTGCCATGCGGATATCACTCTCATTGTCACATAGGAGAGGGACTTTGCTCAATTTGTAGCCATAGTCCCTGAGGGTTCGCCTCATCCAAAGTAATTGCGCGCAACAATGGCCTGCGGCAATGTACTCGGCTTCAGCGGTTGATAGGGCTACTGAATTTTGTTTCTTTGAAGCCCAAGACATCAGGGATCTCTCCAGAAACTAACAAGTCCCTGATGTGCTCTTCCTATCAATTTTACACCCTGCCCAATCGGCATCGGAATATCCTATTAAATCAAAGGTTGATCCCCTGGGGTACCAAAGCCCAAACTTAGGAGTGTAAACTAAATATCTCATGATTCTCTTCACGGCCCTAAGGTGAACTTCCTTAGGATCAGCTTGGAACCTTGCACACATGCATATGGAAAGCATAATATCCGGTCGTGATGCACATAAATAGAGTAAAGATCCTATCATCGACCGGTATACCTTTTGATCTACAGATTTACCTCCCGTGTCGAGGTCAAGATGCCCATTGGTTCCCATGGGAGTCTTGATGGGCTTGGCATCCTTCATTCCAAACTTCTTAAGAATGTCTTGAATATACTTCGTTTGGCTGATGAAGGTGCCCTCTTGGAGTTGCTTGATTTGGAATCCTAAGAAATATCTCAACTCCCCCATCATTGACATCTCGAATTTTTGAACCATAATCCTACTAAACTCTTCACAAGTAGATTTGTTAGTAGACCCAAATATAATATCATCAACATAAATTTGGCATACAAACAAATCATGTGCAATAGTTTTAGTAAAGAGTGTAGGATCGGCCTTGCCGACTTTGAAGCTATTAGTGATTAGAAAATCTCGCAGGCATTCATACCATGCTCTTGGGGCTTGCTTGAGCCCATAAAGCGCCTTTGAGAGTTTGTAAACATGGTTAGGGTACTCACTATCTTCAAAGCTAGGAGGTTGCTCAACATAGACTTCTTCCTTGATTGGTCCATTAAGGAAAGCACTCTTCACGTCCATTTGATAGAGCTTGAAGCCATGGTAAGTAGCATAGGTAAGTAATATGCGAATTGACTCAAGCCTAGCTACAGGTGCATAAGTTTCATCAAAATCCAAACCTTAGACTTGTGAATAACCCTTGGCCACAAGTCGGGCTTTGTTCCTTATCACCACACCATGCTCATCCTGCTTGCTGTGGAATACCCATTTGGTACCTACAATATTTTGATTGGGACGTGGAACCAAATGCCATACCTCATTTCTCATGAAGTTGTTGAGCTCCTCTTGCATTGCCAGCACCCAATCTGAATCTCTTAGTGCATCCTTAATCCTGTAAGGCTCAATAGAGGACACAAAAGAGTAATGCTCACAAAAATGTGTGACTCGAGATTGAGTAGTTACCCCCTTATGAATGTCACCGAGGATGGAGTTCACAGGGTGATCTCGTTGAATCGCTTGGTGGACTCTTGGGTGTGGCGGTCTTTGACTCTGAATTTCTTGATCATCTTCCTTGTCTTGATTGTCTTCATCTCCCCCTTGATCATTGTCCTCCTCTTGAGGTGGCTCATCCTCTTGATCTTCTTCTTCATCACCTTGAGCCTATTCCTCATCTTGAGTTGGTGGAGATGCTTAATTAGAAGATGATGGTTGATTTTGTGCTTGTGTGGTCTCTTCGAATTCCTTAGGGCACACATCCCCAATGGACATGTTCCTTAGCGCGACGCATGGAGCCTCTTCATCATCTAATTCATCAAGATCAACTTGCTCCACTTGGGAGCCATTAGTCTCATCAAACACAATGTCACAAGAAACCTCAACTAATCTAGTGGATTTGTTGAAGACTCTATGTGCCCTTGTGTTTGAGTCATAACCAAGTAAAAAGCCTTCTACAGCCTTAGGAGCAAATTTAGATTTTTCTGCCTCTTTTAACAAGAATAAAACATTTACTACCAAAGACTCTAAAATATGAAACATTGGGCTTTTTACCGGTGAGGATTTCATAAGATGTCTTCTTGAGGATTCGGTGAAGATATAACCGGTTGATGGAGTAGCAGGCGGTGTTAATCGCCTCAGCCCAAAACCGGTCCGGTGTCTTGTACTCGTCAAGCATGGTCCTCGCCGTGTCCAGTAGAGTTCTATTCTTCCTCTCTACGACACCATTTTGTTGAGGTGTGTAGGGAGAAGAGAACTCATGCTTAATTCCCTCATACTCAAGGAAGCCTTCTATTTGTGAATTCTTGATCTCCGTCCTGTCGTCGCTTCTAATCTTTTTGATCCTTAAGCCGAACTCATTTTGAGCTCATCTCAAGAATCCCTTTAAGGTCTCTTGGGTTTGTGATTTATCCTGCAAAAAGAACACCTAAGTGAAGCGAGAATAATCATACACAATAACTAGACAGTACTTACTCCCGTCGATGCTTATGTAAGCTATCGGGCCGAATAGATCCATGTGGAGTAGCTCTAGTGGCCTGTCCGTCGTCATTATGTTCTTGTGTGGATGATGGGCACCAACTTGCTTCCCTGCTTGACATGCGTTACAAACCCTGTCTTTCTCAAAATGAACATTTGTTAGTCCCAAAATGTGTTCTCCCTTTAGAAGTTTGTGGAGATTCTTCATCCCAACATGGGCAAGTCGGCGATGCCAGAGCCAACCCATATTAGTCTTAGCAATTAAGCAAGTGTCAAGTTCAGCTCTATTAAAATCAACTAAGTATAGCTGACCCTCTAACACTCCCTTAAATGCTACTGAACCATCACTCCTTCTAAAGACAGTAACACCTATATCTGTAAAAAGACAGTTGTAGCCCATATTGCATAATTGAGATACAGAAAGCAAATTGTAATCTAAAGAATCTACAAGAAAAACATTAGAAATAGAATGGTCAGGTGATATAGCAATTTTACCAAGTCCTTTGACCTAACCTTGATTTCCATCCCCGAATGTGGTAGCTTTTTGGGGATCTTGGTTTTTGTCGTAGGAGGAGAACATCCTTTTCTCCCCTGTCATGTGGTTTGTGCATCCGCTATCAATGATCCAACTTGAGCCCCCGGATGCATAAACCTACAAAACAATTTAGGCCTTGTTCTTAGGTACCCAAACAATCTTGGGCCCTTTCACGTTAGAAACAAGTACCTTGGGTACCCAAACACAAGTCTTGGAGCCCTTGTGTTTGCCCCCAATATATTTGGCGACTACTTTGCCTGATTTGTTAGTCAGCACATAAGATGCATCAAAAATCTTGAATGAAATAATTGGCTCATTTGATGCAGTAGGAGATTTCTTTTTAGGCATTTTATCATGGGTAGAATGCCTAGAGCTAGATGCCTCATTCTTGTACATAAAAGCATGATGGGAAATAGAATGAGACTTCCTACCACGAATTCTCCTAATTTTGTGCTCAGGATAACCAGTAGGATATAAAATGTAACCCTCGTTATCCTAAGCCATGGGAGCCTTGCCCTTAACAAAATTAGACAATCTCTTAGGGGCATTAAGCTTGACATTGCTTCCCTGTTGGAAACCAATGTGATCCTTAATGTCAGGGCGTCTCCCACTATAGAGCATGCTTCTAGCAAATTTAAAATTTTCATTTTCAATTTCATGCTCATTGATTTTAGCAGTTAGTTGAGCTATATGATCATTTTGTTGTTTAATTAAAGCAAGGTGTTCATGGATAGCATCAACATTAATATCTCTACATCTATTGCAAATAGAAACATGTTCAACGGTAGATGTAGAGGGTTTGCAAGATTTTAATTCATCAATCTTAGCATGTAAAATAGCATTCTCATTTCTAAGATTGGAAATAGAAAAATTGCAAACATTCAAATCTTTAGCCTTAGAAATTAAACTTGCATTTTCAGTTTTAAGACTAGAGATAGATTCATTCAATTTATCAACCTTAGCAATTAAACCAACATTATCATTTCTAAGATTGGTAATTGAATCATCACAAACATTTAACTTCTCAACCTTAGCAAATAAGTTAGCATTCTCAGTTCTAAGGTTGGAAATAGTGTCATGGCATATGCTAAGCTCACTAGTTAATTTTTCACATTTTTCTATCTCCTGAGCATAAGCGTTCTTTACTTTAACATGCTTTTTATTTTCCTTAATAAGGAATTCCTCCTGGTTGTCCAAGAGT
This sequence comes from Zea luxurians, assembly GCA_029449295.1. Classification (NCBI taxonomy): domain Eukaryota; kingdom Viridiplantae; phylum Streptophyta; class Magnoliopsida; order Poales; family Poaceae; genus Zea; species Zea luxurians. The sequence continues at coordinate 79,712,924 of JAOPSE010000005.1, forward strand.
TCATCCTTCTCATGAATAGCTCCTATCAATTCATTTAATTTTTCCTTTTGTTGCATGTTAAGATTGGCAAAAAGAGTGAGCAAATCATCCTCATCTTCACTAGAGCTACCCTCATCACTAGATGTTGTATATTTAGTGGAGGCTCTAGATTTTACCTTCTTCTTTTTGCCGTCCTTTGCCATGAAGCACTTGTGGACGATGTTGGGGAAGAGGAGGCCCTTGTTGACGGCGATGTTCGCGGCATCCTCGTCGGAGGAGGAGTCGGTGGAGCTCTCATCGGAGTCCCATTCCCGACACATGTGGGCATCGCCGCCCTTCTTCTTGTAGTATCTCATCTTCTCCTTCCTCTTTCCCTTCTTGTCATCACTCCTTCACTATCACTAGACATAGGACATTTAGCGATAAAATGATCGGGCTTACCACATTTGTAGCACACCCTTTTGGAACGGGGCTTGTAATCTTTCCCCTTCCTTTGCTTGAGGATTTGGCAAAAGCTCTTGATGATGAGCGGATGATTTGTTTGAAGCCTTTGATCATCAATTCAAAGCTCACAAACTTTCCTATCACTTCCTCGGGAGACATTAGCTTATATCTAGGATCACCATGTATTAATTGAACTTGTGTAGGATTGCAAAAAATGAGTGATCTAAGAATAACCTTGACCATTTCATAGTCATCCCATTTTGTGCAACCGAGGTTGCGCACTTGATTCACCAAGTCTTGAGCCGGTTGTACATAGCTTGTGGCTCCTCTTCTTGGTTGAGGACGAAACGACCAAGCTCCCCCTCGATCGTCTCCTGTTTGGTGATCTTGGTCACCTCATCTCCGTCGTGCACGGTCTTGAGCACATCCCAAATCTCCTTGGCACTCTTCAACCCTTGCACTTTGTTATACTCCTCTCGACATAGAGAGGCGAGGAGTATAGTAGTGGCTTGGGAGTTGAAGTGTCAGATTTGGGTGACCTCATCCGAATCATATCCTTCATCCCCCACGGATGGTACCTGCGCTCCAAACTCAACAATATCCCATATGCTTGCGTGGAGTGAGGTTAGGTGATGCCTCATTTTATCACTCCACATACAATAATCCTCACCATCAAAAACCGGTGGTTTGCCTAATGGGATGGAAAGTAAAAGAGTGTGTTTAGAAATGCGAGGATAGCGTAGGGGGGTCTTACTAAACTTCTTGTGCTCATGGCGCTTAGAAGTGACGGACGACGCGTTTGTAACACCCGGCTTTAAGGAACAAAGCCAGGTGCATCTCATACATGCGCCAAGAAGACAACATATATAATAACAGAGTGTATAGAGATAAATGTCATTAACATCAGAGTATTTATTACATAGCGGAAGACTTATTACAAAATAAAGTAATAAAGATAAAACAAACTAAGGATCGACGGCGCAGATGTCGACTGGGAAACGCCACCTAGATCAGATCGAACTCCTCAGTGTTAGGCAGCTCCTCCTGAACCACCTGATCATCTCCTGTGGGGGGGGGTGTGAGACAGCAAGGGTGAGCTCACACATGATCATAGCTCAACAAGTTGTGGGGAACCAGTGGACATAAACTCACAAAGGTGTGAGTTCATGTGATGTGTAAGGCTAATCAATGATAAGGGTTAAAGCTGAGCATTGCTTTTAAGTAGTTGGTCAAAATTTTATTAGCAGTTACTAAGTGTAAGTAAATACCAAACCATAAGTGAAGTAATAGAACAAAATTAATAACAAACCCATGCAATGCAAATGACAAAATTGAATTTAAGTTCCATAATTAAACATCAGAGAGTCCTGAGCTGCTCATGACCGCGAGCTCGGCTAGTATACCAGTTTTACACTCTGCAGAGGTTGTACCCTTTACCCACAAGTCATGTTACCCATCTGCCAAGGGGTCGCGACTCCCCATATACCTCTACCTAGGAAGCACGGCAGGGCAACACTACGAGGCCTTTACAAAGTTCCACTAGCTTCCGAAAACCCGCTACAGTTTATGGGAAGATCCAGTAAAGGGTTCCTGGCTGATAGCCATCGCAGCAAAATCAACCAGGGACCTCCCCGCACTGACCTCTCCCCTACTGCCCTTGCCCCTTTCGGGTAAGGTAGTCTTCCACTAGCTTTCCTAATTAGTCAGCCAAGGGCGTCCCATTCCACCCTTGTGGTGGCACGTGGTTCTCAAGTTAAGCTCTATGTTCCAATTAACATTAATGATCTCAACATGAACATAAACAGAATAACAAGAATAATTGGAACATAGATATAATAAATGATTATCCCAAAACCATGTAAAGCAATAGCAAACTACCCAAGTGAATCAGGGGTAAACAAGGTAATGAGATAAACAATCTAGGGTGACCTATTGGGTCCCATCAAAATTAACCTATGCATGGATAAGTGATATTAAAGAACATTATTGGGTAAAAAAGTGGTCAAGGGCACAACTTGCCTTCAATGAGCTCCTGCTCAGCTACTTCAACTTGCTGCTCACCAGTATCCTCAGCAACGGGCTCTTCTACTCGCCACAATACAAACAAGCACAGTGCATATAGAGAAATTAACATTACACCAAACATATAAACAAAATGCACAGAGATATTCTACATATTAAAATAAAATCCTAGGAACAGAAATCATAATTTTCTGAGTTATAGATTTTAAGTTATGCATTTTCAAAGGTTTTATGTGCTTTAAATAGGATTAAGTGATAAATAAATTCCTTACTGTTTTTATGCCAAAACAGAGACACTAAGTGATAAAGAATAAAATTACAAAATTTTAGGAACTGGAATGGATTAATTTGGAGTTAGTATGAATTTTCTATGAATTATTGAAGTTCTAGCAATTATTTTCATATTAAAAATCTATTTAATAAACATTTTCTCTGGTTTTCATGTTGACTGGACTGGGCGTCAATTCCTGGAAAACCCAGGGATCTCGGGGTAAAAGTCTATAGACACAGCGCACAGTGCAGAACGGACGGCGGGTTGATTTCTATGAAGTTCAGGGGCTCTTTAACAAATATGCCAGCGCGAAAGGGTATGGCGTGATATCAGCCGTCAGATCTAAACCGACGGCCCAGATTAGACTCCTATCACCCTGAACCGGTACGCGCCCAGAGCCGAACGATCGGCGATCAACGGCCAGGGTTTAATGAATCACAGATCTACCCTGCACCGCTGGATCTCGCATCTACGGTCGAGGTTCGTTTGAGCGAACGGGTATTGCTTGATCTAATCGGGACCGTCAAAAAGCGATCGGACGGTCCACGAGTCGCCCCCAACCCCAGCTCGTCACGACGGCGGCGCCGCCCACGGCAGCCGCGGATTCCCCCGCCGGCGATGGTCAATCTCACCTCTACGGTGCACCACCGCTAGCGCTACTGCCCTTAAAACAAAATTGGTACGACGGCGAGCTTTGGAGAAGGTTTCATACCGACTATTGAAGGCCGAATGTCTCTGACCACGGCGCAGCGCGGATCCACGGCGGAGCTTGTACTCCGGTGAGAAATTCCGAGGCGACGGAGCACGATTCGTCCACGAAGAGTAGTTGACCACCCTCCCCGAGACCGGGCGAACTCAATTGGACACTCGACGTGGGCACGGTCGCGTTGAGCTCGATATTCTAGTGCGGCGGCAACAATGGGTTCCCCCCGCGACGGCGAGCAACGACGGCGCTTGTAGTAGGGAAGGCGGGATGAAAAGGGGACGGGTGAATCGGGTCGACGACCGAGCACTTATACTGCTCCCACGCCGTCAACGTGATCCGACATCGGCGGTGCGCTCCGTCGAGCTCGGTCGAGCCGTTGCGCCCGATACGCGGGGAAGACGGAGTCGGAGTCCAGCGGGCCCACCTGGCAGCGAGTTGAAGCGAACAGGGGCAGCGCGCACGCAGGCGTTAGTGGCTGGCATGCGGGCCCCATTTGACAGTTGGCCAGGCGCGCGCGAGGGTGTGGGTTTCCTGGGCCGCGCGGATCTGATTCCTTAGATGGGCCGAAAAGCGCTACTGAAGCCCAGGTAAGCTCCTCTTATCTTTTTCTTTTTATATTTTCTGTTTTCTTTTCTTTTTATTTTTCAATTCCCAATTTGAATTCCAAATTTGACTTTGAACTTGTACTCAAACTATAGATAAATTTCAATCATACCATTATAGTTGAGTTTGTATATTTATAAATTTTGTTTTATATTTTATATTATTTCTTTCTTTCTTTCCAAAGTTTAGCATTTCTTTTAAGTTTTAATTTCTCATTTGGATATTTAATATTTTTCTTGTCACAAAATGCACACAAAAATAAAATATCCAGCATGATGCAACAATTTAGTAGCATATCTTTTCATTATTTGTTCTTGGACATGGTGTTCTCATATGATGATGAGTAAAGATCACACTCACATAAAGAGAAAATGTTTCTCTATTGATATATTTCTAGCAATTTGCAAAGTAGGTGTTACAAATCCTACCCCCCTTAAAAATAATCTCGTCCTCGAGATTTAGGAAGAACTAGAGAAAAGGTGAGGAAAATCTATGCGAAGCTCTTCTTCTCTTTCCCATGTTGCTTCATCTTCACTGTGGTGACTCCATTGAACTTTACACATCTTTATCACCTTATTTCTTGTAACTCGGGTCAATGTATCCAAAATCTTGATAGGGTACTCCGTGTAAGTCAAATCACCTTGAACACTGAGCTCTTCCATGGGTAACTGTTCCTCGGGGACACGGAGACACTTCTTCAGTTGAGATACATGGAACACATTATGCACATCTGATAGTCTAGCAGGTAACTCGAGTTGGTATGCCATCTCTCCAACTCTCCTAAAGATCAAGAATGGTCCAATATAGCGAGGGGACAATTTTCCTTTAACTTTAAATCTCCTCATTCCACGCAGTGGTGACACCTTGAGATACACATAATCTCCTTCTCCAAATTCCAGTGGTCTCCTTCTATTATCAGCATAGCTCTTTTGCCTGGTTTGAGCCACTCTCAAATTCTCTCGAATTATACGAACTTGTTCTTCTGCTTCTTGAATCAATTCAGGCCCAAAGAACTGTCTCTCTCCAGTCTGATCCCAATATAGAGGAGTCCTGCACTTCCTCCCATACAAAGCTTCAAAAGGTGACATTTTCAGACTGGCCTGATAGCTATTATTATATGAGAATTCAGCATAAGGTAAACTCTTATCCCAACTTCCTCCATGCTGAAGGGCACATGCTCTCAACATATCTTCCAAGACTTGGTTAGTCCTTTCAGTCTGTCCATCAGTCTGAGGGTGATAAGCTGTACTAAAATTCAACTTTGTACTCATGTTCTCATGAAAGCTTCTCCAAAACCTTGAGGTAAACTGCGAACCTCGATCAGACACGATCTTCTTTGGTACTCCATGTAAACACACAATCCGAGCCATATATAACTCTGCTAGCTGAGAACCTTTGTAAGTAGTCTTCACAGGAATAAAGTGAGCCACTTTAGTCAATCTATCCACAATCACCCATATAGCATCATATCCTTTCTGGGTGCGAGGCAATCCAGTAATGAAATCCATACCAATCTCTTCCCATTTCCACTCGGGTATCTTCAGTGGATGCAACAGTCCAGCTGGCCTCTGGTGTTCAGCCTTAACTCTTTGACATACATCGCACATAGCCACATGTGCAGCTACATCTCTTTTCAATCCATACCACCAATACTTCCGCTTCAAATCCTGATACATCTTGGTACTACCAGGATGAATAGAATAATCCGAATCATGGGCCTCCTTTAAAATAGTCTCTCGCAGGCTTTTAATATCAGGAACACATATTCTGTCCTTGAACCATACAGTGCCCTGCTCATCTTCCGTGAATTCCGGAACTCGACCTTCAGTAATCAGATCCTTAATCTCTTTTATTTTAGCATCATCAACTTGTCCTTTGCGGATCTCTTGCTCCAAAGTAGGTTCCACATCAATAGTAACTCCTTCAGTATGAGCAACTATCCCCAGGTTAAGTCTCCTGAAGTCCTCAACAATCTCATCGGGTAGCTGGGCAACAACAGCTGAATGAACATGCTCTTTGCGACTCAAGGCATCTGCAACCAAATTTGCCTTGCCCGGGTGATAGTGAATCTCCAAATCGTAATCTTTAATAAGCTCCAACCAACGGCGTTGCCTAAGATTGAGATCCTTCTGAGTGAATATATACTTCAGGCTCTTATGGTCCGTGTATACTTGGCACTTAGTTCCCATGATGTAGTGTCTCCAAATCTTAAGTGCATGCACAACGGCTGCCAATTCCAAGTCATGAGTGGGGTAGTTCAATTCATGTCTCCGCAACTGACGAGAAGCATAAGCAATCACATGTCCTTCTTGCATGAGCACACATCCTAAACCTTGGCCGCATGCATCGCAATAGATGTCAAATCCTTTCTGTAAGTCTGGCATAACCAATACTGGTGGCGACATCAATCTCTTCTTCAACAGATCAAAGCTTTCTTGACACTTCTCGTCCCACTTAAATTCTTTTCCTTTCTCCAAAAGCGAAGTCATCGGCTTAGCAATCTTAGAAAATCCTTCAATAAATCTCCGGTAGTAGCCTGCTAATCCCAAGAAACTCCGAATCTCAGTAACTGTAGTGGGTACTTTCCACTCCATTATCTCCTTAACTTTAGCAGGATCCACTGCTATTCCTCCATTAGAAATAATATGACCAAGAAATGGTACTTCGCCAATCCAAAACTCGCACTTGCTGAACTTAGCATAGAGTTGATTATCTCGTAGCTTCTGTAGCACCATCCTCAGATGTTCCTCGTGATCACTTTCACTCTGAGAATAAATAAGAATATCGTCGATGAATACCACGACGAATCTGTCCAAATACTCCATAAACACCTTGTTCATTAAGTTCATAAAATAGGCTGGTGCGTTAGTCAATCCAAACGACATAACTGTGAACTCATATAATCCATATCTAGTCGAGAAAGCCGTCTTGGGAATATCCGATGGTCTAATCCTCATCTGATGGTATCCTGATCGGAGATCAATCTTCGAAAATACTCTTGCACCTCTCATCTGATCAAATAAATCTTCAATACGGGGCAACGGATACTTGTTCTTCACTGTAACATCATTAAGAGATCTATAATCCACACACATCCGTTGCGATCCATCCTTCTTCTGTACAAACAAGACCGGTGCTCCCCAAGGTGAGGAACTCGGACGAATGTACCCAGCCTCTTGTAACTCAGTTAACTGCTTCTTAAGCTCCTTCAACTCCTCTACGGACATTCTATATGGCCGTTTAGAAATAGGGGCGGTTCCAGGTAAGAGATCAATAACAAACTCAACTTCTCTATCAGGTGGCATTCCTGGTAACTCCTCTGGAAAGACATCCGGAAAATCTCTAACCACCCGGATATTGTCACCAACAAATTCCTCAGGCATAAAGAACATTGCACGCATAGATGAGGAGGTTACTGCAATGTTAACTTGAAACCTTTCTCCTTTAGTAGTAGTGAGTTCTACGGTACCTCTACCACATGCTATAACGGCCTTTGCCTTTCTTAGCCATGACATACCAAGGATTAAATCTATACTGCTTGACTCCAATATTATAGCAGTAGCTCCAAATTCTCTACCCATAATGGTTAATGTCAATCTACGTGTCATTTGGTTTGCCTCAACATGCCGTTTAGGTGTAATTACTATCAGGGGTTTTCTCATATTTAGCAGTGGTATTTCATTTGTGTTGGCATAACGAGCAGACATGAATGAATGTGTAGCACCAGAATCGAATAATATGGTTGCAGGAATTGCATTAACATAAAACATACCAATTACGAGGTCCCCTCCGTCCGGAGTGGCATCGACGCTGACTTGATTAACCTTGGCAATAGAATATCCCTTGCCAGTTCCTGGAGTTTGCTGCCTGTTCTGAACTGGAGTAGTAGCGATCCTCTGTGGGCAGACATTTGCATAGTGACCAATCTTCCCACACTTGTAACATTGAGTGCCCGGACTCTGTCCTGAAAACTTCGTCGGGGTGCCAGTAGGGGTAGCCTGTCGAGGAGATGGAGTCCTCAGTGGGGATTGCGGCACTGGGCGTGGTCCTCCGGGTCGAGTCGGTGTACCCTGTGGTGAACTGTAGCGAGGACGAACACTGCTGCTTCCTTGTCCTTGAGATATGGCCTTTCTCTTCAAATCTCCCAGTTGAACACGCTTGTGTTCAATAGCCAGTGCCTTATCAAGCAGCCTCTGAAATGATGGAAATGTGTGTGCCACAAGAGCATACTGCAGTGGTCCATTAAGTCCTTCAATGAAATGCTCTTGCTTCCTCTCGTCCTCAGCAATTTCTTCAGGGGCATATCTGGATAACTGAATAAACTTGTCTCTGTACTCGCTGACTGACATACTCCCTTGCTTCAGCGACAGAAATTCCTTCTTCTTAATCTTTATCATACCAGCTGGAATATGGTAGTTCCTGAATTGTGTACTGAACTCTGCCCAAGTAATAGTATCCGCAGCATCGTGGGCAGCAGTATAAGAATCCCACCAGTCAGCAGCAGGACCAATCAGACGTCCAGAAGCATATAAAACCTTCTCCCGGTCAGTGCATTGTGCAATATTCAGCATCTTCTCAATTGCTTTCAGCCAATCATCCGCGTCCAGTGGATCAGGTGAGCTAGCGAATGTAGGTGGCTTATGGCTCATGAACTCCCTATGCTTATCTCGGGGTGGAACTGGTGGTGGTGGTGGAGGTAGTGGTACTTGTTGCTGTTGTTGTTGCATTTGCTGTTGTAGCTGCTGTTGTTGCGCCCTCCTTTCCTGGCGTATCTCATCTCGCTCCTGGCGTAACTCCTGTCGTATATCCTCTCTCTCTTGACGCATCTCCTGGCGTTCCTGCTGCATCTGAGCACGCATATCCGCCATAGTATCTGCCATTTGCTGCATCATTGCCATCTGAGCAGCAACCAGTGGGTCAACTCCGCCTGGTGGGGGATTGGGAGGATTCATCCCCGCAGGTTGTGGCTGAGGTTGTCTTCGAGTGTGTTGGTTAGGAGGCAAGTCAATTCCACCACCCCGCCTGGTATTGACCATCTGAGTTAGATACATATGGTAAGAAAATAGCAGACAAGGCAGGTATTTACAAATCAGGTTACTTTGGGGGATTTATTAGCTAAGCAGATTAATATTTTACATATCCTAGCCAATTCAATACCTTATGGTGGTACATACTAAGATGTCCATAGTACAATCAATCAAAGAAGCAAATCAGGCATTTAGCATCAGCACAATCAAACAACATTTTTAATAGAGAAAATAGTTTTAATTTTGTCTCAGGTTCCCTATCTCTTAGAAATGTCACAGGGGTAGGGATTCCAAGGTGTGAAATCCATCTTGTCTCAGAGTAGAAAAGGTAAGAATGACCAGAGTAGAACAGTAGAAGGTGAGACAGGATCAAGATAAGTATAGAAAGATTCAGAGTAAGGTAAGTGTAGAATGATTCAGAATGAGATAAGTAGGTAAAGGTTGTCCATTTCTATCTAGGTCTCGTCCTACAGTCAACATTTCCTCTGATACCACTTCTGTAACACCCGGCTTTAAGGAACAAAGCCAGGTGCATCTCATACATGCGCCAAGAAGACAACATATATAATAACAGAGTGTATAGAGATAAATGTCATTAACATCAGAGTATTTATTACATAGCGGAAGACTTATTACAAAATAAAGTAATAAAGATAAAACAAACTAAGGATCGACGGCGCAGATGTCGACTGGGAAACGCCACCTAGATCAGATCGAACTCCTCAGTGTTAGGCAGCTCCTCCTGAACCACCTGATCATCTCCTGTGGGGGGGGTGTGAGACAGCAAGGGTGAGCTCACACATGATCATAGCTCAACAAGTTGTGGGGAACCAGTGGACATAAACTCACAAAGGTGTGAGTTCATGTGATGTGTAAGGCTAATCAATGATAAGGGTTAAAGCTGAGCATTGCTTTTAAGTAGTTGGTCAAAATTTTATTAGCAGTTACTAAGTGTAAGTAAATACCAAACCATAAGTGAAGTAATAGAACAAAATTAATAACAAACCCATGCAATGCAAATGACAAAATTGAATTTAAGTTCCATAATTAAACATCAGAGAGTCCTGAGCTGCTCATGACCGCGAGCTCGGCTAGTATACCAGTTTTACACTCTGCAGAGGTTGTACCCTTTACCCACAAGTCATGTTACCCATCTGCCAAGGGGTCGCGACTCCCCATATACCTCTACCTAGGAAGCACGGCAGGGCAACACTACGAGGCCTTTACAAAGTTCCACTAGCTTCCGAAAACCCGCTACAGTTTATGGGAAGATCCAGTAAAGGGTTCCTGGCTGATAGCCATCGCAGCAAAATCAACCAGGGACCTCCCCGCACTGACCTCTCCCCTACTGCCCTTGCCCCTTTCGGGTAAGGTAGTCTTCCACTAGCTTTCCTAATTAGTCAGCCAAGGGCGTCCCATTCCACCCTTGTGGTGGCACGTGGTTCTCAAGTTAAGCTCTATGTTCCAATTAACATTAATGATCTCAACATGAACATAAACAGAATAACAAGAATAATTGGAACATAGATATAATAAATGATTATCCCAAAACCATGTAAAGCAATAGCAAACTACCCAAGTGAATCAGGGGTAAACAAGGTAATGAGATAAACAATCTAGGGTGACCTATTGGGTCCCATCAAAATTAACCTATGCATGGATAAGTGATATTAAAGAACATTATTGGGTAAAAAAGTGGTCAAGGGCACAACTTGCCTTCAATGAGCTCCTGCTCAGCTACTTCAACTTGCTGCTCACCAGTATCCTCAGCAACGGGCTCTTCTACTCGCCACAATACAAACAAGCACAGTGCATATAGAGAAATTAACATTACACCAAACATATAAACAAAATGCACAGAGATATTCTACATATTAAAATAAAATCCTAGGAACAGAAATCATAATTTTCTGAGTTATAGATTTTAAGTTATGCATTTTCAAAGGTTTTATGTGCTTTAAATAGGATTAAGTGATAAATAAATTCCTTACTGTTTTTATGCCAAAACAGAGACACTAAGTGATAAAGAATAAAATTACAAAATTTTAGGAACTGGAATGGATTAATTTGGAGTTAGTATGAATTTTCTATGAATTATTGAAGTTCTAGCAATTATTTTCATATTAAAAATCTATTTAATAAACATTTTCTCTGGTTTTCATGTTGACTGGACTGGGCGTCAATTCCTGGAAAACCCAGGGATCTCGGGGTAAAAGTCTATAGACACAGCGCACAGTGCAGAACGGACGGCGGGTTGATTTCTATGAAGTTCAGGGGCTCTTTAACAAATATGCCAGCGCGAAAGGGTATGGCGTGATATCAGCCGTCAGATCTAAACCGACGGCCCAGATTAGACTCCTATCACCCTGAACCGGTACGCGCCCAGAGCCGAACGATCGGCGATCAACGGCCAGGGTTTAATGAATCACAGATCTACCCTGCACCGCTGGATCTCGCATCTACGGTCGAGGTTCGTTTGAGCGAACGGGTATTGCTTGATCTAATCGGGACCGTCAAAAAGCGATCGGACGGTCCACGAGTCGCCCCCAACCCCAGCTCGTCACGACGGCGGCGCCGCCCACGGCAGCCGCGGATTCCCCCGCCGGCGATGGTCAATCTCACCTCTACGGTGCACCACCGCTAGCGCTACTGCCCTTAAAACAAAATTGGTACGACGGCGAGCTTTGGAGAAGGTTTCATACCGACTATTGAAGGCCGAATGTCTCTGACCACGGCGCAGCGCGGATCCACGGCGGAGCTTGTACTCCGGTGAGAAATTCCGAGGCGACGGAGCACGATTCGTCCACGAAGAGTAGTTGACCACCCTCCCCGAGACCGGGCGAACTCAATTGGACACTCGACGTGGGCACGGTCGCGTTGAGCTCGATATTCTAGTGCGGCGGCAACAATGGGTTCCCCCCGCGACGGCGAGCAATGACGGCGCTTGTAGTAGGGAAGGCGGGATGAAAAGGGGACGGGTGAATCGGGTCGACGACCGAGCACTTATACTGCTCCCACGCCGTCAACGTGATCCGACATCGGCGGTGCGCTCCGTCGAGCTCGGTCGAGCCGTTGCGCCCGATACGCGGGGAAGACGGAGTCGGAGTCCAGCGGGCCCACCTGGCAGCGAGTTGAAGCGAACAGGGGCAGCGCGCACGCAGGCGTTAGTGGCTGGCATGCGGGCCCCATTTGACAGTTGGCCAGGCGCGCGCGAGGGTGTGGGTTTCCTGGGCCGCGCGGATCTGATTCCTTAGATGGGCCGAAAAGCGCTACTGAAGCCCAGGTAAGCTCCTCTTATCTTTTTCTTTTTATATTTTCTGTTTTCTTTTCTTTTTATTTTTCAATTCCCAATTTGAATTCCAAATTTGACTTTGAACTTGTACTCAAACAATAGATAAATTTCAATCATACCATTATAGTTGAGTTTGTATATTTATAAATTTTGTTTTATATTTTATATTATTTCTTTCTTTCTTTCCAAAGTTTAGCATTTCTTTTAAGTTTTAATTTCTCATTTGGATATTTAATATTTTTCTTGTCACAAAATGCACACAAAAATAAAATATCCAGCATGATGCAACAATTTAGTAGCATATCTTTTCATTATTTGTTCTTGGACATGGTGTTCTCATATGATGATGAGTAAAGATCACACTCACATAAAGAGAAAATGTTTCTCTATTGATATATTTCTAGCAATTTGCAAAGTAGGTGTTACAGCGTTAGAGCCGGATGTGGAGGGCAACGAAGAATCGGTCTCGTAGTAGACCACTTTCTTCATTTTCTTCTTCTTGTCACCACTCCGATGCGACTTGACACGGGGAGGTGATTCCTCCTTGCCTTTGGCGCCGGACTCCCTTGATCGAGCCTTCCATGGCTTGTGGCCTTCTCGTCGGTCATGATCTCCCTCTTGGCGTGATCTCCCGACATCACTTCGAGTGGTTAGACTCTAATGAAGTACCAGGCTCTGATACCAATTGAAAGTCGCCTAGAGGGGGGTGAATAGGCGAAATCTAAAATTTACAAACTTAAGCACACACTACAAGCCGGGGTTAGCGTTAGAATTAAAACTGAGTCCGAAAGAGAGGGCGAAAACAAATCAACCAAGAAATAAAGAGGATGACACGATGATTTGTTTTACTGAGGTTCGGTTCTTGAGAACCTAGTCCCCGTTGAGGTGGTCACAAAGACCGGGTCTCTTTCAACCCTTTCCCTCTCTTAAACGGTCACTTCGACCAAGTGAGCTTTCTCTTTAATCAAATGGGTCACTTAGACCCCGCAAGGACCACTACAAACTTAGTGTCTCTTGCTTTGATTACAAGTTACTTGAGAACAAGAAAGAGGAAGAAGAAAGCGATCAAAGAACAAGAGCTCAAAGAACACGAGCAAAACTCTCTCTCTCTCTCTAGTCACTAGTTGTTTGGAGTGGATTTGGGACTTGGAGAGGCTTTGATTCTTTTGAATTATATCTTGTATTGATTGCACTAGCTCTTGTATTGAATGAGATGTCTGAAAAACTTGGATGGTTGGAGTGGAGGTGGTTGGGGGGTATTTATAGCCCTCAACCACCAATTCAACCGTTGGGGAAAGCTGTTGTTCGATGGGCGCACCGGACAGTCCGGTGCGCCACTGTCCGGTGTGCCAGCCACGTCACCCAACCGTTAGGGTTCTGAAGATTCTGACCGTTGGAGCGCTGACTTCATGTCGCACCAGACAGTCTGGTGCTGCACCGGATAGATACTGTTCACTATCCGATGCGTCTCTGACACCTGCTCTAACTTCTGCGCGCACTGTTCACGCACTTTTCACGCTTTTGTAGACGACCGTTGCGCTGGGTAGCCGTTGCTCCACTGGTGCACACTGGACAGTCCGGTGAATTATAGAGGAGTGCGCCCTGAGAAACCTGAAGGTGAAGAGTTCAAAGTGTGCGGCCCCTGGCACACCGGACATTGTCCGGTGACACACCGGACAGTTCGGTGCGCCAGACCAGGGTTCTCTTCGGTTTCTTTTGCTCCTTTCTTTTGAACCCTAACTTGATCTTTTTATTGGTTTATGTTGAACCTTTATACACCTGTAGAATACATAATCTAGAGCAAACTAGTTAGTCCAATATTTGTGTTGGGCATTCAACCACCAAAATTATCTATAGGAAAAGGTTTGACCCTATTTCCCTTTTAGAAACCATGTCATCTCAGCCATCACACTAGCCAAGTCATGCAACTCAGCCTTAGCACTAGAACGAGAAACAACAGTTTGCTTCTTGGTCTTCCATGAAACAAAGGAGGACCCAAGAAAGACACAATAGGCAGAGATGGACCTGAAATCCAAAGGATTAGTACCCCAAGTCGCATCAGAATAGGTAGAGAGCTAAAGAGAGCTGGTGCTAGAGAAGAACAAACGACGGTCAATGGTACCACAAAGGTACCAAAGGACATAAAGAAGGTGACCATAGTGGATGCTAGTGGGGGCAGACATGAACTGGCTCTAAATGTTGACAACATAGGAGATATCTGGATGAGTAATGCCAAGGTAGACAATACTACCAACAAGGTGAAAATAGCAAGTGAGATCTGCAAGAGGAACACCATCTATGGCACGAAGACGAAGGTGAAGATCCATGGGAGTGTCCACAGAACAGTGATCCGTAAGTCCAGCACAATCAAGGATGTCATGAATGTATTTGCGCTGAGAGAGGTAATAACCATCGGGCGTGGAGGTGGCCTCAATCCCAAGAAAGAAGCTAAGAGGACCTAAGTCAGACATATGGAATTGCACACTAAGTCGTGGCTTGACAAAGGCAATATAATCAAGGTCATCACCAGTGATCAACATATCATCAACATATAGAAGAATGAAGGTGCGACCTCGAGGTGAAGTGTGAACAAAGAGAGTAGGATCATGTTGGTTAGCAACAAAACCGATATTAGTGACAATAGAGGTGAAGCACTCAAACCAAGCATGAGGGGCATGTTTGAGGCCATAGAGAGAACGGTGAAGCAAACATGACCATCAGGGATAAGGTAACTAGGGGGAGGGTGCATGTAGACTTCCTCACGCAACTCACCATGAAGAAAAGCATTCTTCACAAGAAGTTGTGAGATAGTCCACCAATGAACAGAGGCAACATCAACAAGAGTATGAACAGTGGTCTGATGGGCTACAGGAGCAAAGGTCTCCTCATAGTCACGCCCATACTCCTGTTGAAAACCACCTACAACAAGTCACGCTTTGTAGCGCTCAATGGAGCCATCAGAGCGGGTCTTAATATTGTAGATCCACTTACACGTGATAGGAGAAGCAGAGGAAGGAAGTGGGACAAGATCCCAAGTGCCGGTGCGCTTAAGAGTAGCAATATCCTTGGCCATAGCTAATTGCCACTCAAGATGGGAAAGAGCATCACGATAGGAAGTAGGCTCAGAGAGAATAGAAGCAGAAGTGACAAAACCAAGACGAGTCGGACGACAAATCGTATGACAACCGCGAAGGTTATATTGTGGAGGAGGTGCACCAAAGCACAGGAGGAGATGAGATAGATGATGCTAAAGGGGATGGTGGAGGACGTGGATGTCGAGTGTAGTGGAAAAGAATAGGAGGACATGATGGAGGGGATGGTGGAGATGGAGGTGGAGGCAATGGTGGAGGGGGAGAAGGCGATAGTGGTGGAGGTGGGGGATGTGGAGGTGATGGTGATGAAATAGGAATAGGGGAGGATAGCAGAGACAAGGTGGTAGGAAGAGGTGGAACCAAGCGAAGAAAATCAACAGACTCAGAGGAAGAGAAAGAAGAGGACAAATCAGTAGGAAAGAAAGGACATGGCTCATCAAAGGTCACATCTGAGACACTCGAATGCGACGAGCGATAGGGTCCCAACAATGATATCCCTTACGCTCAGAGTCATATCCAAGGAAAACACACTGAATAGATTAGGCCGTGAGCTTTGTCCTCTCATGAGGCTAAAGAAGGACAAAGGCAACACAACCAAAAGCACGAAGATGAGTATACTACAGTGGCCGACCAAAAAGACGCTCAAGAGGAGTGACACCATGAAGAGCAACGAAAGGTTGAATGTTCACAAGGTACACAGCTTCGGCCCAGAACCGAAGAGGAACAGATGATGCCAGAAGTAATGCACGGGTAGTCTCAAGAAAATGGCGGTGCTGACACTCAGCAACGCCATTCTGAGCGTGAGCACCGGTACAAGAATACTGAGGAAGGGTGCCATTCTCAGCGAGAAACAGACGAAGAGCATGAGACAAGTACTCGCCAGCAGAGTCAACTCAAAAAACATGGATGGGTGAACCAAATTGGGTACGAACCATGGCAGCAAAATTATGATATGCAGTGAGCACTTGAGCATGTGAATCCAAGAAATACACCCATGTGAAACAATAAAAATCATCAATAAAAGTCACATAATAACGATGCCCCCTTTCAAAACAAAGGGAGCAAAGCCCCATACATCAGAGTGATCAAGATCAAAAGGTCTAGTAGACATTGTCTAACTACTAGAATAGGGAAACTATAGCTGCTTGCCAAGCTTACAACCCATACAAGGGAGGAGGTATCACCAGAAACCTTCCCAAGGACACAACCATGAACAAGTGGTGACAGACGAGACCCACACATGTGACCAAGGCAATGGTGACACTAAGCGAAGCTGATAGAAATAGTGGCGGCAAAAGTTGTGGTATCGGTGGTGGAGGAGGATTGGCCACGAGTGGAAGCTGACGAAAGAAGCAACCAGCCAAGCTCCCAAAGACGAGGCGACCAGTACCAACCAGGGTCCCCGTATGATGATCATGAACAAGGCAAGAGTCAGACTCAAGAATGATACAACAATCATGATCAGTGATCTGACCAGTAGACAACAACTACAAGTTAAGATTAGGAACATGAGAAACAGAAGGGACCCTAAAACACGAAGAGTTCCATGGCTAAGAACAAGGTGGGAAGTGCCATCTGCAGTGGTAACAGGCATGGAAGCAGATGATGGGCTTAAGGAACAAAGAGAGGTAGAATCATGAGTCATATGAAAAGAAGCTCCTGAGTCAAGAATCTAGGGCATAACCGAACCTGACGATGAGGCACTTGATGGTGGCCCTGGCAAGGGCACACGAGCAACACCTAAGGAGACCACAGAGGAAGCTGATGAAATAACACAAAGCCACTCCATGCGCTCCATGCGCTGAGTCAGGTCGAGGGTCCAATCAGGAAGAGATTGAGGCAAGGCAGTGGCAGCAAGAGTGGGGGCGCCTCCACGGTGACGTGGAGGACGACGCCTACATTTCTTGATGGTGTGTGTTGTCGCCTTGCAGTAGCGGTAGAAGACAGCTGCAACATCACCCCTGGAGCAAGAGGGACCATTGCTAGAGCTGAAGTAGTAGGAGCTAGGGCAGGCGATGCAGTCAGAGCAACAAGAACTGTCGAGGAAAATGATAGCGCACCACGAATACGGATCTCCTCACCCGGGCTAAGGTGACCGCCTCAACCAGGGATGGGAGAGGAGAACGAATGAGGAGCTGAGCGCAAAGCTACTCAAACTCCAAATGAAAATGCCGAAGAAACTCATGGATGCGAAGAACATCGGTGTGCCCCTGCTAGAGGACACAATAGGGACAAGTTCAATAGTACGGTGGCTCTAGCGAGTCCGCCACACATCAGTCAACTCACAGTAGAAGGCATCGATAGAGGAGTTCTGCTGACGAATAGAGCTAGCAAGCTCTAGGGTGGATATGTAGAGAGCGGTGTTGCTCGGCTGGTAAAGAGCCTGCGCGCGCTCCCACATCGCCTGAGTGGATGGCAAAGTAGAAAGATCCATAGCAAATTCCACCTTCATACTACCAAGAATAATCCAAGTCGCCCGAGCCTCATCAGCAAGCCAGACATCATAATTAGTAAGTTAGCCATGTAGTGCTAAATGGCCTGGGCATGAGCATCCATGACCTCAGCAAAAGGAGGAACTCCATCGGGCCCTGCAGTGGGCTCCTCAAGACGTGCGAGAACAGGAGGAGAAGGAGACAGGCCGGTAAGGTGACCCCATATGCGTTGGCTATTGAGACATACACGAAGCATAGTGGACCACTCCCAAAAATTGGTGCCATCGAAGGTGACGGAGGGAAGATGTTGCACAAGAGGGGTGGATCTTGGAGGAGCCGCCATGTTGAGTGGAGTGAGAAGTGGGGTTTAGCTACTAGGTAGAGAAAATGGAGGGCATAACATCAGAAGTGGAGCGTTGTGGCGTGTGCTCAGGCACGGACCACGAGAACAGCCGCCGTGGATAGCAGCGAGAAGGAGACCTCCAAGCAAGGGAGGGCGAGGGCGACCATGGGTCAGAAGCATAGCGTCGTGGTGCAGCAGTCAACCAGTGCCGCGAGCATGATGGCGACAGGCGTGGAAATCGCGACCACAATAAATGACCAGCAGCAACGCGACAGTGAGGTCGAGTGAGCCTGCGAGGTTGGCGGTGGCGAGCACGGAGGCAGAGCACGACTGCGGTGGTGTGGGACTCCGCGAGCATAAGGGGTCGTGCGGGCCATGCGGTGCCTAGGACGGCCGACGGCAGCCAACCGACGGTAGAGGGGGTGACTGGCAGTGGCAGTGGCACGGGCTCGACGTGTAGCATGGACGAGGTGGTGCGGGACACGACGAGAACGATCGTGCACGAGCGCGCGGGCACGCAGGCCGTCCAGGGAGCACCTGTGGGCACGTGGTCCGTGCGGTGGCTAGGTAGGCCGACAGCGACGGTGACCGGCGACGGCTGCTACTGCAAAACCCTAGCTCTGTGATACCATGTTAGAATATGAAAATGGCAAGTAGTGTATTCCATAGGGCCTAAAGGGCAAAAGTACATGTGGTAACATTTACAGAAAGAACCTTAGGTTCTAGAGAAAATACACTAGAAGAAGGAAACAATATCTATACACTAACAAATTCATCTTGATTTCAATACTTAAGTTAATTTACTTTTGAGTAATATGATAGTCTAATTTTACTTGTTAAGTAGCGGGAATCTGGTTGGTTGTCTAGTTTGTTTCAGTTAATCCTGCTTGGCACTGATTCTTGAGCAATTGTGGAAAAGCATGTATGTTGTTTGGATACACTAGACTTGCGTATTGATGTTGCAGTTTGTAACCTGCATATTGATGTTGCAAGATGTTGATGTTGTTGTTTATCAATACTTGTGTACAAAGACTGATGTTGATGTTTCTTGCATATTAATGTTATTGTTTATCCTTACTTGTGTACAAGACTGATGTTGCTGTTTATCAATACTTGCGTATTGGTGTTGTAGTTTATTAATACTTGTGTATTGGAGCAGTTTATCAAATTTGGAAATGTTGTTTTTAATATAAGTGATGTAACCAAACAATGAAGAATGGGAGATGTATTAAATCCCATATGCAACTGAAACACACATGGTTTATATGACATATGATGGATTCACTCAATCTAGCCTTGTATTTAGGGATGAAGAATTTCTCGTCTAGTTTTAACTCCCATCTCCATCCTCGCATCGAAAAATTTTCTCCACAGGAATCCCCACAAATGCTTGCAGGGGACATTTTCCCCATCCCCATTCCCTACGGGGATAAATCCCTATTCCCGTCCCCGCTTAAATTATAATTAGGACGTAATTCATGTTATTAATGCAAAACATTGTCACTTATACACATTGTTAGATGTAAGAAATCGTCATATGTACATCAAAATAAACACATCTATACAATGAGTAATCTCTTGACAAGATAAATATTTATTTTTATAACTAATTATTACATGAAAACATCGTCACATGTAAGTTTAACGGGTCCGGGGAACGGAGATGGGGAAAATTTTCCCCGTTTACATCCTCGCGGGGGAAGAAACTTCCTCATCCCATCTCCTAATGAAAGAATTCCCTGTGGGGATTCGAGGATTGGGTCCCCATTGCCATCTCTACTTGTATTGAAACCTCGTGTGTAGTGCTAGGAATTAGGCCATGCTGGGCCAGCCCACCCCAAGCTCATCATGCTTCGAGCTAAACGGGCTCGAGCCGAGAAGGCCAAAAGAATTTTTGGTCGTGCTAACCTAAAGATTAGAAACAGTGGTCTAGTCCGACTCTAAATCACGTCGGGTCTCCATCGGGTCATGACAACCCAAGCGTGCCCTATATATTTGAACCATATGAAATCTAAATATTACAACGATATAAAGTTCATATATTACTAAATTAAAGAAATTAGATATTGTGGGTTTCATTGGATCGAGCCGGTCCAAACTCAACCCATGTGCGCGGGCATGACAGGACCCGACTGGCCAGAATTTAAGGCCCAATTCAGACCCGTCTTTAGGTCGTGCTAGTCCAGCCCATATTACTTCATGTTGGACCATGCTTTAATTTCCTGTTTTCGAGACGTGATCGTGCTAGCTAAAAAACTTAGCCCATATTTTTAGTACTAGCCTATATATTAAAATAATAGCCTAGCGAACAAGGTCTAATGTGCCCAAATGCTGGCTTCACACGAGTCACGGGTTCACGACCGACGACGAAGCGCTTCTAACCAATGTTCGTGAGCCCCACCGCCAGAAGTCACACAGTGTGAAGACAATTTCTTCGTGTACTGGTGATCTACGGTGTACCGTATAGATGGCAACAGGTACAAACCCGCTGAGTTTTACCATCCCAAATCTGTATCCATGAAAAAATATCTATATTCATTACAAAAAACCCATAGTCATGATGGGTTTGAAATTTTGCCCAAACTCGTACCCAACGGGTTAGCGGGTACCCATGAGTTACCCGCGTGTTTTATCTTCAATATGATTGCTCTTCTCATAATCAATAAGTATCGTAATAATTAATGTGATCATGGTCCAAAATTTATGTGATGAACAACGAGTTCATGATTTGGTATAAAAATTTTTAGTAGAGTGTCACACCTGGATTTAAGGAACAAAGCCGGGTGCATCTCATACATGCGCCAAGAAGACAACATATATAATAACAGAGTGTATAGAGATAAATGTCACAATAACATCAGAGTATTTATTACATAGCAGAAGTCTTATTACAAAATAAAAGATAAATATAAAACGAACTAAGGATCATCCTTGACGCTAAAGTCAACTGGGAAACGCCACCTAGATCAGATAGAACTCCTCGTTGTGTGGCTCCTCCTGAACCACCTGATCTTCTCCTGTGGGGAGGGGGTGTGAGACAGCAAGGGTGAGCTCACACATGATCAGAGCTCAACAAGTTGTGGGGAAACCAGTGGGCATGAACTCACCAAAGGTGGGAGTTCATGTGATGTGTAAGGCTAATCAACAACAAGGGTTAAAACTGAGCATTGCTTTTTAATTGGTTGGTAAAAATTTTATTAGCAGTTACTAAATGCAAGTAAATACCAAAACCGTAATAAAAGTAGTAGAACAAAATTTATAAATAATCCCATGCAATGCAAATGATAAATTGAATTTAAGTTTTATAAATTAATCATGCGAGAGTCCTGAGCTGCTCATGACCGTGAGCTCGGCTAGTATACTAGTTTTACACTCTGCAGAGGTTGTACCCTTTACCCATAAGTCATGTTACCCATCTGCCAAGGGATCGCGACTCCCATACACCTCTACCAAGGAAGCGAGACAGGACAACACTACGAGGCCTTTACAAAGTTCCACTAGCTTCTGAAAAAACCACTATAGTTTATGGGAAGAGCACTTGCAAGAATCCCCCGTCTGACCGCCATCGCAGCAAAATCAATCCGAGAACCTCCCTACATGCAACTCCCCTATTGCCCTTGCCCCTTTCGGGTAAGGTAGTCTTCCACTAGTGTCGGGGACCATAATTAGGGGTACCCTCAAGACTCCTAAATCTCAGTTGGTAACCCCCATCAGCACAAAGCTGCAAAGGCCTGATAGGTGCGTTTAAGTCAAGGATCGGTCCATTCAAGGGACGCGATCGTGCCTCGCCCGAGCCCAGCCTCGGGCAAGGGCAGCCGACCCCGGAGGACCTGCGTCTCGCCCGAGGACCCCCCTCCAGCAACGGACACACCTTCGGCTCGCCCGAGGCCCAGTCTTCACCGAGAAGCAACCTTGGCCATATCGCCACGCCAACCGACCAAATCGCAGGGGCATTTAATGCAAAGGTGGCCTGACACCTTTATCCTGACGCACGCCCTCCAGTCGATAGAGCCGAAGTGACCGCAGTCACTTTGCCGCTCTACTAACCGGTCTGACAAGAGGACAGCGCCGCCTGCGCCGCTCCGACTGCTGAGCCGCCCGACAGAGTGAGGCTGACAGTAGCCAAGTCCGGCCTCGGGCGTCATAGGAAACTCCGCCTCGCCCGACCCCAGGGCTCGGACACGGGCTCAGCCCCAGAAGACGACGAACTCCGCCTCGCCCGACCCCAGGGCTCGGACACGGGCTCAGCCCCGAAAGACGACGAACTCCGCCTCGCCCGACCCCAGGGCTCGGACACGGGCTCAGCCCTGGAAGACGACGAACTCCGCATCGCCCGACCCCAGGGCTCGGACACGGGCTCAGCCCCGGAAGACGACGAACTCCGCTTCGCTCGACCCCAGGGCTCGGACACAGGCTCAGCCCCGGAAGACGACGAACTCCGCTTTGCCCGACCCCAGGGCTCGGACTCGGACTCAGCCCTGGCCTCAGCCGACGGTCACCGCCTCGTCCGACCCGGGGGCTCGGACTCGACCTCGACTTTGGAAGACAGACTCGACCTCGACCTCGGAGGAGCCTCCACCTCGCCCAACCTAGGGCGCGGACCGACCACGTCGACAGGAAGCGCCATCATTACCCTACCCCAAGCTGACTCAGGCTACGGGGAACAAGACCGGCGTCCCATCCGGCTCGCTCCACTATACGAGTAATGATGGTGCCCCGCATGCCCTGTGACGACGGCAGCTCTCAGCCCCCTTACGGAAGCAAGAGGACGTCAGCAAGGACTCGACAGCCCCGACAGCTGTCCTTCCGCCAGGCTCCAGCGCTCCTCCGACGGCCACGACACCACGCGAACTGGGTGCCAAGACCTCTCCGGCTGCCACGATGGCATGTACTTAGGGCGCTAGCTCTCCACCGCTAGACACGTTAGCACATTGCTACACTCCCCATTGTACGCCTGGATCCTCTCCTTACGCCTATAAAAGGGAGGACCAGGGCCCTCTTAGAGAAGGTTGGCCATGTGGGGAAGGACGGGACGGCGCTCGCGCAAGGCCGCTCGCTCCCTCCCGCGTAGACGCTTGTAACCCCCTACTGC
Source organism: Zea luxurians (assembly GCA_029449295.1). Classification (NCBI taxonomy): domain Eukaryota; kingdom Viridiplantae; phylum Streptophyta; class Magnoliopsida; order Poales; family Poaceae; genus Zea; species Zea luxurians. The sequence continues at coordinate 79,736,227 of JAOPSE010000005.1, forward strand.
AAGCGCACCCGACCTGGGCGCAGGGCTAACACGAAGGCCGCGGGTTCCACCTCCCATGCCTATCTCCCTCCGGCTGCTTCTCCCCCCTTCGTGTTCCGCCTCGCGTCGACCCATCTGGGCTGGGGCACGCGGCGACAATTCACTCGTCGGTCCAGGGACCCCCCCGGGTTTCGAAACACCGACAGTTGGCGCGCCAGGTAGGGGCCTGCTGCGTGTTGACGAACAGCTTCCCGTCAAGCTCCAGATGGGCAGTCTCCAGCAACCTTTCCGGCCCAGGACGGTGCTCCGTTTCGGGAGTCTTGAGTTCATGTCCCTCGACGGCAGCTACGACATGATACTCCTTCCCCCGCCGCGCGACAGCGACAATGGCGGTCGACAACCCGCTCGCCGGCGGGGAAATCGACGACGCCTTCCCCACGTGGTGGAAGGACGACATTCGGGCTTGTCCCGTCCCCTCCCCCACCGACGGAGGAGGAGGCGGGGCAACTAAGGCCAAGCGGGAAGCGGCACCTCATTGGCTGTCGAGCGAGTCGACGGCGCCGGCGCCCCAATGGAGAGCGCGTCAGGCATCGGCCTCGCGTCTAAGACGAAGACGAGCGTCGCCTCCCCGCAACACGCCAACCTCAAGCAAACGGACGACGCCAGCATGCTCGCGAAGGACTTGCTGGGCGTCACCCTCGTACCTGAGACGACGGCGCAGTCAGTCCCTGACATGACTTCGTCACCACCCGTCGACCAAAAGGTACCGACCGATTCCCATCTCACGTCTTTTGGATTCAGCCTCGACCCGCCAAGCAACTCCGCTTCGGTGGACACTCCCATAGAGGCGAGTCCAAACCCTCTGGGGTATCGTGTACGGTCACCCTAGGACCGGCTGACGGCCGACTCGACCTACGGGCCCTCGGGGTCCAAGGAAGATGGCGAGCCCGACCTCTGTTGGGATTTCTCCGGACTTGGTAACCCCAGTGCCATGCGGGACTTCATGACCGCATGCGACTACTGCCTTTCTGACTGTTCCGACGGTAGCCGCAGCCTCGACGACGAGGACTGCGGCCCAAGTCGTGAATGTTTCCACGTCGATCTAGGGGGTCCCGGCGAAGGTAACCACCTTGGTATGCCGGAGAACGGTGATCCCCCTAGGCCCGTGCCTCGCGTCGACATCCTTCGGGAGCTAGCTGTGGTCCCCGTTCCAGCGGGGGGTCCTGACCCACAACTCGAGCAAATCCGTGAGATGCAGGCCAGGCTCGACGAGGGAGCAGGAACGCTTGTGCCGATCCGCCGGGACATCGGGCAGGAATGGGCAGGCCAACCTCCAACCGGAGAAGCACGTCATCTCCCCCAGGGCATCCAGCACCGCATCGCCGACGACGTCAGGGTAAGGCCTCCACCGGATTCCAGTGGAGTCGGCCAGAACCTGGCTGCAGCGGCAATACTTCTCCGCGCGATGCCGGAGCCATCAACCACCGAGGGGCGGCGTATCCAGGGAGAGCTCAAGAATCTCCTGGAGGACGCCGCGGTCCAACGGGCCGAAAGCTCCGCCTCCCGAAGGCAGGGATGCCCCTCGGAACATTGCGCCGCGACTTCCCGATTCATGCGGGAAGCCTCGGTCCACACCGGGCGCACGCGCAACACAGCGCTTGCAGCTCCAGGTCGCCTCGGCAACGAGCACCATCACCACAGCTGTCGGGCCCACCTCGACGAGAGGGTGCGCCGAGGCTACCACCCCAAGCGTGGGGGACGCTACGACAGCAGAGAGGATCGGAGTCCTTCGCCCGAACCACCCGGTCCGCAGGCTTTCAGCCGCGCCATACGACAGGCACCGTTCCCGACCCGGTTCCGAACCCCGACTACTATCACAAAGTACTCGGGGGAGACGAGACCGGAACTGTGGTTCGTGGACTATCGGCTGGCCTGCCAACTGGGTGGAGCGGACGATGATAACCTCATCATCCGCAACCTCCCCCTATTCCTCTCCGACACCGCTCGAGCCTGGCTGGAGCACCTGCCTCCGGGGCAGATCTCCAACTGGGACGACCTGGTCCAAGCCTTCGCCGGCAATTTCCAAGGCACGTATGTGCGCCCTGGGAACTCCTGGGATCTCTGAAGCTGCCGCCAGCGGCCGGGAGAGTCTCTCCGGGACTACATCCGGCGATTCTCGAAGCAGCGCACCGAGCTGCCCAACGTCACCGATTCGGATGTCATCGGCGCGTTCCTCGCCGGCACCACCTGCCGCGACCTGGTGAGCAAGCTGGGTCGCAAGACCCCCACCAGGGCGAGCGAGCTGATGGACATCGCCACCAAGTTTGCCTCTGGCCAGGAGGCGGTTGAGGCCATCTTCCGGAAGGACAAGCAGCCCTAGGGCCGCCCACCGGAAGATGTTCCCAAGGCATCAACTCAGCGCGGCACCAAGAAGAAAGGCAAGAAGAAGTCGCAAGCGAAACGCGATGCCGCCGACGCGGACCTTGTCGCCGCCGCCGAGTACAAGAAGCCTCGGAAACCTCCCGGAGGGGCCAACCTCTTCGACAAGATGCTCAAGGAGCCGTGCCCTTACCATCAGGGTCCCGTCAAGCACACCCTCGAGGAGTGTGCCATGCTTCGACGCCACTTTCACAAGGCCGGGCCACCCGCGGAGGGTGGCAAGGCCCTCGACGACGCGAAGAAGGAAGATCACAAGGCAGGAGAGTTCCTCGAGGTCCGCGACTGCTTCATGATCTACGGCGGGCAAGTGGCGAACGCCTCGGCTCGGCACCGCAAGCAAGAGCGTCGGGAGGTCTGCTCGGTAAAGGTGGCGGCGCCAGTCTACCTAGACTGGTCTGACAAGCCCATCACCTTCGACCAGGCCGACCATCCCGACCACGTGCCGAGCCCGGGGAAATACCCACTCGTTGTCGACCCCATCATCGGCAACGTCAGGCTCACCAAGGTCCTCATGGACGGAGGCAGCAGCCTCAACATCATCTACGCCGAGACCCTTGGGCTCCTGCGGATCGATCTGTCCTCGGTCCGGACGGGCGCTGCGCCTTTCCACAGGATCATCCCCGGGAAGCGCGTCCAACCCCTCGGACAACTCGATCTACCCGTCTGCTTCGGGACGCCCTCCAACTTTCGAAGGGAGACCCTCACGTTCGAAGTGGTCGGGTTTCGAGGAACCTACCACGCAGTGCTGGGGAGGCCATGCTACACCAAGTTCATGGCCGTCCCCAACTATACCTACCTCAAGCTCAAGATGCCGGGCCCCAACGGGGTCATCACCGTCGGGCCCACATACCGACACGCGTACGAATGCGACGTGGAGTGCGTGGAGTACGCCGAGGCCCTCGCCGAGTCCGAGGCCCTCATCGCCGACCTGGAGAACCTCTCTAGGGAGGCGCCAGACGTGAAGCGCCACGCCGGCAACTTCGAGCCAGCGGAGACGGTTAAGTCCGTCCCTCTCGACCCCTGCAACGACGCCTCCAAGCAGATCCGGATCGGCTCCAAGCTCGACCCCAAATAGGAAGCAGTGCTCGTCGACTTTCTCCGCGCGAACGCCGACGTTTTCGCGTGGAGTCCCTCGGACATGCCCGGCATACCGAGGGAAGTCGCTGAGCACTCGCTGGATATCCGAGCTAGAGCTCGACCCGTGAAGCAACCTCTGCGCCGATTCAACGAAGAAAAGCGTAGAGCCATAGGCGAGGAGATCCACAAGCTAATGGCGGCGGGGTTCATCAAAGAGGTATTCCATCCCAAATGGCTTGCCAACCCTGTGCTTGTGAGAAAGAAAGGGGGGAAATGGCGGATGTGTGTAGGCTACACTGGTCTAAACAAAGCATGTCCGAAAGTTCCCTACCCTCTGCCTCGCATCGACCAAATCGTGGATTCCACTGCTGGGTGTGAAACCCTGTCTTTCCTTGATGCCTACTCTGGGTATCACCAGATCAGGATGAAAGAGTCTGACCAGCTCGCGACTTCTTTCATCACACCCTTCGGCATGTACTGCTATGTTACCATGCCGTTCGGCTTGAGGAATGCGGGTGCAACGTACCAGCGATGCATGAACCATGTGTTCAGCGAACACATCGGCCGAACGGTCGAGGCCTACGTCGATGACATCGTAGTCAAGACGAGGAAAGCCTCCGACCTCCTTTCCGACCTTGAAGTGACATTCCGATGTCTCAAGGCGAAAGGCGTGAAGCTTAATCCCGAAAAGTGTGACTTCGGGGTCCCCCGAGGCATGCTCTTGGGGTTCATCGTCTCTGAGCGGGGCATCGAAGCCAACCCAGAGAAGATCGCAGCCATCACCAGCATGGGGCCCATCAAGGACTTGAAAGGCGTACAGAGGGTCATGGGATGCCTCGCGGCTCTGAGCCGCTTCATCTCGCGCCTTGGCGAAAGAGGCCTACCTCTGTATCGCCTCTTAAGGAAGGCCGAGTGCTTCGCTTGGACCCCTGAGGCCGAGGAAGCCCTCGGGAACCTGAAGGCGCTCCTCACGAACGCGCCCATCTTGGTGCCCCCCGCTGCCGGAGAAGCCCTCTTGATCTACGTCGCCGCAACCACTCTGGTGGTTAGCGCCACGATTGTGGTTGAGAGACGAGAAGAAGGGCATGCATTGCCCGTCCAGAGGCCAGTCTACTTCATTAGTGAGGTACTGTCCGAGACCAAGATCCGCTACCCACAAATCCAGAAGCTGCTGTACGCGGTGATCCTGACACGGCGAAAGTTGCGACACTACTTCGAGTCTCATCCGGTGATTGTGGTGTCATCCTTCCCCCTGGGGGAGATCATCCAGTCCCGAGAGGCCTCCGGTAGAATTGCAAAGTGGGCGGTGGAGATCATGGGCGATGTTGGGGACTTGTTCTCAAATGCTTCGGATTAAGAACAAGGCAACATAAAAAGTGTTAAATGATAAGATCCTTCGTCCCTCGAAACATTATTTCCCTTCAGGATATAATGTGTTCTGGACGAAGGTCACAAACAATGTACCTTCGTAAGGGCGATAAGTTATGACGAAGGACTTATGAGCAACATTAAAAGTAATATAAACATTTAAACTTTATTATCATGCCATTTCTATTTTATTATCGTATAACAATAAAAATGACTTCAAATTACAAATGTACCTTCGGATTGCAGGAAGACAAAAGTACAAGGATGACACAAAAGCAAATGCCGAGTCAGCGTGAACAGTACGGGAGTACTGTTCATCTATTTATAGGCGTGAGACACAGCCCATACAAAATTACATTCATGTCCATTACATTTGCTAATGACTTATGGAAATCTGTCAAGGCCTAAGTAGTCTTTTCATCTTTAAGTCGGTTCCCCTTTCTGCTATCGCGACGAAGCTTTCCTGCGCACAGCTTCGGCTGTGCATCATCCTTCGTAGAGCTTGGTAATCAGCCCGTCCTCCATTTCAATCCCCCTTCGTCTGGTTCAGGCTTCGTCCTGACCGTACTTCATGTTCACAATTCTGAGTCCGAAGGTACCTGTTCATATAATCCACTTGGCAAACATTGTCAAATCATGTTTTTGAGGACCTTCGGAGTACGAAGGCCCCCAACAGTAGCCCCTCGCAATACTAATTTGTAAATGACAAATTCAGATTGCGATATGGACGAAGGCCTTAAGCCGAAGGTCCGAAAAAACACCTTCCCTTTGCTAGAATAGCAACATTCACTGACAAGCGGGGTCTTTCAATTTTCAACGCACTGGGCGTATAAATAAGATCGTAACGCAAACTCATTTTGGTACTCTCGCTTGCCATCTGCCTTCGCCCACTAAATTTTTAACTCTTGCGCACTAAGATTTGCTGATATTTTGGTTTTGAAGCTTCGGCTTGGAAAACAGTTTTTTAGTGTTTCCGAAGATGTCTGAAGATAAGAAGGTTGCTGCTGAGATGAAGCTGAGCCTTGACGAAGAGAAGAACTTGGGGTTCCTTATAGCGATGGCAGAGACTAATACAGAAAAAATTACCAAGGAGATTCTGGAAGGTTTGTCTAAAGATACTGGTGACAGCGACAGTTATGATGTAGAAAGTGGTGGGGAAGAGTCCGAAGATCGACCATGGCGGCCAAGTCACACGGTTTTCGGGAAAACCACTATTAAGCAGAGTCATATTGATAATATGAGGGGGAGGTATATTCGAGATATATCTATTGTGAGGGCTGATGCTGGAGAAAAGACTTCTCCCACCCCCGAAGAAGATGAAGTCGTAATCTTCCGAAGCTTTCTCAAGGCTGGGCTTCGATTCCCCCTAAGCAACTTTGTTGTTGAAGTCCTGAAAACATTTCAAGTCTACCTTCATCAAATTACTCCCGAAGCTATCATAAGAATGGGGATGTTTGTCTGGGCTGCGAGAAGCCAAGGTTTAGAACCAAATGCTAAAAGCTTTTGCAACATTCATGAGTTGTTATACGAGACGAAGCCCTGGGGGAAAGAACAATATCACAACAACTTTGGGTGTTACAGCTTCGGTGCCCGCTCCGGGTCAAGCCGCCCTGTGCCAACCTTTCGGAAGAGGTGGCCCGGAGCCTGGATGACAGAGTGGTTCTATGTAAAGAATGACTTAACAGCGCAAGAAGATGTCAAGAGTATCATTATGCGCCCCATCTGGCAACGCTTCGGACTTCGAAGGCCGAAGGTTGAAATGGATGAAGCAGTCGAGGAATGCCAAAGAGCCTTCGGCGTAATCTGCTCTTTCATTGGGACAAGGGACTTGGTCCAAGAGCATATTGCCTTCAGGGTGTGGCCACTTGCAGGAAAGTGGGAAATGTCGAAAGAAACCATCAAAGAGTCCGACGAAGGCGGACTGGTCAGACTGAAATACACATTCAAATACGGGGATAAATTTGTTGAACCTGATGACGACTGGTTGAAAAGCATTGAAACATTAAGTGACGAACTGCTTGGGGCATATTCGAAGGCCGAGAATACTGCGTTATCAGCAGCCTTCGGAGGCCGAAAGAAGAAAAGGCTCAACCGGGTATTTGACGCAGTCGGGTTTGTCTACCCTGACTATCACTATCCGGTATTGGGTCGCAAAAGAAAAAATACTTCTCCTGCGACAGAAGCTACCACGAGTGCCGCTAGCGAGCCAGCGCCGCAAAGGAAAAAGATGAAGGTGCTCACCCACCGAGCTCGTTTTATTGAGCCGGCCACAGTGCCAGAATTTATTGGCGAAGTCTCTTTGGCCTCTGAAGCTACAGAACCAGCTCCAGTGCCGAAGATAGGAGAGAAAACTGAAGCACCTTCAGCAGAAAAAGCAGAAAAACCGAAGATTGAAGAGCCAAAAATACCGGAAATCTTAAGTCCTTCAGTAAATGTCGAAACAATAAAAAATCAAAAGGGCCCATTGGTGACCCCAAAAAGAAAAAGAATGGTGAACGTACTAGATGTCTTGGAGACAATTAAGTCTTCAAGCACAACTCCAAAGAAGACTGTTGAACTTGCTGAAGCGTCTACTGAAGCTTCGAAGCAACAAGCTGAAGCTGAAGCTGAAGCTGGGCCTTCAGAGCCCACCAAGGAACAATCTTTGGAAACCGAGAAAATATCAGAACCAGTTTTGGTTGAAGAAATTGACACTGCCGCCCCCGAAGCTCCTTCCAGCATATGCGATTACATCGTGCGACATGCTTCGGGGAAGAAATTATCTGAAGAAGAGACTTATGAAGCCAATCACTATGCTAGAGAGTTAAAGTATCTGAAGGGGGCAGTAGTGTTCAATGGGACAAATGAAGATGACTTCCTATACTGCCTCCCTGATAACAAAGAATTATCTGTCTGCCGGGAGATGGCTAGAAGTATGGGTTTCCCGAAGCTCGAAGCTGGATTATGTGCTATGACGAAGGAGGATCTCGCGGACAGCCTTGCGTATAATAGCCTAAAGGTATGGGAATTAGACGCTTGAAAAAAAATTTTAATACGTAATTCATTCTTTTATTCTTATATGGATTCTTTTTCGTGTAGGGTTTAATCCTAAGCAACGCATTAAGGGCACAAAAGAGTGCCGAAGATGAAAGCTACGAAATTGCGTTCAACAATTTACGTTCAGAAGTTATTAAACTGAGAAACGAAGCTCTAGAAAAAGATAAAATTCTGCTTACATTAGTAGACAAGATAAAAAAGGATGAAGCTGCTGCAAAGGTTCAGGCCGAAGCTCACAGACGTGAAATTAAAGATCTTCAGAAGCAACTAGCCCGGGCGAAAGAAGAACGCATACTTGAAGAAACAAGACGGGAATGTAGCGACCAATGGGCTGGTCATTTGGAAGCAACCGTGGAAGAGCTTCGGTCTTCTAAGAAAAAATGCTATGAAAAATCCATGGAATGCGTAAAGAAAATTAAAACCAGCTTCGCCAGCGTGGGCGCATTTTCCAGTGAAGAGAATTTCTCAAGAGGCAATCCCGAAGGTCCACTGGAATGGATCAATCACGAAGCAGAGGCCTTCGAGGAAATCCTGAGTAGCCGCGGTGACATCTGCGCTTTTTCGGGCGCCAGGGGAGTTGCTACTGTCTTGGAGAAGAAAGGTTGCGGGCATGTAAAATCTTTAGCTCAGTCCGAAGCTGCCTTATCCTCCGAAGACATCAAAGACCCCTCGGCCGAAGCAAGCATGGTTGGTGGTAAATTCTTTACTGATGTCTGGGACAACGGCGGCCGAGAAATGGCGCAAGAAATTATTCAAAGGAGTGAAAAAGGCATCCATGATGCTAGGAAAGTGACAGAAGTTGCCGAAAAAAGTACAGAGCCCGAAGGGCAAATAGGTATTAATTAGTCGTTCTTATTGTGTTGTAATTTTTATTTCAAACTTTGTTCGCGGTTTGTAATAGTAATGTAGAAATATTCTGTTCCCTCAGAACACTGCTGGATCGTCTGCTGACCCTCACGCAAAAGGGGATGACGAAATTAAACAAATGGCCGAAGCTATCATGGATAAAGTTGTTGAACAACTTCTAAATGAGGCTGCCGAAGTAGTATTAAGAGAAGACTAGGTGTTATTAGAAAAAACATTTGCAGTGTGATCTATGTAATTTTTTGTACATTTCAATGTAATATACAAGTCTCTTTTCATTATTCAATTCTTTACGATGCATGAAATTCTACATACATACCATTTTTGAGCCTTCGGCGAAAAAAACACCTTCCCTTCTTTTCATGCTTCGTGAAGAAGACATTTTCCGTTAAAACTATTCTGATGAATCACGTCCATGCTTCGTGAAAACATTCTTCGAAGCTGTACAATTTCGATATTACTCTGATGAAGCCCGTCCATGCTTCGTAAAAACATTCTCCGAAGCTGTATTCCGAAGATTAACATTGTATTCCCTCGTGACTTTACACAATTTTCACTTTCTCAAATCGTCCTTTCGAAAGTTGATACTGTATCCCCTTCTTTTGCCATATGCAACATGATGTATGATGCTTATGCTATGCAAAATGATGTGATGATGTTATGTTATGTAAATGACGTTTGTTCCGAAGATACACGCAAAATATCTTTGTAAGCTCTGCATTCCCTTAGGAACGTCTTTGGAGCTTCTTCGCCTTTTACTTAGGCGGTATCAGCGTTGACTGTTCGCTGTAAGCTCTGCATTCCCTTAGGAACGTCTTTGGAGCTTCTTCGCCTTTTACTTAGGCGGTATCAGCGTTGACTTTTCGCTGTATGCTCTGCATTCCCTTAGGAACGTCTTTGGAGCAAAAAACTTACACTGCGCTCCCTTTGGAACGGCTTTTTGTTACTTCAGCAACTTACTCTGCGTTCCTTAGGACGACTTTTTGTTGCTTCGAAGGATTTTTAATAATTCGAAGGTCCTCCTTGTTACCGCAAATTTTTAAGCTTCAGCAACTTAAGCCTGCGGAGAAAATAGGTTTTCCTCATAACCAACCACGAAACTGTTACATGAAAACTGAAATGTTCTTTATTACACAGAAAATAGATCTAAAGGGAAAAGACTGCTATCAAAGTAGGATATTTGTCAATAAATGTGCTTCGACTCTGGCACAGTACTATTGACTGTGCGAGCTTCAGATTGCTCTCTGAGATCCCTTTGATGCGGAGCATATTGGCTCCCTTCCGGCTGTTGGCCTTGTTGCAGCGGAGGTGGAGGCGGGGGCTGTTGCCATGAAGCTTGAGGTTGACTTGCCGAAGCTACGGAAACTGCAGGATGGTTGCCCACGTATTCCGGGATGTAAGGCTGATGGTACGAAGCAGTATGCATGACCTGCTTCGGCTGGCCCTGTTGCGCTGCAGCTTCTGCTAGCTCCTTTTGTTTCTGGATAGTAACATGGCACATCCTGGTGGTATGGCCCTTGTTTTCACCACAGAATAAGCAAAATACCCTCCTTGGTTGATCTCCAAATCTTCCGCCGAAGCCCCTGGCGCCTCTGCCTCTTGGAGCTGGTGGCCGGAAAAAAGTTTGCTGTTGCCCCGAAGCCTGTGAGGAGCACTGCGGTCTGTTCTGCTGACTCCCCTTATCATCATTTTGAGTAGAGTTGTGGATGGACCTGACATGCCTTGGATAGAATCTTCCTCCGAAGCCCCTGGTCATTTCAGAAAATCTGAAAGCCTCCTCCCTTCTTTAGCGAAAATCATTGTCGGCACGAATGTACTCGTCCATCTTTTGGAGCAGCTTCTCCAGAGTCTGAGGAGGCTTCCTAGCAAAGTATTGAGCTGCAGGTCCAGGACGAAGCCCCTTGATCATGGCTTCGATGACAATTTCATTGGGCACCGTTGGTGCCTGCGCCCTCAAACGCAAGAACCTTCTGACATACGCCTGAAGGTATTCTTCATGATCCTGAGTGCACTGGAACAGGGCTTGAGCAGTGACCGGCTTCGTCTGAAACCCTTGAAAGCTGGTTAACAACATGTCCTTCAGCTTTTGCCATGAAGTAATCGTTCCTGGTCGAAGGGAGGAATACCAGGTCTGAGCGACATTCCTAACAGCCATAACAAAAGACTTTGCCATGACTGCAGCGTTGCCACCATACGAAGACACTGTTGCTTCGTAGCTCATCAAAAACTGCTTCGGGTCTGAATGGCCATCGAACATGGGAAGCTGGGGTGGCTTGTAGGACGGAGGCCAGGGTGTAGCCTGCAGCTCAGCGGACAGGGGAGAAGCATCATCGAAAACAAAATTTCCATGATGGAAATTGTCATACCAGTCATCTTCGTTGAAGAAGCCCTCCTGATGAAGGTCTTTTTGCTGAGGCCTTTTGTTCTGCTCATCGTGAGTAAGATGGCGAACTTCTTCAGAGGTTTCGTCTATCTGCCTTTGCAACTCAGCTAGCCTGGCCATCTTCTCCTTCTTCCTCTGCACCTGTTGATGTAGCATCTCCATATCCCTGATCTCTTGGTCTAGCTCATCCTCCTGAAGCGTCGGGCTGACGGCCTTCCTCTTCTGGCTTCGGGCCTCCCGAAGAGAGACGGTCTCCTGGTTGTGGTCCAGCGGTTGCAGAGCTGCAGCCCCAGTCGCTGAAGCTTTCTTCGGTGCCATAGCGAGGGTCTATGGCTTCCGAAGGTATTCAAAAAACTCGAAGTGGAAGTGAGTTCACCGGAGGTGGGCGCCAATGTTGGGGACTTGTTCTCAAATGCTTCGGATTAAGAACAAGGCAACATAAAAAGTGTTAAATGATAAGATCCTTCGTCCCTCGAAACATTATTTCCCTTCAGGATATAATGTGTTCCGGACGAAGGTCACAAACAATGTACCTTCGTAAGGGCGATAAGTTATGACGAAGGACTTATGAGCAACATTAAAAGTAATATAAACATTTAAACTTTATTATCATGCCATTTCTATTTTATTATCGTATAACAATAAAAATGACTTCAAATTACAAATGTACCTTCGGATTGCAGGAAGACAAAAGTACAAGGATGACGCAAAAGCAAATGCCGAGTCAGCGTGAACAGTACGGGAGTACTGTTCATCTATTTATAGGCGTGAGACACAGCCCATACAAAATTACATTCATGTCCATTACATTTGCTAATGACTTATGGAAATCTGTCAAGGCCTAAGTAGTCTTTTCATCTTTAAGTCGGTTCCCCTTTCTGCTATCGCGACGAAGCTTTCCTGCGCACAGCTTCGGCTGTGCATCATCCTTCGTAGAGCTTGGTAATCAGCCCGTCCTCCATTTCAATCCCCCTTCGTCTGGTTCAGGCTTCGTCCTGACCGTACTTCATGTTCACAATTCTGAGTCCGAAGGTACCTGTTCATATAATCCACTTGGCAAACATTGTCAAATCATGTTTTTGAGGACCTTCGGAGTACGAAGGCCCCCAACAGGCGAGACGATTTCATTCGCCCCCCGGAAGGCCATCAAGTCCCAGGTCTTGGCGGACTTCGTGGCTGAATGGGTCGACACCCAGCTCCCGACAGCTCCGATCCAACCGGAGCTCTGGACCATGTTTTTCGACGGGTCGCTGATGAAGACGGGGGCCGACGCGGGCCTGCTTTTCATCTCGCCCCTCGGGAAGCACCTACGCTATGTGCTACGCCTCCACTTCCCGGCGTCCAACAACGTGGCTGAGTACGAGGCTCTGGTAAATGGGTTGCGAATCGCCATCGAGCTAGGGGTCCGACGCCTCGACGCTCGCGGTGACTCGCAGCTCGTCATCGACCAAGTCATGAAGAACTCCCACTGCCGCGACCCGAAGATGGAAGCCTACTGCGATGAGGTTCGGCGCCTGGAAGACAAGTTCTACGGGCTCGAGTTCAACCACATCGCCCGACGCTACAACAAGACTGCGGACGAGCTGGCTAAAATAGCCTCGGGGAGAACAACAGTTCCCCCGGACGTGTTCTCCCGAGACCTGCATCAACCCTCCGTCAAGACCGAAGACACGCCCGAACCCGAGAAGGCCTCGGCCCAGGCCGAGGCACCCTCGGCTCAGTCCGAGGTACCCTCGGCATGGTTCGAGGTACCCTCGGCCCCCGAGGGTGAGGCACTGCGCGTCGAGGGGGAGCAGAGCGAGGTCACGCCTAATCGAAATTGGCAGGCCCCGTACCTGCAATATCTCCACCGAGGAGAGCTACCCCTCGACCAAGCCGAAGCTCGGCGAGTGGCGCGGCGCGCCAAGTCGTTCGTCTTGCTGGGAGATGGGAAGGAGCTCTACCACCGCAGCCCCTCGGGCATCCTCCAGCGGTGCATTTCCATCGCCGAAGGTCAGGAGCTCTTACAAGAGATACAGTCAGGGGCTTGCGGTCATCACGCAGCACCTCGAACCCTTGTTGGAAACGCCTTCCGACAAGGTTTCTACTGGCCGACGGAGGTGGCCGACGCCACTAGAATTGTCCGCACCTGCGAAGGGTGTCAGTTCTACGCGAGGCAGACCCACCTGCCCGCTCAAGCTCTGCAGACCATACCCATCACCTGGCCATTTGCTGTGTGGGGTCTGGACCTCGTCGGCCCCTTGCAGAAGGCACCCGGGGGCTACACGCACCTGCTGGTCGCCGTCGACAAATTCTCCAAGTGGATCGAGGTCCGACCCCTAAACAGCATCAGGTCCGAATAGGCGGTGGCATTCTTCACCAACATCATCCATCGCTTTGGGGTCCTGAACTCCATCATCACCGACAACGGCACCCAGTTCACCAGCAGAAAGTTCTTGGACTTCTGCGAGGATCACCACATCCGGGTGGACTGGGCCGCCGTGGCTCACCCCATGATGAATGGGCAGGTAGAACGTGCCAACGGCATGATTCTGCAAGGACTCAAGCCGCGGATCTACAACGACCTCAACAAGTTCGGCAAGCGGTGGATGAAGGAGCTCCCCTCGGTGGTCTGGAGTCTGAGGACAAAGCCGAGCCGAGCCACGGGCTTCACACCGTTTTTTCTAGTCTATGGGGCCGAGGCCATCTTGCCAACAGACTTAGAATACGGTTCCCTGAGGACGAGGGCCTACGCCGACCAAAGCAATCAAGCCAATCGAGAAGACTCACTGGACCAGCTGGAGGAGGCTCGGGACATGGCCTTACTACACTCGGCGCGGTACCAGCAGTCCCTGCGACGCTACCACGCCCGAGGGGTTCGGTCCCCAGACCTCCAGGTGGGCGACCTGGTGCTTCGGCTGCGACAAGACGCCCGAGGGCGGCACAAACTCACGCCTCCCTGGGAAGGGCCGTTCGTCGTCGCCAAAGTTCTGAAGCCCGGAACATACAAGCTGGCCAACAGTCAAGGCGAGGTCTACAGCAACGCTTGGAACATCCAACAACTACGTCGCTTCTACCCTTAAGATGCTTTCAAGTTGTTCGTACACCCCGTTCACACACAAAGTCTGGTCGTCAAGGAAGGGTCAGCCTTGCCTCGGCAAAGCCCGACCCTCCCTCGGGGGCTAGAAGGGGGGAACCCCCTCTGCGTCAAAATTTTCCTCGAAAAAAGAAAAAAAATCTTTTCTGCCAGAATGCCTTTCGTGCTTTTCGACTACTTTGAAAGTGGATCCTGAAAACGATGGAGTACACGTAAGCAGCCAAGGCTGACCGAGCCGAGGGACTCCTACGCCTCTGGGATACGGATACCTCACTCATCACCTTCTGCGATAAGTAACTCGCGCTCGGATAAGTGATTCCGCGGACCGAACAAGTCTTCACGCTCGAAAGCCCCTCTACCGAAATGATTTTTCGGGCCTTCTCGACTGTGTTGGTGACAGAACCCTGTGGACAAGTAAGAGTGCGCGTAAGCGGTAAGGCCGACCGAGCCGAGGGATTCCTACGCCTCCGGGATACGGATACCTCACTCATCACCTTCCGCGAAAAGCAACTCTCGCCCGCACAAACAATTCTGCCACCAACAAATAAGTCCGGATGCTCAAACAAGAGGAAAAGAGACACAGCTTCACAACATGACGACAGTGTGTTTGGGCCTCGGTGGCCGCAGAAAACATACACACACTACAAGACAACCCGATCCTGCAGGCTCGGACGTCGACAGTTAAAGGGTGCAGCAGCACCCTCGGCGTCAACTACACCTTCAGCGGGGTCTGACCTAGCCTCGGACGGCGACGCGGTCGGAGGATCCCCACTCCGAAGGATGACATCAGCACCACACCCGGGCCATCGCCGCCAGGGTCTTCTCTAAGAATCCGGTTTGAGCAGACGGCTCGGCCGGCCACCCCGAGGCCTCGGCCAGCTAACCCCTGAAGACATCAGCCCGACTTGTGGCCTCGGCAACTCAACTCCGACGTCGATCCCGCTAGAGGACGACCCGGCCAGGCTCTGGCCGATCAGGTCTTCTTTTCTAGCCGACTCTGCCTTTGTCTATGCTGACACCACTACCTCCGGCTTCGGCTCATCAAAGAGCGGCTGAGGGGTTCCTTTAACTGAGCGAGAGAAGCCTCGGACAGCAAGGCCGACCGAGCCGAGGGACTCCTACGCCTCCGGGATACGGATACCTCACTCGTCACCTTTGCACAAGGCGACCCACGCTCGGTGAAGCGGTTCAGATATTCGACAGGCGAGTCTTAGTGCTCGAAATGAAGGAAAAACACGGCTCCGTGCCGAAAAATACATACATGTTCAGGCCTCGACAGCCACAATGAACAAGACACCGGCACTCAAAGTGCCATTACAAACGGAACTCCGGTTCCACCTCCGCAGGTACGAACAACCCCACACGATCGGGGGGCCTGCGGAGCAACAGAAGACCGACGAACGGCTTGTCGTCGCCCGCCCCAGCAGCGGCGATGATGACAACTTCTGCTCCGGAGGGCCGAACAGCAGCGGCGATGACCTCAGGGTGGATGCTGCTGCCATGAGGCCCTCGCCCATGCCCCCAACTCGAGAGGCAAAGACGGGCAGAAGGCCGTAGAGTTGGAGGTCAGTCCGTGGGCGGCACCGACTAGCTCGCCGACGGAGGAACCTCTTCCGGCTGCCGTGGCGGAAGGCGGCACCGGGAGCGGCTTCGAAGCCACTCGGCTCAGAGGGCCGGGCACGCGGCAACTGCCAACGCCACGAACGGCGAACGCCCTTCCCCCCGATCACTGAGGGAAGGAGCGGGCCGCCGCCCGCGCAGGGACCGACCCCAACTCGGCACACTCCCCTCCCCAGCACTGATGATGAACATCCTTGAAGCTGAGGGAGGGGCAGAGGCCGCAGCCCGGTTCGCTTCTCCCCTCCATCAAGCTGGAGGTCACCATCTTGGGTGGCCACCGGCGAGGGGATGCAGTCGGGCTGCCTGATGAAAATCCTTGAAGCCGAACGATGGCTGAAAGGTACCAACTTCCTCGAAGTTGCGTCCCCCCCCTGACGACAAGACAGAAGGATTGCGGGCGTCTCCCATCCGGGGGCTCGGAAGGTGGAAAGACACGATGCATAAGGGGAGCGCGAAGACATGGTTGCCCTCCAAGGGGGTCACCCTCCTTTTAAAGGCAACTCTCCCCACTTGCGTCCTCAGTTGTTGCGGGCTGAGTCTTCTCCAACACACTCCAAGGTCCTCCCCCCACGGCGTGGGGGCTGGGCCCCACGCGTCATGCAAGCCAGTCCAGGGCAGAAGAAGCCAAACCGCCGCGCGCGGTGCATGCAACCGCCCGGCGGTTACAAGCGTTCCTCCACTTTCGTCCAGACCAGCGGACACCCATGCAGGCAGCATGCAATCGCGCCAGGTGGGCGCGCCCCTTCGACTTCCAACGCACCCAGCATGGAGGCCCGGGCCCACACGTCATGCAACCGGCGCGCCGGTTGCTACGTGCGAGCAACTGCACCACCACTCGCGCCACTGCCGTGCTTCCTCGACTGTGGGGCCAATACCGCGACTCGAGGCAACCCTGTGTGTGACCCAGCAGTGCCAGCCAGGCGCAACGGTCAAATATGGTCAAAAATGGGCCGGCAGTAATGGCGGTGGCAGGCGAGCAGGAGCAGCGGTCACGTCGTCAGCCAAGCTTACGTCCCATCCAGGGGCAGCGAGAGAACCCTCTCTCACGGCGTAAAGACGGCGCGCCCGTGATCCGTTCCTCGAACGGCCCGCGCACGCGCAACGGCTGCCTCGCGAACCACTCGCCCCGTCGCATTAACTCTGTGGTGGGATAGGCGGCGCCTCAGGCAGGAGAAGCAAGCGACGCTTCGCCTTCGCCATAATGACCGCATCGAAAAAGGTACGCCACGTCATTCGATTTTGTATCCTTTTCCTTTTCCTCTTTCTCTCTCTTACAACAGGGACCGGGAAAGGGGGATACCCCGAAAAGGATCCTTCTCCGTGAAGGAAACAGGCCCCGAGCATCCCTACTGATCAGAGGTTCAAAGGCTGGCCCCTCGGAGGGGTTCAACGGCCGCCTCAGAGCAATTGGGTTCTGCGCCCACTACTGGTCAGAGGTTCGATGGCCGGCCCCTCGGAAGGGTTCAACGGCCGCCTCAGGCCACTCGGGCTCCGCGCCCACTACTGATCAGGGGTTCGTAGGCTGGCCCTCGAAGGGTTCACAGTCGCCTTAGACACAGAGCGAGGGATGACCCTGGGTACGTTCGATACATAACCGAGGCTCGGGCTACGCTCCCGAGGTATCCTAGGACATTTCCGAGACCAGTGGGAATGATCTTGTAACGGAATCCCATCAGAGGGAGGCATCGAGCCCTTGGACCCCGTCAAAGGGGACCGGGTCCGGCAGATCACCCGCAGGTACTTTTGGAGCGCGCCTCCGGGCCTCTAGCCGACCCCTAGCAAATGGGGCACGGGCGTCCGCTCGGATTACCCGCCAGCAGCTCACCGGAGACACCATGTTCGGCGCCCTCCGAGGGCAACATGGCACTTTCCCCCTCCTCCTTGCGGAAAGGCGACGCAGGGGCGTATGTAAAAAAAAGTCAAGTCTGTCCTTGCCGTCCTCTCGCCCTGTGCAGAGGCTCGGGGGCTGCTCTCGCAAACCCGGCTCCGGCCACACCGTTGACAGCATCAACATACCAGCCTGAGAACTTGGGACCCGACCGTGCACCCGGGCTACGGCCAGCTCACATGAGGGAACAACTAGACAACCGAAGTGTTGCGAAACGCACTAAGACCTCGAAGGAGTAAAACTACTCCTCCGAGGCCTCGGGGGCTACACCCGGCGGGTGCGCTCGCGCGCACCCACCGGAACAAAATGCAACCGAAAAAGGCTGGTCCCCTTGCAAAAAAGTGCGGCAAAAGCCTCCAAGCGAGTATTAACACTCCCTTCGAGGCTCGGGGGCTACTGTCGGGGACCATAATTAGGGGTACCCTCAAGACTCCTAAATCTCAGCTGGTAACCCCCATCAGCACAAAGCTGCAAAGGCCTGATGGGTGCGATTAAGTCAAGGATCGGTCCATTCAAGGGACGCGATCGTGCCTCGCCTGAGCCCAGCCTCGGGCAAGGGCAGCCGACCCCGGAGGACCTGCGTCTCGCTCGAGGACCCCCCTCCAGCAACGGACACACCTTCGGCTCGCCCGAGGCCCAGTCTTCACCGAGAAGCAACCTTGGCCATATCGCCACGCCAACCGACCAAATCACAGGGGCATTTAATGCAAAGGTGGCCTCACACCTTTATCCTGACGCACGCCCTCCAGTCGACAGAGCCGAAGTGACCGCAGTCACTTCGCCGCTCTACTGACCGGTCTGACAAGAGGACAGCGCCGCCTGTGCCGCTCCGACTGCTGAGCCGCCCGACAGAGTGAGGCTGACAGCAGCCAAGTCCGGCCTCGGGCGTCATAGGAAACTCCGCCTCGCCCGACCCCAGGGCTCGGACACGGGCTCAGCCCCGGAAGACGACGAACTCTGCCTCGCCCGACCCCAGGGCTCGGACACGGGCTCAGCCCCGGAAGACGACGAACTCCGCCTCGCCCGACCCCAGGGCTTGGACACGGGCTCAGCCCCGGAAGACGACGAACTCCGCTTCGCCCTACCCCAGGGCTTGGACACAGGCTCAGCCCCGGAAGACGACGAACTCCGCTTCACCCGACCCCAGGGCTCGGACACGGGCTTAGCCCCGGAAGACGACGAACTCCGCTTCGCCCGACCCCAAGGCTCGGACTCAGACTCAGCCCTGGCCTCAGCCGACGGTCACCGCCTCGTCCGACCCGAGGGCTCGGACTCGACCTCGACTTTGGAAGACAGACTCGACCTCGACCTCGGAGGAGCCTCCACCTCGCCCAACCTAGGGCGCGGACCGACCACGTCGACAGTGTTGGGGACTTGTTCTCAAATGCTTCGGATTAAGAACAAGGCAACATAAAAAGTGTTAAACGTTAAGGCCCTTCGTCCTATTGAACATTATTCCCCTTCGGAAATAATGAGTTCCGGACGAAGGTCACAAGAGACATACCTTCGTAAATTCAACAAGTAATAACGAAGTACTCATATAAAACATGAAATGTAGATCATAGAATCATTTCTATTTTATTAACACAAAGAAATAGAAATGATTACAAATTACAAATGTACCTTCGGTCCTGAGAGAAGGTAAAAAGTACAAGCGTGACGCAAATGCCAATGCACAGTCAGCGTGAACAGTACAGGAGTACTGTTCATCTATTTATAGACGCGGGACGCAGCCCACATAAAATTACATCCATGTCCATTACATTTGTTAATGGCCTACGGAAATCAGTCAAGGCCCACGTAGTCTTTTCATCTTTAAGTCGGTTCCCCCCTCAGCTATTGCGCCGAAGCTCCCCTGCGCACAGCTTCGGCTGCGCTCGTCCTTCGTCCTGGCCGTGCTTCATATTCATAGTTCTGAGCCCGAAAATACCTGTTCACATAATCCACTTGGAAAACATTGTCAAATCATGTTTTTGAGGACCTTCGGAGGACGAAGGCCCCCAACAGTAGCCCCTCGCAATATTAATTTGTTAATAATAAATTCAGATTGCGATATGGACGAAGGCCTTAAGCCGAAGGTCCGAAAAAACACCTTCCCTTTGCTAGAATAGCAATATTCACTGACAAGCGGGGTCATTCAATTTTCAACGCCCTGGGCGTATAAATAAGAGCACACCGCCAACTCATTTGGTACGCACACTTGCCATCTGCTTCGGTCCACTAAATTTTTAGCTCTTGTGCATTAAGATTGGTGACCTTTTTGATTTTGAAGCTTCGGCCCTGAAAACAGTTTTTTAGCATTTCCGAAGATGTCTGAAGGCAAGAAGATCCCCGCTGAAACGAAGCTGAGTCTCGAGGAAGAGAAGAATCTGGGGTTCCTAATTGCGATGGCGGAAACCAATACAGAGAAAATTACCAAGGAGATTCTCGAAGGTTTATCCGAAGATACTGATGACAGCGACAGCTATGATGTAGAAAGTGGTGGGGAAGAGGCCGAAGATCGTCCATGGCGGCCAAGTCACACGGTTTTCGGGAAGACTACCATCAAGCAGAATCATATTGATAATATGAGGGGGCGGTACTTTCGAGATTTATCTATTGTGAGGGCTGACGCTGGAGAAAAGACTTCCCCCACCCCCGAAGAAGATGAAGTTGTGATTTTCCGAAGCTTTCTCAAGGCTGGGCTTCGATTCCCCCTGAGCAACTTTGTTGTTGAGGTACTGAAAACATTCCAAGTCTACCTTCATCAACTCACTCCCGAAGCTATTATAAGAATGGGGATTTTTGTCTGGGCTGTGAGAAGCCAAGGTTTGGAACCAAACGCTAAAAGCTTCTGCAACATACACGAGTTATTGTACGAGACGAAGCCCTGGGGAAAAGAGCAATATCATAACAATTTTGGGTGCTACAGCTTCGGCGCCCGCTCCGGGTCAAGCTGCCCTGTGCCGACCTTTCGGAAGAGGTGGCCCGGAGCCTGGATGACTGAATGGTTTTATGTGAAAAATGATCTAACAGCGCAAGATAATGTCAAAAGTATCATTATGCACCCAATCTGGCAACGCTTCGGACTTCGAAGGCCGAAGGTTGAAATGGATGAAGCAGCCGAAGAGTGCCAAAGAGCCTTCGGCGTAGTTTGCTCCTTTATTGGGACAAGGGACTTAGTCCAAGAGCACATTGCCTTCAGGGTATGGCCACTTGCAGAAAAGTGGGAAATGCCGAAGGAAACTATTAAAGAGTCCGACGAAGGCGGACTAGTTAGACTGAAATACACATTCAAATATGCAGATAAATTTGTTGAACCTGATGATGACTGGCTGAAAAGCATTGAAACTTTAAGTGACGAACTACTTGGAGCATATTCGAAGGCCGAAAATACTGCGCTATCAGCAGCCTTCGGAGGCCGAAAAAAGAAGAGACTCAACCGGGTGTTTACGCAATCGGGTACTTCTACCCCGATTATCGTTATCCCATTCGAGGACAGAAGAGGAAAAACACAACCTCTGCAAAAGAAGAAGCTGCAACTGCTCCTAGCGAGCCAGAACCGAAAGGAAAAAGGTTGAAGGTCCTCACACACCGGCCACGCCATATTGAACCAGCTTCGGTGCCTGAGTTCACCGGAGAAACTTCTTCGGCCGCCGAAGCTGAACAGCCAACCTTGCTGCCAGAAATTGCAGAGATGGCCGCAGCGCCATCCACAGAAAAAATGGAAGAAGCAAAAAATCCGATTAAGGAAAAAGCATCAGAAGTTTTGAGTCCTGTAGCAAATGTCGAAACAGCAAAAATCCAAAAGGGTCCAACGGTGACCCCAAAAAGGAAAAGAATGGTAAACGTACTAGATGTCTTGGAGACAATTAAGTCTTCAAGCACAACTCCAAAAAATAGTGTTGAAGTTGCTGAAGCTTCTGCTGAAGTTTCGACGCAACAGGCTGAAGCTGAAGCTGGGCCTTCGGAGCCCTTGAAGGAGCAAACTTTGGAAGCCGAAGCAATAAAAATACCAGAACCAATTTTAGTTGAAGAAACTAACACTGCCATCCCCGAAGCGCCTGCCAGCATATGTGATTACATCATTCGACATGCTTCGGGGAAAAAATTATCTGAAGAAGAAACTCATGAAGCTAACCATTATGCGAGGGAGCTAAAATATCCGAAGGGGGCAGTGATATTCAATGGGACAAACGAAGATGATTTCCTGTACTGCCTCCCAGACAATAAAGAATTATCCGTCTGCCGAGAGATGGCCAGGAGTATAGGATTCCCGAAGCTGGAAGCTGGATTAAGCGCCATGTCGAAAGAGGATCTCGCAGACAGTCTTGCATACAATAGCCTAAAGGTTTAAGAATTAGACTTTTTGAAAAAATTTCTATAATACTTAATTCATTCCTTTATTCTTATATAGACTCTCTTTTTTTATAGGGTTTAATCCTGAGCAACGCATTGAGAGCGCAAAAAAGTGCCGAAGATGAGAGTTATGAGATTGCGTTCAACAATTTGCGCTCCGAAGTTATCAAACTGAGAAACGAAGCTCTAGAAAAGGATAAAATTCTTCTTACGCTGATAGACAAAGTAAAGAAGGATGAAGCTGCCTCAAAAACCCAGGCCGAAGCCCAAAAGCGTGAAATTAAAGATCTTCAGAAACAGCTGACTAGAGCTAGAGAGGAGCGTATCCTTGAGGAAACAAAACGAGAACTCAGCGATCATATGGTCAATAAATTGGAGTTAAGAGTTAAAGAGCTTCGTGCATCTCAGGGAAAATGTTATGTTAAATCTATAGAGTGTGTGAATAAAATTAAAACCAGCTTCGCCAGCGTAGGCGCCTTTTCCAGCGAAGAGAATTTCTCTCGAGGCAATCCCGAAGGTCCATTGGAATGGATTAGACACGAAGCAGAGGCCTTCGAGGAGATTCTGAGCAGTCGCGGTGATATCTGCGCTTTTTCGGGCGCCAGAGGAATTGCTTCTGTCTTAGAGAAAAAAGGTTGCGATCATGTAAAATTTCTAGCTCAGTCCGAAGCTACCTTTTCCTGTGAAGACATCAAAGACCCCTCGGCCGAAGCAAGCGTGGTTGGTGGCAAATTTTTTACTGACATCTGGAACGACGGCGGCCGAGGAATGGCACAAGAAATTATCCAAAGGAGCGAAAAAGGCATCCACGAAGCTAGGAAAGTGGCAGAAACTGCCGAAAAAAGTACGGAGCCCGAAAGACAATTAGGTATTAATTAGTCGTTCTTATTGTGTTGTAATGTTTGTTTCAAACTCTGCACATAGTTTGTAATAGTGATGAAGAAATGTTCTCTTCCCTCAGAAGCTGCTGGGTCGACTGCCGACCCCCACACAAAAGGAGATGAAGAAATCAAACAAATGGCCGAAGCTATCATGGACAAAGTTGTTGATCAACTTCTAAATGAAGTCGCCGAAGCTGTATTAAGAGAGGACTAGATGCTATTAGAAGAAACATTTAAATTGTGATCTATGTAATATTTTGTACATTTGGATGTAATATACAAGTTTCTTTTCATTATTCAATTCTTTACGATGCATGAAACTGTACATACATACCATTTTTGAGCCTTCGGCGAAAAAACACCTTCCCTTCTTTTCATGCTTCGTGAAGAAAATATTCTTCGTTAAAACTGTTCTGATAAGACACATCCATGCTTCGTGAAAGCACTCTCCGAAGCTAAACAATTTTGATATTGCTCTGATGAAGCTCATCCATGCTTCGTAAAAACAGCCTCCGAAGCTATTTTCCGAAGATCATCATCATATTCCCTCGTGACTTTGCACGATTTGCACTTTCTCAAATCATTCTTTCGAAGGTTAATACTGTGTGCCCTTCTTTTGCCGCATGCAACATGATGTATGATGCTTATGCTATGCGAAATGATGTGATGATGTTATGTTATGCAAATGACGTCTGTTCCGAAGATACACACAAAACACATTCGTAAGCTCTGCATTCCCTTAGGAACGTCTTTGGAGCTTCTTCGTCTTTTACTTAGACGATCTCAGCGTTGACTTTTCGCTGTAAGCCTCCCTTAGGAGCTTCTTCGCCCTTTACTTAGGCGGTATCAGCGTTGACTTTTCGCTGTAAGCCTCCCTTAGGAGCTTCTTCGCCCTTTACTTAGGCGGTATCAGCGTTGACTTTTCGCTGTAGGCTCTGCATTCCTTTAGGAACGACTTCTGAGCAAAAAACTTACACTGCGCTCCCTTTGGAACGGCTTTTTGTGACTTCACAAACTTACTCTGCGTTCCTTAGAACGACTTTCTGTTACTCCGAAGGATTTTTAATTCGAAGGTCCTCCTTGGTAACGGAAAAAAATTTTAAGCTTCAGCAACTTAAGCTTGTGGAGCAAATAGATCTTCCTCGTGGAAAACAACGAAATTATTACATGAAAACTATCAATGTTTTTTGCTTCACAGAAAATAAAACTGAATAGGAAAGACTGCTATCAAAGGTAGGATATGTGTCAATAAATGTGCTTCGACTCTGGCACAGTGCTATTGACTGTGCGAGCTTCGGACTGCTCTCTGAAGTCCCTCTGATGTGGAGCGTATTGACTCCCTTCTGGCTGTTGACCTTGCTGCAATGGAGGTGGGGGCGGAAGCTGTTGCCAGGAAGCTTGAGGTTGACTTGCCGAAGCTACAGAAGCTGCAGGGTGGTTGTCTATGTATTGTGGGATATAAGGCGGATGATACGAAGCAGTATGCATGACCTGCTTCGGCTGAGCTTGTTGAGATGTAGCTTCGGCAATTTCCTTTTGCTTCTGGATTGTAATATGGCACGACCTAGTGGTATGGCCCTTGCCTTCTCCACAGAACAAGCAAAACAGTCTCCTTGGCTGATCTCCGAATCTTCCGCCGAAGCCCCTGGCGCCTCTGCCTCTTGGAGCTGGTGGCCGGAAGGAAGTTTGTTGTTGCCCCGAAGCCTGTGAGGAGCATTGTGGTCTGTTCTGACTCCCCTTATCATCATTCTGAGTGTTGTGGATGGAACGGACATGTCTCGGGTAGTATCTTCCTCCGAAGCCCCTGGTCATTTCAGAAAATCTGAAGGCCTCCTCCCTTCTTTGACGAAAGTCATTGTCAGCACGAATGTACTCATCCATCTTTTGGAGCAATTTCTCCAAGGTCTGAGGAGGCTTTCTAGCAAAGTATTGAGCTGCAGGCCCAGGACGAAGCCCCTTGATCATGGCTTCGATAACAATTTCATTGGGCACCGTTGGTGCCTGCGCCCTCAATCGTAAAAACCTTCGGACATACGCCTGAAGGTACTCTTCGTGATCCTGAATACACTGGAACAGGGCTTGAGCTGTGACCGGCTTCGTCTGAAATCCTTGAAAGCTGGTCAGTAACATATCCTTCAGCTTCTGCCATGAAGTTATGGTTCCTGGCCGAAGGGAGGAATACCAGGTCTGAGCAACATTCCTGACGGCCATGACGAAAGACTTCGCCATGACTGCAGCATTGCCCCCGTACGAAGACACCGTTGCTTCGTAGCTCATCAAGAATTGCTTCGGGTCGGAGTGACCATCAAACATGGGGAGCTGGGGTGGCTTATAGGATGGAGGCCAAGGTGTAGCCTGCAGCTCAGCAGACAGAGGAGAAGCATCATCAAAAACAAAATTTCCCTGATGGAAATTATCATACCAGTCATCTTCGTTGACGAAGCCCTCCTGATGAAGGTCTTTCTGATGAGACCTTCTGTTCTGCTCATCGTGAGTAAGATGGCGGACTTCCTCAGAGGCTTCGTCTATCTGCCTTTGCAACTCAGCTAGGCGGGCCATCTTCTCCTTCTTCCTTTGTACTTGTTGGTGTAGCATCTCCATATCCCTGATTTCTTGGTCTAGCTCTTCTTCCTGAAGTGTCGGGCTGACAGCCTTTCTCTTCTGGCTTCGGGCCTCCCGAAGAGAGACGGTCTCCTGGTTGTGGTCCAGCGGTTGCAGTGCTGAAGCCCCAGTCGCTGAAGCTTTCTTCGGCGCCATAGCTTCCGAAGGTGTTCAAAAAAAGCTCGAAGTGGAAGTGAGTTCACCGGAGGTGGGCGCCAATGTTGGGGACTTGTTCTCAAATGCTTCGGATTAAGAACAAGGCAACATAAAAAGTGTTAAACGTTAAGGCCCTTCGTCCTATTGAACATTATTCCCCTTCGGAAATAATGAGTTCCGGACGAAGGTCACAAGAGACATACCTTCGTAAATTCAACAAGTAATAACGAAGTACTCATATAAAACATGAAATGTAGATCATAGAATCATTTCTATTTTATTAACACAAAGAAATAGAAATGATTACAAATTACAAATGTACCTTCGGTCCTGAGAGAAGGTAAAAAGTACAAGCGTGACGCAAATGCCAATGCACAGTCAGCGTGAACAGTACAGGAGTACTGTTCATCTATTTATAGACGCGGGACGCAGCCCACATAAAATTACATCCATGTCCATTACATTTGTTAATGGCCTACGGAAATCAGTCAAGGCCCACGTAGTCTTTTCATCTTTAAGTCGGTTCCCCCCTCAGCTATTGCGCCGAAGCTCCCCTGCGCACAGCTTCGGCTGCGCTCGTCCTTCGTCCTGGCCGTGCTTCATATTCATAGTTCTGAGCCCGAAAATACCTGTTCACATAATCCACTTGGAAAACATTGTCAAATCATGTTTTTGAGGACCTTCGGAGGACGAAGGCCCCCAACAGACAGGAAGCGCCATCATTACCCTACCCCAAGCTGACTCAGGCTACGGGGAACAAGACCGGCGTCCCATCCGGCTCGCTCCACTATACGAGTAATGATAGCGCCCCGCATGCCCTGTGACGACGGCGGCTCTCAGCCCCTTTACGGAAGCAAGAGGACGTCAGCAAGGACTCGACAGCTCCGATAGCTGTCCTTCCGCCAGGCTCCAGCGCTCCTCCGATGGCCACGACACCACGCGAACTGGGTGCCAAGACCTCTCCGGCTGCCACAATGGCATGTACTTAGGGCGCTAGCTCTCCACCGCTAGCCACGTTAGCACATTGCTACACTCCCCATTGTACGCATGGATCCTCTCCTTACGCCTATAAAAGGGAGGACCAGGGCCCTCTTAGAGAAGGTTGGCCGCGCGGGGAAGGACGGAACGGCGCTCGCGCAAGGCCGCTCGCTCCCTCCCGCGTGGACGCTTATAACCCCCTACTGCAAGCGCACCCGACCTGGGCGCGGGGCTAACACGAAGGCCGCGGGTTCCACCTCCCACGCCTGTCTCCCTCTGGCTGCTTCTCCCCCCTTCGCGTTCCGCCTCGCATCGACCCATCTGGGCTGGGGCACGCGTCGACAATTCACTCGTCGGTCCAGGGACCCCCCGGGTTTCGAAACACCGACAACTAGCTTTCCTAATTAGTTAGCCAAGGGGTCCCATTCCTCCCTTGTGGTGGAACGTGTTTCTCAAGTTAAGCTCCATGTTCCAATTAAAGATAATGATCTTGTCATGAACATAAATATGTAACACCCTAAAGTTCAATCTTGTGAAGACAAGGAAAAATTCTCAAAGATTTTAAATCAAAACACCTTTCCTTAAAGATAATCATAATTTAGAAGTTTCCACTCATGAATATGTTAAAAACACATAATTAAAGATACTTAGATAATCTAAATTGCCTTTGGGTTAGGATATATAAAAGAATTAGGATTAAACTATTTCTTAATATATATAGTCTACAGTATAAATTTGATTTCCCTAGAAGTAATAAGGTATGGATTATTCTCTACTATATGATTAAAAGCTTGTCTAAAAGAACTAAAATAAATAAAGAAATATATAAAATATGTTTTTGCACATTATACTGAAGTCCTATATGTGTATCCAAATTAAGTGTTTGAACTTTAAACTTGTGTTGATTTGAAATTCAAATGGAAAGGAAAATAGAAAATAAATGGGAAGGGAAGAAAAGAAAAGAGATATGAAAATATACATAAAATGTATAACTAAATATCTTCAGGCTTAGCACTTTTAATTTCAAAAATAAAGTTTATAAATGAAGATCCACAAAAGTTTGAATTTAAACTTGAACTCAAATTGGATTTGAAAATGGAGAAAAGAAAATAGAAAATAAAAAGAAAAAGAATAAAAACCTACCTGGGCCGGCGGCCACCATTTCGGCCCACTTAAACAGTTACCGCGCGCAGCCCACTCCACTCTGGCGCCGACAACCCGGTCCCACCGGTCAGCCTCTCCACTTGCACGCGCTGGCGATCTCCACCACTCGCTGACATGTGGGGCCCCCTGCCCAGCTAGCCTTCTCGCGCGCTTGCTTCTGATTCGGTCGCTTACACGCGGGGCCCAGTCGTCATCTTCTTTCCCCCGTCTTTCTTCAACGGAACGCGATTTCGTCGCCGCTCGCACAGCGGGTCTGGATCTCACCGCGCGGACTCCGCGAGCTCGCCGGTGAGCTCGGTACCCGTACAACAACCGCGAAGCACTCCCTGTGTATAAAATCGAGCCGCGACCCCCCCTGCAAGCCACAGCCGCGTCCGCCGCGAAGACTTGCGTCGCCGCCGTTGGTGAAACTCATCACCACGGGTTGCCTGTCCTTGGTGTTGGGCTTGGGAGATCATTTTTCGCCTGGGGAAACTACTGGTGCCCTCAATTCGAGTCGAACTCCACCGGAGCTCAAGTAATTGCTCGCCGCCGTAGCTACTCCGCCGTGAAGCCATCTGCGCCGTTGCCGGTGACTTCTGCTACCTTCCAGTGCGGGTAAGGCCATGGCCCAGCTCCCTTTCCTTTATAGTTTGCGTCGGGACCTATTAATTTTAGCTTGGGAGCTCTGGAGCGTTGGCAGTGGGTCACCGGAATTGCGTGTGCTCCGCCGTGGATGGTTGGTGCGCCGCCGTGGTCCGGTCGGTCTGGGGCGGGTCATTCTCGGTCGTCGGATCCTGAGTCAATGGCCTTGATTAGTCATGAGTTACCGGTTCGGGGGGGGATCAGGGCGACTGTTCGCGACCGTCGGATGGCGCTCGGATGGTTCCGATTAGATCTGAGCGTATCCCTTCGCGTGATCCAATCTGGACCGTGGATTCGGGATCGGGCGGATCCAAAGGGGGATCTCATTTATTTAAAATCAGCGCCGTCGGATCGAAATCCTCCGATCGCTGTTGAATACCGTTTCGTGGGTGGGTGGCTTCTAATCTGAACCATCGGTTTGTAATCGGACGGTCCAGATTGCACCGTACCCCTTCGCGCTGGCACTTTTGTTAAAGAGCCCCCGACTTTAGTTTAAACCAACCCGCAGTCCATGGGCACTGTGGACTGAGTCTCGGTAAACTTGCACAGAGCCCCCTGTGCTTCTGTTTAATTGAGGCCCAGTCCAGAACATAATAAAATCAGAGAAAA
The DNA here is from genome assembly GCA_029449295.1 of Zea luxurians. Lineage (NCBI taxonomy): Eukaryota > Viridiplantae > Streptophyta > Magnoliopsida > Poales > Poaceae > Zea > Zea luxurians. The sequence goes on from JAOPSE010000005.1 coordinate 79,765,308, forward strand.
TGATTATTAAATAGATTTTTAATAGGAAAATAATTGCTAGAACTTAGATAATTCATAGAAAATTCATTTTAGCTCCAAATTGAGTCATTCCAATTCCTAAAATTTTGTAATAATATTCTCTATCATTTAGAATCACTGTTTTGACATGAACTCTGTTAGGAAATTAATTTATCATCTAATCCTATTATAATCACCTTAAATCTTAGGAAATTCATAACTTGAAATATATAACTCCAAAATTAATAATTCTTTTTCCTGTGATCTTATTTTAATATGTAGATTATTAATATGTATTTTGGTATACATGTTTGGTGTAATGTTAATTTTGCCTATACACTGTTTGTTTGAATTGCTACGACCAGCAGTGAGGATACGTATCACCTGAAGATCATCCTGGTACCTGGAATCTCAAGGCCCAGGCAAGTTGTGCCCTTGATCACTTCTTTTTACCCAGCCATGTTCTGATTAATCATAATGATCTGCATAGGTTAATTTTGATGGGACCCAATAGGTTACCTTAGTTTGTCTATCTTTATACCTTGTTTACCACTAAACTTTTTGGGTAGTACTTGCTAGTGCTTTATGTGGTTTTGGGTATGAAGATTACACTGTTTATGATTATACTCTTGTTATCAGTTGTTATTTACTGTTCATGATAAGATCATTATGTTAATTGGAACATGGAGCGACCACCCGGGAAAACAGTGCTACCACAAGGGTGGAATGGGACGCCCTTGGCTGATTAATTAGGGAAGCTAGTGGAAGACTACCTTACCCGAAAGGGGCAAGGGCAGTAGGGGAGAGGTCAGTGTAGGGAGGCCCTCGGGAGGATTTTGCTGCGATGGCGGTCCTGCAAGGGATTCCTGCACTGGATCTTCCTATAAACTGTAGCGGGTTTTCGGAAGCTAGTGGAACTTTGTAAAGGCCTCGTAGTGTTACCCTGCCTCGCTTCCTTGGTAGAGGTGTATGGGATTCATGACCCCTTGGCAGATGGGTAACACGGCTTGTGGGTAAAGATGCGCAACCTCTGCAGAGTGTAAAACTGGTATACTAGCCGTGCTCACGGTCATGAGCAGCTCGGACCCTCACATGATTAATTTATGGAATTAAATTCAATTTGTCATATGCATTGCATTGCAGGTGATGTTGTTATTACTTCTGTTCTACTATTTAACTGGGTTGGTATTTACTTATACTTAGTAATTGCTAATAAAATTTTGACCAACTTTAAAAGCAATGCTCAGCTCTAACCATCTTCTTTGGTAAGCCTTACACTTCACGTGAGCTCCCACCTTTGGCGAGTTCATGCACATTATTCCCCACAACTTGTTGAGCGATGAACGTATGTGAGCTCACTCTTGCTGTCTCACACACACCACAGGTCAAGACCAGGTACTGCAGGATGATGCTCATGGAGGATGCTGCGATGAGTTCGTGAGTGGTCTAGGTCGTCGTCTCCCAGTCAACTTTGGGTTGCTAGACCGTTGTCTCCTTATAATGTAATTATTTATTTTGTATAGAACTCCTGTTATGTATAAAGTTGTGACATTCGATCCTGTGCCACTATACATCATATGTTTGAGACTTGGTCCCAGCATACCTGGTGTTTATGTTAACCCCCGGGTTTTGGACCCCTAAAATCCGGGTGTTACAGAAGTGGTATCAGAGGAATGTTGATTGTAGGACGAAACCTAGATAGAACTGGACAACCATTGTCTACTTACCTTACTCTGATCCTTTCTAAACTTATCTTAATCTTTTCTCATCTATTTCCGCTATACTCTGATTATTCTTACCTTTCATTTCTAAAGACAAATGTGGATTTCACACTTTGAAATCCAGTGCCTAAAGTGACTTTTAGGAATAGGAGACCTAATCCTAGGAACAAAAGCAAAACTAATTTTGTAAATAGTTATATGCTTGAATGTTTGTTCTTATGATACTTGTCTGATTTGGATCTTTGATTGTGTGTGATGGGTTGTGGAGTAACGTCCACAATTACATCTGCATATACATCTAGGTATAAAGTATAGCACTTGTAAGATAACTAGACAAACTAGATTATCCCCTTAGAAAATATATGTAGAATTCCGTATCTATCTCATCTTGACATATTCTATCTTACCTTTGGACATTCACCTCGTACAACTAATTGCCCTAGTCTTGACATAGAATATCTGGCCCAGCCCTGCCAAAGAAATTCCAGTACATAACCAACTATTAGTTTATTCATTCTGTCTATTAAATGATTCCCTTGCAAAGCTATCTTACCATATGCTTCTAACTTAGATGGTCAATACCAGGCGGGGTGGTGGAATTGATTTACCTGCTAATCAACAACCCCAACCACAGTCAGCAGCAATGAATCCTCCTAATCCCCCACTAGGCGGAGTTGATCCACTCGTCGCAGCTCAAATGAGAATGATGCAACAAATGGCAGACACTATGGCAGATATGCGCACCCAAATGCGGCAAGAACGCCAAGAAATGCACCAGGAAAGAGAGGATGCACGTCGGGAAATGCGCCAAGAGCGGGAAGAAATACGCCAGGAGAGAAGAGTACAACAACAGCAGCTGCAACAACAACTTCAACAACAGCAGCAACAACAACAAGTGCCATTGCCTCCACCTCCACTACCTGTTCCACCCCGGGACAAGCACCGGGAATTCATGAGCCACAAACCACCAACCTTCTCCAACTCCGCAGATCCGCTGCAAGCAGATGACTGGTTAAAGTCCATAGAGAAGATGCTCAACATAGCTCAGTGCTCGGACCGAGAGAAAGTACTCTATGCATCGGGTCGTCTTGCTGGTCCCGCTGCGGATTGGTGGGATGCGTACTGTGCAGCTCATGCTGCTGCCGATACAATTACCTGGGAAGAATTCTCCACACAATTCAGGAATTACCATATTCCTGCTGGACTCATGAAGATTAAGAGGAAGGAGTTTCTATCCCTCAAGCAAGGAAGTATGTCCGTAAGTGAATATAGAGACAAATTCATCCAGTTATCTCGATATGCTCCCAGAGATGTTGAGGATGATGAGCAAAAGCAGGAGCTCTTTCTGGATGGTTTGATTGGACCCTTGCAGTATCAGCTGGTATCGCACACCTTCCCATCCTTCCAAAGGCTACTTGACAAAGCTATTGCTGTAGAAAACAAGAGGAGTATATTTGGAGAGAAAAGAAAGGCTGTCAACCAAGGGCAGGCTGGAAGTAGTTCCCGTCCTCGCTATACTACCACTCCCAATACACCAGCTAGTGGCAGTTCTGGACAACAAACTCAACAGACACCAACTGCTCCTCCAAAAGCAAGCACTCCAGGAGGAACCGTTGCTCCCAACACAACCGCCATCAGAACATGCTTCAAGTGTGGACAACCGGGACACTACGCCAACTACTGTCCCAACAGAGCTGCCTACACTACACCGGCACCGATGAAGCAAGGACAAGCCTCAGCAGGGAAGAGTCAGCCCCTATCCATCAACCGTGGATATGCCCATCATACAGAAGTAGAAGCTGAACCCGGTGAACTTGAAATTCAAATTCAAGAAGAAGAGCCAGTTGGAGATGAAGTAGTCGGTGAAGAAGTCAACGAGCAACAAGAATAAAGAGATAAACATAGATATAGATACATATATATATATATATATTTTACTATTTGTAAGACCTAAATATTAGTTTAGCCAGTAGTAGTATTTTACTATTTTAGTAATAATAATAAGGTCCATTTGACCCTGTGTTTTGCTAATAAGATATGCATCATGCCGAGATTTTTGTTTATGCATCTGTGTTGAAACCATATGAACATACATCCTTTTCTTACAAATCTCGAGGACGAGATTATTTTTAAGGGGGGTAGGATTTGTAACACCCTAAAGTTCAATCTTGTGAAGACAAGGAAAAATTCTCAAAGATTTTAAATCAAAACACCTTTCCTTAAAGATAATCATAATTTAGAAGTTTCCACTCATGAATATGTTAAAAACACATAATTAAAGATACTTAGATAATCTAAATTGCCTTTGGGTTAGGATATATAAAAGAATTAGGATTAAACTATTTCTTAATATATATAGTCTACAGTATAAATTTGATTTCCCTAGAAGTAATAAGGTATGGATTATTCTCTACTATATGATTAAAAGCTTGTCTAAAAGAACTAAAATAAATAAAGAAATATATAAAATATGTTTTTGCACATTATACTGAAGTCCTATATGTGTATCCAAATTAAGTGTTTGAACTTTAAACTTGTGTTGATTTGAAATTCAAATGGAAAGGAAAATAGAAAATAAATGGGAAGGGAAGAAAAGAAAAGAGATATGAAAATATACATAAAATGTATAACTAAATATCTTCAGGCTTAGCACTTTTAATTTCAAAAATAAAGTTTATAAATGAAGATCCACAAAAGTTTGAATTTAAACTTGAACTCAAATTGGATTTGAAAATGGAGAAAAGAAAATAGAAAATAAAAAGAAAAAGAATAAAAACCTACCTGGGCCGGCGGCCACCATTTCGGCCCACTTAAACAGTTACCGCGCGCAGCCCACTCCACTCTGGCGCCGACAACCCGGTCCCACCGGTCAGCCTCTCCACTTGCACGCGCTGGCGATCTCCACCACTCGCTGACATGTGGGGCCCCCTGCCCAGCTAGCCTTCTCGCGCGCTTGCTTCTGATTCGGTCGCTTACACGCGGGGCCCAGTCGTCATCTTCTTTCCCCCGTCTTTCTTCAACGGAACGCGATTTCGTCGCCGCTCGCACAGCGGGTCTGGATCTCACCGCGCGGACTCCGCGAGCTCGCCGGTGAGCTCGGTACCCGTACAACAACCGCGAAGCACTCCCTGTGTATAAAATCGAGCCGCGACCCCCCCTGCAAGCCACAGCCGCGTCCGCCGCGAAGACTTGCGTCGCCGCCGTTGGTGAAACTCATCACCACGGGTTGCCTGTCCTTGGTGTTGGGCTTGGGAGATCATTTTTCGCCTGGGGAAACTACTGGTGCCCTCAATTCGAGTCGAACTCCACCGGAGCTCAAGTAATTGCTCGCCGCCGTAGCTACTCCGCCGTGAAGCCATCTGCGCCGTTGCCGGTGACTTCTGCTACCTTCCAGTGCGGGTAAGGCCATGGCCCAGCTCCCTTTCCTTTATAGTTTGCGTCGGGACCTATTAATTTTAGCTTGGGAGCTCTGGAGCGTTGGCAGTGGGTCACCGGAATTGCGTGTGCTCCGCCGTGGATGGTTGGTGCGCCGCCGTGGTCCGGTCGGTCTGGGGCGGGTCATTCTCGGTCGTCGGATCCTGAGTCAATGGCCTTGATTAGTCATGAGTTACCGGTTCGGGGGGGGATCAGGGCGACTGTTCGCGACCGTCGGATGGCGCTCGGACGGTTCCGATTAGATCTGAGCGTATCCCTTCGCGTGATCCAATCTGGACCGTGGATTCGGGATCGGGCGGATCCAAAGGGGGATCTCATTTATTTAAAATCAGCGCCGTCGGATCGAAATCCTCCGATCGCTGTTGAATACCGTTTCGTGGGTGGGTGGCTTCTAATCTGAACCATCGGTTTGTAATCGGACGGTCCAGATTGCACCGTACCCCTTCGCGCTGGCACTTTTGTTAAAGAGCCCCCGACTTTAGTTTAAACCAACCCGCAGTCCATGGGCACTGTGGACTGAGTCTCGGTAAACTTGCACAGAGCCCCCTGTGCTTCTGTTTAATTGAGGCCCAGTCCAGAACATAATAAAATCAGAGAAAATGATTATTAAATAGATTTTTAATAGGAAAATAATTGCTAGAACTTAGATAATTCATAGAAAATTCATTTTAGCTCCAAATTGAGTCATTCCAATTCCTAAAATTTTGTAATAATATTCTCTATCATTTAGAATCACTGTTTTGACATGAACTCTGTTAGGAAATTAATTTATCATCTAATCCTATTATAATCACCTTAAATCTTAGGAAATTCATAACTTGAAATATATAACTCCAAAATTAATAATTCTTTTTCCTGTGATCTTATTTTAATATGTAGATTATTAATATGTATTTTGGTATACATGTTTGGTGTAATGTTAATTTTGCCTATACACTGTTTGTTTGAATTGCTACGACCAGCAGTGAGGATACGTATCACCTGAAGATCATCCTGGTACCTGGAATCTCAAGGCCCAGGCAAGTTGTGCCCTTGATCACTTCTTTTTACCCAGCCATGTTCTGATTAATCATAATGATCTGCATAGGTTAATTTTGATGGGACCCAATAGGTTACCTTAGTTTGTCTATCTTTATACCTTGTTTACCACTAAACTTTTTGGGTAGTACTTGCTAGTGCTTTATGTGGTTTTGGGTATGAAGATTACACTGTTTATGATTATACTCTTGTTATCAGTTGTTATTTACTGTTCATGATAAGATCATTATGTTAATTGGAACATGGAGCGACCACCCGGGAAAACAGTGCTACCACAAGGGTGGAATGGGACGCCCTTGGCTGATTAATTAGGGAAGCTAGTGGAAGACTACCTTACCCGAAAGGGGCAAGGGCAGTAGGGGAGAGGTCAGTGTAGGGAGGCCCTCGGGAGGATTTTGCTGCGATGGCGGTCCTGCAAGGGATTCCTGCACTGGATCTTCCTATAAACTGTAGCGGGTTTTCGGAAGCTAGTGGAACTTTGTAAAGGCCTCGTAGTGTTACCCTGCCTCGCTTCCTTGGTAGAGGTGTATGGGATTCATGACCCCTTGGCAGATGGGTAACACGGCTTGTGGGTAAAGATGCGCAACCTCTGCAGAGTGTAAAACTGGTATACTAGCCGTGCTCACGGTCATGAGCAGCTCGGACCCTCACATGATTAATTTATGGAATTAAATTCAATTTGTCATATGCATTGCATTGCAGGTGATGTTGTTATTACTTCTGTTCTACTATTTAACTGGGTTGGTATTTACTTATACTTAGTAATTGCTAATAAAATTTTGACCAACTTTAAAAGCAATGCTCAGCTCTAACCATCTTCTTTGGTAAGCCTTACACTTCACGTGAGCTCCCACCTTTGGCGAGTTCATGCACATTATTCCCCACAACTTGTTGAGCGATGAACGTATGTGAGCTCACTCTTGCTGTCTCACACACACCACAGGTCAAGACCAGGTACTGCAGGATGATGCTCATGGAGGATGCTGCGATGAGTTCGTGAGTGGTCTAGGTCGTCGTCTCCCAGTCAACTTTGGGTTGCTGGACCGTTGTCTCCTTATAATGTAATTATTTATTTTGTATAGAACTCCTGTTATGTATAAAGTTGTGACATTCGATCCTGTGCCACTATACATCATATGTTTGAGACTTGGTCCCAGCATACCTGGTGTTTATGTTAACCCCCGGGTTTTGGACCCCTAAAATCCGGGTGTTACAAAATAGAATAACAAAATAATTGGAACATGGATACAATGAAATATTAACCTAAAACCATGTAAAGCAATAGCAAAACTACCCAAGTGATTCAGGGGTAAACAAGGTAAAATGGATAAATAGACTAGGGTGACCTATTGGGTCCCATCAAAATTAAACCTATACATGAATAAGTGTTATTAAAGAATATTATTGGGTAAAAAGTGGTCAAGGGCACAACTTGCCTTCAATGAGCTCTTGCTCAGCTACTTCTATCTGCTGGTCACCAGGATCCTCAGTCACAGGCTCTTCTACTCGCCACAATACAAATCAACACAGTATAAAGGAGAAATTAACATCACACCAAGCATGTGAATAAAATACATAATAAAAATCTACATAATAAAATAAGATCCTAGGAACAGGAATCATAAATTTTGGAGTTATAGATTTTAATATATGAATTTCCAAAGGTTTTATATGCTTAAAATAGGATTAAGTGGGAAATTAATTTTCTTACTGTTTTCATGTCAAAGACTCTAAGAGATAGACAATAATATTACAAAATTTTAGAAATTGGAATGGAGTAATTTGGACTAAAAATGAATTTTCTATGAATTTTACAAGTTTTAGCACTTATTTTAATATTAAATATTCATTTTATAATTCATTTATTCGATTTAAATGGGCTCTGGGTTGGGCGTCAATTACTGTGAAGCGCAGGGGTCTCGGGATAAAATTCCTAAGACACAGAGAATAGTTCTTGTGGAACGTGGGCTGGTTCTCTAAAATCATAAGGTTCTTTCTGCAAACTGCGCAAACCGAAGGGGTATGGACCGACGCTGGCCGTCCGATCTAAAGTGTGCACACCAGATTAGCTCTGGCCACCTGCAAAGTGGTATGCAGCGTGGTCCGCCCATTTCGCGATCTACAGCACATCGGCCATCCTAGGGTTCGCCCAAGGCGGCGCCGCCCCACGCCCGCGGCGGTTCGTCGCCGGCGCACAGTGGACATGCCCCAATGTTGCCCTACCTCGAATCCCGAGAGAACCCACGCACTACAGGGAACATAAGGAACTCGGGTGCGCGACTCTTAACGTGAACCAAGTGCGCAGGTGATCCAACCGCGGTGAGGTGTGTGTCCGCGACGGAGAGGTAGCGTCGGCAAGCAAATTGACCGCGTCAGGCTGGCCCTCCGGTTCCAGTGACTCCCCGCACGCACTCCTCGCACGATGATGCAGCAACGAGTCCGGTCACCCGGGGTGGAAAGTCACTGGCGGCTGCTCCCCTGCGCTCCTTCTTGTCCGCGGCGAGGTGCCCGCGGTGCTACTCAACGGTCTAAAGGCTAGAGTATTTGGGAAACGGGGAGAGGAGAGAACCGCAGCCCAATTTCTTATAGGCTCGGGGGGAAGGATCGTCACGGCACACACGGACATTGCATCGGTCGGTGCTGAGAGCACCTAGAGGGGGGTGAATAGGTGATCCTGTAAAAACTTAAGACTTATTGCCACAAAAACTAAGTTAAGTGTTAGTGTGTAATACTCAAAGTTGTATACCAAGAGTAATAGAGAGAGCTCCTCATTTTGTGTGTCTCATTTGCATCATAAAAAGAGCACCTATGTAATTGAGAGTGACTAAATAAAACAATTATTCTAAAATAAAGAAAAAGTGCATTTGTTGGAGTTTTTATGTTTGTGCATTAAATAAACATAACAATAAAATAAAATGACAAGAAATATATTAAAATCCCAAAATGGAAACTTATAATATAAAAGAATATGTGGACACCCAAATTGGAAATTGAATTCTAAAGGGAATTCTACAATTGGAGGAGATTGGGAAAATACTAAACAAAGAGGATAAAATAAATTCATAAATAAATAAAAGTTGGTCCATATGGTTATGAAGATTTATAAAATTTACCTGAGTTTGATCTTCACACAAAAATAGATTCAAATTTGAAATCTAAAATTTAAAAGGAAGTGTTGGGGGCCTTCGTCCTCCGAAGGTCCTCAAAAACATGATTTGACAATGTTTTCCAAGTGGATTATGTGAACAGGTATCTTCGGACTCAGAATTATGAACATGAAGTACGGTCAGGACGAAGCCTGAACCAGACGAAGGGGGATTAAAATGGAGGACGGGCTGATTACCAAGCTCCACGAAGGATGGTGCACAGCCGAAGCTGTGCGCAGGGAAGCTTCGTCGCGATAGCAGAAAGGGGAACCGACTTAAAGATGAAAAGACTACTTGGGCCTTGACAGATTTCCATAAGTCATTGGCAAATGTAATGGACATGAATGTAATTTTACGTGAGCTGCGTCCCGCGTCTATAAATAGATGAACAGTACTCCCGTACTGTTCACGCTGATCTGGCATTTTACTTTTGCGTCATCCGCGTACTTTTGTCTTTCTGCAATCCGAAGGTACACTTGTAATTTGAAGTCATTTCTATTGATATACGATAATAAAATAGAAATGACATGATAATAAAGTTTAAATGTTTATATTACTTTTAATGTTGCTCATAAGTCCTTCGTCATAACTTATCGCACTTACGAAGGTATATTATTTGTGACCTTCGTCCGGAGTACATTATATCCTGAAGGGAAATAATGTTTCGAGGGACGAAGGACCTCATCATTTAACACTTTTTATGTTGCCTTGTTCTTAATCCGAAGCATTTGAGAACAAGTCCCCAACATTGGCGCCCACCTCCGGTGAACTCACTTCCATTTCGAGTTTTTCGAACACCTTCGGAAGCTATAGACCCTCACTATGGCGCCGAAGAAAGCTTCAGCGATTGGGGCTGCAGCACTGCAACCGCTGGACCCCAACCAGGAGACCGTCTCTCTTCGGGAGGCCCGAAGCCAGAAGAGGAAGGCCGTCAGCCCGACGCTTCAGGAGGATGAACTAGACCAAGAGATCAGGGATATGGAGATGCTTCATCAACAGGTGCAGAGGAAAAAAGAAAAGATGGCCAGGCTAGCTGAGCTGCAAAGGCAGATAGACGAAGCTTCTGAAGAAGTCCGTCATCTTACCCACGATGAGCAGAACCGAAGGCCTCAACAAAAAGACCTTCGTCAGGAGGGCTTCTTCAACGAAGATGACTGGTATGACAATTTCCATCATGGAAATTTTGTTTTCGATGATGCTTCTCCTCTGTCCGCTGAGCTGCAGGCTACACCTTGGCCTCCGTCCTATAAGCCACCCCAGCTTCCCATGTTTGATGGCCATTCAGACCCGAAGCAGTTCTTGATGAGTTACGAAGCAACAGTGTCTTCGTATGGTGGCAATGCTGCAGTCATGGCAAAGTCTTTCGTTATGGCCGTCAGGAGTGTTGCTCAGACCTGGTATTCCTCCCTTCGACCAGGAACGATCACTTCATGGCAGAAGCTGAAGGATATGTTGTTAACCAGCTTTCAAGGATTTCAGACGAAGCCGGTCACTGCTCAAGCCTTGTTCCAGTGCACTCAGGATCATGAAGAATACCTTCAGGCGTATGTCAGAAGGTTCTTGCGTTTGAGGGCGCAAGCATGTAAACACCTTAAAATCCTATTTTGGCAATTAGAAAAGAATTCAGATTTAAAGTTTTTTTCAAGCATTTTAATATTTTTTTTATGAAATAGATAAAAGATAATATTAAAATACTGATTAAGATTTAAACTTCTATCCCTGTAATTTAAATTTGAAAAAATATAAATCAAAAGGAAATAATTCCTACTTGCTTATTTGAGCGGAGTATTCCTCTCATGCACTATATAATGAGACCCCTTTTAAAAATATCTGTGTAACTCTTCATAAAAAGTACACGGTACTTTATACTAACTAAGTAATGACTATTAAATTGTTAAAATAAAATATTAATTTGACTCCACAATCAAAATACTATTTTTTTGTGTATGTATTACATATTTGAGGGATTACCTAAAATGGATGGATAATTAATGTAAAACTTCTACTTTGCATCATGCTCGATTCTTGTTTGTGCACTTCAAATTTTTGAAGCTCCACAGCTGCATTTGAATTTAATTTACATCTGACTCGGGAAAAAAAATATAAGAAAATGAGAAGAGAGCCTACTCTTTCTAAAACGACGAGCCCCTCAGCCAACTAGACAATATGGTATATTTTTTTATTGTTTTCTAGCCGCTAATGATGTCAGCATATGCTAACGAATAGGGAATTCTGTTTCACGCTCACGTGAATTTTCACCATGCTCTCTGACGGGGGCGCACACACCTGCGCTGGCTTCCCATCCTCTAGATGCGCTGAGTCCCCGTATTCCTAGTAACAAACTCCAGGAGAGAATCATAACAACCAAATCTCCTCGCTTATCGGAAATATTTTGGGCCATAATCTCTTGCTGAGATATGCATGCGAACATGTCGCTTCGGGGTATATATGTACGCCGCTATCCCTGCTTCCTCCATCCTAAGCCAGCACCGAAGAACCAAGCGCACCCGTGGAAAAAAACAGTAGAGAGAGGAAAACGAAGAGAGAGAGAACATCACGGTGACTCTCGCATGAGCATTTATTTTGTTCATGCTGTCACTCCATGCCAGGTCGGTGACTCTGGTGAGCCTCTGCATGATGCCGATGGTGTCCATGCACACACCAATGGGGGTGCGGGTGCGGGGCACTGTCGCTGGCAGGCACACCGGCGGACCGCGCCGCCGCGGGGCATCCTGCACAGCCGAGCTGGGCGCTGGAGGTAGGAGAACCCGCGTGCACCGTTGGATCTCCGGCCAGTGGATGAGATTCGATTTCAAGGTACCCCTTTGTCAAATAAATCTGAGTCGTAGGATGGTAGGTCGACGGCCTGGATTAGATCCTGGCTTACCCCTTCGCGTTTTGGATCTGGTCCGTCCGATCGGGATCGGATGGCTGTGAGTAGATCTCGGCTTCATTAAATTCGAGTCGTTGGATTATGATCGGAGCGCTCATGTCGCATACCGGTTCACGTGTGTGGTGATCTAATCCGAGCCTTTGGTTTAGATCGGACGGCCACCATTCAACGATACCCCTTCGCGGGTCGATTTTGTTAAAGAGCCCCTCGGGTTCCAGTGAATCAACCCGCCGTCCCTCGGGCACTGTTGACTGAGTCTCGGGATTCTTGCGCCGAACCCCCTGCACTTCTGTTTAATTGAGGCCCAGTCCAGAGAGTTATAAAATCAGGAAAATGAATTAGAAAATGAGTTTTTAATATAAAAATAATTCCTAGAATTTATATAATTCATAGAAAATGCATATGAACTCCAAATTAATCCATTCCACTTCCTATAATTTTGTAATATTATTGTTTATCAATTAGTGCCACTGGTTTTACATAAAAGTCACATTAAAATTGTTATCTTAATTAATCTTGTACTAAGCACATAGAATCTTGGGAAATCCATAACTTAAAATCTATAACTCCAAAATTAATAATTCTTTTTCTTGTGATCTTATCTTAATGTGTAGATTATTATTATGTATTTTGTTTACTTGTTTGGTGTGATGTTAAATTTTGCCTACACTGTTTGTTTGTATTACTACGACTAGCAGTGAGGTCACGAGTCACCTGAAGATCATCCTGGTACCTGGAATCTCAAGGCCCAGGCAAGTTGTGCCCTTGATCACTTCTTTTTACCCACTCATGTTCTGATTAATCATAATGATCTGCATAGGTTAATTTTGATGGGACCCAATAGGTTACCCTAGTTTGTCTATCTTTATACCTTGTTTACCACTGAACTTTCTGGGTAGTACTTGCTAGTGCTATATGTGGTTTTGGGTATGGAGATACACTTTATTCATGATTATACTTTTGTTATCAGTTGTTATTTATTGTTCATGTTAAGATCATTATGTTAATTGGAACATGGAGCGACCACCCGGGAAAACAGTGCTACCACAAGGGTAGTATGGGATGCCCTTGGCTGATTAATTAGGAAAGCTAGTGGAAGACTACCTTACCCGAAAGGGGCAAGGGCAGTAGGGGAGAGGTCAGTGTAGGGAGGCCCTCGGGAGGATTTTGCTGCGATGGCGGTCCTGCAAGGGATTCCTGCACTGGATCTTCCTATAAACTGTAGCGGGTTTTCGGAAGCTAGTGGAACTTTGTAAAGGCCTCGTAGTGGATCCCTAGCCATTCACCTCGGAAGTGTCTTAGGGCCTTGCAAACCCTGGCGACATGGGATACACGACTTGTGGGTAAAGATGCGCAACCTCTGCAGAGTGTAAAACTGGTATACTAGCCGTGCTCACGGTCATGAGCAGCTCGGACCCTCACATGATTAAATTATGGAACTAAATTCAATTTGTCATATGCATTGCATCGCAGGTGATGTGGTTACTTTTGTTCTACTACTTAATTGGGTTTGGTATTTACTTATACTTAGTAATTGCTAATAAAATTTTGACCAACTTTAAAAGCAATGCTCAGCTTCAACCATCTTCTTTGGTAAGCCTTACACTTCACGTGAGCTCCCACCTTGGGCGAGGTCATGCACATTATTCCCCACAACTTGTTGAGCGATGAACGTATGTGAGCTCACTCTTGCTGTCTCACATACACCACAGGTCAAGAACAGGTACTGCAGGATGATGCTCATGGAGGATGCTGCGATGAGTTCGTGAGAGGTCTAGGTCGTCGTCTCCCAGTCAACTTTGGGTTGCTGGACCGTTGTCTCCTTATAATGTAATCATTTATTTTGTATAGAACTCCTGTTATATATAAAGATGTGACATTCGATCCTGTGCCACTATACATCATATGTATGAGACTTGGTCCCAGCATACCTGGTGTTTATGTTAACCCCGGGTTTTGGACCCCTAAAATCCGGGTGTTACAGAAGTGGTATCAGAGGAATGTTGACTGTAGGACGAAACCTAGATAGAACTGGACAACCATTCTTTACTTACCCTTGCTACTCTGATTCTTTTCTAAACTTTTCTTAATCTTTTCTCATCTATTTCCGCTTTACTCTGATTATTCTTACCTTTTTCCTTCTAAAGACAAATGTGGACTTCACACTTTGAAATCTTGTGCCTAAAGTGACCTTTAGGAATTGGAGACCTACTCATAGGAACAAAAAAAAAGCAAAACTATTTTTTTTTATAGGTATCTATGTGTTGCAATGTTTGTTCTTATGATACTTGTCTGATTTGGATCGTTGATTGAGTGTGATGAGTTGTGGAGTAATGTCCACAATTACATCTGCATATACATATAGAAAAAAATGCTTCTAAAAATAACTAGACACACTAGATTATCCCTCTTTAAAGTATCTAGCCTAACAATATTCATCTTATCTTAAAAGATTCCATCCTACACTCATAGATCCATCTTATCTCAAAAGATCCTAACTTATCCTAATTAAAATATATCTGGTGTAATAAATCTATCTTATCTTAAAGGATTCTCTCTTATCTTAATAGATCCATCTAATCCTATAAGATTCTCTCTTATCTTAGTAGATTCAACTTATCTTAAAAGATTCGTCTTATCCTAGCCACTTTACTTATCTCATCCTAGAGTAACAACCATGATCTAATCCAAAGCAATTAGATATTATCTAGTCTAACCTAGTTATACCGATCTAATCTAGATCCCATCCAATCTAATATGATCTAATCTAAAGTGACTTATCAAACATGTTAGGTAATACCGATGAAATAGATTAGACTCTACTCCTATAGAACATGTCTTAACTTAGTTCACCCTGCACTAAATTAAGAACGACAGACCAACTTGGCCATATGCAACTACCTTAACCATCCGATAGTTGCATAACCCCTCGATTTTAACCTAGCAAGAGATTCTAACCTACCTACACATAATCCATCCTACTCACATATATCTTAACCATATGTCCTTAACTCGGATGGCAACTCCAAGAAGAAAGGCCAAGTGAGACCAACCACGTCAAAAAAGGATAAAGCATCAACTCAAGTCTTCAAAGATCAAGTTGAATCGCCAGCGGAATCAAGATCCACAGTTTTGGATGAAGTCTTCCCTTATTATACTCTTCCTTGCCACAACCTATACTTGCCATAATCGTACCTCATCTGACATAATAAATGGCTAGACATACATATCCATATAAAAAAAAACTTTAAACAAAACTTTGATTTAAAAAAAAACCAAATGAGAAACTAAAATTCTAGACCAAACTTATTGTATCCCTTTATTTATTAATCTCGAGGACGAGATTATTTTTAAGGGGGGTAGAATTTGTAAACACCTTAAAATCCTATTTTGGCAATTAGAAAAGAATTCAGATTTAAAGTTTTTTTCAAGCATTTTAATATTTTTTTTATGAAATAGATAAAAGATAATATTAAAATACTGATTAAGATTTAAACTTCTATCCCTGTAATTTAAATTTGAAAAAATATAAATCAAAAGGAAATAATTCCTACTTGCTTATTTGAGCGGAGTATTCCTCTCATGCACTATATAATGAGACCC
Source organism: Zea luxurians (assembly GCA_029449295.1). Taxonomy (NCBI): domain Eukaryota; kingdom Viridiplantae; phylum Streptophyta; class Magnoliopsida; order Poales; family Poaceae; genus Zea; species Zea luxurians. The sequence goes on from JAOPSE010000005.1 coordinate 79,781,141, forward strand.
CTTTTAAAAATATCTGTGTAACTCTTCATAAAAAGTACACGGTACTTTATACTAACTAAGTAATGACTATTAAATTGTTAAAATAAAATATTAATTTGACTCCACAATCAAAATACTATTTTTTTGTGTATGTATTACATATTTGAGGGATTACCTAAAATGGATGGATAATTAATGTAAAACTTCTACTTTGCATCATGCTCGATTCTTGTTTGTGCACTTCAAATTTTTGAAGCTCCACAGCTGCATTTGAATTTAATTTACATCTGACTCGGGAAAAAAAAATATAAGAAAATGAGAAGAGAGCCTACTCTTTCTAAAACGACGAGCCCCTCAGCCAACTAGACAATATGGTATATTTTTTTATTGTTTTCTAGCCGCTAATGATGTCAGCATATGCTAACGAATAGGGAATTCTGTTTCACGCTCACGTGAATTTTCACCATGCTCTCTGACGGGGGCGCACACACCTGCGCTGGCTTCCCATCCTCTAGATGCGCTGAGTCCCCGTATTCCTAGTAACAAACTCCAGGAGAGAATCATAACAACCAAATCTCCTCGCTTATCGGAAATATTTTGGGCCATAATCTCTTGCTGAGATATGCATGCGAACATGTCGCTTCGGGGTATATATGTACGCCGCTATCCCTGCTTCCTCCATCCTAAGCCAGCACCGAAGAACCAAGCGCACCCGTGGAAAAAAACAGTAGAGAGAGGAAAACGAAGAGAGAGAGAACATCACGGTGACTCTCGCATGAGCATTTATTTTGTTCATGCTGTCACTCCATGCCAGGTCGGTGACTCTGGTGAGCCTCTGCATGATGCCGATGGTGTCCATGCACACACCAATGGGGGTGCGGGTGCGGGGCACTGTCGCTGGCAGGCACACCGGCGGACCGCGCCGCCGCGGGGCATCCTGCACAGCCGAGCTGGGCGCTGGAGGTAGGAGAACCCGCGTGCACCGTTGGATCTCCGGCCAGTGGATGAGATTCGATTTCAAGGTACCCCTTTGTCAAATAAATCTGAGTCGTAGGATGGTAGGTCGACGGCCTGGATTAGATCCTGGCTTACCCCTTCGCGTTTTGGATCTGGTCCGTCCGATCGGGATCGGATGGCTGTGAGTAGATCTCGGCTTCATTAAATTCGAGTCGTTGGATTATGATCGGAGCGCTCATGTCGCATACCGGTTCACGTGTGTGGTGATCTAATCCGAGCCTTTGGTTTAGATCGGACGGCCACCATTCAACGATACCCCTTCGCGGGTCGATTTTGTTAAAGAGCCCCTCGGGTTCCAGTGAATCAACCCGCCGTCCCTCGGGCACTGTTGACTGAGTCTCGGGATTCTTGCGCCGAACCCCCTGCACTTCTGTTTAATTGAGGCCCAGTCCAGAGAGTTATAAAATCAGGAAAATGAATTAGAAAATGAGTTTTTAATATAAAAATAATTCCTAGAATTTATATAATTCATAGAAAATGCATATGAACTCCAAATTAATCCATTCCACTTCCTATAATTTTGTAATATTATTGTTTATCAATTAGTGCCACTGGTTTTACATAAAAGTCACATTAAAATTGTTATCTTAATTAATCTTGTACTAAGCACATAGAATCTTGGGAAATCCATAACTTAAAATCTATAACTCCAAAATTAATAATTCTTTTTCTTGTGATCTTATCTTAATGTGTAGATTATTATTATGTATTTTGTTTACTTGTTTGGTGTGATGTTAAATTTTGCCTACACTGTTTGTTTGTATTACTACGACTAGCAGTGAGGTCACGAGTCACCTGAAGATCATCCTGGTACCTGGAATCTCAAGGCCCAGGCAAGTTGTGCCCTTGATCACTTCTTTTTACCCACTCATGTTCTGATTAATCATAATGATCTGCATAGGTTAATTTTGATGGGACCCAATAGGTTACCCTAGTTTGTCTATCTTTATACCTTGTTTACCACTGAACTTTCTGGGTAGTACTTGCTAGTGCTATATGTGGTTTTGGGTATGGAGATACACTTTATTCATGATTATACTTTTGTTATCAGTTGTTATTTATTGTTCATGTTAAGATCATTATGTTAATTGGAACATGGAGCGACCACCCGGGAAAACAGTGCTACCACAAGGGTAGTATGGGATGCCCTTGGCTGATTAATTAGGAAAGCTAGTGGAAGACTACCTTACCCGAAAGGGGCAAGGGCAGTAGGGGAGAGGTCAGTGTAGGGAGGCCCTCGGGAGGATTTTGCTGCGATGGCGGTCCTGCAAGGGATTCCTGCACTGGATCTTCCTATAAACTGTAGCGGGTTTTCGGAAGCTAGTGGAACTTTGTAAAGGCCTCGTAGTGGATCCCTAGCCATTCACCTCGGAAGTGTCTTAGGGCCTTGCAAACCCTGGCGACATGGGATACACGACTTGTGGGTAAAGATGCGCAACCTCTGCAGAGTGTAAAACTGGTATACTAGCCGTGCTCACGGTCATGAGCAGCTCGGACCCTCACATGATTAAATTATGGAACTAAATTCAATTTGTCATATGCATTGCATCGCAGGTGATGTGGTTACTTTTGTTCTACTACTTAATTGGGTTTGGTATTTACTTATACTTAGTAATTGCTAATAAAATTTTGACCAACTTTAAAAGCAATGCTCAGCTTCAACCATCTTCTTTGGTAAGCCTTACACTTCACGTGAGCTCCCACCTTGGGCGAGTTCATGCACATTATTCCCCACAACTTGTTGAGCGATGAACGTATGTGAGCTCACTCTTGCTGTCTCACATACACCACAGGTCAAGAACAGGTACTGCAGGATGATGCTCATGGAGGATGCTGCGATGAGTTCGTGAGAGGTCTAGGTCGTCGTCTCCCAGTCAACTTTGGGTTGCTGGACCGTTGTCTCCTTATAATGTAATCATTTATTTTGTATAGAACTCCTGTTATATATAAAGATGTGACATTCGATCCTGTGCCACTATACATCATATGTATGAGACTTGGTCCCAGCATACCTGGTGTTTATGTTAACCCCGGGTTTTGGACCCCTAAAATCCGGGTGTTACAAAGCACCAACGGTGCCCAATGAAATTGTCATCGAAGCCATGATCAAGGGGCTTCGTCCTGGACCTGCAGCTCAATACTTTGCTAGGAAGCCTCCTCAGACTCTGGAGAAGCTGCTCCAAAAGATGGACGAGTACATTCGTGCCGACAATGACTTTCGCCAAAGAAGGGAGGAGGCTTTCAGATTTTCTGAAATGACCAGGGGCTTCGGAGGAAGATTTTATCCGAGGCATGTCAGGTCCATCCACAACTCCACTCAAAATGATGATAAGGGGAGTCAGCAGAACAGACCGCAGAGCTCCTCACAGGCTTCGGGGCAACAGCAAACTTTCTTCCGGCCACCAGCTCCAAGAGGCAGAGGCGCCAGGGGCTTCGGCGGAAGATTTGGAGATCAACCAAGGAGGGTATTTTGCTTATTCTGTGGTGAAAACAAGGGCCATACCACCAGGATGTGCCATGTTACCATCCAGAAACAAAAGGAGTTAGCAGAAGCTGCAGCGCAACAGGGCCAGCCGAAGCAGGTCATGCATACTGCTTCGTACCATCAGCCTTACATCCCGGAATACGTGGGCAACCACCCTGCAGTTTCCGTAGCTTCGGCGAGTCAACCTCAAGCTTCATGGCAACAGCCCCCGCCCCCACCTCCGCTGCAACAAGGCCAACAGCCAGAAGGGAGCCAATATGTTCCGCACCAAAGGGATCTCAGAGAGCAATCTGAAGCTCGCACAGTCAATAGTACTGTGCCAGAGTCGAAGCACATTTATTGACAAATATCCTACTTTGATAGCAGTCTTTTCCGTTTAGTTCTATTTTCTGTGTAATAAAGAACATTTCAGTTTTCATGTAATAGTTTCGTGGTTGGTTATCAGGCTTAAGTTGCTGAAGCTTAAAAATTTGCGGTAACAAGGAGGACCTTCGAATTATTAAAAATCCTTCGAAGCAACAAAAAGTCGTTCTAAGGAACGCAGAGTAAGTTGCCGAAGTTACAAAAAGCCGTTCCAAAGGGAGCGCAGTGTAAGTTTTTTGCTCCAAAGACGTTCCTAAGGGAATGCAGAGCATACAGCGAAAAGTCAACGCTGATACCGCCTAAAGTAAAAGGCGAAGAAGCTCCAAAGACGTTCCTAAGGGAATGCAGAGCTTACAGCGAAAAGTCAACGCTGATACCGCCTAAAGTAAAAGGCGAAGAAGCTCCAAAGACGTTCCTAAGGGAATGCAGAGCTTACAGCGAAAAGTCAACGCTGATACCGCCTAAGTAAAAGGCGAAGAAGCTCCAAAGACGTTCCTAAGGGAATGCAGAGCTTACAAATATATTTTGTGTGTATCTTCGGAACAAACGTCATTTGCATAACATAACATCATCACATCATTTTGCATAGCATAAGCATCATACATCATGTTGCATATGGCAAAAGAAGGGGACACAGTATCAACCTTCGAAAGGACGCTTTGAGAAAATGAAAATTGTGTAAAGTCACGAGGGAATACAATGATAATCTTCGGAATACAGCTTCGGAGAATGTTTTCACAAAGCATGGACGTGCTTCATCAGAGTAATATCGAAATTGCACAGCTTCGGAGAATGTTTTCACGAAGCGTGGACGTAAGTCATCAGAATAGTTTTAACGGAGAATGTCTTCTTCACGAAGCATGAAAAGAAGGGAAGGTGTTTTTTCGCCGAAGGCTCAAAAATGGTATGTATGTAGAATTTCATGCATCGTAAAGAATTGAATAATGAAAAGAGACTTGTATATTACATTCAAATGTACAAAATATTACATAGATCACACTTCAAATGTTTTTTCTAATAACACCTAGTCTTCTCTTAATACTACTTCGACAGCCTCATTTAGAAGTTGTTCAACAACTTTATCCATGATAGCTTCGGCCATTTGTTTGATTTCGTCATCCTCTTTTGTGTGAGGGTCAACAGACGATCCAGCAGGTTCTGAGGGAAGAGAATATTTTTGCATTACTATTACAAACCGCGAGCAAAGTTTGAAATAAAAATTACAACACAATAAGAGCGACTAATTAATACCTATTTGCCCTTCGGCAACTTCTGTCACTTTCCTAGCATCATGGATGCCTTTTTCACTCCTTTGAATAATTTCTTGCGCCATTTCTCGGCCGCCGTTGTCCCAGACATCAGTAAAGAATTTGCCACCAACCATGCTTGCTTCGGCCGAGGGGTCTTTGATGTCTTCGGAGGATAAGGCAGCTTCGGACTGAGCTAAAGATTTTACATGTTCACAACCTTTCTTCTCCAAGACAGTAGCAACTCCCCTGGCGCCCGAAAAAGCGCAGATGTCACCGCGACTACTCAGGATTTCCTCGAAGGCCTCTGCTTCGTGACTGATCCATTCTATTGGACCTTCGGGATTGCCTCTTGAGAAATTCTCTTCACTGGAAAATGCGCCAATGCTGGCGAAGCTGGTTTTAATTTTCTTTACGCATTCCATGGATTTTTCGTAGCATTTTTTCTTAGAAGACCGAAGCTCTTCCACGGTTGCTTCCAAATGATCAGCCCATTGGTCGCTGCATTCCCGTCTTGTTTCTTCAAGTATGCGTTCTTCTTTCGCCCGGGCCAATTGCTTCTGAAGATCTTTAATTTCGCGTCTCTGAGCTTCGGCCTGAACCTTTGCAGCAGCTTCGTCCTTTTTTATTTTGTCTACTAATGTAAGCAGAATTTTATCTTTTTCTAGAGCTTCGTTTCTCAGTTTAATAACTTCTGAACGTAAATTGTTGAACGCAATTTCATAGCTCTCATCTTCGGCACTCTTTTGTGCTCTTAATGCGTTGCTTAGGATTAAGCCCTATACGAAAAAGAATCCATATAAGAATAAAAGAATGAATTATGTATTAAAAAAAAATTTCAAGCGTCTAATTCCCATACCTTTAGGCTATTGTACGCAAGACTGTCCGCGAGATCCTCCTTTGTCATAGCACATAATCCAGCTTCGAGCTTCGGGAACCCCATACTTCTAGCCATCTCTCGGCAGACAGATAGTTCTTTATTATCAGGAAGGCAGTACAGGAAGTCATCTTCATTTGTCCCATTAAACACTACTGCCCCCTTCGGATATTTTAGCTCTCTGGCATAGTAGTTGGCTTCGTAAGTCTCTTCTTCAGATAATTTCTTCCCCGAAGCATGTCGTACGATGTAATCGCATATGCTGGAAGGAGCTTCGGGGGCGGCAGTGTCAATTTCTTCAATCAAATTTGGTTCTGATATTTTTGTTTCCAAAGATTGTTCCTTGGTGGGCTCTGAAGGCCCAGCTTCAGCTTCAGGTTGTTGCTTCGAAGCTTCAGCAACTACAGCTTCGGTACACACTTCAGCAACTTCAATAGTCTTCTTTGGAGTTGTGCTTGAAGACTTAATTGTCTCCAAAACATCTAGCACGTTCACCATTTTTTTTCTTTTCGGGGTCACCGACGGCCCCTTTTGATTTTTTATTGTTTCGACATTTGCTGAAGGACTTAAGATTTCCGATATTTTTGGCTCTTCAATCTTCGGTTTCTCTGCTTTTTCTGAAGGCGCTTCAGTCTTTTCTTCCATCTTCGGCGCTGGAGCTGGTTCTGTAGCTTCAGAGGCCAAAGAGACTTCACCAATAAATTCTGGCACTGTGGCCGGCTCAATAAAACGCGCTCGGTGGGTGAGCACCTTTATCTTTTTCCTTTGCGGCGCTGGCTCATTAGTGGCACTCGTGGTAGCTTCTGTCGCAGGAGAAGTATTTTTTCTTTTGCGACCCCGCACCGGATAGTGATAGTCAGGGTAGACAAACCCGACTGCGTCAAATACCCGGTTGAGCCTTTTCTTCTTTCGGCCTCCGAAGGCTGCTGATAACGCAGTGTTTTCGGCCTTCGAGTACACCCCAAGCAGTTCGTCACTTAATGTTTCAATGTTTTTTAACCAGTCGTCATCAGGTTCAACAAATTTATCCCCGTATTTGAATGTGTATTTCAGTCTGACCAGTCCGCCTTCGTCGGACTCTTTGATGGTCTCCTTCGGCATTTCCCACTTTCCTGCAAGTGGCCACACCCTGAAGGCAATATGTTCTTGAATCAAGTCCCTTGTCCCAATAAAAGAGCAGACTACGCCGAAGGCTCTTTGGCATTCCTCGGCTGCTTCATCCATTTCAACCTTCGGCCTTCGAAGTCCGAAGCGTTGCCAGATGGGGCGCATAATGATACTCTTGACATCTTCTTGCGCTGTTAAGTCATTCTTTACATAGAACCATTCAGTCATCCAGGCTCCGGGCCACCTTTTCCGAAAGGTCGGCACAGGGCGGCTTGACCCGGAGCGGGCACCGAAGCTGTAACACCCAAAGTTGTTGTGATATTGTTCTTTCCCCCAGGGCTTCGTCTCATATAACAACTCATGAATGTTGCAAAAGCTTTTAGCATTTGGTTCTAAACCTTGGCTTCTCGCAGCCCAGACAAACATCTCCATTCTTATGATAGCTTCGGGAGTAATTTGATGAAGGTAGACTTGAAATGTCTTCAGGACTTCAACAACAAAGTTGCTTAGGGGGAATCGAAGCCCGGCCTTGAGAAAGCTTCGGAAGATTACGACTTCATCTTCTTCGGGGGTGGGAGAAGTCTTTTCTCCAGCATCAACCCTCACAATAGATATATCTCGAAAATACCTCCCCCTCATATTATCAATATGATTCTGCTTAATAGTGGTTTTCCCGAAAATCGTTTGACTTGGCCGCCATGGTCGATCTTCGGACTCTTCCCCACCACTTTCTACATCATAACTGTCGCTGTCACTAGTATCTTCGGACAAACCTTCAAGAATCTCCTTGGTGATTTTCTCCGTATTGGTCTCCGCCATCGCTATAAGGAACCCCAAGTTCTTCTCTTCGTCGAGACTCAGCTTCGTCTCAGCAGGGATCTTCTTACCTTCAGACATCTTCGGAAACGCTAAAAAACTGTTTTCAAGGCCGAAGCTTCAAAATCAAAAAGATCAGCAAATCTTAGTGCACAAGAGCTAAAAATTTAGTGGGCCGAAGCAGATGGCAAGTGTGCGTACCAAATAAGTTTGCGGTATGATCTTATTTATACCCCCAGGGCGTTGAAAATTGAAAGACCCCGCTTGTCAGTGAATGTTGCTATTCTAGCAAAGGGAAGGTGTTTTTTCGGACCTTCGGCTCAAGGCCTTCGTCCATATCGCAATCTGAATTTATCATTAACAAATTAATATTGCGAGGGGCTACTGTTGGGGGCCTTCGTCCTCCGAAGGTCCTCAAAAACATGATTTGACAATGTTTTCCAAGTGGATTATGTGAACAGGTATCTTCGGACTCAGAATTATGAACATGAAGTACGGTCAGGACGAAGCCTGAACCAGACGAAGGGGGATTAAAATGGAGGACGGGCTGATTACCAAGCTCCACGAAGGATGGTGCACAGCCGAAGCTGTGCGCAGGGAAGCTTCATCGCGATAGCAGAAAGGGGAACCGACTTAAAGATGAAAAGACTACTTGGGCCTTGACAGATTTCCATAAGTCATTGGCAAATGTAATGGACATGAATGTAATTTTACGTGGGCTGCGTCCCGCGTCTATAAATAGATGAACAGTACTCCCGTACTGTTCACACTGATCTGGCATTTTACTTTTGCGTCATCCGCGTACTTTTGTCTTTCTGCAATCCGAAGGTACACTTGTAATTTGAAGTCATTTCTATTGATATACGATAATAAAATAGAAATGACATGATAATAAAGTTTAAATGTTTATATTACTTTTAATGTTGCTCATAAGTCCTTCGTCATAACTTATCGCACTTACGAAGGTATATTATTTGTGACCTTCGTCCGGAGTACATTATATCCTGAAGGGAAATAATGTTTCGAGGGACGAAGGACCTCATCATTTAACACTTTTTATGTTGCCTTGTTCTTAATCCCAAGCTTTTGAGAACAAGTCCCCAACAGGAAGAAAGGAAAAAGAAAACATAAAAGAAAAAGGAAAAACCCTGCAGTTGGGCCTGGTTCGCGCAATTCGGCCCACCAGAGGGGAACCACCGCGCGGCCCACTCCTCTACTACCGCGCGCCCACTGCTTTCTCCGCTCGCTTCATCCTGACAGCTGGGGCCAGGGCGCCAGCCAGCTTACCCACCTTGCCTTACACCGGTTTGTGGGGCCACCCTGTCATATTTATCCCTCTCTCCCGGACGCCGCACTCCGCCCACCTCGCGCAACGGATGCCGAGTCCTTCGGCAGGGTAGACCTGTACGGCTGGGCTTCTGCGCGCTTATAAGGAAGTCGGGTCCCCACGCCATCGTCGCCTCTTCTACCCTCTAGTGCGACCTCGCGCAGATCTCCTTTCCGCTGCCACGCCATCGTCGCGGGAGGGGGCTTCGCCGCATCGGCTGGAGAAGGAAGGCTACCTCCGCCGCACCGCTAGCTGTGAGTACTCCTAAGGTCATAGGCTCGTACCTCCTACTCCATTTGCAACTAGAATCGTTCGATAAAAGCCACGCTTCGCCTGGCGATTTCTCGCCGGAATGGTAGAACCGCCGTGCGCCGTGGCCAGGGCTCGCGCGCACACTTTACTTTAGTTGAGTTCTGTCCACGTGTTCGGGCCATTCATGACAACGTGTAGAGTACCTAAATTGGAGAAATCGGTGCTCGGTGCGTCGGATTGAAGTTCCTCCGGTGGCTCTCCGCCGTGGGAGCTTGGGCTCCGCTGTCACCCGGCGAGGGCTGGGGAACGATGCCCTCGTACCGTTGGATGTCAATCCGACGCCTAGATTTAGATCAGGAGGAAAGGAAGTGATAGCCATGGATCCTCGATCGGACGGGCCCAATGCGATCCGGTAGTGGCGGGATTGTTACGCGCGCGCTTCTAATCCGGGCCGATCATCTCAAGTTGAACGGCTCAGGGTCAGTTAGTGTTTGGACCGTGGGATGGTAGTTGTGCGGTCCAGATCAACCCTAGAGTTAATGAATCGCGTGAATAGATTGTGTCCGTGAAACCGTAGATGGACGCTTGAGATCTGGGGTAGGCGTGGCTATCCCGGGGAACCTCGGATCATGATCCGACAGCTGTGATCCGATACCGTTTCGGGGGGGGAACAGTTCTAATCTGGAGCGCACACTTTAGATCCAATGGCCCACGGTGACCGATACCCCTTCGTGGGTCAACTTTTCTAAAGAGACCCCGAGGAAAGTAGTAATCAACCCGCCATCCTGTGGGTATTATTCCCTGAGTCTGGTTTAAATTACCCGCTAGCCCCTGCAGTTTTTAGTATTCGAGGCCCAGTCCAGGGAATATTAAAAACAGAGAATTTATATTAGAAATTTGTTTTTAATACAAAAACAATTCTAGAAATTTGTATAATTCATAGAATATTCATATGGGCTCCAAAATAATCCATTCCACTTTCTAAATTTTTGTAATTTTATTCTTTATCACCTAGAGCCTCTGTTATGTCATGAAAACAGTAAGAAATTTATTTATCACTTAATCCTATTTAAAGCACATAAAACCTTTGAAAATGCATAACTTGAAATCTATAACTCAGAAAATTATGATTCCAGTTCCTAGGTTTTTATTTTAATATGTAGAATATCTCTGTGTATTTTGTTTACATGCTTGGTGTAATGTTAATTTTCCCTATATCCTGTGCTTGTTTGTATTGTGGCGAGTAGAAGAGCCCGTTGCTGAGGATCCTGGTGAGCAGCAGGTTGAAGTAGTTGAGCAGGAGCTCATTGAAGGCAAGTTGTGCCCTTGACCACTTTTTACCCAATAATGTTCTTTAATATCACTGATCCATGCATAGGTTAATTTTGATGGGACCCAATAGGTCACCCTAGATTGTTTATCTCATTACCTTGTTTACCCCTGATTCACTTGGGTAGTTTGCTATTGCTTTACCTGGTTTTGGGATAATCATTTATTACCTCTATGTTCCAATTCTTTTTGTTATTCTATTTATGTTCAAGTTATGATCATTAATGTTAATTGGAACATAGAGCTTAACTTGAGAACCACGTGCCACCACAAGGGTTTAATGGGACGCCCTTGGCTGACTAATTAGGAAAGCTAGTGGAAGACTACCTTACCCGAAAGGGGCAAGGGCAGTAGGGGAGTGGTCAGTGTAGGGGGGTCCCTGGTTGATTTTGCTGCGATGGCAGTCAGCCAGGAACCCTGCATTGGAACTTCCTATAAACTGTAGCGGGTTTTCGGAAGCTAGTGGAACTTTGTAAAGGCCTCGTAGTGGATCCCTAGCCATTCACCTCGGTAGTGTCTAAGGGCCTTGCAAACCCTGGCGACATGGGATACACGACTTGTGGGTAAAGGGTACAACCTCTGCAGAGTGTAAAACTGGTATACTAGCCGAGCTCACGGTCATGAGCGGCTCAGGACTCTCTGATGTTTAAATTATGGAACTTAAATTCAATTTGTCATTCGCATTGCATGGGTTTATTATTAATTTTGTTCTATTACTTTACTTATGGTTTGGTATTTACTTACACTTAGTAACTGCTAATAAAATTTTGACCAACTACTTAAAAGCAATGCTCAGCTTTAACCCCTATCATTGATTAGCCTTACACATCACATGAACTCACACCTTTGTGAGTTTATGTCCACTGGTTCCCCACAACTTGTTGAGCTATGATCATGTGTGAGCTCACCCTTGCTGTCTCACAACCCCCCCCCAGGAGAAGATCAGGTGGTTCAGGAGGAGCCGCCTAACACTGAGGAGTTCGATCTGATCTAGGTGGCGTTTCCCAGTTGACATTGGCGCCGACGATCCTTAGTTCGTTTTATCTTTATTATTTTATTTTGTAATAAGACTTCCGCTATGTAATAAGTACTCTGATGTTTTATGACATGTTATTATATATGTTGTCTTCTTTGGCGCATGTATGAGATGCACCCGGCTTTGTCCTTTAAAACCGGGTGTTACAGAAGTGGTATCAGAGCAAATGTTGACTGTAGGACGAAACCTAGATAGAAATGGACAAAACCCTTACCTACTTATCTTATTCTGATTCATTCTATACTTACCTTACTCTGATTCTTTCTATACTCATCTTGTCCTGATCCTGTCTCACCTTTTGCTATCATACTCTAATTACTCTTATCTTTTCTACTCTAAGACAAGATGGATTTCAAACCTTGGAATCCCTACCCCTATGACATTCTTAAGAGTTAGGGAACCCAAAACAAAAGTTAAAACTATTTTCTTAAAAAAAATGTTGGTTGATTGTGCTGATGCTAAATGTCTGATTTGCTTCTTTGATTGATTGAATTAATATAGATGGACATCTTAGCATGTACCAACATAAGGTATTGAATTAGCTATAGTAGGTGAAATATTAATCTGCTTAGCTAATAAATCCCCCAAAGTAACATGATTGTAATTACTGCCTTGTCTACTGCTCTTTCTTACCATATGTATCTAACTCAGATGGTCAATACCAGGAGGGGTGGTGGAATTGATTTGCCTCCTAACCGACACACTCGAAGAATTTATAGACAACCTCAGCCACAGCCTGCAGAGATGAATCCTCCTAATCCTCCACCAGGCGGAGTTGACCCACTGGTTGCTGCTCAGATGGCGGTGATGCAGCAAATGGCGGACACTATGGCTGATATGCGTGCCCAGATGCAGCAAGAACGCCAAGAGATGCGTCAGGAAAGAGAAGATATACGCCAGGAGTTGCGCCAGGAGAGAGATGAGATACGCCAAGAAAGGAGGGCGCAACAACAACAGCTACAACAACAGCTTCAACAACAACAGCAACAACAACAAGTACCACTGCCTCCACCACCACCACCAGTTCCACCTCGTGATAAGCACCGGGAGTTCATGAGTCATAAGCCACCTACATTCGCTAGCTCACCTGATCCACTGGACGCGGATGATTGGCTGAAGTCCGTTGAGAAGATGCTGATTATTGCACAGTGCACGGACCGGGAGAAGGTTTTATATGCCTCTGGACGTCTGACGGGTCTTGCTGCTGACTGGTGGGATTCTTATACTGCTGCCCATGATGCTGCTGATACTATTACCTGGGCAGAGTTCAGTACGCAGTTCAGGAACTACCATATTCCAGCTGGGATGATAAAGATCAAGAAGAAGGAGTTTCTGTCGCTGAAGCAAGGAAGTATGTCAGTCAGCGAGTACAGGGATAAATTTATTCAGTTGTCGAGATATGCTCCAGAGGAAGTTGCTGAGGATGAGAGAAAGCAGGAGCATTTTATTGAAGGACTTAATGGACCGCTGCAGTATGCTCTAGTGGCACACACTTTTCCATCATTTCAGAGGCTGCTAGATAAGGCCCTGGCTATTGAACACAAGCGTGTTCAGCTGGGAGATTTGAAGAGAAAGGCAATATCTCAAGGACAAGGAAGCAGCAGTGTTCGTCCTCGCTACAGTTCACCACAGGGTACACCGACTCGACCAGGAGGACCGCGCCCAGTTCAGCAATCACCACTGAGGACTCCACCTACTCGACAGGCTACCCCTACTGGCACCCCGACGAAGTTTTCAGGACAGAGTCCGGGCACTCAATGTTTCAAGTGTGGGAAGATTGGTCATTATGCAAATGTCTGCCCACAGAGGATTGCTGCTACTCCAGTTCAGAACAAGCAACAGACCCCTGGCAAGGGATATTCTATTGCCAAGGTTAATCAAGTCAGCGTTGATGCTACTCCGGATTGAGGGGACCTCGTAATTGGTATGTTTTATGTTAATGCAATTCCTGCAACCATATTATTTGATTCTGGTGCTACACATTCATTCATGTCTGCTAGATATGCCAACACAAATGAAATACCACTGTTAAATATGAGAAAACCCATGATAGTAATTACACCTAAAGGGCCTGTTGAGGCGAATCAAATGACACGTAGGTTGACATTGACCATTATGGTAGAGAATTTGGAGCTACTGCTATAATATTAGAGTCAAGCAGTATAGATTTGATCCTTGGTATGTCATGGCTAAGAAAGGCAAAGGTCGTTATAGCATGTGGTAGAGGTACCGTAGAACTCACTACCACTAAAGGAGAAAGATTTCAAGTTAATATTGCAGTAACCTCCTCATCCATGCGTGCAATGTTCTTTATGCCTGAGGAGTTTGTTGGTGACAACATCCGGGTGGTTCGAGATTTTCCGGATGTCTTTCCAGAGGAGTTACCAGGAATGCCACCTGATAGAGAAGTTGAGTTTGTTATTGACCTCTTACCTGGAACCGCCCCTATTTCTAAACGGCCATATAGGATGTCCGTAGAGGAGTTGAAGGAACTTAAGAAGCAGTTAACTGAGTTACAAGATGCTGGGTACATTCGTCCGAGTTCCTCACCTTGGGGAGCACCGGTCTTGTTTGTACAGAAGAAGGATGGATCGCAGCGGATGTGTGTGGATTATAGATCTCTTAATGATGTTACAGTGAAGAACAAGTATCCGTTGCCCCGTATTGAAGATTTATTTGATCAAATGCGAGGTGCAAGAGTATTTTCGAAGATTGATCTCCGATCCGGTTACCATCAGATGAGGATTAGACCATCGGATATTCCCAAGACGGCTTTCTCGACTCGATATGGATTATATGAGTTTACTGTTATGTCGTTTGGATTAACCAATGCACCAGCTTATTTTATGAACTTGATGAATAAGGTGTTTATGGAGTATTTGGACAGATTCGTCGTGGTATTCATCGACGATATTCTTATTTATTCTCAGAGTGATAGCGATCATGAGGAACATCTGAGATTGGTGCTACAGAAGCTACGAGATAACCAGCTATATGCCAAATTCAGCAAGTGTGAGTTTTGGATTGGCGAGGTGCCATTTCTTGGTCATATTATTTCTAATGGAGGAATATCAGTGGATCCTGCTAAGGTTAAGGAGATAATGGAGTGGAGAGTACCCACTACAGTTACTGAGATTCGGAGTTTCTTGGGATTAGCAGGCTATTATCGGAGATTTATTGAAGGATTTTCTAAGATTGCTAAGCCTATGACTTCGCTTTTGGAGAAAGGAAAAGAATTTAAGTGGGACGAGAAGTGTCAAGACAGCTTTGATCTATTGAAGAAGAGATTGATGTTGCCATCAGTATTGGTTATGCCAGACCTACAGAAAGGATTTGATATCTATTGTGATGCATGTGGCCAAGGCTTAGGATGTGTGCTCATGCAGGAAGGTCATGTGATTGCATATGCTTCTCGTCAGTTGCGGAAACATGAGTTAAACTACCCCACGCATGACTTGGAATTGGCAGCCGTTGTGCATGCGCTTAAGATTTGGAGACATTATATCATGGGGACCAAGTGCCAAGTGTACACGGATCATAAGAGTTTGAAGTATATATTCACTCAAAAGGATCTCAACCTTAGGCAATGTCGTTGGTTGGAGCTTATTAAGGATTATGATTTGGAGATTCACTATCACCCGGGCAAGGCAAATTTGGTTGCAGACGCCTTGAGTCGCAAGGAGCATGTTCATTTAGCTATTGTTGCCCAGCTACCCGATGAGATTGTGGAAGATTTCAGGAGACTTAACCTGGGGATAGTTGCTCATACTGAGGGAGTTACTATTGATGTGGAACCTACTTTGGAGCAAGAGATCCGCAAAGGACAAATTGGTGATGCTAAAATAAAAGAGATTAAGGATCTGATTACTGAAGGTCGAGTTCCGGAATTCACGGAAGATGAGCAGGGCACTGTATGGTTCAAGGACAGGATGTGTGTCCCTGATATTAAAAGCCTTCGGGAGACTATTTTAAAGGAGGCCCATGATTCGGATTATTCTATTCATCCTGGTAGTACCAAGATGTATCAGGATTTAAAACGGAAGTATTGGTGGTATGGATTGAAAAGAGATGTGGCTGCACATGTGGCTATGTGCGATGTATGTCAAAGAGTTAAGGCTGAACACCAGAGGCCAGCTGGGCTATTGCATCCACTGAAGATACCCGAGTGGAAGTGGGAAGAGATTGGTATGGATTTCATTACTGGATTGCCTCGCACCCAGAAAGGATATGATGCTATATGGGTGATTGTGGATAGATTGACTAAAGTGGCTCACTTTATTCCTGTCAAGACTACTTATAAAGGTTCTCAACTAGCAGAGTTATACATGGCCCGGATTGTGTGTTTACATGGAGTACCAAAGAAGATCGTGTCTGATCGAGGCTCGCAGTTTACCTCAAGGTTTTGGAGAAGCTTTCATGAGAACATGAGTACAAAGTTGAAGTTTAGTACAGCTTATCACCCTCAGACTGATGGACAGACTGAAAGGACTAATCAAGTATTGGAAGATATGTTGAGAGCATGTGCCCTTCAGCACGGAGGAAGTTGGGATAAAAGTCTGCCTTATGCTGAATTCTCATACAATAATAGCTATCAGGCCAGTCTGAAGAGGTCACCTTTTGAAGCTTTATATGGGAGGAAGTGCAGGACTCCTTTGTATTGGGATCAGACTGGAGAAAGACAGTTCTTTGGGCCTGAACTGATTCAAGAAGCAGAAGAACAAGTTCGTATAATTCGAGAGAATTTGAGAGTGGCTCAAACCAGGCAAAAGAGCTATGCTGATAATAGAAGGAGACCACTGGAATTTGAAGAAGGAGATTATGTGTACCTCAAGGTGTCACCACTTCGTGGAATGAGGAGATTCAAAGTTAAGGGCAAATTGTCTCCTCGCTACATTGGACCATTTTTGATCTTTAGGCGAGTTGGGGAGATGGCATACCAACTTGAGTTACCTGCTAGTCTATCAGATGTGCATGATGTATTCCATGTATCTCAGCTGAAGAAATGTCTCAGGGTACCTGAAGAACAGTTACCAATGGAAGACCTTAGTGTTCAAGAAGATTTGACTTATGCTGAGTACCCCATCAAGATTTTGGATACTTTGACTCGAGTTACAAGGAATAAGGTGATTAAAATGTGCAAAGTGCAATGGAGCCACCATGGTGAAGATGAAGCAACTTGGGAAAGAGAAGAAGAGCTTCGTATAGATTTTCCCCACCTTTTCCCTAGATCTTCTTAAATCTCGAGGACGAGATTATTTTTAAGGGGGGTAGGATTTGTAATACTCAAAGTTGTATACCAAGAGTAATAGAGAGAGCTCCTCATTTTGTGTGTCTCATTTGCATCATAAAAAGAGCACCTATGTAATTGAGAGTGACTAAATAAAACAATTATTCTAAAATAAAGAAAAAGTGCATTTGTTGGAGTTTTTATGTTTGTGCATTAAATAAACATAACAATAAAATAAAATGACAAGAAATATATTAAAATCCCAAAATGGAAACTTATAATATAAAAGAATATGTGGACACCCAAATTGGAAATTGAATTCTAAAGGGAATTCTACAATTGGAGGAGATTGGGAAAATACTAAACAAAGAGGATAAAATAAATTCATAAATAAATAAAAGTTGGTCCATATGGTTATGAAGATTTATAAAATTTACCTGAGTTTGATCTTCACACAAAAATAGATTCAAATTTGAAATCTAAAATTTAAAAGGAAGAAAGGAAAAAAGAAAACATAAAAGAAAAAGGAAAAACCCTGCAGTTGGGCCTGGTTCGCGCAATTCGGCCCACCAGAGGGGAACCACCGCGCGGCCCACTCCTCTACTACCGCGCGCCCACTGCTTTCTCCGCGCGCTTCATCCTGACAGCTGGGGCCAGGGCGCCAGCCAGCTTACCCACCTTGCCTTACACCGGTTTGTGGGGCCACCCTGTCATATTTATCCCTCTCTCCCGGACGCCGCACTCCGCCCACCTCGCGCAACGGATGCCGAGTCCTTCGGCAGGGTAGACCTGTACGGCTGGGCTTCTGCGCGCTTATAAGGAAGCCGGGTCCCCACGCCATCGTCGCCTCTTCTACCCTCTGGTGCGACCTCGCGCAGATCTCCTTTCCGCTGCCACGCCATCGTCGCGGGAGGGGGCTTCGCCGCATCGGCTGGAGAAGGAAGGCTACCTCCGCCGCACCGCTAGCTGTGAGTACTCCTAAGGTCATAGGCTCGTACCTCCTACTCCATTTGCAACTAGAATCGTTCGATAAAAGCCACGCTTCGCCTGGCGATTTCTCGCCGGAATGGTAGAACCGCCGTGCGCCGTGGCCAGGGCTCGCGCGCACACTTTACTTTAGTTGAGTTCTGTCCACGTGTTCGGGCCATTCATGACAACGTGTAGAGTACCTAAATTGGAGAAATCGGTGCTCGGTGCGTCGGATTGAAGTTCCTCCGGTGGCTCTCCGCCGTGGGAGCTTGGGCTCCGCTATCACCCGGCGAGGGCTGGGGAACGATGCCCTCGTACCGTTGGATGTCAATCCGACGCCTAGATTTAGATCGGGAGGAAAGGAAGTGATAGCCATGGATCCTCGATCGGACGGGCCCGATGCGATCCGGTAGTGGCGGGATTGTTACGCGCGCGCTTCTAATCCGGGCCGATCATCTCAAGTTGAACGGCTCAGGGTCAGTTAGTGTTTGGACCGTGGGATGGTAGTTGTGCGGTCCAGATCAACCCTAGAGTTAATGAATCGCGTGAATAGATTGTGTCCGTGAAACCGTAGATGGACGCTTGAGATCTGGGGTAGGCGTGGCTATCCCGGGGAACCTCGGATCATGATCCGACAGCTGTGATCCGATACCGTTTCGGGGGGGGGGAACAGTTCTAATCTGGAGCGCACACTTTAGATCCAACGGCCCACGGTGACCGATACCCCTTCGTGGGTCAACTTTTCTAAAGAGACCCCGAGGAAAGTAGTAATCAACCCGCCATCCTGTGGGTATTATTCCCTGAGTCTGGTTTAAATTACCCGCTAGCCCCTGCAGTTTTTAGTATTCGAGGCCCAGTCCAGGGAATATTAAAAACAGAGAATTTATATTAGAAATTCGTTTTTAATACAAAAACAATTCTAGAAATTTGTATAATTCATAGAATATTCATATGGGCTCCAAAATAATCCATTCCACTTTCTAAATTTTTGTAATTTTATTCTTTATCACCTAGAGCCTCTGTTATGTCATGAAAACAGTAAGAAATTTATTTATCACTTAATCCTATTTAAAGCACATAAAACCTTTGAAAATGCATAACTTGAAATCTATAACTCAGAAAATTATGATTCCAGTTCCTAGGTTTTTATTTTAATATGTAGAATATCTCTGTGTATTTTGTTTACATGCTTGGTGTAATGTTAATTTTCCCTATATCCTGTGCTTGTTTGTATTGTGGCGAGTAGAAGAGCCCGTTGCTGAGGATCCTGGTGAGCAGCAGGTTGAAGTAGTTGAGCAGGAGCTCATTGAAGGCAAGTTGTGCCCTTGACCACTTTTTACCCAATAATGTTCTTTAATATCACTGATCCATGCATAGGTTAATTTTGATGGGACCCAATAGGTCACCCTAGATTGTTTATCTCATTACCTTGTTTACCCCTGATTCACTTGGGTAGTTTGCTATTGCTTTACCTGGTTTTGGGATAATCATTTATTACCTCTATGTTCCAATTCTTTTTGTTATTCTATTTATGTTCAAGTTATGATCATTAATGTTAATTGGAACATAGAGCTTAACTTGAGAACCACGTGCCACCACAAGGGTTTAATGGGACGCCTTTGGCTGACTAATTAGGAAAGCTAGTGGAAGACTACCTTACCCGAAAGGGGCAAGGGCAGTAGGGGAGTGGTCAGTGTAGGGGGGTCCCTGGTTGATTTTGCTGCGATGGCAGTCAGCCAGAAACCCTGCATTGGAACTTCCTATAAACTATAGCGGGTTTTCGGAAGCTAGTGGAACTTTGTAAAGGCCTCGTAGTAGATCCCTAGCCATTCACCTCGGTAGTGTCTAAGGGCCTTGCAAACCCTGGCGACATGGGATACACGACTTGTGGGTAAAGGGTACAACCTCTGCAGAGTGTAAAACTGGTATACTAGCCGAGCTCACGGTCATGAGCGGCTCAGGACTCTCTGATGTTTAAATTATGGAACTTAAATTCAATTTGTCATTCGCATTGCATGGGTTTATTATTAATTTTGTTCTATTACTTTACTTATGGTTTGGTATTTACTTACACTTAGTAACTGCTGATAAAATTTTGACCAACTACTTAAAAGCAATGCTCAGCTTTAACCCCTATCATTGATTAGCCTTACACATCACATGAACTCACACCTTTGTGAGTTTATGTCCACTGGTTCCCCACAACTTGTTGAGCTATGATCATGTGTGAGCTCACCCTTGCTGTCTCACAACCCCCCCCCCCCCACAGGAGAAGATCAGGTGGTTCAGGAGGAGCCGCCTAACACTGAGGAGTTCGATCTGATCTAGGTGGCGTTTCCCAGTTGACATTGGCGCCGACGATCCTTAGTTCGTTTTATCTTTATTATTTTATTTTGTAATAAGACTTCCGCTATGTAATAAGTACTCTGATGTTTTATGACATTTATCTCTATACACTCTGTTATTATATATGTTGTCTTCTTTGGCGCATGTATGAGATGCACCCGGCTTTGTCCTTTAAAACCGGGTGTTACATAGTGCAATAGAATCAAGTAGCTGGAGAGGAGAACTTGTGAAACACAGAAACCACAGAGAGAAACAACACAGTAGACACAGTGGTTTATCCCGTGGTTCGGCTAAGTACAAAACTTGTCTACTCCACGTTGTTTTGTCCTAATGGACGAGGGTTGCACTCAACCCCTCTCAAGTGATCCAACGATCAACTTGAATACTACGGTGTTCCTTTTTCTTATCACTTTTCCCGTTTGCGAGGAATCTCCACAAGTTGGAGTCTCTCGCCCTTACAACAAATATCAATGTAAAAACACTAGAGTAAGGGAGGGAAGCAACACACACAAATCCGCAGCAGTACGCACACACACAGGCCAAGACTTGAGCTCAAATGAAATGCAACAAGTTCACCACTAGAACGGAGCTCAAATCACTAAGAAAATCAATCGAGTGTGCCGAGACGGAGTGTGAGAGTCATAGAATGTTCAAAGTATGCTTGGTGTTCTCCTCCATGCGCCTAGGGGTCCCTTTTATAGCCCCAAGGCAGCTAGGAGCCGTTGGAAGCAATCTGGGAAGGCAATTCTTGCCTTCTGTCGGGTGGCGCACCGGACAGTCCGGTGCACCACCGGACAGGCACTGTTCATGGTCCGGTGCAGATCTCCTTCCAAAAATAGCACAGTCGACCGTTGCAGAAATGGAGCCGTTGGCGCACCGGACACTGTCCGGTGCACACCGGACAGTCCGGTGCCTCCTGTCGACCGTTGGCGCGCCCATGCGTCACTCGCGGATTGCGCGGCCGACCGTTGGCGCAGTCGACCGTTTGCTCATCGGACAGTCCGGTGCCTCACCGGACCGTCCGGTGAATTTTAGCCGTACGCCGTTGAACGATTCCCGAGAGCGACGACTTCGCCGCAGACGGTTCACCGGACAGTCCGGTGCACCACCGGACAGTCTGGTGAATTATAGCCGTATACCGCCGTCAGTTCCCGAGAATGGTCTGTTCACCAGAGGCGGGCCTGGCGCACCGGACACTGTCCGGTGTGCCAGACTGCGCTGATTCTTGGCTGTTCCAGCCAAGTCTTTTTCCTTCTCTCTTTTCTCTGATTCTAGCACTTAGACAAATATATTAGTACACAAAAACCAATGTACTAAGTCTAGAATCATACCTTCTTGTTGATTTGCACTTCATCAATCATTTGGCACAAGATTACTCACTCAATACATGTTGGACACTTAATCACCAAAACTATACTAGAAATGGCCCAAGGGCACATTTCCCTTTCAATCTTCCCCTTTTTGGTGATTTATGCCAACACATCAAAAAGCAACTAAAAGGAAGTGCAACATCAAAGCAATTGAGAACAAAAATTGTTTTTGATTCAAATTTGGCATATTTGGATCATTCTTTGCCACCACTTGGTTTGTTTTCGAAATCAAACTCAATTTGCTATCTCTAAGTCAAACACACTTGTTTAGGCATAACGAGAGATAATCCAAGAGAGAAAATGGTCAAGATCCAAAAAACCCCTTTTTCCCATAATCATAAAATCTCCCAATAACCCCATAAGAGACCAAATTTTGACAATTAAGAGTATTTTGCCAAAACAAAAGTTCTAACTCTACTATTTTCAAAATTCTCAAGTGGTAGCTGATCCATTTGCTTTGGCCTTAATTTCTCCCCCTTTGGCATTAAGCACCAAAACAGGATCAGTATTGGCCCTGGAACCCCATTGCCTCACCAAAACGTCAATTAAGAGTAAAAAGGCAATAAGAGCATAGAGATGAACTTGGAGTAAAGTACCCTCTCATCGGAGTGCAGTGGAAGTCTTGCATGGTTCAAGTTCACCTTTTCCCTTTCAATCCACCTTTGAGACTAAATTAAGAAAACTCAAGCACACGGTTAGTCTCAAAGGGTCAAGTTGTAGCATTTCTCCCCCTAAATATGTGCATCATTCACACATGGACTTGTGAGGTCCGAGGATCCCTTGCACAACTTGAGCACCATAAATAAGCAATAACATGCATAAAGGAACATGATCAAAGGCATAAAACACATGTATGCTCTAGATCAATCCAAGTTACGCGAATCTAAGACATTTAGCTCACTATGCAGCCTGCAAAAGGTCTTCTCATCTAAAGGCTTGGTAAAGATATCGGCTAGCTGGTTCTCGGTGCTAACATAAAACACTTCGATATCCCCCTTTTGCTGGTGGTCTCTCAAAAAGTGATGCCGGATGTCTATGTGCTTTGTGCGGCTATGTTCAACAGGATTGTCCGCCATGCGGATAGCACTCTCATTATCACATAGGAGTGGGACTTTGCTCAGATTGTAGCCAAAGTCCCTGAGGGTTTGCCTCATCCAAAGTAGTTGCGCGCAACACTGTCCTGCGGCAACATACTCGGCCTCAGCGGTGGATAGGGCAACGGAGGTTTGTTTCTTAGAGCTCCAAGACACCAGGGACCTTCCTAAGAATTGGCATGTCCCTGATGTGCTCTTCCTATCGACCTTGCAGCCGGCATAATCGGAGTCTGAATATCCAATCAAGTCAAAGGTAGACCCCTTTGGATACCAGATCCCGAAGCAAGGCGTAGCAACTAAATATCTAAGGATTCGCTTAATGACCACAAGGTGACACTCCCTTGGGTCGGATTGAAATCTAGCACACATGCATACGCTTAGCATAATATCCGGTCTACTAGCACATAAATAAAGTAAAGACCCTATCATAGACCGGTATGCCTTTTGATCAACGGACTTACCTCCTTTGTTGAGGTCGACATGTCCGTCAGTTCCCATTGGTGTCTTTGCGGGCTTGGCGTCCTTCATCCCGAACCGCTTGAGCAAGTCTTGCGTGTACTTCATTTGCGAGATGAAGGTGCCATACTTGAGTTGCTTCACTTGGAATCCAAGGAAGTAGTTCAACTCGCCCATCATTGACATCTCAAATTTTTGAGTCATCACCCTACTAAACTCTTCACAAGACTTTTGGTTAGTAGAACCAAATATTATGTCATTGACATAAATTTGGCACACAAATAAGTCACCATCACAAGTCTTAGTGAATAGAGTTGGATCGGCTTTCCCAACCTTGAAGGAATTAGCAATTAGAAAATCTCTAAGGCATTCATACCATGCTCTTGGGGCTTGCTTAAGTCCATAGAGCGCCTTAGAGAGCTTACACACGTGGTCAGGGTACCGTTCATCCTCAAAGCTAGGGGGTTGCTCCATGTACACTTCCTCCTTGATTGGCCCGTTGAGGAAAGCGCTCTTCACGTCCATTTGGAACAACCTGAAAGAATGGTGAGCGGCATAGGCTAACAAAATGTGAATCGACTCTAGCCTAGCCACAGGAGCAAAAGTCTCTTCAAAGTCCAAACTTGTGACTTGGGCATAACCTTTTGCCACAAGTCGAGCCTTGTTCCTTGTCACCACCCTGTGCTCGTCCTGTTTGTTGCGGAAAACCCACTTGGTTCCCACAACGTTTTTCTTGGGACGTGGCACCAGTGTCCAAACTTCATTTCGCTTGAAGTTGTTGAGCACTTCCTACATGGCCAACACCCAGTCCGGATCTAGCAAGGCCTCTTCTACCCTGAAAGGCTCAATAGAAGAGACAAAAGAGTAATGCTCATAAAAATTAGCTAATCTAGAGCGAGTGGTTACTCCCTTGCTAATATCACCCAATATCTGGTCGACGGGATGATTCCTTTGAATCGTCGCTCGAACTTGAGTTGGAGGGGCCTGTGGTACTTCTTCCTCCTCATCTTGGACATCCTGTGCTCCCCCTTGATCACACGCCTCTTCTTGAGGGACCTGTTCGTCATCTTGAGTTGGGGAATGCACCATCGTTGAGGAAGAAGGTTGATCTTGCTCCTTGTGTTCCTGTGGTCGCACATCTCCAATCGCCATGGTGCGAATTGCGTCCGTTGGAACATCATTCTCATCTACATCATCAAGATCAACTTGCTCTCTTGGAGAGCCATTAGTTTCATCAAATACAACATCGCTAGAGACTTCAACCAAACCCGATGATTTGTTGAAGACTCTATACACCTTTGTGTTTGAGTCATAACCTAACAAAAACCCTTCTACAACTTTGGGAGCAAATTTTGAATTCCTACCTTTCTTCACTAGAATGTAGCATTTACTCCCAAAAACTCGAAAATATGAATGTTGGGTTTGTTACCGGTTAGAAGTTCGTACGACGTCTTCTTGAGGAGGCGATGAAGGTAGGCCCGGTTTATGGCGTGGCAAGCTATGTTCATAGCTTCCGACCAAAACCGCTCGGGTGTCTTGAATTCTCCAAGCATCGTCCTTGCCATGTCTATGAGCGTCCTGTTCTTACTCTCTACCACACCATTTTGCTGTGGTGTGTAGGGAGCGGAGAACTCGTGCTTGATTCCTTCCTCCTCAAGGTACTCCTCCACTTGAAGGTTCTTGAACTCGGACCCGTTGTCGCTTCTAATCTTTTTCACCTTGAGCCCAAATTCGTTTTGAGCTCGCCTTAGAAAGCGCTTAAGGGTCCCTTGGGTTTTTGTTTTATACTGCAAAAAGAATACCCAAATAAAGCGGGAAAAATCATCAACAACAACTAGACCATACTTACTTCCCTCGATACTAAGATAGGCGACGGGTCCGAAGAGGTCCATATGTAGTAGCTCTAGAGGTCTTGATGTGGTCATCACATTCTTGCTATGATGAGGATTTCCCACCTGTTTGCCTGCTTGACAAGCTGCACAAGGTCTATCTTTCTCGAAAAACACATTTGTTAGACATAACACATATTCTCCCTTTAGAAGTTTGTGAAGGTTCTTCATCCCAACATGTGCTAGACGGCGATGCCACAGCCAGCCCATGCTAGTCTTAGCAATTAAGCATGCATCTAGACCGGCCTCCTCCTTCAAAAAATCAACTAAATAGAGTTTGTCGTCTAGTACACCCTTAAAAGCTAATGAACCATCACTCCTTCTAAAGACAGACACATCTACATTGGTAAATAAGCAATTGTAACCCATATTACACAGTTGACTAACGG
This sequence comes from Zea luxurians, assembly GCA_029449295.1. Lineage (NCBI taxonomy): Eukaryota > Viridiplantae > Streptophyta > Magnoliopsida > Poales > Poaceae > Zea > Zea luxurians. The sequence goes on from JAOPSE010000005.1 coordinate 79,806,716, forward strand.
ACAACAAGTTATACCCGAGCGATTCAACTAAGAACACATTAAAAATGGAATGCTCGGATGAAATAGCTATCTTCCCTAGTACTTTAACCTTGCCTTGATTCCCGTCTCCAAAGATGATCGAATCCTGGGAATCTTTGTTCTTGACGTAGGAGGTGAACATCTTCTTCTCCCCCGTCATGTGGTTTGTGCATCTGCTGTCGATAATCCAGCTTGAGCCCCCGGATGCATAAACCTGCAAGGCAAATTAGGCTTGGATTTTAGGTACCCAACTCTTGTTGGGTCCTACAAGGTTAGTAGCAATAGCCTTAGGGACCCAAATGCAAGTCTTATCTCCTTTGCACTTGGACCCCAACTTCCTAGCAATTACTTTCTTATTCTTACTACAAATTGCAAAAGAAGCATTGCAAGCATGGTAAATTATAGAAGGTTCATTACTTACTTTCCTAGGCACATGAACAACATTTTTCTTAGGCATATTTCTACCATGTACAACAGAGGAACTCGAAGCAATCATAGCATGTAAATCATAAGCATAACTTCTATGAGCATTTCTAGAAAAGTTTCTATTACTATAGATGAAAGCATGATTCCTTTGAACATTATTAGTCATAGGGGCCTTCCCTTTCTCCTTGGCGGAGATGGGAGCCCTTTGACTTGTGAAGTTCTTGGCTTCCCTTCGAAAGCCAAGCCCATCCTTAATAGAGGGGTGTCTACCAACAGTGTAGGCATCCCTTGCAAATTTTAGTTTATCAAAGTCATTTTTGCTAGTCTTAAGTTGGGCATTAAGACTAGCCACTTCATCATTTAATCTAGTAATGGAAATTAAATGTTCACTACAAGCATCAACATTAAAATCCTTACACCTATTGCAAATCACAACATGTTCCACACAAGAACTAGATTTATTTACTACTTCTAGCTTAGCATTTAAATCATCATTAATACTCTTTAAATTAGACACAGTTTCATGACAAGTAGATAATTCACAAGAAAGCATTTCATTTCTCTTAACCTCTAAAGCAAGAGACCTTTGCACACTTACAAATTTATCATGCTCTTCATATAAGAGATCCTCTTGTTTTTCTAAAAGTCTATTCTTTTCATTTAATGCATCAATCAATTCATTAATTTTTTCTATCTTGGTTCTATCAAGACCTTTAAACAAGCTAGAATAGTCTACCTCATCATCACTAGACTCTTCATCGCTAAAAGAAGCACATGTAGAGGTATCTCGAGCACTTACCTTCTTCTCCTTTGCCATGAGGCAGGTGTGACGCTCGTTGGGGAAGAGAGACGACTTGTTGAAGGCCGAGGGGCCGAGTCCTTCGTCGTCGGAGTCGGACGAAGAGCAATCCGAATCCCACTCCTTGCCGATGTGAGCCTCGCCCTTTGCCTTCTTGTAAGACTTCTTTTTCTCCCTCTTCCCGCCTTTTTCTTGTCCCTAGTCACTATCATTATCGGGACAGTTAGCAATAAAGTGACCAGTCTTACCACACTTGAAGCAGGAGCGCTTTCTCTTCGTCTTGCTCTTGTTGGGATGCTCCTTGCGACCCTTTAGCGCCGTCTTGAAGCGCTTGATGATGAGGGCCATTTCTTCCTCGTTAAGCCCGGCCGCCTCAACTTGCGCCACCTTGCTAGGTAGTGTCTCCCTGCTACTTGTTGCCTTGAGAGCGATGGGTTGAGGCTCGTAGACGGGCATTGGGCCATTGAGAGCATCATCCACATAGCGGGCTTCTTTAATCATCATTCGCCCGCTCACAAATTTTTCGAGTATCTCCTTGGGCGTCATCTTTGTGTACCTAGGATTTTCACGAATTGAATTCACAAGATGAGGGTTAATAACAGTAAAAGACCTGAGCATAAGTCGGACGATGTCGTGGTCCGTCCATCTCGTGCTCCCATAGCTCCTGATTTTATTGACCAGGGTCTTGAGCTTGTTATACGTTTGTGTTGGCTCCTCTCCCCTGATCATCGCGAACCTTCCCAGCTCGCCCTCCACCAACTCTATCTTGGTGATTATGGTGGCATCGTTCCCTTCATGCGAGATCTTGAGGGTGTCCCATATTTGCTTGGCATTATCCAAGCTGCTCACCTTGTTGTATTCATCCCTGCACAACGAAGCTAACAAAAAAGTGGTAGCTTGGGCATTTTAATGAATTTGTTCATTAATGAATACTGGGTTATCCGTACTATCAAATTGCATTCCATTCTCTACTATCTCCCAAATGCTAGGATGGAGAGAGAAGAGGTGACTACGCATTTTGTGACTCCAAAAAGCGTAGTCCTCTCCATCAAAGTGAGGAGGTTTACCAAGAGGAATAGAAAGCAAATGAGCATTGGAATTATACGGAATACGAGAATAATCAAAAGAAAAGTTTGAGTTGACCGGTTTCTTTTTCTCGTCGTAGTCGTCGTCTCTTTGGGAAGAAGAGGACTCGTCGCTGTCGTATACGCCTCTTCTTCTTCCTGTCCTTCTTCTTATGACTCGAGCTAGAGTCAGTAGGTTTGTCGTCCCTTGGCTCGTTGAAGATGGACTCCTTCTCTTTATCGTTGGCCACCATCCCCTTTCCCTTAGGATCCATCTCTTCGGGCGATTAGTCCCTTTTGTGAAGAGAACGGCTCCGATACCAATTGAGAGCACCTAGAGGGGGGGTGAATAGGTGATCCTGTAAAAACTTAAGACTTATTGCCACAAAAACTAAGTTAAGTGTTAGTGCAATAGAATCAAGTAGCTGGAGAGGAGAACTTGTGAAACACAGAAACCACAGAGAGAAACAACACAGTAGACACAGTGGTTTATCCTGTGGTTTGGCCAAGTACAAAACTTGCCTACTCCACGTTGTGGCGTCCCAATGGACGAGGGTTGCACTCAACACCTCTCAAGTGATCCAACGATCAACTTGAATACCACGGTGTTCCTTTTATTATCACTTTTCCCATTTGCGAGGAATCTCCACAAGTTGGAGTCTCTCGCCCTTACAACAAATATCAATGTAAAAACACTAGAGTAAGGGAGGGAAGCAACACACACAAATCTGCAGCAATACACACACAGGCCAAGACTTGAGCTCAAATGAAATGCAACAAGTTCACCACTAGAATGGAGCTCAAATCACTAAGAAAATCAATCGAGTGTGCCGAGACGGAGTGTGAGAATCTTAGAATGTTCAAAGTATGCTTGGTGTTCTCCTCCATGCGCCTAGGGGTCCCTTTTATAGCCCTAAGGCAGTTAGGAGCCGTTGGAAGCAATCTGGGAAGGTAATTCTTGCCTTCTGCCGGGTGGCGCACCGGACAGTCCGGTGCACCACTAGATAGACATTGTTCATGGTCCGGTGCAGATCTCCTTCCAAAAATAGCACAGTCGACCGTTGCAGAAATGGAGCCGTTGGCGCACCGGACACTGTCCGGTGCACACCGGACAGTCTGGTGCCCCCTTCCGACCGTTGGCGCGCCCACGCGTCATGCGCGGATTGCGCGTCCGACCGTTGGTGCAGTCGACCGTTGGCTCACCGGACAGTCCGGTACCTCACCGGACCGTCCGGTGAATTTTAGCCGTACGCCGTTGAACGATTCCCGAGAGCGACGACTTCGCCGCAGATGGCTCACCGGATAGTCCGGTGCACCACCGAACAGTCCGGTGAATTATAGTCGTACACCGCCGTCAGTTCCCGAGAGTGGCATATTCACCGGAGGCGGGCCTGGCGCACCGGACAGTCCGGTGTGCCAGACTGCGCTGAGTCTTGGCTGTTCCAGCCAAGTCTTTTTCCTTCTCTCTTTTCTCTGATTCTAGCACTTAAACAAATATATTAGTACACAAAAACCAATGTACTAAGTCTAGAATCATACCTTCTTGTTGATTTGCACTTCATCAATCATTTGGCACAAGATTACTCATTCAATACGTGTTGGACACTTAATCACCAAAACTATACTAGAAATGGCCCAAGGGCACATTTCCCTTTCAGGTGCGCCATCACCCGCGCGAAGCTCGGGCGAGTTGTTGACGATGACCCATCCTGACGTGTGGGCCCCAGACCTCAGCGGCCCAGGTGAGCCAATCGAGTTGGCGGTCCCACCAGACAGTTAGAGAATCGGCCCTAACGTGCGCGCACGTGGAGCCGAAGACAGTCGCTTGCGAGTGGGCCAGCATGGCAGGGCGCCGTGCGCGTGGGATTTAACTGGGCCGCGCGGGTGACTTCCTCAAGTGGGCTGAAATAGGTGATTCGAGCCCAGTAAGGTTTCTATTCTTTTCTTTTATCCTCCTTTTTTGATTTCTTTTCTTTTCATTTGAATCTCTAGTTTGAATTTGAATCCTGTTATGAACTCCACCTTTGAGTCAAATGTACAAACTCAAATCTGTATAGGAATAATATATATATTTCGTTTATACTTACTTTTATTCACCTAGTAATTTCTCTTCTTCTCTTTTTTCTACATTCTTGAATTTTCCTTTAAACTCCACTTTGGACTTATACCATATTTCTTTTTATGTTATTTTTATATTGTCACAAATAATGCACTCACAATAAAAATCCCAGCATGATGCATAATTTAGTGGCATATATTTTATAATTATTTGTTTTTAAATATGGTGTTCACATGTGATGGTACAAAAAAAGGTCAAATTCACACATAGATAAAGTGAAATTGTTTCTCCTTTTATATTATCTCTTACAAATTACAATTTGGGTATTACAAATCCTACCCCCCTTAAAAAGAATTTCGTCCTCGAGATTTAGGAGAGATTAGGGAACAGATGGGGAAAATCTATGCGAAGCTCTTCTTCTCTTTCCCATGTTGCTTCATCTTCTCCATGGTGACTCCATTGCACTTTGCACATCTTTATCACCTTATTTCTCGTAACTCGAGTCAAAGTGTCAAGAATCTTGATAGGATATTCTGTGTAAGTCAAATCACCCTAAACACTGAGCTCTTTCATTGGTAACTGTTCCTTGGGGTACACGGAGACACTTCTTAAGTTGAGACACATGGAATACATTATGCACATCAGATAGATTATCCGGTAACTCAAGTTGGTATGCCATCTCCCCAACTCTCCTAAAGATTCTGAATGGTCCAATAGAGCGAGGGGACAATTTGCCCTTAACCTTGAATCTCCTCATTCCACGAAGTGGTGACACCTTGAGGTACACATGATCTCCTTCCTCAAATTCCAGTGGTCTCCTTCTATTATCGGCATAGTTCTTTTGTCTAGTCTGAGCTACCCTCAAATTCTCTCGAATTATATGGACTTGTTCTTCTACCTCTTGAATAAGCTCAGGCCCAAAGAACTGTCTTTCTCCAGTCTGATCCCAGTATAAAGGAGTCCTGCACTTCCTGCCATATAGAGCCTCGAATGGTGACATCTTCAGACTGGCCTGATAACTATTATTATATGAGAACTCAACATAGGGTAGACTTCTATCCCAACATCCTCCATGCTGAAGGGCACAAGCTCTCAACATATCTTCCAATACTTTATTAGTATTTTTTAGTCTGTCCATCAGTTTGAGGGTGATAAGTCGTACTAAAGTTCAACTTTGTATTCATATTCTCATGGAAGCTTCTCTAGAATCTTGAGGTAAACTGTGAACCTCGATCAGACACGATCTTCTTTGGTACTCCATGTAAACACACAATCCGAGCCATATATAACTCTGCTAGTTGAGAACCTTTATAAGTAGTCTTGACCGGAATGAAATGGGCCACTTTGGTCAATCTATCCACAATTACCCATATAGAATCATATTCTTTCGGGGTGCGAGGCAATCCAGTAATGAAATCCATACCAATCTCTTCCCACTTCCACTCGGGTACCTTTAGTGGATGTAGTAGTCCAGCTGGCCTCTGGTGTTCAACCTTAACTCTTTGACACACATCACACATAGCCACATGTGCAGTCACATCTCTCTTCAATCCATACCACCAGTATTTCTGCTTCAAATCCTGATACATCTTGGTACTACCAGGATGAATAGAATAATCTGAGTCATGGGCATCCTTTAAAATAGTCTCACGAAGGCTATCAATCTCAGGAACACATATCCTGTCCTTGAACCATACGGTGCCTTGCTCATCCTCCGTGAATTCCGGACCTCGACCTTCAGTAATCAGATCCTTAATCTCTTGTATTTTAGCATCACCAATCTGTCCTTTGCGGATCTCTTGCTCCAAGATAGGTTCCACATCAATAGTAACTTCTTCAGCGTGAGCAACTATCCCTAGGTTAAGTCTCCTAAAATCCTCAACAATCTCATCAGGTAGCTGGGCCACAATAGCAGAATGAACGTGTTCCTTCCGACTCAAGGCATCTGCAACCAAATTCGCCTTGCCCGGGTGATAGTGAATCTCCAAATCATAATCCTTAATAAGCTCCAACCAACGGCGTTGCCTAAGGTTGAGATCCTTCTGAGTGAATGTACTTCAAACTCTTATGATCCGTGTATACTTGACACTTGCTTCCCATAATATAATGTCTCCATATCTTAAGTGCATGCACAACAACTGCCAGTTCTAAGTCATGAGTGAGATAGTTCAACTCATGTTTCCGCAACTGATGAGATGCATAGGCAATCACGTGTCCTTGCATAAGCACACATCCCAAGCCTTGGCCACATGCATCACAATAAATGTCAAATCCCTTCTGTAGATCTGGCATAACCAACACTGGTGGTGACATCAACCTTTTCTTTAATTGATCAAAGCTATCTTGGCATTTCTCGTCCCACTTGAACTCTCTTCCATTCTCCAGAAGTGAGGTCATAGGCTTAGCAATCTTAAAAAATCCTTCAATAAATCTCTGATAATATCCTGCAAGTCCCAAGAAACTCTGGACTTCAGTAACTGTACTGGGCATGCTACACGCCATTATCTCCTTGACTTTAGCAGGATCCACTGATATTCCTCCATTAGAAATGATATGTCCAAGGAATGGCACCTTGTCGATCTAGAACTCGCACTTGCTAAACTTGGCGTAGAGTTGATTATCTCGTAGCTTCTGTAGCACCAATCTCAGATGTTCCTCAAGATCACTATCACTCTTGGAATAAACAAGAATATCGTCGATGGATACTATGACGAATCTGTCCAAATACTCCATAAACACCTTATTCATTAAATTCATAAAATAAGCTGGTGCATTAGTTAGTCCAAATGACATAACTATGAACTCATATAATCCATATCGAGTCGAGAAAGCTGTCTTGGGAATATCCGATGGCCTAATCTTCATTTGATGGTAACCCGATCGGAGATCAATCTTCGAGAATACCCTTGCGCCTCTCATCTGATCAAATAAATTCTCAATGCAGGGTAACAGATACTTGTTCTTCACAGTAACATCATTAAGGGACCTATAATCCACACACATCCGCTGTGATCCATCCTTCTTCTGTACAAACAGAACCGGCGCTCCCCAAGGTGAGGAACTCGGACGAATGTACCCAACCTCTTGTAGCTCCGTTAACTGCTTCTTAAGTTCCTTTAGTTCTTCTACGGACATCTCGTATGGCCGCTTAGAAATAGGAGCAGTCCTAGGTAAGAGATCAATAACAAACTCAACTTCCCTATCTGGTGGCATCCCTGGTAACTCCTCTGGAAAGACATCCGAAAAATCCCTAACCACACGGATGTTATCACCAACAAACTCCTCAGCTATAAAGAACATTGCACGTCTAGAAGAGGTGGTTACTGCAATTTCAACTTGAAATCTTTCTCCTTTAGGGCTGGTGAGTTCTACCGTACCCCTGCCACATAATATACTGGCCTTTGCCTTTCTTAACCATGACATACCAAGGATCAGATTTATACTGCTTGTCTCTAATATTATAGCGGTAGCCCAGAATTCTCTTCCCATAATTGTTAATGTCAATCTATGTGTCATATGATTTGCCTCAACAGGCCCTTTAGGTGTTATTACTATCATTGGTGTTTTCATATTTTTCAGTGGTAACTCATTTGTGTTGACGTATCGAGCAGAATAAATGAATGTGTAGCACCAGAATCAAATAATATTGTTGCGGGAATAGCATTAATGTAAAACATACCAAGTGCAATGTCAGCTCCATCAGGAGTAGCATCAGCACTAACTTGATTAACCCTGGCAATAGAGAATCCCTTGCCAGATACTGGAGTCTCCTGCTTATTCTGAACTGGGGTAGTAGCAATCCTCTGTGGACAAACATTTGCATAATGTCCAGTCTTCCCACACTTGTAGCAAGTAGTGCCTGCACTCTATCCTAAAAACTTCGTCGGGGTGCCCGTGGGGGTAGCCTGACGAGTCGGTGGAGTCCTCTAAGGTGATTGCTGAACTGGGCACTGGCCTCCGCCATTGCGAACTGGTGTACCCTAGGGTGAACTGTAGCATGGATGAATACTGCTGCTTCCCTGACCCTGGGATATAGCCTTCCTCTTCAAATCTCCTAGCTGAACACGCTTGTGTTTAATAGCTAGGGCCTTGTCAAGAAGCCTTTGGAATGACGAAAATGTATGTGCCACTAGAGTATACTGCAGAGGTCCATTAAGTCCTTCAATAAAATGCTCTTGCTTCCTCTCATCTTGAGCAACTTCATCCAGTGCGTATCGGGAGAGCTGAATGAACTTGTCGCGGTACTCGCTGACTGACATGCTTCCCTGCTTCAGCGATAGAAATTCCTTCTTCTTAATCTTCATCAGTCTAGCTGGTATATGATAGTTCCTGAACTGCGTAGCAAACTCCGCCTATGTAATTGTATCAGCAGCATCGTGGGCAGCAGTGTATGAATCCCACCAATCAGCAGCAGGACCTATCAAACGACCAGAAGCATATAGAACCTTCTCCCGGTCAGAGCACTGAGCAATGTTCAACATCTTCTCTACAGACTTCAGCCAGTCATCAGCGTCCAGTGGATCAGGAGAACTGGCGAACGTGGGTGGCTTATGGCTCATGAACTCCCGGTGCTTATCTTGGGGTGGAACTGGTGGTGGAGGTGGAGGCAGTGGTACTTGTTGTTGTTGTTGTTGTTGCTGCTGCTGTTGCACCCTTCCCTCCTAGCGTATCCCCTCTCGCTCTAGGCGTAGTTTCTGGTGTATCTCCTCTCGCTCTTGGCGCATCTCCTGGTGTTCCTGCCGCATCTGCACGTGCATATTCGTTGTGGTGTCTGCCATCTGTTGCATCATCCTCATCTGAGCTGCAACTGTTGGGTCAACTCCTGCTGGTGGAGGCTATGGAGGATCCATCTCAAGTTGTTGTTGTTGTTGGGGTTGTCTAAATATTCTCCGAGTGTGTCGATTGGAAGGTAGATCAATTCTACCACCCTTCCTGGTATTGACCATCTGAGTTAGAAACATATGGTAAGAGAGAAATGATTGTAGACAAGGCAGGTATTTACGAAGTATGTTACTTTGGGGGATTTATTAGCTAAGCAGATTAATATTTTACCTACTAAATCTAATTCATTACCTTATGGTGGTACATGCTAAGATGTCCATTACAATATCTCAATCAATCAAAGAAGCAAATCAGGCATTTATCATCAGAACAATCAACCAACATTTTAAAATAGAGAAAATAGTTTTAATTTCGTCTTTAGGTTCCCTATCTCTTAAGAATGTCACAAATGTAGGATTCTAAGGTATGAAACCCATCTTGTCTTAGAGTGGAAAAGGTAAGAGTAATCAGAGTATGTCAGTAAAAGGTGAGACAGGATCGAGATAAGATAAGTATAGAATGAATCAGAGTAAGGTAAGTAGGTATGGGTTTCGTCAATTTCTATCTAGGTTTCGTCCTACAGTCAACATTTCCTCTGAAACCACTTCTGTCACACCCGGATTTAAGGAACAAAGCTAGGTGCATCTCATACATGCGCCAAGAAGACAACATATATAATAACGGAGTGTATAGAGATAAATGTCACAATAACATCAGAGTATTTATTACATAGCAGAAGTCTTATTACAAAATAAAAGATAAATATAAAACGAACTAAGGATCATCCTTGGCGCCAAAGTCAACTGGGAAACGTCACCTATATCAGATCAAACTCCTCGTTGTGTGGCTCCTCCTGAACCACCTGATCTTCTCCTTTGGGGGGTGTGAGATAGCAAGGGTGAGCTCACACATGATCAGAGCTCAACAAGTTGTGGGGAAACCAGTGGGCATGAACTCACCAAAGGTGGGAGTTCATGTGATGTGTAAGGCTAATCAACAATAGGGGTTAAAGCTGAGCATTGCTTTTAATTGGTTGGTCAAACTTTTATTAGCAGTTATTAAATGTAAGTAAATACCAAACCTTAATAAAAGTAGTAGAACAAAATTTATAAATAATCCCATGCAATGCAAATGACAAATTGAATTTAACTTCCATAAATTAATCATGTGAGAGTCCTGAGCTGCTCATGACCGTTTGCTCGGCTAGTTACCAGTTTTACACTCTGCAGAGGTTGTACCCTTTACCCACAAGTCATGTTACTCATATGCCAAGGGATCGCGACTCCCATACACCTCTACCAAGGAAGCGAGGCAGGGCAACACTACCAGTCCTTTACAAAGTTCCACTAGCTTCCGAAAACCCGCTACAGTTTATGAGAAGAGCACTTGCAAGAATTCCCCGTCTGACCGCCATCGCAGCAAAATCAACCCGAGAACCTCCCTGCATGCAACTCCCCTACTGCCCTTGCCTCTTTCGGGTAAGGTAGTCTTCCACTATCTTTCCTAATTAGTTAGCCAAGGGGTCCCATTCCTCCCTTGTGGTGGTACGTGTTTCTCAAGTTAAGCTACATGTTCCAATTAAAGATAATGATCTTGTCATGAACATAAATAGAATAAAAAAATAATTGGAACATGGATATAATGAAATATTAACCCAAAACCATGTAAAGCAATAGCAAAACTACCTAAGTGATTCAGCGGTAAACAAGGTAAAATGGATAAACAGACTAGGGTGACCTATTAGGTCCCATCAAAATTAAACCTATGCATGAATAAGTGTTATTAAAGAACATTATTGGGTAAAAAGTGGTCAAGGGCACAACTTGCCTTCAATGAGCTCCTGCTCAGCTACTTCTATCTGCCGGTCACCAGGATCCTTAGTCACAGGCTCTTCTACTCGCCACAATACAAATCAACACAGTATAAAAGGAGAAATTAACATCATACCAAGCATGTGAATAAAATACACAATAAAATAAGATCCTAGGAACATGAATCATAAATTTTGGAGTTATAGATTTTAATATATGAATTTCTAAAGGTTTTATGTGCTTAAAATAGGATTAAGTGGGAAATTAATTTTCTTACTATTTTCATGTTAAAATAGAGACTCCAAGTGATAGACAATAGTATTACAAAATTTTAGAAATTGGAATGGAGTAATTTGGACTAGAAATGAATTTTCTATGAATTTTACAAGTTCTAGCACTTATTTTCATATTAAATATTCATTTTATAATTCATTTATTCGATTTAAATGGGCTCTGGACTGGGCGTCAATTACTGTGAAGCGCAGGGGTCTCGAGATAAAATTTCTAAGACAGAGAATAGTTCCTGTGGACCGCGAGTTGGTTCTCTAAAATCATAAGGTTCTTTCTGCAAACTGCGTAAACCGAAGGGGTATGGACCGCGGGTTTATTCTCTCAGATCTAACCAATGTCGTCCGATCAAGGTTCAGCGGCGCGGATCTGTCCAAGCGAAGGGGGTACGCAGAGATGTAATCTAAGCCGTCCAACGAGATCCGACGGTCCCAGTACACCGGCCATCCCAGGGTTCGCCTAAGGCGGCGCCGCCCCGCGCCCGCGGCGGTTCGTTGCTGGCGCATAGTGGACACACCCCAATGTTGCCCTACCTTGAATCCCGAGAGAACCCACGCACTGCAGGGAACATAAGGAACTCGGGTGCGCGACTCTTACCGTGAACCGAGTGCGCAGGTGATCCAATCACGGTGAGGTGCGCGTCCACGGCGGAGAGGTAGCGTCGACGAGCAATTGACCGCGTCAGGCTGGCCCTCCGGGTCCAGTGACTCCCCACACGCACTCCCCGCACGATGATGCAGCAACAAGTCCGGTCACCCGGGGTGGAAAGCCGGCACGGGAGGGTGTCACCGACGACTGTTCCCCTGCGCTCCTTCTTGTCCGCGGCGAGGTGCCCACGTTGCTACTCAACGGTCTAAAGGCTAGCGTATTCGGGAAACAGGGAGAGGAGAGAACCGCAACCCAATTTCTTATAGGCTCGGAGGGGGGAGGATCGTCATGGCACACGCGGACATTGCGCCGGTCGACGCGCCATCACCCGCGTGAAGCTCGGGCGAGTTGTTGACGATGACCCATCCTGACGTGCGGGCCCCAGACCTCAGCGGCCTAGGCGAGTCAGTCGAGTTGGCGGTCCCACCAGACAGTCAGAGAATCGGCCCTAACCTGCGCGCGCGTGGAGCCGAAGACGGTCGCTTGCGAGTGGACCCGCATGTCAGGGCGCCGTGCGCGTGGGATTTAACTGGGCCGCGCGGGTGACTTCCTCAAGTGGGCTGAAATAGGTGATTCGAGCCTAGTAAGGTTTCTATTCTTTTCTTTTATCCTCCTTTTTTTTAATTTCTTTTCTTTTCATTTGAATCTCTAGTTTGAATTTGAATCCTGTTATGAACTCCACCTTTGAGTCAAATGTACAAACTCAAATCTGTATAGGAATAATATATATATTTCGTTTATACTTACTTTTATTCACCTAGTAATTTCTCTTCTCTTTTTTCTACATTCTTGAATTTTCCTTTAAACTCCACTTTGGACTTTTACCATATTTCTTTTTATGTTATTTTTATATTGTCACAAATAATGCACTCACAATAAAAATTCCAGCATGATGCATAATTTAGTGGCATATATTTTATAATTATTTGTTTTTAAATATGGTGTTCACATGTGATGGTACAAAAAAAGGTCAAATTCACACATAGATAAAGTGAAATTGTTTCTCCTTTTATATTATCTCTTACAAATTACAATTTGGGTATTACATAGAGAGAATAAAATACAAATAATAAGTTGTATAATCAAGTAACCTTACACTAAGTTCTTCATCCACCACTTATATAACCACAGAAAAAACTATAATAGTAAGCAAGCAATACTCTCACCAACTACCTATACATTCATCATTTGATAAAAATTAGGAAGTAAATAGGAACATAACAAGTTTGTTGTTTGTTTATAAAATTAAATGACAATATGCACTAGGTTTGGTCGGGTTTAAAAAAACCCACAGGTTAACGGGTTTGGGCACTGTAGAAATAAACCCGTACCCATGAACCCTTCAGATATACATTTATGCCTATTAACAAACCCATGAGTATGAAAATTAACGCAAACCCATACCCTAATAGGTAAAAACCCATCCGGTTTCGGGTACCTATTGTCATCTCTATGACTAGCTCCAACAAGAAATTCTAAAAGGGTTATGTACACTAAATTTAGAGGATGATGTCGTCTTCTACTCCCTCCAGCAGCGATCCTCTAAATTTAGAGAACACTTATGGATCTTCTATATATAGAGTTTTTCTAAACGGTTCTCTATCCATTTGAATATTTTAAATAACCGGTTTAGCAAAACTAAAATAGGTACAATGTATTTAAGATTATGACAAATATGTATGTATAAAAATTTAAAATTAAAAAAATATCTGTAATATAGACATTTGTGTTTAGAGTACGTTATTGAAGAGAAAAAAAGATATATTGATGTAATCTTTTAGGAAACGTATCTGGTGCTAAAAGGGGTACGATGCTCATGTGCACATTTTAAATCTGGTGCATCTATTTCACATCTAACAGCGGTACCAATTTTGTGAAGAACTCATTCCACGTTCCTCCCCTGGTAGGAGGAATTCTTTATAAAATTGCTGGTGTAGTTGAATATAAGATAGATATATCAGATTTAAAATGTACACATGAGCACCGTATCCCACCAGATAGGTTCCCAATCTTTTATACGATATAATCTTTTATACGATATATAGGGTGGACAGTCTTAGGTGCGAACCTCCCCGTTCCCAACCTACCCCTGCAAGCCATTGCCCTCACCTCTCGCCTCGTGCAAGTCCAAGCTCCCACGACTCCACCGCGACCGGGAGAGAGTCAGAGAGAGACGCCCGCCTCCAGATCGTCCGGCGGGGATGACGGCGTCGGTCTTTCCAGCGCTGCTGCTGGCCGTAGCGGCGGTGCTTCTCCTACCGGCGGCAGAGGCCGTGTGGCTCGAGCTCCCGCCGTCAGGGACCAAGTGCGTCTCCGAGGAGATCCAGCCCAACGTCGTAGTGCTCGCCGACTACGCTATCATGTACGAGTCCCACCCCAGCTCGCATCCCACCGTCGCCGTCAAGGTACGCGGCCACAACTCGCTCTCGGATGCCCTTGGCATGCGGTTTCGTCTCGTTCATTCTCGTGTTTGATCTCGATCTGGGCCGGTGAACCGGTGCGTTCTGTGATCTCGGTGTAGGCGAATTGGGACGCAGCTGAGGCGCTAGATTGCGCTATTTTTCGTGCGAATTAAGCCCTGCAATTTTGTTGTTGTCTGATTGAGCTTCTACGAGTCAAAACTAGCACTTAGGGGAGATTGATGGAGGGAGGAATTATACGTGTTCTAGTACCTAGTACGGGGCTCTTTCGCTACAAAATAGTCTTTAAGTAGCTCAGCTTGAATTTTGTACAAGGGGAAATCTGCAAGTTGACAATTCATCATGAATCTGGTCATAGTATCACCTTACTAATTCATGGTTTCGAGACATTAGGGAAATTGATTTATGAGTCAAAACTGCACTTGGCTTGCTTCAGATGGGGATAATCTTCAATTTGGGTACTGCTATGCTGGATGGCGCTCTCTCAAGTAACTAGCATGTGCTATGCTTGGTTTCCATTCTCTCTTGGGAATCGAATTCTTATATTACCATTCTTAGTTGTTAGCCCTAATGTAATGGGGTTGAACATAACACTAAGTTGCAGCAGATGTTGGATTGTGCTTGCTATTGTGATTGTTTATATACTAATATACCTAAGTGTTATGCACATTAATATATTTTTTATATCCAAAATACACATTAATAGATTGTTTTAGTAGTTAGTACCTTGTAATCATTTGTGTGCATGAGCATACGAGTTAATGCATATAGTGTTACTAGAGTCTAGTCTAGACTAAAATTTTTGATTGGAGTTCCACCCTGAACCCTGCTCAATTGCTGACTCTTTTAGAGAACTTCAGATCCAGATTGAATTTTACAAACTTCAGAAGACAAGATTTGATGATCAAAGTGACAAGGTGCACTATGGGCAACAGCACTTCTGTACCATATCTGCCAACTTAAGAACAGATTTACCACAAGTCTGATGCTCATGTCTTATCTTGTTAGCCTATGCCAGCCTTGCATTTTATTGACATTTCTGTGATCAATTTTGTTTTTTAATCACAGAATGCATGTTAAAGAAAGCTCTGTGTGCTTCGAGAGGGATCTTTTTCCCCTAACTCTAGTTTTAGGAATCATATTGGAATTTCAATTTACAAACGGTTGGTATAATTCGGAGTGCCTTCATTTTCAAAAAACAACTTCAGCATGTAGTGGGGTCTCTGACTTGTTTATATTTGCATATGGTGAAAATATTCAATGCATCATTCTTCCCAGTGGAATTGTGAAAATCCACAAAAAAGACATACTTGAAGTTTTTTTTTTAAAAAAAATCTAAAAAACTCCATGCATGTAGATGAGATAGTAACATGCTCGCATGTAAAATTTTATAATCAAACTCAATTTCATTTATGAGTAATGAAATTGACAAATCTCAGAGAAAAGAAGACATAAAGCACATGTACTCTTTGTCTTTTTCTTTGCTCTCTGTCTATGATTTGTCAATTTCATACTGATAAACAAATTGAGTTTGGACATGAAGTTTTATATGCATGCATGTCACCCCTCATTTAAAGGTATGGAGTTTTGAAGAATTTTCAAGAACTTGTATGTATGTCTTTTAATTGGGGTTTCATGATTTCACAACATCAACAACAAATCCTTTTAGTCCCAAGTAAGTTGAGGTAGCCTAGAGTTGAAACCCGACAGAAACCATAAGTCAAGCTTTAGGCACATAAACAGTTGTTTCTCATGCACTCCTATTCAAGACTAAATCTTTAGGTATATTACATCCTTTGAAGTCTCCTTTTACTGTCTCTTCTCATGTCAACTTCGGCCTTCCCTGCCTCTCTTCCTATTGCTAGGTCTTCGTTAGGCATGTCCAAATCATACAAATCAGCGTAGGACAAGCTTTTTTTATTTGGTGTACCCCTAGACTATCATGTATATTATCGTTCCAGACTCGATCCCTTCTTGTATGGACACAATACGCATTTCCACAACAATTATCTATTGGACATGTAGTCTTTTGTAGGCCAACATTCTGCACCATAAACATAAACTTGCCTTTTAGCTTTTGTGGTACTCTCTTGTCACATATAACACTAGATGGTTGTCGCCACTTTATCCACCATGCTTTGATTCTATGGTTAATATCTTCATCAACATCCATGTCTCTCTGTAGCATTGATACTAAATATCGAAAGTGTCGGCGTTTCGAGACGGGGGGGGGGGGTCCCTAAGCCGACGAGTGAGTGTGCCGCGTGCCCCAGCCCAGATGGGTCGAGCGCGTGGGCGAGCGCGAAGGGGGGAGAGCGAGGTGGCCGGAGCCGAGTCGTGAGGGAGGTGGAGATCCCGCGGCCTTCGTGTTCGTCCCGCGCCCAGGTCGGGTGCGCTTGCAGTAGGGGGTTACAAGCGTCCACGCGGGTGAGGGAAGCGAGCGGCCCCAAGAGAGCGCCTGCCCCTGCCCTCGTTCCCGCGGGGCCAACCTTCTCTAAGGAGGCCCTGGTCCTTCCTTTTATAGGCGTAAGGAGAGGATCCAGGTGTACAATGGGGGTGCAGCAGAGTGCTACGTGTCTAGCGGGGGAGAGCTAGCGCCCTAGGTACATGCCAATGTGGCAGCCGGAGAGAACTTGGCACCTAGCTGGTGTGGTGTCGTGGCTGTCGGAGGAGTAACGGAGCCTGGTGGAGGGACAGCTGTCGGAACAGTTGGGCTCTTGCTGACGTCCCCCTGCTTCCGTAAGGGAGCTGAGAGCCGCCGTCGTCATGGGTCTAGCGGGGCGCCATCATTGCCTATCTGGCGGAGCTAGCCAGATGGGACGTCGGTCTTGTTCTCTGCGGCCCAAGTCGGCTCGGGGTAGGGTGATGATGGCGCTTCCTGTTGACGTGGCGGATTTGTGCCCTAGGTCGGGCGACGTGGAGGCTCCTCCGAGGCCGAGGTCGAGTCTGTCTTCCATGGCCGAGGCCGAGCCCGAGCTCCTGGGTCGGGCGAGGCGGAGGTCGTTCGGCAGAGGCCAGGGCGGAGTCCGACCCCAGGGGTCGGGCGGAGCGGAGTTCGCCGTCTTCCGGGGCCTTAGCCCGAGTCCGAGCCCTGGGTCGGGCGGAGCGGAGTTCGCCGTCTTCCGGGGCCTTAGCCCGAGTCCGAGCCCTGGGTCGGGCGAAGCGGAGTTCACCGTCTTCCGGGGCCTTAGCCCGAGTTCGAGCCCTGAGTCGGGCGGAGCGGAGTTCGCCGTCTTCCGAGGCCTTAGCCCGAGTCCGAGCCCTGGGTCGGGCGGAGCGGAGTTCGCCGTCTTCCGGGGCCTTAGCCCGAGTCCGAGCCCTGGGTCGGGCGGAGCGGAGTTCGCCGTCTTCCGGGGCCTTAGCCCGAGTCCGAGCCCTGGGTCGGGCGGAGCTTCCTATGGCGCCTTTGGCAAGGCCTGGCTGCCTGTCAGTCTCACTCTGTCAAGTGGCACCGCAGTCGGGACGGCGCAGGCGGCGCTGTCCTTTTGTCAGACCGGTCAGCGGAGCGGCGAAGTGACGACGGTCACTTCGGCTCTGCCAGGGGGCGCGCGTCAGGATAAAGGTGCCAGGCTACCTTTGCGTTAAATGCCCCTGTGACTTGGTCGGTCGGCGCGGCGATTTAGTCAGGGTTGCTTCTTAACGAAGGCAAGGCCTCGGGCGAGCCGGAGATGCGTCTGCCGTAAAAAGGGGGCCTCGGGCGAGACGGAAACACCTCAGGGTCGGCTGCCCTTGCCCGAGGGTAGGCTCGGGCGAGGCGTGATCGAGTCGCTCGTATGGACTGATCCCTGACTTAATCGCACCCATCAGGCCTCTGCAGCTTTATGCTGATGGGGGTTACCAGCTGAGAATTAGGCGCCTTGAGGGTACCCCTAATTATGGTCCCCGACAGTAGCCCCCGAGCCTCGAAGGGAGTGTTAGCACTCGCTTGGAGGCTTTCGTCACACTTTTTTGCAAGGGGACCAGCCTTTCTCGGTTGCATTTCGTTCCGGTGGGTGCGCGCGAGCGCACCCGCCGGGTGTAGCCCCCGAGGCCTCGGAGGAGTGGTTTCACTCCTTCGAGGTCTTAATGCCTTGCGTAATGCTTCGGCTGGTCTGGTGGTTCCCTCATGCGAACTGGCCGTAGCCTGGGTGCACTGTCGGGGCCCAAGTTCTCGGGCTGGTATGTTGACGATGTCAACGGTTTGGCCGGAGCCGGGTTTGCGAGAGCAGCCCCCGAGCCTCCGCACAGGGCGAGAGGGCGATCAGGGACAGACTCGGCTTTTTTACATACGCCCCTACGTCGCCTTTCCGCAAGGAGGAGGGGGGGAGAGCGCCATGTTACCCTCGATGGGCACCGAACATGGTGTCTCCGGTGAGCTGTAAGCGGGTAATCCGAGTGGACGTCCGTGCCCCGTTCGTTGGGGGTCGGCTAGGGGCCCGGAGGCACGCCCAAAAGTACCTGCGGGTGATCTGCCGGACCCGGTCCCCTGGCGACGGGGTCCGAGGGCTCGATGCCTCCCTCCGATGGGATTCCGTTACAGGATCGTTCCCGCTGGTCTCGGAAATGTCCTAGGGTACCTCGGGAGCGCAGCCCGAGCCTCGGTTATGTATCGAACGTACCCCTGGTCATCCCTCGCTCGGTGTCTGAGGCGACTGTGAACCCTTCGGGGGGCCAGCCTTCGAACCCCTGATCAGTAATGGGCGCGGAGCCCGAGTAGCCTGAGGCGGCCGTGGAACCTTTCGGGAGGCCGACCTTCGAACCTCTGACCAGTAGTGGGTGTCGGGCCCACGCGATCTGAGGCGGCTGTTGAACCCTTCGGGGGGCCAGCCTTCGAACCCCTGATCAGTAAGGAGGCTCGGAGCCTAGTTCCTTCACGGGGAAGGATCCCTTTAGGGGTATCCCCTTTCCCGGTCCCTGTTGCAAGAGATAGAGAAAGAGGAAAAAGGGAAAAGGATACGAAATTGAACGACGCGGCGTACCTTTTTTTTGGTGTGGTCGTTTTGGCGAAGGCGAAGCGTCGCCAGCTGCTCCTGCCAGAAACGCCGCCTGTCCAGCCGCGGAGTTAATGCGACGGGGCGAGTAGTTGGCGGGGCCACCGTTGCGCGTGTGCGAGCCGTTCGAGGAACGGGTCACGGGCGCGTCGTCTTCACGCCGTGAGAGGGGGTTCTCTCGCTGCCTCCGGATGGGACGTGAACTTGGCTGACGGCGTGACCGCTGCTCCCGCGTGTCTGCCACCGTCATTACTGCCGGCCCACTTTTGACCGCGTTTGACCGCCGCGTCAGGCTGGCGCTGCTGGGTCGCGCGCTGGGTCGCCTCGGGTCGCGGTATCGGTTCCGCAATCGAGGAGGTGCGGTGGTGGCGCAAGTGGTACAGTTGCTTGCATGCAGCATCCGGCGTGCCGGTCGCGCGACGCGTGGGCTTGGGCCTCCGTGCTGGTATGTCAGGAGTCGGAGAGGCGCGTCCACTTGGCGCGGTTGCATGCCGCCTGCATGGCTGCCTGCCCCTTTCGCCCGTTGGTCTGGGCAAAAGTGGAGGGTCACTTGTAACCGCTGGGTGGTTGCGCGCGCCGTGCGCGGCGGTTTGGCTTCTTCTGCTCGGAGCCGGTCTGCATGACATGCGGGACCCAGCCCCCGCACCGCAGGGGAGGGCTTTGGAGGCGTGTTGGAGAAGACTCAGCCCGTGACGGTTGGGGGCGCAAGCAGGGAGAGTCGCCTTTAAAAGGAGGGCGACCCCTTTCGTAAGGCGACCATGTCTTCTTCCTCCCTTATGCATCGTGTCTTTCCACCTTTCAAGCCCCCGGATGGGGGAAACCGCCGTCTTTTCGCCCCATCAGCTCCTGGGTGGGGAGGAGCAAACCGGGCTGCGATCTTGGTCCCACCCTCAGCTTCAAGGATGTTCATCATCCTCGCTGGGGTGGGTGCCGGGTTGAGCCGGCGCTCTACCTCCCGCACGGGTTCGTGGGTCATCCTCTCCGCAACATTCGAGGGAGAGGGCGCTCACTGGCCCTGCGGGCGGCCCGGACTTCGACAACGCGGGGTGGATCGACGGCGGGCGTCGTCACCTCCAGCGTGTCGGGTCCGCTGGCTTGGCTCCCGGCGGTCCCTTCTGTTGGGGGGCGGCTGCCGCGCCGTGTACGCGGGAGGACCACCCTAGACGCCGCGCGCTGCTAGGGCGACGTTCGTGTTCTGGGGTGGTCCTGCCTTTGCACCGGGGCGGCGCCTTTACGCGGAGGCCGGTGCCCCACTCATCTGGGAGGACTTGAGTGGGGATCTGCCGGTAGGCTGATGGCTCCTGCCATCGGTGCCGAGGCGGAGGCGGCCCGAGAAGTCCCCGTCGCCGACGGGATTACCGCCACCATCCGCGCTTCGGGCCTCCGGCTCTTTGTACTTGTCCTCGCCCCTCGAGCGTCGGCGTGGGCGAGGGCAAGACTGCAGCGGCGCCTGCCCTGAGGCCTGCGCTGCTGCAGTTCGGCCATCCGGAGTGGGGGCCGTCGTCGTCGTGGCCAGAGCGGGCGGCGGCGAGCCGCCCGTCAGTCTTCTGCAGCCCCGCAGGCCCGCCCCTATCGAGTGGGGTTGCTCGTACCTGCGGGGGGGAACCAGAGTTCCGTTTGTAATGGCACTTCGAATGCCAGGATTTTTTGTTCATTTCGGCTTTCGGGGCCTGAACATGTATGTAACGTCGGCACAGAGCCGTATTTTTTCCTCATTTTTCGAGCGCTAAGACTCGTCTGCTGATTATCTGAACCGCTTCACCAAGCATGAGTCGCCCCGTGTCAAGGTGACGAGTGAGGTATCCGTATCCCGGAGGCGTAGGAGTCCCTCGGCTCGGTCGGCCCTGCTGTCCGAGGCTCCTCTAGCTTAGTTAAAGAGACCCCTCGGCCGCTCTTCGACGAGCCGAGGCCAGGGGTAGCGATATCAGTATGAACAGAGGCGGAGTTGGCTCGAAAATGAAACCTGGTTGGCCGGAGCCTAGCCAGGTTGTCCGTTGGCTGGATCGACGTCGGGGTTGATCAGCCGAGGCTTCGAACCGGGCTAGCGCCCTCGGAAGATGGTTGGCCGAGGCCCCGGAGGTGGCCGGCCGAGCCGCCTGCTCGGGCCGGATTCCCGGAGAAGTCCCTGACAGCGATTGCCCGGGCGTGGTGATGACGTCGTCCTTCGGAGCGGAGACCCTCGGACCGCGTCGCCGTCCGAGGCTAGGTCGGGCCTCGCCGAAGGTGCCGTCGATGCCGAGGGTGTTGCTGCCCCCTTCCAGCGTCAAGACCCGAGCCTGCAGGATCAGATTGTCTTGTAGTGTGTGCCTTGTGCGGCCGTCGAGGCCAGAACACACACCCTTGCTGCGTTGTAAAGCTGCGTCTCTTTTCCTCTTGTTTCGAGTATCTGGACTTTTTGTCGGTAATAGGGATGTTAGTGCGAGCGAGAGTTGCTTCTCGCGGAAGGTGATGAGTGAGGTATCCGTATCCCGGAGGCGTGGGAGTCCCTCGGCTCGGTCGGCCTTGCCGCTTACGCGTACTTTCACCCGTCCATGAGGCCCCGTCACCGACTTGGTCGAGAAGGCTCGAAGGATCGCTTCGGCAGAAGGGCTTCCGAACGTAAAGACTTGTTCGATCCGTGGAGCCACTTTATCCGAACGCGAGTTACTTATCGCAGAAGGTGATGAGTGAGGTATCCGTATCCCGGAGGCGTAGGAGTCCCTCGGCTCGGTCAGCCTTGGCTGCTTACGTATACTCCGTCGTTTCCAGGACCCACTTTTCGAAGTAGTCAAAAAGCACGAAAGATATTCTGGTAGAAGAGAGATTTTTTTTTCGAGGAAAATTTTGACGCAGAGGGGGTTTCCCCCCTTTTAGCCCCCGAGGGAGGGTCGGGCTTTGCCGAGGCGAGGCCGACCCTTCCTTGTTGACTAAACTTTGCGTGGGTGCGGGGCATATGAACAACTTGGAAACATCTTAAGGGTAGAAGCGACGTAGCTGTTGGATGTTCCAAGCGTTGCCGTAGACCTCGCCTTGACTGTTGGCCAGCTTGTACGTTCCGGGCTTCAGAACTTTGGCGATGACGAATGGCCCCTCCCAGGGGGGCGTGAGCTTGTGCCTCCCTCGGGCGTCTTGCCGCAGTCGAAGCACCAGGTCGCCCACCTGGAGGTCTCGGGGTCGGACCCCTCGGGCGTGGTAGCGTCGCAGGGACTGCTGATACTGCGCCGAGTGTAGTAAGGCCCTGTCCCGAGCCTCTTCCAGCTGGTCCAGCGAGTCTTCTCGGCTAGCTTGGTTGCTTTGATCGTCGTAGGCCCTCGTCCTTGGGGAGCCGTATTCCAGGTCAGTGGGCAAGACGGCCTCGGCCCCGTAGACCAGGAAGAACGGCGTGAAACCCGTGGCTCGGCTCGGCGTCGTCCTCAGGCTCCAGACCACCGAGGGGAGTTCCTTCATCCATCGCTTGCCGAACTTGTTGAGGTCGTTGTAAATCCGAGGCTTGAGCCCTTGTAGAATCATGCCGTTGGCACGCTCTACTTGCCCATTCGACATGGGATGAGCTACGGCAGCCCAGTCCACCCGGATGTGGTGATCCTCGCAAAAATCCAAGAATTTTCTGCCGGTGAACTGGGTGCCGTTGTCGGTGATGATGGAGTTTGGGACCCCGAAGCGATGGATGATGTTGGTGAAGAACGCCACCGCCTGCTCGGACCTGATGCTGTTCAGGGGTCGGACCTCGATCCACTTGGAGAATTTGTCGATGGCGACCAGCAGGTGCGTGTAGCCCCCGGGCGCCTTCTGCAGAGGGCCGACGAGGTCCAGACCCCACACAGCGAAGGGCCAGGTGATGGGTATCGTCTGCAGAGCCTGAGCGGGCAGGTGGGTCTGCTTCGCATAGAATTGGCATCCTTCGCAGGTGCGGACAATTCTAGTGGCGTCAGCCACCGCCGTCGGCCAGTAGAAGCCTTGCCGGAAAGCGTTCCCGACGAGGGCTCGGGGCGCTGCATGATGGCCGCAAGCCCCCGAGTGTATCTCCTGCAGGAGTTCCTGACCTTCGGCGATGGAGATGCATCGCTGGAGGATGCCCGAGGGGCTGCGGTGGTAGAGCTCCTTCTCATCGCCCAGCAAGACGAACGACTTGGCGCGTCGCGCTACCCGCCGAGCCTCGGCTTGGTCGAGGGGTAGCTCTCCTTGGCGGAGATATTGCAGGTACGTGGTCTGCCAATCTCGATCAGGCGTGACCCCGCTCCGCTCCTCCTCGATGCGCAGCGCCTCGCCCTCGGGGGCCGAGGGTACCTCGGGCTGAGTCGAGGACGCCTCGGGCTGGGCCGAGGGTACCTCGGACTGATCCGAGGACGCCTAGGGCTGGGCCGAGGGTACCTCGGACTCGAGCGTGTCGTTGATCTTGACGGAGGGTTGGTGCAGATCCCGGGAGAAGACGTCCGGGGGAACCGTCGTTCGCCCCGAGGCTATTTTTGCCAGCTCGTCCACAGTCTCGTTGTAGCGCCGGGCGATGTGGTTAAGCTCGAGCCCGTAGAACTTGTCTTCCAGGCGTCGAACCTCATCACAGTAGGCCTCCATCTTCGGGTCGCGGCAGTGGGAGTTCTGCATGACTTGGTCGATGACGAGCTGCGAGTCGCCGCGAGCGTCGAGGCGTCGGACCCCTAGCTCGATGGCGATTCGCAATCCGTTGATCAGAGCTTCGTACTCAGCCACATTGTTGGACGCCGGGAAATGGAGGCGCAGTACGTAGCGTAGGTGTTTCCCGAGGGGCGAGACGAAGAGCAGGCCCGCGCCGGCTCCCGTCTTCATCAGCGACCCGTCGAAAAACATAGTCCAGAGCTCCGGTTGGATCGGAGCCGTCGGCAGCTGGGTGTCGACCCATTCAGCTACGAAGTCCGCCAATACCTGGGATTTGATGGCCTTCCGAGGGGCGAACGAGATTGTCTCGCCCATGATTTCCACCGCCCACTTTGCGATCCTGCCCGAGGCCTCTCGGCACTGGATGATCTCCCCCAGGGGGAAGGATGACACCACAGTTACCGGATGAGACTCGAAGTAATGCCACAACTTTCGCCTCGTCAGGATCACTGCATACAGCAGCTTCTGAACTTGTGGGTAGCGGATCTTGGTTTCGGACAGCACCTCGCTGACGAAGTAAACTGGCCTCTGAATGGGCAATGCATGCCCCTCTTCTCGCCTTTCGACCACGATCGCGGCGCTAACCACCTGAGTGGTAGCGGCGACGTAGACCAAGAGGGCTTCTCCATCAGCTGGGGGTACCAAGACGGGCGCCTGGGTGAGGAGCGCCTTCAGGTTCCCGAGAGCTTCCTCGGCCTCGGGGGTCCAAGTGAAGCACTCGGCCTTCCTTAAGAGACGGTACAGGGGCAGGCCTCTTTCGCCGAGGCGCGAGATGAAACGGCTCAAGGCCGCGAGACATCCCATGACCCTCTGTACGCCTTTTAAGTCCTTGATGGGCCCCATGCTGGTGATGGCTGCGATCTTCTCCGGGTTGGCTTCGATGCCCCGCTCGGAGACGATGAATCCCAGGAGCATGCCTCGGGGCACCCCGAAGACACACTTCTCGGGATTGAGCTTGACGCCCTTTGCCTTGAGACACCGGAATGTCACTTCAAGGTCGGAGAGAAGGTCGGAGGCTTTCCTTGTCTTGACTACGATGTCATCGACGTAGGCCTCGACCGTGCGACCGATGTGTTCGCCGAACACATGGTTCATGCACCGCTGGTACGTTGCACCCGCGTTCCTCAAACCGAACGGCATGGTGACATAGCAGTACATGCCGAAGGGCGTGATGAAAGAAGTCGCGAGCTGGTCGGACTCTTTCATCTTGATTTGATGATACCCTGAGTAGGCATCGAGGAAAGACAGGGTTTCGCACCCAGCGGTGGAATCCACGATTTGATCGATGCGAGGTAGAGGGTAGGGAACCTTCGGACATGCTTTGTTGAGACCAGTGTAGTCTACACACATCCGCCATTTCCCCCCTTTCTTCCTCACAAGCACAGGGTTGGCAAGCCATTCGGGATGGAATACCTCTTTGATGAACCCTGCTGCCATCAGCTTGTGGATCTCCTCGCCTATCACCCTGCGCCTTTCCTCGTCGAATCGGCGCAGAGGCTGCCTGACCGGTCGGGCTCCGGCCCGAATATCCAGCGAGTGCTCGGCGACATCCCTCGGTATGCCGGGCATGTCCGAGGGACTCCACGCAAAGACGTCGGCGTTCGCGCGGAGAAAGTCGACGAGCAC
Source organism: Zea luxurians (assembly GCA_029449295.1). NCBI lineage: Eukaryota > Viridiplantae > Streptophyta > Magnoliopsida > Poales > Poaceae > Zea > Zea luxurians. Next base: position 79,832,277 of record JAOPSE010000005.1, read on the forward strand.
TGCTTCCTATTTGGGGTCGAGCCCGGAACCGATCCGGATCTGCTTGGAGGTGTCGCCACTGGGGTCGAGAGGGACGGCCTTAACCGTCTCCGCTGGCTCGAAGTTGCCGGCGTGTCGCTTCACGTTCGGCACCTCTCGGGAGAGGTTTTCCAGGTCGGCGATGAGGGCCTCGGACTCGGCGAGGGCCTCGGCGTACTCCACGCACTCCACATCGCATTCGAACGCGTGTTTGTACGTGGGGCCGACGGTGATGACCCCGTTGGGGCCCGGCATCTTGAGCTTCAGGTAGGTGTAGTTGGGGATGGCCATGAACTTCGCGTAGCATGGCCTCCCCAATACTGCGTGGTAGGTTCCTCGGAACCCGACCACCTCGAACGTCAAAGTCTCCCTTCGGAAGTTGGAGGGTGTTCCGAAGCAGACAGGAAGGTCGAGCCGTCCGAGGGGCTGGACGCGCTTCCCAGGAATGATCCCGTGGAAGGGCGCAGCGCCTGCTCGGACGGAGGACAGATCGACGCGCAGGAGACTGAGGGTCTCGGCGTAGATGATATTGAGGCAGCTGCCCCCATCCATCAGGACCTTGGTGAGCCTAACGTCGCCGATGATGGGGTCGACGACGAGCGGGTACTTCCCCGGGCTCGGCACGTGGTCGGGGTGGTCTGCTTGATCGAAGGTGATGGGCTTGTCGGACCAGTCTAGGTAGACTGGCGCCGCCACCTTCACCGAGCAGACCTCCCGACGCTCTCGCTTGCGATGCCGAGCCGAGGCATTCGCCGCATGCCCTCCGCAGATCATGAAGCAGTCGCGGACCTCGGGGAACTCTCCTGCTTGGTGATCTTCCTTTTTGTCGTCGTCGCGGGCCCTGCCACCCTCTGCGGGCGGCCCGGCCTTGTGGAAGTGGCGCCGAAGCATGACGCACTCCTCGAGGGTGTGCTTGACGGGCCCCTGATGGTAAGGGCACGTCTCCTTGAGCATCTTGTCGAAGAGGTTGGCACCTCCGGGGGGCTTCCGAGGGTTCTTGTACTCGGCGGCGGCGACAAGGTCTGCGTTGGCGGCGTCGCGTTTCGCTTGCGACTTCCTCCTGTCTTTCTTCTTGGCGCCGCGCGGAGTAGATGCCTCAGGAGCATCCTCCGACGGGCGGCCCTGGGGCTGCTTGTCCTTTCGGAAGATGGCCTCGACCGCCTCCTGGCCAGAGGCGAACTTGGTGGCGATGTCCATCAGCTCGCTCGCCCTGGTGGGGGTCTTGCGACCCAACTTGCTCACCAGGTCACGGCAAGTGGTGCCGGCAAGGAACGCGCCGATGACATCTGAGTCGGTGATGTTGGGCAGCTCGGTGCGCTGCTTCGAGAATCGCCGGATGTAGTCCCGAAGAGACTCTCCCGGCTGTTGCCGGCAGCTTCGGAGGTCCCAGGAATTCCCGGGGCGCACGTACGTGCCCTGGAAGTTGCCGGCGAAAGCTTGGACCAAATCCTCCCAGTTGGAAATCTGCCCCGGAGGCAGGTGCTCCAACCAAGCGCGAGTAGTGTCGGAGAGGAACAGGGGGAGGTTGCGGATGATGAGGTTGTCGCGTCCGTTCCACCCAGTTGACAGGCCAGGCGGTAGTCCGCGAGCCACAATTCCGGTCTCGTTTCCCCCGAGTACTTTGTGATAGTAGTCGGGGGTCGGAATCGGGCCGGAAACGGCACCCGCCGAATGGCCCGGCTGAAGACCTGCGGACCGGGTGGTTCGGGCGAGGGACTCCGATCCTCCCGCTGTCGTAGCGTCCCCCACGCCTGGGGTAATAGCCTCGGCGCACCCTTTCGTCGAGGCGGGCCCGACGGTCGCGATGAGGGTGCTCGTCGCCGAGGTGGCTCGGGGCCGCAGGCGCGGTGTTGCGCGTGCGCCCGGTGTAGACCGAGGCTTCCCGCATGAGTCGGGAAGTCGCGGCGCGAGGTTCCGAGGGGTACCCCTGCCTTCGGGAGGCAGAGCTCTCGGCCCGCCGGGCTGCAGCGCCTTCCAGGAGATGCTTGAGCTCTCCCTGGATTCGCCGACCCTCGGTGGTTGATGACTCCGGCATCGCGCGGAGGAGCATCGCTGCGGCTGCCAGGTCCTGACCGGTCCCGCTGGATGCGGGTGGTGGCCTGTCCCTGGCATCGTTGGCGATGCGGTGCTGGAGGCCCTGGGGCAGGTGACGTATTTCTCCTGCCGTGTAAGTAGAGGGACTCTAACTCTCATCAAGAGGATGACACTATGAGTTGGGGCAATTTTCTGTTTATTTCCTCAAACACTACACAATGCCATACCCGTCTAAGGGTCGGGATACATATTTATAGCCCAAGGGGCTGCAGCATATGCTTCCTAGAGTTGCGAATATGCTGTCCTACAAACTGCACTAACCACTAGGTGCTGTTGTACTCTAGTCAAAAGAGAAAACTGCAGCAAGCTGCTGTCCTCCAAAAAGCTGAAACTGAAAAAAAAGGAGATGCCTGCAGGCTGTCCTTGCAGTCAAAAGACTGCTGTTGTGCTGCCTGCTGCAGTCCTTGCAGTCAAAAAAACTGCTGTGTTGCTGCTGTGCAAAGCTGCTGTGTTGCTGCTGTGCAAAGCTGCTGTGTTGCTGCTGTCCTGCAGCAGAGATGCTGCTGTGCTGCTGCTGTCCTGCAGCAGAGATGCTGTGCGGACTGTGGACTGTCCTCCACACATGACTTATTCCATCATTCTCCCCCTAAGTCTTGTGTGTCGCCTTGTGGGAAAGTTGAGCCATTCCAGACCTAGAACAAAGCTCAACAAACTTGATTTTCCCAAGGGGCTTGGTGAGCAGGTCTGCAAGCTGATCCTTGGTGTTGATGTAGCGCGCCTTGATGCTCCCTTCTGCCAAGCAGTCTCGGATGAAGTGGTATCTCAGCCGGATGTGCTTGCTCCGTTCATGGAACACAGGATTCTTGGCCAATGCCAGAGCGGACTGGCTGTCCACCCTGAGTTCCACCGCTCCAGTGTCTCTCCCGAGGAGATCACCGAGCAGTCGAGCCAGCCAGAGAGCCTGAGTCGAAGCAGTGGACGCCGCTATGTACTCGGCCTCGCAGCTGGACATGGCCACCACCTGCTGCTTGACCGACTGCCAGCTGATGGGGCACTTGCCGAGGAAGAAGAGGATCCCGCTTGTGCTCTTGCTGGTGTCGATGTCGCCGGCGTGGTCGCTATCGCTGTACCCGACAAGGTGTGCCTCCCCAGGGCACCTCGGGTAGTAGAGACCGTGGTCGAGAGTCCCCGCAACGTAGCGGATGATCCTCTTCACAGCCTGCTCATGCTCCGTCGTCGGTCGCTGCAAGAACCGACTAACGTAGCCGACTGAGTATGCCAAGTCTGGCCGTGTGTGGACGAGGTAGCGAAGGCTCCCCACAAGACGCCGGTACTGTGTAGCATCCACCTCCTCTGTCGTGCTGTCGCGACTCAGCTTCAGCCTCTCCTCCATCAGAGTGAGAGCTGGGTTGCAGTCGGTGAGCCCAGCCAGTTCAACAATGCGCTTGGCGTAGGCGGTCTGGCGAAGTGTGATCCCGGAGTCGCCCTGGTGCACCTCAATCCCCAGGTAGAAGGAGAGATGCCCCAGGTCACTCATTTGGAAGGTGGCCTTCATCTCTACCTTGAACGCTGCCACCTCTGCATCCTTGGCGCCGGTGATCACCAAGTCGTCGACGTAGACACCCACCAGCAGGACATTTTCTCCATTGCCCCGCCGATAGATGGCCGCCTCGTGCGGGCTTGGCATGAAGCCCATCCTTTTGAGCGTGGAATCCAGCTTGGCATTCCACGCCCTTGGTGCCTGTCGCAAGCCGTAGAGAGCCTTGCGCAGGCGCAGCACCTTGCCCTCCTTGCCAGGGATCGCAAAACCTGGCGGCTGGTGTACATAGACCTCCTCCTTTAAGTCGCCGTTAAGAAACGCCGACTTGACATCCATGTGATGAACATGCCAGCCCTTTAGGGCTGCCAGCGCGAGGAGGAGTCGCACGGATTCCATCCGTGCTACAGGGGCGAAGGCATCGTCGAAGTCGATCCCCTCCTGCTGCAAGAAACCGCGTGCCACCAAGCGAGCCTTATGCTTGACGATGGCGCCGGCTTCATCCCTCTTCAGTTTGAACACCCACTTAAGGGTGATCGCGCGATGACCATGAGGGAGATCAGCGAGCTCCCAAGTGCGGTTCGTCTCAACCGCGTCCATCTCCGACTGCATCGCGGCACGCCAAGCCGCATGTTTCTCGGCCTCCGCGAAAGACCGAGGCTCACCATCGTCGCATGCAAGATGCAACTCTCCTGCCAGAATGCGAGACGCAGGGCCCGGCACCGACGGGTCGATGAGAAGGCCCTCCACCCTTCGATACCGTAACGGCTCGCCGTCGTAGCACGCGTCGACGCGCTCCTCGTCGCGGGAGAGCGGGGTCACGAGCTCCACTGGGTCGTGCTCGACACGAGCTGGTGTCGGAGAGGACGTTCCCGGAGAGGGTACCGTTGGTGCTGGAGTACGTGGTGGCGAAGAGCTCGGTGTAGCCGGAGTCGTGGCTGGAGTGCGTGGTGGTGAAGAGCTCGTTGTAGCCGGAGCTGGAGAGCGTGGCGCTGGAGTCGGTGGAGACTTGGGGGCTGGGGTAGACCTGCTCGGAGAAGAGTTGCCTACTCCCCCAGCTCCCTCAAAGTGGACGTACTCGATGGTGAAGTCGTACGTCGGAGTCGTGCCGTCGTCCACCGCCTTGTCCCACGCCCATCCTCGCCCTTCATCGAACACTACGTCGCGCGCCGTGCGCACACGCTGTGTTCTTGGGTCAAGGATGCGGTAGGCCTTCGAGCCCTCCGCGTAGCCAATGAACACCCCCGGGGTGCTCCTATCGTCGAGCTTGCTGATGTGGCCAAGCTCCTTGGCGAATGCGAGGCAGCCGAAGACCCGTAGGTGAGAGACCGCCGGCTTGCGCCCATGCCAAGCCTCGTACGGTGTCATCCCGTTGAGAGCCTTGGTGGGCGAGCGGTTGAGGATGTAAACCGCTGTCACCACCGCCTCTCCCCAGAAGACAGCTGGCATTCCTCTCTGCTTGAGGAGAGCCCGAGCCATCCCCACAACCGTCTGGTTGCGCCGCTCGACGACGCCGTTCTGCTGCGGGCTGTACGGCGCAGAGTAATGGCGCTGAACGCCCTCATCCGCGCAGTACGACGCGAACTCAGCCGCCGTGAATTCGCCGCCGTTGTCGGTGCGCAGCACGCGCAGCTTGCGGCCACACTCCGCCTCTGCAGCGACCTGCACACGCCTGATGGCGTTCGCAGCCTCTCCCTTGCTGCCAAGGATCATCACCCACATGTAGCGGGAGAGATCGTCGACGAGCAGCAAGAAGTAGCGTCGTCCTCCTGGTGTGGCTGGTGTCACCGGGCCACACAAGTCCCCATGCACGAGCTCAAGCCTCTCCTTGGCTCGGAAGCTCGACTGCTGGGGAAAGGGGAGCCGTCTCTGCTTTGTCAACACGCAGACATCGCAGAATTGCTCCACATGGTCAAGGCACGGCAGGCCTCGTACCATCTCCTTGGCACTGAGCCGCTTCAGGGCCTCGAAGTTAAGGTGCCCGAAGCGCTCGTGCCACTGCCATGCCCCGTCGTCTCGACGAGCAGCAAGACAGCAAGGTTGTGCCACCTTCACATTGAGGATGTAGAGCCGATTTTGACTCCTGCGTACCTTGGCAAGAAGGCGACGAGAGGGATCCCAAATCCTCATGACTCCGTGCTCGACCTCCACGCGTGAACCGTTCTCATCCAGCTGTCCCAAGCTGATGATAGAGTTCCTCAACGCGGGGATGTAGTAGACTCCGGTGAGCAGCCTGTGCTCACCAGACGCGGCGGTGAAGACGACTGAGCCGGCGCCCTTGATCTCTACGCCGGAGGCGTCCCCAAACTTGACGGAGCCTCGGACGCTAGAGTCAAGCTCGGTGAAGAACTCCCGTCGGCCGGTCATGTGATGAGTGGCGCCGGTGTCGAGGCACCATCCTTCGATCATGTCCTTGTTGGAGCCGTCTCCGAGGAAAGCGCGTGCTTTCGACTCATCAAGGTGGAGGAGTGCCGCTGCGGTCGGTGCCGCTGGAGATGGCTCGATGCTTGCATGTGCCAGGAGCAGGGCCTCCTCCTCTGCCTCCGCCTGTGCGACGTTGGCCTGGCCACGTCGTGGCTGCCGACAGTCCCTGGCCCAGTGGCCAAGCTTGCCGCAGTTGTGACAGCCGTCGTCTCGTGCCGGCTTCTTGTTGCCGACAGCGCCGCCTTGGGCACCTCCACGGGCACCACCCTCAGCATGTCCTCGCGCCCCGGCCTGGGCGCCTCCACGCGCCTTGCGCGGCTTGCCGCGTTTGCGGCCTCGTGTCGAGGAGGACTCCCCCTTCTTCTTGTCACTCTGGCAGGCCTCCCACTGCTCCCGAGTGAGATGTAGCTTCCCGCCGATAGTGATAGGCCCAGAGAGAGCCTGTGGTTCGTCGCCGTCGACCACCTTGAGGCGACCAATCGCCTCTTCGATCGTCATCGTGGAGAGGTCTAGCAGAGACTCGATCGAGCGAGCAATCTGCCTGTACTTCTCGGGGATGCAACGGAAGAGCTTCTCAACAGCTCTCTCCTCATCGTAGGTGTCGTCGCCGAACTGCACCATCTTCTGCAACAGAGTGTTGAGGCGGAGCGCAAAGTCATCAACATCCTCACCTGGCTTGAAGGCCAGGTTCTCCCACTCCTTGCGAAGTGCCTGCAGTGTGGTCTTGCGGGCACGATCGCTGCCGATGCGGGTCGCAGCGATGGCGTCCCAGGCCTCCTTGGCAGTCCGCTTCTGGGAAAGCGAAAACTGCATCTCGGGCGGGACTGCAGCAATGAGGGCATCCAGCGCCCGCCGATCCTCGTGGTAGTCGACGTCGTCGTAACGAACTGCTTCCCACATGTGGCGAACCTGGAGCCGTACCCTCATCACCGCGGCCCACTCGACGTAGTTAGTCTTGGTGAGGGTAGGCCACCCACCGCCGGGACCGATGTCCCTGACAATGGCTTGGGCCATGCGGCGACCATGGTACCGATCCGGGGAGGGAGAACCGCGCCGCCTGTAAAGGCCGCGATCTCCGTCGACTCGGTCGCCGCCGCCGGGAGCACCGCCGACGCGTCTACGCCCGTCTGGGCTGCCGCCGCGTGCGCCCCCGCCTGGAGCGCCGTCAGCGCGTCGGCGCCTATCCGGGCTGCCGCCACGCGCGCCCCCATGGGGATGCGCGGCTGCCCACTGTGCCGCCTGCTCTCGCCGCCTACAAACTGCACTAACCACCACTAGGTGCTGTTGTACTCTAGTCAAAAGAGAAAACTGCAGCAAGCTGCTGTCCTCCAAAAAGCTGAAACTGAAAAAAAAAGGAGATGCCTGCAGGCTGTCCTTGCAGTCAAAAGACTGCTGTTGTGCTGCCTGCTGCAGTCCTTGCAGTCAAAAAAACTGCTGTGTTGCTGCTGTGCAAAGCTGCTGTGTTGCTGCTGTGCAAAGCTGCTGTGTTGCTGCTGTCCTGCAGCAGAGATGCTGCTGTGCTGCTGCTGTCCTGCAGCAGAGATGCTGTGCGGACTGTGGACTGTCCTCCACACATGACTTATTCCATCATGCCGGGGGCTGGCCCGTCCATACCTGCCCGACGTCCCGACGGATCAACTCGAGCGCTCCTGCCCCCTCGTCGAGCCCGGCCTGCGCCCCGCGGACTTGCTCGAGCTGTGGGTCGTGACCCCCCGCCGGAACGGGGACCACAGCTAGCTCCCGCGGGATGTCGGCGCGAGGCACTGGCCTAGGGAGATCACCATCCTCCGGCATGCCGAGACGGTTGCCTCCGGAGGGATCCCCTAGCTCGACGTGGAAACATTCGCGGCTCGGGCCGCAGTCCTTGTCGTCAAGGCTGCGGCTGCCGTCGGAACAGTCGGAGAGGCAGTAGTTGCATGCGGTCATGAAGTCCCGCATGGCACTGGGGTTGCCAGATCCAGAGAAATCCCAGCAGATGCTGGGGTCGTCATCTTCCTCGGACCCAGAGGGCCCGTAGGTCGAGACGCCCGTCAATCGGTCCCAAGGCGACCGCACACGAAACCCAAAAGAGGTTGCACTCGCCTCAACGTGAGCGCCCGCCAGAGCGAGGTCACTAGGCGGGTTGAGGTCGAGTCGAAATGACGAAGGATGGGAATCAGTCGGTACCTTTTGGTCGACGAGGAGCGACGAAGTTACATCGGGGACTGATCGCGCCGTCGTCCTGGGTACGAGGGCGACGTCCTGCAGGCCCTCCGTGAGCGTGCTGGCGTCGTCCGCTTGCTCGGGGTTGGCGTGTTGCGGGGGGACGGCGCTCGCCTTCGCCTCAAACGCGAGGGTGACGCCCGACGCGTCCTCCGTTGGGGCGCTGGGGATGTCGATTCGCTCGACAGCCGACGGAGCGCAGCCTCCCGCTCGGCCCTGGTTGCCCCGCCTCCTCCTCCGATGGCGAGGGAGAGGATGGGGCGAGCTCGAATGTTGTTCTTCCCCCACGCGGGGAAGACGTCGTCGATTCCGCCGCCGGCGGGCGGGCTGTCAGCCACCATTGTCGCCGTCGCGCGGCGGTGGAAGGAGTATCATGTCGTAGCTGCCGTCGAAAGACATGAATTCGAGGCTCCCGAGACGGAGCACCGTCCCGGGTTGGAGAGGTCGTTGGAGACTGCCCATCTGGAGCTTGACGGGAAACTGCTCGTCAACACGCAGCAGGCCCCTACCTGGCGCGCCAACTGTCGGCGTTTCGAGACGGGGGGGGGGGGGGGGGTCCCTAAGCCGACGAGTGAGTGTGCCGCGTGCCCCAGCCCAGATGGGTCGAGCGCGTGGGCGAGCGCGAAGGGGGGAGAGCGAGGTGGCCGGAGCCGAGTCGTGAGGGAGGTGGAGATCCCGCAGCCTTCGTGTTCGTCCCGCGCCCAGGTCGGGTGCGCTTGCAGTAGGGGGTTACAAGCGTCCACGCGGGTGAGGGAAGCGAGCGGCCCCAAGAGAGCGCCTGCCCCTGCCCTCGTTCCCGCGGGGCCAACTTTCTCTAAGAAGGCCCTGGTCCTTCCTTTTATAGGCGTAAGGAGAGGATCCAGGTGTACAATGGGGGTGCAGCAGAGTGCTACGTGTCTAGCGAGGGAGAGCTAGCGCCCTAGGTACATGCCAATGTGGCAGCCGGAGAGAACTTGGCACCCAGCTGGTGTGGTGTCGTGGCTGTCGGAGGAGTAACGGAGCCTGGTGGAGGGACAGCTGTCGGAACAGTTGGGCTCTTGCTGACGTCCCCCTGCTTCCGTAAGGGAGCTGAGAGCCGCCGTCGTCATGGGTCTAGCGGGGCGCCATCATTGCCTATCTGGCGGAGCTAGCCAGATGGGACGTCGGTCTTGTTCTCTGCGGCCCAAGTCGGCTCGGGGTAGGGTGATGATGGCGCTTCCTGTTGACGTGGCGGATTTGTGCCCTAGGTCGGGCGACGTGGAGGCTCCTCCGAGGCCGAGGTCGAGTCTGTCTTCCATGGCCGAGGCCGAGCCCGAGCTCCTGGGTCGGGCGAGGCGGAGGTCGTTCGGCAGAGGCCAGGGCGGAGTCCGACCCCAGGGGTCGGGCGGAGCGGAGTTCGCCGTCTTCCGGGGCCTTAGCCCGAGTCCGAGCCCTGGGTCGGGCGGAGCGGAGTTCGCCGTCTTCCGGGGCCTTAGCCCGAGTCCGAGCCCTGGGTCGGGCGGAGCGGAGTTCACCGTCTTCCGGGGCCTTAGCCCGAGTCCGAGCCCTGAGTCGGGCGGAGCGGAGTTCGCCGTCTTCCGAGGCCTTAGCCCGAGTCCGAGCCCTGGGTCGGGCGGAGCGGAGTTCGCCGTCTTCCGGGGCCTTAGCCCGAGTCCGAGCCCTGGGTCGGGCGGAGCGGAGTTCGCCGTCTTCCGGGGCCTTAGCCCGAGTCCGAGCCCTGGGTCGGGCGGAGCTTCCTATGGCGCCTTTGGCAAGGCCTGGCTGCCTGTCAGTCTCACTCTGTCAAGTGGCACCGCAGTCGGGACGGCGCAGGCGGCGCTGTCCTTTTGTCAGACCGGTCAGCGGAGCGGCGAAGTGACGGCGGTCACTTCGGCTCTGCCAGGGGGCGCGCGTCAGGATAAAGGTGCCAGGCTACCTTTGCGTTAAATGCCCCTGTGACTTGGTCGGTCGGCGCGGCGATTTAGTCAGGGTTGCTTCTTAACGAAGGCAAGGCCTCGGGCGAGCCGGAGATGCGTCTGCCGTAAAAAGGGGGCAAGGGGGCCTCGGGCGAGACGGAAACACCTCAGGGTCGGCTGCCCTTGCCCGAGGCTAGGCTCGGGCGAGGCGTGATCGAGTCGCTCGTATGGACTGATCCCTGACTTAATCGCACCCATCAGGCCTCTGCAGCTTTATGCTGATGGGGGTTACCAGCTGAGAATTAGGCGTCTTGAGGGTACCCCTAATTATGGTCCCCGACAGAAAGGTATTCTTACTAAACACTACTTGACCTTCCAAACTAACATCTGCCTCCTCGTGTGTAGTAATGTCGAAGTCACATTTCTTATATTTAGTTTTAATTCTAAAAAACTCGGCCGGGGAGGGAAAGACCGCCCTCCCGGTATTATATTAAGAAGAGACCGAAACATGGTCCCCGCCGAGAAAATCCTCGAACCCTGGCCCCCCATCACTAGCGGACCGACACCGCCCACTCTGCAACGGCCCAGCCAGTGGGTGGCGCGCAGGACGTAACCCGGAAGCGGGCGGGGCACAACGAGGGTTTTTTTAACCAAGCTAGAAATTTGGCCCCGAGGGGGATTGAACCCGAGACCTGGAGGTGCTACTCGGAAGCCTTAACCATTACGCTAGAGACCCTTTCGCTTAGTTTTAATTCTACAAAGTCTAAAGTAAAACCTTTGCACTCTAGTCTCGTGGCTCCTGCCACAACTCTATCGTGCATTTGGTTGCAATGACAGGATGTGATGAGACGCAAGGCTGTGCCCGCAAAAACCGAGGCCCTGTACGAAACTATTGAATAAAGGCCTTTCTCATCAAATCACTAGAAAAATAAAACGATAACAATATAGATAAATAAAATAATCAATAAATTATTTCATTAACAAAGTAAGCAAATAAATATGCATGCATACCTTAAGATATTGTAGGTACCTTGTAATTTGATTGATTTTTTCTTAAGTACCTTTGAACGTTTACGATCAAAGCTTGAAAGTTAACACCTTATAGATGCTATTTGAGTATCTAATGAATCTAGATAGGATAGGATAGGATCAATGTGTTTCTGTAGAGTGGAGACATACGTAGGTTTAGGGACTTGCCGCCTGGATGTATCTTTGATCTTTTCCTAGATGTACCGTTCCATAGATGTGCAATGACGACACTATGGCAGAGCGAGCGAGATCGGTGCAGAACGATAGGAGCGCGCTGGCGGCAAACGAAGATGATGCATCAAGTATTTTAGGTTCCCGCTATATCCTAATGACCTAATCACTAATAGGCCTTCATAGATGGAAGTTTAGGGGGCCCAAAAAAATGGGGGCCCTGTTCAGAAAGTTGAACTAAACACACCCTAAGCAGTGCTCCTTGTTGAATGTGTTAGAGCTTTTTCCCCCTTTGCTATCCTAATTACCCCTAAATGTTTTTTTAGGTTACATCACCCTATGGCAATACTGTGCATCATAATGAAAATGCTACAACGGGCCAGTTTGCATTCACCACTTCAGAAGCTGGAAACTACCTTGCATGTTTCTGGATAGACAGCGTGGAGAAAGGATCAGGAACATCTCTAAATCTTGATTGGAAGATAGGGATTGCTGCAAAGGACTGGGATACTATTGCTAAGAAAGAGAAAATTGAGGTGTGGCTAAATACAGTGTAATTGAAGTCCACCCGCTCCAGTAACGCTTTGCTCTTGGTTTCTGACTTTGTGCAATCTGGATTCAGGGCGTAGAACTAGAGCTTAGGAAACTTGAAGCTGCAGTCGAATCCATCCATCATAACTTGCTGTATCTCAAAGCAAGGTAATCTGTCTCTCTTTATTTTTATATGAATTTCGCTGCTCACTTTTCCAAATAAAAAAAGAGTACCTGCATGGAACTCGTTGTCATATACTCATATTGATACTATTGCAACCTAGTTAGGGCTTGTTTGGGAGCCAGAAAACCGAAGGGGAATCTCCTCCAATCCCCTCTGGTTTTTTTGGCTCCAAAAGGACTAGTTTGGGAGTTCAAAAACCAGAGGGGATTAGAGGGGCTTTTTATCCCTCTTTATTCAAAATTGAATAAGGAGGGGATTCTAGCCCCCTCAATCCGTTCCGGTTTTGTGAGTCCCAAACTAATCCGTGGGAACCCAATTTTTTCAAGGGATTTCCATTTTTCCAAGAGAAATTAGTTTATTTTCCCTTAAAAAAATAGGAATCACTTAGAAAAATGGAGTTTCTAGACTAGCCCGGAGATTATTTGCAGCTGCTGTTGTATGGTCTGATGCATTCTTGAATGTTATTGATACAGGGAAGCGGACATGCGAACAGTGAGCGAGAGAACGAATTCTAGAGTTGCCTGGTTCAGCATCCTGTCACTGGGAGTCTGCGTTGCCGTCTCTGTGCTGCAGCTGTGGCACCTTCAAGGGTTCTTCCGGAAGAAGAAGCTCATTTAAATTCACGTTTTATCAGTGTGTACTTTCCGTGTTAACTACCTTAGGAGGACAATTGTCAAATTTATTTTAAAAAGGAAACTCGTATGATGGACAAAACAGCTCGTTGATACATGACTTGAAACTAGCAAACTATATTATGTGGAATTGAGGTCGACCTACCATCTTGATTGCCTTGCAGCTGCTGCTAAATAATGAGTGCTACTTGTGCAATTTTTCTCATTATCTGCCATACTTGAAAAAGTTGAAATCGAGATTTTTACTCTCTATCCTTGTATCTGATTGTTATTAATAATTAAATAATAACTACTGCAGAAATTAGAATTGTAATACCGCGTGTCATCTGCTTATACAAGTTTGTGGTGACCAGTGAACTTGCGAGGGATTTCAATCTCATTATAAAGCTGAGGGTAAAATCAAATCAAATATAAATTGAACGATGATGGGTCGATTTTGCGAAGTGATTGAATATCTTGCCATGAAAGAAATCCCGCTCCCCCGTTTTAACTTTGAAACTTTTTGGCTAAAGATTGAGGGTTTTCTGTAAAAGTACACAGCCGCTAGGAAGAATAGCGGACAGTCCAAATTCAGTTGTCTATGTCGCATGTTGATATGGATGGATATAGATACTTGTTCGGATGTTACGAACAAATAGGCTATAGAATTTACTATATAAATTTATATCCTTATGTTTAGCATTGAGTTTATTAAGATCCATAAAAAATAAATCTTAAATTTGTTCTATATCTTTTTAAATAATTAATACAAAATACAGATATGAATTCAGATGTTTTTTTCACCATTTTCATTTTTTTCATTATAGGGATTCTAATCTACCTTAAAATCAAAACATATGTTTGATTGTAACTCATCATCGTATACAATATCTCTTAAAAACCTCTCTAAACCTAAACCTATTGTGCTTAAAATTCTCCAATAACCTTAGATAAAGCTTTAGTAAATCTGTCAACTGCATGATCCTTCGAAGAAACAAAATCAATCTCGAGCATTCTTTTAAGATTTTTCTTAAATAAAATGATAATCAACTTGTACATGCTTTGTTCTAGCATAGAACACCGGATTAGATGATAAATATTTTACTCTAATATTGTCACACCGCAATCTTGTCGTTTTGGAATAGGAATATTAAGCTCTTTTAGAAAATTTACACCTATATAACTTTTGTTGTAGCATTTGCTATGATTTTATAACCAGCTTTAGTATTAGATCTTGATACGGTGTCTCTTACATGCGCCCCAAGAGATGAGATTACTGGCTAAGTAAACTGCAAAACCACTTGTAGATATTCTATCATCTATATATCTTGCCCAATCTGCATTAGAGAATTTGACTTCATAATTTCTAGATCTAAATTAGTGGTGTACTTGATATATCTCAATATCTTCTTACTATTATCCAATTAATAGTAGGAGCATGCAAAAACTAATATACCTTGTTATTGAGAACACAATATCAAGTCTAGTCAAAGTTATGTATTGCAATGCTCATACCGCACTTCTATAGTTTGTAGCATCATTTGGTCCTAAAGAAGATCCTTTATGAAGTGATAACTTCTTATTTACTAAAAGTGGCATGGCAACATGTGTTTCAATCTGTCATCCCAACTCATTTAAGAAGATCATATGTAGTATACTTTTCCTGACTAAGTACAATCTCATTTGAAGTTCTTGTTACTTCTATACAAAAAATAGCAAAGGTCTCCTAAGTCGTTAAGAGCAAATTCTTTTTATAAGTCCTGCAACAAAACTATGGTGGCCTTCTATGATGAATTAGCAACAACAATGCCATCCACATAGACAAGCACAAAATTTGTTATATTCTCTTTGTTATAAAAGAATAATGATATAACTACCTTTGATGCATGAAATTTGTGAGAGGTTACTTTATTACTTAGTCGAAAGTATCAGGCTCTAGGGGGCTTATTTCAATCCATATATTACTTTATCAAGTTTGCAAACATGTGTAAGGAAAATGGACCCCGACCCATTTGACTAAGTGATTTTGGTGTTTGATGATCAACATAACATGTGGACTAATGTATTTGCAAGTGTTTGTGTTTTGTAGTTCACAGGATGCAAAGTGGATTGGACTAAGGCTCTGAGGGTGCAACAACTCAAAAGAAGACATCAGAAGACTTAAAGAAGACTTACAAATATTCAGCACAAGTCCAAGACACAAGATCAAAAGAACCCAAGCAAAGAAGATTGAAGAATCAAGAAGTGGGTTGTCCGGTGGTGCACCGGACCAGTTACGCAGATAGCTCTATAATTGGCTCTCGACTAGCTGGCTATCCAGAACAGTCCAGTTGTGCACTGGACCAAGGTCTTAGCGGTCTTTGGACCGATCCGGTGGCGCACTAGACCTCTACATTATTGTAGAGAATCTGTCAGCCGACCAATGGCTAGCTAACATAGAGGGCACCGAACTAGCCCAGTGCGATGTAGAAAATCTAAATTCCTCCAACAACTCTATTTGGATGGGGACTCTATATATACCCCCTACCGGCCATTTGAAGGCATGGAGAGTTGGGCAACCTTGCTATTGAGTTGATACACATATCCATTGCTCCATACACCCAAGTGCTTAATAGAATCACTCGGTGATTAGCATAGTTGCTTTACGAAGTGCTTAGGTTAGTTAGACCGCTATTGCGCTTGCTCTATGTTTGTTCCTAGTCGATTGAGTAAGGTTAGACATCCCACAAAACCCTCGGCTCTTGCACGAGTCGTTGTAATTGTACTGGGTGGGGTGAGAGTCCTGCGAGATCACACCAACCGAGTTTGTAGTGTGGCCACCACCGTGTACCGGATTGAACGAGGTCCACGGTGTTTCAGCTAGAAACTCGATAGTGAAGAACGCAGGAAGCCTCCGAAAGGAGGCCAGAAGCGGAGCACCACTTGCGTGTGGAGAAGGCTCGCAACTCTCTATGCAGTTACTCGACCAGGTGCTTAGCCCTCGCGTGGGCTTCCCTTTGCATAGGGGCACCAACAAAGATTAGTCAAAACCTTGCACGGTTCTAGATACCTCAATAAAAATACCGATGCGTCCATGAGAGTTTGCTTTCTCTATCTTTGTCTTTAATCTTCCGCATTAATTGTTTACTTAAGTTGCAATCTCTCTATTCCTAGCTTTGAATGTTGAGAGCACCTAGAGGAGGGGTGAATAGGTGATCCTGTAAAATCAAGTACTAAATAGCCAAAACTTGGTTATGAAATGTTAGTGCAATTTAAAACCAAGTTGCTAAAGTGAGAACTCTAGAAGAAAATCAATCACAATGAAGAGGGACACAAGACATAGTGATTTTTATCCTGTGGTTCGGCCAATACCTACTCCACGTTGTGGTGACCTCCCTCGGTCAAGGATTGCACTCAATCCCTCTCAAGTGATCCAATGATCAACTTTGAGTACCATAGTTTTCTTCCTTAGCAGTCTTTTCCCGTTTGTGAGGAATCTCCACAAGTTGGAGCCTCTTGCCCTTACAATGTTGATCACAAGAAAAGCACAAGAGTAAGGAAGGGAAAGCAACACACACAAGACTAGAATCGCAGCAAACACACACACACAAGCCAAGACGTGAGCACAAAACACGGTGTAGGGAGTTTACAACTCAAACGGTGCTCAAATCTCTAACACGATGATCCGAGTGTGTGGTGGCGAAGTCTAGGCATCTTAGAGTGTTTAGAGAATGCTTGGTGTACTGCTCCATGCGCCTAGGGGTCCCTTTTATAGCCCCACGGCAGCAAGGAGTCGTTGGAGATCTAATTGGAAGGCAATTCTTGCCTTCTGTCAGGTGGCGCACCGAACAGACCGGTGCACCACCGGACATGAACAGTAGTTGTCCGGTGTTTGATCTCCTTCCTTATCGGGCGCAACCGACCATTGGACCTTCGATCCCGTTGGCGCACCGGACACTGTCTGGTGCACACCGGACAGTCCGGTGTGACCAACTGGCCGTTGGCACGGGCCACACGTCGCCCGTTGATTGCGCTGCCGACCGTTGGCCACGGGCGCCTTTGGCTCACCGGACAGTTCGGTGAATTTTAGCTGCAACGCCTTCGGCTTTTTCCCGAGAGCGACGAGTTCGTCGCTAGGCCAGCCTGGGCACCGGACACTGTCTGGTGCACACCGGACAGTCTGGTGCACACCGGACAGTCCAGTGCACCACAGGCTGGTGCTGGTTTGGTTGAACTCAGCCAATTCTTCTCCACTTTCTTTTGATGTTTTCCTAGCACTTAGATAAATATGTTAGTATCAAAAACAATTCACTGAGGCTAGAAACTTATCTTGATTCTCGCTTTGCATCTTCTATAGCACATTTGAATCTAAGTAATTTGTGTTGGGCATCTAATCACCAAAACATTTATATAAATGGCCCAAGGGCACATTTCCCTTTCAATCTCCCCTTTTTGGTGATTTATGCCAACACATTGAAAAGCAACTAAAGAGCGCAATAAACCATTCTCAAGAATTGCAAATTGAAGATCAATTTAACTTCACTAGGATTTGGCATATTTGGATCGCTTTTGCCACCACTTGGTTTACTTTCACACAATAAATTCTTTTTCCTATCTCTAAGTCAAACACACTTGATTGAGCGCAAATGGAGAGATATTTCAAGAGAAAATTTGATCAAGTGCCAAAAACTCCGCCTTTTCCCATGATGAAACTTCTCCCCCATAAGAGAACGATTTTGCAATAAAAGGGTTTTGATCAAATACAAAGCTTCTAACTTTACATTTTTGAAATTTCACAAGTGGTTGGCTGATCCATTTGCTTTGGCCTTAATTTCTTCCCCTTTGGCATTAAGCACCAAAACGGGATAACTTTTGGCCCTTTAACCCCATTGCCTCACAAAAATGTCAAATAAGAGCAAAAAAGGCAATAAGAGTACAACAAAGAACTTAGGACAAGATACATTTACCCGAAGGCAGTGGAAGCTTTCTCTATGTCCAAGTTCACGTTTCCCTTTCAATATCCCCTTTGAGACTATTTCAAGAGCACTCAAACATATAAGTTAGTCTCAAGGGAGTCAAGTTGTAGCACATCTCCCCCTAAACATGTGCATCATTTGCAAAGAGACTTGTGAGGTCCGGGGATGACTTGTACAACTTGAGCACCACATAAAAGTAGTTAAAATAACATGATTAAAGGCATAGAACACATGTATGCTATAGATCAATCCAAGTTAAGTGAATCTAAGACATTTAGCTCACTACACAACTTGCAAAACCTTTTCTCATCTAAAGGCTTGGTGAAGATATCGGCTAGCTAGTTCTCGGTGCTAATGTGGTAAATATCGAAATCTCCCCTTTGCTGGTGGTCTCTCAGGAAGTGATGCCGGATGTCTATGTGCTCAGTGCGGACGACACAGGATTATCTACCAAGCGGATTGCACTCTCATTATCACATAGGAGTGGGACTTTGCTTATATTGTAGCCAAAGTCCCGGAGGGTTTGCCTCATCCAAAGTAGTTGCGCGCAACACTGTCCTGCGGCAACGTACTCGACCTCAATGGTGGATAGGGCAACAGTTGTTTGTTTCTTAGAGCTCCAAGACACCAGGGACCTTCCTAGAAACTGGCACGTCCCTGATGTGCTCTTCCTATCAACCTTGCATCCGGCATAGTCGGAATCTAAGTATCCGATTAAGTCAAAGGTAGACCCCTTTGGATACTAGATCCCAAAGCAAGGCGTAGAGACTAGATATCTAAGAATTTGCTTAACAGCCACAAGGTGACACTTCTTGGGGTCGGATTAAAATCTACCATACATGCATACACTTAGCATAATGTCCGGTCTACTAGCACAGAGATAAAGTAAAGATCCTATCATTGACCGGTATGCCTTTTGATCAACATACTTACATCCTTTGTTGAGGTCCAGATGTTCGTCAGTTCCCATCAGTGTCTTCGCGGGCTTTGCATCCTTCATCCCAAACCTCTTGAGAAGATCTTGAGTGTACTTCGTTTGTGAGATGAAGGTGCCTTCCTTGAGTTGCTTTACTTGAAATCCAAGGAAGTAGTTCAACTCGCCCATCATCGACATCTCAAACTTTTGCATCATCACCCTGCTACTCCCCACAAGACTTTTGATTAGTAGAACCAAATATAATGTCATCGACATATATTTGGCATACAAAATGATCACCATTACAAGTCTTTGTGAATAGAGTAGGATCAGCTTTCCCAACCTTGAAAGCATTAGTAATAAGAAAATATCTAAGGCATTCATACCATGCTCTTGGGGCTTGCTTAAGTCCATAGAGCGCCTTAGAGAGCTTGTAGACATGGTCGGGATACCTGTCATCCTCAAAGCCAGGGGTTGTTCCACATATACCTCCTCCTTGATTGGTCCATTTAGGAAAGCGCTCTTCACGTCCATTTGGAACAACTTAAAGGAATGGTGAGCGGCATAGGCTAATAAAATTTGAATTGATTCTAATCTAGCCACATGAGCGAAAGTCTCCTCAAAGTCCAAACCTACGACTTGGGCACAACCTTTTGCCGCAAGTCGAGCCTTGTTTCTTGTCACCAGTCCATGTTCATCTTGCTTGTTGCGGAACACCCACTTGGTTCCCACAACATTTTGCTTTGGATGTGGCATGAGGCTCCAAACTTCATTCTTTTGAAGTTGTTGAGCTCTTCCTACATGGCCAACACCCAGTCCGGATCCTGCAAGGCTTCTTCTACCCTGAAAGGCTCAATAGAAGAAATAAACGAGTAGTGCTCACAAAAATTAGTTAATCGTGAGCGAGTTGTTACTCCCTTGCTAATGTCACCCAGAATCTGATACACTGGGTGATTTCTTTCGATCGTCGCTCGGACTTGAGTTGGAGGGGCCCGTGATGCTTCTTCCTCCATAACTTGTTCCTCCTGTGCTCCCCCTTGATCCTGCCCCTCTTCTTAAGGTACCTGTTCATCGTCTTGAGTTGGAGGTTGCACCATTGTAGAGGAAGAGGGTTGATCTTGTTCCTGTAATTTCTGAGGTTGCACATCACCTATTACCATCGTTCGCATGGCGGCCGTCGGAATCTCATCTTCATCTACATCATCAAAATCAACTTGCTCTCTTGGAGAGCCATTAGTCTCATCAAATACAACGTTGCTGGATACTTCAACCAATCCTGATGATTTGTTGAAGACCCTATACACCTTTGCATTTGAGTCATAACCTAGTAAAAAGCCTTCTACAGCTATGGGAGCAAACTTTGAATGCCTACCTTTCTTTACCAAAATGTAGCATTTGCTCCCAAATACAAGAAAATAGGAAACATTAGGTTTGTTACCAGTTAGGAGTTCATAGGATGTCTTCTTGAGGAGGCGGTGCAGATAGAGCCGATTTATGGCATGGCAAGCTGTGTTCACAGCTTCCGACGAAAACCGCTCAGACATCTTGTATTCCCCGAGCATCGTCCTTGCCATATAAATTAGCGACGTGTTCTTCCTCCCTACCACGCCGTTTTGTTGTGGTGTGTAGGAAGTAGAGAACTCATGCTTGATGCCTTCCTCCTCAAGATATTCTTTGAAAGTTGCCTAGAGGGGGGGGGGTGAATAGGCAAGTTAAAACTTTTTCAACAAAAACTAGAAGCAAACTGGGTAAAACTGAATTGATCTCGAAATTCACCCAGTTAACTTTGGAAATGAGATGTTCTAAATGATCCACAGGGTTCAAAGTAGTAGATCTGAGAAGGGCACTTCTCAAAATCCACACACCAAAAAGATATAAACAATTCTTTCGCGGGATGGTGAGAGAACGAAGAACACAAACAAACACAATGAGCAAGAACACAAGAGACACAAGATTTATCCCGAGGTTCGGTCACACCACCAAGGTGCCCTACTTCCTCGTTGAGGCGCCCACAAAGAGCCGGGTCTCTTTCAACCCTAATCCTCCCTTTGCCGACCACAAAGGTCAAGCCCACACAATAATCTTTGCTCAAACGAGCGGGTAATACAAACTTTCTTGTGGTCTTCCACAAGATTTGGAGACTCACAAGAGACACCTAGTTGTCTAGGAGCTAGAAGCTCCAAGAGTAATGAATCCACAAAGAACTCGATGTAATACCAAAGCTCGAATCAAGAAGAAGAGCAAGAGAGATTTAGAGATGAAGCACAAAATCGCAGCTCTCAAGCTCACTTAAAGATTTCTCTCCAAAGATTTGAAATGGGAGAGGCAAGAGATGTGTGTGAGAGAGAGGGAGGTGTTTCTTGGGTTAGAAATGGAGTTCAAATCGTGCTCACTGCTTTTGGGAGAGAGGTGGGAGGTAGTATATATAGGTGGAGCTCAAAACTAGCCGTTGGGCAGATTTTTCTGCCTGAGACCGGTTGAACCTCCCCCTAGGGCGGTTGAACCTCCCCTGGCAGGCCTGGCAGCCTGTCTGCCAGTCTGACTGGCAGACTGACGCGCAGACTGACCGCAGACTGGTCAAGTTGACCAAGACCGGTTGAACCGCCCAGGGGGGGCGGTTGAACCGCCCCTGACAGCTCTGGCGACCTGTTTGCCAGTCTGACTGGCAGACTGCAGAACAGAGGTCAGAGGGGTCAGAGACCAGCTGAACTGCCCCTCAGGACCAGTTCAACTGGTCTTGACCAGTGAGTTTAGGAGAGAAAACCCCAGCTCAACTGCCCGGAGGCAAGTTCAGCTGGTGTATGGTCAAAGAGGTTCACAGCTGAAGTTGAGTTCAGCTGAAGTTGAGAAAGCTCAACTCAGCTGAAGTCCAGCTCAGCTGAAAAGCTCAGCTGCAGCTGAAGAAGCTCAACTCAGCTGAAGTTCAGCTCAGCTGAAAAGCTCAGCTGCAGCTGAAGAAGCTCAACTCAGCTGAAGTTCAGCTCAGCTGAAAAGCTCAGCTGCAGCTGAAGAAGCTCAACTCAGCTGAAGTCAAGTTCAGCTGGAAAGCTCAGCTGCAGTTGAAGAAGTTCAGCTGCTTTTCAGCAAGAACACTCTAGGTTTCTCAACCCTAACCACGGTCAACCATAGAACGATAAAGAGTTTTTTGCTTTTCAAAAATAGCTTTTGAATAGAGAGGTTTGAGCTTTGGCAAACACCAACCTTCTTTTTGGATCCCCCTTTATAGTACGACGATTCCTATACTCAAGTTAAATAAAATAAAATGAAGTAAACTCCTTGAGTAATTGGTGTCTCATGTGTGATTTCTCCATGGCATTGCTTCATAAGGATCACAAACATCTTTGTCTCACCTTTTGAAGCAAACTCAAATCAAACCCTGTGACTTGTACCATATCACCTTATATGAGTTCAAATCATGGCTTCAAGTCACCTTACTGATGCATCAACATGTTATAACTCTTCATAGCTGATTAGTTCATCGACTTAGTGCAAGTACTCTCTTCTTCACCTTAGCCATGGTACCTCGGTCTACAAGCCGTCGCTTGGCCTTCACCTTCGCCTAGTTCCTCGAAGCCCTTTCCTTGCTATCTTCACCCTATCAAGCCATTCTTGAGTCACATCCTATTGAGCATCCATTAAGAGAATCATTTCTTCAATATTGTGAACCTTGCTTGAATGTCTACTAGATATAACCGTTAAGATCAATCAAGCTCTAGTTTGATTCTCATAGAAGCATATATGGACTAATAGTAATATGGTCAAGCCAATTCACGATTCCTCATATCTTATCCACTTTGGCTTAACCAGTCCTCTTAATCACTTTATCCTCTATTCTGATCATATGTATGTAGTGATTTCTCAGGTCTTGTCCATATATACTCAAACCAATACAGAGACCATATTATATCCATTTGCATTGTCTCATTGGTTATTTAACCTCATGTTGAACCGTTGTTCATTGATCATTATACACTATTCAAGTATGTTCATCATACTGAATTTCCTGTTCAACACTTAGCAAACTCGTTAGACCTTTAAATGTGTTGTTATCCAAATCACCAAAACTCACAAAAGGGATGAATGCACTTTCAATCTCCCCCTTTTTGGTGATTGATGACAACACATTTAAAGCTTACATAAGATTTGATAAATAAGATTTTTTATCCTATAATATAATTTCCTCCCCCTAAATATGTGCATTTCAGAAAATACCAATTTTGTACTCAAATGCCAAAAGCACATATTTGGGTCAAAGTATGGAGACAATTTATATCATACTATTCATGAGGTGCAGTGTGTCATAAAATAAACGTGATGCTCATGACATAGTATGCACTCATCAACTTTCTACATCTTATGTTTTTCTTATGATTCCCCCTTTTTGTTAATTACTTCTCCTCTTTTCAAAAATAAAGATAAGCTTTAATGCAAAATTTCTCCCCCTTTGTCATAAATCTCCAAAAAAGGATACAAAGAATATAAAGGGTAGAAATTATGAATAAGCATGATGTGAACACACTATCATGAAGAGGATCCTTAGATGACAAAAAAAGTAATGTAGAAGTGGCATGAAGTGATGTACTTTTGTTTTACCTTTTCAAGGGGGTGTTCCACACTTGTGTTGTATTTAGAGTTCATTTTGCAATCTCTTGTTGGCATAATTGTGACATAGGTCCAAGATATCAAATGAATATTGTCATACTAATTGAAAGATAAATCTTGATACCTGGAGTCTAGATGTCACCTAGCATTTTCTTATCATAACAAGAGGCAGCATGAAAATTGCACAAGTATGAATTATACAACTAGTGATCATGTACGAAAAAATATCAATTGAGAACCACCAATTGATACAATTTGATAGATAATTAGATCACTAATTGCATATTACACTAAGTTCTCCTCAAGTTTTAGTGCACACATATATATGAATTCAATTGATACCTGTTGAGAGTACTTATTTGCAACTTAAAGTACCATTGGCATAAAAGAAGTATCAATTGAACATAATCATGCAACATAAGAAACATGTGCACTATTTAATCAATTAAGTTCTAGACAGGAGAATCTATAAGCTATGCTACTTCAGATATTTGTAATCCAAAAAGATGTGATACATATTTACCAATTTTAGATGACGTTGGAGTAGCATATACAAGAGAAACTCATTCTCTTATGAAATGTATAGAAGATACATTTATTGGAGCAAAGAATCTTTGATACCCATCAAAATTTGCAGTGGAAGCGATTGTCTTTGCTTGAAGATTCCTTTCTAATTTGAGACTACACACATAATAGACTTGAAAATGAAGTTAGTCTCAAAGATTCAAATTATAGACCATTCTCCCCCTAAATGTGTGCATACAAGTGATGAATACTTGTTTAGCTTATGCACTTGGACTTGTGAGGTCAGGGGATTAAGTTCTACACTTTGAACCTTGGTACAAATAAAGTATGAAAATGTGAAATTGTACCAATTTAAAGAATTACTCATAATCAAAAGGTATACTAATAGACATGATATGCAATATTTTAAGCCAAGATTCTTGAGAAGTTAGCATGTTTGACTCATACCTCACTAAGATGACTTAAGACTAACTTATGATATCACCACAAGAGGTATTAATCAAATATCTAGAGATTCTTTAATCGTCACCACAAGTGCAACCTTATGATGTGACTTAAGATATTGCATATATATGCACACACTAGCATGTAAGAGCCTAGATGTACAAGGGTAAAACAATAGTTCATGGAGTGACACACCTTTGTTCCATGCCATATGGTCTTCATTATAATCATGAATTTCTATCTTAGCTTTTGATAGGCTTGACATTTCAAAGAGAAACTTATCCTCTTTAAACGATCAAGAGAAACTCATTCTCTTCAAAGAACTACACAAATTCACTAAAAGAAAATGTTAGTCTTTAAGGACACAAGATATAGAATGAGCTCCCCCTAAATGTATGCATAAAGTACTCGAATTACTTGTAACATGCACTTGATTCAATTAAGATTCTTAGAGGAGTTCATCATATATCTTGGTCAAGGCATAATATATTTGAAACAATTGAATTTATGCTAGAGAACACATATCATTCCCTAACAGAACTAATCTATGGGGTGACATGTGGTAAATATTTGATCATTTCCTTGGAACCACTCATCCTCATTTGATGTTCTTCTTTCACCAAGGTGTGAGACTACACAACATGAACTTGAAAGAAATCATTAGTCTCACAAGATATAGGCTAAACTCTCCCTCAATTTGTGCATGCAAGAGTACACAATGTACACTTATGCCCATTAACAATGTGAGGTTAAAGGAGATGTTTGTACTATATCTTGGCTTAACATAACATGCTTTATATAGATGATGAAAATTAAACCAATTGAAGATTTAAGAACTGAAAGTATATCAATTGAAATCCTGAAGGGTAAAGCATGCTAATATGAACCTCAAACCTCATAATGAAGGATATCATATAAATATGTCACTACATCTTCATTATTTGGTTGACAAAAAAAATATAACTCCCTTCTTGAATCATTGTGATCTCTTTTCTCTTTACGATTTCATCCAACCAAGTGATCTTGAACTTCTTTCATCTTTTCTTGATTCGATCATACTTGATATGAGATCAATTGAAACTCAATGATTGAAACAACCAAGACTCTTATATCCGTAGATTTTAAATCCATCTTGAAAACACTTGGAAGGACCTTATTGAAACACTTAGAAAAGAGAGCATTAGAAACACAAGGGAGGGTTTCACAAATGATAATCCTTATATGTGGATGGAGAATGAATCATCATTCTTGAAACCCAAAAGGATAGATTAAATTCCTTTAAATTAGTGCACACATATAGTTGATCTCAAAGTTATATGCACTATTGAACATTTTGTATTGCAAGGAAATTAACCTATACTATGGTACATCCCACTAAGGATAGAATACTAAAACAACTGAAGGAGAGGAAGTTTTCATACCTTGGCCTCTTATCAACTTCATCTTACTTTAGTTGAATAGTATCCTTTAAGTATCTGTGGTGGTGTCATCGTAGTATTCTTCTTTTCATCATTTGTGGAGACTTCCTTCTTTAGCTTGTTATCTCTTTTCCTTTTAATACTAGTTGAAGAAGAACTTTGAAAAGAGATATTAGTAGTACAAGGAAGTATTTAATGAATGATGATATTTATATATGAATGGCAGACAAATCATCATTTATGAGACATAAAGGCATAAATTAAATTCCTTTTAAGTTAATGCACATGGAGGAGTGAATTAACAATATGCACCAATTTACAAATTTAAGCCAAAGGAATTTAACCTTCATATTGACATTTCTTTCCATGGAATAGATTATTACCAATTGAAAGAATGCCACTTAAAAGGAACTATTATTGGTCTCATACCAAATGAAACAACTAGTTCCATACCTTTGCCTTAAGCATTCCTAATCTTTCTTTTAGGTGAAGATTAACCTTTAAAGCTTGTGATTTTACCAATTGAAAGAGCACAATCTCTACTTATGAATTTCATGAAATAGCTTAAAAGAGATTGCATTAGAAACACAAGCAATAGTTTCCTATTTAGCAACCTCTATTATATGAATGACAAGAAGGTTACTAAATTAAGGAAACCTCATGATATGAACTAAATTACCCTTACAGGCATCATGCATAACATCAATTGAAACAAGATAAAAGTAGCATGATTGTTTAATTAAGTTTATAGGGCAAGTTTAATTTATAACATGATGAGTGATTAATGTAGAAGACTCAAAACCAATTTAAACAAGAATGAATACATCACATAGTATTGGTTCGATCTTCTTTGAATGTTGAATGGCACACTCCATTTGGGAAACACATTCTCATGTTGTGAAACTATATAAATCACTCAGAAAAAAAACATTAGTCTCACAACTCTAGTCATATAGAGAATTCCCCTTTTGGTAAGTGCTTTAAGAATTTGAATTTCTTACTTAGCACTCTATTCATTTAAGAGCATGGGATAATACTCTTTATGTCTAGGTCAAGGCAATAATATGATGATTAACTTGAAATATGCCACAAGATACATACAATCAATTTAAAGCATGTAGATTGTCACAATATAAAAATATGAACCTGCAATCTACCATATAATTAGATCCTTTCCAAAGCAAGGTAAAATCTTTTAAGTTCATTCTCAAGAGCTTCATTTTTCCTATGTGGCTACAAAAGACACAAAGGAATATACCAATTAAAAGCAATGTGCACTTAAGAGTTAATTGTTACCATCCTTTGGATATCACTTGGTTGTAGGCCTTTTGCTTGATTCCCACAAAGGTTAATCCTTATTCCCTACAACACAAATTCTTGCTAGAGATGAATATGAAGTTAGTGATATAACAACTCAATTCAACTTTGGGCCAATCTTAAAAGAATAGTCAATGTAAGATTGATAGCTTGAGATAAGGATTGAGTTAAACTTCTCAAGCACCCCAAAGCTTCATATCATCTCTAGGTACCTGCAAAACTTATTAAGTACATTTTGGTACCCATTTTTGGATGGGTCCACCAAGGTTAGCTAATAAATACTTAGGCACCCAAATGGCCTTTGTGCTAGTTTTAGGTGAACTAATTACCTTTCTAGCACAAGTGTCATTTTTGGGTCTCCTAAGCGAATATGAATGAATTGACATGGTAGACTTAGGATACTTACTCATGGGACAATCCTTGCAAAGGTGTCCCTTTCTTCGACAAGTGTAGCAAATATGATTTTTAATTTTGCAAGACTCCTTCTTGCCTTGCTTCTTGTTTGCTACATGGTTAGTGAGCATCTTTCTTTCCAAAGATAAACCACTATCTTTTATGTAAGGACATGACTTAATCTCATGTCCCTTCTCATGACATTGATAACACTTTCTAGTGCATCTTCTCTTATTTGGAATAGTGGCTTGTTTGTTACCTTGTGTGGAGCATGTGGAGGCATGGTTGAGGCACTTGTCATGAGCTTTGGCTTTCTCCTCTTGATGTTTGCTCATGTCTTTCTTAGGGAACTTAGCATTATTTTGAAGCGGGTTTGTGCATGCTACGGTTGTCCCCTTCTCAAGCTTCTTCACCATGTTATCACGGTTATCATGAGAAGGTTGAGCATGACACTTTCCCTTCAAAAGAGTTAAGCTCCTTCTTAGCCTTCCAACTTCTTCCTTGAGCTCTTTATTTTCTTGTGTGATAGAAATATCACTAATTCCTGAAATTTCTAGCTCAATGGAAGATTGGCTTGCTTGATAACAACAATTGTTAGCACATGGTAATATAGTTTCAATTTCAACACATGTGCACATGTGAGGTTGGTATGATTTCAAATTAGTTAACACAACCTCATGAGCCATTTCTAACATGATATGTGAATCCATAAATTTATTATGAGAGCATACAAGCATATCATGTTTTTCTTGCAAAGCTAGATTTTCAATGTTTAGCTTTTCTACCGTGTTCTTGAGCATAGCATTTTTATTTTCTAATTGAGCAATATATGATGAATGATTAATAGCTTTAATTTGCTCAATTGAAATGTCTTTATACCTTTGGACAAAATCATCATGAGAGCACTTTAGCTTCTCATGCTCTTTGGTCAACTTCTCTAAGTCTTCGATTTTTCTAATGAGGAAGTCTTCTTGCTTATGAAGCATTTCTTTTTGTTCTTCCGCTCTTTTCATGAGTTTGAGCAAGCTCATCCGATGTTTCTTGCTTAGCTGAGCGAAGAATTGTTGAAGATCATCCTCATCTTCACTATCACTTTCTTGCTCCTCCTCATCCTCACTTTCGCTTTCACTGTCACTCCCATTAGCGACAAAGCACATATGAGAAGTGGATTTGAAAGACGAACCTTGTGAAGAGGTGGATTCGTCGTTTGGTCTCCATCGATCATTTTCTTCTTCTTCAATCTTGTTATTCGCCTCATCTTCCTTCATTTTGAGGAACATCCTTTCGGCGATTCTCATGACAAGATATATTGCCCTAGGATCAACATTTGCACCAAAAGATAAAGTTGAGGCAACCTCAACTTTTTCAAGCTTAGAAGCACTTTCGTTTCTTAGTCCCCCCGACATGATCTTTCCTCACGCGGTTAAGCATTAGAATGAGGATTAGGTTCCGATACCAATTGAAAGTTGCCTAGAGGGGGGGGGGGTGAATAGGCAAGTTAAAACTTTTTCAACAAAAACTAGAAGCAAACTGGGTAAAACTGAATTGATCTCGAAATTCACCCAGTTAACTTTGGAAATGAGATGTTCTAAATGATCCACAGGGTTCAAAGTAGTAGATCTGAGAAGGGCACTTCTCAAAATGCACACACCAAAAAGATATAAACAATTCTTTCGCGGGATGGTGAGAGAACGAAGAACACAAACAAACACAATGAGCAAGAACACAAGAGACACAAGATTTATCCCGAGGTTCGGTCACACCACCAAGGTGCCCTACTTCCTCGTTGAGGCGCCCATAAAGAGCCGGGTCTCTTTCAACCCTAATCCTCCCTTTGCCGACCACAAAGGTCAAGCCCACACAATAATCTTTGCTCAAACGAGCGGGTAATACAAACTTTCTTGTGGTCTTCCACAAGATTTGGAGACTCACAAGAGACACCTAGTCGTCTAGGAGCTAGAAGCTCCAAGAGTAATGAATCCACAAAGAACTCGATGCAATACCAAAGCTCGAATCAAGAAGAAGAGCAAGAGAGATTTAGAGATGAAGCACAAAATCGCAGCTCTCAAGCTCACTTAAAGATTTCTCTCCAAAGATTTGAAATGGGAGAGGCAAGAGATGTGTGTGAGAGAGAGGGAGGTGTTTCTTGGGTTAGAAATGGAGTTCAAATCGTGCTCACTGCTTTTGGGAGAGAGGTGGGAGGTAGTATATATAGGTGGAGCTCAAAACTAGCCGTTGGGCAGATTTTTCTGCCTGAGACCGGTTGAACCTCCCCCTAGGGCGGTTGAACCTCCCCTGGCAGGCCTGGCAGCCTGTCTGCCAGTCTGACTGGCAGACTGACGCGCAGACTGACCGCAGACTGGTCAAGTTGACCAAGACCGGTTGAACCGCCCAGGGGGGGCGGTTGAACCGCCCCTGACAGCTCTGGCGACCTGTTTGCCAGTCTGACTGGCAGACTGCAGAACAGAGGTCAGAGGGGTCAGAGACCAGCTGAACTGCCCCTCAGGACCAGTTCAACTGGTCTTGACCAGTGAGTTTAGGAGAGAAAACCCCAGCTCAACTGCCCGGAGGCAAGTTCAGCTGGTGTATGGTCAAAGAGGTTCACAGCTGAAGTTGAGTTCAGCTGAAGTTGAGAAAGCTCAACTCAGCTGAAGTCCAGCTCAGCTGAAAAGCTCAGCTGCAGCTGAAGAAGCTCAACTCAGCTGAAGTTCAGCTCAGCTGAAAAGCTCAGCTGCAGCTGAAGAAGCTCAACTCAGCTGAAGTTCAGCTCAGCTGAAAAGCTCAGCTGCAGCTGAAGAAGCTCAACTCAGCTGAAGTCAAGTTCAGCTGGAAAGCTCAGCTGCAGTTGAAGAAGTTCAGCTACTTTTCAGCAAGAACACTCTAGGTTTCTCAACCCTAACCACGGTCAACCATAGAACGATAAAGAGTTTTTTGCTTTTCAAAAATAGCTTTTGAATAGAGAGGTTTGAGCTTTGGCAAACACCAACCTTCTTTTTGGATCCCCCTTTATAGTACGACGATTCCTATACTCAAGTTAAATAAAATAAAATGAAGTAAACTCCTTGAGTAATTGGTGTCTCATGTGTGATTTCTCCATGGCATTGCTTCATAAGGATCACAAACATCTTTGTCTCACCTTTTGAAGCAAACTCAAATCAAACCCTGTGACTTGTACCATATCACCTTATATGAGTTCAAATCATGGCTTCAAGTCACCTTACTGATGCATCAACATGTTATAACTCTTCATAGCTGATTAGTTCATCGACTTAGTGCAAGTACTCTCTTCTTCACCTTAGCCATGGTACCTCGGTCTACAAGCCGTCGCTTGGCCTTCACCTTCGCCTAGTTCCTCGAAGCCCTTTCCTTGCTATCTTCACCCTATCAAGCCATTCTTGAGTCACATCCTATTGAGCATCCATTAAGAGAATCATTTCTTCAATATTGTGAACCTTGCTTGAATGTCTACTAGATATAACCGTTAAGATCAATCAAGCTCTAGTTTGATTCTCATAGAAGCATATATGGACTAATAGTAATATGGTCAAGCCAATTCACGATTCCTCATATCTTATCCACTTTGGCTTAACCAGTCCTCTTAATCACTTTATCCTCTATTCTGATCATATGTATGTAGTGATTTCTCAGGTCTTGTCCATATATACTCAAACCAATATAGAGACCATATTATATCCATTTGCATTGTCTCATTGGTTATTTAACCTCATGTTGAACCGTTGTTCATTGATCATTATACACTATTCAAGTATGTTCATCATACTGAATTTCCTGTTCAACACTTAGCAAACTCGTTAGACCTTTAAATGTGTTGTTATCCAAATCACCAAAACTCACAAAAGGGATGAATGCACTTTCATTCTTCAACTTGTAGATTCTTGAACTCGGACCCATTATCGCTTCGTATCTTCTTCACCTTTAGCTCAAATTAATTTTGAGCTCTCCTTAAGAAGCGCTTTAGGGTTCCTTGGGTTTCGGATTTATCCTACAAAAAGAATACCCAAGTGAAGTGGGAAAAATCATCAACTATAACAAGACCATATTCACTTCCCCCGATGCTGAGATAGGCAACGGATCCAAAAAGATCCATGTATAGAAGTTCTAGTGGTCTTGATGTTGTCATCACATTTTTGCTATGATGAGTGCTTCCCACCTGCTTTCCTGTCTGGCATGCTGCACAAGGTCTGTCTTTCTCAAAACAGACATTGGTTAGTCCTAACACATGTTCTCCCTTTAGAAGTTTATGAAGGTTCTTCATTCCAACATATGCTAGACGACGATGCCAAAGCCAGCCCATATTAGTCTTAGCAATTAAGCATGCATCTAGATCGGTATTCTCTTTTGAAAAATCAAGTAAGTAGAGCTTGCCATCTAATACACCCTTAAAAGCTAATGAACCATCACTCCTTCTAAAGACAGATAAATTAATATTTGTAAATAAACAATTATAGCACATGTTACACAATTGACTCATAGACAATAAATTATACCCGAGCGATTCAACTAAAAACACATTAGAGATTAAATGCTCGGATGTGATGGCTATCTTGCCTAAGCCTTTGACCTTGACTTGATTTCCATCTCCAAAGATGATGGTGTCTTGGGAATCCCTGTTCTTGATGTAGGAGGTGAACATTTTCTTCTCCCCCATCATGTGGTTTGAGCATCTGCTATCGATAATCCAGCTTGAGCCCCCAGATGCATAAACCTGCAAGGTAATTAAGCTTGGGTTTTAGGTACCCAACTCTTGTTGGGTCCTACAAGGTTGGTGTTGGGGGCCTTCGTCCTCCGAAGGTCCTCAAAAACATGATTTGACAATGTTTTCCAAGTGGATTATGTGAACAGGTATCTTCGGACTCAGAATTATGAACATAAAGCACGGTCAGGACGAAGCCTGAGCCAGACGAAGGACGAGCTGATTACCAAGTTCTACGAAGGACGGTGCACAGCCGAAGCTGTGTGCAGGGAAGCTTCGTCGCGATAGCGGAAAGGGGAACTGACTTAAAGATGAAAAGACTACGTGGGCCTCGACAGATTTCCATAAGCCGTTAACAAATGTAATGGACATAGATGTAATTTTACGTGGGCTGCGTCCCGCGTCTATAAATAGATGAACAGTACTCCCGTACTGTTCACGCTGACTTGGCATCTGCTTTTGCGTCACGCTTGTACTTTTTACCTTCTCTCAAGACCGAAGGTACATTTGTAATTTGAAATCATTTCTATTTTTCCATGTTAATAAAATAGAAATGATTCTATGATGGTGTTTACATTATATTTCATGCCTTATATGAATCCTTCGTCATTACTTATTATGTTTACGAAGGTATGTCTCTTATGACCTTCGTCCGAAAAGCATTATCTCCCGAAGGGACATAATGTTCCGAAGGACGAAGGACTTTAACACTTAACATTTTTATGTTGCCTTGTTCCTAACTCATAGCCTTTGAGAACAAGTCCCCAACATTGGCGCCCACCTCCGGTGAACTCACTTCCACTTCGAGTTTTTTCGAACACCTTCGGAAGCTGTAGACCTTCGCTATGGCACCGAAGAAAGCTTCAGTGGCTGGGGCTGCGGCACTGCAACCGCTGGACCATAACCAGGAGACCGTCTCTCTTCGGGAGGCTCGAAGCCAGAAGAGAAAGGCCGTCAGCCCAACGCTTCAGGAGGAAGAGCTAGACCAAGAAATCAGGGATATGGAGATGCTACATCAACAGGTGCAGAGGAAGAAGGAGAAGATGGCCCGGCTAGCTGAGTTGGAACGGCAGATAGACGAAGCCTCTGAGGAGGTTCGCCATCTCACTCACGATGAGCAAAACAGAAGGCCTCAGCAGAAAGACCTTCATCAGGAGGGCTTCGTCAACGAAGATGACTGGTATGACAATTTCCATCAGGGAAATTTTGTTTTCGATGATGCTTCTCCTTTGTCCGCTGAGCTGCAGGCTACACCTTGGCCTCCATCCTATAAGCCACCCCAGCTTCCCATGTTCGACGGCCACTCAGACCCGAAGCAGTTCTTAATGAGCTACGAAGCAACAGTGTCTTCGTATGGGGGCAATGCTGCAGTCATGGCGAAGTCTTTCGTTATGGCCGTCAGGAATGTTGCTCAGACCTGGTACTCCTCCCTTCGACCAGGAACAATCACCTCATGGCAGAAGCTGAAGGATATGTTGTTAACCAGCTTTCAAGGATTTCAGACGAAGCCGGTCACTGCTCAAGCCTTGTTCCAGTGCACTCAGGACCATGAAGAATACCTTCAGGCGTATGTCAGAAGGTTCTTGCGTCTGAGGGCGCAGGCTCCAACGGTGCCCAATGAAATTGTCATCGAAGCCATGATCAAGGGGCTTCGTCCTGGACCTGCAGCACAATACTTTGCTAGGAAGCCTCCTCAGACTTTGGAGAAGCTGCTCCAAAAGATGGACGAGTACATTCGTGCTGATAATGACTTTCGCCAAAGAAGGGAGGAGGCCTTCAGATTTTCTGAGATGACCAGGGGCTTCGGGGGAAGATTCTATCCGAGGCATGTCAGGTCCATTCACAACTCCACTCAAAATGATGACAAGGGGGGTCAGCAGAACAGGCCGCAGTGCTCCTCACAGGCTTCGGGGCAGCAGCAAACTTTCTTTCGGCCACCAGCTCCAAGAGGCAGAGGCGCCAGGGGCTTCGGCGGGAGATTTGGAGATCAACCAAGGAGGACATTTTGCTTATTCTGCGGTGAGAACAAGGGCCATACCACCAGGATGTGCCATGTTACCATCCAGAAACAAAAGGAGCTAGCAGAAGCTGCAGCGCAACAGGGACAGCCGAAGCAGGTCATGCATACTGCTTCGTACCATCAGCCTTACATCCCGGAGTACGTGGGCAACCACCCTGCAGTTTCCGTAGCTTCGGCAAGTCAACCTCAAGCTTCATGGCAACAGCCCCCGCCTCCACCTCCGCTGCAACAAGGCCAGCAGCCAGAAGGGAGCCAATATGTTCCGCACCAAAGGGATATCAGAGAGCAATCTGAAGCCCGTACAGTCAATAGTACTGTGCCAGAGTCGAAGCACATTTATTGACAAATATCCTACTTTGATAGCAGTCTTTTCCGTTTAAGTTCTGTTTTCTGTGTAATAAAGAACACTTCAGATTTCATATAATAGTTTCGTGGTTGGTTATCAGAAAAACCTATCTTCTCTACAGGTTTAAGTTGCTGAAGCTTAAAAATTTGCGGTAACAAGGAGGATCTTCGGATTATTAAAAACCCTTCGAAGCAACAAAAAGTCGTTCTAAGGAGCGCAGAGTAAGTCGCCGAAGTTACAAAAAGCCGTTCCAAAGGGAGCGCAGTGTAAGTTTTTTGCTCCAAAGACGTTCCTAAGGGAATGCAGAGCATACAGCGAAAAGTCAACGCTGATACCGCCTAAGTAAAAGGCGAAGAAGCTCCAAAGACGTTCCTAAGGGAATGCAGAGCTTATACCGTCTAAGTGAAAGGCGAAGAAGCTCCAAAGACGTTCCTAAGGGAATGCAGAGCTTATACCGTCTAAGTGAAAGGCGAAGAAGCTCCAAAGACGTTCCTAAGGGAATGCAGAGCTTACGAATATATTTTGTGTGTATCTTCGGAACAAATGTCATTTGCATAACATAACATCATCACATCATTTTGCATAACATAAGCATCATACATCATATTGCATTTGGCAAAAGAAGGGGACACAGTATCAACCTTCGAAAGGACGCTTTGAGAAAGTGAAAATTGTGTAAAGTCACGAGGGAATATAATGATAATCTTCGGAATACAGCTTCGGAGAATATTTTTTACGAAGCATGGACGAGCTTCATCAGAGCAATATCGAAGTTGTATAGCTTCGGAGAATGTTTTCATGAAGTATGAACGTGCTTCATCAGAATAATTTTAACGGAGAATGTCTTCTTCACGAAGCATGAAAAGAAGGGAAGGTGTTTTTTCGCCGAAGGCTCAAAAATGGTATGTATGTAGAGTTACATGCATCGTAAAGAATTGAATAATGAAAAGAAACTTGTATGTACAAAATGTTACATAGATCACGCTTTAAATGTTTTTTCTAAATAGCATTTAGTCTTCTCTTAATACTGCTTTGGCGGCTTCATTTAGAAGTTGATCAACAACTTTGTCCATGATAGCTTCGGCCATTTGTTTAATTTCATCATCCCCTTTTGTGTGGGGGTCGGCAGTCGATCCAGCAGCTTCTGAGGGAAGAGAACATTTCTTCATTACTATTACAAACCGTGAGCAAAGTTTGAAATAAAAATTACAACACAATAAGAACGACTAATTAATACCTAATTGCCTTTCGGGCTCTGTACTTCTTTCGGCAGCTTCTGCCACTCTCCTAGCATCATGGATGCCTTTTTCGCTTCTTTGAATTATTTCTTGCGCCATTTCCCGGCCGCCATTGACCCAGATATCAGTGAAGAATTTACCGCCAACCATGCTGGCTTCGGTCGAGGGATCTTTGATATCTTCCGAGGATAGGTCAGCTTCGGATTGAGCTAAGGATTTTATATGTTCACAACCTTTTTTCTCCAAAACAGCAGCAATTCCCCTGGCGCCTGAAAAAGCGCAGATATCACCGCGGCTGCTCAGGATTTCTTCGAAGGCTTCTGCTTCGTGACTAATCCAGTCCAGTGGACCTTCGGGATTGCCTCTTGAAAAGTCCTCTTCACTAGAAAAGGCGCCAACGCTGGCGAAGCTGGATTTTATCTTTTTTACGCATTCTACAGATTTAACATAACATTTCCTTTGAGATGCACGAAGATCTTTAATACTTAACTCCAAATTATTGACCATATGATCACTGAGTTCTCGTTTTGTTTCTTCCAGTGCACGTTCCTCTTTAGCTCTAGCCAGCTGTTTCTGAAGATCTTTAATTTCACGTTTTTGGGCTTCGGCCTGGGATTTTGAAGCAGCTTCGTCTTTCTTTACTTTATCTACCAGTGTAAGCAGAATCTTATCCTTTTCCAGAGCTTCGTTTCTCAGTTTGATAACTTCGGAGCGTAAATTGTTAAACGCAATGTCGTAGCTTTCATCTTCGGCGCTTTTTTGGGCTCTTAATGCGTTGCTTAGAATCAAGCCCTATATGAAAAAGAATCCATATAAGAATAAAGGAATGTATTACGCATTAAAAAGTTTTTTCAAACGCTTAATTTCCATACCTTTAGGCTATTATATGCAAGACTGTCTGCGAGATCCTCTTTCGTCATGGCGCATAATCTAGCTTCGAGTTTCGGGAACCCCATGCTTCTAGCCATTTCCCGGCATACGGATAGTTCCTTATTGTCTGGGAGACAGTACAGGAAATCATCTTCGTTTGTCCCATTGAACACTACTGCCCCCTTCGGATACTTCAACTCTCTAGCATAGTGATTCGCTTCATAGATTTCTTCTTCAGATAGTTTCTTCCCCGAAGCATGTCGCACGATGTAATCGCGTATGCTGGAGGGAGCTTCGGGGGCGGCAGTATCAATTTCTTTAACCAAGACTGGTTCTGATATTTTCTCGGATTGTTCCTTGGTGGGCTCTGAAGGCCCAGCTTCAGCTTCAGCTTGTTGTTTCGAAGCTTCAGTAGATGCTTCAGCGAGTTCAACAGACTCCTTTGTGGTTGTGCTTGAAGACTTAATCGTCTCCAAGACATCCAATACGTTCACCATTCTTTTTCTTCTTGGGGTCACCGATGGGCCCTTTTGATTTTTTGTTGTGTCGACATTTGCTGAAGGACTTAAAATTTCTGACGTTCTTGGCCCTTCAGTCTTCGGTTTTTCTACTGCTGAAGGCGCTTCAGTTTTCTCTACTGTCTTCGGCACTGGAGCTGGTTCTGTAGCTTCAGAGGCCAAAGAAATTTCACCAATAAATTCTGGCACTGTGGCCGGCTCAATAAAGCGTGTCCGATGGGTGAGCACCTTCATCTTTTTCCTTTGAGGCGCTGGCTCACTAGTGGCACTTGTGGTAGCTTCTGTCGCAGGAGAAGCATTTTTCCTTTTGCGACCCAATACCGGATAATGATAGTCAGGGTAGATAAACCCGACTGCGTCAAACACACGGTTGAGCCTTTTCTTCTTTCGGCCTCCGAAGGCTGCTGATAGCGCAGTATTTTCAGCCTTCGAGTATGCCCCAAGCAGTTCGTCACTTAATGTTTCAATGTTTTTTAACCAGTCATCATCAGGTTCAACAAATTTATCTGCATATTTGAATGTGTATTTCAGTCTGACCAATCCGCCTTCGTCGGATTCTTTAATGGTCTCCTTCGGCATTTCCCACTTTTCTGTAAGTGGCCATACCCTGAAGGCAATGTGCTCTTGGACCAAGTCCCTTGTCCCAATGAAAGAGCAGATTACGCCGAAGGCTCTTTGGCATTCCTCGGCTGCTTCGTCCATTTCAACCTTCGGCCTTCGAAGTCCGAAGCGTTGCCAGATGGGGCGCATAATGATACTTTTAACATTTTCTTGCGCTGTTAAGTCATTCTTCACATAGAACCACTCTGTCATCCAGGCTCCGGGCCACCTCTTCCGAAAGGTCGGCACAGGGCAGCTTGACCCGGAGCGGGCACCGAAGCTATAACACCCAAAATTGTTGTGGTATTGTTCTTTTCCCCAGGGCTTCGTCTCGTATAATAACTCATGAATATTGCAGAAACTTTTAGCGTTTGGTTCCAAACCTTGACTTCTCACAGCCCAGACAAACACCCCCATTCTTATGATGGCTTCGGGGGTAATTTGATGAAGGTAGACTTGAAATGTCTTCAGGACTTCAACAACAAAGTTGCTTAGGGGGAACCGAAGCCCAGCCTTGAGAAAGCTTCGGAAGACTACGACTTCATCTTCTTCTGGGGTGGGAGAAGTCTTCTCTCCAGCGTCAGCCCTCACAACAGATATATCTCGAAAATACCTCCCCCTCATATTATCAATATGACTCTGCTTGATAGTGGTCTTACCGAAAACCGTGTGACTTGGCCGCCATGGTCGATCTTCGGCCTCTTCTCCACCACTTTCTACATCATAGCTGTCGCTGTCACCAGTATCTTCGGACAAACCTTCAAGAATCTCCTTGGTGATTTTCTCTGTATTGGTCTCCGCCATCGCTATCAGGAACCCCAAATTCTTCTCTTCTTCGAGACTCAGCTTCGTCTCAGCAGGGATCTTCTTACTTTCAGACATCTTCGGACACGCTAAAAAACTTTTTTCAGGGCCGAAGCTTCGAAATCAAAAAGGTCACCAATCTTAATGCACAAGAGCTAAAAATTTAGTGGACCGAAGCAGATGGCAAGTGTGCGTACCAAATGAGTTGGCGGTGTGATCTTATTTATACGCCCAGGGCGCTGAAAATTGAAAGACCCCGCTTGTCAGTGAATGTTGCTATTCTAGCAAAGGGAAGGTGTTTTTTCGGACCTTCGGCTCAAGGCCTTCGTCCATATCGCAATCTGAATTTATTATTAACAAATTAATATTGCGAGGGGCTACTGTTGGGGGCCTTCGTCCTCCGAAGGTCCTCAAAAACATGATTTGACAATGTTTTCCAAGTGGATTATGTGAACAGGTATCTTCGGACTCAGAATTATGAACATAAAGCACGGTCAGGACAAAGCCTGAGCCAGACGAAGGACGAGCTGATTACCAAGTTCTACGAAGGACGGTGCACAGCCGAAGCTGTGTGCAGGGAAGCTTCGTCGCGATAGCGGAAAGGGGAACCGACTTAAAGATGAAAAGACTACGTGGGCCTCGACAGATTTCCATAAGCCGTTATCAAATGTAATGGACATGGATGTAATTTTACGTGGGCTGCGTCCCGCGTCTATAAATAGATGAACAGTACTCCCATACTGTTCACGCTGACTTGGCATCTGCTTTTGCGTCACGCTTGTACTTTTTACCTTCTCTCAAGACCGAAGGTACATTTGTAATTTGAAATCATTTCTATTTTTCCATGTTAATAAAATAGAAATGATTCTATGATGGTGTTTACATTATATTTCATGCCTTATATGAATCCTTCGTCATTACTTATTATGTTTACGAAGGTATGTCTCTTATGACCTTCGTCCGAAAAGCATTATCTCCCGAAGGGACATAATGTTCCGAAGGACGAAGGACTTTAACACTTAACATTTTTATGTTGCCTTGTTCCTAACTCATAGCCTTTGAGAACAAGTCCCCAACAGTTGGTTACAACAACTTTTGGAACCCAAATGCAAGTCTTGTCTCCCTTGCATTTAGATCCCAATTTTCTAGCAACTACTTTGGCATTTTTACATGAAAGTACAAAAGAAGCATTACATGCATGATAAATAGTATTAGGACTAGTGCATGCTTTCCTAGGTGCATGAGACACAACATGATAACACCTAGGCCTATTTCTACCATAAGCATATGTAGAGCTAGATGCAAACATAGCATGAGGATTAAATGCGGCATCATGAGAAACAATATTATCATAACACCTATCATTATGAGCACGACTAGTAAATTTCTTACCATAAAGATAGGCATGGTTCTTTTGAGAACTACTATCCATAGGAGCCTTCCCTTTCTCCTTGTTGAGACCGAAAGTTCTTTGGCTTGTTAAGTTCTTGGTTTCCTTTTGAAAACCAAGTCCATCCTTAATTGAGGGGTGTCTACCAATAGTGTAAACAGTGTAGGCATCCCTAGCAAATTTTAGTTTCTCATAACTTTCTTTGCAAGTCTTAAGTTGAGCATTAAGACTTGCAACGGTATGGTTTAACTTGGCAATCATAGAAACATGTTCATTACAAGCATCAACATCAAAGTCTTTACATCTATTGCAAATAACAACATGCTCTACACATGAACTAGTTACATTAACTTTCTCTAGCTTAGCATTCAAATCATCATTTAAATTCTTTAGGCTAGAGATAGATTCATGGCAAGTAGACAATTCAGAGGATATAATTTCATTTTTTTCTTGACTTCTAGAGCAAGAGATTTTTGAACACTAATGAATTTATCATGTTCCTCATACAAAATATCTTCTTGCTTTTCTAGCAATCTATCCTTTTCGTTAAGAGCATCAATCAATTAATTCATTTATTTTGTCTACCTTAGTTCTATCTAATCCCTTAAACAAATCAGTATAATCTACATCATCATCAGATAATTCTTCATCACTAGAAGAAGTATATTTGGGACTGTCTCGAATACATACCTTCTTCTCCTTAACCATAAGGCACGTATGACGTTCGTTGGGGAAGAGCGAAGATTTGTTGAAGGCCGAGGCAGCTAGTCCTTCATCTTCGGAGTCAGATGAGGAATAGTCGGAGTCCCATTCCTTCCCGATGTGTGCCTCGCCCTTGGCCTTCCTGTAGTTTTTGTTCTTTTCCCTCTTCCCATGTTTCTCTTGTGCCTGGTCATTACCGTTATCGGGGCATTGTGTAATAAAGTGACCAGTCTTACCGTATTTGAAGCAAGAGCATTTTCCCCTTGACTTGTTCTTGTTGAGGTACTCCTTGCGTCCTTTCAGTGCGGTCTTGAAGCGTTTGATGATGAGTGCCATCTCATCCTCATTGATCTCGATAGCCTCCACTTGTGCTACCTTGCTAGGTAGCGCCTCCTTGCTGCTGGTTGCTTTTAGAGCAATGGGCTGTGACTCGTAGACGGGAAGTGGACCGTTCAAGGCATCATCCACGTATCGTGCTTCTTTCACCATCATACGCCCGCTTACGAATTTTCCGAGGATTTCCTCGGGCGTCATCTTGGTGTACCTGGGGTTTTCACGTATAAGATTTACAAGATGGGGGTAAATAACCATAAATGACCTGAGCATGAGTCGGACGACGTCATGATCCGTCCATCTTGTACTCCCGTAGCTTTAGATTTTGTTGACAAGGGTCTTGAGCCTGTTGTATGTCTGTGTTGGCTCTTCTCCCCTTATCATCGTGAATCTCCCCAGCTCGCCTTCTACCAGTTCCATTTTAGTGATCATTGTGGCATCATTTCCCTCGTGTGAAATTTTGAGGGTGTCCCATATCTGTTTGGCATTGTCCAAGCCGCTGACCTTGTTATATTCATCCCTGCATAGAGATGCTAGCAAAATAGTAGTGGCTTGGGCATTTTTATGTATTTGTTCATTGATAAATACAGGGTTATCAGTACTATCAAAATGCATTCTGTTTTCTACAATTTCCCAAATGCTCGGATGGAGGGAAAATAAGTGACTACACATTTTGTGACTCCAAAATGAGTAGTCCTCTCTATCGAAGTGTGGGGGGTTTTCCAAGTGGAATAGAGAGTAAATGAGCATTTTGATTGTAAGGAATGCGGGAATAATCAAAGGAGTAGTTTTGATTGACCGTTTTCTTTTTGGACGAGGAATCGTCGTCGTCATCCCTTGGTGAAGAAGAGGAGGCATCGCTGTCGTAGTAGATAATCTTCTTGATGCGCCTCTTCTTCTTCCCGTCCCTCTTCTTGTGACTTGAGCCTGAGTCAGTGGGCTTGTCGTCTCTTGGCTCGTTGAAGAGGGACTCCTTCTCCTTGTTGTTGATCACCATCCCTTTTCCCCTAGGATCCATCTCTTCAGGCAGTTAGTCCCTTAGATGAAGAGTATGACTCTGAAACCAATTGAGAGCACCTAGAGGGGGGTGAATTGGTGATCCTATAAAATCAAGTACTAAATAGCCAAAACTTGGTTATGAAATGTTAGTGCAATTTAAAACCCAGTTGCTAAAGTGAGAACTCTAGAAGAAAATCAATCACAATGAAGAGGGACACGAGACACAGTGATTTTTATCCCATGGTTCGGCCAATGCCTACTCCACGTTGTGGTGACCTCGGTCAAGGATTGCACTTAATCCCTCTCAAATGATCCAATGATCAACTTTGAGTACCACAGTTTTCTTCCTTAGCAGTATTTTCCCGTTTGCGAGGAATATCCACAAGTTGGAGCCTCTCGCCCTTACAATGTTGATCACAAGAAAAGCACAAGAGTAATGGAGGGAAAGCAACACACACAAGACTAGGATCGCAGCAAACACACGCACACAAGCCAAGACGTGAGCACAAAACACGGTGAAGGGAGTTTACAACTCAAACGGTGCTCAAATCTCTAACACGATGATCCGAGTGCGTGGTGGCGAAGTCTAGGCGTCTTAGAATGTTTAGAGAATGCTTGGTGTCTGCTCCATGCGCCTAGGGG
This sequence comes from Zea luxurians, assembly GCA_029449295.1. Classification (NCBI taxonomy): domain Eukaryota; kingdom Viridiplantae; phylum Streptophyta; class Magnoliopsida; order Poales; family Poaceae; genus Zea; species Zea luxurians. Next base: position 79,874,638 of record JAOPSE010000005.1, read on the forward strand.
TCCCTTTTATAGCCCCACGGTAGCTAGGAGCCGTTGGAGATCCAATTGGAAGGCAATTCTTGCCTTCTGTTGGGTGGCGCATCGGACAGTCCGGTGCACCACCAGACATGAACAGTAGTTGTCTGGTGCTTGATCTCCTTCCTTATCAGGCACAACCGATCGTTGGATCTTCAGTCCCGTTGGCGCACCGGACACTGTCCAGTGCACACCGGACAATCCGGTGTGACCAACTGACCGTTGGCGCGGGCCACGCGTCGCCCGCTGATTGCACTGCCGACCGTTGGCCACGGGTGCCTTTGGCTCACCAGATAGTCCGGTGCACACCGGACAGTCTGGTGAATTTTAGTCGCAGCGCCTTGTGCTTTTTCCTGAGAGCGACGAGTTCGTCACCAGGCCAGCCTAGGCACCAAACACTGTCCCGTGCACACCGGACAGTCCGGTGCACCACAGGCTGGTGCTGGTTTGGCTGAACTCAGCCAATTCTTCTCCACTTTCTTTTGATGTTTTTCCTAGCACTTAGATAAATATGTTAGTATCAATAACAATTCACTAAGGCTAGAAACATACCTTGATTCTCGCTTTGCATCTTCTTTAGCACATTTGAATCAAAGTAATTTGTGTTGGGCATCTAATCACCAAAGCATTTATAGAAATGGCCCATGGGCACATTTCCCTTTCAAATGTAGAATTGGAACTTAGGTTGCTAAACTTCTTTTGTGGTAGAGATAGCAACACTTCGACAAAACCTAGTTTGCACATTATTGCTTAGTTATTTGTATAGGTTTTGCTTAGTAGAATTATTTGTGGCCTAGATTAGTGAGAAAAATAGAAGTCATAATTCACCCCACCCCTCTTAGGCGTTTGTAGTCCTTTCAATTGGTATCAAAACCAGGTTTGGCTCATTAGAAATCTTTTAGCTTAACCGCTAATCGAGTTGACGTTTTTTAGAGGAAGGGATGGATACCCATAGAGGCCACCACACTTCGATGGCACTAACTTCTATTATAATGCTAGAATGGCTTGCTACCAAGATGTTGTTGTTCTAGCTGTTTGGAGAGTCACTCGTGATGGGATGAAACCTTCTAATAATCCCGAAAAGCTCACCACGACTGACGAAAAAGAAATTCATTTAAATGTTCAAGCGAAAAATTGCTTGTATGAATCTTGTTGGTCCTTGTTCTCGAATGCTATACATCAAGAACAAAGAAACACAATTATTAATGATTAAAGAGCTTCGTCCTTCAAAGCATTATCTCCCTTGGGTTATAATGATCTTCAGACGAAGGTCATGAAGGGCGTACCTTCGTTGTCACAACGAGCAGGTATAAATAGGGATATATAAAACACAGAAGATTATAAATAATCATTATGAATCATTAGATTATTTATATTCCCCTTTTATAAACATGGATAAAGATCATTAAAATCAATATTACATTGATACCTTCGGCTTGTCAGAAGGCGTAAACGTGAGAGTGATGCGAGAGCTTTTACAGTATAGCCTGAACAGTACGGGGGTACTGTTCATCTATTTATAGGCACGGGACGCAGCCCGGACGAAATTACATCCATGTCCCCGGTAACTAATTATGATCATAATACAGACTATCAAGGACTTTACAGTCTTTTCCTCTTTAAGTCAGTATCGTCCTTCGTCTTCATCATGACACCAAGCCGAAGATCTTTCAATCGTAGCTTCGGCTTTGTCCGCGTCATCTTTGGCTTATATCTTCATGTCACACCTGCCTTTATATTGGCTTGCCGAAGGTGTTTTCGCCTAGAGGACCTTCGGCGGAGAAGACCCCCAACAAATCTCTTAGCGTAGATATTTTCAGTCAAATCTTTACTTTGAAAATGGCTAATGAGATTTGGCTAAAATTGCATGAGCTCCATGATGACACATCAAATGTTCATGAGCAAAAACATTGCCTAGCTTTAAATGATTATTATACTTTTACAATAAAAGAGAATGAGCTTGTTGGAGACATGTATTATTGGTTAAATCTTATTGTTAATGAGCTCAATTCAGCTAGAATTAATAAGCTAGGTGATGTGAACATTGTGAGGAAGATAATCTCCCTTCTACCACAATACAAATATAGGAGCATCATCACCATCCTTCACATTTTGGAGAACTTGTGCTAAATGACCCATGCGCTCTTAATCAAGAAAATTGTGTCATTTGAAACGTCACGCAAAATGGGTCAAGAAAAACCAACCTCTTCAAAGCCATATGCTTTCACTTGTAATGAGCTCAAAAAGACGAAAGGCAAGAAGAAGGTTGAAACCTCAAGCTCCTTAAGCGAAGATGATGAGAATGAAGAAGAGGAAGAAGAAGAAGAAGAAGAAGATGATGATGATGATGATGATGATGATGATGGCGAAGATGATCAACCCTTTACATCATCCTCCAAAAATGAATAAACCATGCGACGCGTTAGAAAGGTAATGAAACCCCCTCAGCATCTCAGTGCTACCCTTCCAAACCAGCATATGAAATGTTCTTCATAGTGTCGGTGGCCTTTGAGTCGGCTAAAAGGGTTTGAAAGACCTAGTCCCCTCTGAGATGTAAGTTTTTCATTTGGCTTGCAAGTCTAAATAGGTGTTGGACTATAGATCGGCTAGCAAGAAGAGGGCTTAAGCACCCTGAACTTTGCCTGTTTTATGATCAAGAGGATGAACCTATTCAACATCTGTTGGTAGCATGTATATTTGCTAGGTAGTTCTAGTTTCAAGTTCTATCTCTAATCAACTTACATCATCTTAGCCCGGTGCTAGGGATGTCAACTTCTAGGAATGGTTTCATGAAGCGAAGAAACGAGCCCCCAAGCCATAGAAAAAGGAGGGATGACAACGGGTCACATTCGGATCGAATATTGAAAATATCTGCCCGCAGTCATATCCATGGTCATAGATAAAATCTTCCCCATGACTATATCCACGGGTAGAAATTCATATCCATATCCATGCCCATCGGGTTTCGAATATCCATCGAATATCCATCGGATATGATAAAACCATTTTCAGCAATTGAATAACATAATTAATCAAATTTCTTCCCAATTCAACATCATACACAACTTAAAATTGAATAAAAATTTAAATATACATGTCCTTCAACAAGCAACATTCTCAACATGACAAAAATACATGTCTACATGTCTCAACATGAAAACAAATACATGACAACAAATACATGTCTGCTTTTGGCCTTAAGCCTTTTGCCTTTTGATTCTGATCCGATTCGAGTGTAGTGTTGAGTGAAAGGGAAATAGGGTCAAACCTTTTCCTAAATAATTTTGGTGGTTGAATTGCCCAACACAAACAATTGGACTAACTAGTTTGTTCTAGATTATATGTTCTACAGGTGCCATAGGTTCAACACAAACCAATAAAAAGGTCCAAGAAAGGGTTCAAAAGAAAGGAGCAAAAGAAAACCAAAGGCTGCCCTGGTCTGGCGCACCGGACTGTCCGGTGCACCAGGGAAAATCACTCTGAACTCCTCAGCTTTGGGTTTCTGGAAAATGTTCTCTGCTATAATTCACCGGAATGTCCGATGTAACACCTGACTGTCCGGTGTGCCAGCGGGAGCAATGGCTACAGCGCCAACGGTCGACTACAAAAGTGAATAGTGAACAATGCGGACTGTGTGCGTAGAGTCAGAGCAGGCGCCAGAAGGCGCACCGGACAGTGAACATGTCACACCCGGGCCGGGCTTTAAGGGACAAAGCCGAGTGCATCTCATACATGCGCCAAAGAAGACAACATATATAATCACAGAGTGTATAGAGATAAATGTCACAATAATCAGAGTACTTAATACATAGCGGAAGACTTACAAAAATAAAAGATAAATATAACAGGATCAAAAATCTATCCTTGGCGCCAGAAAGTCAACTGGGAGACGACGACCTAGACCTCTCACGAACACAGCGCAACATCCACCATGCGCCTCATCCTGTGGTACCTGTCCTTGACCTGTGGGGGGGTGTGAGACAGCAAGGATGAGCTCACACATGTTCATCGCTCAACAAGTTGTGGGGAATAATGTGACATGAAAACTCACAAAAGGTGGGAGTTCATGTGAAGTGTAAGGCTGATCAACAAAATAGAGGTTGAAGCTGAGCATTGCTTTTATAAGTTGGTCAAAATTTTATTAGCAATTACTAGGTATAAGTAAATACCAAACCTTAATAAAAATAATAGAACAAAATAAATAATCCCATGCAAATGCATATAACAAATTGAATTTAGGTTCCATAAATTAATCATGTGAGGGTCCGAGCCGCTCATGACCGTGAGCACGGCTAGTATACTAGTTTTACACTCTGCAGAGGTTGCACATCTTTACCCACGAGCCGTGTTACCCATCTGCCAAGGGGTCATGAATCCCATACACCTCTACCAAGGAAGCGAGGCAGGGTAACACTACGAGGCCTTTACAAAGTTCCACTAGCTTCAGAAATCCCGCTACAGTTTATAGGAAGCTCCAGTGCAGGAATCCCTCGCCTGACCGCCATCGCAGCAAAATCAACCCAAGGACCTCCCTACACTGACCACTCCCCTACTGCCCTTGCCCCTTTCGGGTAAGGAAGACCTCCACTAGCTTTCCTAGTTAATCAGCCAAGGGCGTCCCATTAAACCCTTGTGGTAGCACTGTTTTCCCGGGTGGTCGCTCCATGTTCCAATTAACATAATGATCTTATCATGAACATAAATAACATAACAGAATAATTGGAACATGGATATAATAAAATATTAATCCCAAAACCATATAGAGCAATAGCATAACTACCCAAATTGATTCAGGGATAAACAAGGGAAAATGATAAACAGACTAGGGTGACCTATTGGGTCCCATCAAAATTAAACCTATGCATTGAATAGTGATAATAAAGAACATTATTGGGTAACAAAAGTGAATCAAGGGCACAACTTGCCTGGCACTTGATATTCCAGTTACCAGGGTGATCTTCAGGTGACTCGAAACCTCGCTGCTAGTCGTAGCAATACAAACAAACATGGTATGGATAAAATTAACATCACAATAAACATAAGTGCAAACTGAATAATAACAATCTACGCGTCGCTACGAGATCGTGGGAACGAGAACCACTAAAATCGGAGTTACGGTTAAGGAGTTATGATTTTATAAAAGATCTGTGTGATTAAAATATTAAACTATATTATAAATTGGTTAGTATAAATCATATGTGAGGTTATTCTATAAATAATTATCTCAACTTTAATCTAAGTCATTATTTGATTAAAGATCATCTAGACAAATTATGATCATAAGGTCAGAGGTTAATCCAACACACCTAGATTAATCCAATTAACATAGGATAAATAGATATCTAATACAAAAGTATGAGACATGTATAATCAATGTTGTTACTGAGTAGTAAATATTCATACGAAGCTAACGCAACGGGAACGAGTGAGAGCACCTAGAGGGGGGGTGAATAGGTGATCCTGTGAAACTTAAACTTATAGCCACAAAAACTTGTTAAGTGTTAGCACAATAATCGCCAAGTGGCTAGAGAGGAGTCTCAACAAAACACAATACCACAAGAGATCAAACACAGAGATGACACAGTGGTTTATCCCGTGGTTCGGCCAAGACCAACGCTTGCCTACTCCACGTTGTGGCGTCCCAACGGACGAGGGTTGCAATCAACCCCTCTCAAGTGGTCCAATGACCAACTTGAATACCACGGTGTTTTGTTTTGCCTTTCAATATCCCGTTTGCGAGGAATCTCCACAACTTGGAGCCTCTCGCCCTTACACTTGAGATTCACAAGAAATTCAGAGTAAGGGAGGAAAGCAACACACACAAATCCACAGCAAAATGCGCACACACACGGCCAAGAATCGAGCTCAAAAGACTATCTCAAAGTTCTCACTAGAACGGAGCTCGAATCACTGAGAATGACAAACGAATGCGCAAAGACTGAGTATGGATGATCAAGAATGCTCTAAGGTTGCTTGGTTGTCTCCTCCATGCGCCTAGGGGTCCCTTTTATAGCCCCAAGGCAGCTAGGAGCCGTTGAGAGCAAATCTGGAAGGCCAATCTTGCCTTCTGTCGTCGGGTGCACCGGACAGTCCGGTGCACACCGGACACTGTCCGATGCCCGATTTCCTTCCTAAAATGGCGCTGCCGACCGTTGCAGATCTGGGAGCCGTTGGCGCACCGGACAAGTCCGGTGCACACCGGACAGTCCGGTGCCCCCTTCCGACCGTTGGCCCGGCCACGTGTCGCGCGCAGATTCCGCGGCCGACCGTTGGCTCACCGGACAGTCCGGTGCACACCGGACAGTCCGGTGAATTTTAGCCGTACGCCGTCTGTTGGGGACTTGTTCTCAAAGGCTAAGAGTTAAGAACAAGGCAACATAAAAAATGTTAAGTGTTAAAGTCCTTCGTCCTTCGGAACATTATGTCCTTTCGGGAGATAATGTATTTCGGACGAAGGTCATAAGAGACATACCTTCGTAAACATAACAAGTAATGACGAAGGATTCATATAGGGCATGAGATATAATATAAACACCATCATAAAATCATTTCTATTTTATTAACATGGAAAAATAGAAATGATTTCAAATTACAAATGTACCTTCGGTCCTGAGAGAAGGTAAAAAGTACAAGCGTGACGCAAAAGCAGATGCCAAGTCAGCGTGTCCAGTACGGGGGTACTGTTCATCTATTTATAGACGCGGGACGCAGCCCACGTAAAATTACATCCATGTCCATTACATTTGTTAACGGCTTATGGAAATCTGTCGAGGCCCACGTAGTCTTTTCATCTTTAAGTCGGTTCCCCTTTCCGCTATCGCGACGAAGCTTCCCTGCACACAGCTTCGGCTGTGCACCGTCCTTCGTAGAACTTGGTAATCAGCTCGTCCTTCGTCTGGCTTAGGCTTCGTCCTGACCGTGCTTTATGTTCATAATTCTGAGTCCGAAGATACCTGTTCACATAATCCACTTGGAAAACATTGTCAAATCATGTTTTTGAGGACCTTCGGAGGACGAAGGCCCCCAACAGTAGCCCCTCGCAATATTAATTTGTTAATAATAAATTCAGATTGCGATATGGACGAAGGCCTTGAGCCGAAGGTCCGAAAAAACACCTTCCCTTTGCTAGAATAGCAACATTCACTGACAAGCGGGGTCTTTCAATTTTTAGCGCCCTGGGCGTATAAATAAGATCACACCGCCAACTCATTTGGTACGCACACTTGCCATCTGCTTCGGTCCACTAAATTTTTAGCTCTTGTGCATTAAGATTGGTGACCTTTTTGATTTCGAAGCTTCGGCCCTGAAAACAGTTTTTTAGCGTTTCCGAAGATGTCTGAAGGTAAGAAGATCCCTGCTGAGACGAAGCTGAGCCTCGAGGAAGAGAAGAATTTGGGGTTCCTCATAGCGATGGCGGAGACCAATACGGAGAAAATCACGAAGGAGATTCTTGAAGGTTTGTCCGAAGATACTGGTGACAGCGACAGCTATGATGTAGAAAGTGGTGGGGAAGAGGCCGAAGATCGGCCATGGCGGCCAAGTCACACGGTTTTCGGGAAAACCACTATCAAGCAGAGTCATATTGATAATATGAGGGGGCGGTATTTTCGAGATATATCTATTGTGAGGGCTGACGCTGGAGAGAAGACTTCTCCCACCCCAGAAGAAGATGAAGTCGTAATCTTCCGAAGCTTTCTCAAGGCTGGGCTTCGATTCCCCCTAAGCAACTTTGTTGTTGAAGTCCTGAAGACATTTCAAGTCTACCTTCATCAAATTACCCCCGAAGCCATCATAAGAATGGGGGTGTTTGTCTGGGCTGTGAGGAGCCAAGGTTTGGAACCAAACGCTAAAAGCTTCTGCAACATTCATGAGTTACTATACGAGACGAAGCCCTGGGGAAAAGAACAATATCACAACAATTTTGGGTGTTATAGCTTCGGTGCCCGTTCCGGGTCAAGCTGCCCTGTGCCGACCTTTCGGAAGAGGTGGCCCAGAGCCTGGATGACAGAGTGGTTCTATGTGAAGAATGACTTAACAGCGCAAGAAAATGTCAAGAGTATCATTATGCGCCCCATCTGGCAACGCTTCGGACTTCGAAGGCCGAAGGTTGAAATGGATGAAGCAGCCGAAGAATGCCAAAGAGCCTTCGGCATAATCTGCTCTTTCATTGGGACAAGGGACTTAGTTCAAGAGCACATTGCCTTCAGGGTATGGCCACTTGCAGAAAAGTGGGAAATGCCGAAGGAGACCATTAAAGAGTCCGACGAAGGCGGACTAGTCAGACTAAAATACACATTCAAATATGGGGATAAATTTGTTGAACATGATGACGATTGGTTGAAAAGCATTGAAACATTAAGTGACGAACTTCTTGGGGCATATTCGAAGGCCGAGAACACTGCGTTATCAGCAGCCTTCAGAGGCCGAAAGAAGAAAAGGCTCAACCGTGTATTTGACGCAGTCGGGTTTATCTACCCTGACTATCACTATCCGGTATTGGGTCGCAAAAGGAAAAATACTTCTCCTACGACAGAAGCTACCACGAGTGCCACTAGTGAGCCAGCGCCTCAAAGGAAAAAGATGAAGGTGCTCACCCATCGAACTCGCTTTATTGAGCCGGCCACAGTGCCAGAATTTATTGGTGAAGTTTCTTTGACCTCTGAAGCTACAGAACCAGCTCCAGTGCCGAAGATAGAAGAAAAAACTGAAGCACCTTCAGCCGAAAAAGCAGAAAAACCGAAGACTGAAGGGCCAAAAACATCAGAAATTTTAAGTCCTTCAGCAAATGTCGAAACAGCAAAAAATCAAAAGGGCCCATTGGTGACCCCAAGAAGAAAACGGATGGTGAACGTACTGGATGTCTTGGAGACAATTAAGTCTTCAAGCACAACCGCAAAGGAGTCTGCTGAACTCGCTGAAGCATCTACTGAAGCTTCGAAACAACAAGCTGAAGCTAAAGCTGGGCCTTCAGAGCCCACCAAGGAACAATCCGAGAAAATATCAGAACCAGCCTTGGTTGAAGAAATTGACACGGCCACCCCCGAAGCTCCCTCCAGCATACGCGATTACATCGTGCGACATGCTTCGGGGAAGAAACTGTCTGAAGAAGAAATCTATGAAGCGAATCACTATGCTAGGGAGTTAAAGTATCCGAAGGGGGCAGTAGTATTCAATGGGACAAATGAAGATGACTTCCTATACTGCCTCCCTGATAACAAAGAATTATCTGTCTGCCGGGAGATGGCCAGGAGTATGGGTTTCCCAAAACTCGAAGCTGGATTATGCGCCATGACGAAAGAGGATCTCGCAGACAGTCTTGCGTACAATAGTCTAAAGGTATGGAAATTAAGCGTTTGAAAAAACTTTTTTAATACGTAATTCATTCCTTTATTCTTATATGGATTCTTTTTCGTATAGGGCTTGATTCTAAGCAACGCATTAAGAGCCCAAAAAGCGCCGAAGATGAAAGCTACGACATTGCGTTTAACAATTTACGCTCCGAAGTTATCAAACTGAAAAACGAAGCTCTGGAAAAGGATAAGATTCTGCTTACACTGGTAGATAAAGTAAAGAAAGACGAAGCTGCTTCAAAAACCCAGGCCGAAGCCCAAAAACGTGAAATTAAAGATCTTCAGAAACAGCTGGCTAGAGCTAAAGAGGAACGTGTGCTGGAGGAAACAAAACGAGAACTCAGTGATCATATGGTCAATAAATTGGAGTTAAGTGTTAAAGAGCTTCGTGCATCTCAGAGGAAATGTTATGTTAAATCTGTAGAATGCGTGAAAAAGATAAAATCCAGCTTCGCCAGCGTTGGCGCCTTTTCTAGTGAAGAGGACTTTTCAAGAGGCAATCCCGAAGGTCCACTGGACTGGATTAGTCACGAAGCAGAAGCCTTCGAGGAAATCCTGAGCAGCCGCGGTGACATCTGCGCTTTTTCAGGCGCCAGGGGAATTGCTGCTGTTTTGGAGAAAAAAGGTTGTGAACATATAAAATCCTTAGCTCAATCCAAAGCTGCCCTATCCTCGGAAGATATCAAAGATCCCTCGACCGAAGCCAGCATGGTTGGCGGTAAATTCTTCACTGATATCTGGGACAATGGCGGCTGAGAAATGGCACAAGAAATAATTCAAAGAAGCGAAAAAGGCATCCATGATGCTAGAAAGGTGGCAGAAGCTGCCGAAAGAAGTACAGAGCCCGAAAGGCAATTAGGTATTAATTAGTCGTTCTTATTGTGTTGTAATTTTTATTTCAAACTTTGCTCGCGATTTGTAATAGTAATGAAAAAAAATGTTTTCTTCCCTCAGAAGCTGCTGGATCGACTGCCGACCCCCACACAAAAGGGGATGACGAAATTAAACAAATGGCCGAAGCTATCATGGATAAAGTTGTTGATCAACTTCTAAATGAAGCCGCCGAAGCAGTATTAAGAGAAGACTAGATGCTATTTAGAAAAAAACATTTAAAGTGTGATCTATGTAACATTTTGTACATTTGAATGTAATATACAAGTCTCTTTTCATTATTCAATTCTTCACGATGCATGAAACTCTACATACATACCATTTTTGAGCCTTCGGCGAAAAAACACCTTCCCTTCTTTTCATGCTTCGTGAAGAAGACATTCTCCGTTAAAATTATTCTGATGAAACACGTTCATGCTTCATGAAAACATTCTCCGAAGCTATACAATTTCGATATTGCTCTGATGAAGCTCGTCCATGCTTCGTAAAAATATTCTCCGAAGCTGTATTCCGAAGATTATCATTGTATTCCCTCGTGACTTTACACAATTTTCACTTTCTCAAAGCGTCCTTTCGAAGGTTGATACTATGTCCCCTTCTTTTGCCAAATGCAACATGATGTATGATGCTTATGTTATGCAAAATGATGTGATGATGTTATGTTATGCAAATGACATTTGTTCCGAAGATACACACAAAATATATTCGTAAGCTCTGCATTCCCTTAGGAACGTCTTTGGAGCTTCTTCGCCTTTTACTTAGACGGTATAAGCTCTGCATTCCCTTAGGAACGTCTTTGGAGCTTCTTCGCCTTTTACTTAGGCGGTATCAGCGTTGACTTTTCGCTGTATGCTCTGCATTCCCTTAGGAACGTCTTTGGAGCAAAAAACTTACACTGCGCTCCCTTTGGAACGGCTTTTGGTAACTTCGGCGACTTACTCTGCGCTCCTTAGAACGACTTTTTGTTGCTTCGAAGGGTTTTTAATAATCCGAAGATCCTCCTTGTTACCGCAAATTTTTAAGCTTCAGCAACTTAAACCTGTAGAGAAGATAGGTTTTTCTGATAACCAACCACGAAACTATTATATGAAATCTGAAGTGTTCTTTATTACACAGAAAACAGAACTTAAACGGAAAAGACTGCTATCAAAGTAGGATATTTGTCAATAAATGTGCTTCAACTCTGGCACAGTACTATTGACTGTACGGGCTTCAGATTGCTCTCTGATATCCCTTTGGTGCGGAACATATTGGCTCCCTTCTGGCTGCTGGCCTTGTTGCAGCGGAGGTGGAGGCGGGGGCTGTTGCCATGAAGCTTGAGGTTGACTTGCCGAAGCTACGGAAACTGCAGGGTGGTTGCCCACGTACTCCGGGATGTAAGGCTGATGGTACGAAGCAGTATGCATGACCTGCTTCGGCTGTCCCTGTTGCGCTGCAGCTTCTGCTAGCTCCTTTTGTTTCTGGATGGTAACATGGCACATCCTGGTGGTGTGGCCCTTGTTCTCACCGCAGAATAAGCAAAATGTCCTCCTTGGTTGATCTCCAAATCTCCCGCCGAAGCCCCTGGCGCCTCTGCCTCTTGGAGCTGGTGGCCGAAAGAAAGTTTGCTGCTGCCCCGAAGCCTGTGAGGAGCACTGCGGCCTGTTCTGCTGACTGCCCTTATCATCATTTTGAGTGTTGTGGATGGACCTGACATGCCTCGGATAGAATCGTCCCCCGAAGCCCCTGGTCATCTCAGAAAATCTGAAGGCCTCCTCCCTTCTTTGGCGAAAGTCGTTATCTGCACGAATGTACTCGTCCATCTTTTGGAGTAGCTTCTCCAGAGTCTGAGGAGGCTTCCTAGCAAAGTATTGGGCTGCAGGTCCAGGACGAAGCCCCTTGATCATGGCTTCGATAACAATTTCATTGGGCACCGTTGGTGCCTGTGCCCTCAAACGCAAGAACCTTCGGACATACGCCTGAAGGTATTCTTCATGATCCTGAGTGCACTGAAACAAGGCTTGAGCAGTAACCGGCTTCGTCTGAAATCCTTGAAAGCTGGTTAACAACATATCCTTCAGCTTCTGCCATGAGGTGATCGTTCCTGGTCGAAGGGAGGAATACCAGGTCTGAGCAACATTCCTGACGGCCATAACGAAAGACTTCGCCATGACTGCAGCATTGCCCCCATACGAAGACACTGTTGCTTCGTAGCTCATTAAGAACTGCTTCGGGTCTGAGTGGCTGTCGAACATGGGAAGCTGGGGTGGCTTATAGGATGGAGGCCAAGGTGTAGCCTGCAGCTCAGCGGACAAAGGAGAAGCATCATCGAAAACAAAATTTCCCTGATGGAAATTGTCATACCAGTCATCTTCGTTGACGAAGCCCTCCTGATGAAGGTCTTTCTGCTGAGGCCTTCTGTTTTGCTCATCATGAGTAAGATGGCGAACTTCCTCAGAGGCTTCGTCTATCTGCCGTTGCAACTCAGCTAGCCGGGCCATCTTCTCCTTCTTTCTCTGCACCTGTTGATGTAGCATCTCCATATCCCTGATTTCTTGGTCTAGCTCTTCCTCCTGAAGCGTTGGGCTGACGGCCTTTCTCTTCTGGCTTCGGGCCTCCCGAAGAGAGACGGTCTCCTGGTTGTGGTCCAGCGGTTGCAGTGCTGCAGCCCCAGCCGCTGAAGCTTTCTTCGGTGCCATAGCGAAGGTCTACAGCTTCCGAAGGTGTTCAAAAAACTCGAAGTGGAAGTGAGTTCACCGACGGTGGGCGCCAATGTTGGGGACTTGTTCTCAAAGGCTAAGAGTTAAGAACAAGGCAACATAAAAAATGTTAAGTGTTAAAGTCCTTCGTCCTTCGGAACATTATGTCCTTTCGGGAGATAATGTATTTCGGACGAAGGTCATAAGAGACATACCTTCGTAAACATAACAAGTAATGACGAAGGATTCATATAGGGCATGAGATATAATATAAACACCATCATAAAATCATTTCTATTTTATTAACATGGAAAAATAGAAATGATTTCAAATTACAAATGTACCTTCGGTCCTGAGAGAAGGTAAAAAGTACAAGCGTGACGCAAAAGCAGATGCCAAGTCAGCGTGTCCAGTATGGGGGTACTGTTCATCTATTTATAGACGCGGGACGCAGCCCACGTAAAATTACATCCATGTCCATTACATTTGTTAACGGCTTATGGAAATCTGTCGAGGCCCACGTAGTCTTTTCATCTTTAAGTCGGTTCCCCTTTCCGCTATCGCGACGAAGCTTCCCTGCACACAGCTTCGGCTGTGCACCGTCCTTCGTAGAACTTGGTAATCAGCTCGTCCTTCGTCTGGCTTAGGCTTCGTCCTGACCGTGCTTTATGTTCATAATTCTGAGTCCGAAGATACCTGTTCACATAATCCACTTGGAAAACATTGTCAAATCATGTTTTTGAGGACCTTCGGAGGACGAAGGCCCCCAACACCGTCGGCGAATTCCCGAGAGCGGCTACTTCACGCCGAGCCAGCCTGGCGCACCGGACACTGTCCGGTGCACCACCGGACAGTCCGGTGTGCCAGACTGAGCTGAGTCTTGGCTGCACACAGCCAAGTCTTTTTCTCCTCTTTTCTTTTCTTCTTCTTTCTGTTTCTAACACTTAGACAAGTATATTAGTACACAAAACCAATGTACTAAGGCTTAGAAACATACCTTTACTCTTGATTTGCACTTTGTCCATCCATGAGCATAAATTCACATTTAAGCACTTGTGTTGGGCACTAAATCACCAAAATACTTAGAAATGGCCCAAGGGCACATTTCCCTTTCAATCTCCCCCTTTTTGGTGATTTATGCCAACACAACATAAAGCAAGTAGAACAAGTACAAAAACACTTCAAATAAGAACTCAAATTATTTTGATTCAATTTTGACATATATGGATCACTCTATGCCACCACTTGGTTTGTTTTTGCAAATCAAACTCAAATCTCTATCTCTAAGTCAAACACACATGTTGAAGCATAAGGAGAGTCATTCCAAAAGAGATTGATCAAAGATTTCAAAAACTCCCCCTTTTTCCCATAATCAATACTTCTCCCCACAAGAAGCCAACTTTTGATAAGAGAGACAACAAAAGAGTTTTGACAAACCAAAAGCTCTATTCTACTATTTTCAAAATCTCTCAAGTGGTAGCTGATCCATTTATCGCTTTAGCCTTTATTTTCTCCCCCTTTGGCATCAAACACCAAAACGGGATTAATCTTGGCTCTATAACCCCATTGCCTCACCAAAATCTTCAATTAAGAGCAAATGGCAATAAGAGTTCATGAGATGAACTTGGAATAAGTTACCCTCTCATCGGAGTGCAGTGGAAGTCTTTCATGGTCCAAGTCCACCTTTTCCCTTTCAATTCTCCTTTGAGACTAAAACAAGCAAACTCAAGCATATGGTTAGTCTCAAAGGGTCAAGTTGTAACACATCTCCCCCTAAAACTGTGCATCACTTGCAAAAAGGACTTGTGAGGTCCAGGGAGTGTGTACAACTTGAGCACCACAATAAGCAACAAAATGCAGAATGAACATGATCAAAGGCATAAACACATATATGCTACAATTCAATCCAAGTTCCGCGAATCTAAGATATTGAGCTCACTACGCAGCCTGCAAAAGGTCTTCTCATCTAAAGGCTTGGTAAAGATATCGGCTAGCTGGTTCTCGGTGCTAACATGAAACACTTCGATATCTCCCTTTTGCTGGTGGTCTCTCAAAAAGTGATGCCGGATGTCAATGTGCTTTGTGCGGCTGTGCTCAACAGGATTTTCCGCTATTCGGATAGCACTCTCATTGTCACATAGGAGTGGGACTTTGCTCAGATTGTAGCCAAAGTCCCTGAGGGTTTGCCTCATCCAAAGTAGTTGCGCACAACACTGTCCTGCGGCAATGTACTCGGCCTCAGCGGTGGATAGAGCAATGGAGGTTTGTTTCTTAGAGTTCCATGACACCAGGGACCTTCCTAAGAATTGGCACGTCCCCGATGTACTCTTCCTATCGACCTTACATCCAGCATAGTCGGAATCTGAGTACCCAATCAAGTCAAAGTTAGACCCCTTTGGATACCAGATCCCGAAGCAAGGCGTAGCGACTAAATATCGAAGAATTCGCTTCACAGCCACTAGGTGACACTCCTTCGGATCGGATTGAAATCTAGCACACATGCATACGCTGAGCATAATATCCGGTCTACTAGCACATAAATAAAGCAATGAACCTATCATGGACCGGTATGCTTTTTGATCAACGGACTTACCTCCTTTGTTGAGGTCAGTGTGTCCGTCGGTTCCCATTGGCGTCTTTGCGGGCTTGGCGTCCTTCATCCCAAATCGCTTTAGCAGATCTTGCGTGTACTTTGTTTGGGAGATGAAGGTGCCGTCCTTGAGTTGCTTCACTTGGAACCCAAGGAAGTAGTTCAACTCGCCCATCATCGACATCTTGAATTTCTGCGTCATTACCCTGCTAAACTCTTCACAAGACTTTTGGTTAGTAGAACCAAATATTATGTCATCGACATAAATTTGGCACACAAACAAATCACCATCACATGTCTTTGTAAAAAGTGTTGGATCGGCTTTCCCAACCTTGAAAGCATTAGCAATTAAAAAGTCTCTAAGGCATTCATACCATGCTCTTGGGGCTTGCTTAAGTCCATAGAGCGCCTTAGAGAGCTTACACACGTGGTCGGGGTACCGTTCATCCTCGAAGCCAGGGGGTTGCTCCACGTACACCTCCTCCTTGATTGGCCCGTTGAGGAAAGCGCTCTTCACATCCATTTGGAACAACCTGAAAGAATGGTGAGCGGCATATGCTAGCAAGATACGAATTGATTCTAGCCTAGCCACAGGAGCAAAAGTCTCCTCAAAGTCCAAACCTGCGACTTGGGCATAACCTTTTGCCACAAGTCGGGCCTTGTTCCTCGTCACCACCCCGTGCTCGTCCTGTTTGTTGCGGAACACCCACTTGGTTCCCACAACATTTTGCTTGGGACGAGGCACCAGTGTCCAAACTTCATTGCGCTTGAAGTTGTTGAGTTCCTCCTGCATGGCCAATACCCAATCCGGATCTAGCAAGGCCTCCTCTACCCTGAAAGGCTCAATAGAAGAGACAAAGGAGTAATGCTCACAAAAATTAACTAATCGAGATCGAGTAGTTACTCCCTTGCTAATGTCCCCCAAAATTTGGTCGACGGGATGATCCCTTTGAATCACCGCTCGAACTTGGGTTGGAGGTGCCGGTTGCGCTTCTTCCTCCATCACGTGATCATCTTGTGCTCCCCCTTGATCACACGCCTCCTTTTGATGAACCTGTTCATCGTCTTGAGTTGGGGGATGCACCGTTGTTGAGGAAGAAGGTTGATCTCGTTCATCTTGTTCATGTGGCCGCACTTCTCCAATCGCCATGGTTCGTATAGCGGCCGTCGGAACATCTTCTTCATCTACATCATCACAATCAACAACTTGCTCTCTTGGAGAGCCATTAGTCTCATCAAATACAACGTCGCTAGAGACTTCAACCAAACCCGATGATTTGTTGAAGACCCTATACGCCTTTGTATTTGAATCATAACCTAATAAAAACCCTTCTACAGCTTTGGGAGCAAACTTAGAATTTCTACCCTTCTTCACTAGAATGTAGCATTTGCTCCCAAATACACGAAAGTACGATACATTGGGTTTGTTACCGGTTAGTAGCTCATACGAAGTCTTCTTGAGGAGGCGATGAAGGTAGACCCTGTTGATGGCGTGGCAAGCCGTGTTCACAGCTTCCGACCAAAAGCACTCGGGGGTCTTGAACTCTCCAAGCATCGTCCTCGCCATATCGATCAGCGTCCTGTTCTTCCTCTCTACCACACCATTTTGCTGTGGTGTGTAGGGAGCGGAGAACTCGTGCTTGATCCCTTCCTCCTCAAGGAACTCCTCCACTTGAAGGTTCTTGAACTCGGACCCGTTGTCGCTCCTTATCTTCTTCACCTTGAGCTCAAACTCATTTTGAGCTCTCCTGAGGAAGCGCTTAAGGGTCCCTTGGGTTTCAGACTTATCCTGCAAAAAGAACACCCAAGTGAAGCGGGAAAAGTCATCAACAATAACTAAACCATACTTACTTCCTCCTATGCTTAGATAGGCGATGGGTCCGAAGAGGTCCATATGTAGCAGTTCCAGGGGTCTTGATGTGGTCATTACATTCTTGCTGTGATGCGCTCCTCCCACCTGTTTACCTGCCTGACAAGCTGCACAAGGTCTATCTTTTTCGAATTGTACGTTAGTCAAACCTATCACGTGTTCTCCCTTTAGAAGCTTGTGAAGGTTCTTCATCCCCACATGTGCTAAGCGGCGATGCCACAGCCAGCCCATGCAAGTCTTAGCCATTAAGCATGCATCTAGACCGGCCTCTTCTTTTGCAAAATCAACTAAGTAAAGCTTGCCGTCTAGTATACCCTTAAAAGCTAGTGAACCATCACATCTTCTAATGACAGACACATCTACATTTGTAAAAAGACAATTATATCCCATATTGCATAGTTGACTAACAGATAGCAAATTGTAACCAAGAGACTCAACTAAAAACACATTGGAAATTGAGTGCTCATTAGAAATTGCAATTTTACCTAACCCTTTTACCTTGCCTTGATTCCCATCACCGAATATAATTGAATCTTGGGAATCCTTATTTTTGACGTAGGAGGTGAACATCTTCTTCTCCCCCGTCATATGGTTTGTGCATCCGCTGTCGATAATCCAGCTTGAACCCCCGGATGCATAAACCTGCAAGGCAAATTTAGGCTTGGGTCTTAGGTACCCAACTCATGTTGGGTCCTACAAGGTTAGTGCAAATATCCTTAGGGACCCAAATGCAGGTTTTGTCTCCCTTGCATTTTGCCCCTAACTTCCTAGCAACTATTTTCCTATCCTTTCTACAAATAGCAAAGGAAGCATTTAAAGCACAATAAATTGTAGAATGTTCATTCACTACTTTCCTAGGAGCATGAATAATATTCTTTCTAGGCACATGATGAATAGCATTTCTCCTAGACATATTTCTACCATGCATATAGGAAGAACTAGAAGCAAACATGGCATGAGAGTCAAAATCATCATAAGCATTATAACTCCTATAAGCATTTCTAGTTTGTCTCCTATCATTATATATAAAAGCATGGTTCCTTTTAGTACTACTAGCCATAGGAGCCTTCCCTTTCTCCTTGGCGGAGATAGGAGCCTTATGGCCTGTCAAGTCCTTGGCTTCCCTCTTGTAGCCAAGTCCATCCTTAATTGAGGGGTGTCTACCAATCGTGTAGGCATCCCTTGCAAATTTCAGTTTATCAAATTCATTCTTGCTAGTCTTAAGTTGGGCACTAAGACTAGCCACTTAATCATTTAGTTTTGAAATTGAAACTAAGTGTTCACAACAAGCATTAATATCAACATCCTTACACTTAGTGCAAATTTCAACATGTTCAACACAAGAGTTAGATTTACTTGCTACTTCTAGTTTAGCATTTAAATAATTAATTTCACCTTTTAAAGAAGAAATGGTTTCATTACAAGTAGAAAGTTCACAAGAAAGCATTCCATTTCTTTTAACTTCTAGAGCAAGTGAATTTTGTGCACTAACAAATTTATCATGCTCTTCATATAAAAGATCTTCTTGTTTCTCTAAGATTCTATCCTTTTCATTCAAGGCATCAATCAATTCATTAATCTTAGCTATCTTAGTTCTATCTAATCCCTTGAATAAACTAGAGTAATCTATTTCATCCTCACTAGACTCATCATCACTAGAAGAATCATAAGTATTAGCATTACGAGTGATTACCTTCTTCTCCCTTGCCATGAGGCAAGTGTGATGCTCGTTTGGGAAGAGGGCCGATTTGTTGAAGGCAGTGGCGGCGAGTCCTTCGTCGTCGGAGTCGGACGAAGAGCAATCCGAATCCCACTCCTTTCCAAGGTGTGCTTCGCCTTTGGCCTTCTTGTAAACCTTCTTGTTCTCTCTCTTCCCATTCTTCCCTTGCTCCTGGTCACTATCATTTTCGGGACAGTTAGCAATAAAATGACCAACCTTACCACATTTGAAGCATGAGCGCTTCCCCTTTGTCTTGGTCTTCCTTGGTTGCCCCTTGCGACCATTTAGCGCCGTCTTGAATCTTTTGATGATGAGAGCCATCTCTTCATCATTGAGCTCGGCCGCCTCAACTTGCGCCACCTTGCTGGGTAGCGGCTCCTTGCTCCTTGTTGCCTTGAGAGCAATGGGTTGAGGCTCGTGGATTGGACCGTTCAACGCGTCGTCGACGTATCTCGCCTCCTTGATCATCATCCGCCCACTTACGAATTTTCCGAGTACCTCCTCGGACGTCATCATCGTGTACCTGGGATTCTCACGAATATTGTTCACGAGATGAGGATCAAGAACGGTAAAGGACCTTAGCATTAGGCGAACGACGTCGTGGTCCGTCCAACGCGTGCTTCCGTAGCTCCTTATTTTGTTGATGAGGGTCTTGAGCCGGTTGTACGTTTGGGTTGGCTCCTCTCCCCTTATCATGGCGAATCGTCCAAGCTCGCCCTCCACCAACTCCATTTTGGTGAGCATGGTGATGTCATTCCCCTCGTGAGAGATCTTGAGGGTGTCCCATATTTGCTTGGCATTGTCCAAGCCGCTCACCTTGTTGTACTCTTCCCTGCACAAGGACACTAAGAGAACAGTAGTAGCTTGTGCATTTCTATGGATTTGTTCATTTATGAGCATAGAGTTATCCGAGCTATCAAACTTCATTCCATTCTCTACAATCTCCCAAATGCTCGGATGGAGAGAGAATAAGTGACTACGCATTTTGTGACTCCAAAATCCGTAGTCCTCCCCATCGAAGTGTGGAGGTTTGCCAAGAGGAATGGAAAGCAAATGCGAATTCGAACTATGTTGAATACGAGAATAATCAAATGAAAAGTTCGAATTGACCGTCTTTTTGTAGTCGTTGTCGTCGTCCTTTTGGGAAGAGGAAGATTCGTCGCTGTCGTAGTAGACGATCTCCTTGATGCGTCTTGTCTTCTTCTTCTTCCCTTCTTTGCGTCTGTGCCCCGAGCCCGAGTCGGTAGTCTTGTCGTCCTTTGGCTCGTTGACGAAGGACTCCTTCTCCTTGTCGTTGATCACGATTCCCTTCCCCTTAGGATCCATCTCTTCGGGCGGTTAGTCCCTTTCTTGAAGAGAACGGCTCTGATACCAATTGAGAGCACCTAGAGGGGGGGGGTGAATAGGTGATCCTTTGAAACTTAAACTTATAGCCACAAAAACTTGTTAAGTGTTAGCACAATAATCGCCAAGTGGCTAGAGAGGAGTCTCAACAAAACACAATACCACAAGAGATCAAACACAGAGATGACACAGTGGTTTATCCCATGGTTCGGCCAAGACCAACGCTTGCCTACTCCACGTTGTGGCGTCCCAACGGACGAGGGTTGCAATCAACCCCTCTCAAGTGGTCCAATGACCAACTTGAATACCACGGTGTTTTGTTTTGCCTTTCAATATCCCGTTTGCGAGGAATCTCCATAACTTGGAGCCTCTCGCCCTTACACTTGAGATTCACAAGAAATTTAGAGTAAGGGAGGAAAGCAACACACACAAATCCACAGCAAAATGCGCACACACACGGCCAAGAATCGAGCTCAAAAGACTATCTCAAAGTTCTCACTAGAACGGAGCTCGAATCACTGAGAATGACAAACGAATGCGCAAAGACTGAGTATGGATGATCAAGAATGCTCTAAGGTTGCTTGGTTGTCTCCTCCATGCGCCTAGGGGTCCCTTTTATAGCCCCAAGGCAGCTAGGAGCCGTTGAGAGCAAATCTGGAAGGCCAATCTTGCCTTCTGTCGTCGGGTGCACCGGACAGTCCGGTGCACACCGGACACTGTCCGGTGCCCGATTTCCTTCCTAAAATGGCGCTGCCGACCGTTGCAGATCTGGGAGCCGTTGGCGCACCGGACAAGTCCGGTGCACACCGGACAGTCCGGTGCCCCCTTCCGACCGTTGGCCCGGCCACGTGTCGCGCGCAGATTCCGCGGCCGACCGTTGGCCCGGCCGACCGTTGGCTCACCGGACAGTCCGGTGCACACCGGACAGTCCGGTGAATTTTAGCCGTACGCCGTCGGCGAATTCCCGAGAGCGGCTACTTCACGCCGAGCCAGCCTGGTGCACCGGACACTGTCCGGTGCACCACCGGACAGTCCGGTGTGCCAGACTGAGCTGAGTCTTGGCTGCACACAGCCAAGTCTTTTTCTCCTCTTTTCTTTTCTTCTTCTTTCTGTTTCTAACACTTAGACAAGTATATTAGTACACAAAACCAATGTACTAAGGCTTAGAAACATACCTTTACTCTTGATTTGCACTTTGTCCATCCATGAGCATAAATTCACATTTAAGCACTTGTGTTGGGCACTAAATCACCAAAATACTTAGAAATGGCCCAAGGGCACATTTCCCTTTCAACGAGTTAATTTGGATTTAAAACGGATGAGTTATGAATTTCTGAAGATTTTATGTGCTTGCTACAAAATTAATCGAGTAATCAATTCTAGTATAGTGTTGGGGGCCTTCGTCCTCCGAAGGTCCTCAAAAACATGATTTGACAATGTTTTCCAAGTGGATTATGTGAACAGGTATCTTCGGACTCAGAATTATGAACATGAAGTACGGTCAGGACGAAGCCTGAACCAGACGAAGGGGGATTAAAATGGAGGACGGGCTGATTACCAAGCTCCACGAAGGATGGTGCACAGCCGAAGCTGTGCGCAGGGAAGCTTCGTCGCGATAGCAGAGAGGGGAACCGACTTAAAGATGAAAAGACTACTTGGGCCTTGACAGATTTCCATAAGTCATTGGCAAATGTAATGGACATGAATGTAATTTTACGTGGGCTGCGTCCCGCGTCTATAAATAGATGAACAGTACTCCCGTACTGTTCACGCTGATCTGGCATTTACTTTTGCGTCATCCGTGTACTTTTGTCTTTCTGCAATCCGAAGGTACACTTGTAATTTAAAGTCATTTCTATTGATATACGATAATAAAATAGAAATGACATGATAATAAAGTTTAAATGTTTATATTACTTTTAATGTTGCTCATAAGTCCTTCGTCATAACTTATCGCACTTACGAAGGTATATTATTTGTGACCTTCGTCCGGAGTACATTATATCCTGAAGGGAAATAATGTTTCGAGGGACGAAGGACCTCATCATTTAACACTTTTTATGTTGCCTTGTTCTTAATCCGAAGCATTTGAGAACAAGTCCCCAACATTGGCGCCCACCTCCGGTGAACTCACTTCCATTTCGAGTTTTTCGAACACCTTCGGAAGCTATAGACCCTAGCTATGGCGCCGAAGAAAGCCTCAGCGACTGGGGCTGCAGCACTGCAACCGCTGGACCCCAACCAGGAGACCGTCTCTCTTCGGGAGGCCCGAAGCCAGAAGAGGAAGGCCGTCAGCCCGACGCTTCAGGAGGATGAACTAGACCAAGAGATCAGGGATATGGAGATGCTTCATCAACATGTGCAGAGGAAAAAAGAAAAGATGGCCAGGCTAGCTGAGCTGCAAAGGCAGATAGACGAAGCTTCTGAAGAAGTCCGTCATCTTACCCACGATGAGCAGAACCGAAGGCCTCAACAAAAAGACCTTCGTCAGGAGGGCTTCTTCAACGAAGATGACTGGTATGACAATTTCCATCATGGAAATTTTGTTTTCGATGATGCTTCTCCTCTGTCCGCTGAGCTGCAGGCTACACCTTGGCCTCCGTCCTATAAGCCACCCCAGCTTCCCATGTTTGACGGCCATTCAGACCCGAAGCAGTTCTTGATGAGTTACGAAGCAACAGTGTCTTCGTATGGTGGCAATGCTGCAGTCATGGCAAAGTCTTTTGTTATGGCCGTCAGGAGTGTTGCTCAGACCTGGTATTCCTCCCTTCGACCAGGAATGATCACTTCATGGCAGAAGCTGAAGGATATGTTGTTAACCAGCTTTCAAGGATTTCAGACGAAGCCGGTCACTGCTCAAGCCTTGTTCTAGTGTACTCAGGATCATGAAGAATACCTTCAGGCGTATGTCAGAAGGTTCTTGCGTTTGAGGGCGCAAGCACCAACGGTGCCCAATGAAATTGTCATCGAAGCCATGATCAAGGGGCTTCGTCCTGGACCTACAGCTCAATACTTTGCTAGGAAGCCTCCTCAGACTCTGGAGAAGCTGCTCCAAAAGATGGACGAGTACATTCGTGCCGACAATGACTTTCGCCAAAGAAGGGAGGAGGCTTTCAGATTTTCTGAAATGACCAGGGGCTTCGGAGGAAGATTTTATCCGAGGCATGTCAGGTCCATCCACAACTCCACTCAAAATGATGATAAGGGGAGTCAGCAGAACAGACCGCAGAGCTCCTCACAGGCTTCGGGGCAACAGCAAACTTTCTTCCGGCCACCAGCTCCAAGAGGCAGAGGCGCTAGGGGCTTCGGCGGAAGATTTGGAGATCAACCAAGGAGGGTATTTTGCTTATTCTGTGGTGAAAACAAGGGCCATACCACCAGGATGTGCCATATTACCATCCAGAAACAAAAGGAGCTAGCAGAAGCTGCAGCGCAACAGGGCCAGCCGAAGCAGGTCATGCATACTGCTTCGTACCATCAGCCTTACATCCCGGAATACGTGGGCAACCACCCTGCAGTTTCCGTAGCTTCGGCGAGTCAACCTCAAGCTTCATGGCAACAGCCCCCGCCCCCACCTCCGCTGCAACAAGGCCAACAGCCAGAAGGGAGCCAATATGTTCCGCACCAAAGGGATCTCAGAGAGCAATCTGAAGCTCGCACAGTCAATAGTACTGTGCCAGAGTCAAAGCACATTTATTGACAAATATCCTACTTTGATAGCAGTCTTTTCCGTTTAGTTCTATTTTCTGTGTAATAAAGAGTATTTTAGTTTTCATGTAATAGTTTCGTGGTTGGTTATCAGGAAAACCTATCTTCTCCACAGGCTTAAGTTGCTGAAGCTTAAAAATTTGCGGTAACAAGGAGGACCTTCGAATTATTAAAAATCCTTCGAAGCAACAAAAAGTCGTTCTAAGGAACGCAGAGTAAGTTGCCGAAGTTACAAAAAGCCGTTCCAAAGGGAGCGCAGTGTAAGTTTTTTGCTCCAAAGACGTTCCTAAGGGAATGCAAAGCATACAGCGAAAAGTCAACGCTGATACCGCCTAAAGTAAAAGGCGAAGAAGCTCCAAAGACGTTCCTAAGGGAATGCAGAGCTTACAGCGAAAAGTCAACGCTGATACCGCCTAAGTAAAAGGCGAAGAAGCTCCAAAGACGTTCCTAAGGGAATGCAGAGCTTATAAATATATTTTGTGTGTATCTTCGGAACAAACGTCATTTGCATAACATAACATCATCACATCATTTTGCATAGCATAAGCATCATACATCATGTTGCATATGGCAAAAGAAGGGGACACAGTATCAACCTTCGAAAGGACGCTTTGAGAAAGTGAAAATTGTGTAAAGTCACGAGGGAATACAATGATAATCTTCGGAATACAGCTTCGGAGAATGTTTTCACAAAGCATGGACGTGCTTCATCAGAGTAATATCGAAATTGCACAGCTTCGGAGAATGTTTTCACGAAGCGTGGACATAAGTCATCAGAATAGTTTTAACGGAGAATGTCTTCTTCACGAAGCATGAAAAGAAGGGAAGGTGTTTTTTCGCCGAAGGCTCAAAAATGGTATGTATGTAGAATTTCATGCATCGTAAAGAATTGAATAATGAAAAGAGACTTGTATATTACATTCAAATGTACAAAATATTACATAGATCACACTTCAAATGTTTTTTCTAATAACACCTAGTCTTCTCTTAATACTACTTCGGCAGCCTCATTTAGAAGTTGTTCAACAACTTTATCCATGATAGCTTCGGCCATTTGTTTGATTTCGTCATCCTCTTTTGTGTGAGGGTCAACAGATGATCCAGCAGGTTATGAGGGAAGAGAATATTTTTGCATTACTATTACAAACCGCGAGCAAAGTTTGAAATAAAAATTACAACACAATAAGAGTGACTAATTAATACCTATTTGCCCTTCGGCAACTTCTGTCACTTTCCTAGCATCATGGATGACTTTTTCACTCCTTTGAATAATTTCTTGCGCCATTTCTCGGCCGCCGTTGTCCCAGACATCAGTAAAGAATTTGCCACCAACCATGCTTGCTTCGGCCGAGGGGTCTTTGATGTCTTCGGAGGATAAGGCAGCTTCGGACTGAGCTAAAGATTTTACATGTTCACAACCTTTCTTCTCCAAGACAGTAGCAACTCCCCTGGCGCCCGAAAAAGCGCAGATGTCACCGCGGCTACTCAGGATTTCCTCGAAGGCCTCTGCTTCGTGACTGATCCATTCTATTGGACCTTCGGGATTGCCTCTTGAGAAATTCTCTTCACTGGAAAATGCGCCCACGCTGGCGAAGCTGGTCTTAATTTTCTTTACGCATTCCATGGATTTTTCGTAGCATTTTTTCTTAGAAGACCGAAGCTCTTCCACGGTTGCTTCCAAATGATCAGCCCATTGGTCGCTGCATTCCCGTCTTGTTTCTTCAAGTATGCGTTCTTCTTTCGCCCGGGCCAGTTGCTTCTGAAGATCTTTTATTTCGCGTCTCTGAGCTTCGGCCTGAACTTTTGCAGCAGCTTCGTCCTTTTTTATTTTGTCTACTAATGTAAGCAGAATTTTATCTTTTTCTAGAGCTTCGTTTCTCAGTTTAATAACTTCTGAGCGTAAATTGTTGAACGCAATTTCATAGCTCTCATCTTCGGCACTTTTTTGTGCTCTTAATGCGTTGCTTAGGATTAAGCCCTATACGAAAAAGAATCCATATAAGAATAAAAGAATGAATTATGTATTAAAATTTTTTTTCAAGCGTCTAATTCCCATACCTTTAGGCTATTGTACGCAAGACTGTCCGCGAGATCCTCCTTTGTCATAGCACATAATCCAGCTTCGAGCTTCGGGAACCCCATACTTCTAGCCATCTCTCGGCAGACAGATAGTTCTTTATTATCAGGAAGGCAGTACAGGAAGTCATCTTCATTTGTCCCATTAAACACTACTGCCCCCTTCAGATATTTTAGCTCTCTGGCATAGTAGTTGGCTTCGTAAGTCTCTTCTTCAGATAATTTCTTCCCCGAAGCATGTCGTACGATGTAATCGCATATGCTGGAAGGAGCTTCGGGGGCGGCAGTGTCAATTTCTTCAACCAAATTTGGTTCTGATATTTTTGTTTCCGAAGATTGTTCCTTGGTGGGCTCTGAAGGCCCAGCTTCAGCTTCAGGTTGTTGCTTCGAAGCTTCAGCAACTACAGCTTCGGTAGACACTTCAGCAACTTCAATAGTCTTCTTTGGAGTTGTGCTTGAAGACTTAATTGTCTCCAAAACATCTAGCACGTTCACCATTCTTTTTCTTTTCGGGGTCACCGACGGGCCCTTTTGATTTTTTATTGTTTCGACATTTGCTGAAGGACTTAAGATTTCCGATATTTTTGGCTCTTCAATCTTCGGTTTCTCTGCTTTTTCTGCTGAAGGCGCTTCAGTTTTTTCTTCCATCTTCGGCACTGGAGCTGGTTCTGTAGCTTCAGAGGCCAAAGAGACTTCACCAATAAATTCTGGCACTGTGGCCGGCTCAATAAAACGCGCTCGGTGAGTGAGCACCTTTATCTTTTTCCTTTGCGGCGCTGGCTCGCTAGTGGCACTCGTGGTAGCTTCTGTCGCAGGAGAAGTATTTTTTCTTTTGCGACCCGACACCGGATAGTGATAGTCAGGGTAGACAAACCCGACTGCGTCAAATACCCGGTTGAGCCTTTTCTTCTTTCGGCCTCCGAAGGCTGCTGATAACGCAGTGTTCTCGGCCTTCGAGTACACCCCAAGCAGTTCGTCACTTAATGTTTCAATGTTTTTCAACCAGTCGTCATCAGGTTCAACAAATTTATCTCCGTATTTGAATGTGTATTTCAGTCTGACCAGTCCGCCTTCGTCGGACTCTTTGATGGTCTCCTTCGGCATTTCCCACTTTCCTGCAAGTGGCCACACCTTGAAGGCAATATGTTCTTGAATCAAGTCCCTTGTCCCAATAAAAGAGCAGACTACGCCGAAGGCTCTTTGGCATTCCTCGGCTGCTTCATCCATTTCAACCTTCGGCCTTCGAAGTCCGAAGCGTTGCCAGATGGGGCGCATAATGATACTCTTGACATCTTCTTGCGCTGTTAAGTCATTCTTTACATAGAACCATTCAGTCATCCAGGCTCCGGGCCACCTCTTCCGAAAGGTCGGCACAGGGCGGCTTGACCCGGAGCGGGCACCGAAGCTGTAACACCCAAAGTTGTTGTGATATTGTTCCTTCCCCCAGGGCTTCGTCTCATATAACAACTCATGAATATTGCAAAAGCTTTTAGCATTTGGTTCTAAACCTTGGCTTCTCGCAGCCCAGACAAACATCCCCATTCTTATGATAGCTTCGGGAGTAATTTGATGAAGGTAGACTTGAAATGTCTTCAGGACTTCAACAACAAAGTTGCTTAGGGGGAATCGAAGCCCAGCCTTGAGAAAGCTTCGGAAGATTACGACTTCATCTTCTTCGGGGGTGGGAGAAGTCTTTTCTCCAGCATCAACCCTCACAATAGATATATCTCGAAAATACCTCCCCCTCATATTATCAATATGATTCTGCTTAATAGTGGTTTTCCCGAAAACCGTGTGACTTGGCCGCCATGGTCGATCTTCGGACTCTTCCCCACCACTTTCTACATCATAACTATCGCTGTCACTAGTATCTTCGGACAAACCTTCAAGAATCTCCTTGGTAATTTTCTCCGTATTGGTCTCCGCCATCGCTATAAGGAACCCCAAGTTCTTCTCTTCGTCGAGACTCAGCTTCGTCTCAGCAGGGATCTTCTTACCTTCAGACATCTTCGAAAACGCTAAAAAACTGTTTTCAAGTCCGAAGCTTCAAAATCAAAAAGATCAGCAAATCTTAGTGCACAAGAGTTAAAAATTTAGTGGGCCGAAGCAGATGGCAAGTGTGCGTACCAAATAAGTTTGCGCTATGATCTTATTTATACCCCCAGGGCGTTGAAAATTGAAAGACCCCGCTTGTCAGTGAATGTTGCTATTCTAGCAAAGGGAAGGTGTTTTTTCGGACCTTCGGCTTAAGGCCTTCGTCCATATCGCAATCTGAATTTATCATTAACAAATTAATATTGCGAGGGGCTACTGTTGGGGGCCTTCGTCCTCCGAAGGTCCTCAAAAACATGATTTGACAATGTTTTCCAAGTGGATTATGTGAACAGGTATCTTCGGACTCAGAATTATGAACATGAAGTACGGTCAGGACGAAGCCTGAACCAGACGAAGGGGGATTAAAATGGAGGACGGGCTGATTACCAAGCTCCACGAAGGATGGTGCACAGCCGAAGCTGTGCGCAGGGAAGCTTCGTCGCAATAGCAGAGAGGGGAACCGACTTAAAGATGAAAAGACTACTTGGGCCTTGACAGATTTCCATAAGTCATTGGCAAATGTAATGGACATGAATGTAATTTTACGTGGGCTGCGTCCCGCGTCTATAAATAGATGAACAGTACTCCCGTACTGTTCACGCTGATCTGGCATTTACTTTTGCGTCATCCGTGTACTTTTGTCTTTCTGCAATCCGAAGGTACACTTGTAATTTAAAGTCATTTCTATTGATATACGATAATAAAATAGAAATGACATGATAATAAAGTTTAAATGTTTATATTACTTTTAATGTTGCTCATAAGTCCTTCGTCATAACTTATCGCACTTACGAAGGTATATTATTTGTGACCTTCGTCCGGAGTACATTATATCCTGAAGGGAAATAATGTTTCGAGGGACGAAGGACCTCATCATTTAACACTTTTTATGTTGCCTTGTTCTTAATCCGAAGCATTTGAGAACAAGTCCCCAACATATAGGTTTCATGTTAAAACAGTGTTATCAAGTAGTAGGCAATATTAATACAAAATTATGGGAACTTGATTGGACTGAAAAGGAGTTGAAATGAGTTTTGTATGAATTAAACAAGTTTTAGGATTATTTTTACACTAGGAATTCATTTTCTATATTCATTTATTTATTTCTTTCGAGTCCTGGATGGCGTGCATAATTTGCAGAGAGTTCGGGGTTAAAACGCAAAGGTTCCACAGACTCAGTAAATAGTCACGGGGGACTGCGGGTTGTTTTTAAAGAAAGACAGGGTCCCATACGTAAAAGTGTTGGGCTGAAAGGGTATGGAAGGTTCACGGTCGCAAGATCAACAACGGACGGCTACGATTAGATCTTATCTATTATGAAACGTTACGCGATGACGTCCCTCGGATCAGAGACTAACGATCCTGATTTTAAGTAGCCGAGGCCCCGTCGGATCCGCCCGATCGTGATCCAAGGGCCAACGCAGATCCGCGCGATGCTACATCCCAGATTGAATCCGCACCGCACAGCAACGAATCCACGGTTCACTCTACTTCGACCCTACATATAATCATGGTCGTTAGACATGAGATCAACGGTCGAACGATCGTCACCAATCCTACCTACGACCGAGCGCATCCGCGCAAGCCAGCCGCGGTGGTGCCTCACCGGCGACACAGTGATCTGGCGCCCCGGCCCTCCTGGATTCCCCCAGCGACATGGAAAATGACGAGGAACGCAACGCGAATTCGTCAAGTGAGGACTTACCGGCGACGGTGGCACGACGCGCACTGCCCACGGTGCCACAAGAAATTGCGAGTGCCCGAAGTCGACGGTGAGCGATTCCTCCCGCTCCAGCCGCCAAACTCACCCGAGGATGAGTCGCACACACTCCACGTGATCCTGCTCAGCTCCTCGGCCTCCACCAGATCCCCAAGTGCTCTCAACGGTGGAAGACGCTGGCGGTACTCTCTCTCCCCCTTTTCGGTTCGGCTCCAAGCGTACAACGGGGGTGGAACTAGGGGTCGATGTGTGAAAAAAAAGGCGAGCGATAACTCCCGGATGGCAGTCGTGGATATAGGTCCCACGGCCCCGGGGATTTCGGCCAGGACGCGGTCGTGCGCGGCGAGATCGGCGTTCTGGTACGCGCGGGTCATTCGGAGGAGAAGGTTCTGATCGCCCGGACCCACGCGTCATATAAGGTTGTGTTCACAGGTGCGCGGCTTATGAGCGACTGACGCGAGGGGCCCACATGTCACACCCACGGATCGGCATCCCGAGCAAGGCGGCCAGCACGTGAGTGGGTTATTAGTTGGGCCGGTTGGGGAGCCGAATTCGGCCCAGGCGTAAAAATGGAGTTCTTCCCTTTTTTTATTTATTTCTGTTTTCCTTTTCTTTCCTATTTTCTCTTATTTTCATATTTCAAAACTAAATTCAAATTCTTGCTTGAACTTTGAATTCACAATTTGAATTCAAATATGGAGGTGAATTTGTAGTCATGTTAAGTGTACCAAATAAACATACTAGGGTGGGATGAGTTTATGTATTTATAAATTTTATCTTGTCTTTTATAGTATTTCTCTCTTAAATTCCAAATTCAAATTTAACTTCTAATTTGAATTCATTTTTGGAGGCAAATTTATCCTTAGATTGTGTTGCACAATTATTGTACTAGTTTTGAAAGTATGATTCTATATATACTTTATGTGAGTTTTATATTCCTTATCCCTTTCATTTCTTATTCTTTTTATTAAAAAAAATATATTTTGAATGTGGGACAAGAAATAAAGGCTATTTCAAAATTAACTATTCATGTAAATAAATGCCTATGGTGCATCATTTAATGATATAAATCATTACTTGATTGAATAGAAAACTTTTCTATTACCTCTTTTCTAAAATACTTCTTGGTTTTAGAAATTCAGTTCTCAATTTTCAACTCCTAAGTATAATTTAAGATGTCAGAATTTACTAGTTTATTTCTTCATATATTTTTTACACAGATTTTGGGCCTTACAAATCCTACCCCCTTAACAGAAATCTCGTCCTCGAGATTTGTAAGGAAAGGGTGTATACTCATATTGTCTCAACACATATGCACAAACAAAATCTCAGCATGATGCACGAATTAGCAACACATGGGTCAATTGGACCTTATTATTCGTCCTGAAATAGTATCATACTATTTACTAACTAAAGTAACATTTAGATCTTACAAATAGTAGTAATTTATATATATGTTTATGTAGCTTGGTGGAGCTAGTGGTGGTGGAGGAGGTTGTTGTTGTTGTCGTTGTCTCTCCAACCGTGATTGCCTTATTTCTTGACGTATCTCCAAACGGACCTGACGTATTTCCTCGCGTTCTTGTCTTATCTGATTTTTCATTTCGGTCACCATGTCTGTCAATTGTTGTATTTTTAGCCTTTGGGCAGCAACCACTTGATCGATTTTGATAGGTGGAGGATTTGGAGGATCCATTTCTATTTGCTGTTGCTTGATAGTCTTTCCTTCCTGGTATTTACCATCGAAGTTAGAATCATATGGTAATATAATTTTGCAAGGAAAATTATTTGGCAGGCACACGTATAGGCCAATAGCTGGTTATGATCTAAAGATTTTTTAGCAGGGCTTAATCTTTGTTTTATGTCCGGATTGGGTAACTAGTCGTATAAGGTGAATATCCAAAGGTAGGATAGAATTTGTCAAGATGAGATAGATATGGGTGAGATAGGCCATATGATGTAGATTAGAGTTTGTTTAATGTTAGGTAGAAATAGACAAGTTATGTAATTCATCATGACACTATTGGTTGGGTTAGCTCTTCTGCTCACGGTTGAGTTGGTTTAATGCACTAACTTTAGGTTTAAGTGCATGAGGGGAGAACAAAGTCTATAGAAGTAGGATCTAGTTTATTTCACTAGTGCTTACTTGTTAAATGACCCTCATTGGATTGCATAATCCTATTTAAGAATATCATTTAGTTAAGCGTACTAAGCTGACCCTATCTTTATAAAATTCCAGTATATATATATATATATTTTATACACCTGGAATTCTTTTTATGCCATTAGCAAGAGAGGCTTAGAAAACAAGGGTACCTTAGATTTTAGTTATTAGGTAAGTGTAGAGAAGATTTGGGGTGGAAGAAAATTAGGTAATGAAGACTTTTATTCCGGGTGGTGGATCTTGATTCATCTGAGGATCTATTTCTACTAATATCCTTCCTTGTCGAAGTTAACCTTGTTCTTGGGTCTAGTTTAGGGAACATCGGTTGTGATGCCATTATCTGAGTTGGGATAACAATTTCGGGTACATGGGGTAGGTAGCTTAAATAGAGTTTTACGGTGCTTGCAAGATAAATGGGTTGAGCAACTTATAACATGGGTTAGGTCAGGGTTTCCCGAACGAGTTGGGTTAAGACACCAATGTAGGTTTAAAACGTATTTATCAGAGTAGGATCCAATCTTATGTTACCAGTATTATCTAACATGTTTATCCATTAGATTAGGTCTAATCAAATTAGATGGGATCAAAATTAAATTGGTGTATTCAGATAAGATCTACATAATTTATTTTGGAATAGATCATGTTTGTTACACTATTATGAGATAAGCAAAGTGGTGGGGATAAGAATGCTTATTAGGGCAAGATGAGTCTCTAAGAATAAGGTAGAATCTTTTAAGTTTAGTTAGATCTATTAGGATAAGATAGAATCTTTTTGAGATAAGATGGGTCTATTAAGATAAGAAAGAATCTTTTAAGATAAGAGAGAATCTTTTAAGATAAGATGGATTTATATGAAATAGGTATACTTTAATGGAAGATAATCTAAGTTGTTTGGTTACCTTATGAATTCTATTTATGTATTTTTATGTCCAGATGTAATTGTGGACACTATTCCACAACTATTCACACTCAATCAAAGATCCAAATCAGACAAATATCATAAGAACAAACACTCAAGCGTATGGATAACTATAAAAATAGTTTTGTTTTTGTTCCTAAGAGTAGGTTTCCTATTCCTAAAGGTCACTTTAGGCACGGGATTTCAAAGTGTGAAATCCACTTTTGTCTTTAGAAGTGAATAGGTAAGAATAATCGGAGTGAAGCGGAATTAGATGAGAAAAGATTAAGATCAGTTTAGAAAGAGTCAGAGTAGCAGAGGTAAGGTTAATCAGAGTATTACAGTAGAAGGTGAAACAGGATCAAGATAAGTATAGAAAGAGTCGGAGTAAGGTAAGTAGATAAGGGTTGTCCAGTTCTATCTAGGTTTCGTCCTACAGTCAACATTCCTCTGATACCACTTCTGTCACACCCGGGCCGGGCTTTAAGGGACAAAGCCGAGTGTATCTCATACATGCGCCAAAGAAGAAAACATATATAATCACAGAGTGTATAGAGATAAATGTCACAATAATCAGAGTACTTAATACATAGCGGAAGACTTACAAAAATAAAAGATAAATATAACAGGATCTAAAATCTATCGTTGGCGCCAGAAAGTCAACTGGGAGACGACGACCTAGACCTCTCACGAACACAGCGCAACATCCACCATGCGCCTCATCCTGTGGTACCTATCCTTGACCTGTGGGGGGGTGTGAGACAGCAAGGATGAGCTCACACATGTTCATCGCTCAACAAGTTGTGGGGAATAATGTGACATGAACTCACAAAAGGTGGGAGTTCATGTGAAGTGTAAGGCTGATCAACAAAATAGAGGTTGAAGCTGAGCATTGCTTTTATAAGTTGGTCAAAATTTTATTAGCAATTACTAGGTATAAGTAAATACCAAACCTTAATAAAAATAATAGAACAAAATAAATAATCCCATGCAAATGCATATGACAAATTGAATTTAGGTTCCATAAATTAATCATGTGAGGGTCCGAGCAGCTCATGACCGTGAGCACGGCTAGTATACTAGTTTTACACTCTGCAGAGGTTGCGCATCTTTACCCACAAGCCGTGTTACCCATCTGCCAAGGGGTCATGAATCCCATACACCTCTACCAAGGAAGCGAGGCAGGGTAACACTACGAGGCCTTTACAAAGTTCCACTAGCTTCAGAAATCCCGCTACAGTTTATAGGAAGCTCCAGTGCAGGAATCCCTCGCCTGACCGCCATCGCAGCAAAATGAACCCAAGGACCTCTCTACACTGACCACTCCCCTACTGCCCTTGCCCCTTTCGGGTAAGGAAGACCTCCACTAGCTTTCCTAGTTAATCAGCCAAGGGCGTCCCATTAAACCCTTGTGGTAGCACTGTTTTCCCGGGTGGTCGCTCCATGTTCCAATTAACATAATGATCTTATCATGAACATAAATAACATAACAGAATAATTGGAACATGGATATAATAAAATATTAATCCCAAAACCATATAGAGCAATAGCATAACTAACCAAATTGATTTAGGGATAAACAAGGGAAAATGATAAACAGACTAGGGTGACCTATTGGGTCCCATCAAAATTAAACCTATGCATTGAATAGTGATAATAAAGAACATTATTGGGTAACAAAAGTGAATCAAGGGCACAACTTGCCTGGCACTTGAGATTCCAGTTACCAAGGTGATCTTCAGGTGACTCGAAACCTCGCTGCTAGTCGTAGCAATACAAACAAACATGGTATGGATAAAATTAACATCACAACAAACATAAGTGCAAACTGAATAATAACAATCTACGCGTCGCTACGAGATCGTGGGAACGAGAACCACTAAAATCGGAGTTACGGTTAAGGAGTTATGATTTTATAAAAGATCTGTGTGATTAAAATATTAAACTATATTATAAATTGGTTAGTATAAATCATATGTGAGGTTATTCTATAAATAATTATCTTAACTTTAATCTAAGTCATTATTTGATTAAAGATCATCTAGACAAATTATGATCATAAGGTCAGAGGTTAATCCAACACACCTAGATTAATCCAATTAACATAGGATAAATAGATATCTAATACAAAAGTATGAGACATGTATAATCAATATTTTTACTGAGTAGTAAATATTCATACGAAGCTAACACAACTGGAACGAGTTAATTTGGATTTAAAACGGATGAGTTATGAATTTCTGAAGATTTTATGTGCTTGCTACAAAATTAATCGAGTAATCAATTCTAGTATAGGTTTCATGTTAAAACAGTGTTATCAAGTAGTAGGCAATATTAATACAAAATTATGGGAACTTGATTGGACTGAAAAGGAGTTAAAATGAGTTTTGTATGAATTAAACAAGTTTTAGGATTATTTTTACAATAGGAATTCATTTTCTATATTCATTTATTTCTTTCTTTCGAGTCCTGGATGGCGTGCATAATTTGCAGAGAGTTCGGGGTTAAAACGCAAAGGTTCCACAGACTCAGTAAACAGTCACGGGGGACTGCGGGTTGTTTTTAAAGAAAGACAGGGTCCCATACGTAAAAGTGTTGTGCTGAAAGGGTATGGAAGGTTCACGGCCACAAGATCAACAACGGACGGCTACGATTAGATCTTATCTATTATGAAACGTTACGCGATGACGTCCCTCGGATCAGAGACTGACGATCCTGATTTTAAGTAGCCGAGGCCCCGTCGGATCCGCCCGATCGTGATCCAAGGGCCAACGCAGATCCGCGCGACGCTACATCCCAGATTGAATCCGCACCGCACAGCAGCGAATCCACGGTTCACTCTACTTCGACCCTACATCTAATCATGGCCGTTAGACATGAGATCAACGGTCGAACGATCGTCACCAATCCTACCGACGACCGAGCGCATCCGCGCAAGCCAGCCGCGGTGGTGCCTCACCGGCAACACAGTGATCTGGCGCCCCGGCCCTCCTGGATTTCCCCAGCGACATGGAAAATGATGAGGAATGCAGCGCGAATTCGTCAAGTGAGGACTTACAGGCGATGGTGGCATGACGCGCACTGCCCACGGTGCCACAAGAAATTGCGAGTGCCCGAAGTCGACGGTGAGCGATTCCTCCCACTCCAGCCGCCAAACTCACCCGAGGATGAGTCGCACACACTCCACGTGATCCTGCTCAGCTCCTCGGCCTCCACCAGATCCCCAAGTGCTCTCAACGGTGGAGGCCACCGGCGGTACTCTCTCTCCCCCTTTTCGGTTCGACTCCAAGCATACAGCGGCGGTGGAACTAGGGGTCGATGTGCGAAAAAAAAGGCGAGCGATAACTCCCGGATGGCAGTCGTGGATAGAGGTCCCACGGCCCCGGGGATTTCAGCCAGGACACGGTCGTGCGCGGCGAGATCGGCGTTCTGGTACGCGCGGGTCATTCGGAGGAGAAGGTTCTGATCGCCCGGACCCACGCGTCATACAAGGCTGTGTTCACAGGTGCGCGGCTTATGAGCGACTGACGCGAGGGGCCCACATGTCACACCCATGGATCGGCATCCCGAGCAAGGCGACCAGCACGTGAGTGGGTTATTAGTTGGGTCGGTTGGGGAGCCGAATTCGGCCTAGGCGCAAAAATGGAGTTCTTCCCTTTTTTATTTATTTATTTTTGTTTTCCTTTTCTTTCCTATTTTCTCTTATTTTCATATTTCAAAACTAAATTCAAATTCTTGCTTGAACTTTGAATTCACAGTTTGAATTCAAATATGGAGGTGAATTTGTAGTCATGTTAAGTGTACCAAATAAACATACTAGGGTGGGATGAGTTTATGTATTTATAAATTTTATCTTGTCTTTTATAGTATTTCTCTCTTAAATTCCAAATTCAAATTTAACTTCTAATTTAAATTCATTTTTGGAGGCAAATTTATCCTTAGATTGTGTTGCACAATTATTGTACTAGTTTTGAAAGTATGATTCTATATATACTGTATGTGAGTTTTATATTCCTTATCCCTTTCATTTCTTATAATTTTTTTTAAAAAAATAAATATTTTGAATGTGGGACAAGAAATAAAGGCTATTTCAAAATTAACTATTCATGTAAATAAATGCCTATGGTGCATCATTTAATGATATAAATCATTACTTGATTGAATAGAAAACTTTTCTGTTACCTCTTTTCTAAAATACTTCTTGGTTTTAGAAATTCAGTTCTCAATTTTCAACTCCTAAGTATAATTTAAGATGTCAGAATTTACTAGTTTATTTCTTCATATATATTTTTTACACAGATTTTGGGCCTTACAGAACAGGACCTGTCTGGTGCACCACCGGGCTATCCGGTGGCCCAGTTGTCAGAAGCTCCAACGGTCGAACCCTAACAGTTGGGTGATGTGGCTGGCACACCGGACAATGTTCGGTGGCGCACCGGACTGTCTGGTGCGCCTGTCGACAGCAGCCATCCCAACGGCCACTTTGGTGGTTGGGGCTATAAATACCCCCCAACCTCCACACATCAAGGCATCCAAGTTTTCAGCCAACACATTCAATACAAGAGCTAGTGCATTCAATACAAGACACAAAAAGATTGAATCAAAATCTTTCCAAGTCCCAATTCCACTCAAAGCAATTAGTGACTAGAAGAGAGAGTTTTGCCGTGTTCTTTTGAGCTCTTGCGCTTCGATCGCTTTTCTTCTTCCCCATTTCTTGTTCCCAAGACATTTGTAATCAAAGCAAGAGACACCAATTGTGTGGTGGTCCTTGTGGGGACTAAGTGTCCCAATTGATTGAGAAGAGAAGCTCACTCGGTCTAAGTGACCATTTGAGAGAGGGAAAGGGTTGAAAGAGACCCGGTCTTTGTGACCACCTCAACGGGGAGTAGGTTTGTAAGAACTGAACCTCGATAAAACAAATCACCGTATCACACTCTTTATTTGCTTGTGATTTGTTTTTGCCCTCTATTTCGGACTCGATTTTATTTCTAACGCTAACCCCAGTGTCAGGTACCATAATTAGGGGTACCCCCAACACTCCTAATCACGGCTGGTAAACACCCTCAGACCAACTGACGGGCGTGGTTCAAGTCAAGGCTTCGTCTACCCAAGAGACGCGACCTCACCCGAGCCCAGCCTCGGGCTAGAGCAGTAGTCCCAGACGAGTTCACGCCTCGCCCGAGGGCCGTCCCAGGCAGCGGGCACCCCCTCGGCTCTCCCAAAACCCGGCTTGGGCAGGCTTCGTTGTGAAGCAACCTTGGCCAGACCGCCTCACCAACCGACCGCTTCGCAGGCGCATTCAATGCTGGGGACGCCTGATGTCGTATCCTGACACACGCGCTTCAGTCGGCCAGGCCGAAGTGACCGCAGTCACTTCGCCCCTCTTCTTTACTGTCCGATGTGACGGGAAAACAGCGTCGTCGCCCCGCTCCGACTGCCGTGCCAACCACCCAGGCGAAGACTGACAACAAGTCACAATCAACCATCGAGTTCGGCCTCGGGCGCAATAGGAAGCTCCGCCTCGCCCGACCTCAGGCTCTGGCCTCGGGAGGAAGCTCCGCCTCGCCCGACCTCAGGCTCCAGCCTCAGGAGGAGGTCTCTGCCTCGCCCGACCCTCGGACTCGGTCTCGACCTCGGTCTCAGGAGGAATCGCGTCCTCGCCTGACCCCGGCCTCGGCCTCAAGAGAAGTCTCCGCCTCGCCCGACCTTGGGCTCGGACCGACCGCGCCAACAGGGGATATATCATTACCCTATCCCTAGCCTGCTCAGGCTACAAGGAACAAGATCGGCGTCCCACCTGGCTTACCCCGGCGACGGGTAATGATGGTGCAGCGCGCGCAACCATAACACCGGTGGCTCTCAGCCCCTTACGGCAGCAAGGAGACGTCAGCAGGATCCTTGCCGCACTGCCAGCTGTGCTCCTACAGGACTCAGGTGCTCCTCCGACGGCCACGCTATCACGTGTACAGGGCCCAAGCTCTCCCCCGACAGCCACGTTGGCATGTACACAGGGCTTAGGCATTCCTCTGCCGGACACGTTAGCGCATAGCCGCACCCCCATTGTACGACTGGACCCTCTCCTTGCGACTATAAAAGGGAGGTCCAGGGCCATCCTGGAAGGGGGTTCGCGTGGGGGTTCACGTGGGGGAAGGAGCGAACGAATGGGCTCCCTCTCTCTCTCTCTCCCTCTCGCGACGTGCTTGTAACCCCTACTACGAGCAGCACCCTGGTGCAGGATAATACAAGGCTTGCCCCACATCTTGTGTTCCATCCCACGCCAACCCATCTGGGCAGGGACACGCAGCGACAATCGCACTCGTCGGTCCAGGGACCCCCCCGGGTCCGAAACGCCAACAGTTGGTGCGCTAGGTAGGGGCCTGTTGCGTGTTAACGAACACCTTCCCGTTGAGTTCCAGATGGGGAGTCTTCAGCAACCTCTTCAGCCCGGGACGGTGCTCTGCTTCGGGAGTCTCGAGTTCAGGTCCCTTGACGGCAGCTACGACATGGTACTCCTCCCCCCGCGGCGCGACGACAACGACGGTCTTCGACTCACTCGGCGGCGGCGAGCTCAGTGACAGCATCTCCCCGCGGCAGAAGAGGAGCACTCTGGTCATCCCCGCCACCCTCCTCGCCGGAGGAGGCGGAGACGGGGCAACCATGGCCATGTAGGAGGCGGCACCTTGTCGGCTGTCGCACTAGAGCGAGTCGACGACGCCGGCACTCCCCCGGGGGACATGTCGGGCATTGTCCTCACACCTGAGACGACGGCGGGTGTCACTTCCCCGCAACGTGTCAACCCCAAGCGGACTGATGACGCCAGCACCCTCGCAAAGGATCTGCTGGGCGTTACCCTCGTACCTGAGATGATGGTGTGCTCCGCCCCCGACGCGACTTCACCATCGTCCATCGACCGAGAGGTACCATCCTTTTTCCATCCTGTACCCTTTCGTTTCAGCTTCGATCCACCTAGCGACCCCGCTACGGTGAGCGTCTTTGTAAAGGCGTATCCAAACCTTCTGGGGTACCATATGTGGTCGACCTGGGACCGACTGATAGCCGTCTCAACCTTCGGACCGGCGGGTTTTGAGGAAGAGGATGACCCCGACTCCGGTTGGGATTTCTCTGGCCTCAATGACCCCGGTGCCATGCGGGACTTCGTGTTCGCATTTGACCACTGCCTCTCTGGTTGTTCTGACGACGGCCACAGCCTTGACAACGAGGGTTATGGCCCAAGTCACGAATGTTTTCACGTCGATCAGGGAGATCACAACAAAGGCAACCACCTTGGTATGCCGGAGGTTGACGATCCCCCTGGGCCCGCATCTCGCGTTGACATCCCGTGGGAGCTAGCTGTGGTCCCAGTCCCTGCGGGGGTTCAGGACATACAGCTCGAGCAAATCCGTGAGATGTAGGCCCGGGTCGACGGGGAAGCAGGCCGGCTTGTGCAGCTCCGACAGAACATTGAATAGGAGTGGGCAGGCCAAACACTCGCCGGAGGAGCCTGTCATCGGGCCCAAGACGTCCAGCGCCGCATCGTCGACAATGCCAGGGCAGCGCTGCCCCCGGTCGTCAGCGGGTCTGGCCAGGACCTAGCTGTAGCGGCGATGCTACTTCGAGCCATGCCGGAGGCATCCACCACCGAGGGACGGTGTATCCAGGGTGAACTCAGGGATCTCCTGGAAGGTGCCGCGGTTCGACGAGCCGAGAGCTCTGCCTCCCGGAGGCGAGCTGACCCCTCGGAGCATCACGTGGCGTCCTCCTGACACATGCGGGAGGCCTCGGTCCATCTCGAGCGCACGTGGGACGAGGCGCCTGCCGCCTGGGATCGCCTTGGCAACAAGCACCACCATCTCGACCGTCGAGCCCGCCTCGACGAGAAGGTGCGCCGAGGCTACCATCCCAGGTGTGGGGGACGCTACAACAGCGAGGAGGATCGCATTCCTTCGCCCGAACCACCCGGTCCTCGAGTCTTCAGTTGGGCCATACGACGAGCGCCGTTCCCTGCCCGTTTCCGAGCCCCGACTACCATCACCAAGTACTCGGGGGAGACGAGGCTGGAGCTGTGGCTCGTGGACTACCGACTGGCATGCTAGTTGGGAGGGGCGGATGATGACAGCCTCATCATCCGTAATCTACCACTTTTCCTCTCTGACACCGCCCGAGCCTGGCTGGAGCATCTGCCTCCTACGCAGATCTCCGACTGGGATGATCTGGTCAAGGCTTTCGCGGGAAACTTCCAAGGCACGTACGTGCGCCCTGGGAACTCGTGGGATCTCCGGAGCTGCCACCAGCAGCCAGGGGAGTCCCTCCGAGAGTACATCCGGTGGTTTTCGAAGCAGCGCACCGAGCTGCCCAACGTTACCGACTCGGATGTCATCAGGGCTTTCCTTGCCGGTACCACTTGCTGAGACCTGGTGAGCAAACTGGGGCGCAAGACTCCCACACGTGCGAGCGAACTGATGGACGTCGCCACCAAGTTCGCCTCGGGTCAGGAGGCGGTCGAAGCCATCTTCCGAAAGGACAAGCAGCCTCAGG
Source organism: Zea luxurians (assembly GCA_029449295.1). Classification (NCBI taxonomy): domain Eukaryota; kingdom Viridiplantae; phylum Streptophyta; class Magnoliopsida; order Poales; family Poaceae; genus Zea; species Zea luxurians. The sequence continues at coordinate 79,916,291 of JAOPSE010000005.1, forward strand.
GAGAGCCGAAGAAAGATGCCCCCGAGGCGTCCGCCCAGCAGGGCACGAAGAAGAAGGCCAAGAACAAGTCACAAGCGAAGCGCGACGCCGCTGACGCGAATCTCGTCGCTGCGGCCAAGCACAGGAACCCTCGGAAACCTCCTGGAGGGGCCGGCGCGTTCGACAAGATGCTCAAGGAGCCATGCCCCTATCACTAGGGTCCCGTCAAGCACACCCTTGAAGACTGTGTCATGCTCCGACGCTACTTCCATAAGACCGGGCCCCCGGCGGAAGATGGCAAGAGCCATGACAACAACAAGAAGGAGGGCGGCAAGGAAGAGGAGTTCCCGGAGGTCCACAACTGCTTCATGATCTACGGTGGGCAGGCGGCGAATGCCTCGACTCGGCACCGCAAGTAAGAGCACCGGGAGGTCTGCTTGGTGAAGGTGGCAGCGCCAGTCTACCTAGACTGGTCCGACAAGCCTATCACCTTCGACCGAGCAACCACCCCGACTTCGTGCCAAGCCCAGGAATGTACCCGCTCGTCGTCGATCCGATCATCGGCAATGTTAGGCTCTCCAAAGTCCTCATGGACGGGGGCAGCAGCCTTAACATCATCTACGTCGAGACCCTGGAACTCTTGGGGGTTGATAGGTCTGAGGTCCGGGCCGGAGCGGCACCCTTCCACGAGATCACGCCCGGAAAGCGAATCCTGCCCCTCGGACGGATCGACTTACCCGTCTGCTTCGGGACTCCCTCCAACTTCCGAAAGGAAGTTCTCACCTTCGAGGTCGTCGGGTTCCGAGGAACCTAGCATGCGGTGTTAGGAAGACCATGCTATGCCAAGTTCATGGCCGTCCCCAACTACACCTACCTCAAGCTTAATATGTCGGGCCCGAACGGGATTATCACCGTCGGATCCACGTACCGCCACATGTACGAATGCGATGTGGAGTGCATGGAGTGCGCTAAGGCCCTTGCCGAGTCTGAGGCCCTCATCGCCGACCTAGAACGCCTCTCCAAGGAGGCACCCGACGCGAAGCGGCACGCCGGTAACTTCGAACCAGTCGAGGTGGTCAAGTCCGTCTCTCTCGACCCTAGCAACGACGCCAGCAAGAAAGTCTAGATCGGCTCCGAGCTCGACCCCAAATAGGAAGCAGTGCTCATCGACTTTCTCCGCGCAAACGCTGAAGTCTTTGCGTGGAGTCCCTCGGACATGCCCGGCATACCGAGGGATGTCGCCGAGCACTCACTGGACATCAGATCTAGAGCCCGACCCATGAAGCAAACCTTGCACTATTTTGACGAAGAAAAGCACAGGGCCATAGGCGAGGAGATCCACAAGCTACTTGCGACAGGGTTCATCAAAGAGGTATTCCATCCCGAATGGTTAGCTAACCCTGTTCTTGTAAGGAAGAAGGATGGGAAATGGAGGATGTGTGTAGACTACACTGGTCTAAACAAAGCATGTCCGAAAGTTCCCTACCCTCTACCTCGCATCGATCAAATCATGGACTCCACTGCTGGGTGCGAAACCCTGTCATTCCTCGATGCCTACTCAGGCTATCACCAAATCAAGATGAAAGAGTCCGACCAGCTCGCGACTTCTTTTATCACACCTTTTGGCATGTACTGTTACACTACAATGCCATTTGGTTTGAGGAATGCAGGCGCCACCTACCAGACGTGCATGAACCACGTGTTCGGAGAACACATCGGCGGAACGGTCGAGGCTTACGTCGATGACATCGTTGTCAAGACGAAGAAAGCCTCCGACCTCCTCTCTGACCTTGAAACGACATTCAAGTGTCTGAGAGCGAAAGGCGTGAAACTCAATCCTGAGAAGTGTGTCTTCGGAGTCCCTCGAGGCATGCTCCTCGGATTCATCGTCTCCGAGCGGGGCATCGAGGCCAATCCGGAGAAAATCGCGGCCATCACCAACATGGGACCGATCAAAGATTTGAAAGGAGTACAGAGGGTCATGGGATGCCTTGTGGCTCTGAGCCGCTTCATCTCACGCCTTGGCGAGAAAGGCTTGCCTCTGTACCGCCTCTTAAGGAAGACCGAGCGCTTCACTTGGACCTCCGAGGCCGAGGAAGCCCTCGGAAACCTTAAGGCGCTCCTTACAAATACACCCATCCTGGTGCCCCCCGCCGCAAGAGAAGCCCTCTTGATCTACGTAGCCACAACCACTCAGGTGGTCAGCTTCGCGATCGTAGTCGAGAGACGGGAAGAAGGGCATGCACTGCTCATCCAGAGGCCAGTCTACTTCATCAGTGAAGTGCTTTCCGAGACCAAAGTCCGCAACCCACAGATCCAGAAGCTGCTCTACGTAGTGATTCTGACACGACGAAAGTTGCGACACTACTTCGAGTCTCATCCGGTGACTGTGGTGTCATCCTTCCCCTGGGGGAGATCATCCAGTGCCGTGAGGCCTAGGGTAGGATAGCAAAGTGGGCGGTGGAACTCATGGGCGAAACGCTATCATTCGCCCCTCGGAAGGCCATAAAATCCCAGTCTTGGCAGACTTCCTGGCTGAGTGGACTGACACCCAGTTACCAACAACTCCAATCCGACCCGAGCTCTGGACCATGTACTTCGATGGGTCACTCATGAAAATAGGAGTAGGCGCTGGCTTGCTCTTCGTTTCATCCCACGAAAAGCATCTTCGCTACGTCATTCGCCTCCATTTTCTGGCATCAAACAATGTGGTCGAGTACGAGGCTCTGGTTAACGGGCTGCGCATCGCCGTCGAGCTAGGGGTCCGGCGCCTCGACACTCGTGGCGACTCACAGCTTGTCATCGACCAAGTCATGAAGAACTCCCACTATCGCGACCAGAGGATGGAAGCCTACTGCGACGAAGTCCGGCACCTGGAAGACAAGTTCTACGGGCTGGAGCTCAACCACATCGCCCGACGGTACAACGAGACTGCGGATGAGCTGGCGAAGATAGCCTCTGGGCGGACGACAGTTCCCCCGGACGTCTTCTCCAGAGACCTACATCAACCATCCATCAAGATCGATGACACGCCCGAGCCCGAGGAAGCCTCGGCCCAGCCCAAGGTACCCTCGGCCATCGAGGAAGAGGCCTTGCCCGTCGAGGGGGAACAGAATGGGGTTGCGCCAGATCCGAATTGGCAGACACCGTACCTGGAATATCTCCTCCGAGGAGAGCTTCCCCTCGACAAGACCAAGGCTCGGCGGCTGGCTCGGCGTGCCAAGTCGTTCATCTTGCTGGGTGATGAAAAGGAGCTCTATCACCGCAGCCCCTCGGGCATCCTCCAACGATGCATATCCATCGCCCAAGGACAAGAGCTGTTGCGAGAAATACACTCGGGGGCTTGCGACCACCATGCAGCACCTCGAGCCCTCGTGGGGAATGCCTTCCGACAAGGTTTCTACTGGCCAACCGCGGTGGCCGACGCCACTAGGATTGTACGCTCCTACAGGGGGTGTCAATTCTACGCAAAGCAGACACGCCTGCCCGCTCAGGCCCTGCAGACGATACCCATCACCTGGTCGTTTGCTGTGTGGGGTCTAGACCTCGTCGGTCCCTTGCAGAAGGCACCCAGGGGCTTCTCGCACCTGCTGGTCGCCATCGACAAATTCTCCAAGTGGATCGAGGTCCGACCCTTGACTAGCATCAGGTCCGAGCAGGCGGTGGCGTTCTTCACCAACATCATCCATCGATTCGGGGTCCCAAACTCCATCATCACAGACAATGGCACGCAGTTCACCGGAAAAAAGTTCCTAGACTTCTGCAATGACCACCACATCCGTGTGGACTGGGCCGCCGTAGCTCACCCCATGATGAATGGGCAGGTGGAGCGTGCCAACGGTATGATTTTGCAGGGACTCAAACCGAGGATCTACAACGACCTCAACAAGTTCGGCAAGCGGTGGATGAAAGAGCTACCCTCGGTAGTCTGGAGTCTGAGGACGACGCCAAGCCGGGCCACGGGTTTCTCGCCATTTTTTCTAGTCTATGGGGCCGAGGCCGTCCTCCCCATGGACTTAGAATACGGCTCCCCGAGGACCAGGGCGTACGACGACCGAAGCAACCAGACCAGCCGAGAGGGCTCACTGGACCAACTCGAAGAGGCTCAGGACGTTGCCTTACTACATTTGGCACGGTACCAGCAGTCGCTGCGACGCTACCACGCCTGAAGCGTTCGGCCCCGAGGCTTCCAAGTGGGAGACTTGGTGCATCGTCTGCGACAGGACGCCCGAGGGCGCCACAAGCTCACTCCTCCCTGGGAAGGGCCCTTCATCATCGCCAAGATTTTGAAGCCCGGAATATACAAGCTGGCCAACGACCAAGGCGAGGTCTACAACAACGCTTGGAACATCCAACAGCTACGTCGCTTCTACCCTTAAGATGTTTTAAGTCGTTCGTGTACCTCGTTTTCTTTACATACACAAAGTCTAACCGTCAAGGAAGGGTCGGCCTTGCCTCAGCAAAGCTCGACCCACTCTCGAGGGCTAGAAGGGGGGAACCCCTCTGCGTCAAAATTTACCTCGGAAAAATTTTCTACCAAAATGACCTTTCGTGCTTTCGACTTCCGTATCGATAGCGGGATCCTGAGAACGACGAGAGTACACGTAAGCGGCAAGGCCGACCGAGCCGAGGAACTCCTACGCCTCCGGGATACGGATACCTCACTCATCACCTTCCGCGAGAAGTAACTCACGCTCGGATAAGCGATCCTGCTACCGAACAAGTCCAAACACTCGGGTAGAAAACGACTTTCGTGCCTTCTCGACTGTATCAATAACGGAATCCTACGACCAAATGAGAGTGCACTTAAGCGGCAAGGCCGACCGAGCCGAGGAACTCCTATGCCTCTGGGATACGGATACCTCACTCATCACCTTCCGCGAAAAGTAAATCTCGCTTGGATAAACGATTCTGCTACTGACAGACAAGTCGTGATGCTCGAAACGAGAAGAAAGAAAATGCAGCTTTTTAACACGACGATAAAGTGTTTAGGCTTCGGCGGCCGCAAAAAAACATGTGCATGCTACAGACAAACTGTTCCTGCAGGTTCGGGCATCAGCAGGGGGAGCAGCAGCGCCCTCGGCGTTGATTCCACCCTCGGCGGAACCTGGCCCGGCCTCGGACGGCGACCTAGGTGAAGGGACCTCCACCCAAGGGAGGACGCCAGCACCACGCCAGCGGATATCTTGGCCAAGCTCCAGCTGCTGCTGCCACATCTTCCTCAGCCTGGGAAGCCGCCAGCTCCCGGGCCGATGAAGTCTCTTTTCGAGCCGACTCCGCCTCTGTCCACGCCAACACCGCTGCCTCCGGCTTCGGCTCATCGTAGAGCAGCCGAGGGTTCTAAAAACTGAGCAAGAGAGGTCTAGAGCGGCAAGGCGGACCGAGCCGAGGAACTCCTACGCCTCCGGGATACAGATACCTCACTCGTCACCTTCCGCGCAAGGCAACTCACACTCGGTTAAGTGGTTTGGCTGGCCAACAGGCAAGTCCCAGTGCTCGGAATGAGGGAGAAACGTAGCTTTATACTCGAATACCCAAATGTTCAGGCCTCGACAGCCACAAAGAACAAACACATATACTTGGGGTAACTATGCTACACAGACTTAGGCGTCGGCAGAACCCTCGGCGGTTCTCCCGACCCATGACAAATGTCTAAGTCTTTGAAGCAGTAACATTTTGCTTCGGCAAAAACCCAGTATATCCCCATACAAGCAGGACTCCAATTCCACTCCTGCGGGTATGAGCAACCTCCACACCAGGGGCCCGCAGGATAACAAACTCCAAGCGGCTCGCCGGCGACCTCTGCAGCAGCAGAGACAACGCCCCCACCTTGGGTGGCTAAACAGCAGCAGTGATGACCTCAGGACAGACGCTGCTGTGAAAAGGCCCTCACCCACGTCCCCACACGAGGGGCGAGGACAAGCCATTAAAGCTGAAGAGTCGGAGGGCGCCGTCCATGGGATCGAACCCACCGACACCGCGCCGACGAACAGCGGCCGCCCCAAAGCGCACCGGCAGGTCCTCACTCCCGTCCTCACCGAGGTCGCCCCAGAACACGAGCACCACCCTCACGGTGTACGACGTGCTGGGTGACCCCCCGGCGCGGCTGACGGTGCGAGGAGGACCTGGACGTGGCCGACCCACGCGCGGCACGATCGCCGCCCGGATGAAGGACGGAAAGCTGCACCTTGTCCAGGGAGCAGCAGTTCGCCTTCCCCCGCATGGCTGGAGGACGCCTCCGTAGGGCTGGAGGATGCCTTTCTCCCCCAAACGCTGGGGGAAGAAAAGGGTCACCGACCCACGTGGAGGCAACCCCCCACTCGGTGCGCTCCTCCGCCTCAGCCCGGATGACGAAGATCCTTGAAGCTGAGGGTGAGGCAGAGGCTGCAGCCCGGCTTGCTTCTCCCCACCAAACTGACCATTGGTGAGGGAATGCAGCCGGGCTGCACGATGAAAATCCTTGAAGCCGAGCGATGGCTGAAGAGCGCCGATCTCCACGAGGCCGCGCTCCTCCAACGACAGCAAGAGCAAGGCGACGCTGGTGCACCCCATCCGGGGGCTCGAAAGGTGGAAGGGCGCAATGCATGAGGGGAGAACAAAGGCCTGGCCACTGCCCGGAGGATCGATCCCCTTTTATAGGCAGACCTCCTCACTTGCACCCCTTAGCATCACGGGCAAAGTCTCCACTGACATACTCCAGGGTTCTCCCCCTACGACACGGGGGCTGGGTCCCACACGTCATACGAGCTGATCCGAAGCGCGAAGAAGGCGAACCACCGCACGCGAGGCATGCAACCGTGTCACACCCGGCTTTAAGGAACAAAGCCAGGTGCATCTCATACATGCGCCAAGAAGACAACATATATAATAACAGAGTGTATAGAGATAAATATCAATAACATCAGAGTATTTATTACATAGCGGAAGACTTATTACAAAATAAAATAATAAAAATAAAACGAACTAAGGATCGTCGGCGCCAATGTCAACTGAGAAACGCCACCTAGATCAGATCATACTCCTCGCCTTGTGGCTCCTCCTGAACCACCTGTTCTTCTCCTGTGGGGGGGGTGTGAGACAGCAAGGGTGAGCTCACACATGATCATAGCTCAACAAGTTGTGGGGAACCAGTGGACATAAACTCACAAAGGTGTGAGTTCATGTGATGTGTAAGGCTAATCAATGATAGGGGTTAAAGCTGAGCATTGCTTTTAAGTAGTTGGTCAAAATTTTATTAGCAGTTACTAAGTGTAAGGAAATACCAAACCATAATAAAAGTAATAGAACAAAATTAATAATAATCCCATGCAATGCAAATGACAAAATTGAAGTTAAGTTCCATAATTTAAACATCAGAGAGTCCTGAGCTGCTCATGACCGTGAGCACGGTTAGTATACCAGTTTTACACTCTGCAGAGGTTGTACCCTTTACCCACAAGTCATGTTACCCATCTGCCAAGGGATCGCGACTTCCCATACACCTCTACCGAGGAGGCGAGGCAGGGTAACACTACGAGGCCTTTACAAAGTTCCACTAGCTTCAGAAAACCCGCTACAGTTTATAGGAAGTTCCAATGCAGGGTTCTTGACTGACTGCCATCGCAGCAAAATCAACCAAGGACCTCCCTACACTGACCACTCCCCTACTGCCCTTGCCCCTTTTGGGTAAGGTAGACCTCCACTAGCTTTCCTAGTTAATCAGCCAAGGGCGTCCCATTAAACCCTTGTGGTGGCACGTGTTACTCAAGTTAAGCTCTATGTTCCAATTAACATTAATGATCTCAACATGAACATAAATAGAATAACAAAAAGAATTGGAACATAGAGGTAATAAATGATTATCCCAAAACCATATAAAGCAATAGCAAACTACCCAAGTGATTCAGGGGTAAACAAGGTAATGAGATAAACAATCTAGGGTAACCTATTAGGTCCCATCAAAATTAACCTATGCATGAGTAAATGATAATTAGAGAACATTATTGGGTAAAAAGTGGTCAAGGGCACAACTTGCCTTCAATGAGCTCCTGCTCAGCTACTTCAACCTGCTGCTCACCAGGATCCTCAGTCACGGGTTCTTCTCCTCGCCACAATACAAACAAGCACAGTGCATATAGAGAAATTAACATTACACCAAACATATGAATAAAATACACAGTAATAATCTACACATTAAAATAAAATTCTAGGAACAGAAATCATAATTTTTGGAGTTATAAATTTTAAGTTATGGATTTTCAAAGGTTTTATGTGTTTAAAGTGGGATTAAGTGAGGAATTAAATTTCTTACTATTTTCATGACAAAATAGAGACACTAAGTGATAGATAATAAAATTACAAAATTTTAGGAACTGGAACGGATCAATTTGGATTAAAAATGGATTTTCTATGAATTTATCAAGTTCTAGTAATTATTTTCATATTAAAAACCTATTTTTCCAATTTATTTATTCAGTTTTAAACTACACTGGATTGGGCCTCAATTTCTTTGAAGCACAGGGGGCTCGGGGTAAGAATCCAGAGACCCAGCGCACAGAGGCGAGGGACGGCAGGTTAATTATAATAAAACAGAGGGTTTCTTTTGCATAATACGCTAGCCGAAGGGGTATCTTGTGATCACGGCCGTCCGATCAGAATTCGACCGCCAGGATTAGACTTATCCCCAGCTGAATCGGTATCGATCGATCATCGCACGATCTAAAACTGGCGCTCCAAATTTAAAACACTAGAAGCCCAGCCCGAGCCATCCGATCAACATCTAACGGACCAGATCGAGCCGCGGCGGAAGAGTACACTACTTCTAATCTCCATCGCACGTCAACAGATCAACGGAAATACGTCTCTTCTTCCTCCCCGCGCTAAACCACGGCGACGTGCGCCCAGAGCGGCGGAGGCACACCGGCGAACGCGCCAATGCGGTGAACTCCGACCGATCCACGTACCCGACACGCTTTCTACGATCGCTCGATCACTAGGAATCGCTTGGCTAAACTCCAACCACGCAACGAAGCGCCCAGACCCCTAGCCACGGCGAGGCATTGATTCATGGCGGCGCTGACCCCGTTAGGAGCGATTCGCCGCAGAGCCACACTCCCATCTACTAATTTCGCTCTCCCGATGTTCGCTGAGGTCAATTCGAGCACAAAAGAAGGTTTCCTCACCTGATTACGAAGTGAAGGCGGCGCTGACCCGCTCTCCTCCACGGCAGCACGAAATTTGGAGGTTGGTGGGTGGTTCTGGCTTCAATCTGGGTCGGGTTGAACGCGCAAAGGGAGCGGCCAGATTTATATTGGCACCAAACAGTCAAGGTTGCAACGGCCAGGCCGGATTCGTGGGGGATCCCGGTTTCCGCGGTGGCGACTCCGGCGTGCGGACTCAAGTTCTTCCCCAAGGTTGACCGGTGGGGCCCCCTTGGCAGTGATCGCCCCAACGCGCGCACGTGGAGAGCTTTTTCCGAGAGCTAAGCCTATCCGCATTCATACTACTCTAAATCCCTACTCTAAAAGGAATATTATGTCCTCGTCATCAAAATTCTTTACCCTATATCACAATACTCCGCAGCCATATTTACTTCATATCTTAACTCTATATCAACTACCACATATTATATTATTTCTTTTCAATTATATTCATACCACCGATGCTAGCTCGGTAGCTCCTAGCGTTTCCCGTAGGAAAGAGTGTACGCTGGAAATACCGTTTCCTGTGGCCACTGTAAATTTCCAGTAGCATATAGGGTACCTCATTGCAGCACTTTGTTACTGCATTTGTAACTGCAAGCGTGTAGCGTATTCTTTGCCGTCCTTCACTGCGGCTAGCCTAAGCGCTGACACCGTGGACCCATATACCAGCGACGTGGTGAGACGGGGCGCAGGCGAGCGAATGGCTGGTGGGACCTGCACGTCAGGCCCACAGGGCGCGCGACGTGGAATAGTGGGCCGAGAGCGTGCAGCGGAATCGGGCCGACCCTAAGATTTAGCCCAGTCAAGCGTTCTCATTCTTTTTCTTTTATGTTTTTATTTTCTGTTCTTATTCATATTTATTTTGAAACCATTTTGAATTTGAATGAGTTTCACCTGTGACCAATTATACAAGTTATAACCCCAATGTAGAAATATATTAATTTTTTTCTTATTTTTATTTAAATACTATCTGTTTTGCTTCTCTTTTCTAAATTCTAGGATCATTTTAGGATTTAGGTCCCCATTTGGATATTTAACATATTTCTTTTTTTACATTATTGTAATATTGTCACAAAAATGCACACCACAAAAATAATATCCAGCATGATGCAAAATTTTAATGGCATATATTCTTTTATTAGTTATTTGCCTTTGAATATGGTGTTCACATGGGATGATGCATAAAGGGTAAACCCACATAGGGATAAATTGTTTCTCTATTGATATTATTTCTAACAAATTACAGAGTGGGTGTTACAAATCCTACCCCCCCCCCTTAAAAATAATCTCGTCCTCGAGATTTAGGAAGATCTAGGGAAAAGGTGGGGAAAATCTATACGAAGCTCTTCTTCTCTTTCCCAAGTTGCTTCATCTTCACCGTGGTGACTCCATTGCACTTTGCACATCTTTATTACCTTATTTCTCGTAACCCGAGTCAATGTGTCAAGAATCTTGATCGGGTACTCCGTGTAAGTCAAATCACCCTGAACACTGAGCTCTTCCATTGGTAACTATTCCTCAGGGACACGGAGACACTTCTTAAGTTGAGACACGTGGAACACATTATGCACATCCGATAGACTATCTGGTAACTCGAGTTGGTATGCCAACTCCCCAACTCTTCTAAAGATCAAGAATGGTCCAATATAACGAGGGGACAATTTGCCCTTAACTTTGAATCTCCTCATTCCACGAAGTGGTGACACCTTGAGATACACATAATCTCCTTCTTCAAATTCCAGTGGCCTCCTTCTATTATCAGCATAGCTCTTTTGCCTGGTTTGAGCCACTCTCAAATGCTCTCGAATTATACGAACTTGTTCTTCTGCTTCTTGAATCAATTCAGGCCCAAAGAATTGTCTTTCTCCAGTCTGATCCCAATACAAAGGAGTCCTGCACTTCCTCCCATATAAAGCTTCAAAAGGTGACATCTTCAGACTGGCCTGATAACTATTGTTATATGAGAACTCAGCATATGGTAGACTTTTATCCCAACTTCCTCCATGCTGAAGGGCACATGCTCTCAACATATCTTCCAATACTTGATTGGTCCTTTCTGTCTGTCCATCAGTCTAAGGGTGATAAGCCGTACTGAAATTCAACTGCGTACTCATGTTCTCATGAAAGCTTCTCCAGAATCTTGAGGTAAACTGTGAACCTCGATCAGACACGATCTTCTTTGGCACTTCATGCAAACACACAATCCGAGCCATATATAACTCTGCTAGCTGAGAACCTTTATAAGTAGTCTTCACCGGAATAAAGTGAGCCACTTTAGTCAATCTATCCACAATCACCCATATAGCATCATATCCTTTCTAGGTGCGAGGCAATCCAGTAATGAAATCCATACCAATCTCTTCCCACTTCCACTCGGGTATCTTCAGTGGGTGCAATAGTCCAGCTGGCCTCTGGTGTTCAGCCTTGACTCTTTGACATACATCGCACATAGCCACATGTGCAGCTACATCTCTTTTTAATCCATACCACCAATACTTCCGTTTCAAATCCTGATACATCTTGGTACTACCAGGATGAATAGAATAGTCCGAGTCATGGGCCTCCTTTAAAATAGTCTCTCGAAGGCTTTCAATATCAGGAACACACATCCTGTCCTTGAACCATACGGTGCCTTGCTCATCTTCCGTAAATTCCGGAACTCGACCTTCAGTAATCAGGTCCTTAATCTCTTTTATTTTAGCATCGTCAAGTTGACCTTTGTGGATTTCTTGCTCCAAAGTAGGTTCCACATCAATAGTAACTCCTTCAGTATGAGCAACAATCCCCAGGTTAAGTCTCCTGAAATCCTCAACAATCTCATCAGGTAGCTGGGCAACAATAGCTGAATGAACATGCTCCTTTCGACTCAAGGTATCTGCAACCAAATTTGCCTTGCCCGGGTGATAGCGAATCTCCAAATCATAGTCCTTAATAAGCTCCAACCAACGGCGTTGCCTAAGGTTGAGATCCTTCTGAGTGAATATATACTTCAAACTCTTATGATCCGTATATACTTGGCACTTGGTTCCCATGATATAATGTCTCCAAATCTTAAGCGCATGCACAACGACTGCCAATTCCAAGTCATGCGTGGGGTAATTCAGTTCATGTTTGCGTAACTGACGAGAAGCATAAGCAATCACATGTCCTTCCTGCATGAGCACACTTCCTAAGCCTTGGCCACATGCATCACAATAAATATCAAATCCTTTCTGTAGGTCTGGCATAACCAACACTGGTGGCGACATCAATCTTTTCTTCAATTGATCAAAGCTGTCTTGGCACTTCTCATCCCACTTAAATTCTCTTCCCTTCTCCAAAAGCGAAGTCATAGGTTTAGCAATCTTAGAAAATCCTTCAATAAATCTCCGATAATAGCCAGCAAATCCCAAGAAACTCTGAATCTCAGTAACTGTAGTGGGTACCCTCCACTCCATTATCTCCTTAACCTTAGCAGGATCCACTGAAATTCCTCCATTAGAAATAATATGACCAAGAAATGGCACCTCGCCAATCCAAAACTCGCACTTGCTGAATTTGGCATATAGTTATCTCGTAGCTTCTGTAGCACCATTCTCAGATGTTCCTCATGATCGCTATCACTCTGGGAATAAATAAGAATGTCATCGATGAACACCACGACGAATCTGTCCAAATACTCCATAAACACCTTGTTCATCAAATTCATAAAATAAGCTGGTGCATTGGTTAATCCAAACGACATAACGATAAACTCATATAGTCCATATTGAGTCGAGAAAGCCGTCTTGGGAATATCCGATGGTCTAATCCTCATCTGATGGTAACCGGATCGGAGATCAATCTTCGAGAATACTCTAGCACCTCTCATCTGATCAAATAAGTCCTCAATACGGGGTAACGGATACTTGTTCTTCACCGTAACATTGTTAAGAGATCTATAATCCACACACATCCGTTGTGATCCATCCTTCTTCTGTACAAACAAAACCGGTGCTCCCCACGGTGAGGAACTCGGACGAATGTACCCAGCCTCTTGTAACTTAGTTAACTGCTTCTTAAGTTCCTTCAACTCCTCTACGGACATCCTATATGGCCGTTTATAAATAGGGGCGGTCCCAGGTAAGAGATCAATAACAAACTCAACTTCTCTATCAGGTGGCATCCCTGGTAACTCCTCTGGAAAGACATCCGGAAAATCCCTAACCACCCGGATGTTGTCACCAACAAACTCCTCAGGCATAAAGAACATTGCACGCATGGATGAGGAGGTTACTGCAATATTAACTTGAAATCTTTCTCCTTTAGTGGTAGTGAGTTCTACGGTACCTCTACCACATGCTATAACGGCCTTTGCCTTTCTTAACCATGACATACCAAGGATCAGATCTATACTGCTTGACTCTAATATTATAGCAGTAGCTCCAAATTCTCTACCCATAATGGTTAATGTCAATCTACGTGTCATTTGATTCACCTCAATAGGCCCTTTAGGTGTAATTACTATCATTGGTTTTCTCATATTTAGCAGTGGTATTTCATTTGTGTTGGCATATCTAGCAGACATGAATGAATGTGTAGCACCAGAATCAAATAATATGGTTGCAGGAATTGCATTAACATAAAACATACCAAGTACGATGTCCCCACCATCCGGAGTAGCATCAACGCTGACTTGATTAACTTTGGCAATAGAATATCCCTTGCTAGATCCTGGAGTTTGCTGTCTGTTCTGAACTGGAGTAGTAGCAATCCTCTGTGGGCAGACATTTGCATAATGACCAGTCTTCCCACACTTGAAACAAGTAGTGCCTGGACTCTGTCCTGAGAACTTCGTCGGGGTGCCAGTGGGGGTAGCCTGTCGAGGAGGTGGAGTCCTCAGTGGTGATTGCTGAACTGGGTGCGGTCCTCCTGGTCGAGTCGGTGTACCCTGTGGTGAACTGTAGCGAGGACGAACACTGCTGCTTCCTTGTCCTTGAGATATTGCCTTTCTCTTCAAATCACCCAGCTGAACACGCTTGTGTTCAATAGCAAGAGCCTTATCCAGCAGCCTCTGAAATGATGGAAATGTATGTGCCACTAGAGCATACTGCAGGGGTCCATTAAGTCCTTCAATAAAATGCTCCTGCTTCCTCTCATCTTCAGCAACTTCATCAGGGGCATATCTGGATAACTGGATAAACTTGTCGCGGTACTCGCTGACTGACATGCTTCCTTGCTTCAGCGATAGAAATTCCTTCTTCTTAATCTTCATCAATCCAGCTGGTATATGATAATTCCTGAACTGTGTACTGAACTCTGCCCAAGTAATAGTATCTGCAGCATCATGGGCAGCAGTATATGAATCCCACCAGTCAGCAGCAGGACCTGTCAGTCGTCCAGAAGCATATAAAACCTTCTCCCGATCAGTGCACTGTGCAATATTCAACATCTTCTCAACAGACTTCAGCCAATCATTCGCGTCCAGTGGATCAGGTGAGCTAGCGAATGTAGGTGGCTTATGACTCATGAACTCCCTATGCTTATCTCGGGGTGGAACTGGTGGTGGTGGTGGCGGCAGTGGTACTTGTTGCTGCTGTTGCTGTTGTTGTTGTTGTTGTTGTTGCATTTGTTGTTGCAGCTGCTGTTGTTGTGCCCTCCTTTCCTGGCGTATCTCCTCTCGCTCCTGGCGCAACTCCTGTCGTATATCTTCTCTTTCCTGACGCATCTCCTAGCGTTCTTGCTGCATCTGGGCACGCATATCAGCCATAGTGTCCGCTATTTGCTGCATCACCGCCATCTGAGCAGCAACCAGTGGATCAACTCCGCCTGGTGGAGGATTAGGAGGATTCATCTCTGCAGGCTGTGGCTGAGGTTGTCTATATATCCTTCGAGTGTGTCGATTAGGAGGCAAATCAATTCCACCACCCCGCCTGGTATTGACCATCTGAGTTAGATACATATGGTAAGAAAATAGTAGACAAGGCAGGTATTTACAAATCAGGTTACTTTGGGGGACTTTTTAGCTAAGCAGATTAATATTTTACCTACCATAGCTAATTTATTACCTTATGGTGGTACATACTAAGATGTCCATCTATAATAATTCAATCAATCAAAGAAGCAAATCAGGCATTTAGCATCAGCACAATCAAACAACATTTTTTTAAAGAAAGTAGTTTTAAATTTTGTCTTAGGTTCCCTATATCTTAAAAAGATCATAGTGGTAGGATTCCAAGGTGTGAAATCCATCTTGTCTTTAGAGTAGAAAAGATAAGATTAATCAGAGTAGAGTAGCAGAAGGTGAGACAAGATCAAGATGAGATAAGTATAGAATGAGTCAGAGTAAGGTAAGTAAGTGAGGGTTGTCCATTTCTATCTAGGTTTCGTCCTACAGTCAACATTTCCTCTGATACCACTTCTGTCACACCCGGCTTTAAGGAACAAAGCCAGGTGCATCTCATACATGCGCCAAGAAGACAACATATATAATAACAGAGTGTATAGAGATAAATGTCAATAACATCAGAGTATTTATTACATAGCGGAAGACTTATTACAAAATAAAATAATAAAAATAAAACGAACTAAGGATCGTCGGCGCCAATGTCAACTGAGAAACGCCACCTAGATCAGATCATACTCCTCGCCTTGTGGCTCCTCCTGAACCACCTGTTCTTCTCCTGTGGGGGGGTGTGAGACAGCAAGGGTGAGCTCACACATGATCATAGCTCAACAAGTTGTGGGGAACCAGTGGACATAAACTCACAAAGGTGTGAGTTCATGTGATGTGTAAGGCTAATCAATGATAGGGGTTAAAGCTGAGCATTGCTTTTAAGTAGTTGGTCAAAATTTTATTAGCAGTTACTAAGTGTAAGTAAATACCAAACCATAATAAAAGTAATAGAACAAAATTCATAATAATCCCATGCAATGCAAATGACAAAATTGAAGTTAAGTTCCATAATTTAAACATCAGAGAGACCTGAGCTGCTCATGACCGTGAGCACGGCTAGTATACCAGTTTTACACTCTACAGAGGTTGTACCCTTTACCCACAAGTCATGTTACCCATCTGCCAAGGGATCGCGACTTCCCATACACCTCTACCGAGGAGGCGAGGCAGGGTAACACTACGAGGCCTTTACAAAGTTCCACTAGCTTCAGAAAACCCGCTACAGTTTATAGGAAGTTCCAATGCAGGGTTCTTGACTGACTGCCATCGCAGCAAAATCGACCAAGGACCTCCCTACACTGACCACTCCCCTACTGCCCTTGCCCCTTTCGGGTAAGGTAGACCTCCACTAGCTTTCCTAGTTAATCAGCCAAGGGCGTCCCATTAAACCCTTGTGGTGGCACGTGTTACTCAAGTTAAGCTCTATGTTCCAATTAACATTAATGATCTCAACATGAACATAAATAGAACAACAAAAAGAATTGGAACATAGAGGTAATAAATGGTTATCCCAAAACCATATAAAGCAATAGCAAACTACCCAAGTGATTCAGGGGTAAACAAGGTAATGAGATAAACAATCTAGGGTAACCTATTGGGTCCCATCAAAATTAACCTATGCATGAGTAAATGATAATTAGAGAACATTATTGGGTAAAAAGTGGTCAAGGGCACAACTTGCCTTCAATGAGCTCCAGCTCAGCTACTTCAACCTGCTGCTCACCAGGATCCTCAGTCACGGGTTCTTCTACTCGCCACAATACAAACAAGCACAGTGCATATAGAGAAATTAACATTACACCAAACATATGAATAAAATACACAGTAATAATCTACACATTAAAATAAAATTCTAGGAACAGAAATCATAATTTTTGGAGTTATAAATTTTAAGTTATGGATTTTCAAAGGTTTTATGTGTTTAAAGTGGGATTAAGTGAGGAATTAAATTTCTTACTGTTTTCATGACAAAATAGAGACACTAAGTGATAGATAATAAAATTACAAAATTTTAGGAACCGGAACGGATCAATTTGGATTAAAAATAAATTTTCTATGAATTTATCAAGTTCTAGTAATTATTTTCATATTAAAAACCTATTTTCCAATTTATTTATTCAGTTTTAAACTACACTGGATTGGGCCTCAATTTCTGTGAAGCACAGGGGGCTCAGGGTAAGAATCCAGAGACCCAGCGCACAGAGGCGAGGGACGGCGGGTTAATTATAATAAAACAGAGGGTTTCTTTTGCATAATACGCTAGCCGAAGGGGTATCTTGTGATCACGGCCGTCCGATCAGAATTCGACCGCCAGGATTAGACTTATCCCCAGCCGAATCGGTATCGATCGATCACCGCACGATCTAAAACTGGCGCTCCAGATTTTAAACACTAGAAGCCCAGCCCGAGCCATTCGATCAACATCTAACGGACCAGATCGAGCCGCGGCGAAAGAGTACACTACTTCTAATCTCCACCGCACGTCAACAGATCAATGGAAATACGTCTCTTCTTCCTCCCCGCGCTAAACCACGGCGACGTGCGCCTAGAGCGGCAGAGGCACACCGGCGAACGCGCCAATGCAGTGAACTCCGACCGATCCACGTACCCGACACGCTTTCTACGATCGCTCGGTCACTAGGAATTGCTTGGCTAAACTCCAACCACGCAACGAAGCGCCCAGACCCCTGGCCACGGCGAGGCATTGATTCATGGCGGCGCTGACCCCGTTAGGAGCGATTCGCCGCAGAGCCACACTCCCATCTACTAATTTCGCTCTCCCGATGTTCGCTGAGGTCAATTCGAGCACAAAAGAAGGTTTCCTCACCTGATTACGAAGTGAAGGCGGCGCTGACCCGCTCTCCTCCACGGCAGCACGAAATTTGGAGGTTGGTGGGTGGTTCTGGCTTCAATCTGGGTCGGGTTGAACGCGCAAAGGGAGCGGTCAGATTTATATTGGCACCAAACAGTCAAGGTTGCAACGGCCAGGCCGGATTCGTGGGGGATCCTGGTTTCCGCGGTGGCGACTCCGGCGTGCGGACTCAAGTTCTTCCCCAAGGCTGACCGGTGGGGCCCCCTTGGCAGTGATCGCCCTAACGCGCACACGTGGAGAGCTTTTTCCGAGAGCTAAGCGCTGACACCGTGGACCCATATACTAGCGACGTGGTGAGACGGGGCGCAGGCGAGCGAATGGCTGGTGGGACCAGCACGTCAGGCCCACGGGGCACGCGACGTGGAATAGTGGGCCGAGAGCGTGCAACGGAATCGGGCCGACCCTAAGATTTAGCCCAGTCAAGCGTTCTCATTCTTTTTCTTTTATGTTTTTATTTTCTGTTCTTATTCATATTTATTTTGAAACCATTTTGAATTTGAATGAGTTTCACCTGTGACCAATTATACAAGTTATAACCCCCAATGTAGAAATATATTAATTTTTTTCTTATTTTTATTTAAATACTATCTGTTTTGCTTCTCTTTTCTAAATTCTAGGGTCATTTTAGGATTTAGGTCCCCATTTGGATATTTAACATATTTCTTTTTTTACATTATTGTAATATTGTCACAAAAATGCACACCAAAAAAATAATATCCAGCATGATGCAAAATTTTAATGGCATATATTCTTTTATTAGTTATTTGCCTTTGAATATGGTGTTCACATGGGATGATGCATAAAGGGTAAACCCACATAGGGATAAATTGTTTCTCTATTGATATTATTTCTAACAAATTACAGAGTGGGTGTTACAAACCGCCCCACGGTTACAAGCGCTCTCCCATCTTCGCAGAAACCGGTGGTCGAAAGGGTGGACTGCCACGCGACAGGCATCCAACCGCACCGCAACTGTACGCCCTTTCAGCTTCGACCACATCCGATGGACCAGCGCAAAGGAAGCGGGCCCGTATGTCATGTAACCGGCGCGCCGGCTACGATGTGCAAAGAGCTGCACCGCCACTTTCGCCGAAAGTCGCGCCTCCTCGACTGGGGGACCAGTACCGCGACTCGAGGCGGCCCTGCGCATGACCCAACAGTGCCAATTCAAGGTGACAGCCATGGGTCAGTCAGTCGCGGGGGAAGGCACGACGGTTGGTATGGCCAAAAGTGGGCCGGCAGTAACTGCAGCGGCAGATGAGCGGAAGCAGCGGTCAAATCGCCTACAGGCTCGCGTCCCCTCCTGAAGCGACGGGAGAGCCCTCTCCCACGGCGTGAAGACGACGCACTCGTGCCCCGTTCCTCGAACGGCTCGCACGCGCAACGGGCGCCACGCGAATCGCCCGTCCCGTCGCATTAACTCCCTGCTGGAGCAAGTGACACCTCTGGCAAGCGAGGCGGGCGTCGCTTCGCCTCCGCCATGATGACCGCGTCAAAAAAGGTGTGCCACCTTATTTAAATTCATATCCTTCCCCTCCTCCTCTCTCTCTTGCTACAGGGACCGGGAAAGGGGATGTTGTGGAAAGGATCCTTCTCGACGAAGGAAGTGGGCCCCGAGCCCTCCTACTGATCAGGGAACTTGGCAAACTGTTGACAGCGTCAACAAACCAGCTTGATAACTTGGAACCTGACCATGCACCCGGGCTATGGCTAGGCCGCATGAGGGAACAATCAGACCGGCCGAGGCACCACAAAAAGCATTCAGACCTCAAAGGAGTCAAACCACTCCTCTGAGGCCTTGGGGGCTACACCCGGTGGGTGCACTCGCGCGCACCCACCAGAACAAAGCAAAAACCGAGAAAGGCCGGTCCCCTCACCAAAAATGTGGCAAAAGCCTCCAAGCTAGCGCTAGGCAAAAAACCCGTAACCCGAAACCCGAATCCGGAATACCCGAAGCCGAACCCGAAATACCCGAAACCCGAATTTTGTTCGGGAATTTCGGGTAGCAACTTGCAAAACCCGAATTTAGTTTGGGTAATTTGGGTATCACAATTGGGTACCCGAAATACCTGAATTACCCGAACTTTAATGTGTCATGTACTCATGTCATGCTTAATTATTAATTTGTACATTTATAATTATGTGTATGTGTGCATAACTTGTGATTGTAGATTGCTTGTGTTTTATATGTCCATGTGTATCATTATTCAAACTATATTTTTATACTAATTTAA
The DNA here is from genome assembly GCA_029449295.1 of Zea luxurians. Classification (NCBI taxonomy): domain Eukaryota; kingdom Viridiplantae; phylum Streptophyta; class Magnoliopsida; order Poales; family Poaceae; genus Zea; species Zea luxurians. Next base: position 79,936,472 of record JAOPSE010000005.1, read on the forward strand.
TAGGTGTATGTGTTTTTATGAAAGTGACACAATAGTTTGGGTAGTTCGGGAATACCCGAACCTGAACCCGAAATTTCAGGTACCCGAAATTTCGGGTATTGCAAAACCCGTTGTAATTTCGGGTATCGATTCTCAAAACCCGAAATTTTAAAAACCCGAATTACCCGACCCGAAATTTTCGGGTAACCCGAACGCCCACCCCTACTCCAAGCTAGTACCAGCACTCCCTTCGAGGCTCGAGGGCTACTGTCGGGTATCATAATTAGGGGTACCCCCAACACTCCTAACCACGACTGGTAAACACCCTCAGACCAACTGATGGGCGTGGTTCAAGTCAAGGCTTTGTCTACCCAAGGGACGCGACCTCACCCGAGCCCAGCCTCGGGCTAGAGCAGTAGTCCCAGACGAGTTCATGCCTCGCCCGAGGGCCATCTCAGGCAGCGGGCACCCCCTCGGCTCTCTCGAAACCCGGCTCGGGCAGGCTTCGTTGTGAAGCAACCTTGGCCAGACCGTCTCACCAACCGACCGCTTCGCAGGCGCATTCAATGCAGGGGACGCCTGACGCCGTATCCTGACACACGCGCTTCAGTTGGCCAGGCCGAAGTGACCGCAGTCAATTCGCCCCTCTTCTTTACTGTCCGATGTGACGGGAAAACAGCGCCGCTCGCCCCACTCCGACTGCCGTGCCAACCACCCAGGCGAAGACTGACAACAAGTCACGATCAACCACCGAGTTCGGCCTCGGGCGCAACAGGAAGCTCCGCCTCGCCTGACCTCAGGCTCCAGCCTCGGGAGGAAGCTCCGCCTCGCCCGACCTCAGGCTCCGACCTCGGGAGGAGGTCTCCGCCTCGCCTGACCCCCGGACTCGGCCTCGACCTCGGTCTCAAGAGGAATCGCGTCCTTGCCCGACCCCGGCCTCGGCCTCAAGAGAAGTCTCCGCCTCGCTCGACCTTGGGCTCGGACCGACCGCACCAACAGGGAATATATCATTACCCTATCCCTAGCCTACTTAGGCTACAAGGAACAAGACCGGCGTCCCACCTGGCTTACCCCGGCGACGGGTAATGATGGTGCCGCGCGTGCAACCATGACGTCGGTGGCTCTCAGCCCCTTACGGCAGCAAGGAGACGTCAACAGGATCCTTGCCGCACTGCCAGCTGTGCTCCTACAGGACTCAGGTGCTGCTCCGACGGCCACGCTATCACGTGTATAGGGCCCAAGCTCTCCCCCGACAGCCACGTTGACATGTACATAGGGCTTAGGCATTCCTCTGCCGGACACGTTAGCGCATAGCCGCACCCCCCATTGTACGACTGGACCCTCTCCTTGCATCTATAAAAGGGAGGTCCAGGGCCATCCTGGAAGGGGGTTCGCGTGGGGGAAGGAGCGAACGAACGGGCTCCCTCTCTCTCTCTCTCTCCCTCTCGCGACGTGCTTGTAACCCCTACTACAAGCAGCACCCTGGTGCAGGATAATACAAGGCTTGCCCCCACATCTTGTGTTCCATCCCACGCCAACCCATCTGGGCAGGGACACGCAGCGACAATCTCACTCGTCGGTCCAGGGACCCCCGGGTCCGAAACGCCGACACCCAGCTTGTAGTGTGTGCTTAAGTTCATAATTTTCAGATTCCGCCTATTCACCCCCCTCTAGGCGACTTACAATTGGTATCAGAGCTCGATACTTCATTAGAGCTTAACCGCTCGAAGTGATGTCGGGAGATCACGCCAAGAAGGAGGTCGTGATCGGCGAGAAGCCCACCACAAGCCACGGGAAGACTCCATCTGGAGAGTCCGGTAATAAGGGGAAGGGATCCCCTTCACACACCAAGTCGCATCGGAGCGGCGACAAGAAGAAGAAGATGAAGAAGGTGGTCTACTACGAGACCGACTCTTCATCGCCATCAACCTCCGGCTCTGAAGCGCCGTCCGTCACTTCTAAGCGCCATGAGCGCAAGAAGTATAGTAAGATGCCACTTCATTATCCCTGTATCTCTAGACGCACTCCTTTACTTTCCATTCCACTAGGCAAACCACACGTTTTTGAGGGTGAAGATTATAACATGTGGAGTGATAAAATGAGGCATCACCTAACCTCACTCCACGCTAGTATTTGGGACGTTGTTGAGTTTGGAGTGCATGTACCATCGTCGGGGGATGAAGATTATGATTCGGACGAGGTTGCCCAAATCTGGCACTTCAACTCCCAAACCACTACTATACTCCTTTCCTCTCTAAGTCAAGAGGAGTATAATAAGGTGCAAGGGTTGAAGAGCGCTAAGGAGATTTGGGACGTGCTCAAGACCGCGCACGAAGGAGATGAGGTGACAAAGATCACCAAGCGGGAGATGATCGAGGGGGAGCTCGGTCGATTCATGCTCAACCAAGGAGAGGAGCCACAAGCCATGTACGACCGGCTCAAGACCTTGGTGAATCAAGTGCGCAACCTTGGGAGCATAAAATGGGATGACCATGAAATGGTCAAGGTTATTCTAAGATCACTCGTTTTTCTTAACCCTACACAAGTTCAATTAATTCGTGGTGATCCTAGATATAAGATAATGTCTCCCGAGGAGGTGATAGGAAAATTTGTGAGCTTTGAATTGATGATCAAAGGCTCCAAACAAATCATCGAGCGAGGCGCCACCTCAACACCCAAGGTGCAACCCGTCGCATTCAAGGCGACGGAAGAAGAAAAGAAGGATTCTACACCAAGTAGGGTCCCCATCGATGCCTCCAAGCTCGACAACGAGGAAATGGCGCTCATCATCAAGAGCTTCCGCCAAATCCTCAAGCAAAGGAGGGGGAAGGGTTACAAGCCCCTCTCCAAGAAAGTTTGCTACAAGTGTGGTAAGCCCGGTCACTTTATAGCAAAATATCCTATTTCTAGTGACAGTGACAGGGGCGATGACAAGAGGGGGAAGAAGGAGAAGAAGAGATACCACAAGAAGAAAGGCGGTGATGCCCATGTATGCCGGGAGTGGGACTCCGATGAGAGCTCCACCGACTCCTCCTCTGACAAGGACGCCGCCAACATCGCCGTCAACAAGGGTCTTCTCTTCCCCAACGTCGGCCACAAGTGCCTCATGGCAAAGGACGGCAAAAAGAAGAAGGTAAAATCTAGAGCTTCCACTAAATATGCAACATCTTGTGATGAGGCTAGCTCTAGTGATGATGAGGATGATTTGCTCACACTTTTTGCCAACCTAAACATGCAACAAAAAGAAAAATTAAATGAATTGATAGGTGCTATTCATGAGAAGGATGAACTCTTGGATAGCCAAGAGGACATCCTTATTAAGGAAAACAAAAGGCATGTTAAGGTTAAAAATGCTTATGCTCAGGAAGTAGAAAAATGTGATAAATTAACTAGTGAGCTTAGCACTTGCCATGCCACAATCTCCAACCTTAGAAATGAGAATGTTAAATTAATTGCTAAGGTTGAGAAGTTAAATGTTTGTGATGATTCTCTTGTCAACCTCAAAAAGGATAATGCTAGTTTAATTGCTAAAATTGACAAGTTGAATGAATCAATTGCTAGCCTTAAGATTGAGAATGAAAAATTAATTGCTAAGGCTAAAGATTTAAATGTTTGCAATGATGTTATTTCCAATCTTAGAGATGAAAATGCCATGTTACATGCTAAGATTGATGAATTGAATGTTTGCAAACCCTCTACTTCTAGTATTGATCATGTTTCTATTTGTACTAGATGTAGAGACATTAATGTTGATGCTATTCATGATCACCTAGCTTTAATTAAACAACAAAATGATCACATAGCTCAACTTAGTGCCAAAATTAATGAGCATGACTTAGAAAATGAAAATTTTAAATTTGCTAGAAGCATGCTCTATAGTGGGAGACACCCTATCATTAAGGATGGCATTGGCTTCCAACAGGGAGGCAATGTCAAGCTTAATGCCCCTATGAAATTGTCTAACTTTGTTAAGGGCAAAGCTCCCATGGTTCATGATAAGGAGGGCTATATTTTATATCCAGCTGGTTATCCCGAACATAAAATCAGGAGAATTCATTCTAGGAAGTCTCACTCTGGCTCTCATCATGCATTTATGTATAAGAGTGAGGCATCTAGTTCTAGGCGTTCTACTCATGTTAAAATGCCTAAAAAGAAATCTCCATTGCATCAAATGAACCTAATGTTTCATTTAAGACTTTTGATGCTTCTTATGTGCTTACTAACAAATCTGGCAAAGTAGTTGCCAAATATGTTGGGGGCAAACACAAGGGATCAAAGACTTGTGTTTGGGTACCCAAGGTGCTTGTTTCTAATGTCAAAGGACCCAAGACTGTTTGGGTACCTAAGAACAAGGCCTAAACTTGTTTTGTAGGTTTATGCATCCGGGGCTCAAGTTGGATCATTGATAGCGGGTGCACAAACCACATGATTGGGAAGAAAAGGATGTTCTCCTCCTATGAGAAAAACCAAGACGCCCAAAGAGCTATCACATTCGGGGATGGAAATCAAGGTTTGGTCAAATGACTTGGTAAAATTGCTATATCACCTAACCATTCTATTTCCAATGTTTTTCTTGTAGATTCTTTAGATTATAACTTGCTTTCAGTTTCTCAATTATGCAAAATAGGCTACAATTGTCTTTTTATAGATTTAGGTTTCACTGTCTTTAGAAGAAGTGATGATTCAGTAGCATTTAAGGGAGTGTTAGAGGGTCAGCTATACTTAGTTGATTTTAATATAGCTGAACTCGACACTTGCTTAATTGCTAAGACTAACATGGGTTGGCTCTGGCATCGCCGACTAGCCCATGTTGGGATGAAGAATCTTCATAAGCTTCTAAAGGGAGAGCACATTTTGGGACTAACCAATGTTCATTTTGAGAAAGACAGGGTTTGTAGCGCATGTCAAGCAGGGAAGCAAGTTGGTGTTCATCATCCACACAAGAACATCATGACGACCGACAGGCCGCTTGAGCTACTCCACATAGATTTATTCGGCCCGATAGCTTACATAAGCATCGGCGGGAGTAAGTATTGTCTTGTAATTGTGGATGACTATTCTCGCTTCACTTGGGTGTTCTTTTTGCAGGAAAATAAGTTTGGATTCTTGAAGGGATTCTTGAGACGAGCTCAAAATGAGTTTGGATTGAGGATAAAGAAAATAAGAAGCGACAATGGGACGAAGTTCAAGAATTCTCAAATTGATGGATTCCTTGAGGAGGAGGGCATCAAACATGAGTTCTCTTCTCCCTACACACCACAACAAAATGGTGTAGTGGAGAGGAAGAATAGAACTTGTCGGCGTTTCGGGACCGGGGGGTCCCCGAGCCGACGAGTGAGTGTGCCGCGTGCCCCAGCCCAGATGGGTCGAGCGCGTGGGCGAGCGCGAAGGGGGGAGAGAGCGAGAGCGAGGTGGCCGGAGCCGGGTCGTGAGGGAGTCGGAGATCCCGCGGCCTTCGTGTTCATCCCGCGCCCAGGTCGGGTGCGCTTGCAGTAGGGGGTTACAAGCGTCCGCGCGGGTGAGGGGAGCGAGCGGCCCCGAGAGAGCGCCTGCCCCTGCCCTTCGTCCCCGCGAGGCCAACCCCCTCTAAGAAGGCCCTGGTCCTTCCTTTTATAGGCGTAAGGAGAGGATCCAGGTGTACAAATGGGGGTGTAGCAAGGTGCTACGTGTCTAGCGGGGGAGAGCTAGTGCCCTAAGTACATGCCCAGGTGGCAGCCGGAGAGATCTTGGCACCCGGCTAGTGTGGCGTCGTGGCTGTCGGAGAAGCAATGGAGCTTGGCGGAGGGACAGCTGTCGGAGTGGTTGGGCCCTTGCTGACGTCCTCCTGCTTTCGTAAGAGAGCTGAGAGCCGCCGTCGTCATGGGTCCAGCGGGGTGCCATCATTGCCTATCTGGCGGAGCTAGCCAGATGGGACGTCGGTCCTGTTCCCTGCGGCCCGAGTCGGCTCGGGGTAGGGTGATGATGGCGCTCCCTGTTGACGTGGCGGACTCGTGCCCTAGGTCGGGCGACGTGGAGGCTCCTCCGCAGCCGAGGTCGAGTCTGTCCTGCATGGCTGAGGCCGAGCCCGAGCTCCTGGGTCGGGCGAGGCGGAGGTCGTTCGGCAGAGGCCAGGGCGGAGTCCGAGCCCTGGGTCGGGCGAGGCGGAGTTCGTCGTCTTCTGGGGCCTTAGCCCGAGTCCGAGCCCTGGGTCGGGCGGAGCGGTGTTCGCCGTCTTCCGGGGCCTTAGCCCGAGTCCGAGCCCTGGGTCGGGCGGAGTGGAGTTCGCCGTCTTCCGGGGCCTTAGCCCGAGTCCGAGCCCTGGGTCAGGCGGAGCGGAGTTCGCCGTCTTCCGGGGCCTTAGCCCGAGTCCGAGCCCTGGGTCGGGCGGAGCGGAGTTCGCCGTCTTCCGGGGCCTCAGCCCGAGTCCGAGCCCTGGGTCGGGCGGAGCGGAGTTCGCCGTCTTCCGGGGCCTCAGCCCGAGTCCGAGCCCTGGGTCGGGCGGAGCTTCCTATGGCGCTTTTGGCCAAGCCTGGCCGCCCGGCAGTCCCACTCTTTGCGTCAAATGCCCCAGTGACTTGGTCGGTCGGCGCGGTGATTCAGTCAGGGTTGCTTCTCAACGAAGGCAAGGCCTCGGGCGAGCCGGAGATGCGTCTGCCGTAAAAAAGGGGGCCTCGGGCGAGACGGAAACACCTCAGGGTCGGCTGCCCTTGCCCGAGGCTAGGCTCGGGCGTGGCGTGATCGAGTCGCTCGTATGGACTGATCCCTGACTTAATCAAACCCATCAGGCCTCTGCAGCTTTATGCTGATGGGGGTTACCAGCTGAGAATTAGGCGTCTTGAGGGTACCCCTAATTATGGTCCCCGACAGTAGCCCCCGAGCCTCGAAGGGAGTGTTAACACTCGCTTGGAGGCTTTCGTCGCACTTTTTTGCAAGGGGACCAGCCTTTCTCGGTTGCTCTTTGTTCCGGTGGGTGCGCGCGAGCGCACCCGCCGGGTGTAGCCCCCGAGGCCTCGGAGGAGTGGTTTCACTCCTTCGAGGTCTTAATGCCTTGCGCAATGCTTCAGCCGGTCTGGCGGTTCCCTCATGCGTACAGGCCGTAGCCTAGGTGCACTGTCGGGGCCCAAGTTCTCGGGCTGGTATGTTGACGCTGTCAACGGTTCGGCCGGAGCCGGGTTTGCGAGAGCAGCCCCCGAGCCTCCGCACGGAGCGAGAGGACGATCAGGGACAGACTCGGCTTTTTTACATACGCCCCTACGTCGCCTTTCCGCAAGGAGGAGGGGGGGAGAGCGCCATGTTACCCTCGATGGGCACCGAACATGGTGTCTCCGGTGAGCTGCAATCGGGTAATCCGAGTGGACGTCCGTGCCCCGTTCGTTGGGGGTCGGCTAGGGGCCCGGAGGCACGCCCAAAAGTACCTGCGGGTGATCTGCCAGACCCGGTCCCCTGGCGACGGGGTCCGAGGGCTCGTTGCCTCCCTCCGATGGGATTCCGTTACAGAGTCGTTCCCGCTGGTCTCGGAAATGTCCTAGGGTACCTCGGGAGCGCAGCCCGAGCCTTGGTTATGTATCGAACGTACCCCTGGTCATCCCTCGCTCGGTGTCTGAGGCGACTGTGAACCCTTCGAGGGGCCAGCCTTCGAACCCCTGATCAGTAAGGGGCGCGGAGCCCGAGTAGCCTGAGGCAGTCGTGGGACCTTTCGGGGGCCGACCTTCGAACCCCTGACCAGTAGTGGGTGTCGAGCCCACGCGATCTGAGGCGGCTGTTGAACCCTTCGGGGGGCCAGCCTTCGAACCCCTGATCAGTAAGGAGGCTCGGAGCCTAGTTCCTTCACGGGGAAGGATCCCTTTGGGGGTATCCCCTTTCCCGGTCCCTGTTGCAAGAGATAGAGAAAGAAGGAAAAGGGAAAAAAAGGATACGAAATTGAACGACGTGGCGTACCTTTTTTGGTGTGGCCGTTTTGGCGAAGGCGAAACGTCGCCAGCTGCTTCCGCCAGAAGCGCTGCCCGTCGAGCCGTGGAGTTAATGCGCCGGGGCGGGCGGTCAGCGAGGCTGCCGTTGCGTACGCGAGCCGTTCGAGGAACGGGTCACGGGCGTGTCGTCTTCACACCGTGAGAGAGGGGGTTCTCTTGCTGCCTCCGGATGGGACGTGAGCTTGGCCGATGGCGTGACCGCTGCTCTCGCGCGCCTGCCACTGTCATTACTGCCGGCCCACTTTTGACTGCGTTTGACCGCTGCGCCCGGCTGGCGCTGCTGGGCCGCGCGCTGGGCCGCCTCGGGTCGCGGTGTTGGTTCCGCAACCGAGGAGGTGCCGTGGTGGCGCAAGTGACATAGTGGCTTACATGCAGCATCCGGCGCGCCGGTTGCGCGACACGTGGGCTTGAGCCTCCGTGCTGGCCTGTCAGGAGTCGGAGAGGCGCGTCCACTTGGCGCGAGTGCATGCTGCCCGCATGGCTGCCCGCCCCTTTCGCCCGTTGGTCTGGGCAAAGGTGGAGGGTCACTTGTAACCGCTGGGTAGTTGCACGCGCCGCGCGCGGCGGTTCGGCTTCTTCTGCTCGGAGCCAGTCTGTATGACGGGCGGGTCCCAGCCCCCGCGCCGCGGGGGAGGACTTTGGAGGCGTGTTGGAGAAGACTCAGCCCGTGACGGTTGGGGGCGCAAGCAGGGAGAGTTGCCTTTAAAAGGAGGGCGACCCCTTTCGTAAGGCGACCATGTCTTCTTCCTCCCTTATGCATCGTGTCTTTCCACCTTTCAAGCCCCCGGATGGGGGAAACCGCCGTCTCCGTGCCTCATCGTCGGAGGACACTACTTCGTGGGAGTGGGTACCTTTCAGCCATCGTTCGGCTTCAAGGATTTTCATCACGCAGCCCGGTGGCTCCCCTCCGCTGGGGGTCACCCGAGACGGTGACCACCAGCTCCTGGGTGGGGAGGAGCAAACCGGGCTGTGATCTTGGTCCCACCCTCAGCTTCAAGGATGTTCATCATCCTCGCTGGGGTGGGTGCCGGGCTGAGCCGGCGTTCTACCTCCCGCACGGGTTCGTGGGTCATCCTCTCCCGCAGTATTCGAGGGAGAAGGCGCTCACTGGCCCTGCGGGCGGCCCGGACTTCGACAACGCGGGGCGGGTCGCCGGCAGGCGTCGTCACCTCCAGCGTGTCGGGTTCGTGGGCTTGGCTCGCGGCGGCCCCTTCTGTAGGGGGCGGCTGCCACGCCGTGTACACAGGAGGACCACCCTGGGTGCCGCGCGCTGCTAGGGCGGCGTTCGTGTTCTGGGGTGGTCCTGCCTTTGCACCGGGGCGGCGCTTTTACGCGGAGGCCGGTGCCCCACTCATCTGGGAGGACTTGAGTGGGGATCTGCCGGAGGGCTGAGGCTCCTGTCGCCGGTGCCGAGGCGGAGGCAGCTCGAGAAGTCCCCGTCACCGACGGGGTCACCGCCACCATCCGCGCTTCGGGCCTCCGGCTCTTTGTACTTGTCCTCGCCCCTCGAGCGTCGGTGTGGGCGAGGGCAAGGCTGCAGCGGCGCCTACCCCGAGGCCTGCGCTGCGGGTCGTCCGGAGTGGGGGCCGTCATCGTCGTGGCCAGAGCGGGCGGCGGCGAGCCGCCCGTCAGTCTTCTGCAGCCCCACAGGCCCGCCCCTATCGAGTGGGGTTGTTCGTACCTGCGGGGGGGGAACCGGAGTTCCATTTGTAATGGAACTTCGAGTGCCGGGTTTTTTGTTCATTTTGGCTTTCGTGGCCTGAACATGTATGTAATTACGGCACGGAGCCGTGTTTTTTCCTCATTTCCGAGCACTAAGACTCGTCTGCTGAGTGTCTGAACCGCTTTACCAAGCATGAGTCGCCCCGTGTCAAGGTGACGAGTGAGGTATCCGTATCCCGGGGGCGTAGGAGTCCCTCGGCTCGGTCGGCCCTTTTGTTCGAGGCTCCTCTAGCTTAGTTAAAGAGACCCCTCGGCCGCTCTCCGACGAGCCGAGGCCGGGGGTAGCGATATCAGTATGAGCAGAGGCGGAGTTGGTTCGGAAATGAAACCTGGTTGGCCGGAGCCTAGCCGAGCTGTCCGTTGGCAGGATCGACGCCAGAGTTGGTCAGCCGAGGCTTCGGACCGGGCTGGTGCCCTCGGAAGGTGGTCGGCCGAGGCACTGGAGGTGGCTGGCCGAGCCGCCTGCTCGGGCCGGATTCCCGGAGAAGTCCCTGACAACGATCGCCCGGGCGCGGTGATGACGCCGTCCTTCGGAGCGGAGGCCCTCGGACCATGTCGCCGTCCGAGGCTAGGTCGGGCCTTACCGAAGGTGCCGTTGATGCCGAGGGTGTCGCTGCCCCCTTCCCGAGTCGGGACCCGAGCCTGCAGGATCAGCTTGTCTTGTAGTGTGTGCTTTGTGCAGCCGTCGAGGCCAGAACACACACCCTTGCTGTGTTGTAAAGCTGCGTCTCTTTTCCTCTTGTTTCGAGCATCTGGACTTTTTGTCGGTGACAGGGATGTTAGGTCGAGCGAAAGTTGCTTCTCGCGGAAGGTGAGGAGTGAGGTATCCGTATCCCGGAGGCGTAGGAGTCCCTCGGCTCGGTCGGCCTTGCCGCTTACGCGCACTTTTACTCGTCCATGAGGCCCTATCACCGACTTGGTCAAGGAAACTCGAAGAATCGCTTCGACAGAAGGGATTCCGAACGTAGAGACTTGTTCGATCCGCGGAGTCACCTTATCTGAACGCGAGTTACTTATCGCAGAAGGTGATGAGCGAGGTATCCGTATCCCGGAGGCGTAGGAGTCCCTCGGCTCGGTCAGCCTTGACTGCTTACGTGTACGCCGTCGCTTCCAGGACCCACTTTTCGAAGTAGTCAAAAAGCACGGAAGATATTCTGGTAAAAGAGATTTTCTGTTTGAGGAAAATTTTGACGCAGAGGGGGTTTCCCCCCTTTTAGCCCCCGAGGGAGGGTCGGGTTTTGCCGAGGCGAGGCCGACCCTTCCTTGTTGACTAAACTTTGCGTGGGTGTGAGGTATATGAACAACTTGGAAACATCTTAAGGGTAGAAGCGACGTAGCTGTTGGATGTTCCAAGCGTTGCCGTAGACCTCGCCCTGACTGTTGGCCAGCTTGTACGTTCCGGGCTTCAGAACTTTGGCGATGACGAACGGCCCCTCCCAGGGGGGCGTGAGCTTGTGCCTCCCTCGGGCGTCTTGCCGCAGCCGAAGCACCAGGTCGCCCACCTGAAGGTCTCGGGGTCGGACCCCTCGGGCGTGGTAGCGTCGCAGGGACTGCTGGTACCGTGCCGAGTGTAGTAAGGCCCTGTCCCGAGCCTCGTCCAGCTGGTCCAGCGAGTCTTCTCGGCTAGCTTGGTTGCTTTCTTCGTTGTAGGCCCTCGTCCTTGGGGAGCCGTATTCCAGGTCAGTGGGCAAGACGGCCTAGGCCCCGTAGACCAGGAAGAACGGCGTGAAGCCCGTGGCTCGGCTCGGCGTCGTCCTCAGGCTCCAGACCACCGAGGGGAGTTCCTTCATCCATCGCTTGCCGAACTTGTTGAGATCATTGTAAATCCGAGGCTTGAGCCCTTGTAGAATCATGCCATTGGCACGTTCTACTTGCCCATTCGACATGGGATGAGCTACGGCGGCCCAGTCTACCCGGATGTTGTGATCCTCGCAAAAATCCAAGAATTTTTTGCCGGTGAACTGGGTGCCGTTGTCGGTGATGATGGAGTTCGGGACCCCGAAGCGATGGATGATGTTGGTGAAGAACGCCACCGCCTGCTCGGATCTGATGCTGTTCAGGGGTCGGACCTCGATCCACTTGGAGAATTTGTCGACGGCGACCAGCAGGTGCGTGTAGCCCCCGGGCGCCTTCTGCAGAGGGCCGACGAGGTCCAGACCCCACACAGCGAAGGGCCAGGTGATGGGTATCGTCTGCAGAGCCTGAGCGGGCAGGTGGGTCTGCTTCGCATAGAATTGGCACCCTTCGCAGGCGCGGACAATTCTAGTGGCGTCAGCCACCGTCGTCGGCCAATAGAAGCCTTGGCGGAAAGCGTTCCTGACGAGGGTTCGAGGTGCTGCATGATGGCCGCAAGCCCCCGAGTGTATTTCCTGCAGGAGTTCCTGACCCTCGGCGATGGAGATGCATCGCTGGAGGATGCCCGAGGGGCTACGGTGGTAGAGCTCCTTCTCGTCGCCCAGCAAGACGAACGACTTGGCGCGTCGCGCTACCCGCCGAGCCTCTGCCCGGTCGAGGGGCAGTTCTTCTTGGCGGAGATATTGCAGGTACGGGGTCTGCCAATCTTGTTCCGGCGTGACCCCGCTCTGCTCCTCCTCGATGCGCAGTGCTTCGCCCTCGGGGGCTGAGGGTTCCTCGGGCTGAGCTGAGGATGGCTCGGGCTGGGCCGAGGCTGCCTCGGACGGGGCCGAGGGCACCTCGGGCTCGGGCGTGTCGCCGATCTTGACGGAGGGTTGGTGCAGATCCCGGGAGAAGACGTCCGGGGGAACCGTAGTTCGCCCCGAGGCTATTTTTGCCAGCTCGTCCGCAGTCTCGTTGTAGCGCCGGGCGATGTGGTTAAACTCGAGCCCGTAGAACTTGTCTTCCAGGCGTCGAACCTCATCACAGTAGGCCTCCATCTTCGGGTCGCGGCAGTGGGAGTTCTTCATGACTTGGTCGATGACGAGCTGCGAGTCGCCGCGTGCATCGAGGCGTCGGACCCCTAGCTCGATGGCGATTCGCAATCCGTTGATCAGAGCCTCGTACTCAGCCACATTGTTGGACGCCGGGAAATGGAGGCGGAGCACGTAGCGCAGGTGTTTCCCGAGGGGCGAGACGAAGAGCAGGCCCGCGCCGGCTCCCGTCTTCATCAGCGACCCGTCGAAAAACATGGTCCAGAGCTCCGGTTGGATCGGAGCCGTCGGCAACTGGGTGTCGACCCATTCGGCTACGAAGTCCGCCAGTACCTGGGACTTGATGGCCTTCCGAGGGGCGAACGAGATTGTCTCGCCCATGATTTCCACCGCCCACTTTGCGATCCGTCCCGAGGCTTCTCGGCACTGGATGATCTCCCCCAGGGGGAAGGATGAAACCACAGTCACCGGATGAGACTCGAAGTAATGTCGCAGCTTTCGCCTCGTCAGGATCACTGCATACAGCAGCTTCTGGACTTGTGGGTAGCGGATTTTGGTCTCGGACAGCACCTCGCTGACGAAGTAAACTGGCCTCTGAATGGGCAAGGCATGCCCCTCTTCCCGCCTTTCGACCACAATCGCGGCGCTGACCACCTGAGTGGTAGCGGCGACGTAGACCAGGAGGGCTTCTCCATCAACAGGGGGTACCAAGACGGGCGCCTGGGTGAGGAGCGCCTTCAGGTTCCCGAGAGCTTCCTCGGCCTCGGGAGTCCAGGTGAAGCACTCGGCCTTCCTTAAGAGACGGTACAGGGGCAGGCCTCTTTCGCCGAGGCGCGAGATGAAACGGCTCAAGGCCGCGAGACATCCCATGACCCTCTGTACGCCTTTTAAGTCCTTGATGGGCCCCATGTTTGTGATGGCTGCGATCTTCTCCGGGTTGGCTTCGATGCCCCGCTCGGAGACGATGAATCCCAAAAGCATGCCTCGGGGCACCCCGAAGACGCACTTCTCGGGATTGAGCTTGACGCCCTTCGCCTTGAGACACCGGAATGTCAGTTCGAGGTCGGAGAGAAGGTCGGAGGCTTTCCTCGTCTTGACTACAATGTCATCGACGTAGGCCTCGACCGTGCGACCGATGTGTTCGCCGAACACATGGTTCATGCACCGCTGGTACGTTGCACCCGCGTTCCTCAAACCGAACGGCATGGTGACATAACAGTACATGCCGAAGGGCGTGATGAAAGAAGTCGCGAGCTGGTCGGACTCTTTCATCTTGATTTGATGATACCCTGAGTAAGCATCGAGGAAAGACAGGGTTTCGCACCCTGCAGTGGAGTCCACGATTTGATCGATGCGAGGTAGAGGGTAGGGGACCTTCGGACATGCTTTGTTGAGACCAGTGTAGTCTACACACATCCGCCACTTCCCCCCTTTCTTCCTCACAAGTACAGGGTTGGCAAGCCATTCGGGATGGAATACCTCTTTTATGAACCCTGCTGCCATCAGCTTGTGGATCTCCTCGCCTATCACCCTGCGCCTTTCCTCGTCGAATCGGCGCAGAGGCTGTTTGACCGGTCGTGCCCCGGCCCGAATATCCAGCGAGTGCTCGGCGACATCCCTCGGTATGCCGGGCATGTCCGAGGGACTCCACGCAAAGACATCGGCGTTTGCGCGGAGAAAGTCGACGAGCACTGCTTCCTATTTGGGGTCGAGCCCGGAACCGATCCGGACCTGCTTGGAGGTGTCTCCACTGGGGTCGAGAGGGACGGCCTTAACCGTCTCCGCTGGTTCGAAGTTGCCGGCATGTCGCTTCACGTCTGGCACCTCCCGGGAGAGGTTTTCCAGGTCGGCGATGAGGGCCTCGGACTCGGCGAGGGCCTCGGCGTACTCCACGCACTCCACATCGCATTCGAACGCGTGTTTGTACGTGGGGCCGACGGTGATGACCCCGTTGGGGCCCGGCATCTTGAGCTTCAGGTAGGTGTAGTTGGGGATGGCCATGAACTTCGCGTAGCATGGCCTTCCCAACACTGCGTGGTAGGTTCCTCGGAACCCGACCACCTCGAACGTCAAAGTCTCCCTTCGGAAGTTGGAGGGTGTTCCGAAGCAGACAGGAAGGTCGAGCTGTCCGAGGGTGAAAGGGAAATGTGCCCTTGGGCCATTTCTAAGTATTTTGGTGATTGAGTGCCAACACATGTGCTTAATTGTGAATTTATGTGCATGGACGAACAAGGTGCAAATCATGAAGTAAAGGTATGTTTCTAAGCCTTAGTACATTGGTTTTGTGTACTAATATATTTGTCTAAGTGTTAGAAACAGAAAGAAGAAGAAGAGAAAAGGGGTGAATGACTTGGCTGTGTGCAGCCAAGTCCCAGCTCGGTCTGGAGCACCGGACTGTCCGGTGTGCACCGGACAGTGTCCGGTGCGCCAGGCAGACTCGGCTCGAACTGGCCGCTCTCGGGAAATTGGTCGACGGCGTACGGCTAAAATTCACCGGACTGTCCGGTGTGCACCGGACTGTCCGGTGAGCCAACGGTCGGCCGGAGCCAACGGTCGGCCGCGCAATCCGCGCGGGACACGTGGCTGAGCCAACGGTCGGCAGCGCCAGTTAAGGAAACAAATCGGGCACCGGACAGTGTCCGGTGTGCACCGGACTGTCCGGTGCCCCCGACGACAGAAGGCAAGGATGGCCTTCCGGATTTGCTCTCAACGGCTCCTAGCTGCCTTGGGGCTATAAAAGGGGCCCCTAGGCGCATGGAGGAGACACACAAGCAACCTTTGAGCATTCTTGATCATCCACACTAATTCTCTGCGCATTCGTTTGTGTTTCTAAGTGATTCGAGCTCTGTTCTAAGTGAGAACTCTGAGATAGTCTTGTGAGCTCGATTCTTGGCCGTGTGTGTGCGCTTTTGCTGTGGATTTGTGTGTGTTGCTTCCCTCCCTTACTCTGTGCTTTCTTTGTGATCATATACTTGTAAGGGCAAGAGACTCCAATTTGTGGAGATTCCTTGCAAACGGGATAGTGAAAGGAACAACAAAACACCGTGGTATTCAAGTGGGTCTTTGGACCGCTTGAGAGGGGTTGATTGCAACCCTCGTCCGTTGGGACGCCACAACGTGGAGTAGGCAAGCGTTGGTCTTGGCCGAACCACGGGATAAAACCACTGTGTCACCCCTGTGCTTGATCTTCTTGTGGTACTGTGTTTTGTTGAGACTTCACCTTAGTCACTTGGCAATAATCGTGCTAACACTTAACAAGTTTTTGTGGCTTAAGTTTGAAGTTTTTACAGGATCACCTATTCACCCCCCCTCCCCCTCTAGGTGCTCTAAATTGGTATCGGAGCCGTTCTCTTCACAAAGGGACTAACCGCCCGAAGAGATGGATCCTAAGGGGAAGGGTATTGTGATCAATGACAAAGAGAAGGAATCCTTCGTCAACGAGCCGAAGGACGATAAGCCTACCGACTCCGGCTCGGGCCAAAGACGGAAGGAAGGGAAGAAGAAGAAGACAAGGCGCATCAAGGAGATCGTCTACTACGACAGCGACGAGTCTACTTCCCAAAAGGACGAAGACCACAACGACTACGAGAGAAGGAAACCGGTTAATTCGAACTTTTCTTTTGATTACTCTCGTATTCCGCAAAGTTCACATTCACATTTGCTCTCCATTCCACTCGGCAAGCCCCCACACTTTGATGGAGAGGACTACGGATTTTGGAGCCACAAAATGCGTAGTCACCTATTCTCTCTCCATCCTAGTATATGGGAGATTGTAGAGAGTGGAATGCACTTTGATAGTTCGGATAATCCCATGTTCATTAATGAACAAATTCATAAGAATGCACAAGCTACTACTGTTCTTCTAGCTTCCTTGTGCAGGGATGAATACCATAAAGTAAGCGGCTTGGATAACGCCAAGCAAATCTGGGACACCCTCAAGATTTCTCATGAGGGGAACGACGTCACCTTGCTCACCAAGATGGAGTTGGTGGAGGGAGAGCTTGGACGGTTCGCGATGATAAGGGGCGAGGAGCCGACGCAAACATACAACCGGCTCAAGACCCTTATCAACAAGATAAGAAGCTACGGGAGCACGTGATGGACGGACCACGACGTCGTCCGCCTAATGCTAAGGTCATTTACCGTTCTTGATCCTCACTTGGTGAACAATATACGTGAAAATCCCAGGTACACCAAGATGTCGCCCGAAGAAGTTCTTGGGAAATTCGTTAGCGGACGAATGATGATCAAGGAGGCAAGGTATGTGGACGACGCCTTGAATGGTCCGATCAACGAGCCGCAACCCCTCGCTCTCAAGGCGATACGAAGCAAGGAGGCGCTACCCAGCAAGGTGGCACAGATTGAGGCGGCCGGACTCAATGATGAAGAGATGGCTCTCATCATCAAGAGATTCAAGACGGCGCTAAATGGTCGCAAGGGGCAGCCAAGCAAGACCAAGACAAAGGGAAAGCGTTCATGCTTCAAATGCGGTAAGCTTGGTCATTTTATCGCTAACTGTCCCGATAATGAAAGTGACCAGGAAAAGGGGAACAAAAGAGAGAAGAAGAAGCAATACAAGAAGGCAAAGGGCGAGGCGCATCTAGGAAAGGAGTGGGACTCGGATTGCTCTTCGTCTGACTCCGACAACGAAGGACTCGCCGCCACTGCCTTCAACAAATCGGCTCTCTTCCCCAACGAGCGTCTCACATGCCTTATGGCAAGGGAGAAGAAGGTGAGTACTCAAGACTCCACTTATGCTTCGTCTAGTGATAATGAGTCTAGTGATGATGATGACATAGATTATTCATGCTTGTTCAAGGGCTTAGATAGATCTAAGATAGATAAAATCAATGAATTGATTGATGCATTGAATGAGAAGAATAGGCTTTTAGAAAGGCAAGAGGATTTATTGTATGATGAACATGATAAATTTGTAGAGGCACAAAAATCATATGCTTTAGAAGTGAAAAGAAATGAAATGCTTTCTTATGAACTATCTACTTGTCATGAAACCATTTCTACTTTACAAGGTGTTAATAATGATTTAAGTGCTAAATTAGAAGTAGCTAGTAAATCAAATTCCTGTGTTGAAAATGTTACAATTTGCACTAGGTGTAAGGATTTTGATGTTAATGCCTGTAGTGAACACTTAGTTTTAATTTCCAAACTAAGTGATGAATTGACTAGTCTTAATGCTCAACTTAAGACTAGCAAAAGTGAAGTTGATAAGATAAAATTTGCAAGGGATGCCTACACGGTTGGTAGACACCCCTCAATTAAGGATGGTCTTGGCTTCAAGAGAGAGGCCAAGAACTTAACAAGCCATAAGGCTCCCATCTTCGTCAAGGAGAAAGGGAAGGCCCCTATGGCTAGTAGTGCTAAAAAGAACCATGCTTTCTTATACCATGATAGGAGACATGCTAGAAATGCTTATAATGATTTTGATTCACATGTTTATGGTTCTCATGCCATGTTTGCCTCTAGTTCCTCTCATAAGCATGATAGAGATATGAGTAGGAGAAATGTTGCGCATGTGTCTAGGAGAAATTTTGCTCATGTTCCTAGAAAAGTTGTAAACAAACCTTCTACCATTTATTATGCTTGCAATACTCCCTTTGCTATTTGTAGAAAGGGTAAGAAGGTAGTTGCTAGGAAATTAGGGGCTAGATGCAAGGGAGATAAATCTTGCATTTGGGTCCCTAAAGATATTTGTGCTAACCTTGCAGGACCCAACATGAGTTGGGTACCTAAGACTCAAGCCTAAATTTGCCTTGCAGGTTTATGCATCCGGGGGTTCAAGCTGGATTATCGACAGCGGATGCACAAACCATATGACGGGGGAGAAGAAGATGTTCACCTCCTACGTCAAGAATAAGGATTCCCAAGATTCAATTATATTCGGTGATGGGAATCAAGGCAAGGTAAAAGGGTTAGGTAAAATTGCAATTTCTAATGAGCATTCTATATCAAATGTATTCCTAGTGGAGAGTCTTGGATATAATTTGCTATCTGTTAGTCAATTATGTCAAATGGGATATAATTGTTTATTTACAAATGTAGATGTGTCTGTCTTTAGAAGATGTGATGGTTCACTAGCTTTTAAGGGTGTACTAGACGGCAAGCTTTATTTAGTTGATTTTGCAAAAGAAGAGGCCGGTCTAGATGCATGCTTAATGGCTAAGACTTGCATGGGCTGGCTGTGGCATCGCCGCTTAGCTCATGTGGGGATGAAGAACCTCCACAAGCTTCTAAAGGGAGAACACGTGATAGGTCTAACAAATGTGCATTTCGAAAAAGATAGACCTTGTGCAGCTTGTCAGGCAGGTAAACAGGTGGGAGGAGCACATCACAGCAAGAATGTGATGACCACGTCAAGACCTCTGGAGCTGCTGCATATGGACCTCTTCGGACCCGTCGCCTATCTAAGCATAGGAGGAAGTAAGTATGGTTTAGTTATTGTTGATGACTTTTCCCGCTTCACTTGGGTGTTCTTTTTGCAGGATAAGTCTGAAACCCAAGGGACCCTCAAGCGCTTCCTCAGGAGAGCTCAAAATGAGTTTGAGCTCAAGGTGAAGAAGATAAGGAGCGACAACGGGTCCGAGTTCAAGAACCTTCAAGTGGAGGAGTTTCTTGAGGAGGAAGGGATCAAGCACGAGTTCTCCGCTCCCTACACACCACAGCAAAATGGTGTGGTAGAGAGGAAGAACAGGACACTAATCGATATGGCGAGGACGATGCTTGGAGAGTTCAAGACCCCCGAGTGCTTTTGGTCGGAAGCTGTGAACATGGCTTGCCACGCCATCAACAGGGTCTACCTTCACCGCCTCCTCAAGAAGACTTCGTATGAGCTACTAACCGGTAACAAACCCAATGTATCTTACTTTCGTGTTTTTGGGAGCAAGTGCTACATTCTAGTGAAGAAGGGTAGAAATTCTAAGTTTGCTCCCAAAGCTGTAGAAGGGTTTTTATTAGGTTATGATTCAAATACAAAGGCGTATAGGGTCTTCAACAAATCATCGGGTTTGGTTGAAGTCTCTAGCGATGTTGTATTTGATGAGACTAATGGCTCTCCAAGAGAGCAAGTTGTTGATTGTGATGATGTAGATGAAGAAGATGTTCCAACGGCCGCTATACGAACCATGGCGATTGGAGACGTTCGGCCACAGGAACAAGATGAACGAGATCAGCCTTCTTCCTCAACAACCGTGCATCCCCCAACTCAAGACGACGAACAGGTTCATCAAAAGGAGGCGTGTGATCAAGGGGGAGCACAAGATGATCATGTGATGGAGGAAGAAGCGCTACCGGCACCTCCAACCCAAGTTCGAGCGATGATTCAAAGGGATCATCCCGTCGACCAAATTCTGGGTGACATTAGCAAGGGAGTAACTACTCGGTCTCGACTAGTTAATTTTTGTGAACATTACTCTTTTGTCTCCTCTATTGAGCCTTTCAGGGTAGAGGAGGCCTTGCTAGATCCGGACTGGGTGTTGGCCATGCAGGAGGAACTTAACAACTTCAAGCGCAATGAAGTTTGGACGCTGGTGCCTCATCCCAAGCAAAATGTTGTGGGAACCAAGTGGGTGTTCCGCAACAAACAGGACGAGCACGGGGTGGTGACAAGGAACAAGGCTCGACTTGTGGCAAAAGGTTATGCCCAAGTCGCAGGTTTGGACTTTGAGGAGACTTTTGCTCCTGTGGCTAGGCTAGAATCAATTCGTATCTTGCTAGCATATGCCGCTCACCATTCTTTCAGGTTGTACCAAATGGATGTGAAGAGCGCGTTCCTCAACGGGCCAATAAAGGAGGAGGTGTACGTAGAGCAACCCCCTGGCTTCGAGGATGAACGGTACCCCGACCACGTGTGTAAGCTCTCTAAGGCGCTCTATGGACTTAAACAAGCCCCAAGAGCATGGTATGAATGCCTTAGAGATTTCTTAATTGCTAATGCTTTCAAGGTTGGGAAAGCCGATCCAACTCTTTTCACTAAGACTTGTGATGGTGATTTGTTTGTGTGCCAAATTTATGTCGATGACATAATATTTGGTTCTACTAATCAAAAGTCTTGTGAAGAGTTTAGCAGGGTGATGACGCAGAAATTCGAGATGTCGATGATGGGCGAGTTGAACTACTTCCTTGGGTTCCAAGTGAAGCAACTCAAGGACGGCACCTTCATCTCCCAAACGAAGTACACGCAAGATTTGCTAAAGCGGTTTGGGATGAAGGACGCCAAGCCCGCAAAGACGCCGATGGGAACCGACGGACACACCGACCTCAACAAAGGAGGTAAGTCCGTTGATCAAAAAGCATACCGGTCAATGATAGGGTCTTTACTTTATTTATGTGCTAGTAGACCGGATATTATGCTTAGCGTATGCATGTGTGCTAGATTTCAATCCGATCCTAAGGAGTGTCACTTGGTGGCGGTGAAGCGAATTCTTAGATATTTAGTCGCTACGCCTTGCTTCGGGATCTGGTATCCAAAGGGGTCTAACTTTGACTTGATTGGGTACTCAGATTCTGACTATGCTGGATGTAAGGTCGATAGGAAGAGTACATCGGGGACGTGCCAATTCTTAGGAAGGTCCCTGGTGTCATGGAACTCTAAGAAACAAACCTCCGTTGCCCTATCCACCGCTGAGGCCGAGTATGTTGCCGCAGGACAGTGTTGCGCGCAACTACTCTGGATGAGGCAAACCCTCAGGGACTTTGGCTACAATCTGAGCAAAGTCCCACTCCTATGTGATAATGAGAGTGCTATCCGAATAGCGGAAAATCCTGTTGAGCACAGCCGCACAAAGCACATTGACATCCGGCATCACTTTTTGAGAGACCACCAGCAAAAGGGAGATATCGAAGTGTTTTATGTTAGCACCGAGAACCAGCTAGCCGATATCTTTACCAAGCCTTTAGATGAGAAGACCTTTTGCAGGCTGCGTAGTGAGCTAAATGTCTTAGATTCGCGGAACTTGGATTGAATTATAGCATACATGTATTCATGCTCTTGATCATGTTCCTTTTTGCATCTTGTTGCTTATTATGGTGCTCAAGTTGTACAAACACTCCCTGGACCTCACAAGTCCGTTGCAAAGTGATGCACATGTTTAGGGGGAGATGTGTTACAACTTGATCCCGTGAGACTAACCATATGCTTGAGTTTGTTTGATTTAGTCTCAATGAAGAATTGAAAGGGAAAAGGTGGACTTGGACCATGCAAGACTTCCACTGCACTCCGATGAGAAGGTAACTTATTCCAAGTCCATCTCATTAACTATTATTGCCATTTGCTCTTAATTGAAGATTTTGGTGAGGCAATGGGGTTAATGGGCCAAGATTGATCCCGTTTTGGTGCTTGATGCCAAAGGGGGAGAAAATAAAGGCCAAAGCAATAAATGGATCAGCTACCACTTGAGAAATTTGAAAATAGTAGAGTAGAGTTTTTGGTTTGTCAAAACCCTTCTATTGTCTCTTTTGGCTTTCTTGTGGGGAGAAGTAGCAATTATGGGAAAAAGGGGGAGTTTTTGACATCTTTGATCAATCTCTTTTGGAATGACTCTCTTTATGCTTCAACATGTGTGTTTAACTTAGAGATAGAGATTTGAGTTTGATTTGCAAAAACAAACCAAGTGGTGGCAAAGGATGATCCATATATGCCAAAATTGAATCAAAATAAATTTGAGTTTTAATTTGAAGTAAGTTTGCACTTGTTCTAGTTGCTTTATGTTGTGTTGGCATAAATCACCAAAAAGGGGGAGATTGAAAGGGAAATGTGCCCTTGGGCCATTTCTAAGTATTTTGGTGATTGAGTGCCAACACATGTGCTTAATTGTGAATTTATGTGCATGGACGAACAAGGTGCAAATCATGAAGTAAAGGTATGTTTCTAAGCCTTAGTACATTGGTTTTGTGTACTAATATATTTGTCTAAGTGTTAGAAACAGAAAGAAGAAGAAGAGAAAAGGGGTGAATGACTTGGCTGTGTGCAGCCAAGTCCCAGCTCGGTCTGGAGCACCGGACTGTCCGGTGTGCACCGGACAGTGTCCGGTGCGCCAGGCAGACTCGGCTCGAACTGGCCGCTCTCGGGAAATTGGTCGACGGCGTACGGCTAAAATTCACCGGACTGTCCGGTGTGCACCGGACTGTCCGGTGAGCCAACGGTCGGCCGGAGCCAACGGTCGGCTGCGCAATCCGCGCGGGACACGTGGCTGAGCCAACGGTCGGCAGCGCCAGTTAAGGAAACAAATCGGGCACCGGACAGTGTCCGGTGTGCACCGGACTGTCCGGTGCCCCCGACGACAGAAGGCAAGGATGGCCTTCCGGATTTGCTCTCAACGGCTCCTAGCTGCCTTGGGGCTATAAAAGGGGCCCCTAGGCGCATGGAGGAGACACACAAGCAACCTTTGAGCATTCTTGATCATCCACACTAATTCTCTGCGCATTCGTTTGTGTTTCTAAGTGATTCGAGCTCTGTTCTAAGTGAGAACTCTGAGATAGTCTTGTGAGCTCGATTCTTGGCCGTGTGTGTGCGCTTTTGCTGTGGATTTGTGTGTGTTGCTTCCCTCCCTTACTCTGTGCTTTCTTTGTGATCATATACTTGTAAGGGCAAGAGACTCCAATTTGTGGAGATTCCTTGCAAACGGGATAGTGAAAGGAACAACAAAACACCGTGGTATTCAAGTGGGTCTTTGGACTGCTTGAGAGGGGTTGATTGCAACCCTCGTCCGTTGGGACGCCACAACGTGGAGTAGGCAAGCGTTGGTCTTGGCCGAACCACGGGATAAAACCACTGTGTCACCCCTGTGCTTGATCTTCTTGTGGTACTGTGTTTTGTTGAGACTTCACCTTAGTCACTTGGCAATAATCGTGCTAACACTTAACAAGTTTTTGTGGTTTAAGTTTGAAGTTTTTACAGGATCACCTATTCACCCCCCCCCCCCCCTCTAGGTGCTCTCAGAGGGGCTGGACGCGCTTCCCAGGGATGATCCCGTGGAAGGGCGCAGCGCCCGCTCGGACAGATGACAGATCGACGCGCAGGAGCCTGAGGGTCTCGGCGTAGATGATATTGAGGCAGCTGCCCCCATCCATCAGGACCTGGGTGAGCCTGACGTTGCCGATGATGGGATCGACGACGAGCGGGTACTTCCCCGGGCTCGGCACATGGTCGGGGTGGTCGTCCTGGTCGAAGGTGATGGGCTTGTCGGACCAGTCTAGGTAGACTGGCGCCGCCACCTTCACCGAGCAGACCTCCCGACGCTCTTGCTTACGATGCTGAGCCGAGGCATTCGCCGCATGCCCTCCGTAGATCATGAAGCAGTCGCGGACCTCGAGGAACTCTCCTGCTTGGTGATCTTCCTTTTTGTCGTCGTCGCGGGCCCTGCCACCCTCCGCGGGTGGCCCGGCCCGGTGGAAGTGGCGCCGAAGCATGACGCACTCCTCGAGGGTGTGCTTGACGGGCCCCTGATGGTAGGGGCACGTCTCCTTGAGTGCCTTGTCGAAGAGGTTGGCGCCTCCGGGGGGGCTTCCGAGGGTTCTTGTATTTGGCAGCGGCGACAAGGTCGGTGCTGGCGGCGTCGCGTTTCGTTTGCGACTTCCTTCTGCCTTTCTTCTTGGCGCCGAGCGGAGTAGACGCCTCGGGAGCATCTTCCGACGGGCGGCCCTGGGGCTGCTTGTCCTTTCGGAAGATGGCCTCGACCGCCTCCTGACCAGAGGCGAACTTGGTGGCGATGTCCATCAGCTCGCTCGCCCTGGTGGGGGTCTTGCGACCCAACTTGCTCACCAAGTCACGGCAGGTGGTGCCGGCGAGGAATGCGCCGATGACGTCGGAGTCGGTGATGCTGGGCAGCTCGGTGCGCTGCTTCGAGAATCGCCGGATGTAGTCCCAAAGGGACTCTCCCGGCTGTTGCCGGCAGCTTCGGAGGTCCCAGGAATTCCCGGGGCGCACGTACGTGCCCTGGAAGTTGCCGGCGAAGGCTTGGACCAGATCCTCCCAGTTGGAAATCTGCCCCGGAGGCAGGTGCTCCAACCAAGCGCGAGCAGTGTCGGAGAGGAACAGGGGGAGGTTGCGGATGATGAGGTTGTCGTCATCCGTCCCACCTAGTTGACAGGCCAGGCAGTAGTCCGCGAGCCACAATTCCGGTCTCGTTTCCCCCGAGTACTTTGCGATGGTAGTCGGGGGTCGGAATCGGGGCGGAAACGGCGCCCGCCGAATGGCCTGGCTGAAGACCTGCGGACCGGGTGGTTCGGGCGAGGGACTCCGATCCTCCCCGCTGTCGTAGCATCCCCCACGCCTGGGGTGATAACCTCGGCGCACCCTTTCGTCGAGGCGGGCCCGACGGTCGCGATGAGGGTGCTCGTCGCCGAGGTGGCCCAGGGTCGCCGGCGCGGTGTTGCGCGTGCGCCCGGTGTAGACCGAGGCTTCCCGCATAAGTCGGGAAGTCGCGGCGCGAGGTTCCAAGGGGTACCCCTGCCTTCGGGAGGCAGAGCTCTCGGCCCGCCGGGCCGCAGCGCCTTCCAGGAGATGCTTGAGCTCTCCCTGGATTCACCGACCCTCGGTGGTTGATGACTCCGGCATCACGCGGAGGAGCATCGCTGCGGCGGCCAGGTCCTGACCGGTCCCGCCGGATGCGGGTGGCGGTCTGTCCCTGGCATCGTTAGCGATGTGGTGCTGGAGACCTTGGGGCAGGTGACGTATTTCTCCGGCCGAGGGCTGGCCCGCCCATACCTGCCCGACGTCCCGGCGGATTGCCTCGAGCGCTCCTGCTCCCTCATCGAGCCCGGCCCGCGCCCCGCGGACTTGCTCGAGCTGTGGGTCGTGACCCCCCGCCGGAACGGGGACCACAGCTAGCTCCCGCGGGATGTCGGCGCGAGGCGCTGGCCTAGGGGGATCACCATCCTCCGGCATGCCGAGACAGCTGCCTCCGGAGGGATCCCCTAGCTCGACGTGGAAACATTCGCGGCTCGGGCCGCAGTCCTTGTCATCAAGGCTGCGGCTGCCGTCAGAACAGTCGGAGAGGCAGTAGTTGCATGCGGTCATGAAATCCCGCACGGCACTGGGGTTGCCAGATCCAGAGAAATCCCAGTAGATGCTGGGATCGTCATCTTCCTCGGACCCAGAGGGCCCGTAGGTCGAGACGTCCGTCAATCGGTCCCAAGGCGACCGCACACGAAACCCCAGAGAGGTTGCATTCGCCTCAATGTGAGCGCCCGCCAAAGCGAGGTCGCTAGGCGGGTTGAGGCCGAGTCGAAATGACAAAGGATGGGAATCAGCCGGTACCTTTTGGTCGACGAGGATCGACGAAGTCGCATCAGGGGCTGATCGTGCTGTCGTCCTGGGTGCGAGGGCGACGTCCTGTAGGCCTTTCGTGAGCGCGCTGGCGTCGTCCACTTGCTCGGGGTCGGCGTGTCGCGGGGGGACGGCGCTCGCCTTCGCCTCAAACGCGCGGGTGATGCCCAACGCGTCCTCCGTTGGGGCGCTGGGGATGTCGATTTGCTCGACAGCCGACTGAGCGCAACCTCCCGCCTAGCCCCGGTTGCCCCGCCTCCTCCTTCGATGGCGAGGGAGAGGATGGGGCGAGTTCGAAAGTTGTCCTTCCCCCACGCGGGAAAGACGTCGTTGATTCCGCCGCCGGCGAGCGGGCTGTCCGCCACCGTTGTTGCTGTCGCGTGGCGGTGGAAGGAGTATCATGTCGTAGCTGCCATCGAAAGACATGAACTCGAGGCTCCCGAGACGGAGCACCGTCCCGGGTTGAAGAGGTCGTTGGAGACTGCCCATCTGGAGCTTGACGGGAAACTACTCGTCAACACGCAGCAGGCCCCTACCTGGCGCGCCAACTGTCGGCGTTTCGGGACCGGGGGGTCCCCGAGCCGACGAGTGAGTGTGCCGCGTGCCCCAGCCCAGATGGGTCGAGCGCGTGGGCGAGCGCGAAGGGGGGAGAGAGCGAGAGCGAGGTGGCCGGAGCCGGGTCGTGAGGGAGTCGGAGATCCCGCGGCCTTCGTGTTCGTCCCGCGCCCAGGTCGGGTGCGCTTGCAGTAGGGGGTTACAAGCGTCCGCGCGGGTGAGGGGAGCGAGCGGCCCCGAGAGAGCGCCTGCCCCTGCCCTTCGTCCCCGCGAGGCCAACCCCCTCTAAGAAGGCCCTGGTCCTTCCTTTTATAGGCGTAAGGAGAGGATCCAGGTGTACAAATGGGGGTGTAGCAAGGTGCTACGTGTCTAGCGGGGGAGAGCTAGTGCCCTAAGTACATGCCCAGGTGGCAGCCGGAGAGATCTTGGCACCCGGCTAGTGTGGCGTCGTGGCTGTCGGAGAAGCAATGGAGCTTGGCGGAGGGACAGCTGTCGGAGTGGTTGGGCCCTTGCTGACGTCCTCCTGCTTTCGTAAGAGAGCTGAGAGCCGCCGTCGTCATGGGTCCAGCGGGGTGCCATCATTGCCTATCTGGCGGAGCTAGCCAGATGGGACGTCGGTCCTGTTCCCTGCGGCCCGAGTCGGCTCGGGGTAGGGTGATGATGGCGCTCCCTGTTGACGTGGCGGACTCGTGCCCTAGGTCGGGCGACGTGGAGGCTCCTCCGCAGCCGAGGTCGAGTCTGTCCTGCATGGCCGAGGCCGAGCCCGAGCTCCTGGGTCGGGCGAGGCGGAGGTCGTTCGGTAGAGGCCAGGGCGGAGTCCGAGCCCTGGGTCGGGCGAGGCGGAGTTCGTCGTCTTCCGGGGCCTTAGCCCGAGTCCGAGCCCTGGGTCGGGCGGAGCGGTGTTCGCCGTCTTCCGGGGCCTTAGCCCGAGTCCGAGCCCTGGGTCGGGCGGAGCGGAGTTCGCCGTCTTCCGGGGCCTTAGCCCGAGTCCGAGCCCTGGGTCGGGCGGAGCGGAGTTCGCCGTCTTCCGGGGCCTTAGCCCGAGTCCGAGCCCTGGGTCGGGCGGAGCGGAGTTCGCCGTCTTCCGGGGCCTCAGCCCGAGTCCGAGCCCTGGGTCGGGCGGAGCGGAGTTCGCCGTCTTCCGGGGCCTCAGCCCGAGTCCGAGCCCTGGGTCGGGCGGAGCTTCCTATGGCGCTTTTGGCCAAGCCTGGCCGCCCGGCGGTCCCACTCTTTGCGTCAAATGCCCCAGTGACTTGGTCGGTCGGCGCGGTGATTCAGTCAGGGTTGCTTCTCAACGAAGGCAAGGCCTCGGGCGAGCCGGAGATGCGTCTACCGTAAAAAAGGGGGCCTCGGGCGAGACGGAAACACCTCAGGGTCGGCTGCCCTTGCCCGAGGCTAGGCTCGGGCTTGGCGTGATCGAGTCGCTCGTATGGACTGATCCCTGACTTAATCAAACCCATCAGGCCTCTGCAGCTTTATGCTGATGGGGGTTACCAGCTGAGAATTAGGCGTCTTGAGGGTACCCCTAATTATGGTCCCCGACAGAACTCTACTTGACATGGCGAGGACCATGCTTGATGAGTACAAGACTTCGGACCGGTTTTGGGCGGAAGCAATCAACACCGCTTGCTACGCCATCAACTATCTCTACCTTCACCGAATCCTCACGAAGACTTTTATCTCTACCTTCACCGGAGCCTTTGATCATTTTGAGCTCGTCTCAAGAATCCCTTCAAGAATCCAAACTTATTTTCCTGCAAAAAGAACACCCAAGTGAAGCGAGAATAGTCATCCACAATAACAAGACAGTACTTACTCCTGCCGATGCTTATGTAAGCGATCAGGCCGAATAGGTCCATATGGAGGAGCTCTAGTGGCTTGTCAGTCGTCAAGATGTTCTTATATGGATGATGGACGCCAACTTGCTTCCCGGCTTGGCATGCGCTACAAATCCTGTCTTTCTCAAAATGAACATTGGTTAGTCCTAAAATATGTTCTCCCTTTAGAAGCTTGTGAAGATTCTTCATTCCAACATGTGCTAGTCGGCGATGCCAGAGCCAGCCCATGTTAGTCTTAGCAATTAAGCAAGTGTCGAGTTCAGCTCTATTGAAATCAACTAAGTATAGCTGACCCTCTAACACTCCCTTAAATGCTACTGAATCATCACTTCTTCTAAAGATAGTGACACCTACATCAGTAAATAGACAGTTGTAGCCCATTTTGCATAATTGAGAAACGGAAAGCAAATTGTAATCTAATGAATCAACAAGAAAAACATTGGAAATTGAATGGTCAGGAGATATAGCAATTTTACCCAATCCTTTGACCAAACCTTGATTTCCATCCCCGAATGTGATAGCTCGTTGGGGATCTTGGTTTTTCTCGTAGGAGGAGAACATCTTCTTCTCCCCTGTCATGTGGTTTGTGCACCCGCTATCGATGATCCAACTTGAGCCCCCGGATGCATAAACCTACAAAACAAGTTTAGTTCTTGACTTTAGGTACCCAAACAGTTTTGGGTCCTTTAACATTAGAGACAAGAACTTTGGGTACCCAAACACAAGTCTTTGCTCCCTTGTGTTTGTCCCCAACATACTTGGCAACTACTTTGCCGGATTTGTTAGTCAAAATATAGGATGTATCAACAGTTTTAAATGAAATTCTAGGTTCATTTGATGCACTAGGAGTTTTATTTTTAGGCAATTTGGCATGAGTTGATTGCCTAGAACTAGATGTCTCACCCTTATACATAAAAGCATGATTAGGGCCAGAGTGAGACTTCCTAGAATGAATTCCCCTAATCTTATGCTCGGGATAACCGGCAGGGTACAAAATGTAACCCTCGTTATCCTGGGGCATGGGAGCCTTGCCCTTAACAAAGTTAGATAATTTTTTAGGAGGGGCATTAAGTTTGACATTGTCTCCCTTTTGGAAGCCAATGTCATCCTTGGTGCCAGGGCGTCTCCCACTATAAAGCATACTATAAGCAAATTTAAATTTTTCATTTTCAAGTTCATGCTCGGCAATTTTAGCATCTAATTTTTCTATATGATCATTTTGTTGTTTAATTAAAGCCATATGATCATGAATAGCATCAATGTCAACATCTCTACATCTAGTGCAAATAGAAACATGCTCAATGGTAGATGTAGAGGGTTTGCAAGTTTCTAGTTCAACAATCTTAGCATGTAAAATATCATTTTCACTTCTAATATCGGAAATGGAAGCATTGCAAACATCTAATTCTTTAGCCTTAGCAATCAATTTTTCATTTTCACATCTAAGGCTAGCAAGAGAGGCATTCAATTTTTCAATCTTAGCAATAGAAATATCATGATCATTTCTAAGATTGACATATGAATCATCACAAACATTCGAATCAACCTTAGCAATTAATTTAGCATTTTCATTTCTAAGGTTGGCAATAACATCATGGCAAGTGCTTAGCTCACTAGATAATTTTTCACATTTTTCCCTTTCTAGAGCGTAAGCATTCTTAACCTTAACATGCTTCTTATTTTCCTTAATTAGGAAGTCCTCTTGGCTATCCAAGAGTTCATCCTTATCATGAATAGCGCTAATCAATTCATTTAACTTTTCCTTTTGTTCCATGTTAAGGTTGACAAAAAGAGTAAGCAAATTATCCTCCTCATTACTAGAATTATCTTCATCACTAGAGGATGCATATTTAGTGGAGGATTTAGATTTAACCTTCTTCCTTCTGCCGTCTTTTGCCATGAGGCACTTGTGGCCGACGTTGGGGAAGAGAAGTCCCTTGTTGACGGCAATGTTGGCGGCGTCCTCGTCGGAGGAGGAGTCGGTGGAGCTCTCATCGGAGTCCCACTCGCGGCACACATGGGCATCGCCGCCCTTCTTCTTGTGATATCTCTTCTTCTCCTTTCTTCTTCCCTTCTTGTCGTCGCCCCTGTCACTGTCACTAGAAATAGGACATTTTGCAATAAAGTGACCGGGCTTACAACACTTGTAGCAAACCTTCTTGGAGCGGGGCTTGTAGTCCTTCCCCCTCCTTTGCTTGAGGATTTGTCGAAAGCTTTTGATGATTAAAGCCATCTCCTCATTGTCGAGCTTTGAGGCGTCGATGGGGAGCCTACTTGGTGTAGACTCTTCCTTCTTCTCCTCCGTTGCCTTGAATGCGACGGGTTGTGCCTCGGGCGTGGAGGAGGTGCCTTGCTCGATGATTTTCTTTGAGCTTTTAATCATTAGCTCAAAGCTCACAAATTTTCCTATAACCTCCTCGGGAGACATTAGCTTGTATCTAGGATCACCTCGAATTAATTGAACTTGCGTAGGGTTAAGAAAAACGAGGGATCTAAGAATAACCTTGACCATCTCATGGTCATCCCATTTTGTGCTCCCGAGGTTGCACTTGGTTCACCAAGGTCTTCAAACGGTTGTACATAGCTTGCGGATCCTCCCCTTGGTGAAGCATGAAGCGACCGAGCTCCCCCTCGATCGTCTCCCGCTTGGTGATCTTTGTCACCTCGTCTCCTTCGTGCGCGGTCTTGAGTACGTCCCAAATTTCCTTCGCACTCTTTAACCCTTGCACCTTATTATACTCCTCTCGACTTAGAGAGGCGAGGAGTATAGTGGTGGCTTGGGAGTTAAAGTGGTGGATTTGGGCCACTTTGTTCGAGTCGTAGTCTTCATCCCCTATGGATGGTACCTGTACACCAAACTCAACAACATTCCAAATGCTTGTGTGGAGTGAGGTTAGATGATGCCTCATTTTGTCACTCCACATATTATAATCTTCACCGTCAAAAACCGATGGTTTGCCTAATGGAACGGAGAGTAAAGGAGTACGCTTTGAAATACAGGGGTAGCGTAGGGGATCTTACTATACTTCTTGCGCTCATGGCGCTTAGAAGTAATGGACGGCGCGTCGGAGCCGGAGGTGGATGGCGATGAAGAATCGGTCTCGTAGTAGACCACTTTCCTCATCTTCTTTTTCTTGTTCCCATTCCGATGCGACTTGTGGGAAGAGGATTCCTTCTTCTTCCCCTTGTTGCGGGACTCTTCCGATGAAGCCTTCCCGTGGCTTGTAGCGGGCTTGTCGTCGGTCTCCATCTCCTTCTTGGCGTGATCTCCCGACATCACTTCGAGCGGTTAGGTTCTAATGAAGCACCAGGCTCCGATACCAATTGAAAGTCGCCTAGAGGGGGGTGAATAGGGCGAAACTGAATTTTACAAAGTTAATCACAACTACAAGCCGGGTTAGCGTTAGAAATATAATCGAGTCCGAGAGAGGGGTGAAAAACAAATCGCAAGTAAATAAGGAATGAGACACAAGGAATTGTTTTACCGAGGTTCGGTTCTTGCAAACCTACTCCCCGTTGAGGTGGTCACAAAGACCGGGTCTCATTCAACCCTTTCCCTCTCTCAAACGGTCACTTAGACCGAGTGAGCTTCTCTTCTCAATCACACGGGACACTAAGTCCCCACAAGGACCACCACACAATTGGTGTCTCTTGCCTTGGTTACAATTGAGTTTGATCATAAGAAGAATGAGAAAGAAAAGAAGCAATCCAAGCGTAAGAGCTCAAATGAACACAACAAAACTCTCTCTCTAATCACTAAAGCTTTGTGTGGAGTTGGGAGAGGATTTGATCTCTTTGGTGTGTCTTGTATTGAATGCTATAGCTCTTGTAAGGTGTAGAAGTGTAGAAACTTGGATGCAATTGAATGTGGGGTGGTTGGGGTATTTATAGCCCCAACCACCAAAATGTGGCCGTTGGAAGTCTGCTGTCGCATGGCGCACCGGACAGTCCGGTGCGCCACCAGACACTGTCCGGTGCGCCAGCCACGTCAGCCAGCCGTTGGGGTTCGACCGTTGGAGCTCTGACTTGTGGGGCCTCTGGGCTGTCCGGTGGTGCACCGGATAGGTCCTGTAGACTATCCGGTGCGCCTGCTGCGCGTGCTCTGTCCTCTGCGCACGCTGGCGCGCATTTAATGCGTTGCAGTCGACCGTTGTGCTTGATGTAGTCGTTGCTCCGCTGGCACACCGGACGGTCCGGTGAAATATAGCGGAGCGCCCTCTGATTTTTCCGAAGGTGAGGAGTTCAGCGTCGAGTTCCCTGGTGCACCGGACACTGTCCGGTGGTGCACCGGACACTGTTCGGTGGCACACCGGACAGTCCGATGCGCCAGACCAGGGTGCCTTTGGGAATTCTTAAGCTCTTTTTGTTTGAACCCTTTCTTGGTCTTTTTATTGGTCTATTGTGAACCTTTAGCACCTGTAAAACTTATAGACTAGAGCAAACTAGTTAGTCCAATTATTTGTGTTGGGCAATTCAACCACCAAAATCTATTTAGGAAAAGGTGTAAGCCTATTTCCCTTTCAGGAACCAATGGGCATCTCGACCTCGACACGGGATGTAAATCCGTAGATCAAAAGGTATATCGGTCGATGATAGGATCTTTACTCTATTTATGTGCATCTCGACCGGATATTATGCTTTCCGTACGCATGTGTGCAAGGTTCCAAGCCGATCCTAAGGAAGTTCACCTTAGGGCCGTGAAAAGAATCTTGAGATATTTAGTTTATACACCTAAGTTTGGTCTTTGGTACCCCAAGGGATCCTCTTTTGATTTATTAGGATATTCAGATGCTGATTGGGCAGGGTGTAAAATTGATAGGAAGAGCACATCAGGGACTTGTCAGTTTCTGGGGAGATCCCTAGTGTCTTGGGCTTCAAAGAAACAAAACTCAGTAGCTCTTTCTACCGCCGAAGCCGAGTATATTTCCGCAGGCCATTGCTGCGCGTAATTGCTTTGGATGAGGCAAACCCTCAGGGATTATGGCTATAAATTTAGCAAAGTCCCTCTCCTATGTGATAATGAGAGTGCAATCCGCATGGCGGATAATCCCGTTGAGCACAACCACACTAAGCACATAGCCATTCGGTATCACTTTTTGAGAGATCACCAACAAAGGGGGGATATCGAGATAGCCTATATTAACACCAAAGAACAATTAGTCGATACCTTTACCAAACCACTAGATGAGAAAACCTTTACCAAACTTAGGAATGAGCTGAATATTCTTGATTCTAGGAACTTTGATTGATACTTTGTGTAGGAAACGGGTGACGCCTAAGAGGGGGGTGAATTAGGACTTCTAAAATTTTTACTAAACAAGGCCACAATTAAATCCCTAGAGCAAAACCTATGCAAATAATCAAACTAGAATGTGCAAACTAGGTTTTGTCTAAGTGTTGCTATCTCTACCGCAATGGCTAAGTTTCAATCTACACTAAATAAGTATGAACACAAGATTGAAACTTAAGTGCTTAATATAAATGCGGAAACTTAAAGAGCAAAGTAGAGAAGCAAACTCTCGTGGATGACGCCGCTATTTTTACCGAGGTATCCGGAACCACGCAAGGTCCCGACTAATCCTCGTTGGTGCCCCGACACAAAGGGAAGCCCACACGAGGGCCAAGCACCACGGTCGAGTAACTCCGTAGAGAGCCGCGGGCCTTCTCCACGCGCAAGTGGTGCTCCGCTTCCGGCTCCTCTCGGACGCTCCCCGCCGTCTCCACTATCGAGCTTCCGGCCGAAACGCCGCGGGCCTCGTTCCCTCCGGTACACGGTGGCAGCCGTGACACAAACGCGGTTGTCACGGTCTCGCAAGACTCTCTCCCCACTCGGTACAATTACAACGGCCCGCGCAAGAGCCGAAGGGTTGTGTGGTTTGTCTAAACTCACTCAACTAACTAGGATTCACCTAGAGCAAGCGCTAATGCGGTCTAACTAACCTAAGCACTTCGCAAAGCACCTACGCTAATCACCGAGTGATTCTATTAAGCACTTGGGTGTTTGAGCTCTTGGAAATGTGCACTATATGCCTTGGTATGTTGCTTGGGCTCCCACACCTTCAAATGGCCGGTTGGGTGAAGTATATATAGGCCCCAACTCAATTCTAGCCGTTGGAGAAAAGTTGCAGTTCTCTGCGGTACACCGGACAGTCCGGTGGTGCACCGGACAGCGCACTGTAGCCTATCCGGTGCGCCTAGCCGTTGCCCTATCAGAGCAGGTGACCGTTGGCGCCGCAGGCTTTTCCACATCGGACAGTCTGGTGCTCACATCGGACAGTCCGGTGGTCTTCTCTCCGAGTGCCACCTGGAACTAGATGTTGGGCTGGAGTTCCCTGGTGCACCGGACAGTCCGGCGTGTGGGCACCGGACAGTCCGTAGCAGCACACTTGGACTTTCCTTGGATCTTCTGAATGTCTTCTTTTGAGGTGTTGCTTTCCTCAATTCCTTAGTCCAAGTAAATCTTGCATCCTGTGAACTACAAACACAAACACTAGAAAACTTATTAGTTCACGGATTGTGTTGTTCATCAAACACCAAAACTCGATTAGCCAAATGGCCCGGGGTCCATTTTCCTTACAATCTCCCCCTTTTTGGTGATTGATGACAACACAACCAAAGCAAGCAAATAATACAAGTATTTGAATGAAATTATGCAATCTACTTGCTAGGATGCATGATTGTCCCCCACAAAGTGATATTATGGACTTAAACCTCCCCCTAACTCCATAATTCACTTACTTCCTATTTTAGGACCAAATAACCAAAACCACTTGAAAAACCATTTGTAGATATAAAATTTTAAAATTTGTGGTGTTTGGTGTTTGATATAGTTTTCATTGCTTTGGTCTCTAAACTTCTCCCCCATTGGCATCAACCACCGAAAAGGAAGACATTAAAAGCATGTAGGAAGAAAATAAAAGCTTGCCCTCATAAGAATTTTATCAGATGATATCATTTGAAGGATACTAAATTAAACCACATGAATGATATCAGTTGAAAGGATTACTCCCCCTAAACGAGTGTTCTCTTTAGAAAGAATTTTCTCCCCCTTTTTAGAGATGAAGAAATACTCCCCCTGACAGAGATCCTCTACTTAGGAAAAAGCATGTGAAAAATTAGAGGTGCAAGACATGATTTGAAAAGACTAGCTTCCCTTATGCAAAGGTAACAGAATATGAGTTAAGTACTTATGCATTTTTAGCAACATGGAAGCATATGATATGAAATATAGTCTAATCAAATATTGGAGAAGACATGTAAATGATACTTAATGTAGTCTCAAGAGATACCAATTGAAAGTCAATGGCGAGCTTGAGAGACATGAGAGTTCTTGGAGATTTTGCAGTGGAAGATTGTTGTCTTTCTCCGGGGACTTCATTTTCCTTACAATGGGACTATCACATGAAATAGACTTGAAAAGGTGTTAGTCTCAAAGTGTTAGATTATAGAGTAACCTCCCCCTGAAAGTGTGCATACAAGTTTTGAATACTTGTAGGAGACATGCACTTTGATTTGATATCAAGAGGGGCAAATTATCTATAATAAAACTTTGGCACATATAAGTTAAATGATACAACTTTGTAGAAATCAAAATTTTCAATTGATGCATCATTTACTATGGAGTGATATAGAAGCTATGTGCCGTGCTCAAATTTATATTTTAAACCATGTAGGTTTGCTTAAGTGTATGAATTGAAAACAAGCAATCCTACCATATGATTTACCTAGTATGCAAAATTTAAAAACAAAAGTAAATAGCAAGTGTAATACAGGCAAGAAAGGTAAACTAGATACAAGGTAAATAGATACGCAATATCTAAAAACAAGAAATACAATAAATCTAGTTACCTTAGTCATGGGTGGGAAATTTGGGTCCAAAAATTTCACTAACCCACTCGGCAATAAACTTGATCCAATATGATGTATCCCATGATATACATCCCAATTTTGCCAAGTCTCCAAATTTCCCGACGACCTTCGGTCCACTCACTTCCCTTTTGGGATCCAAACCTTCTTGGTGCTTTTCATGGTTGAAATTATTTCCTTTGGCACCCAGATGCGTTTGGCCCCCTTTCCTTTGTTGACTTGCTTGTTGGCCTTGATTGCTATCACCTTTCCATTCTTTTTCTTCTTGATCAAGTATGGTGTAGCAGTCTTTTTGTCCACCTTTTTGATGTAGGTGTTGGAGATTTTGCTTGTTGGCTTTTGCTTGAGCTTTTGCCTTTGTTTATCCCTGGTCATCGCCTTGCATTGGAAAGACTTGTGCCTTTCCTTGTGGCATAGCCTACAAATCACAGTTTCTCCCTCTACAGGCTTGTTCACTTCCGCAGTGGTGTTATCCTATGGAGGTCGGATTTGTTTGGCTTTGCCTTTCTTGTCATACAAAGCCTTTCCAAGGCAAGCCACTTCTTGCTTTAATTGTTCATTTTCCTTTGCAACCTCATCCGAACATGTTTCTACA
Organism: Zea luxurians; assembly: GCA_029449295.1. Lineage (NCBI taxonomy): Eukaryota > Viridiplantae > Streptophyta > Magnoliopsida > Poales > Poaceae > Zea > Zea luxurians. Next base: position 79,973,146 of record JAOPSE010000005.1, read on the forward strand.
ACAATATTCTCAACAAGAACTTGGTTGCAGGGGTTAGAATTATCAATTAAATCAAAGCAGGAAGTAGAAGCATCTTTCTTAATAATTTTAGGTTTTTCAACTAAAGATGCTGCTGGGGTGCTACCAATGTTTTCTAGCTTAGTAGTTAGCTCATTATTGTGTATGCTAAGAATTTCCATTTTCTCTAGCAAATTTTCAATAGCTTCTTGGGAGCTAGCTAACTTAGCCTTAAGTTTTTCGTTCTTTTTAATAAGGCTATCATCGGTAGCAGTTGATGGAGCACTAGATTCTAATAGCTCAATTTTAGTTGACAGCTCACTATTTAAGTTTGCAAAAGTTTCAAATTTTTCTAGCAAACCTTTATAATCATTTTAGAAGCTAATCAACTTATTTTTCAAAGTTTTAAGTTGAGCTTTTTGCTTAGTGCAAACATCCTGGAAAAATTCTATGGCTTCCGCAAGCTCATCTACAGAGGGCTTTCCCTCACCTTCATCATCACTACTACTTTCATCACTAGAGGATGGAATGCTTTTGTTACCTCTTGCCATAAGGCATTTGTGTGATGAGCGTGATGAGGACCGGTGGCTGCGCGTCCTTGGAGGTTCATCTTCACTTGAAGAATCATCCCAAGTCCTAACACTTGTTAGCGCCTTGCCTTTGCTCCTCTCCTTTTTGGGTTTGGCCATATTTGGACAGTTGTCCCTGAAGTGGCCCTTCTCCCCACATGCGAAACATCCTCTCTTCCTTTGCTTTTTTCTGTCAATGTTAAAGAGAAGATCCTCGACCTGCAGGGGCACACCCATTAGATTAATCTTGCGGATCATCCCCATTACCTTTCCGACGCGTCGGAATGTTTCTTCGTCCTCGGAGGATGATGTGCATGGTTGATTATCTTCATCATCATCACTTTCTTCTTCTTCCTCTTCTTCGCTTGAGGAACTTGGAGTGGGAGCCTTCTTTTTGCCCTTCCTTTCATCACATGCAAAAGCATATGGTCTTGAGGAGGTTGGCTCCTCTCCCCGACTCATTTTTCGCGACATCTCAAAGGCCGTGATTTTCCCAATCACAATGGTCGGGGTCATGTTGCTCAAGTCCTCCATGTTGCGAAGGATGGTGATGATGCTCCCATATCTTTGTTGTGGTAGCAGGGAGATAATCTTCCTCACAATGTCCGCATCACCTAGCTTATTAATGCCAATAGAATTGAGCTCATTGATAATTAGATTCAAACAAGAATACATGTCTCTAACAAGCTCATCATCTTTCATAGCAAAAGAATTATACTCATTTAAGACTAGGCAATGTTTTTGCTCACGGACATTGGATGTGCCGTCATGGAGCTCATGCAATTTTAGCCAAATCTCATTAGCAGTTTTCAAGGTAAATACTTGATTAAAAATATCCATGCTAAGAGATTCATACAAGCAATTTTTGGCTCTAGCATTTAAATGAATTTCTTTTTCCTCACTCATGGTGGGTTTCTCGGGATTCTTGAGGGGTTTCATCCCATCACGAGTGACTCTCCAAACACCTAGATCAAAGGCCTCTAGGTAACAAGTCATTCTAGCACTATAATATGGGAAGTTAGTGCCGTCGAAGTGTGGTGGCCTATGGGTATCCATCCCTTCCTCTAAAAAGCGTCGGCTCTTTTAGCAGTGAAGCTAAAGCGTTTCAAATGAGCCAAACCGGCTCTGATACCACTTGTAGGAAACGGGTGACGCCTAAGAGGGGGGGTGAATTAGGACTTCTAAAACTTTTACTAAACTAGGCCACAATTAAATCCCTAGAGCAAAACCTATGCAAATAATCAAACTAGAATGTGCAAACTAGGTTTTGTCTAAGTGTTGCTATCTCTACCGCAATGGCTAAGTTTCAATCTACACTAAATAAGTATGAATACAAGATTGAAACTTAAGTGCTTAATATAAATGCGGAAACTTAAAGAGCAAAGTAGAGAAGCAAACTCTCGTGGATGATGCCGGTATTTTTACCGAGGTATCCGGAACCACGCAAGGTCCCGACTAATCCTCGTTGGTGCCCCTACGTAAAGGGAAGCCCACGCGAGGGCCAAGCACCACGGTCGAGTAACTCCGTAGAGAGCCGCGGGCCTTCTCCACGCGCAAGTGGTGCTCCGCTTCCGGCTCCTCTCGGACGCTCCCCGCTGTCTCCACTATCGAGCTTCCAGCCGAAACGCCGCGGGCCTCGCTCCCTCTGGTACACGGTGGCGGTCGTGACACAAACGCGGTTGTCACGGTCTCGCAAGACTCTCGCCCCACTCGGTACAATTACAACGGCCCGCGCAAGAGCCGAGGGGTTGTGTGGTTTGTCTAAACTCACTCAACTAACTAGGATTCACCTAGAGCAAGCGCTAATGTGGTCTAACTAACCTAAGCACTTCGCAAAGCACCTACGCTAATCACCGAGTGATTCTATTAAGCACTTGGGTGTTTGAGCTCTTGGAAATGTGCACTATATGCCTTGGTATGTTGCTTGGGCTCCCACACCTTCAAATGGCGGGTTGGGTGATGTATATATAGGCCCTAACTCAATTCTAGTCGTTGGAGAAAAGCTGCAGTTCTCTGCGGTACACCGGACAGCGCACTGTAGCATGTCTGGTGCGCCTAGTCGTTGCCCTGTCAGAGCAGGTGACCGTTGGTGCCGCAGGCTTTTCCACACCGGACAGTTTGGTGCTCACACCGGACAGTCTGGTGGTCTTCTCTCTGAGTGCCACCTGGAACTAGCCGTTGGGCTGGAGTTCCCTGGTGCACCGGACAGTCCGGCGTGTGAGCACCGGACAGTCCGGTGTGCCACCGGATAGTCCGGTGCGCCTTCGCACAGATAGTCCGCAGCAGCACACTTGGACTTTTCTTGGATCTTCTGAATGTCTTCTTTTGAGGTGTTGCTTTCCTCAATTCCTTAGTCCAAGTAAATCTTGCATCCTGTGAACTACAAACACAAACACTAGAAAACTTATTAGTTCACGGATTGTGTTGTTCATCAAACACCAAAACTCGATTAGCCAAATGGCCCGGGGTCCATTTTCCTTACACTTTGCACACGTAGCTCATTTATATATACCTTTGATCATATCTCTTTTATGTCTATGACTAATGTGTTTCCAAGTGTATTCTCATGTTTAGTCATAGAATTGAAAGGGAAATGGAGTATTCGGCAAAGACGACGCTTCCACTCAACTCCATCGGTATTATCTACTCTTTGCCGATATTCCGCCATCTCTCCACATTGGTATAATCTTCACTCATATTTATTTGTTTGCCAAAGTGGGAGAAAATGTTAAAAGGGCTCATATTTCACTCAAAGTATCCGTTTTTAGCGATTAATGCCAAAGGGGGAGAAAGTATTAGTACAAAGCAAAAGGACCGCACCACCATGCCAAATTTGAAAAAAAAAATCGAAGTTTAAGTTTTTAAATGTTTTTCAATTAGTATCTTTGAAATTAGTATTCCTCTAAGAAATTCTATCTCAATTGGTAAAACCCTCTTGAACACTAAGAGGAGAATTTCATTAAGGGGGAATTTTGTCTAGTCAAAGGAAAAACATTTGAAACAGGGGAGAAAATTTCAAAATCTTGAAAATGCTTCTCGAAATCTTAGTTATATACCTTTGACTATTTGCAAAAAGACTTTGAAAAGAATTTCCAAAACAATTTGCAAAAACAAAACATGTGGTGCAAATGTGGTCCAAAATGTTAAAATTGAAGAAAGCAATCCATGCATATCTATCGAAATAATTATATTGGTTTTATTCCAAGCAACCTTTGCACTTACCTTATGCAAACTAGTTCAATTTTGCACTTATACATTTGCTTTGGTTTGTGTTGGCATCAATCACCAAAAAGGGGGAGATTGAAAGGGAAATAGGGTCAAACCTTCTCCTAAATAATTTTGGTGGTTGAATTGCTCAACACAAACAATTGGACTAACTAGTTTGTTCTAGATTATATGTTCTACAGGTGCCATAGGTTCAACATAAACCAATAAAAAGGTCCAAGAAAGGGTTCAAAAGCAAGGAGCAAAAGAAAACCAAAGGCTGCTCTGGTCTGGCGCACCGAACTGTCCGGTGTGCCACCGGACAGTGTCCGGTGCACCAGGGAAAATCACTCTGAACTCCTCAGCTTCGGGTTTCTGGAAAATGTTCTCCGCTATAATTCGCCGGACTGTCCGGTGTAACACCGGACTGTCCGGTGTAACACCGGACTGTCCGGTGTGCCAGCGGGAGCAACGGCTACAGCGCCAACGGTCGACTACAAAAGTGAACAGTGAACAGTGCGGACTGCGCGCGCAGAGTCAGAGCAGGCGCCAGAAGGCGTACCAGACAGTGAATAGGACCTGTCTGGTGCACCACCGGACTGTCCAGTGGCCCAGTTGTCAGAAGCTCCAACGGTCGAACCCTAATGGTTAGGTGACGTGGCTGGCACACCGGACAGTGTCCGGTGGCGCACCGGACTGTCCGGTGTGCCCGTCGACAGCAGCCATCCCCAACGGCCACTTTGGTGGTTGGGGCTATAAATACCCCCCAACCTCCACACTTCAAGGCATCCAAGTTTTCAGCCAACACATTCAATACAAGAGCTAGTGCATTCAATACAAGACACAAAAAGATTGAATCAAAATCTCTCCAAGTCCCAATTCCACTCAAAGCAATTAGTGACTAGAAGAGAGAGTTTTGCCGTGTTCTTTTGAGCTCTTGCGCTTGGATCGCTTTTCTTCTTCCCCATTTTTTGTTCCCAAGACATTTGTAATCAAAGCAAGAGACACCAATTGTGTGGTGGTCCTTGTGGGGACTAAGTGTCCCAATTGATTGAGAAGAGAAGCTCACTCGGTCTAAGTGACCGTTTGAGAGAGGGAAAGGGTTGAAAGAGACCCTGTCTTTGTGACCACCTCAACGGGGAGTAGGTTTGCAAGAACCGAACCTCGATAAAACAAATCACCGTGTCACACTCTTCATTTGCTTGTGATTTGTTTTTTCCCTCTTTTTCGGACTCGATTTTATTTCTAATGCTAACCCCGGCTTGTAGTGTGTGCTTAAGTTCATAATTTTCATATTCCGCCTATTGACCCCCTCTAGGCGACTTACATTGAGCACTTGAGCTAGCGCTATAGTAGCTGTGTTTGAATTTTTTGGTCAATGATAGTAGAATCATGTTCATCCTAGCAAACAACAAAATAGATAAATGGTTAAATCAATGATCAGATTCGATAACCTGAAATCACCTTATGCAGAGGCGTATGTGTGTAGTGTGTGGTGTGTGGTTTGTGTGTATTAATATATATAATCCGCGTGCATTCAAAGTTGGCAAGGAATTAGTAGTATCAGTAAACGATTCAGGGCTGGCAGGGGCGCAACCGCGAACTTGAAGGGCGGCGCGCCGTACTCCCGCGGCTCAGAGCAGGGCGGAGCTCAGCGCAGCTGCGCAGGGCGGGCTGACGAGTGATGCGGGACGCCTAGGGCGCGGCAGACGTAGGACGCAACACAGATACCAGGAAGGATCAGGCATAGGGAGCCAGCGACGCGGCTGGTCAGCGGCGGCGCGGGTGGCTTGCCTCAGTTGCCTGGGGATGAGGATGACGATGCGTAGGGGTCCGGCGGCGGACGCAGGATGCTGGCTCCAGGCGTCCGGGTGGCTGCCTGGGGATTGACCGATTGAGGGGATGCCCGGATGGGGAATTAGGGATTAGGGTGGGCTAGTGGCTTGGTGCTTTGGTATGTTGAATGTTGCTTTGGTGGGCTGGCGCCTGGGCTCAATGGACAATGGTGCGCTGGTGATTTGTTCATTAGTGTCCATGTGTGGGTCGGCAATAATGGACTAATGGTTAATTTCGGATATCCAACGGATTACCCGCGGGTGAGATTTAATATCCAAATCCAGGACCACTTTATCTCGGATCGGATACAGGTCTAACCCGCGGGTCAAAAAACATATCCATATCCTGATCTGTCGGATCGGATATCCGCCAGATATCCAAATGCACGGATTAAATTGCCATCCTAAAAAAGGTTCAACTCCAAGGCGATTTTAATGGTTTGGTGGTCGTAAAAACACCATTATTTCTATGTCATTGAAGAAGGCATCTCGACGTATTCAAGGTGTTGTAGGATCTCAAAGAGGATGCCATGAATTGGTGCCTTGCTAGGGTAGCTGGGATAGCCAAGATCTGGCATTGATTTAGGGTCTCTAGTTGTGTTTGTTTTTAAGCATGGATGAGTTTGTGTATATCCAATTTTGGTCATCGTAAAGTGCCAATCCTATGTACCGACCCATTATGGGCTTTCTTCTTCTTAATATAAAAATATGCAGCTCTTTTTAACAACGAGACAAAGTTATTAAACCTAATTAATTTATGATTAGATAATGTTTACTGTATTATGTGACAAATTACGGAGTAATTAGTTTTAATTGGTTCGACTTATCATTTAGTTCTCATCTATCTAATTAGTTTTAGAATTAGACTGTATTTAATATTTCTAATTAGAGCATGTTTAGATTCTTGTGTTAAACCGTTTGCCGTCTAATTTTAGCACATTAACCTCCAAACAGTCCGGCTAACAAATTAGCTAATTGTTAACTGAAGGGCTGACAAACTGTTTATCTATTAGCCATGCGACCTTGCTAATAGGTGCTAATAAATCGTATAAACATAAAATGACATCTATTATTCAAGTCTCAAATATATCATAGCTAATTTTTACTAGTTAATTATTTATCAGCTAATTATTAACTACTAAGCTAGAAGGATCAAACAGGACATTAGTATCTAAACATCTGTGATAGGGACTAAATTTCAGGAGGATCCAACCCCTAAAAATACTTCTCTAGACGCACAGGAGAACTGCGAGTCAACCGAACAGACACGAACGCTGGAAGCTCAGCTGCTCAGCTCGGAGTGAGGTCGCTGCGCATCTATCTACCACACGATGCCGCCGCCTCTCCGCAGTCTCCTGCTCGCCTTCGTCGTCCTCCTCTCCGGCTTCCCCCGTCTCTCCCACCCCTTCACGGCTCTCGAGTCTGACCAGATCGCCCGCTTCCAGGAATACCTCCGCATCCGAACTGCGCACCCATCCCCCGACTACGCCGGCGCCAGCGCCTTCCTCCTACACTACGCCGCTTCGCTCGGTCTCCACACCACCACGCTCCACTTCACCCCGTGCAAGACCAAGCCCCTGCTCCTCCTCACCTGGCGGGGCACCGATCCCTCCCTCCCCTCCGTGCTCCTCAACTCCCACATGGACTCCGTCCCCGCGGAGCCCGAGCACTGGGCGCACCCTCCATTCGCCGCGCACCGCGACCCGGCCACGGGCCGCATCTACGCGCGCGGCGCACAGGACGACAAGTGCCTCCCCGTCCAGTACCTCGAGGCGATCCGGGGCCTCCAGGCCGCGGGGTTCGCTCCCGCCCGCACCATCCACATCTCGCTTGTCCCCGATGAGGAGATCGGCGGCGCGGATGGGTTCGACAAGTTCGCCCGATCGGAGGAGTTCCGCGCCCTCAACATCGGGTTTATGCTCGACGAGGGGCAGGCGTCGCCGACGGACGTGTTCAGAGTTTTCTACGCGGACAGGCTGGTGTGGAGGCTCGTCGTGAAGGCGGCGGGGGCGCCAGGGCATGGGTCGAGGATGTTCGACGGCGCCGCCGTTGACAATTTGATGGATTGCGTGGAGACCATCGCTGGGTTCAGGGATGCGCAGTTCAGGATGGTGAAGTCCGGGGAGAAGGGTCCTGGGGAGGTGGTCTCAGTCAACCCTGTGTACATGAAGGCCGGCATACCAAGCCCCACGGTAAGTAAGCAATGATGCTACCTAATTAAGTAATGGTGTTAGCGGATACAATTGCCGCCACCGTTGCTAAACATTTTGCAATTTGAATGTTTATACTCTCCACCATACAGAACTTTATAGCTTCCATCAAATATTTCAAAAATCTAGCGACCAGAGGTATGACATAGCAGCAGATCGTGCAGATGGTCGTACGAAACGTTGTTTTACACTACACTGTCTACAATGATAATCTGTGGCTTCTGTAGCCTCTAAAGACAGATTGTTGCAGGGTTTCGTGATGAACATGCAACCTTCAGAAGCGGAGGTCGGCTTTGACCTCCGCCTTCCTCCAACCGAAGACATCGAGCAGATCAAGCGGAGGGTCGAAGAGGAATGGGCACCACCTCACAAAAACCTGACCTACGAGGTGAAAACGTTTCGATCACCGAAACAAACCCGAGTCCTGCAACTTTCCCTGCTGAAACGCGTCCCTTGTTGCTGGCCATTGCTGCTGCAGCTGGTGCAGAAAGGTCCGGCGACGGATGTGGCCGGACGTCCCGTATCCACAGCGACGAACGCGTCGAACCCGTGGTGGCTGACGTTCGAGAAGGCCATCGCCTCCGCGGGTGGGGAGCTGTCTAAGCCTGAGATCCTGTCTTCGACCACGGACTCGCGCTTTGCGAGGCAGCTGGGCATCCCTGCCCTCGGGTTTTCTCCGATGACCAGGACGCCGATACTGCTACATGACCATAACGAGGTAAATTAGTTGAACTCCTGAGCTGAGACCAGGTCGCGCTATCTACCCGCTCTCCTTCCTTGCCTTGTCCAGCAGAACCAATGTTTTTTTTATCTTGGTGTTGCAGTTTCTGGAAGACAGAGTGTTCCTGAGGGGCATCCAAGTGTACGAACATGTCATCAGAGCACTAAGCTCGTTCCAAGGCTGATTCGTAAAAAAAAAAAAGAAGAAGAAGAAGAAGGAAAAGTGCTGTTGCGTGGAGTGTAACATAGCAGGTTTGTAATAATTGGTCCAGTCACAAACACGGCAAAGGAAACATTCCGAAACTATTGGGATCTGTGAAACTATTGAGTTGAAGCGCTTCCTCTCGCCCGCCGTGTTTGGGGGCCGGAGGTGGATGGATGGCTGTCGTTTGTTGTGGGAGGAAGAGTAGCAGCTGGGTCGTGTGATGAGCTGATTGATGTTCGGGCTTGTTGCTTCGTATATCTCTCTCCAATGCGTATCGCAGACGTTCGAATGTGCTCCAAGCCCAGCGCTGCGGTTCTCTGATCAGGCCAGAACGATTGCGCGGAAACACTTGAAAGTGCAAGCGCGGCCCAGGCCTTAAAAAGAGGAGTTTCATGACACACTTACCCAAAACCGTCAAGTTAGTTTTTTTTTATATTACTATCTCTCTCTCTCTCTTTACAATGAACATGCTAACTCTGTAAACTTGTCCATTGAACACAAATCGCATCTCTAATAAGGGGGTGTTTGGTTGCTCCTGCTAAAGTTTAGCCCGGGTCACATCAAGCGTTTGACTTTTAAATATGAGTATGAAATATAGACCCAACCAACTGGACTAGATTCGTCTCGTCTTTTAATCTTCGGCTGACAAATTAGTTTTATATTCTGACTACATTTAATACCCAGAACGGAGGTTCAAACATTCGATGGGACAGGGGCTAAATTTTAGCGGGGTGTAACCAAACACCCCCTAAGTATCTCGTATTGTCCATGCCATGCAAATTTGTTGACATTGATAAGTCAGGATGATGGCTGTGTTGGGTCTGCGTGACTGATCTACCCATGTCGGCAGCTCTGATCGTTGATGGTGCGTACTCCACTGTCCACTCCAGGCACTGCCCCCGTGCAAAAAGGCAAGTAACCAGAGAGAGAGAGAGAGAGCCGACGGGACTGTGGAGAGAGAGAGAGAGAGCTCCACACCAGCGGCGTTGCAATTATCGTATCATATACTTATATGCGGTTGGAGAAAAGAGGACTTGAAGGGAAGGTCCAAAGGGCACGCTGAATGGATCGAACCACGGCGACCTTGCAGTCTTGCACGAGCACACGGGTTCGTGTGCGTGCGTCCACGTGATGGTTTTTTCTTTTTGGTTACTTTCAATCAATATGGATTGGAGAAGATTGATACGGATTGTGAGAGATTTTAACTTACTAAGATTTGGAACCTCCTTAATCTCCTTTAATCTATATGGATTGAGGATAGATTAAGATACAACAGAACAAGCTGGAAGAATCAGTTTTTTTTTTGAAGCGGACAGCGCATCGTCAGGTTCCACGCCGCACGGCCCAGCTCGCTTGCCCTGGCTAAACTGACACGATCGAGCGCGCCTGTCTGTCTGTCTGTCTGTCTGTCTGTCTGCCCAGCGTCCGGCTTCAAAGTGAGACAAGGCTCGTGCATTTCCGCTCCTTTTGATGAGAAGCTGAAGAAGGACAGTGGCACGAAGGTTCCTGCCCATCGTCCGTCCCCGGCTCTGCCCGATGCCTTCCACACCACACGCCCCCTGATGACGACGGGCCGGAAGATGCTTTGCTGACGCCTAGATGGATTACTAGTGAAGTATATTCATTGGCGCGCCCGTCGATTTCCCTCGCGTCTTGATATCATCATCATGTGCCGAGGTTGATTTCTGCGAGCTAGGGCTAGGCTGTTAAACCGCGTGGGCGTGGGCCAGGCCGAGACGCAGCCCAGCAGGGGAGCTGATTCGATGTTATTATAATACTAGTTCTATGCCCGTGCGTTGCCACGGAAAACACATGAAATCGTAATATGTGTGGTATTGTAAATCAAACAATATATCATGATATGACTTCTCGTCCTAAATTAGGTATATATAAAATTGCATGATCTTAACAACACTGTTATATTCCTCTTAAGGTCTTGTTCGGTTATTTCAATCTCATATGGATTAGATGAGATTGAAAAAAAATTATGAACGATTTTGGTTTATTTAGGATTTAAACTCACCTAATCTCACTCAATCCACATAGATTGATAGCGAAACAAACAAGCCCTAAGATGATAAAAGTCAATACAACATGCAGCAACACTACAAAAGTTAAAGATAATCATAACAACTTTCATCAAAGATAGACACAAGTAAGTAGGCTTGCCGATGATTACCCAACATATCATAACCACTACATCTGAGTAGAATAAGGAATACAACAAATTAAAGCAACTCCAACAGCCTAGGTATAAATCCTAGCAAAATTTAGAGTCTTAGGGTTGTAAAAAAGATAGACAAGTTCCTAATGGATGGGTGTATACAACAAACTCTAATTTTAAATGATAATCTGTAAAATCTCAACAACCAAATCATATCGTTGCTTTTTTTGCGCATGATTTTTCATATCTTGTTGTAGCCAACGCGCCGGATGTCCACAGTTCACTTTTTTATTTTTCATTTGTTGATGTAGCCACCTCCCGACGCAGCTGGACATCCACAGATCCTTTTTTGCGTCGCTTGTTTACTTTTCTTCGTTGGCGCTCAGCACTGCAACAACTCGGGTGATTATCTTCTGCACTGCTTCCCTCCGGCTTATCTTCTGCAAACCAATTTCCCGCCGAAAATGCTTTACGTTCCTGTAGTGCAGATAGCTCAAGAGACTGAAAGGCATTGAGCTTCCCTCGAGTTAGCAATGAGATAAAGTACTGCAAGAGTGGGGCGTTTGCCCAACTTGAATAGGAACACTTTGCAATTTTTAATAAGCAAAACAATTTAGTCAGGTTAAGGAGCCGATACTGGAAGCTGATTGATTGTATGTGTAAAGATCAATCCTGATAGAAAGAGAGGCATGTGATAAAATTAACCATTGCACTACAAAGCCCAACCTAATGGCAACAAACTCTATCTCTACCATAAATAGAATCATACCAAAAATATAGAAGCCCTATGGGGCTGTACAGATTTATCTCTAACAATAATAATAAGTCACCAGTAAGCATCGAAGGTTTCTCTTCCAGAGTACACAAAACTAATCACTTTAATCAACAAGGCCTGACAAAAAAACAGAATATACATGCACAAGGTTCAGTTACTAACCTAAACCTGCAATGTTGACTGAACCTGTGTATGATTGAACATGTGTTTTAGTGAGAGTACACTCAACATGTGCTGTTTGTAGACTGAACCGATGTTTCATTGTGCAGCCCTGCACTTAAAACTACACTGAACCTGGCCAATTCAGTGTCAAAGAACAATGTGATGCACAATTTCCTATCAAACAAATAGCAGGGAAATGCAAGAACAATCAAGTAACAATGGTAGCCATCAAACAAATAGCAGGGATATGCAAGAACAAGCAAGAACAATCAAGTAACAATTAAGAAAGTTGATCCATGACCTTTAAACCATTACAAATTGCAACCAGTACAATATTATACCTAGATTTATTGTTGAACTAAAACAAGTTTCATGATAAACCAAATCCAAATTGATTATGGCCATATAATTATAGCAAATTTTGAAAAATGTTAAGAAAAGAAGAGCTCCTGACTCCATCTGGAATCCTTTAACAGCATAGCAATTTTATTCAGGCTTCGCCTACAAATTTTGACCGATTGTTGTCAGTTCAGCTGTGTTTGCCATTAACAACTACAGCAAATAAGAGTAGAATCATTTTACATCAGGAGAGTGTGAGCCAGATGGGCTCTGCTTCTTGGGGCTTGCTGCTTCACCATTTGTTGGCTACATTGACATTTTAGTAGATATAAAAATAGGCAACAAAATAACAAAAAATTATTATCAAAATGATGAAGGGAACTTACAGAAACATTAGGAGATTTCGATCTTGCTGGTGATCTGCAAAACGTTCCAGAAACAACTGATTCAATATCCAAAATGCAGCTTTAACAACTTGGTTCCAAAAGCCATGATGCCGCGTCGAAACAAAGCAATAAAAGCTCATTAAAATAGAAGCATTCAGTTCCGTGCAAATGTAACATTGTTGTATAACAATGTCGACGGTGCATATATGAACTACAACAACCATCTGAAGTGTCCTGAGGTACGAAGAAAACTCATTCCCTAAGCATTGAACTCCAAGTGCATTCCTAGCCACTGTACCACCATAATCCAGATCACCAATCTTTAACGCTCCTATGTCCAGTATTCCAAACAATGCGCTTATGCCAAACTCTGATGTCAATTAGTTACATGACATTAGGTAAAATAATGGGATGATTTTAGCTTTTCATATCCATCATCAGCTTTCCAATGACCTTTGATGTATGACCAAGTGAAAATATATCAAGCTTTAGGTCCATCTGCACACATTTTACAATGAAGAATTGAGATCAACAAAGTGTATGACTTTAAAGAACATATAAAAGTCACAAGAGAATAATCTCGATGTGTAAATCATTACCTTATTGGCCAAATGGTACAAAAACTGGGCAGTCAATGTCACTCCTGGTGGTACCTCGTCACCATCAAAAGGTTTACCAGTAGATATGGAGGGTAAACCAGAGCCAAGGGAATCCTCATGATGATTCGACAGGCTTGAGTCAGCAATTATGCCTTCAGAGGGCAAAACAAAAACCCTTGAGGAAATAGGAGAGAAAATCATCGGAAAGTGACGCACAGCTACAAACAGTCTTCTCCCTCTTGCTTCTACCTGGCCCATTTCGTCATAAAAAAATCCCTTTTCGTTGGGTTGGATTCAGAATTAGAGCCATAATGCACCCCAGAACCCCACTTAGAATAATTATCAACGTCAGAGGTAAAATCACTCGCCTCTTTATGAATGCTTTCTTTATGTCTGTCTAAATTCTCAGACTTCTTAAGAAGCTCATCATGGTCCTGAATAAGTAAGGTTTCGTATTCCCGAAACGCATCTGGCCCGAGTGGAGAATCAACATATGCTGAGTGTCCAATCTGCATTAAATTTCCCAAATGATTCAAGGTCCTTGCAAAAAAAAGAAGGCAGTATATCGATATAGTTTCAAGCACACTTTCAAAAACAAGATGAATAGCGATAGTACAATAAACAGTTATGTAGCATTTTTCTCAGTGATGTTGAAGTTATCGTGGATTACAAAGAAACCATATTCCTCAAGCATATAGTAAACAGTGAATAAGGTATTGTCATACATGGCCTGTTTGGTTGGTGGTGCCTAACTGAAAGTCGCCTTGAGGGGGGGGGTGAATAGGGCGAAACTGAAAATCACAAAAATAATCACAACTACAAGTCGGGTTAGCGTTAGAAATATAATAGAGTCCGCGAGAGAGGGCGTAAAACAAATCGCAAGCAAATGAAGAGTGTGACACGCGGATTTGTTTTACCGAGGTTCGGTTCTCGCAAACCTACTCCCCGTTGAGGAGGCCACAAAGGCCGGGTCTCTTTCAACCCTTCCCTCTCTCAAACGGTCCCTCGGACCGAGTGAGCTTTTCTTCTTCTCAATCAAACGGGAACAAAACTTCCCCGCAAGGGCCACCACACAATTGGTGCCTCTTGCCTTGGTTACAATTGAGTTTTGATCACAAGAATAAGTGAGAAAGAAAGAAAGCGATCCAAGCGCAAGAGCTCAAAAGAACACGGCAAATCTCTCTCGCTAGTCACTAAAGGCTTGAGTGGAATTGGAGAGGATTTGATCTCTTTTGTGTGTCTAGAATTGAATGCCTAGCTCTTGTAAGTGGTTGGAAGTTGGAAAACTTGGATGCAATGAATGGTGGGGTGGTTGGGGTATTTATAGCCCCAACCACCAAAAGTGGCCGTTGGGAGTCTGTCTGTTCGATGGCGCACCGGACAGTCCGGTGCACACCGGACAGTCCGGTGCCCCTGCCACGTCATCAATGCCGTTGGATTCTGACCGTTGGAGCTTCTGACTTCTGGGCCCGCCTGGGTGTCCGGTGCACACCGGACAACAACTGTTCATTGTCCGGTGCGCCGGTATGGGCGCGCCTGACGTCTGCGCGCGCTGCGCGCGCATTAAATGCACCGCAGGTAGCTGTTGGCGCCGAATTAGCCGTTGCCCCGCTGGTACACCGGACAGTCCGGTGCACACCGGACATGTCCGGTGAATTATAGCGGAGCGGCTGCCGCGCGAACCCGAGGCTGGCGAGTTGAGGAGGCCGCGCTTCCTTGGAGCATCTGACACTGTCCGGTGTACACCGGACAGTCCGGTGAATTATAGTGCGCCGGCTTCCGAGAATTCCCGAAGGCGAAGAGTTCGAGTTGGAGTCCTCTGGGAGCACCGGACACTATCCGGTGTACACCGGACAGTCCGGTGCCTCCAGCCAGAGGTGCCTTCGGTTGCCTCTTTGCTCCTTTGTTGAATCCAAAACTTGATCTTTTTATTGGCTGAGTGTGAACCTTTTGCACCTGTATAACTTATGTACTAGAGCAAACTAGTTAGTCCAATATTTGTGTTGGGCAATTCAACCACCAAAATTATTTAGGAACTAGGTGTAAGCCTAATTCCCTTTCAATCTCCCCCTTTTTGGTGATTGATGCCAACACAAACCAAAGCAAATGTAGAAGTGTATAATTGAACTAGTTTGCATAATGTAAGTGCAAAGGTTGCTTGGAATTGAGCCAATATAAATACTTACATGATGCGCATGGATTGTTTTCTTTGTTTTTGACATATTGGACCATATTTGCACCATAAGTTTTGTTGTTGCAAATTCTTTTTGTAAATTCTTTTCAAAGCTCTTTTGCAAGATAGTCAAAGGTAAATGAATAAGATTTTGCAAAGCATTTTCAAGTTTTTGAAATTTTCTTCCTTTGTCCCAAATGCTTTTCCTATGACTATACAAAACTCCCCCTCAAATAAAGTCTCCTCTTAGTGTTCAAGAGGGTTTTAAGTCATCAATTTTGAAAATACTACTTGCTCCCCCTTTAGAACACAAAGAGATACCAATTTTGAAATTCACCAATTGAAAATCATTAATTTTAAAATTAGGGTAGTGGTGCGGTCCTTTTGCTTTGGGCTAATACTTTCTCCCCCTTTGGCATGAATCGCCAAAAACGGAGTCATTAGAGCCCAATGAAGTACTTTCTCCCCCTTTGGTCATGAAGATTATACCAAAGTTGGAGAGATGATGTGGAGCGACGGCGAAGGATGAGTAGTAGAGCGGAGTGGAAGCCTTTGTCTTCGCCGAAGACTCCTATTCCCTTTCAATATACCTATGACTTGGTTTGGAAAATACTTGAAAACACATTAGTCATAGCATATATAAAAGAGACATGATCAAAGGTATATTTATGAGCTATGTGTGCAATACTAGCAAAAGAAATTCCTAGAATCAAGAATATTGAGCTCATGCCTAAGTCTGGTAAAAGATTGTTCATCAAGTGGCTTGGTAAAGATATCGGTTAATTGATCTTTAGTATTAATGTATGAAATCTCGATATCCCCCTTTTGTTGGTGATCCCGAAGAAAATGATACCGAATGGCTATGTGTTTAGTGCGGCTATGCTCGACGGGATTGTCGGCCATTTTGATTGCACTCTCATTGTCACATAGCAAGGGGACTTTGGTTAATTTGTAACCGTAGTCCCGCAGGGTTTACCTCATCCAAAGCAATTGCGCGCAACAATGGCCTGCGGCAATATACTCGGCTTCGGCGGTAGAAAGAGCGACCGAATTTTGCTTCTTTGAAGCCCATGACACCAAGGATCTTCCCAAGAACTGGCAAGTCCCCGATGTGCTCTTCCTGTTAATCTTACACCCCGCCCAATCGGCATCCGAATAACCAATCAAATCAAAAGTGGATCCCCGAGGGTACCAAAGCCCAAACTTAGGAGTATAAGCCAAATATCTCAAGATTCGTTTTACGGCCGTAAGGTGTGATTCCTTAGGGTCGGCTTGGAATCTTGCACACATGCAAACGGAAAGCATAATGTCCGGTCGAGATGCACATAAATAAAGCAATGAACCAATCATCGACCGGTATACCTTTTGATCCACGGACTTACCTCCCGTGTCGAGGTCGAGATGCCCATTTGTTCCCATGGGTGTCTTGATGGGCTTGGCATCCTTCATTCCAAACTTGCTTAGAATATCTTGAGTATATTTCGTTTGGCTAATGAAAGTGCCCTCTTGGAGTTGCTTGACTTGGAAGCCTAGAAAATATTTCAACTCCCCCATCATAGACATCTCGAATTTTTGTGTCATGATCCTACTAAATTCTTCACATGTAGATTTGTTAGTAGACCCAAATATAATATCATCAACATAAATTTGGCATACAAACAAATCATTATCAAGTGTCTTAGTGAATAAAGTAGGATCGGCTTTGCCGACTTTGAAGCCATTAGTAATAAGGAAATCTCTAAGGCATTCATACCATGCTCTTGGGGCTTGCTTGAGCCCATAAAGCGCCTTAGAGAGCCTATAAACATGGTTAGGGTACTCACTGTCTTCAAAGCCGGGAGGTTGCTCAACATAGACCTCCTCCTTGATTGGTCCATTGAGGAAGGCACTCTTCACGTCCATTTGATAAAGCTTGAAGCCATGGTAAGTAGCATAGGCTAATAATATGCGAATTGACTCAAGCCTAGCTACGGGTGCATAGGTTTCACCAAAATCCAAACCTTCGACTTGTGAATACCCCTTGGCCACGAGTCGAGCTTTGTTCCTTGTCACCACACCATGCTCGTCTTGCTTGTTGCGGAAGACCCACTTGGTTCCTACAACATTTTGATTAGGACGTGGAACTAAGTGCCATACCTCATTCCTTGTGAAATTGTTGAGCTCCTCTTGCATCGCCATCACCCAATCCGAATCTTGAAGTGCTTCCTCTACCCTGTGTGGCTCAATAGAGGAAATAAAAGAGTAATGTTCACAAAAATGTGCAACACGAGATCGAGTAGTTACCCCCTTATGAATATCGCCGAGGATGGTGTCGACGGGGTGATCTCGTTGTATTGCTTGGTGGACTCTTGGGTGTGGCGGCCTTGGTTGTTCATCCTCCTTGTCTTCATCATTTGTATCTCCCCCTTGATCGTTGCCGTCATTTTGAGGTGGCTCATCTTCTTGTTCAACCTCTTGAGTCTCATCCTCAATTTGTGTTGGTGGAGATGCTTGCATGGAGGAGGATGGTTGATCTTGTGCTTTTGGAGGCTCTTCGGATTCCTTAGGACACACATCCCCAATGGACATGTTCCTTAGCGCTATGCATGGAGCCTGTTCTTCACCTATCTCATCAAGATCAACTTGCTCTACTTGAGAGCCGTTAGTCTCATCAAACACAACGTCACAAGAAACTTCAACAAGTCCTGAGGACTTGTTAAAGACTCTATATGCCCTTGTGTTTGAGTCATATCCTAGTAAAAAGCCTTCTACTGTTTTAGGAGCAAATTTAGATTTTCTACCTCTCTTAACAAGAATAAAGCATTTGCTACCAAAAACTCTAAAATATGAAATATTTGGCTTTTTACCGGTGAGGAGTTCATAAGATGTCTTCTTGAGGATTCGATGAAGATATAACCGGTTGATGGCGTAGCAGGCGGTGTTGACCGCCTCGGCCCAAAACCGATTCGGTGTCTTGTACTCATCAAGCATGGTTCTTGCCATGTCCAATAGAGTTCGATTCTTCCTCTCCACTACACCATTTTGTTGTGGAGTGTAGGGAGAAGAGAACTCATGCTTGATGCCCTCCTCCTCAAGGAAGCTTTCAATTTGAGAGTTCTTGAACTCCGTCCCGTTGTCGCTTCTAATTTTCTTGATCCTTAAGCCGAACTCATTTTGAGCCCGTCTCAAGAATCCCTTTAAGGTCTCTTGGGTATAAGATTTGTCCTGCAAAAAGAACACCCAAGTGAAGCGAGAATAATCATCCACAATTACAAGACAATACTTACTACCGCCGATGCTTATGTAAGCAATCGGGCCGAACAAATCCATGTGTAGGAGCTCCAGTGGCCTGTTGGTAGTCATGATGTTTTTGTGTGGATGATGGACACCAACTTGCTTCCCGGCTTGGCACGCGCTACAAATCCTGTCTTTCTCAAAATGAACATTGGTTAGTCCTAAAATGTGTTCTCCCTTTAGAAGCTTGTGAAGATTCTTCATTCCAACATGGGCTAGTCGGCGGTGCCAGAGCCAACCCAAGTTAGTCTTAGCAACTAAGCAAGTGTTGAGTTCAGCTCTATCAAAATCTACCAAGTATAGCTGACCCTCTAACACTCCCTTAAATGCTACTGAATCATCACTTCTTCTAAAGACAGTAACACCTGTATCAGTAAAAAGACAGTTGTAGCCCATTTGACATAATTGGGATACGGAAAGCAAATTGTAATCTAAGGAATCTACAAGAAAAACATTGGAAATGGTATGGTCAGGTGATATAGCAATTTTACCCAATCCTTTGACCAAACCTTGATTTCCATCCCCGGATGTGATAGCTCGTTGGGGATCTTGGTTTTTCTCATATGAGGAGAACATCTTTTTCTCCCCTGTCATGTGGTTTGTGCACCCGCTGTCGAGTATCCAGCTTGAGCCCCCGGATGCATAAACCTACAAAACAATTTTAGTTCTTGATTTTAGGTACCCAAACGGTTTTGGGTCCTTTGGCATTAGAAACAAGAACTTTGGGTACCCAAACACAAGTCTTTGATCCCTTGTGTTTGCCCCCAATAACCTTGGCAACTACCTTGCCGGATTTGTTAGTCAAAACATAAGATGCATCAAAAGTTTTAAATGAAATGGCATGATCATTTGATGCATTAGTAGTTTTCTTTCTAGGCAACTTGGCACGGGTTGGTTGCCTAGAACTAGATGTCTCACCCTTATACATAAAAGCATGGTTAGGGCCAGAGTGAGACTTCCTAGAATGGATTTTCCTAATCTTGCTCTCAGGATAGCCAGCAGGGTACAAAATGTAACCCTCGTTATCCTGAGGCATGGGAGCCTTGCCCTTAACAAAGTTAGATAAGTTCTTTGGAGGGGCATTAATTTTGACATTGTCTCCCTTTTTGAAGCCAATGCCGTCCTTAATGCCAGGGCGTCTCCCATTATAGAGCATGCTTCTAGCAAATTTAAATTTTTCATTTTCTAAGTCATGCTCACTAATCTTAGCATTAAGTTGTGCTATGTGATCATTTTGTTTTTTAATTAAGGCTAGGTGATCATGGATAGCATCAACATTAATATCTCTACATCTAGTACAAATGGAAATATGCTCAGTAGATGTAGATGGTTTGTAAGTTTTTAATTCTACAACCTTAGCATGCAATATTTCATTCTTACTTCTAAGGTCAGAAATAGTAGCATTGCAAACATCAATATCTTTAGTCTTAGCAATCAAATTTTCATTTTCTAATCTAAGACTAGCAAGAGAGATGTTCAATTCTTCAATCCTAGCAAGCAAATCATCACTATCATTTCTAGGATTTGGAATTGAAATATTGCAAATATGAGAATCAACCTTAGCTAACAGATTAGCATTTTCATTTCTAAGGTTGTCTATAGTCTCATGGCAAGTACTTAGCTCACTAGACAATTTTTCACATTTTTCCATTTCTAGAGCATAAGCATTTTTAACCTTAACATGCTTCTTATTTTCTTTAATAAGGAAGTCCTCTTGAGAATCCAAGAGATCATCCTTCTCATGTATAGCACTAATCAATTCATTTAATTTTTCTTTTTGTTGCATGTTAAGGTTAGCAAAAAGAATGCGCAAGTTATCCTCCTCATTTTTATCATCATCTTCATCACTAGATGTTTCATATTTAGTGGAGGACCTTGATTTTACCTTCTTTTTGCCGTCCTTGGCCATGAGACACTTGTGGCCGACGTTGGGGAAGAGAAGTCCCTTGGTGACGGCGATGTTGGCGGCGTCCTCGTCGGAGGAGGACTCGGTGGAGCTCTCGTCGGAGTCCCACTCGCGGCACACGTGGGCATCGCCGCCCTTCTTCTTGTGGTACCTCTTCTTTTCTCTCCTCTTGCCCTTCTTGTCGTCGCCCCTGTCACTGTCACTAGACATAGGACATTTTGCAATAAAGTGACCGGGCTTACCACACTTGTAGCAAACCTTCTTGGAACGGGGTTTGTAGTCCTTCCCCTTCCGTTGCTTGAGGATTTGCCGAAAGCTTTTGATGATTAAGGCCATCTCCTCATTGTCGAGCTTGGAGGCGTCAATTGGTTGTCTACTTGGTGTAGACTCCTCCTTCTTCTCCTCCGTGGCCTTGAAGGCCACCGGTTGCGCCTCGGATGTGGAAGGTTCGTCAAGCTCATTGATCTTCTTTGAGCCCTTAATCATGCATTCAAAGCTTACAAAATTCCCGATAACTTCCTCGGGGGTCATTAGTGGATATCTAGGATTACCACGAATTAATTGAACTTGAGTGGGGTTAAGGAAAATAAGAGCTCTTAAAATAACCTTAACCACCTCGTGGTCATCCCACTTTTTGCTCCCGAGGTTGCGCACTTGGTTCACCAAGGTCTTGAGCCGATTGTACATGTCTTGTGGCTCCTCCCCTTGGCGAAGACGAAAGCGACCGAGCTCCCCCTCGATCGTTTCCCGCTTGGTGATCTTGGTGAGTTCATCACCCTCGTGCGCCGTCTTGAGTAGGTCCCAAATCTCCTTTGCGTTCTTCAACCCTTGCACTTTGTTGTATTCCTCCTTGCTTAGAGAGGCAAGGAGAATGGTTGCGGCTTGGGAGTTGAAGTGCTCGATTTGGGCCACTTCGTCCGTGTCATAATCCTCATCCCCTATTGATGGTACCTGTACTCCAAACTCAACAACATTCCATATACTTTTGTGGAGTGAGGTTAGATGAAATTTCATTAAATCACTCCACCTAGCATAATCTTCGCCATTAAAAGTCGGCGGTTTGCCTAATGGAACGGAAAGCAAAGGAGTATGTCTAGATGTACGAGGATAGTTTAAGGGGATCTTACTAAACTTCTTGCGCTCTTGGCGCTTAGAAGTTACGGACGGTGCATCGGAGTCGGAGGTGGATGTTGACGAGGTGTCGGTCTCGTAGTAGACCACCTTCCTCATCTTCTTGTGCTTGTCCCCACTCCGATGCGGCTTGTGAGAAGAAGATTTTTCCTTCTTCTCCTTGTGGTGAGAAGAGGAAGATCTTTTCTCCTTCCGCTTGGAGGAGTTCTTCTTCTTCTCCCTTCTCTTGGTGCGGGACTCTTCCGATGAAGTGCTCCCTTGGCTTGTAGTGGGCTTGTTGTCGCCGGTCTCCATCTCCCTCTTGGTGTGATCTCCCGACATCACTTCGAGCGGTTAGGCTCTAATGAAGCACCGGGATTTGATACCAATTGAAAGTCGCCTAGAGGGGGGGGGTGAATAGGGCGAAACTGAAAATTACAAAAATAATCACAACTACAAGTCGGGTTAGCGTTAGAAATATAATAGAGTCCGCGAGAGAGGGCGCAAAACAAATCGCAAGCAAATGAAGAGTGTGACACGCGGATTTGTTTTACCGAGGTTCGGTTCTCGCAAACCTACTCCCCGTTGAGGAGGCCACAAAGGTCGGGTCTCTTTCAACCCTTCCCTCTCTCAAACGGTCCCTCGGACCGAGTGAGCTTTTCTTCTTCTCAATCAAACGGGAACAAAACTTCCCCGCAAGGGCCACCACACAATTGGTGCCTCTTGCCTTGGTTACAATTGAGTTTTGATCACAAGAATAAGTGAGAAAGAAAGAAAGCGATCCAAGCGCAAGAGCTCAAAAGAACACGGCAAATCTCTCTCGCTAGTCACTAAAGGCTTGAGTGGAATTGGAGAGGATTTGATCTCTTTTGTGTGTCTAGAATTGAATGCCTAGCTCTTGTAAGTGGTTGGAAGTTGGAAAACTTGGATGCAATGAATGGTGGGGTGGTTGGGGTATTTATAGCCCCAACCACCAAAAGTGGCCGTTGGGAGTCTGTCTGTTCGATGGCGCACCGGACAGTCCGGTGCCCCTGCCACGTCATCAATGCCGTTGGATTCTGACCGTTGGAGCTTCTGACTTCTGGGCCCGCCTGGGTGTCCGGTGCACACCGGACAACAACTGTTCATTGTTCGGTGCGCCGGTATGGGCGCGCCTGACGTCTGCGCGCGCATTAAATGCACCGCAGGTAGCCGTTGGCGCCGAATTAGCCGTTGCCCCGCTGGTACACCGGACAGTCCGGTGCACATCGGACATGTCCGGTGAATTATAGCGGAGCGGCTGCCGCGCGAACCCGAGGCTGGCGAGTTGAGGAGGCCGCGCTTCCTTGGAGCATCGGACACTGTCCGGTGTACACCGGACAGTCCGGTGAATTATAGTGCGCCGGCTTCCGAGAATTCCCGAAGGCGAAGAGTTCGAGTTGGAGTCCTCTGGGAGCACCGGACACTGTCCGGTGTACACCGGACAGTCCGGTGCCTCCAGCCAGAGGTGCCTTCGGTTGCCTCTTTGCTCCTTTGTTGAATCCAAAACTTGATCTTTTTATTGGCTGAGTGTGAACCTTTTGCACCTGTATAACTTATGTACTAGAGCAAACTAGTTAGTCCAATATTTGTGTTGGGCAATTCAACCACCAAAATTATTTAGGAACTAGGTGTAAGCCTAATTCCCTTTCACTAACCTTGCTATACCTAATCTTAGGCAAACAGAAAGTGTGGCGAATCCGCTAGGAACATGCAACTATGCAAGTTGCTGCAAGACTATAACTGAGAAGATAAAATGATCAAACAGTTCAGATACAAGAAGTGCCGCCTACAGAATCTATTTGAATCTGACAAGAATATTTCTGCTTTTCAAAAGAGAAGTAAGCAAAAAATTCGTAAATTCATCCAAATATACTATAGGGAAATATGTATGACAAGACATAAATTTTATGGCAGAATTCAGGCAATTCAAAAGCAATCTAGACTACACACATCATACTCTTGCAGGGATTAAGCACCTCTGAAATAGCTGTTAGTACAGTACAATGTGAGACGGTTCCATGGTTGCTCAGGCATCGCAAAATATACCGATGTGCATCACTGAGAAGGCGTGATATCAGTACTACGATCTTCCTTGGTGGATTAGAAAAACTTGATTGCCAGTCAGCTGCCTGCAATACACAAGGTAAAACAGGTGATCAGGTAAAGAGCAAAGCATGGCCATGTGCCTTATTTCATTTTTTATCGCAGCAAAATCACAGAAAGCCTGGTTATTATTATGCATAAAAGTGGAAAATAAATTTGTAGGCAAAATTCAACCGGAAAGGTATTAAACATGGGGCTTATCATGCATCAGAAGTACTGATGCAAACAAATATGTGGATTAAGGACAACATGCAGTAGACAAAATGAAGTTAAAGAAAACAAACATTACAAAACAGCAAGAACAGCCTACGGTAGGGAGGCGACCAAGCGAGATTAGCGCGCAAGTGAGATCGAGGATCAACTAACTGGGGCTGTGCTTGCTTACTTGTGCTCCTCCTCCGTCCAGGGGATGCCCTTCTTGCGCTCGTGGTCTGGCCCGCGCTCGCGCTTGCCGCCGCCAACCACGTGGCAGGAGCGCTTAAAGCCCGTCCCGCCGGCGTCGCCGTCCCACTCGAACGTGAACCCGGCAGCCCACTGCGACGCGCCTGTTAGCGTAGTGGTAGAGAGGAAGAGAATTGGAGACGAAGAAGGCGAATGGAATGCAGAGAAGAGAGATAGTTTGCGACGGAAATCAGCTTTCTGTTCTTTGTTATCTTCCTTCCGTATCGTAATGTCCCTTATATCACATGGTTGTTGCCTAGTACGCGGCCCAGGTCCATCTAGAAATATTATTGTGCCTATTACACGGCCTAAGTTGGCCCATGATACTTTGTATTAAGTTTCTTTTTCCACCTTGGCCTATTCTCGCGAACTCCAGCTTTCCGCGCCCTTTCTTCATCTGTCTTTAGGTTGCTCGTGTCTTCAGTTTCCTTTGCTAACAACAGCTCCTTGCTTGACGCCGACGCATCCTCTGTGCTTCCTGTGTAGCGGAGCTAACATTCCCCACGACTTAAAATGCGGCTTGCCCCCAAGCCGCTGATGGTGTAGGACCAGCTTCTACAAGTGTGTAGAGAATCGAAGCTACAGGTTTAGGCTCGACATCAGCCTCTTGAATCGCTCTGGTAGTACATGAAGACGATGATGTTCTGTGAACCGGCAAAATTCCTTTGGACACGAAATTGCTCTCGTGGGACCTCTCTAGCCGAGGCAGCTCAGTACCAGAACCAGACTTCTGTCTAAATAATTGTTGCAGTAGCCTCTTCGGCTTGGGCCTCTCGATATCGAACATAGCTCTTGGTGAACTCGCTGTCTTGATCTTGTCGTCTTTCACTGTATATTTGCCTTTCGGCGAGGGCAATCCGTCAAGTCCCAAGAACTTGGCTACCAAGCTTGGCATTTTAGACTTCTTGGGCTGCACTGCTGCACAAGATGGCAACGACCTGGGCACAACTTTCTTCTCATGAGTAGACTTGGGCGTCATCAGGTAGCTGTTCGCCAAGTGTTGTGCCGACTGGCTCAAAGATGCCTGCTCAGTACTGGACATGGACACCAGAAATTGGTTGTTCTTTTGGAAATTATCCTTGACTACATTCTTCAGCTCATCGATAGAACTGCTTAACTGCTGTGTTAATCCATTGTCCTGCGCCTGGTAGCCTGATATAAACCACTCAGCATCTGGCAAGTGATGAGGACAGGAGATCATCTGCCCATTAGCTACTTTGACTGCCAGTCTGCGATCTAATGTCTGAACACCTGACAACCTTGGCTGCCATTTGTCACTTATAAAAATATGTGACGATCCTGAATAAATGAGAATGAGGAGCTCATGTTGCTGGACAGTACCTCGAAGATGCAGTGTAGTAGCTGTGTCCACTTCCGACCATGCATTTTCAATTCCTCATCATAGCAGCAACCGCAAGGTGGCGACGAGCAAGCATTCGCCTCTGTGCACCCATCAGAGTCTGCAAAATCCACAGGCACACATAACATAGGTCGACAACTTTCTACTAGCAGTACTTCGTTGATGAGTTCCTGCTCCCATTTGTACTGCTTCATTTGATTCTCTTCAAGCTCAGAGTGAGTTAGAACATACTGATTGTAGTTACCGGTGTATAACTTGAGAACCTCATAAACCCCTATGGTGAAAGACGGCCATGGGATTGGACGTAAATTAGCACGGCCACACCCAAACTCACAGTGCAAATGTGGTGGTGGCCAAGGTTGCCGATGTGGAACTGCATCCCAGCTAAAAGCACTGTGTATGAGGTTGAAGCAATTCATCAAACACCTGTTGGGCGTAGTGGCGAGAACCTCGTCCTCCTTGCTCATCTGCGTGTACGATCGCATACACAGCTAACAGCGCCACCGCCGCAGCCGCCGTAGCGGGGGAAGGGCACGAAGCCGGCCTCGATGGAGCCAACAGCGACCTCCAGGTCGTCGTAGTGCGCCGCGACGTCGGCCACCGTCCTCCCGGGAAGCACCGCGGCCACGCGCTCCCACCGGTCCGCCGCGCGGAGATGGACGAGCAGCATCCCGGCGCCCAGAACGAGCGGCTCGCCGGCCTCCGAGTCCGAGCGACCTACGAGGCACGGGCCATACGAGGAAAGCGGTTACACTCGACGAGGTGTGCGCGCGGCGAGAGAGCTCACCGGGGCCGGCCGGATCTCTTGGCCGGGACTGCGGTGGGGCGGGGGAAGAGGGTTCGCCGACGAACGGAGCTGGGCGCGGGGTGCTGCTACGGCGACGTCGAGGATGAGGAGGAGGAAGAGGATCCGCGGGCGGGAGAGGGGGGGATCCGCGGGCGATCTGCCGCGCGGAGATGGACAAGCAGCATCCCGGCGCCCAGCACGAGCGGCTCGCCGGCCTCCGAGTCCGAGCGACCTGCGAGGCACGGGCCATACGAGGAAAGCGGTTACACTCGGCGAGGTGTGCGCGCGGCGAGAGAGCTCACCGGGGTCGGCCGGATCTCTTGGCCGGGACTGCTGGTGAGGGCGGGGCAGTCTACACTTTGCTCTTAATAGTTGTAGAGAAGAGATACTGTGCGGCCAAACGCAGGTGAGCTTCTTAATAAAGTTTGGAATTCTTCTTTTTTTTAAAAAAAAAATAAGAGACACGCCATCCTCATTACTACTACACAGGTAACAGCGGCCACAGGAGATGGCCAAAGTAGCTGCGGGCTGCAGAGCATCGTCGTTCATGAGCAAAGCCACGCGGTTCTGTGCGCGGGAGGCGGGCCCACGCAATCCCAATCCCAATCCAACCCACGTCGTTCATGAGCAAAGTTGCCGTCCGGTGCAGCTCAGCTCCAGCTGCCTCTCTCTGCCCCGCGACAGACACCGCCGCCGCGCACGCGGCTTCGTACGGTAGCACTAGCAGGAGCCGTCGCCCGTCGCTGCCGTGCCTGACGCCGTACGCCTACTGCCTACAGAGAGAGTAGTAGGCAGGCACATCTCCTCTCCTGTCGCCGTCTCACCGCCTACCTCCGTGTTAACAACCTTCCTAGCAGATGAGCTGATACAAGGATTCCAGAGTACAAATGAGGAAGAACAGCAGGAGTATTGAAGAAGAGATAAGAACTTGGGAAACAAGTTGAGTTCTGTTAAAATGATTCTTCGATGCCTTCCTCGTCACCTGCCTGCTTATTTGTATTGTTTCCCTTAAGCCACCTGGGCCGGTATGGGCTGTTTGGGCTCACATTTCCTAACATTCCTCCCTTCTTAAAAATTCGGCTTGCCCTCAAGCCGATACCTAGCATCAATTCCACCGGAATCCCAAACCATGACACATAAATGTTCTACAGCTTGGTCTGCTAGAAACTTGAGCAGTAGTCAAATGAAATGAAAAAAAGCAGTGATCAAGTGCCATAGTTTCTGTAGTGGCGGTAAGGCAACTAGTCAATTCTTTGAGCTTCCGTCTTTTTGAAAGGTTCTTCATTCTCTCAAGCAGCACGTGGGATGACCAATTCTTGTGTATGAATAGAATAGACTTCTGGATATGCTTGAATATCAGTGTAATATCATCTTGATCCGGCAAATTTACTAGTGTTTCACCGGTCAGCAGCTCACAGTCGAAGCGGTGCGTCGTCCGGCCGTCGACACATGTGTGTCGTAGTTTGCTGCTGAACGCCAGCATGACACCTGGATCCCACAAGAATCGTTGCTGGACATTCACAGCTGCTCTGCAGGATATAGCAGTAACACGCTCTGTGTAGTAACCCTTGCCAATAATGCGATCGAAGAGCTTCTCTCGTGCGCAGGGCTCCATTACCATCATAACCATCACATAGTGACCACAAGCAGCTAGAGTAACTGGTAATGAACCCCAGACATCTCCTTGACCCTCAATCTGATGAACCATTGTGAAAACGTTGATATCAAATCCTCCACAAAACTTGCCCCCAGCGCCTGCAATATTCACCACGGCTACCGGATTGAGCTTGACAATGGGGTGCAGCGCCTGGCTGGGACATTTGGTCGAACACCCAAGGGGCGAGCTGCTGCTGCTATCCGTCTTCGACTTGAAGATGGTGAAGGAGCAGCCGAGCTGGTGGAAGATGGGGGCAGAGAAGAAGGTGACGAACTGGCGGTCGGGGAAGTACTCGTATCCGTCCTCCACCACCTGGTGCGCCCTGCACATGATGTCCAGCTCCTGCGCGCGGAGGAAGTCTGCCGTGACGTCGGCGTCGAAGCTGCCGGACACGTCGCGGTCCTTGCCGAACCAGAGCAGGTGGATGGAAGCCCTGTCCTCGATCTCCAGCTCGCTCGAGCGCGACGGGGGCGCGCCGAACCAGGCGTCGACGTGCACGTCTGGGCCGAGGAACGAGCCGCCGGGCTTGGCGAAGATGCTGTCGTACGTGTCGACGTGGAGCACCTCGCGACCACCTGTATTGACCCACAGGCGCTCGCCGGCCTGCGTCATCCTGATGAGCTCGTCCATGGCGCACTCGGTGAGGCCCGAAGTCGAACATGTGGTGAGCGCCTCCATGTAGTTGGCGCCGGGAACGTCGTGGAAGGCTGACTCCGAAAACAACGTCTCCATGTTGTCTGGCGGATCCAGGTCGATGACGAGCTTGCTCTGCGAGGGCATGCACTTGTCGGCCTCCTCTCTTTCCTTGAAGAAGGCGGAGCCTATGAGGTCGGAGTTGGTCCCGTTGCTGAGGAAGGCCGCGTGGTCGAGGTCGAAGCCGTCGAACTGGGCGGTGTAGGCCGGGACGTAGGAGTCGAAGGGCGCAGCGCCGTCGACGATTCTGGCTGCGCACGCATCAGCGGCAAGCAAGTGTGCCGCGAGCGCGACCTCTCGCTCTGCATCGGCCGCTCCCTGGCTTCTATCTTCGTGGAGCTTCGCATGCTCGACATCTTCCCGTTCCAGATCGCGCGCCTCGCGCAGATCGCTGGCCGCTACTTCCTTTGCCGCAACTTCGTCTCCAAGGTACGGTTCTGGCTCCCGCTTCGCATTCCACTGAGAAAACCTTGCGTCCCACTTCGCGTTCTGCTCGTCGAAAAGCCTGCCGATCTCGTCGAGGAGAAACTTGAGGGCAGCGGGATCCATGGAGATTGATCGAGAATCGACTCCTCTGATACCAATTGTTAACAACCTTCCTAGCAGATGAGCTGATACAAGGATTCCAGAGTACAAATGAGGAAGAACAGCAGGAGTATTGAAGAAGAGATAAGAACTTGGGAAACAAGTTGAGTTCTGTTAAAATGATTCTTCGATGCCTTCCTCGTCACCTGCCTGCTTATTTGTATTGTTTCCCTTAAGCCACCTGGGCCGGTATGGGCTGTTTGGGCTCACATTTCCTAACACTCCGCTCCGCCCGCCCCCACCGCGAAGCTGCCACTGCCAGGCCGAATAAACAGTAATCACCTACTCACGCCGTTTGTTTTTTCTTTTGTTACTAGATATACGTATGAAACTGTAATAATAAAAAAATATCTAATACGATAAAGATAACACTGTAGTAATTGAAGTTAGGATATAAAACTAACGTGCCATGTGACGTGTAGTTGGTAGGGGGTGTATGCCGCCAAGTGTGAAGCGGTTCCTAATCATGCAGCAGCAGCGTTTTGGTGCCGACGTGTGGTGGGGGGGGGGGGGGGGGGGGGGTGGGGAAGGCTGCCACGGCCATGTGGCCACCATCATCTCATCTCATCGAGGCAGGCAAGATCTATGTGTACAGTCAACTCGTCGGCAGGTTAAAAAACCTTCCGCCTCCAGCTGGAATTGGAAACGACCAAACTAGTACTACACATTTCATTGACCAGTCGGTAGCAGGTGTAGGGTTAGGGTCAGACGTTCAGTCGCATACTCGCATGAAAGATTAACCAGCCCACAGCCAACCAACCACCGTTGTCGATTACTCTCTCCTGTACTAGTTAGCTAGTTCCTAGTTCTAGATGGATGGTTAAGCTCCAATTAAAAGGCTAATCCATGTGTATTGGATAGTATTGCGTTAGTTTAAATTTATAGCAAGTCAAAACATATTTCAATATTAATACACTTTAAACCATGTGGAATTGTAATAACCGAACAAGACCAAACTAACTGACTGAGTTTACCGGTCGTTAGAAAAGCCACCACAGTCCACATGCCAGTCACTAGCCTATACACTTCACTCCATTTACCATGTCTCCGGAGAGAGCATCGATCCGTTCCAAGTGACAGGTAGTAGGCGCTGTTGACGCACTCCCGAGTTGCCAATTCGTATAGCAGGCTGCAGGCAGCTGTACGTGCATGCAAGTCATAGAACGTCACGCAAGGCTCCCTGCACCCAGCTCCAGCTGGCGGGTATATTATAAATAAACTCCATCAGCAGGAAAAGGAACGCAGGATGCTGCTTCCTCGTTCGATTTTAAAAATGGCTCCC
This sequence comes from Zea luxurians, assembly GCA_029449295.1. Taxonomy (NCBI): domain Eukaryota; kingdom Viridiplantae; phylum Streptophyta; class Magnoliopsida; order Poales; family Poaceae; genus Zea; species Zea luxurians. The sequence goes on from JAOPSE010000005.1 coordinate 80,003,702, forward strand.
CCCCGCCCCACCCCATCACTGGCAGCCTGTACGGCTAACCGAAGCTGCTGAGACTATTTGCCCGTCACTCATCACACCACATCGGTTCTGATATGAACAGCAAATCGTATTCAAATGTTCAAACCATTAATTAAACAATGCGCAAGACGCTCACACAATATTGACATTTAGCACAGGCGTGCCATGCCAACACCACCACCCTATAAAATGCGTGGCATCTATCGCCCCCAGGCAGACAGGAAGCACACACACATCACTGATCGAGAGCTTACTACATAGTACACCAAGATAGTTGCGTTGCAAACCATCGTGTCGTCGATCGTGTCTCCAAGAGCAAGCCACGACGACGTCTGGGAACGACGAAGCCGAAGCCGAAGCCGGAGAGCTATACTACACTTGTCATCCAGCCAAGCCATCATGGTGAAGACGGCGGCGAGCAGCAGCAGCAGCAGCGACGCCGCCGCCGCCAAGAGGAGGACGTACAAGGGCGTGCGGATGCGGAGCTGGGGCTCGTGGGTGTCGGAGGTGCGGGCGCCCGGCCAGAAGACGCGGATATGGCTCGGCTCACACGCCACCGCCGAGGCCGCGGCGCGCGCGCACGACGCCGCGCTGCTCTGCCTCCGGGGCTCGGCGGCCGACCTCAACTTCCCGCTCCGCCTCCCGTTCGACCTGCCCCCCGCGGCCACCATGTCGCCCAAAGCCATCCAGCGCGTGGCCGCCGCCGCTGCCAGCGCCTCCTCCTCCTCCTCCTCCTGCGGCGGCGGCGGCTTGCGCGCGCCGCCGCCCTTCGCGCCACGCGCCGAGAACAACGGCACCAGTGCCTGCAGCGACGGCGACGCCACCCCGGCGTCGAGCGCCACCAGCTCGCCCACCAGCGACTCCGCCCCGGCCTGGAGCACCACCAGCCACGCCGACGACGTCTCCTCCCCGGAGTCCACCGTCAGCAGCGCCGGCGACGTCGACTACTACAGCTCGCTCGCGGACATCGACGCCTTCTTCCAGTCGCCCAAGTGCGTGGACTACGCCCTCATGGACCCCTGCAGCGCCTTCTTCGCGCCGGACTCGACGGCGGCCGACGACGGCGGCTGCTGCTGGGCCTGGGAGGAGGACGGCGGCGGCATTGCGCTCTGGAGCTTCTCCGCTACCCTGGACTGCTGAAGTGTGGCGTCAGGGGAAGCGGAAGCGATTCGAGTCAGTCACTCACTATAGTCGCCGATCGATCAAGTGACCGGAACTGCTGGTCGCTTCGTCGACGGCACAAAATTCCATATATATATATATATATATATATATATATATATATATATATATATATATATATATATATATATATATATATATATATATATATATATATATATATATACACGTGGTAATTAATCCAATTCCGGCCGTGTTTGTAAAAACATTCGTAATAAGCTAATTTAATTAAGCATCGTAGGAGGAGCTCTCGTACGTGGAGCTACATGTTTTAAGGTGGCTTCCATGGAGTTAACCTCTTTACTCTTGCTTGATTATGAGTATAAAAAAATCAACTTTATTGCCATTATAAATTGCAGAAAGAAATGATTTTATTCCCTTTTTGTTAGGACAAAAAAAAACATAATAGAAGCCCCATATACCACTAACGAGTTCATGCGCCTGAATGTTGTTGTTGATCTCGAACGACCCTTCGTCTTGTATGAACTCCATCACCTCCCTGTCAGAACTCAGAAGCCCCCATATAGTGGTATACTGGTATGGTATGTAAAATGAATCTAACATTTCTCTGCTGCTCACACCCTGCTAATCAGAAATATATCGTGTGTTATTTTTTTTCTGCCAAGAATACAATGGGTGTACTTCACTCAATCGCATTGCAGCTACCGGCAGGCTGGAGTGCCAGAGATTTGGTCCATGCTTGATGTAGGATCCTAAAGCACGAAGGATAGACAGTCAGAGAAGGGATGAATGATTACGGAAGCTTCAAAATAATTATACCACCACCTCCTAATTACAAAACTAACTAATTCACATTTTTTCTAAATCTGGACATAATATTGTTTTTTTAGTAGAGACAGTGCTGACCAAAATCCTTCGAATTCAAATTTTAACAAATTAGTTATGTAACTTATGAAAAATCTGGAATCACGTCCATCAGACTTTAAGATGAAACAATAGTATTGTTCTAGAGTATGTAGAAAATCAATGAAACCCTAATTTTGGGATTAAATCAAAGCCATAGAAGATTAATGATCAGAAATTTGAAGTCACTAACTTGATGCCCTAGCAATGATCTAGATGATCCAAATCAGTTGTAACAATTGAAACTAATAAATCAACGTATAACCAAATCTAGACACGCAATAAATGAACAGAGCGAGAGAAAAACACTAATTTTGTATAAACATCAAGATAACAGGTAATCAATATAACACTAATTTTGCTGCTGCTATGGTACCTGGATCGTTCTACAAGAAACTCTTCGCCAGCACCTGCTGTCTCAGGTAATCTGTATAGGCCGGCCTTGACTTGCAGTGCTCTTTGGAGATTTACATAGTTAGGGGCACAGTGAAAATAGCAGGTGCCCGAGGATCTAAAGACAAGAAGGATATCCCCGTGTGTATGACGAAGACCAGAGGGTCTCAGGCGAGGCGAGCAAGGTGGCCATTGGTTGTCCAGGCTTTTGGCCAGCAGTTCAGAAAAGATCTCACAGTTTTCTTGAGCACACGGGCTCGAGAACTGGTCTCTAAGGGCCAAATGGTGCTTTCCATGGCAGGCAGGCCTGGCGATGGCACTACATACCAATCCATCCAATCCAACCATGGGACTTTGCGTTTGTGCCCTTAAATGACATGGCATCGACATCGAGGGTACGGTAAATATATTCTCCCACTTGGTTGAGTTAATTTTCGTTTGAATTTGAATGCATAATACATATTCAGACACTGCGTTTTTCACACACACTTATGCTTCTGATTTGATAGGGTGTGATCAGTACAGAGATGCTAGATTCGTTTTACATGCCGCTGTATGGGCCTTCTGATAAGGAGTTGATGGAGATCATACAAAACAAAGGGTCCTTCGAGATCAACGATGTTCAGGTGCACGAACAGATGAGCGAGTGGCGTAGACAAGAGCCTGCAGACCCCAAAGATCACGGCGCTCGCAGCCAGGGCTGCGTTCGAGACAACGATCGTCCAGCATTTTGGACGCTCGGAAGGAGTCATGGACGAGTTCGTGAGAACCAACTCAGCATGACAAGCCCGCGCGTTCCAGCTTATCCTGCAAACAGCTTGCTTTTCGTGTGTGTTTCTCAGTTTCTGTAACAAAAAGGGGCTTGAGTAATGACGCATATGGTATTCCTGTGGTGAATGCTAGCAATGTTGGTACTGGAATCTGAGAAGCGCTTGGATCTTAAAGGTGACGTTTTGTTCATATATTGGTAACGTAGTGGGTAACCGATAACGTTAAATCATATTTGTTTAAGTCTAACCGTAAGCAATATCATACTAGAAATAGATACCGTCTTATTCAAATTTGTTACCGCCGGTATTCAAGTGTGAACCGTTACCATTACCATTTATGTTACATTTCGCGAACCAAACGACACCTTAAAAATATTCTTCGAGTATAACATAAGTTTGTAAGGTCGGAGTGCAAGTCTGACTTGTTATCTCGGACTCTCTAAGATTAGATCAGTTCGACTGACAGTTCTGATTTGTAGCGAGATCTTCTCTGTTCCTTGCGATATTTTATTGGATTTCGCTTATGATAAGATCTAGACATCCTCACTTATAAATATAAAATGGGTACGATCAATTACAAACACATAATCCAATCGAACTAATCTATTTACATTACTTATCTCCATGCTTTAGACCTAGATGTAGTGTAGCTCTAATTGTAGTTCCCCAATCTTAATCGTCACCTCTTTTCGGCTCCATATCATCTAAAAGCACTTTGGGTGACCTGTGGACTCTAAAGCAACTCTACAATCTCTTCTTCCTGATAGGGTCCCTTTCAGAGGTAAGATCTAGGTTCTATATAATGCCCTATGCGCATCATGGACGGTCCGTCACCTACACGCGGATGATCCACGTACCTGTATAGAAGAGCGTAGTTATCTACGCCACGACGGATAATATGGTGACCTATCATGGACCGTCCGGTGACTTACAGTGGACGAGCCGGTGACCTATCAAGTACGACGTAGTTATCTACCTGCCTCTTGAATGGGAGTCGGCCTTGATGACATCTCTTCTTCCTCTCCCAAGTACGACATAAACCTTATGTAATTGATAGCTTCCTAAAAGTTGCCTAGAGGGGGTGGTGAATAGGTAAAACCTAAAATTTATAAACTTAAACACAAAACTTCACCCGAGGTTAGCGTTAGAACGGGTATAATTGAAATTGGAGTGCAGAAGGGTAGTCCTTCTTCCTTAGAGTTGTTCAATCAATTACATATTACTTTGAGAGCCAACTCAAATTGAATGCAAGCAAGAGAACTAGAGAAAGGAAAGAGGAAGAATCAAATCGCAAAGATTGTGATCAATGCAAAGACATGAACGATTTGTTTTCCGAGGTTCAACTCCAAAGAGTTTACGTCCCCGTTGAGGAGTCCACAAAGGACGAGTCTCTTTCAACCCTTTTTCTCTCTCACACGGTCACGAAGACCGGATGAGCTTTCTCACTATCTCAGGGACACCAAGTTCCGCAAGGATCTCCACACAAAGAATGGAGTCTCTTGCCTCTGCTTTACAATCAATAGAATGAGGAAGGGAGTGAGAATGGAAAACTCGAGTCAAGAACACAAGAACTCGCAACTCTCAATTGCGCAAGCTGCTATGTCTCTCAAATATAAATCGATCAAATGCGGTGTGGGATTTGCTTTGGATGCTTGGAGATGTATTGGTTGGGTTTAGATTTTTACACATAATTAGGTTTTTACACATATAATGAGGTTTTATATTTTTACACATATACCTTTGTATTGGTTGGGTTGTAGGATGGGTCTTTAGTAAAAGGAGAGATAGGGGAATCATTTGGATGATACATCTGTTTACTGAACTACGTTTCCTGATCACATGGGATGGAAGTAGAAGCGAGCAAGGAAATACCATGTATAAATGTGTTGAGTAATGCTTTGAAAAACACATGATTCATTAAGTGTGAAAGAATAGTTAGAGATGCCGCAAGCAATGATCATATATCCTAACTGACTGTAAGGATTGATGCTGCTTTGTTAGTATCTATTAAGATACATGCCTCCTAATTGTTTGGGAAGAAAAGCTACATGCAGATTCCCTCCTAATTGTTTGGGAAGAGAAGGTACATGCATCTGCGTGTATGGCAACGGCTAAAACGGTGTTGTTTAATAGTGAATATTATTTCATATAATTTGCCTTGTTCTAGAATTAAGAAATAATTATAGAGTCAAATGGCGAGGTTAATGCATTGGCTCATGCGTTTCTATATATGTGATTAGTATGTGGGGAGCGGTGGAATGTAGCATGATATGCAACAGACTCTGTTTTAGTTGTTTTACCCAATAATTGAAAGTTAATTATGTTCTTTATTGTCTTCAAATACGAAACAAATATGATTTTTTTGTGAATAAGAACACTTATTTATTATTTCACAGAAAGAGCTTGCCAGCTTGGTGGCAAACACAGATCAAGTCAGTTATGCAATTTGTACAGGTAGACTAATTCTAAATTCATAGATTTAAATTCTTCACATATTTTTATAGGTGCACTAATTCTAAATTCGTGGATTTACATTCTTCACTTGTTTTTAAATATACCTCATAGACGTGTTCTTCATGAAAACCTTTCAAATCCTGAGTTGAACTATTACTTGGTAATCATATTGGATGCTCACAAGTGCAATTTAAACATGTATGGTGATTTAACCTGAATTATGTGTGCATACATGGTCAATTTAATTCATGTGCCTTTATTTAGGAATTATGTCTGCAACAAGAAGGTTCTTGTGTTTATCAACAAATGATTGATTCATGTGCATTTATTTGGGATTTTGTATGGCCCATAGAGGAACAAATAGTTGAAGGAGATGCAATGAAATTTGTTTACCGAGAAGCTAAGCAGATGCACTGAAGCCATCTTGTGTCATTCGAAAACTTATTCAAAGGTATCTAAATCTTCAATCTTGAACAGCAAACCAGTTACATCATTTGTATAGTTATGTATCATGAGACTATGCAAATGAGTTTGGTTATGTAGTTCTTAAATTAGTCACACACATGGTCGTAGAAGGTAAAACATTCAAGTCAGGTGTATTGGATTAAGTTTTATAGGTGTGGGTGATCATAGTCGTGACTGCCATTTGGTAAATGTTTCAGTGCTTCTTGTTCATGATTTTTGGTACATGTTTTCTTTCTTACGACTTAATACCACTACAGGACCTCCTGATTTCATAGTAGTGCTGCTAATTATTTGTTACCGCTATATCGTCTCCATTCTGTTCTATATCATGCTACATTCCAATTCTCTTTTTAGAAGGTATAGTTTGTTTCCTTGGCATCTTAAAATCAGAAAAATGATCCACAAGTACATTGCCCTAACCTGCACTGCTTTCATTGATTTAGACGCTTTCTAATTTGTTGCACCATTTGAATAATAAGACCTTGTGATATTTCCTGAAGATTTGTATAAGTATGTAATTTATTGTGATAGTCTTAACATTTAAATGATGCAATTGATATGAAATTATTAAAATTATAAATAAAAGTATGCATTGTACTAATGGTTACAATGTAGTGGTGAAATAGCTAGATTAAAATAATAAAATTTATGTATGGCTAAGATCACAAAAACTTTTCTCAACACTATAACACACATTTATACATAAGTTATCATGTTCTAGTTTTTTAGAAAAAGTAACGAGTTATATATATATATATATATATATATATATATATATATATATATATATATATATATATAGGCTGTTGGTAATGGGAGCCCTGGGCTTCCGATAGGCACGGGGGAGCCCCAGCCAGGATATGTATACGAGCCGGATCGGAATGGGCCGAGCCGAACGATCTGGATGGTGGGATGCTTTTATGCATGTATAAATATTGGATAAATTTTGCGTAACAGAACGTGGGCCGGTGACGTGTTACCCGCAGATCAGGGAGTTGGTGCGAAACAATGTTTATGATAGCATATGAACTATTTCGAACATGCATAAACTGCTATTAGGCCCACGATTAGCGCACCCACGATCCTATAATGTAGCAGATACACACGCGAACTCGCCGTGAATAGCGCGCCCACGATGATGGATATGTGCATGGGAAAAGGTAAGAATCCAATGTTTCCAAAAAAGTTAGACAACAATAATCGTGCGTTAGGGTGCGACTGCCAAAGGAAGTAATCCAGAGCTAGAAAATGGCGGCGCCATGGGGTAAAGAGCCCATCAAAGAGGACACAATGCCGACAAGTGTTCATCGATGAAATCCATGCTTGGAGATCATATCAATGGTGCAGGAAGATCAACCAGGAGCAAACGATTTTGGCTCGGATGCAGCTAGACATGGACGAATAGGAACTACCGTAGGGGCAAATACTCCACTAGCAGCATTGAGGGCGTCAGGGGTTGATGATCATAACACATCAGATGCGTCGAGGATGGACATAAATCAAGGAGGACAACAGCTGACTACTATGTGAACTATTGGTGAGCATTAACAGGACACACCAGTGATTCTGCAAAGACATGTAAGTACTTTATAACTGTTTGGGATTTTCATTAATGTATATTAGATTGCATACGTTAGAAACATTGAACCGAGGTTAATAGTGTGTAACACCCACTTTGTAATTTGCTAGAAATAATACCAATAGAGAAACAATTTCTCTCTTTATGTGAGTTTGATCTTTATGCATCATCATATGTGAACACCATGTCCAAAAACAATTAATAAAAAGATATGCTACTAAATTGTTGCATCATGCTGAATATTTTATTTTTGTGTGCATTTTGTGACAAGGAAAAATATTAAAGACCAAAAAGGGAATTTAAAACCTAAAAGAAATTCTTGAGAATAGAGAAGAGAAAGGAATATTATTCAATACAAATAAAATTATCATTAAAATTACTTCATCACAGTTGATATGATCAAAATAAATAATTAGCCAGTATATAAAGTGCCACAAAGTTTGAATTTGGATTGAAGTTTGAATTTGAAAAAGAAATGAAACAGAAAATAAAAAGAAAAAGAGAAAAGAAGCCAACTGGGCCGCCAACCTGGAATTCGGCCCATTCAGGGAAGCCACCGCGCGCCCAGCCCAACTATGCATCCCGCGCCCCTCACCCTGCCGCTGACACGCGGGTCCCATTTGGCTAGCGACGGCTTCTTCACCTCCGCACCGCAACCCCGGACTGGGATGAGACTGCGCGGTGGGACCGCCCAGACAGAATCCCCCTCTCTCTGCGGACTTCGAGTAACAGACGCCGTGAGCCTCTGCACGACTGACAAATGGGCCCTGGGCGCCAGCTCCACACTCAACGACCTCGCCGCGCATGGCGGCAGGCGCAGATCTCGCGTATGGCCGTTGATGTGCTAACCATGTCGCGCCCATATAGAGTGCCACGACCCCGAGCTCGTCTATCTTCCTCTCTTTCTCCTACTACCGTGATTACCACCGTAGCGTAGGGTCGGGAGCGAAGCTGAGCGAAAGTGAGTACCACCGTGCGGCCATCGTCGGTAGAATCTTTGCTGCGCTTGCGCTCTGTCGCCGAATTGCGGTTGTGTGGCGTCGCCGGAGTCAACCGCACCTGTCCGTGGCCTTCTCGAACCAAGATTTGATCGGGTTCGTCGTGAATTTCTCACCGGCGTAGTGCTTCTCCATGGAAAAGTTGGTGCGCCGTGGATAGCCCAAGTGCGTCATCTTCTTCGGTGAGTTTCACATCCTATTAGTTCGTTTCGTCGTCCTGTGCGCAGACCACCCCTTAGATTCGAGGATTAGGCCCGTAGCTCGCCGGATTTAACACCCGGCCATGGCCTCCGCCGTGGTGAGGCGCGGCGGCGTTACCTGCGTGCGGGAGTTTGAGGATGAACCGTGGGCCCTAGATTCTGTGATGGACGACCAGGATTTGGTAGATGATAGAGTTCGGTCAGATCCAATATCCACCGTTAGATCCTGTGTGGACGACCGCGATTAGTCCTGCGCATACCCCTTCGTTTCATTAAAACTGTGTCGTCGATTTTAGATCCAGTGGTCATGTATGTGTACCGGTTCGGGGATCTAATCCTAAGCGTTGATTTAGATCCAACGGCTCATGGTGGCCGATACCCCTTCGGATTGCACGTTTTGCAAAAGAACCCTTCCAGTATTGATAAATCAACCCGCCATCCACCCTGTCGGTGCTCTGAGTCTTAGGAAAACTATAAATTAGCCCCCTGCTGTTAGCAGATATTGAAGCCCAGTCCAGGACCTTAGAAAACCAGAGAAAATGATTATTAAATGGATTTTTAATAGGAAAATAATTACTAGAACTTTATAAATTCATAGGAAATTCATACTAACTCCAAATTAATCCATTCCAGTTCCTAAAATTTTGTAATTTTATTCTCTAGCACTTAGTGTATCTGTTATGTCATGAAAACAGTAAGAAATTTATTTATCACTTAATCCTATTTAAAGCACATAAAACCTTTGAAAATGCATAACTTAAAATCTATAACTCAGAAAATTATGATTCCAGTTCCTAAGTTTTTATTTTAATATGTAGAATATCTCTGTGTATTTTGTTTACATGCTTGGTGTAATGTTAATTTTCCCCATATCCTGTGCTTGTTTGTATTGTGGCGAGTAGAAGAACCCGTGACCGAGGATCCTGGTGAGCAGCAGGTTGAAGTAGCTGAGCAGGAGCTCATTGAAGGCAAGTTGTGCCCTTGACCACTTTTTACCCAATAATGTTCTTTAATATCACTTATCCATGCATAGGTTAATTTTGATGGGACCCAATAGGTCACCCTAGATTTGTTTATCTCATTACCTTGTTTACCCCTGAATCACTTGGGTAGTTTGCTATTGCTTTACATGGTTTTGGGATAATCATTTATTATATCTATGTTCCAATTCTTGTTGTTATTCTGTTTATGTTCATGTTGATATCATTAATGTTAATTGGAACATAGAGCTTAACTTGAGAACCACGTGCCACCACAAGGGAGGAATGGGACCCCTTGGCTGACTAATTAGAAAAGCTAGTGGAAGACTACCTTACCCGAAAGGGGCAAGGGCAGTAGGGGAGTGGTCAGTGTAGGGAGGTCCCTGGTTGATTTTGCTGCGATGGCAGTCAGCCAGGAACCCTGCATTGGAACTTCCTATAAACTGTAGCGGGTTTTCGGAAGCTAGTGGAACTTTGTAAAGGCCTCGTAGTGTTGCCCTGCCGCGCTTCCTAGGTAGAGGTGTATGGGATTCATGACCCCTTGGCAGATGGGTAACATGACTTGTGGGTAAAGGGTACAACCTCTGCAGAGTGTAAAACTGGTATACTAGCCGAGCTCACGGTCATGAGCAGCTCAGGACTCTCTGATGTTTAAATTATGGAACTTAAATTCAATTTTGTCATTTGCATTGCATGGGTTTATTATTAATTTTGTTCTATTACTTTACTTATGGTTTGGTATTTACTTATACTTAGTAATTGCTAATAAAAGTTTGACCAACTACTTAAAAGCAATGCTCAGCTTTAACCCCTATCATTGATTAGCCTTACACATCACATGAACTCACACCTTTGTGAGTTTATGTCCACTGGTTCCCCACAACTTGTTGAGCTATGATCATGTGTGAGCTCACCCTTGCTGTCTCACACCCCCCCACAGGAGAAGATCAGGTGGTTCAGGAGGAGCCGCCTAACACTGAGGAGTTCGATCTGATCTAGGTGGCGTTTCCCGGTCGACATTGGCGCCGACGATCCTTAGTTCGTTTTATCTTTAATATTTCATTTTGTAATAAGTCTTCCGCTATGTAATAAATACTCTGATGTTTTATGACATTTATCTCTATACACTCTGTTATTATATATGTTGTCTTCTTGGCGCATGTATGAGATGCACCTGGCTTTGTTCCTTAAAGCCGGGTGTTACAGAAGTGGTATCAGAGGAATGTTGACTGTAGGACGAGACCTAGATAGAAATGGACAAAACCCTTACCTACTTATCTCATTCCGAATCATTCTACACTTACCTTACTCTGAATCTTTCTATACTTATCTTAATCCTGTCTCACCTTCTACTGTTCTACTCTGATCATTCTTATCTTCTCTATTCTAAGACAAGATGGATTTCACACCTTGGAATCCTATGACTATGAACTTTTTAAGAGATAGGAGACCTAAGACAAAACTAAAACTATTTTTCTCTATTAAAAAAAATGTTGATTGATTGTTCTGATGATGAATGCTTGATTTGCTTCTTTGATTGATTGAAACATTATAGACGGGCATCTTAGCATGTACCACCATAAGGTATTGTATTAGCTTTAGTAGGTGGCACACTAATCTACTTAGCTAATAAATCCCCCGCAGTAACATTCCTCGTAATTACTCGCCTTGTCTACAATTCTTCCTTCCTTACCCTGTGTTTCCAACCCAGATGGACTACCCCTATAGTGTTAGAAGAGAGCACTATAGATATGACCCTTGGTATGTCATGGTTAAGAAAGGCAAAGGCAGTATATACATTTTGCTAAAGGAACCGTAGAACTCACCAGTTCCCAAGGACAAGGATTTGAAGTTGGAATTGCAGTAACTACCGCCACCGGACTAGCGGCATTCTTAGTAGATGGGAAGTTTGTTGGTGTCAACATCCGTGCAGTTAGAGATTTTCCGGATGTCTTTACAGAGGAGTTACCAGGAATGCCACCTGATAGAGAAGTTGAGTTTGTTATTGATCTCTTACCTGGAACCGCCCCTATTTCTAAACGGCCATATAGGATGTCCGTAGAGGAGTTGAAGGAACTTAAGAAGCAGTTAACTGAGTTACAAGAGGCTGGGTACATTCGTCCGAGTTCCTCACCTTGGGGAGCACCGGTCTTGTTTGTACAGAAGAAGGATGGATCGCAGCGGATGTGTGTGGATTATAGATCTCTTAATGATGTTACAGTGAAGAACAAGTATCCGTTGCCCCGTATTGAGGATTTATTTGATCAGATGAGAGGTGCTAGAGTATTCTCGAAGATTGATCTCCGATCCGGTTACCATCAGATGAGGATTAGACCATCGGATATTCCCAAGACGGCGTTCTCGACTAGATATGGATTATATGAGTTCACAGTTATGTCGTTTGGATTGACTAATGCACCAGCTTATTTTATGAACTTAATGAACAAGGTGTTTATGGAGTATTTGGACAGATTCGTCGTGGTATTCATCGACGATATTCTTATTTATTCTCAGAGTGATAGTGATCACGAGGAACATCTGAGGTTGGTGCTACAGAAGCTACGAGATAATCAACTCTATGCCAAGTTCAGCAAGTGCGAGTTTTGGATTGGCGAAGTGCCATTTCTTGGTCATATTATTTCTAATGGAGGAATAGCAGTGGATCCTGCTAAGGTTAAGGAGATAATGGAGTGGAGAGTACCCACTACAGTTACCGAGATTCGGAGTTTCTTAGGATTAGCAGGATATTATCGGAGATTTATTGAAGGATTTTCTAAGATTGCTAAGCCTATGACTTCACTTTTGGAGAAAGGAAAAGAATTTAAGTGGGACGAGAAGTGCCAAGAGAGTTTTGATCAATTGAAGAAGAGGTTGATGTCGCCACCAGTATTGGTTATGCCAGACCTACAGAAAGGATTTGATATCTATTGCGATGCATGTGGCCAAGGCTTAGGATGTGTGCTCATGCAGGAAGGACATGTGATTGCTTATGCTTCTCGTCAGTTGCGGAAACATGAATTGAACTACCCCACTCATGACTTGGAATTGGCAGCCGTTGTGCATGCACTTAAGATTTGGAGACATTATATCATGGGGACCAAGTGCCAAGTGTACACGGATCATAAGAGTTTGAAGTATATATTCACTCAGAAGGATCTCAACCTTAGGCAACGCCGTTGGTTGGAGCTTATTAAGGATTATGATTTGGAGATTCACTATCACCCGGGCAAGGCAAATTTGGTTGCAGATGCCTTGAGTCGCAAGGAGCATGTTCATTCAGCTATTGTTGCCCAGCTACCCGATGAGATTGTTGAGGATTTCAGGAGACTTAACCTAGGGATAGTTGCTCATACTGAGGGAGTTACTATTGAAGTGGAACCTACTTTGGAGCAAGAGATCCGCAAAGGACAAATTGGTGATGCTAAGATAAAAGAGATTAAGGATCTGATTACTGAAGGTCGAGTTCCGGAATTCACGGAAGATGAGCAGGGCACTGTATGGTTCAAGGACAGGATGTGTGTTCCTGATATTAAAAGCCTACGAGAGACTATTTTAAAGGAGGCACATGATTCGGATAATTCTATTCATCCTGGTAGTACTAAGATGTATCAGGATTTGAAGCGGAAGTATTGGTGGTATGGATTGAAAAGAGATGTAGCTGCACATGTGGCTATGTGCGATGTATGTCAAAGAGTTAAGGCTGAACATCAGAGGCCAGCTGGACTACTGCATCCACTGAAGATACCCGAGTGGAAATGGGAAGAGATTGGTATGGATTTCATTACTGGATTGCCTCGCACCCAGAAAGGATATGATGCTATATGGGTGATTGTGGATAGATTGACTAAAGTGGCTCACTTTATTCCTGTGAAGACTACTTATAAAGGTTCTCAGCTAGCAGAGTTATATATGGCTCGTATTGTGTGTTTACATGGAGTACCAAAGAAGATCGTGTCTGATCGAGGTTCACAGTTTACCTCGAGATTTTGGAGAAGCTTTCATGAGAACATGAGCACGAAGTTGAATTTCAGTACAGCTTATCACCCCCAGACTGATGGACAGACTGAAAGAACTAATCAAGTATTGGAAGATATGTTGAGAGCATGTGCCCTTCAGCATGGAGGAAGTTGGGATAAGAGTCTGCCTTATGCTGAGTTCTCATATAACAATAGTTATCAGGCCAGCCTAAAGATGTCACCTTTTGAAGCTTTATATGGGAGGAAGTGCAGGACTCCTCTATATTGGGATCAGACTGGAGAAAGACAGTTCTTTGGGCCTGAACTGATTCAAGAAGCAGAGGAGCAAGTTCGTATGATTCGAGAGAATTTGAGAGTGGCTCAAACCAGGCAAAAGAGTTATGCTGATAATAGAAGGAGGCCACTGGAATTTGAAGAGGGAGATTATGTGTACCTCAAGGTGTCACCACTTCGTGGAATGAGGAGATTTAAAGTCAAGGGAAAATTGTCCCCTCGCTATATTAGACCATTCTTGATCTTTAGGAGAGTTGGGGAGATGGCATACCAACTCGAGTTACCTGCTAGTCTATCAGATGTGCATAATGTGTTCCATGTATCTCAACTGAAGAAATGTCTCCGTGTCCCTGAGGAACAGTTACCAATGGAAGAGCTCAGTGTTCAAGGTGATTTGACTTACACGGAGTACCCGATCAAGATTTTGGATACATTGACTCGGGTGACAAGAAATAAGGTGATAAAGATGTGCAAAGTCCAATGGAGTCACCACGGTGAAGATGAAGCAACTTGGGAAAGAGAAGAAGAGCTTCGCATAGATTTTCCCCACCTTTTCCCTAGATCTTCTTAAATCTCGAGGACGAGATTATTTTTAAGGGGGGTAGGATTTGTAACACCCACTTTGTAATTTGCTAGAAATAATACCAATAGAGAAACAATTTCTCTCTTTATGTGAGTTTGATCTTTATGCATCATCATATGTGAACACCATGTCCAAAAACAATTAATAAAAAGATATGCTACTAAATTGTTGCATCATGCTGAATATTTTATTTTTGTGTGCATTTTGTGACAAGGAAAAATATTAAAGACCAAAAAGGGAATTTAAAACCTAAAAGAAATTCTTGAGAATAGAGAAGAGAAAGGAATATTATTCAATACAAATAAAATTATCATTAAAATTACTTCATCACAGTTGATATGATCAAAATAAATAATTAGCCAGTATATAAAGTGCCACAAAGTTTGAATTTGGATTGAAGTTTGAATTTGAAAAAGAAATGAAACAGAAAATAAAAAGAAAAAGAGAAAAGAAGCCAACTGGGCCGCCAACCTGGAATTCGGCCCATTCAGGGAAGCCACCGCGCGCCCAGCCCAACTCTGCATCCCGCGCCCCTCACCCTGCCGCTGACACGCGGGTCCCATTTGGCTAGCGACGGCTTCTTCACCTCCGCACCGCAACCCCGGACTGGGATGAGACTGCGCGGTGGGACCGCCCAGACAGAATCCCCCTCTCTCTGCGGACTTCGAGTAACAGACGCCGTGAGCCTCTGCACGGCTGACAAATGGGCCCTGGGCGCCAGCTCCACACTCAACGACCTCGCCGCGCATGGCGGCAGGCGCAGATCTCGCGTATGGCCGTTGATGTGCTAACCATGTCGCGCCCATATAGAGTGCCACGACCCCGAGCTCGTCTATCTTCCTCTCTTTCTCCTACTGCCGTGATTACCACCGTAGCGTAGGGTCGGGAGCGAAGCTGAGCGAAAGTGAGTACCACCGTGCGGCCATCGTCGATAGAATCTTTGCTGCGCTTGCGCTCTGTCGCCGAATTGCGGTTGTGTGGCGTCGCCGGAGTCAACCGCACCTGTCCGTGGCCTTCTCGAACCAAGATTTGATCGGGTTCGTCGTGAATTTCTCACCGGCGTAGTGCTCCTCCATGGAAAAGTTGGTGCGCCGTGGATAGCCCAAGTGCGTCATCTTCTTCGGTGAGTTTCACGTCCTATTAGTTCGTTTCGTCGTCCTGTGCGCAGACCACCCCTTAGATTCGAGGATTAGGCCCATAGCTCGCCGGATTTAACACCCGGCCATGGCCTCCGCCGTGGTGAGGCGCGGCGGCGTTACCTGCGTGCGGGAGTTTGAGGATGAACCGTGGGCCCTAGATTCTGTGATGGACAGCCAGGATTTGGTAGATGATAGAGTTCGGTCAGATCCAATATCCACCGTTAGATCCTGTGTGGACGACCGCGATTAGTCCTGCGCATACCCCTTCGTTTCATTAAAACTGTGCCGTCGATTTTAGATCCAGTGGTCATGTATGTGTACCGGTTCGGGGATCTAATCCTAAGCGTTGATTTAGATCCAACGGCTCATGGTGGCCGATACCCCTTCGGATTGCACGTTTTGCAAAAGAACCCTTCCAGTATTGATAAATCAACCCGCCATCCACCCTGTCGGTGCTCTGAGTCTTAGGAAAACTATAAATTAGCCCCCTGCTGTTAGCAGATATTGAAGCCCAGTCCAGGACCTTAGAAAACCAGAGAAAATGATTATTAAATGGATTTTTAATAGGAAAATAATTACTAGAACTTTATAAATTCATAGGAAATTCATACTAACTCCAAATTAATCCATTCCAGTTCCTAAAATTTTGTAATTTTATTCTCTAGCACTTAGTGTATCTGTTATGTCATGAAAACAGTAAGAAATTTATTTATCACTTAATCCTATTTAAAGCACATAAAACCTTTGAAAATGCATAACTTAAAATCTATAACTCAGAAAATTATGATTCCAGTTCCTAAGTTTTTATTTTAATATGTAGAATATCTCTGTGTATTTTGTTTACATGCTTGGTGTAATGTTAATTT
This sequence comes from Zea luxurians, assembly GCA_029449295.1. Lineage (NCBI taxonomy): Eukaryota > Viridiplantae > Streptophyta > Magnoliopsida > Poales > Poaceae > Zea > Zea luxurians. Next base: position 80,020,443 of record JAOPSE010000005.1, read on the forward strand.
TCCCCATATCCTGTGCTTGTTTGTATTGTGGCGAGTAGAAGAACCCGTGACCGAGGATCCTGGTGAGCAGCAGGTTGAAGTAGCTGAGCAGGAGCTCATTGAAGGCAAGTTGTGCCCTTGACCACTTTTTACCCAATAATGTTCTTTAATATCACTTATCCATGCATAGGTTAATTTTGATGGGACCCAATAGGTCACCCTAGATTTGTTTATCTCATTACCTTGTTTACCCCTAAATCACTTGGGTAGTTTGCTATTGCTTTACATGGTTTTGGGATAATCATTTATTATATCTATGTTCCAATTCTTGTTGTTATTCTGTTTATGTTCATGTTGATATCATTAATGTTAATTGGAACATAGAGCTTAACTTGAGAACCACGTGCCACCACAAGGGAGGAATGGGACCCCTTGGCTGACTAATTAGGAAAGCTAGTGGAAGACTACCTTACCCGAAAGGGGCAAGGGCAGTAGGGGAGTGGTCAGTGTAGGGAGGTCCCTGGTTGATTTTGCTGCGATGGCAGTCAGCCAGGAACCCTGCATTGGAACTTCCTATAAACTGTAGCGGGTTTTCGGAAGCTAGTGGAACTTTGTAAAGGCCTCGTAGTGTTGCCCTGCCGCGCTTCCTAGGTAGAGGTGTATGGGATTCATGACCCCTTGGCAGATGGGTAACATGACTTGTGGGTAAAGGGTACAACCTCTGCAGAGTGTAAAACTGGTATACTAGCCGAGCTCACGGTCATGAGCAGCTCAGGACTCTCTGATGTTTAAATTATGGAACTTAAATTCAATTTTGTCATTTGCATTGCATGGGTTTATTATTAATTTTGTTCTATTACTTTACTTATGGTTTGGTATTTACTTATACTTAGTAATTGCTAATAAAAGTTTGACCAACTACTTAAAAGCAATGCTCAGCTTTAACCCCTATCATTGATTAGCCTTACACATCACATGAACTCACACCTTTGTGAGTTTATGTCCACTGGTTCCCCACAACTTGTTGAGCTATGATCATGTGTGAGCTCACCCTTGCTGTCTCACACCCCCCCACAGGAGAAGATCAGGTGGTTCAGGAGGAGCCGCCTAACACTGAGGAGTTCGATCTGATCTAGGTGGCGTTTCCCGGTCGACATTGGCGCCGACGATCCTTAGTTCGTTTTATCTTTAATATTTCATTTTGTAATAAGTCTTCCGCTATGTAATAAATACTCTGATGTTTTATGACATTTATCTCTATACACTCTGTTATTATATATGTTGTCTTCTTGGCACATGTATGAGATGCACCTGGCTTTGTTCCTTAAAGCCGGGTGTTACATAGTGTGCATCTAGATGGTATGACATGTTATATTGTGCATACGATAGTAAATTTGGTCGAACACCATGCAACGTACATGTTATTGTTATTTGTACATACATATATTTTTTATTAATTTGCACAGGCAGTGACAATTGATCCGAGATTGGTATAACATGATCCTAGGGCTTCCTGTAGCTAAATAGAGCCTAGGGCTGGTCAGATGTCAGTTCACGTGCGGTCAGATTTGGCTAGGGCTTCCTGTAGGTAAATAGAGCCCAAGGCTGTCAGTCCACGTGCGGTCAGATTTGGCTAGGGCTTCCTGTAGCTAAATAGAGCCTCTATTTAGCTAAATAGAGCCTCTATTTAGCTACAGGAAGCCCCAGCCAAATCTGACCACACATGGAGTGACATCCGACCAGTTTATTCACATACCATATACAATAACGTATCAGCCGTCATTAGCTCCTATTTCTTCTCCCCATCTCAGTTTCCATAACCGTATACACCGCCGCAAAATCCCATCCCTCTCCATGACTCCGAGACTCTCCGCCGACTCCGCCCTCCCCGACGACTCCGCACCATCCGCCGCTCGCTGTCGATCCAGTCGTAATCGGTAGTAGAGCGGCGCCCCCGGTTGACCCCAATTCGCGGTCCAACCCAGACCGGAGAAAACCCCATTGTCTCTACCGACGTGACTTCTTCCCCATTCGCCGTCGTTCCACATTTCTGTGGCAGAAGCCTGGTCCAACCCGTCGTCAACGGGTGCCGCTCCTACACCAGTCCGGTGGTAGCCGCATCATCGACCTCCCCCAACCAACGATGGTAGCTACATCATCGACCTCCCCCAACCAACCTCCTCGAGGTTTTTCCGAACCCTAGTGAGCCACATTACCCGAGATCATCGTCGACCGTGAACAAAAGTAGCAAACCCTAAAAAGGTAAATCGATCACCTGATGTACACATGTGCTGTTTTTGTTTTTTGTTTTCAGATATGTGTATGTTTATATTTCAACATTGGTTCATACTGCATTTTATGGATTCTGGCCATTTACAACTACTTATGTAGTTGCAGTAAGACATTTACGCACATTTACATAGATGGTTATGCAAATTACCATAACAGTTAATGCATTTCAGTTATAGTTTTTTTATGTGTGGATGAATTTCGAGCGATAAAGGATGAGTCAATTAGTTGTTTTTGGCAGAGTATATGACTTATTCAAAATTTCATATATGTTTAGTGATATTCATACATTTCTCTATTCCATTAGTTTATAGTTAATACATTACTGTTTACAGCAAGTTTTGTTTTATACAAACACATTCAGAGTTTTATGCTTATAAAACAGGACAAAATGTGTGCATGGTAGTGGTATCAATAAAACATGTCATAATGTGTGCATGATGCATTGGTTTTATGCAAGTGTAACTAGCTGAAATGTTAAATGAGGTTTATTACCACTAGTATAAATATTATGCAAAAATTCTAGATTGATTTATGTTTGTTATTGAAAACATTTAGGTTAATTTATGAATGCATGAACTAAATTGATTCAATCATACCACACAATCAATCATACGCATATCCAACAGATTTATGTTTATGGTTTTGTGTATTATGCATGCAGATTTGACTAAAAAACATGAAGCACGTGGACCGTCCTCCGAATAATCCCAAACGTATAACAATTCAGTCAAGCCAGGAGTGTTTCAGGGTTGACATTCCGTGCGCAGAACAGTCCAATCCAAGTCAAATTGTGGGAAATCCTTCAAATGTTGACAGTCAAACTTTCATCAATGAAAAAGTGGAGCTAGATTCTGATGACGATGACTTTATGCCAGCTGTTAAGAAGCGTAATGTTTCTGGAAGCCATACAAGAGTTCTCAGAAAGGTTGTGACAAAGAGGATAAAAGCGGAGGATCTCCCCCGACAGGTAAGTTTTATGCACACTCAACAAACAATATCATATTGTAAGATTCTGAATATTTTTTTGGTAATAACACATTTGTTTTTGGTTCTATATTTTATAACAGAGGCTCAATGTCAGGTGCAACCCACAAGATGTAATTGCAAGCATTCACATATTGAATGACAGACAACGTCAGGCCATAAGAAGTAAAGGGTTCTCTAACATTCTTGATATGACAGTAGATGCGCTCTGTAGTAGATCCCACCTTTGCTGGTTGATGGATAAGCTTGACCACAAAGACATGACAATTCGTCCTGGTCTAGGAAAGGAATTAAAAATCACAAAGGACATTGTGCATCTTATCCTTGGTGTACCAAATCATGGTGGTGGAAAACCATTGGGGATTGATGAAGTAGTTGCAGCAAGTAATTTGTGGTCAGAGCTTGGTTTGGCTAAAGACGAGTTCAATGTGACATTGTTACAGGATCGTTTAAGGAAAGGGGAGGATGATGACCTTACCATCAGATGTTTCTTCCTTATCTTATTCAACCGTCTGTTGTTTCCAACTGCTAGCTGGGCCATAACAAACCATGAAGTGCTTCTGACAGAAGAAATGCACTGTTTCCACGAGACCGATTGGTGCCAGCTTATATTTAATGACCTTTGTGAAGCGGCAAAGAAGTGGCATAACCGAAGCACCACAAACGTCTCCACGATGATATACGGATGCTCAATTGTTGTCCTTGTAAGTATAGAGTTTGTCTTTTGTACATATATTGCAATTTTTTAGCTCATTTATTTTTTGTGGTCATGATATATCATATTTTATGATGTTTGTTATGTTTACTTACACAGCCCTTGCACATTGAAATTTTTCTGTAGTTGTATTACCTAGATCACCTGCATGCAGCCGCTGCCCCTCAAAATAAATTTGGTACACCTCGCATAAAATTCTTTGATAAGAATATCATAAAAGCATTGACTAAAGCTAACAAGAGGAAGGCACGCCATGGGGTCGAACCTTTCGGATATTGTGAAGTAATGTAACACCCTAAACTTGGGGTATAAAATTTCTTTCTAATGATCATCCAAATTTAGGTGTTACTCTTCTCTATCTCACTCTAGTTTCTCTCTCTCTCTAGTTTTCTCCCTCTCGTTTTCTTTTAATTAGGGTTAGTTGAATTAGTGAAGGATTATTTATTTTACTTTGCCCAAAATATATGAGTCATGGAATGTTGCGTCATATTGAGCCTAAATATTCTTTGAATTATTGCATATATTTGATTTGGTTTGAATTTGAAACTTGATTTGAATTTGAATTGAAAACCCTAGAGAAAATAAATAGAAAAGGCAATAGAAATTCTAGGAAAAAACCATTTCGGCCCAAACCAGCCCAATAAGCCTAGCCCGCGCGCACGACCGCGCCCGCGCGCCCTCGGTGCCTGACAGGCGGGCCTCGCCTGTCGGCACCAACCCGAGCGCGCTCACTCCCTCTCTCTCCCTCTCGCTGCTCTGTGGGACCAAACTATCGGCGTCGTTCTTTTCCCCGTGCCCTCTCTCTCTATCCCGCTGTCCCCACCTGTCAGCCGTCCCTAACCTCTCGCCCATGATCTTCCCGCCGTGGACGCGCCCACGACCGCGCCATTCTCCGGCCACATCCTTGCGCCCGTGCCCCTTTTGAGCCCCGTGCCCTACTCGCCCACCTCCCCTCGCTCATTTGCGCCCTCTACCAAACCCCCTCGCCTTCTCTCTCGCTTTGCCCATGCAAGCAGAGAGCTCTGCCACAGCCCGCCGTCGACTGCTGCCTGTTCTGCGGCCACTGTCGCGTTCGCGCCCCGTCCCATGCCACGGTGAGTTCTGCCTCGTTGTCAGCTGCTTGGGACACCCTTCGGTGTGCCCTTCCCCTCTCTGTTTTGTCCGGTCCACCGCTCACTGGAGCGATCCTTGCGCAGCTGGAGCCCCGCCACCGTCGCCTCGTCGAGTCCCTGTGCCTCCGCTGTTGCTTCAGGACTCCAACGCTTCCCCTCAAGGTGAGCAACCCGCCCGTACCCTTAATTTGGCCATTCCTGCTCTGTTGCTCACGCTATTGCTCGCCTAAGCTATCCCTCGCCGCCGTTAGCCCGCCTCGCCATGGTCTGTGCCCTTTGGTGCCCCTGCGCCAGCGTGATGCCCATGGCCGAGTCCACCAGACCGCCCTGAACGCGCCCAGGCTAGCTCCCAAGCCTCTGGAGCCCCGCTGTGGCCAGCCTCCTCGTCTCCGGCGAGCTCTCGCTGTGGGACCAAGCGACGCCACCGCGCCCATGTCCTCCCCTAGCCGTTAGATCTCGGACGTCCGTCCGAGATCGGGCGGTTTAGACTTAACCCGAGCGGATCTAATCCCAGCCCTCCGATCTAGATCCAACTGCCTCTCTCTCTTCCTCCTCACCCGCGTCTTTGCCTCTAGGCCCGGCTGGTCAGCCCGCCCTGGCCCGCTTACGCCCTGGCCCCGCTTGTCAGCCACGCCCGCGCGCCCACGCGATCTAATCTGGGCCGCTGATCTCTAATCCGATGGCCTACCCCGTACCCCTTCACGTGTAAGTTTTGCTTAAGAGACCCCCTGGTTTTAGGAAATTAACCTTTCATCCTCTATTTTAGCGCGCAGGCCCCTGGTTTATTTTGAATAGCCCCTTGTAGTTTTATTTAATCACGGATTTAGCCCTAATTTCATATTTCAAACTTCAAAACTTATTTATTTCATATCTTTTTCATATGAACTCCAAATTTAGTGGTTCAAATTGCAAAATGTTCACAAAATTATTCTCTGTTCAAATAAAATATAACAGCTATAGTTTGTATACTTTAATTTTACACTTAGAATATAGGATTAAAGAATATGTTGATTTATTCATTTAATGAAATAAATAAAAGGAAAATCCTAGGAGTTAAAGCATATTTAATCTTGTAAGATTAATAATATGTACTACATAAATTCACCTCTGGTTTAACTTTTAGGTCTCAATGAAATGAATAGAATTAGGTTATGTAATTACGGATAACACAAAGGATAATCAAATTCCTAAATGAGAGTAGTTCATCTTATAATTTAATTTTTCTTTGTTTAATTACTACTTTACCTTTTTGAGCTATGTTCCAACACTTAGAGAGTAATCAATCCCCAATTAATACTAGTCCATTTTATAAGTTGATCTCATTCTCTTTTATTTAATACTATACCTTTGAGATGTTTTCCAATGTTGGTGTATGCTTGATGTGATGTTCATTTGTACTTTCCAAATGTATTGAATGTATGCTCGCTTTATTTAGACAACGAGCAGCTCGTGGTTCCTGAGTGTGTTGCCGAAGATCCCTCTGAGCAACAACCTGGTGAAGGCAAGTGTTCTCAGACCTATCATGTCCTATTTTACTTTATAATTCCCTGTCCCGCATTACATTATTGAAAACTTAAGGATTGACTAGTCTATATTTACCTTATCCTTGTTTACCTTTTTGGGTTAATCATGGTTAGCTTATGCTATTACTTTAACTTAATCAATGAACATGATGTGATTATTTATGTTATGATGATGTTATCCCAATGATGATATTGTGATACTTTAGGGGACTCAGGCTGTTTCCTGAGTACCTCTCCGTAAGGACCTGTTTGGGGAGTGACAACCCGGGATAATAGTGCAACCATGAGGGTGGAATGGGACGCCCTTAGCTGATTAATTAGAGGAACCAGAGGAGTAGTTGGCTTCACCGTAGGGCCGTCAATGGGGTCCGGGCACAGTACTTGCTCTGTCGAGGCTGGTTGCAGAGGTTCTTTGATTTGGTTTTGTTAGTCACCCTTCCTCTGGGGAGATGTACTGTGTTTATCAAACTGGAGAAACCTAACAGGCGACTATGACCTCTGGGAAATCTTTGTAAAGGCTATGTAGTGAGACCCTGCTAGGTCACCTTGGTAGTGATTAATGGGGAGGCTAGAACCCCGGGCAGAATGGGAATCATAGCTTGTGGGTAAAGTATGCGACCTCTGCAGAGTGTTAGAAACTGGTATATCAGCCGTGCTCACGGTTATGAGCAGCCTTGGGATCCTCTTTGATTAGAAGAACTTTGATTACTTTTATGATGATGATTAACAATGATGGTTATAAATCTGATCTCTGGTATTTCCTCTTGGAGGGAGTGCCTCTAGGTAATAACTGGGTGATTACTAAAATTTGGCTATACTTATAATAATAAAACTTGACCGACTAAAAGCAACTGCTTAACCTTAACTCCACATACAGCTAGTCCACTTTAGCCAAATGGGACATTTGCTGAGTACGTTGATGTGTACTCACCCTTGCTTTACAAACCACCCCACACCAGGTTGTCCCCACTGTACCCAGTGCTTAGGAGGTGAAGCTGGCAACATGGAGGACTTTGAAGAGTTCCAGGACTACGACGAGTTCTAGTTTACTTTAGTGGTAAACCCCCCTAGTCAGTTGCCTGTGTAGGCTTATCTTCTACGTTTCGTTACTCCACACTTTGATGTTAATGTTAAACACGATGGATATGTATTAGACTCTGTGGATGTCTCAGACATCTTGATGTAATAAAGTACCTTTCCGCTATTTATTTCGAGCATTGTGTGATGATGTCCAATTATGTAAGCGTTGTGTACGTGAGTTCTGATCCTGGCACGTACATGGTTTGCATTCGGTTTACCTTCCAGAACCGGGTGTGACAAGTAAGTTATTCATATTTAAACAAGTGTATTTTATGACAAATTTTATGTCAAATATATTTGCTTAGTTTTGAGTACCATTGTTTGAAATACAAACTCATGGTCCAGTTCAATTTTCACTTACATTTTTTTTAATTTCGAAGCTCGACGGAGACATGCTATTCAGTTGTACCTCAGTTCGATCGCTAATCCGAGGCAAGTTTTTACTATATTTTATACATCTTTTTTTAAGATTTATGAAACAAATAGATTAGGAGTGTGGTGATGGATTCTTACTAATTTTTCTGAACAACCAGCCAAAGTGTAGGACTAACATTTATGATGCACCGCGCCCCGCCCCTACTGCTCGGCCCACCATTAACATCCAACTTCCATCGATCAAGGATATGATGTCAAGTAAGATCAACCAGCTCCCACCCCGTCACCGTACTAAATTCATAGAGAAACTTGCTGGATATGACTTGTAGGTTGATAAGGCATGCTTAGCCATAAAAGACAGCCTTAACAAAATTGTTGAGAAGCAATATGATATAGCAGACAAATTTATAGAGCTGATCGACGAGGTACTACGTGCTGAGTCTGATAATTTAGGAAATGAGACAGATGCGCCACAACAATCGCGGAATTCGGATGATTCAGTAGGTCAGTCATATAATTATCACTATTTTCCATACATTCAGAACATTACGCAGACTACACGTGCATAGGGTTTTTGTATATGCACAGTAAACAGAATTAACAATTACTACTTTTTTGGTTTATTTAAATCAATGCATCTTGCTTATATGCAGTAAAGTATAATGGATATGATAATTCCATTATGCACAAGTACAGACAGGTTGTTATTTTTTATATATGCAGCAACATTTACTCTATAATGTAAGTTTTGACATACATTATTTATAATATACTTTTGTATAAGAACACACTGTCCATGCCACCCAACCCACTCCGGAACCGTCAACCCAAGCATCACAGCTTGAGACCCAGCTGGGTGGTACCCAGGTTGAGGAAATTCATGAAAGACAACAGCATATTCGAAGAGTATTAGAGACTTGCCCTGATGAAGCGGACGTTGATACAGGACAACAGGTAATATATACAATCCCATGACATTTTTAGGCATCATACGTATATTGTTTGCATCTTTCTTTTTTAGCTGGACACGAACCACAATATTTGTCAACAGGATTTCTGCTTTGATGTGTGAAACAACATGTTGAGGAACACAAATATCACACCTCAACCCACATCAGCATGCACCTTTACGAGATCAAATATGTTGACCCGTTTACCGATATTTGACGTGACACCGCAAAAAAATGTTTGTTTAGCAGTCTCTGTCTCATGTTATACTTCCATTTTACAATTACATTAGTACAATAAATATTACATAATTTACTAAGCATATACCTTTGAATAGGGAGGTCAAATGGCTGTAGATGACATGGAACACAATGACAGTGGACCAGTCTTTTATCAGACCCCAACTTCTCATGTCAGTATAATAACATACATCTTCTCTAATGCACTTTATGCCATTAAACAATTTATTCTAATGTTAAAACACTTATTGCCAGGTTGCATCTCAGGATGATACATTCAAAGGGACAACACATTCTGGAACTGATCCTCTCCTTACAGAGCTTGATTGTGTTCGTTCTCTATGGGATCTACTCTATTCCAAGGACATTGACCAAAGCAGGTACATGTTATACAAATTATGAAGACCATATTTATTAGTTTGTTTGACGTATGTAATATGAATATATAACAATATTCTTCATATAGGGTTGTCATAGATTATGGTGAATACAGTGGAAACTGTCTCAATATTTATGAATCTTTCTCAGATGGAATGTGTCTTGACAACGTGTTCATGCAGTGTTTCATTGAGTGTGTTCGCGATGATTCCAAAAATCATCGTCAACCTATGACCTCTAACAGATTAATACTTGATGTCAATGTTGGGGTATGTTCTTCTTCACAATTATTGTAATTATGCACTGAATATACTTACACACTCTCTATATTGTTTCTAGGCTCTGCTAAATTTTGAAGAGCAGGAACGCCATAGTAAGAACCCTCAGCCGTTTGACCAAAATGTGTTACAGAATTGCTTACATAACACACTGCCTTCTTTGGTAAATCTGGATAAATGCAAATCGATATGCCTCAGTATTCATTTTTATAGATTCATTATTATCTTTCCTTTGCAAACACATATTCTTATTAACTGTACTTTATACTCATCATGGTAGTGTAACAACAACTTGTAACTTATTTACATTTTTTCATCAACAGATATTGGTACCTATGCTTAGTAGGGGACATTGGTCACTGTATGTAATCAACCTACAGAATCGATGTATACACATTTTAGATTCGAATCCGCATGGCATAGAACTCGGTGGCACTACATGGAAGGACTACCATTATGACCCAATCTATATAGGTGGAAGGAAATTCCCATGGGCTAGAGTTATAATGAGTAGGTTGAGCAAAGCTTTACAACATGTTTGCCCCAATGCATCCTTCCCCAAATTTGGTAACTTTCCAATGGATATGCCACCAAATTGTCCAACAATGAGAACAGGGTCAAACGACTGTGGCTTTTATGTAATGAGTTACATGAAGTATTATGATCACAATGCAGGTGCTATCACTTCTTACACTCAACCAGTAAGTGACTATGCTAATGATTTATGTTCATGTTGCCATCAATGTACATGTTATCTATATACGTGTCTAATTAATGCTATGCTTTCATTGCAGGACAATTCTCGAGACCTACGCGCTCATGCCCTATATTACCTCACATTTCATCGCATGAACAAGGCGCTGTCGCTTCCAATAGAGATCCAGAGATTTATGTTTGTGCGCAAGTAGTCAACTTTGTGTCTGAACTAAGTCATGGAGCAGGCCATGTACCGTATTGTGGCATTTTGGTCATGCATCTTAGTTAACAATGTTAGGAAGCTTCCTTAGATGGGATGTTAACACCAGTTGTTATGCTACTTTTTCTTAGGATGTTATGCAGATACTTTTGTGAACATCAGTTGGTTGGATACTTTTGTTAGGCTACGATGATGCTTTCCTGTTTGCGAACATCAGATGTTCCGATACTTTGGTGGGCTTAAATATCATCTTTTGGATGTTATGATGTTCTTCTTTTGTGATTTTGCATACATGATTTCTGCATACCACATTTCTTATTATTATGACCAATTCGTTTAACGTTATACTTTTGGTTAATCTGTCTATATACTTATTGGTATGCCGACCTCATTCAGACTCTTTGTTATTTGTTATTCACAATGCATATTGCTCATTCATCACATTTCTGGTCATATAGTTTATCCATTATACAGTTCTCATATAAGGTATTAACGATGTTTTATTAGTCCCAAATATGCAACATTAGTACAAGATATACACTACATTTCATAGACTTCAACAATCAACTTTATAGAAATCATTTGTGACACATGCAATGTTTATTGCAAAAACATATGTTCGCATAACATACAACATACTAATCACTGGGTGACTCACTGTTGTCGATATCAATTGCGTGTTTTTAGATGTTGTTGTCTCATTCCATTGAGGAGCATAACTTGCAACCTTTTTTCTAGATCCAGGAGGTCGTCCTCTCTTACGTCCAGCAAGGCTAGCCAACCGAACTCTATTCTTCTCCAATGACAAACATGTCCTACTGTTGTGACCATCGGCAATACCACACTTCTGGCATTTCCTGTTCATTTTCTTTGTACCTTTTGCGCCCAATTTAATAACCTTTTGTTCACTCCCCTTGATTGTTCTTCCCTTGGGTTTTGTGTTATTTGGTCTTGCCAAGCTTATCCCATTGACTGCAAAATCCAGTTTCTGCAATTCAAAAGTATAGTTTTTTCAGCATATAATATTATGCAGTCCCACATTCACTCTAATACCATTATTACCTTTCTGGCATCTACATATTGTTCATGGCCACCACTTTCATTCATATCCGCGTGATCCTACAAATAAACCTGTACCCGCCAACACATTTTTAAGCTCAAACATAAGCCAATAACACAAACCAATAACACATTTGTATGTACAACCACAAATCAATATCGTGGTTAAAGTTATTACCTGTTCAAAGGAACGTATCGGTATAGGGATTTGAACATTGTCCACACCCCCTTCAATTATATTAGATACTTCTTGAATTTCTTGTAAAAATGGGTCACAGCTCATTGTATATCATTTACAATTCAACATACACAACAATATAATCAATATGCATCAATATTTACTGTAACTACGTTGGCATTCCTTTCACCCAATTCACCATCTCTTTCAACATCTCTATTTTCTTCATCATTGTCCTGTTATTTTATTGTTTTATATGTCATCAATGTATCAGGATGAATACTATGTTAACAATATTAATAGAAAAACATCACATACTTGTATACCATCTCCCCCACTTGTTCCACAAGTCTCCTCAACTCCTATATCTATCTCTAAACACGAAAGTACCTCGAGAAGCTCATCCATTACTGCTAGGGCTCTATCATTACCCGCCTTTGATAAACTAGCATGATGCACTACTTTCATTGCTTTTTTAAGCAACATCTTCTGTCTATATGACTTTGTTTCTCCATCCTTTCCCATCAAATTCCTATCATCTCTTGAAAACAGAACATCTTGCCTTGCTGAGTACGTGTATCGTTGTAAAATGTATTCCTTAGGTATCCATTCGACCTGAAGATGCATAAACGCGCGTAATACATGTACACAGAATAGTCCTATAAAACAATAACGATCATAAGAATTTTTATATATGTGTTTCATATAAATGTATATAATTACTATTTCATACTCCATACCTGTATGTTCCCAATGTTTGCATTCACAAGTATACTTTCCGGATTCTTCATCAGCTGTCACTTTGAATTGGTGTTGTCCCCACACAATTTTCTTCGATCTTGTAGTATGTTGCACTACCCAATCATTTTGACCCCCTTCTTCATCATGCATTATCTTGAACGCAGTTGCATATTTCAAAGACTCCTAGAGTTTATTCATCATAACCCTTGTGTATGCTCTTGCAACCCTTATCTCAAACATATATAGCGTGTTTGTTTCCTTTTGACCCTGTGTCGTATATACTTCAGATTAGTGAAACTTATTTTAGTATATAAATATACTCCATAACATTTTATGCTCACCATGCCTCCCACTGCTTCTTTTGACTCTTTCATCTTCCTACTATGTAGAAGCTTCATCATTTGCTTGGCGAATTGATGTAGCGGAGTGTTTGCATCGACATGTGCACTTTTCACAAGCTTGTTCATGCTTTCGCTACGCTATGTAGACAACATTAGCCCACAATAATCATTTTTGAAAAAGGCAGGCACCCAATCCTTATGTATTCCATACATCTTGTTGAGAGTAATGTTATTGTGCAAATGGAAATCTTCAAGCAGCATTGACCATGCAGTCTCGAACTCCAACTCAGTCAAAGGATGATGTAGTATAGATTGGAACCTTGTCTTAAAGTCTATTTCCTCAAACCTGGCATACAACTCGTTTAGAAAAGGCATATACCTATTTTGCACATGCCATAGACACAACCGATGTATTGTTTTGGGAAAACCCTCTCGAGTGCTACTGGCATTGCAGGATCTTGATCTGCATTCATAAATGTCAAAATTGTATGAACCTTATTGCATGTTAGAAATAAAATAAAATCAAATTTTAAACATATTTTATGTATATACATTGTCTGCATTATTAACAGTCGTACCTGTCAGCATCACTCATGGCCCTTCGGTTCCCATGCATGTTTTGAATGCGTTGAATATCCATTCAAATGTATCAACAGTTTCATCCCCCAATAATGTGAAGGCAAATATGGTGCACTGGAGGTGGTGATTCGAACCAACAAACATACCTAGTGGTTTTTCATACAGATTAGTCTTATGTGTTGTGTCAAATGTAACTGCATCACCAAAATCCATGTAGTCCCCTTGCTGGCTTGCATGTGACCAAAATATGCTCAAAATCTTCCCCTCTTTATCCAATTGGAAGTCAGAGAAAAATTATGGATTATCCTTTTTGCATAATGCAAAAAAAGATAGTAGCTTAGCCACATCATTTGCATTTCTCTCTCGTTGCTTTGCCTTTTTCCTGTAATTATTGTCAATATTTAGCATTGGGCGATATCAATATATATGCAAATTTCAATTCCGAATTAGAATCTAAAATATTATAAACTTACAGGTTATACATGTCATGTGCTGTTATAGGCACGCTCTCAAGACCACCATGCATTTCTAAAACATAATCCATAATACAATGCTGCGGGATTCTACTCTCCTGCATTGAACTTATGAACTCCATGTATTCAGGATCATGCGTCTTGTTGCATTCTAATTGATTCTTTTCTATATCCTTCTTAAAAAATTCATGATTATGATCCAAGTGCAACAGATCAATATGCACTGATATAACTATCTCGTTGGCATCATCATAATTTTTTTAAGTTTCATACCGGCCTTGCATTAGGTCCGCTTCGAGATGGTATTACGTACCTTTGGGTTCGATATTCCCCTTACCTCACTCTTTCCTTCCATCGAGCAATTCAACCACTTACAATTTTTCCGTTCCCTATATTTTTTCAATGGGAAGCCAACTTCATATGCATACACTAATACAGATCATGTTATATGAGACGGTTAATTTTCAGTTATTAAGACGCTTATAAAGTGTCCAATTTTGATGGAGTCGCAAAAGATGTCCCACATTTAAGATGGTTATAAACCGTCTTAAAATATATTATATAGGACAGTTTTTAATTTATAACCGTCTAAAAAAGCTATTTGTTTAAGTCATTTTATCCGATAAACCATCTGAAAAAGGTATTTGTTTAAGTCATTTCGTTCGATAAACCATCTTGAATTAGGTTTTTTTAAGACACTGCTTCTAAAGAATCGTAGAGAATACAAACATTAAAAGTCATAAAGTATTTATCAAACCGTCTCGAATATCCTACAATAATAGACGATTACAATATGAAAATCATCTTATTTAGGTGACTAATAATGGACGTTTTAGAAACCGTCTTATTTAGGAGACTGATATTAGACATTTTGGTAACCGTCTTATTAAGATTTAAACGAAATGACTTACACGGCAGTACATTCTTCAATTTATAATCATTTTTTAGATATCATGTTATAATAATTTGAAAGAGAAATATACATACACATATATTGAACAACATTATAATTAATATAATATAAATAAGTACCATTCAATATATCATAAATAAACATTGTCAAACAACGCGTACATAAGTGTACTCTAAATCTAAACTAAAATACAACTGTTTGCACTAATGTTAAGCCTAACTTTATATGAATTAAAGTCTCCACACTTTTGCGACCACCAAATTTGAATTCTATTCTATGTTTTCTTGTACAACAAATAGGAGAAAACTAGACATAGCAAAAAGCTCCAAGCAGCACGTGGATGGTCTCAAAGCTGCCCTTGTGCTTCTCCCTGTTCTTGATGACTCCTACACGCCCGGTGTTCCTCCCGCCAGTCACCATGACCATGTTGCCGACGTCAAACTTGATGAAGTCCATGATCTTGTTGGTCTCCAGATCTATCTTGATGGTGTCGTTGGCCTTGATGAGCGGGTCGGGGTAGCGGGAGATAAGTCATTGGTAGAAAACTTGATGAAGACCATAGCAAAAAGCTCCAAGAAGTTCCATATGCCACAAAGTCTTTACAAATATGTAACAATGTAGGGACAAAGGGAGATAAGTCATGCCCAAAATATTATTTTTTGTAATAAATTACAGAAATGAAACGCTGCTAGAACTATTTTTTTCAGAGGGGAAAACAACAAATAATAAAGAATTAGCTGCAATCCCTACCTCCAGGCATGATGCCCATCCCTCCAACAATACCTGCAGCCGTGTTAGCCACCAAATTGCCATAAAGATTAGGCATAACCTACAAAAAAAGATTGAAACCCACAGGTAATCCTAATCCATGGTGTATTTGCAAAGAAGCATTCAAGAAAATTAGGAAAGCAGAAAAGAAATGTGATGACGAATAGAAAAGACGTTCATCAAGCACATGCTTTATATATTGCATCAATACCAATTTCCGTTCCTTAGGAACAATGGGATTTCGGTCAGCCCAATATATGTTTGGTTGTTTTCATATATGTTTGATTCCCGGCAGATGTGGACCAGCGCCTCCATTGCTTCGTACAGTTGCAGATACACTTTCTTTTCTTCCATCTTTTTAGCTCTTTCCTGCCTTCTCTGCATTAATTCAGAGTTCAGACTATATATCGAACAAAGGTTTCAAACCACAACGAGCATTGGCCTGGCCATTGGTTAGAGAACATCCTATACAGTCCCTGGTGGAAAACAAAAAAACTATGGATTCAACGGGCTAAGACTCTGAGCAGACACACTGAAACCCAGTACAATACTGAGACCAATCATCACAGAGAACTCACCGTATCAGCTTCGACAAGAGACTCGAGCAGCTCCTGTTCCATACTTGGATTGGCCTGTCTCATCACTTTCCACCCAATCCCCGATGACCATCCGAACACAGGTGAGCATGAGGCGGGGCGCGTCACACAGCCTGGCAAGCTGCAGCATGTCTACCACGTTGTCAGGAGCGAGGAAGCCCCTCTTGAGTTGGTCAACACAGACCGTCTTCAGAGACGGCACCGAGAAGACGTGGGAGAGTACAAGCAAATGCAGAGCGTGCTCCTTCATCTGTTCCTGCTCAAACCTTCACCAAACAAATAAATCAGTGTGTCTGTTTCTCGCTGAAAGATGCACGCACACATCAAAAGTCATCAGAAGAAGAAGAAGAAGAATCTGCACTGTCTTCATCAGCTTCAGTCACTGTAAACTGTTTGGGCTGAAATCTGATCTTTAGAGAATTAGAGGACAGTGAACTATCTACACGAATGAGTAGATATCATCCATACCGTGAAGAGTAGAGAAATCCGATGAAGACATGGACTGCTTCCGAAGGCACATACAACACTTTGGTATGTATAAATTCAACATTTTTAGCAATACCTTTGCTGTATAATGTTGGATTGAAAAGGAAGCTTGAGTTAAAAGGAAAATTAAATAAAGTTAAGTAACCCAACTCTAACTAAAGTTTTGAGATGCCTAACGGTTGTTTGGAGACCAAGGGTAAACCTATTCACAATTGAAGTTTTGAGTTTCTTGTGGTGTTGGATTAAAAAACAAGCTTGAAACTTAAAAGGGAAAACTAAAATAAAAGTTAAGTACCTAACTCCAACTAAAAATTTGATATGTCTGGTGCAATGTTTGGGTTCAAATGGTAAACCTGTCGACATTTGACAGTGAAGTTTTGAGAATGTTAAATCAATCGAGTAGCTTGCAAACATAGTGGAGGGGAAGGTGGAAGAAAGTACTTGGCTGCAGAACCGCTGAGCTTAGCAACATCCTCTTCTATTTTAGAGAGGACTTCCTTCCGCTTGTCATCAGCAGCATTGAGAAACTCCTTCACAAGAGGATTCAAGCTTGGCATAAGCCCAGCCTACACAACAACAAATGAACAGAATGCATCAGATCCAGAATTCATCAACTTGATTCCAAAGCGATTTCGCTTGGCTTTATAACCAACCTCTGAAGTCAGGTGGCCCTTTGGATCCCGGCTGGTGCCACACTTCTCATTAATGAACTTGACAAAGTCATCCAAGTTCCGGCCACCATCATAATCTTCACCGGCTTTGTTTCCCTTAGGGAAGAACTTCAATGTAGGGAAACCAGAAACACCATATCTGTAGAGGTATATTTTTATTAAAGATGCTGTGAACATCCATATCTGTCAAACGACGAGAGAATCACTTCTGTGATTCCTGAGGAAATTTTTTCATCACAATCGCAATATAAGAAAATCTAGTGGTGTTAAACTAAAGGCTGAAAGCTAATGTGCATAACAACCACTGAAATAGACAAGTCAGAATACATACTTTTCAGCCAAGTCAGTGTGCTTGTCAGCATCAAGATTGGCAATCACAACACCGTCGTCCTGCTTGAAAACTGAAGCCAGCTTCTCATAAATCTAAATTCAAGTACATGTTCAGTCCACAAAAAAAATGAAGACCGCTGCAATAATTTGGAAATTTTCAAGCTAATACTCTACTAATCGGAGCAAGATGCTTGCAGTGACCACAGCTGTAAACAAAAGGGTCAACAATGGAGTTCAATTTCAGTAAAGTAGCGTGATGGAAATAATTTAGGTGGACATAAGTTGAACATGATAACCAACCATGGGGCATAAAACTCAACAAGGACATCTTTGGTTTCATCAAGGACAATTGAGTCAAAGGTCACTGAAGTCAGAACCACGACGCTTGAAGGAATGGCAGCTATCTTGACATTGGTACCTAAAACAATGTGCATTAGTTGACAACAGCCGATTCTTCAACAGGTAGCACTTGATAGGACTTCAATCAAAATAAAGATAACATCATGTGCATAAAACATAATTAATTGAGGAGCTTTCGCATGATAGCAAATGGCTTACGGGCTTATTCATAGCAAAAACAAACTACTCACCACAAAGGTTAGTTGGAGGTTATTTGGCTGTGTTTCTCATTGGCCCTCTCAGACGACGTCTCCACCTCGTCGGGCGCCACAATCCGGATCGACACCTAGCCCTATGTACTACATGCTGAAACTTGGAGAAAAAACTAGACGCATATGTGATGTCCATCAAATATATGAAAGTAGGATGATATCATTCTAAATTACCATTATATATCTCATAAATAAGCATTGTCAGATAGCTCATGCATAAGCGTACTCTATATCCAAACTAAAATACTAATTGACAAACTTGGTAATCAATTGTTTGCGCTATCGTTGTTCCTAACTAAATATATATGAAATCAAGTCCCCACACTGGTGCGACCATTCCATCTTTTCCTGTACAACAAATACAACACAATAATTATTAGTTAGACACATATGAACACCTCACAATGTGGCATATGATGTATAAGGTTATATGAATGTAACATCTTACCTAGGAAGCCATGCTAGATTTAGTTATATGAAGCACCGTCAACCCTACATGATCCACCAATGTCTATCACCTCATTCATGAAGAAGTCGAGCAACCATTCTCGGACATTTGCTATCTCATCAGGCAATAATGGACAGGTTGCAAAACCAGCATGACCTTTGAAAAACATAAACCATGTAAATAATTATAACGTCATATTGCATAGGTTTGAGTAAAATAGAATTCAAACTGTAAAAACAACCTAAGGATATCGATCATGGTCCAAATTAAGATTATCCGCAAAGGGTAACATGTGGTACATCACATATTGTCCGCAAAGCATACTGCCAGGTGGTTGTATGTGTGCCTAAAACATGTGATTCATAAGGAACATATCCAGCGGGAATGTCTAATTCTGTCTTGCTAATAATTTCAGGTTAAGGACATGATTACCTGAAAATGTTTCCATATAACCATGCGACCAAAATTCTTGTTATGGCGACCTTTTTTGTCGACATAAGCACCAAAAGCCCTACAATAATGGTGACTAACGGTTTAAGTAACAATTGAAATATAGAGCAAAATAGAATTATGATAAAGGTAACACCCACTCATCGAATAGCTTCTTAATACTATAGCAGCTAGGGGATTGGTAACCTTTGGAGTCAATATTGTACACTGTATTCCATTTTGGGAAAATAACTAACAAGGCCCAATGGTAACTGAAATGAGGAAGATAGAACATTAAGATACAGATTAATAAACTATAGTGTTATTAGTGCTAGGCCTTACCCTTCCTGGCAAACAACAAATATGCACTCCTTGTCCTGCTGAGCAAGCAATGCTTTCACAATGTATGCTTCGACTTCATCAGCCTCTTCATTGATTCTCTTTAAAATGATCATCTCTGGATCTAAAAAGCCAACTATGCCTCTGTATTTGTCTATCTTCCTCATGCATCTATTAAAAGAATAGTTAGATAAAGAACAAAAAGTAGACACTTATAGGAAATGGTGGATCTCACTCACAACATCCAACTCCGATGTAAGGATATGTCAAGGGCAAGATCGTAGTAGATGTGAAATACATCACTGAATTCTACTGCATAGACCCCAGATTTTTCAAGAAAATCATGTTCTTCGTATCGTACCATGAAGTGTGTGGCACTTTGCCTTCGAGATGTTGGTGTGGTCATAGCAAAATACCATTTGTGGAAACATTGGCTCTGTTTACCCATCCTCTTAAGCAATGCACTAGATACTAAAGGCTGCCCTAGCACAAATTATTTATTATTTGGAACTGGTGGTGGAGATCGTTGATGAAAGGGGGAGTCCAAAGGGGATCAAGACCATCATCTTCTATGTTTTTCTGTTGTGAATTTTTTTGCTCCTTCTCTTTGCTTTTGTTATGTTTTTTATGCTTATGTTTCCTCTTCTTGCTAACATTGGAGGCACTATGTGTGACATCTATATCCTCGGTACCCATTGTTGGTGTTGGCATTTTATCCTTTTCAGGTGTGTGATGGAGTACCTGAGGCGATGTGTGTGGGACTTGTTGAGGCTTTGCATGAACTATTGTTTCCTATGTAAAATTCAGAAACAAGTACATGGCATTAACCAAGTTTTGAATAACAATAATAAGTTCATCAGGTTGAAGTTAGCAAAGTGTACCTCTGCTAGTTGTATGCCTGACTTAGGCCATAACACAAATGAATTTTTGCTTCATTAAGAGTGAATATATCACCACCAGCGATAGGTATAGGGAGTGGAAATTCCAAGAAGTTGTCAAACACAAAATCAACCTGCACTTTTGTGTGGTCATCTCGCCGCTCAATCCCATGGACGGTTACAACATCCTTTGGAGGGAAAGCCTGCCCTCTAGCGACCACAACAGATTGCGGACCTATCTCCACCACCAACTTGCATTTCATCACCTCCTAAAATGTTAAACATAGGAAGAATTAAGGGAAAATGCAGAATATTAGTGGCACATTGATTTTGTTATCTGATAAGTCATATGTGCTGCAAGTAGATGAAGTTACTTGTAATAATGAGTCAACTGAATGATGTGTTGCATGGTCTGGTGTATCAACAAATTTTGAAGATGAGCAACTCTCAGAATTGTTTAATCGATGTTCCATACTCTGACACAGGGCTGTCAGTTTCTCAAACTTGTCCTCGTACTCATCCACTATCCTCTTGACATATTCTTCCGTTGTTCTACGTTTCTTCTTACGAGGGCCATCACCTTGAGCAAGACCCATCCCTAAACCCACATAAGCACTCACTCCTGTTGTCCTCCCTAGATGATTACTCCCTATTGCTATTGCAAGTATGTCCATATTATCCAATGGTGTAAAGGTACCAGCTACTGACTTTTCATTTAGATCTACTTGAAAAAACAGTTTTATGTGTGAATCAAATAGGGTAAGAAAATTAAATGGACAAGTTATGTGTGGAGAGGAAAATTACAATTTTCTTTATGATTGGATGCGACTCTGTTATGTTCACATCGCCAGAAGGATTCCTCGCCCTTGCCCAATCCTTATGACGACCATCTGGCATGTCTTGAAATGGAATAGATTTACCCTCAGTTAATGCTTGTGCATCTTCCTTTGCCCATTTTCTCTTTTGTACAGTATAGCTTCGCCGACCTAGTTTTTTACGGAACTTATTCATGCTTTGGCTTTTCTTGCCCTTTTCTCCTAGAGCAATATACTCATCATAGGTAACCCACTCCACAAAGTCTGGCCACCACTCTTTCTTGAGTTCTGGATAGTCCTCAAATGGAGTTTTGTCCTTCTTGACATAATTTATATTTAGTTTCCACTTGAAATCCTTCCATGCATGGCCTGTACGAATAAAAGGAAAATAAATCATAAATCCCAAGAAATGATGCAAATAGGATCAAACAATCTCGAGAAGTCAATCCTTACTCATAGATTTCAAAGCGACCTTCTTCACACTGAGGATATGGGTTTCATCCCTTGGCATGACAAATTTCTTTGACACATCCTCCCATAGGTTTGATTTTACCACTGTAGGCACTTTTCGCCAATCCTTTATCCTAATATCAACACGCATGTGTGCTATATAACCACAATAGCTTGAGAATTCATTGACATGTTTTATCGGTGACTGGGCAATCCCATTTTTATCAAACGTAAGACGACGAGGACATCCTTTTTCTAGCTTCTTGCATTTGGCGTGACCTTGTTTCGTTCTATGCCTGGCAGAAGTACAAGAACCTTTTTCGACAATGTCCTCTAAATGCAAGCTAGTGGAAGATGAGCTATTTGTGGACCCAGAGGTTTTTGAAGTTGATGACCCAGATGTATCAGAAGATGACTCAGAACTCATTTGTTCCTATTGAATTAGCACCATCAGTACCCATTGTACATAAATATATCCGAAAACAATATTGGCATTAGCAGCATCAAAGAATACTATGTAAACCGAAGCAAAACTCATCAAAAAATACTATGTAAACCGAAGCAAAACTCTATGCACGCTCAAAGAAACACCATGGGGAAGCCATCTAAAGTGTATCCATTTCTACTTGTTCACTTCGACTTTTAATCTCATCACATTTGTGTCAGATGTAAATAAAGGTGTATCCATTGTACAAAAAATGTGTTAAGTATATGAATATGAATACAGATCATTAAACTATATTGATACACTATTAGTACTTCTACCTTAGCAAATGTACAAGAGACATGTTACATTTGAACTCAATTCTAAAAATTGGAAATACATTAGCAGATAGCAGATAGCTAATCCTACAGGGATCTTGCCTGGGAGTTCTGGGCGCCACGCTGGGGGCACTGAAGACGACGGATCTTGCCTCTCAGCCTCGGCGATGGGCGTCGGTCGCAGGAGATGGTAGGGACGCAGGGGAGCCTGGAGCTCGCAGCGGCGGTTTGCGGGCGCGAGAGAGGGGAGGACGCGGGCCGCCTGGATCTCACACCGGCGGTACACGCGCGGGCGCGGGACTCGGGGAGGGACGCAGGGGCGGCAGTACGCGTGCGGGCGCGGGACTCGGGGAGGGACGCAGGGGCAGCGGTACGCGCGCGGGCGCGGGACTCGGGGAGGGACGCAGGGGCGAGACGAGGGAGGACGACGACGCGGGACTCGGGGAGGGACACAGGGGAGGCGGTACGCACGTGGGTGCGGGACTCGGGGAGGGATGCAGGGGCGAGACGAGGGAGGACGACGGCGCGGGACTCGGGGAGGGACAGCGCGGGACTCGTAGAGGACGACGGCGCAGGATGACGAGGGGAGGACGCGGGCGCGGGACGAGGGGAGGACACCGGGATCCTGGAGCCTGGACGCGGATAGCCGAACGCGGGGAGGGACGCAGATAGCCTAATACGTGCTGGAACCCTAATGCAATGTGGAATTGGGAATTGATGATAGGTGGAGTCACATTTTTTTGTTTATTAGAATATATGTATATAGATAGAAATTATAATAAGCAGCGATTCAAAATAATAAGTAGTCGTTAATATGTAGAAATTAGAACAATAATAATATACATTAAGTCCAAACTCATTCCATATCTATGACCATATTATCTAAACTACTCATATTACTAAAGAGGTCATAATCTTCTTCGTCATTTACATTTTCAACACCAACAATTCTTCTTTTCCCCCTGAGCACCACTCGATGATGCCTGTTTGCAAGATCATCGATATAGAAAACTTGATTTGCATGATTTGCAAGAATAAATGGATCATCCTTGTAAGCTTCTCGTCTAAAATCTATAGTGGTAACCCCATATTTTGGGTCAACGACAACACCTTTAGGGTTGAACCACTTACAAAGAAAAACAACTTGCTTGAAAAGTGTGTAGTCCAACTGCCAGATGTGTTCTAATTGTCCATAATACGTGTCCTTCCTTAGATATGACGATTTTTATTGCAATCAAACACCTCAGTTATCGCGTCGTTGCAAACACCACTATTTTGTCGGGTGCTTTTACCATCTTGTTGTACTGTGTAGAAAGTGTATCCATTAATGTCGTAACTCTACCATGTCGCTACGATGGACGAGGGTCCCTGTGCCAACCGTCTCACAGTGTCATTCTTAGGTACCTTGTTTTCACACCGCTTTTGAAACCAATCACAAAACTCTTTGTTATGGAGCCTCACAATGTCTTCGTCCACCATTTCTGGGTTTTTCTTTCTCAATCGTTTCTTGTGTTTGTCAATGTACTTTGAAACATCTTCAGCAGATTGAAGGATCAAGAAATGAGCTTTATGGAGCAATTCTTGATCTGGTATCTCTGTGCTCAATCCAAGTCCCCCTTGCCCTTTAAGTCTTCCCTCATGGCGTGACAGTGGAAGGCCAATTGGTGCCACCTCATCCATGTAGTCCACACAGAAATCGATGACACTCTCAATTACATAACTTTCTACAATAGAACCCTCCGGGCGTGCCTTATTCCGAACAAAGTGTTTCAAGATTCCCATGAACCTTTCGATCGGATACATGTAATGTAAGAAATGCGGCCCACAAATCTTAGCCTCTTCAACTAGATGCACAGTCAAATGTACCATGATGTCGAAGAATGAAGGTGGGAAGTACATCTCAAGTTGGCATAAAGTTTGAACCAATTCCCTTTGTAAGTTGTCAAGGGCTTCAATATCTAGCACCTTTGAATTTATTTCATTAAAGAAATAGCATAATCTAATGACAGTATCTCGTATTTTGATATTCTTGAAAGACCCATGGAGGACCACGGGGAGGATCTGTGTCATTAAAACATGGCAGTCATGAGTTTTCATACCTGACAGTTTTAGGTCTTTCTTTGACACGAGCCTTCTAATATTTGCTGAATAAGCAGATGGAACTTTCACATCATGTAACAGATGAAAAACTTTAATTTTTTCTCCTTGGTCAGAGTATACCATTTCTGGGGTTTTTCAATGTTCAACTCATCAAGGTCACACTGGCCGTTGGTGTTGTCTTTAGTTTTCCCTTTTATGTTAAAAATTGTACCAATCAAAGCTTCACACACATTCTTCTCAATATGCATAAGATCAAGACAATGACACACACTTAGATTGCGCCAATAAGGTAACCTCCAAAATATGGATTTTTTCTTCCAAATTCCAGACAATGCTAAATTGTGTTTCCCGAACTTATTTTCAATGTCCTTCACACTCTAATAAACCACATGCCTAGACCTGCGTGATGGAGCCTTTTCATTTTCAATACTCCCATCAAATGCATCAACATTCTTTCGGTATGGATGATTTCTGCGTGTCCACCTACGATGTCCCAGGTATACAATTTTTCTACTGTTTTTTAGATAACGACTATTTGTATTCTCTTGACAAATATAGCACGCTTTGTATCCCTGAGTGGATAATCCTGCAATGTTTCCAAGGCCTTTATAGTCATGGATGATACAAAAAAGCAAGGCCCTCAAGTTAAAATATTCTTTCTTACAAGCATCCCAAACTTCAACACCAGTTTCCCATAGCTTCAACAGGTCTTGTACCAACGGCTCAAGATACACATCAATATCATTGCCCGGTTGTTTTGGTCCAGGGATCAATACTGACAACATGATGTACTTCTGTTTAATACATAACCAAGGTGGTAGGTTATATATGCTTAATAATACTGGCCATGTGCTATGGGTAGTGGTCATATTGCCAAATGGATTCATACCATCGGTGCTGAAAGTGAATCAGATATTCCGTGATTCTTTTGCAAATATTTCATACTTACTATCAATTTCTCTCCATTGTGAAGCATCTGCAGGGTGCCTCAACTTTCCATCCTTCTTACGTTCGTCAGCATGCCAACGCAAAAGTTTTGCACTTGCTGGATTAGCAAAAAGTCTTTCTAATCGAGGTATCACAGGGAAGTACCAGAAAACCTTTGCAGGAATCTTTTTCTTCTCATTGGTGCCCAATTCCTCTAGGTTATCAATCTTCTTGTAGCGTGATGTGTCACATGTTGGGGGCCTTCGTCCTCCGAAGGTCCTCAAAAACATGATTTGACAATGTTTTCCAAGTGGATTATGTGAACAGGTATTCTCGGATTCAGAATTATGAATACGAAGCACGGCCAGGACGAAGCCTGAACCAGACGAGGCACGAGCGCAGCCGAAGCTGTGTGCGGGGAGCTTCGTCATGATAGCAGAAAAGGGAACCGACTTAAAGATGAAAAGACTACGTGGGCCTCGACAGATTTCCATAAGTCATTAACAAATGTAGTGGACATGGATGTAATTTTACGTGGGCTGCGTCCCACGTCTATAAATAGATGAACAGTACTCCCGTACTGTTCACGCTGACTGTGCATTCGCTCTTGCGTCACGCTTGTACTTTCTACCTTTTCTCAGGACCGAAGGTACATTTGTAATTTGAAATCATTTCTATTTTCTCATGCTAATAAAATAGAAATGATTCTATGGTGATGTCTAAATTATATTTCGTGCTTTATATGAACCCTTCATCATTACTTGTTATATTCACGAAGGTATGTTTCTTATGACCTTCGTCCGAAATTCATTATCCCCGAAGGGGCATAGTGTCTCGAAGGACGAAGGACTTTAATATTTAACACTTTTTATGTTGCCTTGTTCTTAACTCTTAGCATTTGAGAACAAGTCCCCAACATTGGCGCCCACCTCCGGTGAACTCACTTCCACTTCGAGCTTTTTTGAACACCTTCGGAAGCTATGGCGCCGAAGAAAGCTTCAGCGACTGGGGCTTCAGCACTGCAACCGCTGGACCACAACCAGGAGACCGTCTCTCTTCGGGAGGCCCGAAGCCAGAAGAGAAAGGCTGTCAGCCCGACGCTTCAGGAGGAAGAGCTAGACCAAGAAATCAGGGATATGGAGATCCTACATCAACAGGTACAAAGGAAGAAGGAGAAGATGGCCCGGCTAGCTGAGTTGCAACGGCAGATAGATGAAGCCTCTGAGGAAGTCCGCCACCTCACCCATGATGAGCAAAACAGAAGGCCTCAGCAGAAAGACCTTCATCAGGAGGGCTTCGTCAACGAAGATGACTGGTATGACAATTTCCATCAGGGAAATTTTGTTTTCGATGATGCTTCTCCTCTGTCTGCTGAGCTGCAGGCTACACCTTGGCCTCCATCCTATAAGCCACCCCAGCTTCCCATGTTTGATGGTCACTCCGACCCGAAGCAATTCTTGATGAGCTACGAAGCAACAGTGTCTTCGTACGGGGGCAATGCTGCAGTCATGGCGAATTCTTTCGTCATGGCCGTCAGGAATGTTGCTCAGACCTGGTATTCCTCCCTTCAGCCAGGAACAATAACTTCATGGCAGAAGCTGAAGGATATGTTACTGACCAGCTTTCAAGGATTTCAGACGAAGCCGGTCACAGCTCAAGCCCTGTTCCAGTGTATTCAGGATCACGAAGAGTACCTTCAGGCGTATGTCCGAAGGTTTTTACGATTGAGGGCGCAGGCACCAACGGTGCCCAATGAAATTGTTATCGAAGCCATGATCAAGGGGCTTCGTCCTGGACCTGCAGCTCAATACTTTGCTCGGAAGCCTCCTCAGACTCTGGAGAAGCTACTCCAGAAGATGGACGAGTACATTCGGGCTGATAACGACTTTCGCCAAAGAAGGGAGGAGGCCTTCAGATTTTCTGAGATGACCAGGGGCTTCGGGGGACGTTTCCATCCGAGGCATGTCAGGTCCATCCACAACACTCAAAATGATGATAAGGGGAGTCAGCAGAACAGGCCGCAGTGCTCCTCACAGACTTCGGGGCAGCAGCAAACTTTCTTTCGGCCACCAGCTCCAAGAGGAAGAGGCGCCAGGGGCTTCGGCGGGAGATTCGGAGAACAACCAAGGAGGACATTTTGCTTATTCTGCGGTGAGAACAAGGGCCATACCACCAGGATGTGCCATGTTACCATCCAGAAACAAAAAGAGCTAGCAGAAGCTGCAGCACAACAGGGACAGCCGAAGCAGGTCATGCATACTGCTTCGTACCATCAGCCTTACATCCCGGAGTATGTGGGCAACCATCCTGCAGTTTCCGTAGCTTCGGCAAGTCAACCTCAAGCTTCATGGCAACAGCCCCCGCCTCCACCTCCGCTGCAACAAGGCCAGCAGCCAGAAGGGAGTCAATATGCTCCACATCAAAGAGACTTCAGAGAACAATCCGAAGCTCGCACAGTCAACAGCACTGTGCCAGAGTCGAAGCACATTTATTGACACATATCCTACCTTTGATAGTCGTCTTTTCCATTCAGTTCTATTCTCTGTAGCAAAAAACATTGATAGTTTCCATGTAATAATTTCGCTGTTTCCCACGAGGAAAATCTATTTTCTCTACAGGCTTAAGTTGCTGAAATTTTTTGTATTGACACGGAGGACCTTCGAAGTATTAAAAATCCTTCGGAGCAACAGAAAGTCGTTCTAAGGAACGCAGAGTAAGTTCATGAAGTCACAAAAAGCCGTTCCAAAGGGAGCGCAGTGTAAGTTTTCTGCTCAGAAGTCGTTCCTAAAGGAATGCAGAGCATACAGCGAAAAGTCAACGCTGATACCGTCTAAGTAAAAGACGAAGAAGCTCCAAAGACGTTCCTAAGGGAATGCAGAGCTTATACCGTCTAAGTAAAAGACGAAGAAGCTCCAAAGACGTTCCTAAGGGAATGCAGAGCTTATACCGTCTAAGTAAAAGACGAAGAAGCTCCAAAGACGTTCCTAAGGGAATGCAGAGCTTACGAATGTATTTTCTGTGTATCTTCGGAACAGACGTCATTTGCATAACATAACATCATCACATCATTTCGCATAGCATAAGCATCATACATCATGTTGCATGCGGCAAAAGAAGGGTACACAGTATTAACCTTCGAAAGAATGATTTGAGAAAGTGCAAATTGTGCAAAGTCACGAGGGAATGCAATGATAATCTTCGGAAAATAGCTTCGGAGGCTGTTTTCACGAAGCACGGACAAGCTTCATCAGAACAGTATCGAAATTGTATAGCTTCGGAGAATATTTTCATGAAGCATGAACATGTCTCATCAGAATAATTTTAACGGAGAATGTCTTCTTCACGAAGCATGAAAAGAAGGGAAGGTGTTTTTTCGCCGAAGGCTCAAAAAGGTATGTAGGTAGAGTTTCATGCATCGTAAAGAATTGAATAATGAAAAGAAACTTGTATATTACATCCAAATGTACAAAATATTACATAGATCACAATTTAAATGTTTTTCTAAATAGCATCTAGTCTTCTTTTAGTACTGCTTCGGCGGCTTCATTTAGAAGTTGATCAACAACTTTGTCCATAATAGCTTCGGCCATTTCTTTAATTTCATCGTCCACTTTTGTGTGGGGGTCGGCAGTCGACCCAACAACTTCTGAGGGAAGAGAACATTTCTTCATTACTATTACAAACTGTGAGCAGAGTTTGAAACAAAAATTACAACACAGTAAGAACGACTAATTAATACCTAATTTCTTTCGGGCTCCGTACTTTTTTCGGCAGCTTCGGCCACTTTCCTAGCATCGTGGATGCCTCTTTCGCTCCTTTGGATAATTTCTTGTGACATTCCTCGGCCGCCGTCGTTCCAGATATCAGTAAAAAATTTGCCACCAACTACGCTTGCTTCGGCCGAGGGGTCCTTGATGTCTTCGCAAGATAAGGTAGCTTCGGACTGAGCTAGAAATTTTACATGCTCGCAACCTTTTTTCTCTAAGACAGAAGCAATTCCTCTGGCGCCCGAAAAAGCGCAGATATCACTGCGACTGCTCAGGATCTCCTCGAAGGCTTCTGCTTCGTGACTAATCCATTCCAATGGACCTTCGGGATTGCCTCGAGAAAAATTCTCTTCGCTGGAAAAGGCGCCAACGCTGGCGAAGCTGGTTTTAATTTTATTCACACATTCTATAGATTTGACATAACATTTTCCCTGAGATGCACGAAGCTCTTTAACTCTTAACTCCAATTTGTTGACCATATGATCACTGAGTTCTCGTTTTGTTTCCTCAAGGACGCGCTCCTCTCTAGCTCTAGTCAGCTGTTTCTGAAGATCTTTAATTTCACGCTTTTGGGCTTCGGCCTGGGCTTTTGAAGCAGCTTCATCCTTCTTTACTTTGTCTATCAGCGTAAGAAGAATTTTATCCTTTTCTAGAGCTTCGTTTCTCAGTTTGATAACTTCGGAGCGCAAATTGTTGAACGCAATCTCATAACTCTCATCTTCGGCACTTTTTTGTGCTCTCAATGCGTTGCTCAGGATTAAACCCTATAAAAAAGAGAGTCTATATAAGAATAAAGGAATGAATTAAGTGTTATAGAAATTTTTTCAAAAAGTCTAATCCTCAAACCTTTAGGCTATTGTATGCAAGACTGTCTGCGAGATCCTCTTTCGTCATGGCGCTTAATCCAGCTTCCAGCTTCGGGAATCCTATACTCCTGGCCATCTCTCGGCAGACGGATAATTCTTTATTGTCTGGGAGACAGTACAGGAAATCATCTTCGTTTGTCCCATTGAATATCACTGCCCCCTTCGGATATTTTAGCTCCCTCGCATAATGGTTAGCTTCATGAGTTTCTTCTTCAGATAATTTTTTCCCCGAAGCATGTCGAATGATGTAATCACATATGCTGGCAGGCGCTTCGGGGATGGCAGTGTTAGTTTCTTCAACTAAAATTGGTTCTGGTATTTTTATTGCTTCGGCTTCCAAAGTTTGCTCCTTCAAGGGCTCCGAAGGCCCAGCTTCAGCTTCAGCCTGTTGCGTCGAAGCTTCAGTAGAAGCTTCAGCAACTTCAACACTCTTTTTTGGAGTTGTGCTTGAAGACTTAATTGTCTCCAAGACATCTAGTACGTTTACCATTCTTTTCCTTTTTGGGGTCACCGTTGGACCCTTTTGGATTTTTGCTGTTTCGACATTTGCTACAGGACTCAAAACTTCTGATGCTTTTTCCTTAGTCGGATTTTTTGCTTCTTCCATTTTTTCTGTGGATGGCGCTGCGGCCATCTCTGCAATTTCTGGCAGCAAGGTTGGCTGTTCAGCTTCGGCGGCCGAAGAAGTTTCTTCGGTGAACTCAGGCACCGAAGCTGGTTCAATATGGCGTGGCCGGTGTGTGAGGACCTTCAACCTTTTTCCTTTCGGTTCTGGCTCGCTAGGAGCAGTTGCAGCTTCTTCTTTTGCAGAGGTTGTGTTTTTCCTCTTCTGCCCTCGAATGGGATAACGATAATCGGGGTAGAAGAACCCGATTGCGTCAAACACCCGGTTGAGTCTCTTCTTTTTTCGGCCTCCGAAGGCTGCTGATAGCGCAGTATTTTCGGCCTTCGAATATGCTCCAAGTAGTTCGTCACTTAAAGTTTCAATGCTTTTCAGCCAGTCATCATCAGGTTCAACAAATTTATCTGCATATTTGAATGTGTATTTCAGTCTAACTAGTCCGCCTTCGTCGGACTCTTTAATAGTTTCCTTCGGCATTTTCCACTTTTCTGCAAGTGGCCATACCCTGAAGGCAATGTGCTCTTGGACTAAGTCCCTTGTCCCAATAAAGGAGCAAACTACGCCGAAGGCTCTTTGGCACTCTTCGGCTGCCTCATCCATTTCAACCTTCGGCCTTCGAAGTCCGAAGCGTTGCCAGATTGGGTGCATAATGATACTTTTGACATTATCTTGCGCTGTTAGGTCATTTTTCACATAAAACCATTCAGTCATCCAGGCTCCGGGCCACCTCTTCCGAAAGGTCGGCACAGGGCAGCTTGACCCGGAGCGGGCGCCGAAGCTGTAGCACCCAAAATTGTTGTGATATTGCTCTTTTCCCCAGGGTTTCGTCTCGTACAATAACTCGTGAATGTTGCAGAAGCTTTTAGCGTCTGGTTCCAAACCTTGGCTTCTCACAGCCCAGACAAAAATCCCCATTCTTATAATAGCTTCAGGAGTAAGTTGATGAAGGTAGACTTGAAATGTTTTCAGTACCTCAATAACAAAGTTGCTCAGGGGGAATCGAAGCCCAGCCTTGAGAAAGCTTCGGAAAATCACAACTTCATCTTCTTCGGCCTCTTCACCACCACTCTCCACATCATAGCTGTCGCTGTCACCAGTATCTTCAGACAAACCTTCGAGAATCTCCTTGGTGATTTTCTCTGTATTCGTCTCTGCCATCGCTATCAGGAACCCCGGATTCTTCTCCTCCTCAAGACTCAGCTTCGTCTCAGCAGGGATCTTCTTGCCTTCAGACATCTTCGGAAACGCTAAAAAAATTGTTCCCGATGCCGAAGCTTCAAAATCAAAAAGACCAGCAAATCTTAGTGCAAGAGCTAA
The DNA here is from genome assembly GCA_029449295.1 of Zea luxurians. Taxonomy (NCBI): domain Eukaryota; kingdom Viridiplantae; phylum Streptophyta; class Magnoliopsida; order Poales; family Poaceae; genus Zea; species Zea luxurians. The sequence goes on from JAOPSE010000005.1 coordinate 80,052,728, forward strand.
AAATTTTAGTGGGCCGAAGCAGATGGCAAGTGTGCGTACCAAATGAGTTTGCGGTGCGATATTATTTATACGCCCAGGGCGTTGACAATTGAAAGGTCCCGCTTGTCAGTGAAGGTTGCTATTCTAGCAAAGGGAAGGTGTTTTTTCGGACCTTCGGCTTAAGGCCTTCGTCCATATCGCAATCTGAATTTATTATTAACAAATTAATATTGCGAGGGGCTACTGTTGGGGGCCTTCGTCCTCCGAAGGTCCTCAAAAACATGATTTGACAATGTTTTCCAAGTGGATTATGTGAACAGGTATTCTCGGATTCAGAATTATGAATACGAAGCACGGCCAGGACGAAGCCTGAACCAGACGAGGCACGAGCGCAGCCGAAGCTGTGTGCGGGGAGCTTCGTCACGATAGCAGAAAAGGGAACCGACTTAAAGATGAAAAGACTACGTGGGCCTCGACAGATTTCCATAAGTCATTAACAAATGTAGTGGACATGGATGTAATTTTACGTGGGCTGCGTCCCACGTCTATAAATAGATGAACAGTACTCCCGTACTGTTCACGCTGACTGTGCATTCGCTCTTGCGTCACGCTTGTACTTTCTACCTTTTCTCAGGACCGAAGGTACATTTGTAATTTGAAATCATTTCTATTTTCTCATGCTAATAAAATAGAAATGATTCTATGGTGATGTCTAAATTATATTTCGTGCTTTATATGAACCCTTCATCATTACTTGTTATATTCACGAAGGTATGTTTCTTATGACCTTCGTCCGAAATTCATTATCCCCGAAGGGGCATAGTGTCTCGAAGGACGAAGGACTTTAATATTTAACACTTTTTATGTTGCCTTGTTCTTAACTCTTAGCATTTGAGAACAAGTCCCCAACATCACATGTTGTACATGATATGTTGTTCTTATACTTTCCCCAATATATAATGCAATCATTGGGGCAAACATGTATTTTCTCATATTTCAACTCAATGGGACACAAAATCTTCTTTGCTTTAGTTGTGCTTCGTGGCACCATATTCCCTTTAGGCAGCTTGTCTGCTAAAAAAATTTAACAAATCTGTAAAGCTCTTATCACTCCATCCACTAGCCACCTTGAATCGTAGAAGTTTAGTAGTAAAACTCAGTCGATTATCACTGCTTCCCGGATATAATGGTGTCTCATGCTCTCGAACTAGTATCTCACGTACTTGTGATGCTTGAGCCTCACTCAAATTACGAGTTACAGTAACATCATGTATCATGTATTCCAGATGATCGACGGGCACATGAACAATCGTCGCGTCCGCAAAATGACTTTTGTATCTTGGATATGCACACAATGGTCATTTGCCTCATTAGTCCATAGGACCGCCATTAGTATCTAAATGACCCTTAGTGTTTCCATTGTTATCACCAATAGAACATTCGCCATGATTTGTCCAGCATGTGTACCCCGATGTAAAACCACGCATTATCAAGTGTCCGAGGATTACACGTGTGTCGATAATTGGATCAAAGTTTCTACAGTCCACACAAGGGCATAAGATAGCAGTTGCCTTATTATCTAATCGATGTTTTTCAGCCACATTTAGGAACCCTTGCACATGACGGAAATAATTGATATCAAACCGATCAATTCCATACATCCATTTCTCTCGGTCCATATCTGAAAAAATAATTAAAGATTCATATTACATTGCCTCAAACTAGATGCAAACAGTATGAGATTATATAGGGAAAAACAAACTAGGTAATTTGTTAGGTTTTCATATATTAGAAAGTTGTTTAATGACTAACAAATAAACAATTAATTAAATAATTAAAACATTTGTCATAATTAAAATAGTAATGTCACTATGCATGCAAAATTAATACGATCCTAACGTAATTTGAAGGAATTAAAACAAATATTTAATATAAAAAATATCACATATTTAATAAACTAGTAGGGTTACATGAAATATTTTAATCGCAGCTAAATTACCCTGAAAGATGAATAAATGAGAGGAAATTCCTTCACAGAAGTGTGAGAGGAACTCGAACTTCAACGAAGAGTTAGATGGACTCATCAAAGGGAAGATATGTATTTATAGGAGTGTTTTGAGACCGATCCACCCCACAAGTCCGAGTCCGCGTGCCGCGGACACCAGGCCAGTGCGTCACGCCCACCAGTTCACGCACGGTCGCCCACCAGGCCACCGTGGGCCCGCGGCCGTGCCACCAAAGTCCGAGTCCGCGCGCGCAGACACTAGGCCACACGCGCCGCGCCCACCAGCCCACGTGCGGTCGCCCACCAGGCAAGCGTGGGCCCGCGACCGCGCCACCAGGCCGCCCACCATGCCGCAGCCCAGTCCGCGCTGCCACTCCGCCTGCAAAAAAATGAGTATAAATTAGATGAGTTGGGGATCAAACTCAGGATGTCTCCAACAATACCCTAAGTCTTTAACCACTATGCTACACGGCTACTTCTGCTATATTAATAAAACAAATTGTATATATATGCAATACGCATATAAAGAGAAATATCCGTGGCATTAACCACCGCTTATCAGGTTGCTTATACCGTACAAAGAAACGATATTATAACTATGAATATACTGTTAATGAAAAAATAAAAAATAATCATATTTCAAACGTATAGTTTTATTTGGAGAAGTTTCTTATTTAAGCAAGATTTTTTACCTATATGATATATAGAAACCGTACGAACATACAGTTAGCTAACTAGTTCATTTTAAATTCCAAAAAATGTTTAGTTCAATCTAATCAGAATTTACTATTGACTACGTTTTTTCACAATATGTCTTATCAGAAATATCATACGAGACGGTTTTATGTTTACAAGTTTCTAGTATACTCACTAACATCTAAGACAATTTGTATAGTCTAGATGACTCTAATAATATCTTTATTTGAGATGGTTTCATATACAGAAGTGTCTAATATACTAACCAAAATAAAAGACACTTCTTATAAACTTAATGCCTCAAAAGGTATATTTATTTGAGACGGTTTTCCAAATCAAACTGTATTAAATCAATATAAGACATTTTCAACCATATATCTGTCTCAAAAACCTTCTTCATTAAAGACGGATTTCCAACAAACCGTCTTACCTTACTCAGTACCATATGATAAAAGACGCTTCTATAAAATGCACTGATATTTGTCTTAATATGTATGTCTTAAATAAACATATTTCTAGTAGTGATACCGACTATAAAATTGATATGCTTCATCCACACTACTGAATGTCATACCAACTTTAGGTACCAACCTCGGATCAATTGTCACTTCCTATGCAAATTAATAAAATATATATGTATGTACAAATAACAATAACATGTACGCTGCATGGTGTCCGACCTAATTTTCCATCGTATGCACAATATAACATGTCATACCATCTAGCTACATACTATTACCCTCGATTCAATTTTTCTATCGTATGCAATCTAATATATATTAATGAAAGTCAAAAACAGTTATAAAGTACTTACATGTCTCTGCAGAATCACTGGTGTGTCCTGTTCATTGTCACCAATAGTTCGCATAGTAGTCAGTTGTTGTCCTCCTTGATTTATGGCCATCATCGATGCATCTGATGTGTTGTGATCATCAACCCCCGGCGCCCTCAATGATGCTGGTGGAGTAATTGCCCCTCCGGTAGTTTCTGTTTGCCCATGTCCATCAGCATCCGAGTCAAACAGGTTTCCTCCGGGTTGATCTTCCTTCACCATTGATACGATCTCCAAGCATGGATTTGATCGATGAACACTTGTCGGCGTTGTGTACTCTCTGATGGGCTCTTTACCCCATGGCGCCGCCATTATCCAGCTTCGGTTACTTCCTTTTGCTAGTCGCACCCTAACGCACGATTCTTGCTGTCTAACTTTTATGGAAACGTTGGATTCTTACCTTTTTCCCATACACATATCCATCATTGTGGGCGTGCTATTCACGACAAGTTCGCATGTGTATCTACTACATTATAGGATCGTGGGCGCGCTGATCGTGGGTGTAACAACAATTTATGCAAGTTCGACTTAGATCGTATGCTATCGTAAACAGTGTTTTGACCAATTCCCTGATATGCGAGTGACACGTCACCGGCCCACGTTCAGAATGGTGGCCCACGATCTGTTACGTAATATTTATCCAACATTTATACATGCATAAAAGCATCCCACCATTCGGGTCGTCTGGCTCGGCCCATTCCGATCTGGCTCATTTACATAACCTGACCGGGGCTCCCCCGCACCTATCGGAAGCCTAGGGCTCCATTACCAACAACATATATATATATATATGGACGAGCATACCAGGAAGCTCCAGCCAATTTGCCCAACTAGTGGAGTGCGCAGGATTCCAGGGCGGTTTTCTGATCTGGTCGAACCAAAGCGTAAATCATAAGCCAACAAAATGTAAACGCGTTTGAATTTTAGCGTAAATGGTATACGCGATAAAATCGCAAACCATAATTGGTAGTTCCTAAAAATATTGCATGGCATGCACGTAAGAAGAAACTCGAGACATAAATATGTATAGAAAATTGCGTAACTGGTTACATTTAGGCGAGTAAATACAAAACTGTTTCAATAAACCGAGATAAAATCTATCGAGTTGTTTTCACGTCTCCGATAATATCTCCGTGCATGCAGGAACCAACTTAATAGACCATAAATGATCACAAAAAATAGCGTAAACATGGCTACCCGAGATTGGATAGAGTGGTGCATATAAGAAAGGGAACTGGCGGCACAACTGCATTGTTGACCCATGGCTGATGGCGAAGAAGAAGAAACTGGCGATGTTTCTTCTACATCATGGCATAGAGCTGCACCAGGTACATTAATATTTGTATAATTACTTCGGTTTATAAAATAAAAAGTCAAATATTATAATTACTCCGGTGTGCAGACACCTACAGTGGTCTACCAGCAGCGCCAACCCTAAGACTTGAATCTCCAAACTGTGTTGTGAGTCCACAGAGAAATATTGTAACACCACCTGCAGAATTACGAGCGTCAGGGATCAATGATGGAAATACAACGGAAATTGAAACAATGGGAGCAGCAAATCAAATGGTGCCTATGAGGACCATTAGTGATCATGAATAAGATACACCTAATATCCTACGAAGCCATATAAGTTATTTATATTTGATTATGTCTATTATACAATTTAATCAAACATATACATTATGACATTAAGAGTATAACTAATATTATATTTATTGTATTTATGATTATGTTAATTCACAGCCTGAAAGTATTGATCCAAGCATGGTGCCTAGGATCGGTATGACATTTGGAAATGTCGATGAGGCATACAATTTTTATAGTCGTTACGCATATGAGGTTGGTTTTCCACTTAAAAAGTATTGGGAGAGGAAGAACTGTAAGTGGTTAAATTGTTCAATAGAGGGTAGAAATACGGAAAGGTTAGCTAGTAATCCAAGAATCCGTAATACATCATCGAGGAGAACACAATACAAGGCTAGTATGAAACTAAAAAATTTTATGATGACTCAAAAGAAAATATTGTAGCCATACGAATCGATCTGGTACACTTAGAACATAATCATGATTTCATTAAGAAGGATACTGTAAAGAAACATCTACAATGCAACAAGACTCATGATCCTGAGTACATGGAGTTTCTAAGTTCAATGCAGCAAAGCAGAATCCCGCAACACTGTATCATGAACTTCGTGTCTGAGATGCATGGTGGTCCTAAAAAATGTACCAATTACAGCAAAGGACATTGATAATTTGTAAGATACATTTTCTTTATGAATGTAGGATATAAAATTTAAAATCCATGACAAATTAATGAGTAATAATTACAATTTTGTTTTGAACTATACAGGAAACAGGCGAAGCAACGAGAAAAGAATGCCAATGATGTGTCTAAGCTTTTGGCTTTTTTATTATGCAAAAGGGATAATCCACAATTTTTCTATGACTTCTAGCTAGACAATGAAGGAAAAATATTGAGTATTTTTTGGTCTCATGCTAGTCAGAATGGAGAGTATGTTGATTTTGGGGATGCAGTTACCTTTGATACAACTCATAAGACTAATTTGTATGGAAAACCCCTAGGAATGTTTGTTGGTGCAAACCACCACCTACAATGCATAGTGTTTGAGTTCTCATTGTTGGGAGATGAAACTGTTAAAACATTCGAGTGGGTATTTAATGCATTCAAGACATGCATGGAGACTGAAGGACCAAGAGTAATGTTGACAGGTATGATTTATGTATATATAATAAATATGAACTCGAAGTACATGGAGTATAAATTCAATAACTTGTGCATATTGACAATGCATGTGATTCATGTTTTGGTATGTACCATACATTGTTTACATAAAATAACCATCTAATAATGTCTCACAATGTATATTTACAGATCAAGACCCTGCAATGCCAGTGGCATTACATCGGATCTTCCCAAACACAGTCCACAGGTTGTGTCTATGGCATGTGCAAAATAGGTACATGCCATTTCTAAATGAGTTGTATGCACATTATGCTGAAGCAGATTTTAAGACAAAATTCTAGTCCATAGTACATCATCCATTGACTGAAATAGAGTTTGAGGCTGCATGGACAATGTTGCTTGATGAATTTAACCTGCATGAAGATGGCACTCTTAGAAAATTATATGAAATGCGTAAGGAATGGATTCCTATTTTTTCAAACATGACTATTGTGGGCTTATGCTCTCTACACAACGTAGTGAGAGCATGAACAAACTAGTGAAGAACGCTCATGTCGATTCAAACAGCCCACTTCATGAGTTTGCGAAGCAAATGTTGAAACTACTACATAGCAGGAAGATGCAAGAAGAAAAGGAGACACTAGGTTGTATGGTATGTACTATTATTTATGCATTATATTGTTTATTAGGATCACAATAAGTATCTAATTAGTACATATGCAGGGTCAAAAAGATACCACAACACTTTATATGTTCGAAATCAGGGTTGCAAGGGCATACACAAGGGCTGTGATGAATAGGTTCAAGGAGTCAATGAAATACGCTACTGGATATAGGATATCACTTGATCCAGATGGAGGCGCAAATGATTGGTTGGTGCAGCATACATCGAGATCGAAAAAAATCGTGTGGGGACAACACCAATTCAGAGTGATGGCGGATGTAGAGGCTGGGAAGTTTAAATGTGAATGCAAACAGTGGGAGCACACAGGTAAGCTAGAGTTCTTATATAACGTCATATGATTTATACACTAATAATTAAAGGTGATGTGAAATGTTGCCCCTTGTTAAAATGTAGGCCTATTTTGTGTGCATCTTATTCGAACATTCATGCACATTCAGCTAGAAAGGATACCTAATGATGAGGACATCCTCTACTATTACCCATTGTCAAAGACGCAATTACCCATTTGGCCCAATTGTAGTCGGACGGCGACCGTGTGAGCCTCAGAATTATCCCACCTCGCTTAACTTGGGAGGAGGAAGCCACTTCAAAAGGGAGAGCCACCCTTCCCCCATTGGACTAGTCTTTTGGGGCAATTGGGCCTTTCCCTGAGTTGGGTGTGCTTAATAAACTATTGGGCTCTGGGCAACCCTAATTTGTTGGGCCTCGGCCAACCCCACCTGGGTTGGGTGTATCATCTAGTATCGGAGCTAGGGCCCATTTTAAGGTGGGAATGATGAGGACATCCTCTACTATTACCCGTTGGCAAAGACGCAATTGCCCATTTGGCCCAATTGTAGTCGGACGGTGACCGTGTGAACCTCAGAATTATCCCACCTCACTTAACTTGGGAGGATGAAGCATCTTTAAAAGGGAGAGCCACCCTTCCCCCATTGGACTAGTCTTTTGGGGCGATTGGGCCTTTTCCTGAGTTGGGTGTGCTTAATGAACTGTTGGGCTCCGGGCAACCCTAATTTGTTGGGCCTCGGCTAACCCCACCTGGGCTGGGTGTATCACCTAAGGAATACATTCTACAGCGTTATACATACTCAGCTAGGCAAGATGTGGTATTTTCAAGAGTTGACAGGAAAATGAGTGGAAAGGATGGGGAGACAAAATCATATAGGCAGAAAATGTTGCTTAAAAAGGCAATGAAGGTGGTAAACCATGCTAGTATGTCAAAGGTAGGGAGTGATAAGGCCTTGGACACAATGGATGAACTATTGGAGCTGCTTGGGCATTTGGAGCCAGATATAGGATGTGATGATGTTGGTGGTGCAAGTACTGGAGAGGGCAACCATGTGGGTGTTGTTTTATATACAATTATTGTACAATTTATTAACAAATTAATTATTGGTAATTGTAATAATTAAACATTACAGGGCAAAGAGGATGCTGTTGGAAACGATGAAGGTGAACATGTATCACAATGTGATAACGAGGAGCATGTGGTAGTACGTTCACTGCAACAGGTAATATATGGCAAAGAAACAATGGCAATTTATGTATAATGCAAACACATGTGATGATATATACATTATTTGAAATATTGACTATAATGCAATAATGAGTAGGATGGAAGCAGCAATATTGATGCACATCATCAATCTGAGTTGCAAATGACGCTTGTTGGAAATGATGATTGTGAAGGGACACAATATGGAGATGTTAGAAAGATATAAAATTTAATTTTATTATATTGCAAATATTATGTTTATTTAATGTTCATAAATATTTATAATCTGACATCATAACATTTGTCCCTATAAATATTTTTTTGTATGGCATGTAGAGACTGGAATATGATGTAGATGGCATAAGCTTACTGCGCCTAAATAATGCAAGGCCAAAGGGAAGGACGATCAAAACTAGTGAGCAAAGAGTTGTGAAACTAGGTGCGAAAGGAGAAAAGAAGAAGACCTGAAAGTGCCAAAAATGTGGCATTGCTGATGGACACAACAGTCGCACATGCCTGTCTGTGGAGAAAAATAGAGTTAAATTGGCTAGCCTTACTAATAGAAAAAGAGGACGACCGCCTGGGTCTAGAAACAAGAATTCAACAATGGCCCCCAGTGGAATGAGACATCCACATCAAAGAGGCATAAACTGATTGATTCTGGAGAACATGGATCCGATGACGATAATTTGACATGATTGTGAAACATACATGCAAAAATATTCTACAGGATTGTATTGAAATGTTATGATCATGATACTATATGATGAATATTTACGTTAAAAGCTCAATGAATGGATTATATCTATTAATGCAACATAATTATTTCCTATAAACTATGCTAATGTTGGATTTGTTTGGCCATATAAGTAGATATTCACTGCATGACATAAAGTATTTATATTGAAAAAATTAAACAGCTGGCGTATTGAAATCAATATGTATGTACTGGCGCATAACGTAAAAAACTAAATGAAAAGGCGTAAACCATTACAAATATTTGCATAATCAAGACATAGCAGAACTGAAAAAGTGTACATAGCTGAACATAAAAAGTCTCGCATTGGCACTATATATACATGTGCATACCGTAAATAACTAAATAAAAAGGCATAAGCCAGTTTAGTTAAATGCATAATCACGACAGAGCAGAACTAAAAAACGTACATAACTGAACATAAACATCCGACGCATTGATGTCACTAGGTATATGCTGCGCATATCGTAAAAAACTAAATAAAAAGGCATAAACCATTACAGATAGATGCATAATCACGCCATAACATAAATGATAAAGTGCATAACTAGCATATATAAATATGTCCATCTAAAACATATCTGGTACGACATATCTAGGAGTTTGCTAAGAGCGCATATGGACAAAAGTATTATCTGAATGCTAACATAAGCCAACAGACCAATATGTACATAAGCACCATTCAGTGACAGTACCCTAAACTAGGCTAGTACTGACATAACTTGAATCCAACAAAAGCCAACAGACCATCATGTTGAGACTACCATTCAGTGGCAGTAAACTATACTAGGCTACTACTGAGAGAACTTGAATCTATCTAGATGTGAAACCATGGAGCTATTTTTGTTTAGGCGATGGAATATTGAAAGGGAAATAGGGTGAAACCTTTTCCTATAAATGATTTTGGTGGTTGAATGCCCAACACAAATGTTGGACTAACTAGTTTGCTCTAAATTATATATTCTACAGGTGCATAAAGGTTCAACACAAACCAATAAAAGATCAAAGTTAGGGTTCAAAAGAAAGGAGCAAAAGAAACCGAAGAAAACCTGGTCTGGCGCACCGGACTGTCCGGTGCACCACCGGACAGTGTCCGGTGCACCAGGGGCCATACAGTCTGAACTCCTCCCTTCAGGTTTCTTAGGCGCCGCTCCGCTATAATTCACCGAACTGTCCGGTGCGTCACCGGACTGTCCGGTGCACCAGCGGAGCAACGGCTATCCAACGCAACGGTCGTCTGCAAAAGTGTGAACAGTGCGTGAACAGTGCACGCAGAAGTCAGAGCAGGCGTCAGAGGCGCACCGGACAGTGAATAGTACCTGTCCGGTGCAGCACCGGACTATCCGGTGCGACAAAGTCAGCGCTCCAACGGTCAGAATCTTCATAACCCTAACGATTGGGTGACGTGGCTGGCGCACCGGACAGTCCATCGACAACAGCCTCCCCAACGACAATGTGGTGGTTGAGGGCTATAAATACCCCCCAACCACCACCACTCCAAGTATCCAAGTTTTTCAGACATTGCATTTAATACAAGAGCTCTAAGCTTCACTCCAAGACACAAAACAAAAGATCAAATCCTCTCCAAGTCCTAAATTCATTCCAAAGACTTAGTGGCTTGTGAGAGAGACATTTGTGTTCATTTGAGTTCTCGTCGCTTGGATCGCTTTCTTCTTCCTCTTTCTTGTTCTCAAGACACTTGTAATCAAAGCAAGAGACACCAAGTTGTGGTGGTCCTTGTAGGGGTCTAAGTGACCCGTTTGATTAAGGAGAAAGCTCACTCGGTCTAGGTGACCGTTTGAGAGAGGGAAAGGGTTGAAAGAGACCCGGTCTTTGTGACCACCTCAATGGGGAGTAGGTTTTCAAGAACCGAAACTCGGTAAAACAAATCACCATGTCATCCACTTCATTTGCTTTTGATTTGTTTTCCCCTCTCTTTCTAACGCTAACCCCGGCTTGTAGTTGTGCTTTAAGTTTATAAATTTCAGATTCCACCTATTCACCCCCCTCTAGGTGACTTTCGATTGGTATCAGAGTCTGGTACTTCATTAGAGTTTAACCACTCGAAGTGATGTCGGGAGATCACGCCAAGAAGGAGATCGTGACTGGCGGTGACAAGCCCACAAGCCACAGGAAGGCTCCATCGAGGGAGTCTGGCAACAAGCTAAAGGAGGGATCACCTCCTCACAAGTCGCATCGGAGTGGCGACAAGAAAAAGAAGATGAAGAAGGTGGTCTACTACGAGACCGACTCTTTGTCGCCATCCACCTTCGGCTCTGACGCGCCATCCGTCACTTCTAAGTGCCATGAGTGCAAGAAGTTTAGTAAGATCCCCCTACGCTATTCTCGCATTTCTAAACACACTCCTTTACTTTCCATCCCACTAGGCAAACCACCGGTTTTTTATGGTAAAGATTATAATATGTGGAGTGATAAAATGAGGCATCACCTAACCTCACTCCACGCAAGCATATGGGACATTGTTGAGTTTGGAGCGCAGTTTCCATCGGTAGGGGATGAAGACTACGACTCGGACGAGGTTGCCCAAATCCAGCACTTTATCTCCCAAGCCACTACTATACTCCTTGCCTCTCTAAGTTGAGAGGAGTATAATAAGGTGCAAGGGTTGAAAAGTGCTAAGGAGACTTGGGACGTACTAAAGACCGCGCACGAAGGAGATGAGGTGACCAAGATCACCAAGCGAGAGACGATCGAGGGGGAGCTCGGTCGATTCGTCCTCAACCAAGGAGAGGAGCCACAAGCCATGTACAACCGGCTCAAGGCCTTGGTCAATCAAGTGCGCAACCTCGGGAGCACCAAGTGGGATGACCATGAAATGGTCAAGGTTATTCTTAGATCACTTGTTTTTCGTAATCCCACTCAAGTTCAATTAATTCATGGTGATCCTCGATATAAGTTAATGTCTCCCAAGGAAGTTATAGGAAAGTTTGTGAGCTTTGAATTGATGATCAAAGGCTCCAAACAAATCATCAACTTGGAGCAAGGCAGCACCTTCACACCCGAGGTGCAACCCGTTGCATTCAAGGCGACGGAAGAGAAGAAAGAGGAGTCTACATCAAGTAGGCTCCCCATCGATGCCTCTAAGCTTGACAATGAGGAGATGGCGCTCATCATCAAGAGCTTTCGCCAAATCCTCAAGCAAAGGAAGGGGAAGGACTACAAACCCCATTCCAAAAGGGTGTGCTACAAATGTGGTAAGTCCGGTCATTTTATTGCTAAATGTCCATTATCTAGTGATAGTGAGAGGGGCGACGACAAGAAGGGAAAGAGGAAGGAGAAGAAGAGATACTACAAGAAGAAGGGCGGCGATGCCCACGTGTGTCGAGAATGGGACTCCAATATGAGCTCCACTAACTCCTCCTCCGACGAGGACGCCGCCAACATCGCTGTCAACAAGGGTCTCCTCTTCCCCAACATCGGCCACAAGTGCCTCGTGGTAAAAGATGGCAAAAGGAAGAAGATAAAATCTAGAGCCTCCACAAAATATACAACATCTAGTGATGAGGCTAGCTCTAGTGATGATGAAGATAACCTGCTTACTCTTTTTGCCAATCTTAACATGCAACAGAAAGAAAAATTAAATGAATTGATAGGTACTATTCATGAGAAGGATGAACTCTTGGATAGCCAAGAGGAATTCCTTATTAAGGAAAATAAAAAGCATGTTAAGGTAAAGAACGCTTATGCTCTAGAGATAGAAAAATGTGAAAAATTAACTAGTGAGCTTAGCATATGCCATGACACTATTTCCAACCTTAGAACTGAGAATGCTAACTTATTTGCTAAGGTTGAGAAGTTAAATGTTTGTGATGATTCAATTACCAATCTTAGAAATGATAATGCTAGTTTAATTGCTAAGATTGATAAATTGAATGCATCACTTTCTAGCCTTAAAATTGAGAATGATAAATTAATTTCTAAGGCTAAAGATTTAAATATTTTCAATGATTCTATTTCCATTCTTAGAAATGAAAATGCCATGTTACATGCTAAGATTAATGAATTAAATGCTTGCAAATCCTCTACATCCACTGTTGATCATGTCACTATTTGTACTAGATATAGAGATGTAGATATTAATGCTATTCATGATCACATTGCTATGATTAAACAACAAAATGATCATATAGCTAAACTAGATGCTAAAATTGCCGAGCATGAACTAGAAAATGAAAAATTTAAATTTGCTCGCAGCATGCTTTATAATGGGAGACGCCATAGTATTAAGGATGACATTGGTTTCCAACAAGGAAGCAATGTCAAGCTTAATGCCCCTAAAAGATTGTCTAATTTTGTTCAGGTCAAGGCTCACATGGTTCAGGATAATAAAGGTTACATTTTATATCCTGCTGGTTATTGTGATACCCGGTTTGCAAAGAAGAGAAGTTGGAGGTTATTCTTTTTGTTTTTTTCTCATTCGGGTGATGCGCTTTGGGGATTTGGAATTTGTGGAAAACATTCACTAGTATAACAGTAGAATGGTTGGTCGGGAGCTGTCGTGCAAGCGAGTTGGGCCATGGATCTCAATCCGGTCCACTAGCCTTCCCCTAACCCTAGCCCCCCTTTTCCCCCTTGGGATTGCAGCCGCCCGCTCCCCCTCCCCTTTCTCTTGGACGCTGCCCCCTCCCCTCTCCCATCTTCTTCCTCCTCAAACCCTTGCAGCCATCACCACCCAAAACCCTAGCCGCCCCCCCCCCCATTTCTCCTCCCCCCTCCAAGGTGCAGCCCTCCCGCGTGGTTCTCCGTCATGTGGCTGCGATCTCAATTGGAGTTTGGAGGGAGGAAGAAGGAAGGAGAAAGGGAAGAACCCAAGGTGAATTTGTGATTAACTTTTGTTGTTTTTGTGCTGCAATCAATTTGATTATGTGTTTATCTATACGAATCGGTAGAGGTGCTGTCCAGAAATTTTGTGAGTGGGCGAACAACAGTAGTTCTAGTGATTTCTGGGAATTTTCGTGGGTTAATTAGTGGGAATCAGTGGAAGAATCATGTAGAGATTTGTCATACCTTTCCAACGAGTACTTATGCGCTTGATTCGGAGTTATAATTTAGGAGATATCGTTGTTTGAATCCGGGTATGTTGCTGTCCAAAAAAACAGATTTTTCAGGTGGGCGAACAGCAGTAGTATTAGCAGTTTCTGGGAATTTTTCGTGGATAATTAGTGATAACCAGAATGAGAATCATGTAGGGCCTTGTCTTATTTTTCCAATGAGTACTTATGCGCTCGATTTGGAATTATATTTTAAAAGATATCGCTGTTTGAATCCAGGTATGTTGCTGCCCAAAAGAAAAAAAAACAGATTACAGGGTTTATCTTGTGGACTGTTTTGGGCTAATTAGATTTTGGAATTTAATTATAAATTGTATACAAAACTTGTGGGGAATTTTATGTAGATGCCTATGGAGTTTTTGTTTGTTACCACTGCTGTCATAATTTTAAAGTTATGAAATTATTAAGCAGCACCGCTGCAGTTTGGTGGGTGTGGGGAGAGTTATTACCCGCGGCGGGGTTTGAGATTGTGCGTAGGTGCATCGTCATTTATGAGCCTTATTATGTGAAATTGATGCACTAAGTTGTGTGTCAAAAACAGGTGGTGGACTTCCGGATCATACTTAGGGATTTACCCAAACTTCCGGTGAAGGCAAGTAAAACAGTGATGGTTATTCCATCTGTCGATTGAAGAGTCTTATACTTGATTATGTTTGTGCTATTTGTGTTCGTATTCATATTCCTAATTGGGTACCATCATTTGAAGATATTCATGTTTTATTGATTACATATGTTGAGGTTGTGGTTTGATCATGTTACCCATGTGGTTTATTATGTGGAATGGGTGGAAGTATATGTCTAGCACATTTTATTTGGGAAGAACTCATGTTGTTGTTATGCATAATGCATTCATCATCCATTGCATGGAAGTTTCGTCACGATCTTATGGTCCGACCGTACCGGTACAATGAGCATCATATGTTGCCCGAGAAGGGGTATGGTGCAGCTTCATATCCTTAGAGGTATGAAGGCAGAAGTCATTACTGCATCTGTAGCCATGTGCATTCATGGGAGAAGTGTGTAACCTATTATGCGGATGTGGATAGTGTGGATCTTTACATTGTGATTCATCTTGGCATTAAGTAATTGGTTACTTGCTTACTTGCTGCAATTTAATATTCAAGAAGGAAGTTATGAACTACATGGTTGTTTAAGCACGGTTGGTTTACATTGTCCAATTGTTGTTTGCTCTTTTTACTTGCTGAGATGTGTCATCTCACTGTTGCATTGTCTGATGCAGGCACCTGATCTCTGCTTTGGGAAAGAAGGGATGTAGCAGCACGACCACTACACCTTTAAATAAAGAAACCACTGCTTAATAATGTTGTTAAACAGGGAGGGTCAAGTCTAGGGAATTATTATGTTCTAGCCTTTCATGGTAGTTGAGCTGATTTTGGGGTGGGCTGAGTTACCTATCTTTTATTTGGTCATGAATGTTCATTACTACTTTTGCATTTTGATTATACTACGTGAATTATCTTTCTTTTATATCCTATATAAACTCTATGTTTCCCCTTGTTATACTTCTTTCAAGGGAGGTGCTGCCGGAATTTGCAATACTTTCTTTCTCTATTTCTTTTCTTGTGTTGCATAAGTTTAGTGGGAAGGGTATTTGGTAACATCCATTGTGTGGGATCTGTGGGGTGTTACAGTTGGTGTCAGAGGAATAGGCTGTAGGTCCTAGCAAGTGGAATAACAATAAATTGACACACTGCACATGTAGGATGGGTTTTTTGCTTTACTATTAATATGTTATGTTATTGTCTGTGCTAGTTTGACATTATCTGAAGAGATGCTATGCCAATCTTATTTTACTTATTATTCTCACCCCTATGGCTGCAGCTATGCCGCCTTGTAGGGCTCGGGGTAGTCTGCAAGTTCCTAGTGGGGACTCGATGAGTCCGGCGGCAATGTTAGCCGCGATGCAGGCCATGCAGCAGGAGTTGGCCATTCTGAGGCAAGCTATTCATGTTGCCCCTGTGGGTGCTGCTCATGGTGCTAGTGGTGGAGGAGTGCCCGAGGGCGCTGTCCCTACGGGTGCTGCTCTAGGTGGCAAGGCCGAGGTGCCTCTTCCAGTCAGTGGTATTTCTCTGATGTAGTGGATGGGCATGAAGTTGGATACTTTTAATAGCAGTGGTACTCCGGTCGAGGCGGTGGATTCGCTAACTTACGTGGAGGGTAAGATGAATGTCTTTGAGATTGTGTATGGTGATTGTGTTCGCTTTGGCACACAGCTGCTGAAGGGAGAGGCTCAAATTTGGTGGAGAGGCGTGCAGGCAGCGCACTCCTCCTCACTAGGAGTCCTGTCTTGGGATGTCTTCATCAAGCAGTTTGAAAGGAGGTTCTACCCGGTCACCTTCCTAGAGAAAATGAAGATTGATTTGCAGTCCTACAAGCAAGAGAAGAAGTCTGTCACAGAGTATGAAGTGGGCTTCAACAAGATGGTCTGCTTTGGCCCTCATGTGTCTTATAATGAGATGGAGAAGGCGAGCCAGTTCCGTCAGGGCCTGAAACCTTCTATCAGGCATGCCCTGGGAGCTTTCCATTGGTGGACTTCCATACTAGAGTGGAGCAGGCACTGGGTGCGGAGATGCAACACCAGTATACCATGGAGTCGCAGAAGTCTTCGGGTGTTGATCAGCCTCGTGGCCAGGACGCGAGGAGGGGCAACACTGGAGGTCCAGCCCACAAGAGGGGCAAGCCTCATCATCAGCGCCACCATCCCTACCGTGGCAAGTCTTCTGACTCAGGTACTTCGGGAGGAAGTACTCAGAGGTTTCGGGTTGTTCCTAAGCCCGGGCTGGGGCTGGTGTGTTTCCGTTGTGGTGATGCGCATCGCTGTACAGAGTGCCAATGGAATGGCAGGTGTTCAATCTGTAGCCAAGACCACAAGGATGTGGTGTGTAGGAGGAATCCCAATGGGAAGCTCAGACGGGAGCCAGTGACTTCCTCCTCTTCTCAGGGCACTGTCAACATGATGTCAAGCGCTGAGCAGCAATTTTCAGTTCCACTTCCTCCACAGCAGTTTTATGTGCTTGGGACTTCTCAGTTCGTGCCGATGCAGGGTTTTCCTCAGTATCTGGCTGCGCCTACTCCTGCACCGACTACTCCTATGACGTCTCAGTTTGGAGCTCCGCGTCTGCCTCACCCAGCGGCTCAGTGGGGTTCTTCTGTTAATTTTACTCCAGGAGCTTCCTCTTCTGCGGGTATTTCTAGAGCTTATGTGATACCTGCTGTGGATGGCAGAGAGCAAGGAGACATGGTGACAGGTACAGTTTCAGTTGATTCGTTTGTGGCCCATGCTCTTTTTGACTCTGGCGCTAGCTATTCGTTTGTTTCGGAGAATTTTGTATCACGGGCTGGTCTTTTGGTGCAGAGGTTGGGTCACCCAATTTTGGTTACTTCTGGTAATGGCTCCATTAGTAGCTATTCGGTTTGTTAGGGGTGTTCCGTCATTCTTGCTGATGTGGTCTTTTCGGCCAATCTTGTTGTGATTTCCTTGGGGGCATTCGATGTAATCTTGTGTATGGATTGGTTATCTCAGTATCGCGCAGTTATATCCTGTTTTTGGAAGACAGTGTTATTGCAGGTGCCATCGGGTAGGGAGGTGGTATTCTTGGGAAGTTCCCCAAAGTACACGTTATCCTTGTTGGCGCAATTGCTTCCGGATCGTCGGTCAAGGAAGTCGGGTATCTTTTTCTCCATGGTGGTGGAGGGCGAGGCTGCCTTGCGGGTGCAGGACATCCGTGTGGTGTGTGACTTTGCCGACGTGTTTCCGGCAGAGCTTCCAGGCATTCCTCCGGAGTGTGATGCGGCTTTTGAAATCAAGCTGATTCCGAGTACGCAGCCTATTCATAAGGCCCCGTATCGGATGGCCCCAAAGGAGCAGGTTGAATTGAAGTGGCAATTGGATGATCTGCTGGCTAAGGGTTTCATTAGGCCTAGCAGGTGTCCATGGGCTTCCCCAGTATTGTTTGTTGAGAAGAAGGATAAAAGCAAGAGGCTATGTGTGGATTATCGTGCTTTGAATCAAGTGACAATCAAGAATAAATATCCGCTACCCCGTATTGAGGTTCTCTTTGAATAGTAGAGGGGTGCCCAGGTGTTCTCCAAAATTGATTTGAACTCTGGTTATCATCAATTGAGGATTCGTGAGGAGGATATTGAGAAGACCGCTTTTTGCACCAGGTATGGGCATTATGAGTTCATAGTCATGTCTTTTGGCTTAACTAATGCCCATGCTGCTTTTATGGAAGCAATGAATAGGATGTTGCATGAGTTCTTGGACGACTTTATGGTCGTGTTCCTGGATGATATTCTGATTTATTCAAAGACCAAGGCTGAGCATGAGCAGCATCTCCATCTCGTTCTGGGTGCCCTAAGGAAGAATCAGTTCTATGGCAAGTTGAAGAAGTGTGCCTTTTGGCTGTCCGAAGTGGCTTTCCTTGGGCATGTGATTAATCAGCAGGGCATTGCGGTTGATCCCAAGAATGTTGCGGCTGTGGTGGAGTGGAAGAGACCCTCCAGTGTCTCTGAAATCCGAAGTTTCTTAGGGCTCGTTGGATATTATTGACGCTTCGTACCAAATTTTTCCAACATTGCTAAGCCTTTGACTAGACTCTTGGAGAAGGGTGTTCTCTTCGTCTGTCTAGCGATTGCGAGGTCAGTTATCAGACATTGAAGAGCAAGTTGGTGGACACCCCTATCCTAGCTTTGCCTGAGATGGTAAGCGTTTCATAGTTTATATGGATGCTTCGCGAATTGGTCTTGGCTGTGTGTTGATGCAGGAAGGTAGAGTGATTGCTTATGGCTCAAGGCAGTTGAGGAAGCATGAGGGGAATTATCCAACTCATGATCTTGAATTTGTCGCAGTGGTTTTTGCTCTAAAGTCATGGAGGCATTATCTTTATGGTGAGGCTTGTGACATTTACACCGATCATAAAAGTCTCAAGTATATTTTCACTCAGAAGGAGCTAAATTTGAGGCAGCGTCGGTGGCTTGAATTGATTAAAGATTATGATTTGTCCATTCATTATCACCCGGGGAAGGCAAATGTGGTGGCTGATGCCCTTAGCAGGTCCGGGGTTCCAAAAGTGGCCTTGCCGTTGATCACTGATCTGGACCGTTTGGGGATCGCTTTGTGCTATGTCGGCACCGCTAATGAGAAGACTCGTATGCTTATTCAATCTTCCCTCTTGGAGAGAGTGCGTGTGGCTCAGCAGTAGGATCGTTTATTGTAGGAAGCTCGAAAGAGGGTTGGCGATGGTAAACCCCGGGAGTTCTCCATTGATGAGAATGATTTGGTTCGTTTCAGGGGTCGCCTTTGTGTGCCTCAGAAATCAGAGGTGAAGATGGATATCTTGAGAGAAGCTCATAAAACACCTTACACTGTTCACCCTGGCGAAACCAAAATGTACCAAGATTTGAAGCAAAACTTCTAGTGGAAGCGGATGAAGGTTGACGTTTCTAAGTATGTGGCCGCCTGTGAAGTATGTCAGCGCGTGAAGGCCGAGCATAAGAGGCCTGCAGGTTTGCTGAAGCCATTGGAAATTCTGGAGTGGAAGTGGGAGCATATCACCATGGATTTTGTGGTGGGCTTACCTCGTTCTCCTCGGGGCACGGATGCTATTTGGGTGGTAGTGGATCGCTTGACTAAGTCTACGCACTTTATTCCCATGAAGACCACCAATTCATCTTCAGAATTGGTCCCCTTGTATATGAAGGAAGTAATCAGGCTCCACGGGGCACCTAAGTCCATTGTTTCTGATTGAGACTCCAAATTTGTATCCAAATTCTGGGAGAGTCTTCACAGTGCATTGGGCACCAAGCTTTCTCTTAGTGTCGCTTTTCATCCTCAGACTGATGGTCAATCGGAGCGAACAATCCAAACCTTGGAAGATATGTTATGTGCTTGTGTTCTGTCTTGGAAGGGTAGCTGGGAAGATCATCTTGCATTGGCAGAGTTTGCTTATAACAACAGCTACCAGGCTAGCATCAAGATGGCACCATTTGAGGCTTTATATGGCAAGCGGTGTATCTCCCCTCTGTGCTAGGAGACTTTGGGAGAGAGATCCCTGGTTGGTCCTGATTGGGTTCAGCAGACTTCTGAGAAGGTTTGGGAAATTCGTTAGAATATTTTGGCCGCTCAGAGCCGTCAGAAGAGTTATGCTGATGTGAGGAGGCGGGATTTGGAATTTGCAGTGGGTGACCAAGTCCTTCTCAGGGTATCACCCACTAAAGGAGTTGTTCAGTTTGGTGTCTCTGGAAAGCTTAGCCCGAGATATATTGGACCGTTCACTATCTTGGCCCGGGTGGGCAATTTGGCTTATCGCTTGCAATTGCCGGATTCCATGGCAGGGGTACACCCGGTTTTTCATGTATCTATGCTGAGGAAGTTCTTGCGGGATTCGAACCATCAGATTAAGATGGAACCAATTGCTGTGCAGCAGGATCTGACTTTGGAGTGTCATCTGGTGCGTATCTTGGAATCCTCGGAGCGTGTTTTGAGGAAGAGATCAATTAAGTATGTCAAGGTCTTATGGACTAATCAGTCTGAGCGTGAGGCTACGTGGGAACTTGATGAGCTGATGCGGCAGAAATATCCAGAACTTTTTGTTGTGGGTAAGTGTTGTTGATTCATTAATCTTTCCTTTTATCGTTCCGATAGGAGCGTCAGAATTTGAGGTCGAATTCTTTTTAAGGGGAGTAGAGTGTGATACCCGGTTTGCAAAGAAGAGAAGTTGGAGGTTATTCTTTTTGTTTTTTTTCTCATTCGGGTGATGCGCTTTGGGGATTTTGAATTTGTGGAAAACATTCACCAGTATAATAGTAGAATGGTTGGTCGGGAGCTATCGTGCAAGCGAGTTGGGCCATGGATCTCAATCCGGCCCACTAGCCTTACCCTAACCCTAGCCCCCCTTTTCCCCCTTGGGATTGCAGCCGCCCCCTCCCCCTCTGCTTTCTCTTGGATGCTGCCACCTCCCCTCTCCCATCTTCTTCCTCCTCAAACCCTTGCAGCCATCACCACCCAAAACCCTAGCCGCCCCCCCCCCTCCAAGGTGCAGCCCTCCCGCGTGGTTCTCCATCGTGTGGCTGCAATCTCAATTGGAGTTTGGAGGGAGGAAGAAGGAAGGAGAAAGGGAAGAACCCAAGGTGAATTTGTAATTAACTTTTGTTGTTTTTGTGCTGCAATCAATTTGATTATGTGTTTATCTATACGAATCGGTAGAGGTGCTGTCCAGAAATTTTGTGAGTGGGCGAACAGCAGTAGTTCTAGTGATTTCTGGGAATTTTCGTGGATTAATTAGTAGGAATCAGTGGGAGAATCATGTAGAGCTTTGTCATACCTTTCCAACGAGTACTTATGAGCTCGATTAGGAGTTATAATTTAGGAGATATCGTTGTTTAAATCTGGGTATGTTGCTGTCCAAAAAAACAGATTTTTCAGGTGGGCGAACAGCAGTAGTATTAGCAGTTTCTGGGAATTTTTCGTGGGTAATTAGTGATAATCAGAATGAGAATCATGTAGGGCTTTGTCTTATCTTTCCAATGAGTACTTATGCACTCGATTTGAAATTATATTTTAAAAGATATCGCTGTTTGAATTCGAGTATGTCGCTGCCCAAAAGAAAAAATAATAGATTACAGGGTTTATCTTGTAGACTATTTTGGGCTAATTAGATATTGGAATTTAATTATAAATTGTATACAAAACTTGTGGGGAATTTTATGTAGATGCCTATGGAGTTTTTGTTTGTTACCACTGCTATCATAATTTTAAAGTTATGAAATTATTAAGCAGCGCCGCTGCAGTTTGGTGGGTGTGGGGAGGGTTGTTACCCGCGGCGGGGTTTGAGATTGTGCGTAGGTGCGGTGTCGTTTTTGAGCCTTATTATGTGAAATTGGTACACTAAGTTGTTTGTCAAAAATAGGTGGTGGACTTCCAGATCATACTTAGGGATTTACCCAAACTTCCGGTGAAGGCAAGTAAAACAGTGATGGTTATTCCGTCTGTCGATTGAAGAGTCTTATACTTGATTATGTTTGTGCTATTTGTGTTCGTATTCATATTCCTAATTAGGTACCATCGTTTGAAGATATTCATGTTTTATTGATTACATATGTTGAGGTTGTGGTTTGATCATGTTACCCATGTGGTTTATTATGTGGAATGGGTGGAAGTATATGTCTAGCATATTTTATTTGGGAAGAACTCATGTTGTTGTTATGCATAATGCATTCATCATCCATTGCATGGAAGTTTCGTCACGATCTTATGGTCCGACCGTATCGGTACAATGAGCATCATATGTTGCCCGAGAAGGGGTATGGTGCAACTTCATATCCTTAGAGGTATGAAGGCAGAAGTCATTACTGCATCTATAGCCATGTGCATTCATGGGAGAAGTGTGGAACCTATTATGCGGATGTGGATAGTGTGGATCTTTACATTGTGATTCATCTTGGCATTAAGTAATTGGTTACTTGCTTACTTGCTGCAATTTAATATTCAAGAAGGAAGTTATGAACTACGTGGTTGTTTAAGCACGTTTAGTTTACATTGTCCAATTGTTGTTTGCTCTTTTTACTTGCTGAGATGTGTCATCTCACTCTTGCATTGTCTGATGCAGGCACCTGATCTCTGCTTTAGGAAAGAAGGGATGTAGCAGCTCGGCCACTACACCTTTAAATAAAGGAACCACTGCTTAATAATGTTGTTAAACAGGGAGGGTCAAGTCTAGGGAATTATTATGTTCTAGCCTTTCATGGTAGTTGAGCTGATTTTGGGGTGGGCTGAGTTACCTATCTTTTATTTGGTCATGAATGTTCATTACTACTTTTGCATTTTGATTATACTACGTGAATTATCTTTCTTTTATATCCTGTATAAACTCTATGTTTCCCCTTGTTATACTTCTTTCAAGGGAGGTGCTACCGGAATTTGCAATACTTTCTTTCTCTATTTCTTTTCTTGTGTTGCATAAGTTTAGTGGGAAGGGTATTTGGTAACATCCATTGTGTGGGATCAGTGGGGTGTTACAGTTATCCTGAGCACAAAAGTAGGAGAATTCATGCTAGGAAATCTCATTCTGTTTCCCATCATACTTTTATGTATAAGAATGAGGCATCTAGTTTTAGGCAATCAACCCATGTTAAATTGCCTAAAAGGAATTCTCCTACTGCATCAAATGATCATAATATTTCACTTAAAACTTTTGATGCTTCTTATGTGCTTACTAACAAATTAGGCAAAGTAGTTGCCAAATATGTTGGGGGCAAACACAAGGGCTCAAAAACTTGTGTTTGGGTACCCAAGGTGCTTGTTTCTAACGTCAAAGGACCCAAGACTGTTTAGATACCTAAGAACAAGGCCTAAATTGTTTTGCAGGTTTATGCATCCGGGGGCTCAAGTTGAATCATTGATAGCGGATGCACAAACCACATGACAGGGGAGAAAAGAATGTTCTCCTCCTATGAGAAAAACCAAGATCCCCAAAGAGCTATCACATTCGGGGATGGAAATCAAGGTTTGGTCAAAGGACTTGGTAAAATTTCTATATCACCTGACCATTCCATTTCCAATGTTTTTCTTATAGATTCTTTAGACTACAATTTGCTTTCTATTTCTCAATTATGCAATATGGGCTACAACTGTCTTTTTACAGATGTAGGTGTTACTGTCTTTAGAAGAAGTGATGATTCAGTAGCATTTAAGAGAGTGTTAGAGGGTCAGCTATACTTAGTTGATTTCAATGGAGCTGAACTCGACACTTGCTTAATTGCTAAGACTAATATGGGTTGGCTCTGGCATCGCCGACTAGCCCATGTTGGGATAAAGAATCTTCACAAGCTTCTAAAGGGAGAACACATTTTGGGACTAACAAATGTTCATTTTGAGAAAGACAGAGTTTGTAGCGCATGTCAAGCAGGAAAGCAAGTTTGTGCCCACCATCCACACAAGAACATCATGACAACGGACAGGCCACTAGAGCTACTCCACATGGATCTATTCGGCTTGATAGCTTACATAAGCATCAGCGGGAGTAAGTACTGTCTAGTTATTGTGGATAATTATTCTCGCTTCACTTGGGTGTTCTTTTTATAGGAAAAATAAGAAGCGATAATGGAATGGAGTTCAAGAACTCTCAAATTGAAGGCTTCCTTGAGGAGGAGGGAATCAAGCATGAGTTCTATTCTCCCTACACACCCCAACAAAATGGTGTAGTGGAGAGGAAGAATAGAACTCTACTTGATATGGCGAGGACCATGCTTGATGAGTACAAGACACCGGACCGGTTTTGGGCTGAGGCGATTAACACCGCTTGCTACTCCATCAACCGGTTATGTCTTCACCGAATCCTCAAGAAGACATTTTATGAACTCCTAACCGGTAAAAAGCCCAATATTTCATATTTTAGAGTCTTCAGTAGCAAATGTTTTATTCTTATTAAAAAAGGTAGAAAATCTAAATTTGCTCCTAAGGCTGTAGAAGGCTTTTTACTAGGATATGATTCAAACACAAGGGCATATAGAGTCTTCAACAAATCCACTGGATTAGTTGAGGTTTCTTGTGACATTGTGTTTGATGAGACTAATGGCTCCCAAGTGGAGCAAGTTGATATTGATGAATTAGATGATGAAGAGGCCCTGTGCGTCGCGCTAAGGACCATGTCCATTAGGGATGTGTGTCCTAAGGAATCCGAAGAGCCTACACAAGCCCAAGATCAACCATCATCTTCCATTCAAGCATCTCCACCAACCCAAGATGAGGAACAGGCTCAAGATAACGAAGTAGAAGATCAAGAGGATGAGCCACCTCAAGACGAGGTCAATGATCTAGGGGGAGATGATGAAGATAATGACAAGGAAGATGAACAAGAAGCTCAGGGTCAAAGACCGCCACACCCAAGAGTCTACTAGGCGATCCAAAGAGATCACCTCGTCAACTCCATTCTTGGTGATATCCATAATGGGGTAACTACTCGATCTCGAGTCACTCATTTTTGTGATCGTTACTCTTTTGTCTCCTCTATTGAGCCATAAAGGGTAGAGGATGCATTAATAGACTCGGATTGGGTGCTGGCTATGCAAGAGGAGCTCAACAACTTCACGAGGAATGAGGTATGGCATTTGGTTCCACGTCCTAAACAAAATGTTGTAGGTACCAAGTGGGTATTCCGCAACAAGCAAGATGAGCATGGTGTGGTGATAAGGAACAAAGCCCGACTTGTAGCCAAAGGTTATTCACAAGTCGAAGGTTTGGATTTCGATGAAATTTATGCACCCGTAGCTAGGCTTGAGTCAATTCGTATATTACTTGCCTATGCTACTTACCATGGCTTTAATCTCTATCAAATGGACATGAAGAGTGCCTTCCTCAATGGACCAATCAAGGAAGAGATCTATGTTGAGCAACCTCTCGGCTTTAAGGATAGTGAGTATCCTAACTATGTGTATAAACTCTCAAAGGCGCTTTATGGGCTCAAGCAAGCCCTAAGAGCATGTTATGAATGCCTGCGAGATTTTCTTATCACTAATGGCTTCAAAGTCAGAAAAGTCGATCCTATTCTCTTTACTAAAACTGTTGCAAATGATTTGTTTGTATGCCAAATTTATGTTGATGATATTATATTTGGGTCTACTAACAAATCTACTTGTGAAGAGTTTAGTAGGATCATGGTACAGAAATTCGAGATGTCAATGATGGGGGAGTTGAGATATTTCTTATGATTCCAAATCAAGCAACTCCAAGAGGGCACCTTCATCAGCTAAACCAAGTACATTCAAGACATTCTTAAGAACTTTGGAATGAAGGATGCCAAGCCCATCAAGACACCCATGGGAACTAATGGGCATCTCGACCTCGACATGGGAGGTAAATCCGTAGATCAAAAGGTATACCGGTCGATGATAGGATCTTTACTTTATTTATGTGCATCTCGATCGGACATTATGCTTTCTGTATGCATGTGTGCAAGGTTCCAAGCCGATCCTAAGGAAGTTCACCTTAGGGCCGTGAAGAGAATCATGAGATACTTAATTTACACTCCTAAGTTTGGGCTTTGGTATCCCAGGGGATCAACCTTTGATTTGATAGGATATTCCGATGCCGATTGGGCAGGGTGTAAAATTGATAGGAAGAGCACATCAGGGACTTGTCAGTTTCTGGGGAGATCCCTGGTGTCTTGGGCTTCAAAGAAACAAAACTCAGTAGCTCTTTCCACTGCCGAAGCCGGGTATATTGCCGCAGGCCATTGTTGCACGCAATTACTTTGGATGAGGCAAACCCTCAGGGACTATGGCTACAAATTGAGCAAAGTCCCTCTCCTATGTGACAATGAGAGTGCTATCCACATAGCGGAGAATCCTGTTGAACACAACCACACTAAGCACATAGACATTCGGTATCACTTTTTGAGAGTTCACCAACAAAGGGGGATATCGAGATAGCTTATATTAATACCAAAGATCAATTAGCCGATATCTTTACCAAGTCATGTCCCTGGGATCTAGCTTCTGCATGAGCCAACAAAGAAGTGTTCGACATCCAATTGCATCAATTATCATGTCAAGAATACTGGAGAAGCCTTTTCTGACTATAGCTTGATGTTGCCTTTCATTCAATATCTGAATGGACGCAAGAACGTCTCCTGGGTTGCATCTGATGTTGAGTCTCTGTAAGGAAAAGGTGGATAGATGGATAAATATGTTAATAATTAAATATCATGATATCTGTGTTCTTAATTTTACACAGTTCCTTGGCCTATTACTGTTTTGGATTAATGAGCTAAGGTAATATAGAAAGTTGTATGTTTCAGCACATAAGGTATGCATTGTGATTGGATGCATGATTCAAGTATTGAAACGATAAATTTCTGCAATGTTGTAAACTCACCTGCGTCTTATTTGGGGCATCCATTTTGATATTGCACTTCTTTTTTGGTGGCTCATAGTCATCATCATCATCCACACTAGGTGTCGGGTACCGTAATTAGGGGTACCCCCAACACTCCTAAACACGGCTGGTAACCACCATCAGCGCAAGCTGCAGAGACTGATGGGCACGATTCAGATCAAGGCTTCGTCTACTCAAGGGACGCAATCTCGCCTCGCCCGAGCCCAGCTTCGGGCGGAAATAGTAGTCCTAGGCGAATTCACGCCTCGCCCGAGGGCCTCCTCAAGCAACGGGCACACCCTCGACTCGCCCGAAGCCCAGCTCGGGCAGGCTTTGTTGTGAAGCAACCTTGGCCAAATCGCCTCACCAACCGACCGTATCGCAGGCGCATTCAATGCGAGGATCGCCTGATGCCTTACCCTGACACACGTGCCTCAGTCAGCAAGGTCGAAGTGACCGCAGTCACTTCGCCCTTCCACTAACCGACCTGACAGGAAAACAGCGTCGCTCGTCCCTCTCCGACTGCTGTGCCACCCGCCAGGGTGAGGCTGACAATAGCTACGTCCAGCCTCAGGCACAACAGGAAGCTCCGCCTCGCCCGACCTTGGGCCTTGACCTCAAGAGGAGGTCTCCGCCTAGCTCGACCCTAGGGCTCGGCCCCCGCCTCGGCCTCAGAAGGTGGTCTCCGCCTCGCCCGACCCCAGGGCTCAGCCTCAACCTCGGCCTCTGGAAGTGGTCTCTGCCTCGCCCAACCCCAGGGCTCAGCCTCAACCTCGACCTCAGAAGGTGGTCTCCGCCTCGCCCGACCCTAGGGCTCAGCCTCAACCTCGACCTCGGGAGGAATCGCGTCCTTGCCCGACCCCGGGCTCGGCCTCAGGAGGAGTCTCCTCCTCGCCCGACCTTGGGCTTGGACCGACCGCGCCGCGGGGGATACATCATTACCCTACCCCTAGCTAGCTCAGGCTACGGGAACAAGACCGGCGTCCCATCCAAGCTCTCCCCGGTAACAAGTAATGATGGCTCCCCGCGTGCGTCCATGACGATGGTGGTTCTCAGCCCCCTACGGAAGCAAGGAGACATCAGCAAGGTCCCAGCAGCCCTGACAGCTGTGCTTCTACAGGGCTCAAGCACTCCTCCGACGGCCACGACACCACGCACACAAGGCTCTAGCACATCTCTGACAGCCACGTTGGCATGTACACAGGGCTCTGGCACCTCTCTGCCGGACACGTTAGCGCATAGCTACACCCCCCATTGTACACCTGGACCCTCTCCTTGCATCTATAAAAGGAAGGTCCAAGGCCCTCATGCGAGGGGGTGGTCGCGCGGGAGGACGGGCTGACGAACAGGCTCGCTCTCTCTCCCTAGCGAACGCTTGTAACCCCTACTGCAAGCGCATCCCCCCTGGCGCAGAATAACACGAGCCGCGGTTTTTCCCACCCTTGTGTTCCATCTCGCGCCAACCCATCTGGGCTAGGACATGCAGCGACAATTTTACTTGTCAGTCCAGGGACCCCCCAGGGTCGAAACGTCGACAGTTGGCACGCCAGGTAGGGGCCTGCTGCGTGTTGACGAACAACTTCTCGTTCAGTTCCAGATGGGTAGTCTCCAGCAACCTCTTCAGCCCAGGACGCTGCTCCATTTTGGGAGTCTCGAGTTCATGTCCCTCGATGGCAGCTACGACATGGTACTCCTTCCCCCGCAGCGCGACAGCGACAACGATGGCTGTCAGCTCGCCCGACGGTAGCTGACTCGACGATGTCTTCCCCCCGTGATGGAAGAGCAGCATTCGGGTTTGTCCCGTCGCCTCCCTCGCTACAGGAGGAGGAGACGGGGCAATCGTGGCCAGGCAAGAGGCGGCATCTCGTCGGCTGTCGAGCGAGTCGACGACGCCGGCACCCCAGCGGGGGACATGCCGGGCGTTGACCTCGTGCCTGAGACGACGGCGAGTGTTGTTTCCCCGCAATGTGCCAACCCAAGCGGACAGATGACGCCAGCACTATCGCGGAGGACTTGCTAGGCGTTAGCCTTGTACCTGAGATAACGGTGCAATCCGTCCCCGACGCGACTTCGTCACTGTCCATCGATCGAGAGGTACCATCTGTCTTCCACCCTGTGCCTTTTAGATTCAGCTTCAATCCACCAAGCGACCCCGCTTCGGTGAGCGCTTTCATAAAGGCATATCCTAACGTCCCGAGGTACCATATGTGGTCAACCTGGGACCGACTGACGGCCGTCTCGACCTACGGGCCCCCGGGTTCCGAGGAAGAAGACGAGCCCGACTCTGGTTGGGATTTCTCTGGGCTCCACGCTCCTAGTGCCATGCGAGACTTCGTGACCGCACGTGACTACTGCCTCTCCGATTGCTCTGATGATGGCCACAGCCTTGATGACGAAGGTTGTGGCCCAAGTCGCGAATGTTTCCACATCGATCTAGGGGGTCACGACAAAGGCAACCACCTTGGTATGCCGGAGGATGACGATCCCCCTAGGCCTGTGCCTCGCGTTGACATCCTGCGGGAGCTAGCTGTGGTCCCAGTCCCTGCGAGGGGTCAGGACACACAGCTCGAGAAAATCTGTGAGATGCAGGCCAAGCTCGACGAGGAAGCAGGACAACTTGTGCAGCTCCGGCAAAACATCGAGCAGGAGTGGGCAGGCCGAGCACTCGCCAGAGAAGCCCGTCATCAGGCCCAGGACGTCCAGCATCGTATCGTCGATGATGCCAGGGAAAGGCTGCCCCCGGCCTCCAGTAGGGTTGGCCAGAATCTAGATGCAGCGGCAATACTACTCCGAGCGATGCCGGAGCCATCCACCACCGAGGGGCGGCGTATCCAGGGAGAACTCAAGAATCTCCTGGAGGACGCCGCGGTCCGACGGGTCGAGAGCTCTGCCTCTCGAAGGCAAGGGTGCCCCCCGGAGCATCGCGCGGCGACTTCCCGATTCATGCGGGAAGCCTCGGTCCACACCGGGCGCACGCGGGACACAACGCCTGCAGCCCCGGGTAGCCTCGGCAACGAGCACCACCGCCGTGACCGTCGAGCCCACCTCGACGAGAAGGTGCGCCGAGGCTACCACCACAGGCGTGGAGGACGCTACGACAGTGAGGAGGATCGGAGCCCCTCGCCCGAACCACCAGGTCCGCAAGCCTTCAGCTGGCCCATACGACGGGCGTCGTTCCCGACCCGATTCCGAGCCTCGACTACCATCACTAAGTACTCGGGGGGAAACGAGGGCGGAACTGTGGCTTGCAGACTACCGGCTGGCCTGCCAGCTAGGTGGAACGGATGATAACAACCTCATCATCCGCAACCTCCCCCTATTCCTCTCCGATGCCGCCCGAGCCTGGCTGGAGCATCTGCCTCCTGCGCAGATCTCCAGCTGGAACGACCTGGTCAAAGCCTTCGCTGGAAACTTCCAAGGCACATACGTGCGCCCTGGGAACTCTTGGGATCTCCAAAGCTGTCGCCAGCAGCCAGGGGAATCCCTGCAAGACTACATCCGGCGGTTTTCGAAGCAGCGCACCGAGCTACCCAACATCACCGACTCGGATGTCATCGGAGCGTTCCTCGCCAGCACCACTTGCCGCGACCTGGTGAGCAAACTGGGTCGCAAGACTCCCACCAAGGTGAGAGAGCTGATGGACATTGCCACCAAGTTTGCCTCTGGTCAGGAGGCAGTCGAAGCCATCTTCCAGAAGGACAAGAAGCCTCAGGGACGCCAGCAGGGAGACGTCCCCGAGGCGTCCGCCCAGCGTGGCATGAAGAAGAAGGCCAGGAAGAAGTCGCAAGCAAAGTGCGACGCCGCCGACGTAGATCTTGTCGCTGCCATCGAACACAGGAACCCTCGGAAGCCTCCCGGAGGGGCCAACATGTTCGACAAGATGCTCAATGAGTCGTACCCCTATCACCAGGGCCCCGTCAAGCACACCCTTGAGGAATGTGTCATGCTTCGGCGCTACTTCCATAAGGTCGGGCCCCTAGTGGAAGGTGGCAAAGGCCTAGACAATGACAAGAAGGAGGGCGACAAGGCAGAGGAGTTCCCCGAGGTCCACAGCTGTTTCATGATCTATGGTGGGCAAGTGGCGAACGCCTCGGCTCGGCACCGCAAGCAGGAGCGCCGGGAGGTCTACTCGGTAAAGGTGGCAGCACCAGTCTACCTAGACTGGTCTGACAAGCCCATCACCTTCGACTAGGGAGACCACCCCGACTACGTGCCGAGCCCAGGAAAGTACCCGCTCGTCGTCGACCCCGTCATCGGCAACACCAGGCTCACCAAGGTCCTCATGGACAGAGGCAGCAGCCTCAACATCATCTATGCTGAGACCCTCGGGCTCTTGGAAATCGATCTGTCCATGATCCGGGCCGGTGCAGCGCCCTTTCACGGGATCATCCCCGGGAAGCGCATCCAGCCCCATGGACAACTCTATCTACCCATCTGCTTCGGAACTCCCTCCAACTTCCAAAAGGAAACCCTCATGTTCGAGGTGGTCGGGTTCCGAGGAACCTACCACGCGGTGCTGGGGAGACCGTGCTACGCCAAGTTCATGGTCGTCCCCAACTACACCTACCTCAAGCTCAAGATGTCGGGACCCAACAGGGTCATCACCATCGGATCCACGTACCGACACGCGTATGAATGCGACATGGAGTGCGTGGAGTACGCTGAGGCCCTCGCCGAGTCCAAGGCCCTCATCACCGACCTGGAGTGCCTCTCCAAGGAGGTGTCTGATGCAAAGCGCCACGCCGACAACTTTGAACCAGCAGAGGCGGTTAATTCCGTCCCTCTTGACCCCAGCAACGACGCCTACAAGCAAGTCCAGATCGGCTCTGAGCTCGACCCCAAATAGGAAGCAGTGCTCGTCGACTTTCTCCGCGCGAATGCCGAGGTGTTTGTGTGGAGTCCCTCGGACATGCCCGGCATACCGAGGGATGTCGCCGAGCACTCGCTGGATATCCAAGCTGGAACCTGACCCGTGAAGCAGCCTCTGCGCCGTTTCGACAAAGAAAAGTGCAGAGCCATAGGCGAGGAGATCCACAAGCTGATGGTTGCAGGGTTCATCAAAGAGGTATTCCATCCTGAATGGTTAGCCAACCCTGTGCTTGTGAAAAAGAAAGGTGGGAAATGGAGGATGTGCGTAGACTACCCTGGTCTAAACAAAGCATGTTCGAAGGTTCCCTACCCTCTGCCTCGCATTGATCAAATTGTGGATTCCACTGCTGGGTGCGAAACCCTGTCATTCCTCGACGCCTACTCAGGGTATCACCAAATCAAGATGAAAGAGTCCGACCAGCTCGCGACTTCTTTCATCACACCTTTTGGCATGTACTGCTATACTACTATGCCATTTGGTTTGAGGAATGCAGGTGCAACATACCAAAGGAGCATGAACCACGTGTTCGGAGAACACATCGGCCGAACGGTCGAGGCTTACGTCGATGACATCATAGTCAAGACGAGGAAAGCCTCCGACCTTCTCTCTGACCTTGAAACGACATTCAAGAGTCTGAGAGCAAAGGGCGTGAAACTCAATCCCGAGAAGTGTGTCTTTGGAGTCCCCTAAGGCATGCTCCTGGGGTTCATTGTCTCCGAGCGGGGCATCAAGGCCAACCCGGAGAAAATCGCGGCCATCACCAACATGGGGCCTATCAAAGACTTGAAAGGAGTACAGAGGGTCATGGGATGCCTTGCGGCTCGAGCTGCTTCATCTCACGCCTCGGCGAAAAAGGCCTACCCTTGTACCGCCTCTTAAGGAAGACCGAGCGCTTCACTTGGACCCCCGAGGCCGAGGAAGCCCTCGAAAACTTAAAGGCGCTCCTTACAAGCGCGCCCATCTTGGTGCCCCCCACTGCGGGAGAAGCCCTCTTGATCTACGTAGCCGCAACCACTCAGTTGGTCAGCGCCGCGATCATAGTCGAGAGACGAGAAGAAGGGCATGCACTGCTCGTCCAGAGGCCGGTCTACTTCATTAGTGAAGTGCTATCCGAGACCAAGATCCGCTACCCGCAAGTTCAGAAGCTACTGTACGCAGTAATTCTGACGCGACGAAAGTTGCGACACTACTTTGAGTCTCATCCGGTGACTGTGGTGTCATCCTTCCCCCTGGGGAGATCATCCAGTGCCGAGATGCCTCGGGTAGGATAGCAAAGTGGGTGGTGGAGATCATGGGCGAGACAATCTCGTTCGCTCCTCGGAAGGCCATCAAGTCCCAAGTCTTGGCGAACTTCGTGGCTGAATGGGTTGACACCCAGCTACCAATAGCTTCGATCCAACCAAAACTCTGGACCATGTTCTTCGATGGGTCGCTGATGAAAACAGGAGCCGGCGCGGGCCTGCTCTTCATCTCACCCCTCGGGAAACATCTCCGCTACGTGTTGCTCCTCCATTTCCCGGCGTCAAACAACGTGGCCGAATACGAGGCTCTGGTTAATGGGTTGCGCATCACCATCGAGCTAGGGGTTCGGCGCCTCGACGCTCATGGCGACTCGCAGCTTGTCATTGACCAAGTCATGAAGAACTCCCACTGCCGCG
Source organism: Zea luxurians (assembly GCA_029449295.1). Taxonomy (NCBI): domain Eukaryota; kingdom Viridiplantae; phylum Streptophyta; class Magnoliopsida; order Poales; family Poaceae; genus Zea; species Zea luxurians. The sequence goes on from JAOPSE010000005.1 coordinate 80,086,379, forward strand.
ACCCAAAGATGGAGGCCTACTGCGATGAGGTTCGGCGCCTGGAAGACAAGTTCTACGGGCTCGAGCTCAACCACGTCGCTTGACGGTACAACGAGACTACAGATGAGCTGGCTAAAATAGCCTCGGGGCGGACAACGGTTCCCACAGACGTCTTCTCCAGAGACATACATCAACCCTCCGTTAAGACCGACAACACGCCCGAGCCCGAGGAGGCCTCGGCCCAACCCGAGGAGGCCTCGGCCCAGCCCGAGGTATCCTCGACCGCCGAGGGTGAGGCACTGCGCGTCGAGGGAGAGCGGAATGGGGTCACGCCTAATCGAAACTGGCAGACCCCGTACCTGCAATATCTCCACCGAGGAGAGCTACCCCTTGACAAGGCCAAAGCTCAGCGACTGGCGCGGCGTGCCAAGTCGTTCATCTTACTGGGTGATGAAAAGGAGCTCTACCACTGCAGCCCCTCAGGCATTCTCCAACGATGCATATCCGTCACCGAAGGACAGGAGCTATTGCAAGAGATACACTCAGGGGCTTGCGGTCACCATGCAGCACCTCGAGCCCTCGTTGGGAACGCCTTCCGACAAGGTTTCTACTGGCCGACCACGGTGGCCGACGCCACTAGGATTGTACGCTCCTGCCAAGGGTGTTAATTCTACGCAAGACAGACGTACCTGCCCGCTCAGGCCCTACAGACGATACCCATCACCTGGCCGTTTGTTGTGTGGGGTCTAGAACTTGTCGGTCCCTTGCAGAAGGCACCCAGGGGCTTCACGCACCTGTTGGTCGCCATCGACAAATTCTCCAAGTGGATCGAGGTCCGACCCCTAACCAGCATCAGGTCTGAGCAGGCGGTGGCGTTCTTCACCAACATCATCCATCGCTTTGGGGTCCCGAACTGCATCATCACCGACAATGGCACCCAGTTCACTGGGAAGAAGTTCCTGGACTTCTACAAGGACCACCACATCCGTGTGGATTGGGCTGCCGTAGCTCACCCCATGACGAATGGGCAGGTAGAGCGTGCCAACGGTATGCTTGTGCAGGGACTTAAACGAAGGATCTACAACGACCTCAACAAGTTCGGCAAGCGATGGACGAAGGAACTACCCTCAGTGGTCTGGAGTCTGAGGACGACGCCAAGCCGAGCCACGGGCTTCTCGTTGTTCTTTCTAGTCTATGGGGCCAAGGCTATCTTGCCCACAGACTTAGTGTTGGGGACTTGTTCTCAAATGCTAAGAGTTAAGAACAAGGCAACATAAAAAGTGTTAAATATTAAAGTTCTTCGTCCTTCGAAGCATTATCTCCCTTTGGGATATAATGAGTTTCGGACAAAGGTTATGAAGGACATACCTTCGTAAGTACAACAGATAATAAAGAAGGATTCATATAAAGTATGAGACATAATATAAACACTTAAACATTATTATTAACTCATTTCTATTTTATTACCATGGAAAAATAGAAATGATAATAAATTACAAATGTACCTTCTGCTTGAGAGAAGGTAAAAGTACAAGCGTGACGCAAAAACAAATGCCAAGTCAGCGTGTCCAGTATGGGAATACTGTTCATCTATTTATAGGCAAGGGACGCAGCCCGTGTAGAATTACATTAATGCCCTTTACATTTATTAATAACTCTATAGTAATTCTTCGAGGTCTAATTTGCCTTTTCATCTTTGAGTTGGTTCCCCTTTTCTATTGCCATGCCGAAGCTTTTCTGCGCATAGCTTCATGATCATCTTATCCTTTGTCATAATCGCCTTCCATCTCACTCAAGCTTCGTCCTGACCATACTCTTGTATACTCATAACCCGATTTTGAAGATACCTGTTCACATATTTCACTTGGAAAGCATTGTCAAATCATGTTTTTGAGGACCTTCGGAAGCCGAAGGCCCCCAACAGTAGCCCCTCGCAATATTAATTTGCTGGAATAATAAATTCATATTGCGACATGGACGAAGGCTTTAAGCCAAAGGTCTGAAAAAACACCTTCCCTTTGCTAGAATAGCAACAGTCATTGACAAGCGAGACCCTCCAGTTTTCAACGCACTAGGTGTATAAATAAGAACTCACCACGAGTTTATTTGGCACGCTTTTTTGCCATCTGCTCTTACTCACTCGACTTTTAGCCTGTGCGCAACAACACTTGCTTGGCTTTTTAAATTTTTAAGCTTCGGATTTGAGAGCGCTTTCTGAGCGTTTGCGAAGATGTCTGAAGATAAAAAAGTTGTTGCTGAATCGAAGCTGAGCCTGTCTGAGGAGATGCATCTCGGGTTTCTTCAATCAATAGCAAAGACCAATACAGAGAAGATCACTAGGGAGATTTTGGAGGGTTTATCTGAAGACACTGGTGACAGTGACAGCTATGATGTAGAAAGTGGGGGTGAAGACTCCGAAGATCGACCGTGGCGACCAAGCCATGCAGTCTTCGGAAAATCGAGCATTAAACAGGGTCATCTTGATAACATGAGGGGAAGATATTTTCGAGACATGTCTACTGTGAGGGCAGATGATGGGGAGAAGACTTGTCCGACTCTCGAGGAGAATGAAGTCGTGATATTCCGAAGCTTCTTAAAGGCTGGACTGCGGTTTCCCTTGAGCAGTTTTATCGTGGAAGTACTGAAGATTTTTGAAATCTACCTTCATCAACTTACTCCCGAAGCAATCATAAGGATGGGCATCTTCGTCTGGGCTTTGAGGAGCCAAGGTTTAGAACCAAATGCAAAAAGTTTCTGCAACATACATGAGCTGTTGTATGAGACAAAACCCTGGGGTAAAGAGCAGTATCACAACAATTTTGGTTGCTACAGCTTCGGCGCCCGGTCTGGGTCAAGTTGTCCCGTGCCAACCTTTCGAAAGAGGTGGCCCGACGACTAGATGACGGAATGGTTTTATGTGAAGAACGACTTGAAAATACGCGAAGATATTAAAGATATCATTATGCGTCCCATCTGGCAACGCTTCAGCCTCGGGAGGCCGAAGGTGGAAATGAATGAAGCAGCCGAAGAATGCCAGAGAGCCTTCGGCGTGGTTTGCTCTTTTATTGGGACAAGGGATTTGGTCCAAGAACACATTGCCTTCAGAATATGGCCACTTGTAGAAAAGTGGGAATGCCGAAGGAGACTGTTAGAGAAACTGACGAAGGTGGATTAGTTAGGCTAAAATACACATTCCAATATAGAGATAAATTCGTCGAGCCAGATGATGACTGGCTAAAAAACATTGAGGCCATAAGTGATGAATTGCTTGGATTATACTCGAAGGCCGAAGATACTACGTTATCAGCGGCCTTCGGAGGTTGAAAGAAAAAGAGACTCAACCGAGTATTTGATGCAATTAGGTTTATCTACCCCGACTACCGTTATCCAACGCGGGGTCAAAAAAGAAAGAATACATCTTCTGCGAAGGAAGTTGCTTCAGCCGCTCCTAGCGAGCCGACGCCGAAGAGGAAAAGGGTAAAGGTTCTCACGCACCGGCCACGTTATATTGAACCGGCCACAGTGCCTGAGTTTGTCGGTGAGACCTCTTCAGCCACCGAAGCTAAAGAACCACCTCCCCTGCCGACTATTGAAGGGCCGGCCGAAGTGCCGACAGAAAAAATAGAAGAACCGAGGACTGAAGAACCAAAGACATCGGAAATTCTAAGTCCTTCATCAAAAATTGAGGCAGCAACAAGCCAAAAGGGGCCAGCAGTGACCCCTAAAAGAAAAAGGATGGTTAATGTGCTGGATGTTTTGGAGACAATAAAGTCTTCAAGCACAACTCCGAAGAAAATTGTTGAATCTTCTGAAGTGCATATTGAAGCGCCTGATGCGGAAGTTTCAAAACATCAATCTGAGACTGAAGCTGGGCCTTCAGAGCCCACCAAGGTGAAATCCTTGGAAGCCGAAGGAACAGAAATAACAGAACAAATTTCGGCTGAAGAAACTGGTACTGCCGCCCCCGAAGCTTCTTCCAAAGCCTTCGATTATATTTTACGTCATGCTTCGGGGAAAAAATTGTCTGAAAAAGAAAAGCAAGAGGCCCAGTTTTACGCCCAAAAATTGAAATATCCAAAGGGGGCATTAATATTCAACGGCAGTGGAGAAGAAGACTTTTTGTATTGTCTCCCTGACAGCAAGGAGATTTCTGTCTGTCGGGAGATGAGCAAGAGCTTCGGATTCCCAACACTAGAAGACGGGCTTTCGGTGTTGTCGAAAGACGAGATAGCCGACAACCTGGCGTATAATAGCTTAAAGGTGCAAAAAATGAGGTTTTCATATTTTTTCTTGAAACGAGAATTTTTCATTTGTTTAAATTTATTGACGCACACACATTTTTCTTTGCAGGGCCTTATACTTAGCAATGCCCTTAGGGCCCAAAAAGATGTCGAAGACGAAGGGTGTGTTATGGCCCTGAGCAACCTTCGTTCCGAAGTAATTGAACTAAGGAACGAAGGTCTCGAAAAAGATAAAATATTGCATTCATTGATAAACAGAATAAAAGAAGACGAAGTTACTTTTAAAGTTCAAGCTGAGGCTCAGAGGCGTGAAATTGAAGATCTCCGAAAACAACTAGCCAGAGCTAAAGAGGAACGCACACTTGAAGAAACGAAACAAGAAATCAGTGAACAATGGGCAAACCATTTGGAAAAAAGCGTTGAAGAGCTTCGTGCATCTAAGAAAAGATGCTATGAAAAGTCTATAAAATGTGTTAAAAAAGTAAAAACCAGCTTCGTCAGCGTTGGCGCTTTTTCAAGTGAAGAGAACTTTATAAGTGGTGACCCCGAAGACCCAATCGAATGGATCAGCCACGAAGCTGAGGCCTTTGAAGAAATTTTGAATAGTCGTGGAGACATATGTGCTTTTTCGGGTGCCAGGGGGATTGCTACCATTTTGGAGAGGAAAGGCTGTGAGCATGTGAAATTTTTGGCACAATCCGAAGCCGCCTTATCCTCCGAAGATATAAAAGACTCCTCGGCCGAAGCGAGCCTGGTCGGTGGAAAATTTTTCACCGACATCTGGGACAACGGTGGCCGAGAAATGGCCCAGGAAATTATACGAAAAAGCGAAAAAGGCATCCATGACGCTAGAAAAGTAGCAGAGGCCGCTGAAAAAAGTGCAGAGCTCGAAAGCCAAATAGGTACTGACTAGTGGTTTTTAGCTCTATTGTAATTTTTTGATTTCGAACTTGTTTACGGTTTGTAATAGAAATATAGTCGTATCTTCTCCTCCCTCAGAACCTGCTGAACCATTTGAGGGCCCCCACGCGAAGGGGGATGACAAAATTAAGAAAATGGCCGAAGCCATCATGGATAAAGTTGTTGATCAACTGCTAAATGAGGTTGCAGAAGTAGTTCTAAGGGAAGATTAGATGCTGCTGCAAAAACATTTGAAATGTAAAGTTTGTTGAGAAACATGTGTAATATTTTGTAACTTTGAATGTAATTTATTAGCTATTTATAGTTATATTCTTTACGATGCATGAAACATCATATACATACCGTTTTTTGAGCCTTCGGCAAAAAAACATCTTCCCTTCTTTTCATGCTTCGTAAATAATATCCGTGTTCTCATAAGATCGGTAACCAATCCTCATAAAATCAATAACCAATAGATCTTTCCATTTCAGAGTTTGACGAAGGTATAACTCTTCAATAGCTATTTTTGTGCCTTGTCACTGTTTCTTCGAAACAATTTTCGAATGTCAATACTGAGACCCCCTTCTTGCGTTGTTGATGCAATATGATGTATGATGCTATGCTATGCGAATGATGTAATGATGTGATGTTATGCGAAATGATATTTGCCGAAGGTCGATGTTTTTTCACTACAAGCCTCCCTTAGGAGCTTCTTCGCCTTTTACTTTAGCGGAATCAGCGTTTATTTTTCGCTGTAAGCCTCCCTTAGGAGCTTCTTCGCCTTTTACTTTCAGCGGAATCAGCGTTTATTTTTCGCTGTAAGCCTCCCTTAGGAGCTTCTTTGCCTTTTACTTTCAGCGGAATCAGCGTTTATTTTTTGCTGTAAGCCTCCCTTAGGAGCTTCTTCGCCTTTTACTTTCAGCGGAATCAGCATTTATTTTTCGCTGTAGGCTCTGCATTCCCTTCGGAACGACTTTTGAGCAAAAAACTTACACTGCGCTCCCTTAGGAACGGCTTTTTGCTGCTTCGAAGAAATTACGCTGTGTTCCTTAGAACAAAAATTTTGATAATTTGAAGGTCCTCCTTGCCACCACAAATCTTTATGCTTCGGCAACTTAAGCCTGTGGAGAAGATATATTTTCCTTATGGTAAAAAGCGAAACTATTACAAGAGATTAAAAATGACAAAAAGCACTTAAGCCTCCCATAAGTGTTCCTTATTAAAAAGAAAATAATACTGAATGCGAAAGACTGCTGTCAAGGTAGGATATTTGTCAGTAAATATGCTTCGACTCTGGCACAGTGCTATTGACTGTGCGAGCTTCAGACTCTTCTCTGAAGTCCCGTTGAAGGTGGGTGTTGCCAAGATGCTTGGGGTTGGCTTGCCGAAGCAACAGAAGCTGCAGGGTGGTTGCCTACATATTCTGGAATGTAAGGCGAATGATACGAAGCAGTGTGCATGACTTGCTTCGGCTGACTCTGTTGTGCTGCAGCTTCTGCTATCTCCTTTTGCTTCTGGATGGTAACATGGCACATCCTGGTGGTATGGCCCTTGTCCTCACCACAGAATAGACAATAAATTTTCCTTGGCTGATCCCCGAATCTTCCTCCGAAGCCCTTGGCGCCTCTGGCCCTTGGAGCTGGCGGCCGGAAAGAGCTTTGTTGTTGCCCCGAAGCCTGCGAGGAGTACTGTGGCCTTTGTTGTTGACTCCCTCTATCATCACTCTGAGTAGAGTTGTGAATTGACCTGACGTGCCTCGGATGAAATCTTCGTTCGAAGCCCCTGGTCATTTCAGAGAACCTGTATGCTTCCTCCCTTCTTTGGCGGAAGTCATTGTCAGCTCGAATATACTCGTCCATCTTCTGGAGCAGCTTCTCCAAAGTTTGTGGAGGCTTCCTGGCAAAGTATTGAGCTGAAGGTCCCGACCGAAGTCCCTTAATCATGGCCTCAATGACAATTTCATTGGGCACCATTGGTGCCTGTGCCCTCAGACGCAGGAACCTTCGGACGTACGCCTGAAGGTATTCTTCGTGGTCCTGGGTGCACTGGAATAAAGCTTGAGCAGTGACCGGCTTCGTTTGAAACCCTTGAAAACTGGAGATCAGCATATCCTTCAACTTCTGCCATGATGTGATTGTTCCTGGCCGAAGAGAGGAGTACCAGGTTTGTGCAACACTCTTGACTGCCATGACGAAAGATTTCACCATGACTGCAGTATTGCCACCATATGAAGATATTGTTGCTTCGTAACTCATCAGAAACTGCTTCGGATCTGAGTGGCCATCATACATGGGTAGTTGAGGTGGCTTGTAGGACGGAGGCCAGGGTGTAGCCTGCAGCTTAGCTGACAGAGGAGAAGCATCATCAAAAGCAAAATTTCCATTATGGAAATTCTCATACCAGTCATCTTCGTTGAAGAAGCCCTCCTGATGAAGCTCTCTGTGCTGAGGCCTCCGGTTCTGCTCATCTTGAGTAAGATGGCGAACTTCTTCAGAGGCTTCATCTATCTGCCTTCGCAGGTCAGCTAGCCTAGCCATCTTTTCCTTCTTCCTTTGCACCTGTTGATGAAGCATCTCCATATCTCTGATTTCTTGATCTAATTCGTCCTCCTGAGGCGTTGGACTGGTGACCTTCCTCTTCTAGCTTCGGGCCTCCCGAAGAGAGAGGGTCTCCTGATTGGGGTCTAGCGGTTGCAGAGCTGCAGCCCCTGTTGCTGAAGCTTTCTTCGGCGGCATAACGAAGGTCTATGCTTGCCGAAGGTGTTCGAAACTCAAAAAGTGGAAGTGAGTTCACCGGAGGTGGGCGCCAATGTTGGGGACTTGTTCTCAAATGCTAAGAGTTAAGAACAAGGCAACATAAAAAGTGTTAAATATTAAAGTTCTTCGTCCTTCGAAGCATTATCTCCCTTTGGGATATAATGATTTTCGGACAAAGGTTATGAAGGACATACCTTCGTAAGTACAACAGATAATGAAGAAGGATTCATATAAAGTATGAGACATAATATAAACACTTAAACATTATTATTAACTCATTTCTATTTTATTACTATGGAAAAATAGAAATTATAATAAATTACAAATGTACCTTTAGCTTGAGAGAAGGTAAAAGTACAAGCGTGACACAAAAGCAAATGCCAAGTCAGCGTGTCCAGTACGGGAATACTGTTCATCTATTTATAGGCAAGGGACGCAGCCCGTGTAGAATTACATTAATGCCCTTTACATTTATTAATAACTCTATAGTAATTCTTCGAGGTCTAATTTGCCTTTTCATCTTTGAGTCGGTTCCCCTTTTCTGTTGCCATGCCGAAGCTTTTCTGCGCATAGCTTCGTGATCATCTTATCCTTCGTCATAATCGCCTTCTATCTCACTCAAGCTTCGTCCTGACCATACTCTTGTATACTCATAACCCGATTCCAAAGATACCTATTCACATATTTCACTTGGAAAGCATTGTCAAATCATGTTTTTGAGGACCTTCGGAAGCCGAAGGCCCCCAACACTTAGAATACGGTTCCCCGAGGACAAAGGCGTACGACGACCGAAGCAACCAGACCAGCCGAGAAGACTCACTGGACCAGCTGGAAGAGGCTCGGGACGTGGCCTTACTACACTCGGCGCGGTATCAGCAGTCTCTGCAATGCTATCACGCCCAAAGGGTTCGGCCCCGAGACTTCCAGGTGGGAGACTTGGTACTTCGGCTGCGGTAAGACGCCCGAGGGCACCACAAGCTTACTCCTCCCTGGGAAGGGCCGTTCATCATCGCCAAGATTTTGAAGCCCGGAACATACAAGCTGGCCAACGATCAGGGCGAGGTCTACAGCAACGCTTGGAACATCCGACAGCTACGTCGCTTTTACCCTTAAGATGTTTTCAAGTCGTTCATATACATTGTTTTCTATACATACAAAAATAAAGTCTAACCATCAAGGAAGGGTCAGCCTTGCCTCGGCAAAGCCCGACCCTCCCTCAGGGGCTAGAAGGGGGGAACTCCCTCTGTGTCAAAAGTTTCCTCGGAAAAAGTCTTTCTGCCAGAACATCTTTCGCGCTTTTCGATTGCTTCGATAGCGAGGTCCTGAAAACGACGGAGTACACGTAAGCGGCAAGGCCGATCGAGCCGAGGGACTCCTATGCCTTCGGGATACGGATACCTCACTCATCACCTTCCACGATAAGTAACTCACACTCGGATAAGCGATTCTGCTGCCGAACAAGTCTTAACGCTCGAAAACTTTTCTACCAGAATGATTTTCGTGCCTTCTCGACTATATCGATAATAGAATCCTGCGAATGAGTAAGAGTACACGTAAGCGGCAAGGCCGACCGAGCCGGGATACAGATACCTCACTCATCACCTTCCACGAAAAGTAACTCTCGCTCGGATAAGCAATTCTGCTACCGACGAACAAGTCCTGATACTCGAAACAAGAGGAAAAGAAATGCAGCTTTATAACATGACAATAATATGGTTGGGCCTCGGCGGCCGCAAAAAACATACGCATACTACAGACAAACTGTTCTTGCAGGATCAGACATCGACAAAGGGAGCAGTAGCACCCTCGGTGTTGTTTCCACCTTCGGCGGAATCTGGCCTGGCCTCGGACGGTGACACGGGCAGAAGGATCTCCACCTCGAAGGAGGACGTCAGCACCGCGCTTGGGCCATCGCAGCCAGGGTCTCCTCCAGGGTCCCGGCCCGAGCAAACACCTTGACCGGCCGCTCCGTAGCCTCAGCCAGCTGTCCCCCGAGGACATCAGCCCGGCTCACGGCCTCGGCAGCATGACCCTGGGGTTAGTCCCGCTAGCAGACGATCTGGTCAAGCTCCAGCCGCCGTTGCTGCACCTCCTCGGCCTGGGAGGCCACCTGCTCCTGGGCCGACGAAGCCCCTTTTCGAGCCGACTCCGCCTCTGTCCACGCTGACACCGCTGCCTCCGGCTCCGGCTCATCGCAGAGCAGCCGAGGGTTCTATAACTGAGCAAGAGAAGCCTTGAGTGGCAAGGTCGACCGAGCTGAGGGACTCCTACGCCTCCGGGATACGGATACCTCACTCGTCACCTTCCGTGCAAAGCAACTCACACTCGGTTAAGCGGTTCAGCTAGTCGACAGGCGAGTCCTAGTGCTCGAAATGAGGGAGAAACACGACTTCACGCCCAAACACACAGATGTTCAGGCCCCGACAGCCACAATGAACATACACCAGCACCCAAGGTGCCATTGCAAACGGAACTCCGGTTCCACTCCCGCGGGTATGAACTACCTCCACACCGGAGGGCCTGCGGGACGACAAACTCCAGGTGTCTCGTTGGCGACCACTACAGCAACAGCGATGACCTCAGGGCAAATGCTGTTGTAGGAAGGCCCTCGCCCACGTCCCCACACGAGGGGCGAGGACAAGCCATCAAAGCCAAAGAGCCGGAGGTCTGTCTGCGGGCAATGTCGACGGTCTCGTCGGCGGAGAAACCTCCTCTGGCGACCACCACCTCAACGCCAATGAATGGTGGCCGCCCCAGCCTGCACTGGCAGATCCCCACTCATGTCCTCACAGACGGGCAGGCACCAACCTCCATGTAGAGGCATCGTGCCGGAGTGAGGACAAGACAATCCAAGAACACTTACACCGCCCTAGTGGCGTGCGACGTCTTGGACGGTCCCCCGGTGCGCACGGCGCAACAGCCACCCGTACGGCGGGCGGACAGCCACGCTCCGCCCCAGCGGTGGGAGGTGGCACCAGAAGCAGCACCAAAGCCAGCTGAGCCAGCGAGCCAGGCATGCTAGAGCTGACGACGCTTGCGGCCGACCAGCCCCGTGTTGTCGAAGTCTGCCCCCTCCGCTAGGCCGGTGAGCGCCCTCTCCCCTGAATGCTGAAGGAAGAGGTGGCCCGCTGGCCCATGCGGGAGGTAGAACCCTAGCTCAGCTCTCCCCCCACCGCAGCAAGGATGATGAAGATCCTTGAAGCTGAGGGCAGGGTAGAGGCCACAGCCCGGCTTGCTTCTCCCCACCACTGAACTGGTGGTCACCATCCTGGGTGACCATTGGTGAGGGAATGCAGCCGGGCTGCCTGATGAAAATCCTTGAAGCTGAGCGATGGCTGAAGGGTGCCAACCTCCGTGAGGTTGCACTCCTCCAACAACAAGACGAAGGCAACGCGGGCGCTCCCCATCCGGGGGCTCGGAAGGTGGAAGGGCGTGATGCATGAGGGGAGTGCGAAGGCATGGCTACCGCCCGGGGATCAACCCCTTTTTAAAGGCGGCTCTCCCCACTCATGTCCTCCGACATCACAGACAAAGTCTTCACCAACGTACTCCAGGGCCCTCCCCCTACGACACGGGGGCTGGGTCCCACACGTCATGCAAGCTGGCCCGGAACGGAAGAAGCCAAACCACCGCGCGCGGGGCATGTAACCGCCCCGCGGTTACAAGCACTCCTCCATCCTCGCCGAAACCAGCGGTTGAAAGGGTGGACCGCCATGCAGGTAGCGTGCAACCGCACCGCGAGGGCGCACCCCCTCGGCTTCATCACATCCAGCATGGAGGCTCGGGCCCACAAGTCATGTAACCGACACGCCGGTTACTACATGCAAGAAACTGCACCGCCACTTGCGCCAATGTCGCGCCTTCTCGACTGTGGAACCAGTGCCGTGACTTGAGGCAACCCTGCGCATGGCCCAACAGTGCCAATCGAGCGCATCGACCGCGGGTCAGTCAGCCGCGAGAGGAGGCGCGACGGCCGATATGTCCAAAAGTGGACCAGCAGTAATGGCGGCAGCAGACGAGCGGAAGCGGCGGTCAAATTGTCTGCAGGCTCACGTCCCTTCCTGAGCAGCAGGGGAGCCCTCTCCCATGGTGTAAAGACGACGCGCCCATGTTCCGTTCCTCGAACGGCTCATGCACGCGGCCGCCCCGCGAACCACCCGTCCCGTCGCATTAACTCCACGGCAGGGCAAGCGACACCTTTGGCAGGCAAAGCGGGCGACGTTTCACCTCCGCCATGATGGCCACGTCAAAAAAGGTACGCCACACTGTTTAAATTCATATCCTTTTCCTCTTCCCCTTTCTATCTCTTGCTACAGGGACCGGGAAAGGGGATATTTCGAAAGGGATCCTTCTCCACGAAGGAAGCGGGCCCCGAGCCCTCCTACTGATCAGGGGTTCGAAGGCTGGCCCCTCAGAAGGGTTCAACAGCCGCCCCAGAGCACTCGGGCTTCAGGCTCATTACTGATCAGGGGTTCAAAGGCTGGCCCCTCGGAAGGGTTCAACAGCCACCTCAGAGCACTCGGGCTCCGCGCCCACTACTGATCAGGGGTTCGAAGGCTAGCCCCTCGGAAGGGTTCGACAGCCGCCTCAGAGCACACAGAGCGAGGGATGACTCTGGGTACATTCGTTACATGGCCGAGGCTCGGGCTACGCTCCCAAGGTACCCTAGGACATTTCCGAGACCAGCAGGAGCGATTTTGTAATGGAATCCCATCAGAGGGAGGCATCGAGCCCTTAGACCCTATCGAATGGGACCAGGTCTAGAAAATCACCTGTAGGTACTTTTGGAGCACGCCTCTGGGCCACTAGCCGACCCTTATTGAACGGGGCACGGGCGTCCACTCGGATTACCCGTTAGCAACTCACTGGAGACACCATGTTCGACGCCCTCCGAGGGCAACATGGCGCTTCCCCCCCCCTTCCTCCTTGCGAAAAGGCAACGAAGGGGCATATGATAAAAGTCGAGACACTCCTTGATCGTCCTCTTGCTCTGTGTAGAGGCTCGGGGGCTGCTCTCGCAAACCCGGCTACGGCCAAACCGTTGACAGCGTCAACAAACCAGCCTGAAAACTCGGAACCTGACCATGCACTCGGGCTACGATCAGATCGCATGAGGGAACAACCAGACCGACCGAGGCGTCACGAAAGGCATTAAGACCTCAGAGGAGTCAGACCACTCCTCCGAGGCCTCGGGGGCTACATCCGGTGGGTGCGCTCGCGCGCACCCACCAGAACAAAGTGTAACCGAGAAAGACCGGTCCCCTTGCAAAAAAGTGCGACAAAAGCCTCCAAGCGAGTACCAACACTCCCTTTGAGGCTCGGGGGCTACTGTCGGGTACCATAATTAGGGGTACCCCCAACACTCCTAAACACGGCTGGTAACCACCATCAGCGCAAGCTACAGAGACTGATGGGCACGATTCAGATCAAGGCTTCGTCTACTCAAGGGATGCAATCTCGCCTCGCCCGAGCCCAGCCTCGGGCGAAAACAGTAGTCCCAAGCGAATTTACGCCTCGCCTGAGTGCCTCCTCAAGCAACGGGCGCACCCTCGACTCGCCCGAAGCCCAGCTCAGGCAGGCTTCATTGTGAAGCAACCTTGGCCAAATCGCCTCACCAACCGACCGTATCGCAGGCGCATTCAATGTGAGGATCGCCTGACGCTTTATCGTGAAACACGTGCCTCAGTCGGCAAGGTCGAAGTGACCACAGTCACTTCACCCTTCCACTGACCGACCTGACAGGAAAACAGCGCCGCTCGCCCCTCTCCGACTGCTGTGCCACCCGCCAGGGTGAGGCTGACAACAGCTAAGTCCAGCCTCAGGCACAATAGGAAGCTCTGCCTCACCCGACCTTGGGCCTCGACCTCAGGAGGAGGTCTCCGCCTCGCCCGACCCTAGGGCTCGGCCCCCGCCTCGGCCTTAGGAGGTGGTCTCCGCCTCGCCCGACCCCAGGGCTCAGCCTCAACCTCGGCCTCAGGAGGTGGTCTCCGCCTCGCCCGACCCCAGGGCTCGGCCTCAACCTCGACCTCAGAAGGTGGTCTCCGCCTTGCCCGACCCCAGGGCTCGGCCTCAACCTCGACCTCAGGAGGAATCGCGTCCTCGTCCGACCCCAGGCTCGGCCTCAGGAGGAGTCTCCGCCTCGCCCGACCTTGGGCTCGGACCGACCGCGCCACGGGGAATACAACATTACCCTACCCCTAGCTAGCTCAGGCTACGGGAACAAGACCGGTGTCCCATCTAGGCTCGCCCCGTAACAAGTAATGATGGCTCCCCGCGTGCGTCCATGACGACGGTGGTTCTCAGTCCCCTACGGAAGCAAGGAGACGTCAGCAAGGTCCCAGCAGCCCCGACAGCTGTGCTTCTACAGGGCTCAAGTACTCCTCCGACGACCACGACACCGCGCATACAGGGCTCTAGCACCTCTCCGACAGCCACGTTGGCATGTACACAGGGCTCTGGCACCTCTCTGCTGGACACGTTAGCGCATAGCTACACCCCCATTGTACACCTGGACCCTCTCCTTGCATCTATAAAAGGAAGGTCCAGGGCCCTCATGCGAGGGGGTGGTCGCACGGGAGGACGGGCTGATGAACAGGCTCGCTCTCTCTCCCTAGCAAACGCTTGTAACCCCTACTACAAGCGCATCCCCCCTGGCGCAGAATAACACGAGCCGCGGTTCCCCCCCCCCTTGTGTTCCATCTCGCGCCAACCCATCTGGGCTGGGACACGCAGCGACAATTTTACTCGTCGGTCCAGGGACCCCCCGGGGTCAAAACGCCGACACTAGGCATAGGAATCTTTTTAGCATCGGCAGCAACACCCCTCTTTCTATGCTGTGGAGGATCAACATCACACCACATATTTGTACGGTCTCCAATGTCAGTCGAGCGCGGAATGTCAACACTAAAAGATTCTTGACTTCACTCAATGATTAATCGCTTCGGATTGGTTGGGGGTCGATCAACCTTCCACATAATTGAAGCAGCAGCCCGTAGGGCAACAATGTTAAACATATGTGCTTTATCGAGTTACATCAACATATACACCAATGATTATACGAAATAATTGTACACTCTACACAATCATACATATTATAATTCCTCAGTTGTGTTATATGGCCCTACCAACATAGTTGGTAAGTGAACAAAACATCATAAAAGTCATATCATTGCATTGTAGAAATTGCCATATACATCTATGCATACCAACAGAATGTTCATCTAAAACAGTATTTAACCAACAAAATAAACATTTATGCAGTAGTAGTAGTAACTAAGCAACAAAATAAACATTTATACATTACTAGAATAAACATTCATATCCCGACAAATAAAAATAAACATTTATGCAGTAAACAAAAAACCAATTTAGCGTAAGTAGATCACCAATTTAGCAAAAGTAGATCTTAACGTGCCTACTAAAATCAATTCTAGAGCGTCCGTTAGTAGTATGCAGTACATGATCTTTTGACAACAAAACATACAACCAGAAGTTCAAATAGTTATTATTGCAATTTGGACATGATTGATGACCAGACTTATGTGAAAAATATGATCCAGTAGGCATCTAAAAAGTGAAATGCATTTCAGAAATCCTGAATAATAGATAGTAGCATGAAGTCATGTGCAGCACACTTTTTTCCACATCAAGATAGCAACTGATTCTTCAGAAAGGTACGTATAATTCACATCATTGCATATATCTCCACCCACACAATTTGTGCATTCAATGAGTCTAAACAACAGGTCCATGAACCTTTATCGAAGCTACATGATCTCTATGAAAAAAACTAAACCATAATCACAGAAAACAGGAAGATCAATTTAATCTCAAATTCTCTACTGAAAGCTAGTGTGATTGTGGCTGTTCTGTCCTCCCAGCAGAAAAAACCTAGGAAAGCAAAGGACGACGGTCGGCGGGCGTGTAAAATACCAATGTGACGCGGTGGCGGAGGATTGACAGCGGCGGCCGGCTCGACGACACTGTCAACGGCGGCGCCGATTAGGGTTGAGGGCGTGCGAGGACAGAGGAAGGCGATTCTCACTGGCGGGAGGGGAGGAAGGAGATTAGGAAGTAGCATTGTATGGCATAAAATTTACAGAGGAACTTAAGCACCTTGGGAAGTCGGGCAACCGTCGGCGGGCGTGTAGAATACCAATGTGACGCAGGGCGGAGGATTCACAGCGGCGGGCGGCTCGACGACACTGTCAACGGCGGCGCCGATTAGAGTGGAGGGCATGCGGGGTGGAGGAAGACGAATCGCACTAGCAGGAGGGGAGGAAGACGAATCGCCCTAGCGACGCCTGAAGAATCGCGGCGAGTCGGCCAGGAAGGTTGACCGCGTGGGGAGTTAGGGTATAGAATTGTTTGACCCCGTGGAAAGTGGGGTAGTGGGCCTAATCCTGTATTTCTGGAACATGGGTTCGGATGAGGTATTTACGCTAAATCGATATTGTGCATAAACCGTGGATTGAAATAGCGTAAACATATTTTGACTAAAGCAGAGGTGGTTGACCACGTGGAAAGTGGGCCTAACCCGCTTTTTCTAGAACGGGGGTTCGAGGGTGTTACTTTATTTACACTAAATTGGTTTTCTGTTTACGCTAAGGAGGTGTTTGAATGCACTAGAGATAATAGTTAGTGGCTAAAATTAGTTGAGACATCCAAACACCCTAGCTAATAGTTCAACTATTAGCTATTTTTGGTAAATTAGTTAATAGTTGGGTAGTTATTTGTTAACTAGCTAATTCTACTAACAAGTTTTAGCCAACTAACTATTATTTTAGTGCATTTAAACACCCTTAAATCGGTTCGCTTGCATAAAAAGTGAGCGAACGTGGGCTTAAACGGATTTGGGGTGTTGATGATCGGGACTCTCCACAGTTATATAGAGCCCAGGGCTCTTAATAGATTATATATATATATATATATATATATATATATATATATATATATATATATATATATATATATATATATATATATATATATAGGGTAGAGGTAATGGAAGCCCTGGGCTTCCGTTAGTGGGCGAAGCCCCAGCCAGGGAGACCGAACGGGTCGCGTTAGGTCCACTGGACGCCAGCCTGCGCCATTTATGCAAAGGATAACCACGTATCCCGCCTTACACGCGACATGCAATTATGCAAGCATAAATATGTGTACAAATGTGCATAACTCATGCATAAATGGAATCTTTGCATGCCAGGAATCGCGCGCACGAATATCTGCATGTGCTAGACGTTTACGACTGCATAACTTTGTGATACATGATGGCGTAAACCATGCAAACGTTCACGGCAGGTTTTGGGATAAGGCAAGACGTGCGCGAAAATAAAGGTGCGGTTACGGCAGGAAACTAATACAACTTTACAGCCGCGTCCACGTTCGCTCGTCCATCTGAGTTATTGGCGGCGGTTAGCGGCGGCGGAATTGAGAGGTCCGGCCGGCGAAGAATATGTCCACCACCGGCGCTGGCGAAGACATCCTGCATGTAACACCTGTGCATAAGCCAGCAGGTACGTCAGTTTCCATGGACATGCAACCTGGTTTGTCTGCAATCGCCCCATACACAGAGGGTGAATCTGTTACTCCTCCGGCGGCATTAAGGGCACCTGGACATATCAAAGAGCACGCAAAAACAGCAGACGTGGTTGGCGCAGAGAAGCACATCCCCATGAGACATATTGGGCCACATGAGCAGGACACACCTCATATTCTTCAAAGCCACGTAAGTTCTCCCGTATTACGTTAAATTTAGTCGCTATTGAATCGTAAATGTTAAATTTCTGTGCGCAGCCGGACAATATTGATATAAGATTGATACCTAAAGTCGGTATGACATTTAGTAACGTGGATGAGGCGTATAATTTTTATAGTCAATATGCATACGAGGTAGGATTTCCGTTGAAGAAATATAGGGAGCGGAAGAATAGTAAATGGTTGAACTGTTCAATGGAAGGAAAGAATGCTGAAAGGGTAGCTGGAAATCCAAGGATACGTAACACATGTTCGAAACGAACACAGTGCAAGGCTGGGATGAAACTTAAAAAAATCTACGATGATGCTAAAGAGAATGTTATTTCTGTTCGGATTGATCTGGTAAACTATGAGCATAATCATGAATTTTTGAAGAAAGATACAGAAAAAGGGCAATTGCAATGCAACAAAACACATGATCGTGAATATATGGAGTTCCTTAGAGAGATGCAAGAAAGCAGGATTCCACCACATTGCATTATGGATTTTGTTACAGAAATGCATGGTGGCCCAGAAAACGTTCCAATAACCGTGCAGGACATGAGTAATCTGTAAGTGTATTATGCATTGACAATAATTGTATTTTATATTACATAAACAATTGTAATGTGTTGAGTTAGATATAGTGCATAATCATTACATTTTTTGACAGGAAAAAAGCATGGCAAAGGGAGAGAAATGCAAATGATGTGTCAAAACTGTTATCTTTTTTTTCATTATGCAAGAAAGATAATCCACAGTTTTTTTCAGACTTTCAACTGGACAAAGAAGGGAAAATTTTAAGCATATTTTGGTCCCATGCTAGCCAGCAAGCCGAGTACATTGATTTTGGTGATGCTGTTACATTTGATACTACACATAAGACTAATATGTATGATAAGCCATTAGGCATGTTTGTTGGCTCGAACCACCACCTACAATGCACAATATTTGGGTTTGCTTTACTAGGAGACGAGACAGTTGATACATTCGAGTGGGTCTTCAATACGTTCAAAACATGCATGGGATGTGACGGACCACGAGTGATGCTGACAGGTATGTTGCAATAAAATGGCTCGTAATTATTATGGCACGTACTATATGATATCATATTGCCTTGCATGATGTTATGTAAATTTATATATTTCAGATCAAGACCCTGCCATGCCAATTGCACTTGGCAGAGTATTCCCAAACACAATACATCGATTGTGTTTGTGGCATGTGCAAAACAGGCATATGCCCCACTTGAATGAATTATATGCAAGATTTGAGGACATGGATTTCAAAACAAGGTTCCAATCTATAATACATCATCCATTGAATGAAATGGAGTTCGAGGCTGCCTGGCAAATGATGCTTGATGATTTCCAACTACACGAGAACAACACCCTTGCCAGATTATATGAAATACGCAAAGATTGGGTACCTGCATTTTTCAAAGGAGACTATTGTGGTCTTATGGTCTCTACACAACGAAGCGAGAGCATGAACAAGTTGGTGAAGAGTGCCCACGTGGATGCAAACACACCGCTTCATCAATTTGCAAAGCAGATGATGAATCTCCTGCATAGTAGGAAGATGAAAGAGGCCAAAGAGGCACTAGGATGCATTGTAAGTGAAAAAATTTTATAAACATATGTTTTATGCTATTAAAAACAAAACAGTATTAATACTATATTGTGTAATTTGCAGGGTCAAAAGGATACAACTACATTGTATATGTTTGAAATAAGAGTTGCAAGGGCATACACTAGAGCTGTGATGACAAGGTTTCAGGAGACAGTAAAATATGCAACTGCATACCGAATAGACCGTGATACAGAGGGTGATGAACATGATTGGGTGGTGAAACATACTACAAGATCAAATAAAATTGTTTGGGGTCAACACCAATTCAAGATAAGGGCTGATGTGGATGCCGGAAAGTATTCATGTGAGTGCAAGCATTGGGAGCATACAGGTATATTATACTAAACGATTTTTTGCTATATAAAACTATAAATTATTACGAATACATAGCAGTTTACGATTAATATATGACATAATGTATGTTTAATCAATTATAGGTCTATTTTGTGTTCATCTTGTACGCGCTTTCATGCATCTACAAATTGAAAGGATCCCGAGTGAGTATATTTTGCAACGATACACATACTCCGCGCATCAAGATGTGGCTTTTTCAAGAGACGATAGGAATTTGAAAGGAAAAGATGGAGAAACTAGATCATATAGACAGAAGATGTTGCTTAAAAAAGCAATGAAAGTAGTACACCATGCGAGTCTGTCTAAAGCTGGGAATGATAAAGCCCTAGAGATGATGGACGAATTATTAGGGTTATTGACGCGTGTGGAGCCTGATATAGGTACTGGTGAGAGTTGTGGCACAAGTGTTTGCGATGACATCCAGGTACGCACCTCGTGATGTTATGAATTTTGCATAATTACTTGTCGATAATGATCCATGATTGTAATGATGATATAGGTCGAAACGTATGAAACAGAAGAAATGGCTATAGACAACTTACGCAAATTACATGATGGGAACGAGGTATGGAACAAATCTTTATAATGTATTACATATACTGCTCTATAAGATTTGAGTCTTCACTGGACTTTGTTTTATTTCACAGGAAATTTTAATGGGCTCTAATACTACTGAATGCAATACTAAGGATGATCAGTGTAATATGCAGATATTAACATTGGAACATAACACTGACATTCGGCTGGTTGAGAGTAGTTCTATGGATGTGGAAGCTAGAAAGGTGAAAACATTGCTACAATATATGATGACATACGTGAATGTAAAATCTGACTTGATATCTTTGTTTTGTAGAAACTGGAATTTCATATTGAAGGTGTAAACTTAGCAAGACCAGATAAGGCCAAGCCTAAGGGAAGAACAATCAAAAGTAGTGAGCAACAAGTTTTAAAATTGGGTGCGAAAGGAGCTAAGAAGATGAACAGGAAATGCCAGAAATGTGGCATAGCTGATGGTCACAACAGCCGTACGTGTTTAACTGTCGAGGATAATAGGGTTCGATTGGCTAACCTATCTGGACGTAAGCGAGGACGGCCTCCTGGTTCAAGGAACAAAATCATAGCTGCAGCCCCGCAATGGAATGAGACATCAACGTCGAAAAAACGAACGGTGGATGTCGGAGATGATGATTCATCTGGTAGAGAGTAGAAGACCATAAGATACAAATATTTCCTTGTGTAAATGTGATTCCTGTGTTCATTTGACAACTTCCAGAAAGTATCATAAATATACTTGAAAACTGGCATAAACGTCTGTGTAATTGGTCATAAGCTTTAACAGTTATGCAGCAAACTGACTGTACATATACTTAGCATACATGTATGCGAAAAAATGCATAACTCTGCGTTGTGTAATGCATAAGATGGTTAGCCTGTGAACCATGACTGTACAAAAAAATGACCCTGTTTGCAGTATATAACTCTGATAATGTATATAATAATGTATTGGCATATAATGATGACTATTGTATCATAAGTGTATGGACAAACATGCATAAGACTGTCAATAATTATATCGTAAACTTCGGACAAGAAACATGCATACTTTGAGGTTATTGACATAACAATATTGTACAGAAACCTGGCAGAATCAAATGCAAGAAACACACATTACTTTCAAACACAGTTTGGTACAACCATTCCAGTTTAGAAGTTAGCTGATCCCCACAGTTGTCATTGACTTAAACTAAGAAACGTCTACGGACTTTGGCCATAATATACACACATGACTGATCTGAAGTTTAGGGAACCATTGTATGCAAAATATATTACATGACCAAACTAAACTACATCCTTTAGGCCTTGAATCTTTGGATGTCTTGGAGCAGCGATAATGCATTGTTCTTCGGGTGGAATGTGATGTAATGTAGCGCAAGAGACCGTATCTGACTGGTGTTGCCCTGCAATACAAAAACACTGAGTTAGTTATACCTCTGTTCCATGAATTGCCATGGGCCAACTATAGAATTAAATGATAAATTTGTACGTACTGCTTCTATGTCTGACCGCAAAGATCCTTCGTCGCATTGATAAAATAGAATGTAACCCATGACATAAAACCCACAGTCATTTGATCCAGCTGCCATGGTAGGACAATTTTGGCACAAGTCAATTGTGAAGTTACCAAACTTGGGAAAGCATGTACTGGGCCGCACATGTTGTATTGCTTTGTTTAATCTGCTCATAATAACCTTAGCCCATGCTAACTTTCTGCCACCTGAGCCCAAATGTGCAAAATGATAGTCCTTCCATGTAGTTCCACCAAGTGTTGGTCCATATGGGTTGGAATCTAAAATATGAATGCACTTCTTGACCTTGTTGACAACATACAATGTCCAATGCCCCCTGCTTACCATGGGGACCATGATCTGACCGTGTAAAAAAGCATAAAATTAATAGGGTAACTTACAAAAGCATAACAGTGTGATATGTTCCATTTAAAAGGAATTGTGTTTGGATTATGAAATACGATTGTTACCGCTTTGCGTTGGTCCAAATCATCTGTCTCAGGCAATGAATTGTCTAGAAATGTGTGGAGTACAGATTCATCAAAAGGTTGAGGGTTGCGACTGTGTCGTTCCTGTTCCTCAAAGTTGAGTATTGACTGCAATAAACAATATAAATGGAGTGAGTGTACTTGGGTTGATCTAATTTGTATATGAAAATGGTGTATGTAAGTTACAATAGTTTACCCCAACATTAACATCAAGAACCAAACTGTTCGAACTCATGGAAGTCTTCTGATTTTTTGCATCATCAATAACACATTGGATGAAACACTGCATGAATCCATTGTCGAGACACTTCCCATCAGCAAAAGATTCATATATGTCATAACATGTCGCTGAATATTCACCATAATCTATTATGGTCCTGGTGAAATTTTTATATCAATCAGATAGGTCGCGTAAAACTACCAGCATATAAACAGATTTTGATTTAGTATGAACTTGATACCTGCCGGTGTCAGATTTCAGACCACACAAATATTCGCGTAGAGCTAACACAGTTTGCATCTGCACATCAAGAAAATCCTGGCCAACCTGTGGAGTGTTTGTAGCTGGATCGGTTTCAACAGAAACCTAAAAATATATATGAAAATATACATAAAACTCTGTAAACAATTTTGACAACTATAAAGAAAATGAAAATTACTGAGCTGACATAAAGTGGAATATACGTAGGTGGAATGAAGTGTCATAAACCGGCATAAAATTAATGAACTGACATTACTGATACATATCAAGAGAAAGAAATATTCTCGCAAACTGCATAAATGAATGTGTAATTTATCATAGGCAGCTAGCAGTTATGTAAAAACTGCATGCACATATACTCAGCATATATGTATATGTAAATGGGCATAACACTGATTTGTAAGATGCATAACCTATTTAGACTGTGAAGCATGGCTGTACAAAAATCTGTGAACAGTTGAACAGTACAAAGAAAATGACAATTACTGAGCTGACATGTTCAGATGGAGTCTGATCAAAGCATGGACCACTGTCAGGCAAGTCTGTTTCTGCCACTTGTTGTACGCCGCCAGTAGACTAACAATGATGGTATAAATGGATTACAAATTTAGTAAACTGCTAATGAGAATATAGAAAAACCACGAGGGGGTTTAGACATACCTTGATTTGCGGAGTCGCATCAAATATCGGCGCGTCAGGATCCATGTGTGGTGTTGCTTTAGAGGTGACGTTTGTATTGGTCAGCATGTTCTTGCCACCGTCACCATGTTTACCCTGAAAGAATTGTAATGGTTATATTTACATAGAACGATTAATACAACCCTAGAATGAAAAAATACAATTAATAATAAAAACATTACCACTGAGGTTGTAGGTGTTTTGTTCTGTTTCGATTTATTTGTATGAAGCAGTGGATCAATATCAGCTTCATCGGGACAACTTTCTAATAGTACACGAATATGTTGTTGCCTTAACAGTAATTCATGTACCTGTGTGTCTGTAAACTGCGTATCCAGCTGAGAAACTGGAGTAGACATATCGGGTACAGTTGGGGGGGCCGGACACGTACATCCTTCTGTACATGTCATGTAAACAAATAAAACATTGTTCAAAATAATGGCATCAAAACCATATCGATAAATGATTGCATAACTTTTTTATATTGACGTAAATACATTAAACAGACTAACCAGCTGTCTAGGGAAGAATATCATCTGATTTTGATGTGGTTTTCTGCACATCATAAGCATCTTCGTTGTCACCCTCCTCGGCACGGAGGACCTCGTCAATTAACTCGCCAAAAACATCGGATAGATTGAATTGTTTCTCAACAATCTGCTGTAGAGTCTGTTTAATAACTGAACACGCCTTACCAACCTCCGCATCAAAATGTGACAGCTTCTCTATGAAACCCATGTGGTGGCGGGATGGAAGCTGATTCAGCTTGCTTGATATCAAATCCCTGATGAGCGGGAGTTCGATGTGAATTGAGTGCTGTCCAGATGGGTCAGGACGAGGAACATCAAAAGTGTTGGTCCTGGTCTTATGCTGTTGTAAATTGAAAATTATTAAGTAAATATATAGCATATCACTGAATGTTATGTTGAAATTCTATGACAAACAAATATATAAATAGAATCATGCCTTGAATTGTGCATGAACGGGTGGTACATCTGTGTAGCAGGTCTCTGAGGAGCTTCGGAACTAAAAAAATGTGTGAAAGATGGAGTAAAACTTATACAAACATATTAAATTGATAAATGAGATTCATATGTTTAATGGAAAATGCAAAACATCATCACAAATATGCTTACAAACGGGCATAAAGGTATGTGAACATTATCATATGCATGTAAACAAGTGATTGACACATAAAAAAATACCGAGCAATGTCCAAATGCTTCTTCTCCTTTGCGTATCTTGCCCTTGTCAGCTCTTGTCAGGGCTTGAATAATATTCCTATCAAAGTATTTGATTCGTGGTGTTCCACGTTTGTTCTGGGGTGCCGCTGAGTCATGCAAATGATCCAAATAATACAGCTGCAAAAGGCATAACATGAGTCATTATAAGACATAACAAAAGCATAAACTACATGTATATGGATTTTGCATACAAGATTATGGGTACATGTAACAGACAAAAAAAAGGATATGCTTACAAGAATAACGATGGAACATCCATAGATGGTTGTAGAAACGTTCGTAACGCTCCTATTATGCCATTTCTTGGCAGCTTGGCATAAATCATTGAAAATAAGCTGGCACCAGTCAATCTGGTGGAAACGATCCATCTGCTCGGTTAAAAGAACCTCATGGTTCGTTATTCCCCAGCTGGCAGTAGGGAACAACAACCTATTGAACAATATCAAGAAAAAGCATCTGATGCTTAAATCATCGTCAGAACCTTTCCTCAAACGATCTTGTAGAGCTGTAACCCCAAAATCTTCTTTCGATAGACCAAGTTCAGCTCTCAAATTGTTGGCAACAACAGCTTCATCGATGCCCAATGCAGTTCCTCCCCCAGCATTCGGTAAACCCAAAATTAGGTGCACCGTATCCTTTGTAATTTTCAGCTCCTTTCCAGGGCCAGCTCGAATTGTCATGTTATTGTGGTCGAGCTTTTCCATCAGCCAAGCTAAGTGTGATCTGCTGCCGAGTGCGTCCAGTCTCATATCAAGAATACTAGAAAATCCCCTACGTGCAATTGCTTGTTGCTGTCTGTCATTTAATATCTGTATGCTTACTAACACATCTTGGGGGTTGCATCTGACGTTCAGCCTCTGCTGGGAAAAATATATAAAATGAATATTGTAAACATTTACATGTGCATAATCGCAACACAATGTTTAACTCAGACATCAAGACAACATGATTTCACGCATAAAAATGATATATTGCCATAGACATAAATATCTAACCTGTCGGGGTGGGGGCACTGCTTTCCTCCGCTTAGTGACTACCTTCTTCAAAACTTTCCCAGGGCTGTCGTCCAAGTTACGCTTCTTGGATAATGGCATAAAGTCATCATCATCATCAGCAGCATGCCTTGTTTTGGGTCTAACAGTCCCCGCCGGAGCACGGGGTATGTCAACGCTGAAGCACTCCTGAGTAGACTGGATTATGATCCGTTTTGGATTGGAAGGTGGTCGGTCTACGTTCTTCATCACTGATGTTCCTGCCAAATGAAACAACACATATACATAAAATACGTAAAGGATCAAAAAAAAGATAAGCACAAACTCAATTCAGATCAGCTCATGACCATACATTGCATAAATGTATCAACAAAGCAGCATATCACAATATTGTAAATTGCATAAACTTGTGAGACTACCTTGATAAAAAAAATCTGCTCATATGCGACATCCAATTAATGTGTAACCTGGTTATTTCGTTTGAGCTGGCCCAATTTGAACAGCAATAGGTTTTATGGCATAATGTATTGATGTATGGATCATACTTCTGTCAACAAATCAGCATAACACAATATTGTAAATTGCATAAACTTGTGAGACTAACTTGATCAAAAAAATTCTGCTCATATGCGACATCTAATTAATGTATAACCTGGTTATTTCGTGTGAGCTGGCCCAATTTGAACAGCAATAGGTTTTATGGCATAATGTATTGATGTATGGATCATACTTCTGTCAACAAATCAGCATAAACAAAGTATTGTAAACTGCATAAAGGTGTGATAGATTGCATAGTATACATTTGTGTCTCCAATTAACTATAAATTTATAATGAATTGGTATTTGATAAATCAAGCAATTGGCAAAATAATAATGTGAACTCTATCTACGATTCAGATTGTAAGAGTTAAAGGTTGATGGCTTACCGGAATGTGGATGGGCCTGCAAGGCGGCTGAATCCGAGACACCTGTGCAGGGGACAACCCAACGCGACGCGGGGCTGTGTCAAATGCGTTGGGGACTCGACGTTGGGGACGGACCTCGCGACGGGGTAGGGGACTCGGCGTTCGGCCGCCGCGGTGGAGAAGATCGAGGTCTCGGTCTCTGACGAGTAAGAGAACGCAGGGGCGGCACAACCGCCTCCTCGATTCCGGGGCCCTTGCCGGAGACGAAGAACAAGGCCACGGCCTGTGTGCGGCGGAGAAGGCGAGGGCGAGCGGCGGAGAAGGCGAGGGCGGGTCTCTGCGGTGGTGAAGGAGAATGCGACGGCGGGGGAACTGCGGGGGAGAATCTTAATGCGACGGCGGCGGTTAGTCTAGGGTTCGCCGGGCGCGGAGGAGAAGCAGCATACGGCGGTGGATTTTGGCTAGGGTTCGGCGGGAGCGATTAATACGGGAGAGCTGAGCTGAGAAAACGAAAGCTCAGTTCCTTGATTCGTGGGCCCGGAATACGTAAACTGCCCAGATTGCGGGAACACGATCTTTTCGTGGGCCCGGATGCCGCGAGACGTGCGCACACCAAAAGAGCGTAAACGGTAACAAAAAGGAGCATAACTCGTATTTATAATTGACGTAACAGTGTATTATAGTAAACCAGTAAAGCGTGCGCGCCGGTCAGAGCACCTGGTCGGTTTCTGGTCGGGGCTTCCTGTAGTTAGAGAGAGCCCAGGGCTCTAAATACTATATCTATATATATATATATATACTAGCTGAATACCCGTGCGTTGCAACGGAAATATATAATACGAGTATACTACAATAACTTATATACAAAAAATTTAAGTTGAAAATATTATTCAAACAAAAGAAATTGCATGAAAGGCTCTTCTTTAAATACTACTCCCTCCATCCAAAAATATAATTCAAGAATTTCGGTGATACTTATCTACTATTACGCATTGTGCAAGGGTAGCAGGTGGGTTTGGCGAGAGATGTAGTAGATGTTTTTTATATTATAAATGTAGATATAAACACACATGTGGTGTAGTGGTAGCTACCACTGACATTTGCTTGAGAGGTCGTGGGTTCAAATCCCCTTGGGGCCATGTGTATTTTTTTAATTTTAGCTAGGCGTTGGCTACACAGAGAACATAGGAATGGACTGTGCGTGGGGAGGAGGGAATCGGAATGGGCAGGAGGGAATCGGAAAGGCAGAACATAGAGAACATGGGAATGGACTGTGCGTGGGGAGGAGGGAATCGGAATGGGCAGGAGGGAATCGGAAAGGCAGAACACGGAATGGGCAGAACGCGGAATGGCATACTACTATTGCAGTCTTAATAGAGATATAGTTTTGTTATGTATCTAGATATATAATATATCTCGATTTATAATAAATAGTAGTATATCTAAAAATGTGAATGAACTATAATTATAATATATAGAGTATGTAATTAGAATGGACGGAATAATTAACTTTGTGAGGCTGCTC
Source organism: Zea luxurians (assembly GCA_029449295.1). Lineage (NCBI taxonomy): Eukaryota > Viridiplantae > Streptophyta > Magnoliopsida > Poales > Poaceae > Zea > Zea luxurians. The sequence continues at coordinate 80,114,358 of JAOPSE010000005.1, forward strand.
GATCCGAAGAACCACGAACTGTATGTTTGTTGCATCAATGTTTCATCTCGTAAACCTGGCTCTGGTCTTGCTGTCATCACATTTGGTCTGTTCCACGTCGTAAGCCGACACATGTCAAACAAGGAACGAGAGGATGAAAAAGCAAGCAGCGACGACGGCAAAGGACTGGAGGATAGCCGGCGCACAAACACCGCCGCGGCGGGCGTCACCGTCATCCGGTTCATTCCTCACCAAACCGTCGCCGTCCGGCCCGCGCGGCAGTGCTAGCCAAGCCAGCGGCGCCCATCCGGCCATCAGTAGCGGCCCCGGTGCCGGCGGCGCCTCCGTCTCGCGGCTCCCTTCTTCGCGGGCAGGACCATCCGCCGGCTGCGGCAGCTCCTGCCGGCAGACCGGGCACGAGTTGTGGAGCCGGAGCCACGGCACTATGCAGTCCGTGTGGTAGGCGTGCTTGCACGGCAGCTCCCGCGCGGCCTCCCCGATCTCGAACTCCTCCTTGCACACGGGGCACTGGGAGCCGTCGGACAGGTTCGCCGGGGAGACCTGGACCGTGGGGAGCGACTCGATGGCCGACTCGGGCGCCGGCGGCGGCCCGGGGCGGTCGTCCTGCGTGAGCCGCTCGATGAGGGCGTTCAGGTTCGGCCCGGCGAAGAACTCGTCCCAGCCGTCGGCCGGTGGTAGCGGTGGCGGTGGCGGTGGCAGTGGCAGTGGCGCGTCGACGTCGTCGTCCTCATGACGTCGTCGAGTCGCCGGGCCCGGACCTGGCGGCGGCGGCGAAGGGACGCGCCGGCGGCGGCGCGGGAGCGGTGCGCCCGTGTCGGCCAAGGGGTCGTCCCTGGCGTCGGTGGCCCCGGTGTAAATGACCCAGCGGCGAGGCCCTTCGTGCGGGAGGAACGGCGGCTGGAAGAACTGGTCGGGCGGCGGGACCACGGGCCGCGGCGCGGGCAGGTCGATCTCGTGCAGGAAGCGGCCGAAGCAGCGCGGGCAGAAGACCTCCGAGGCCGGGTACGAGATGGCGCGCACTGCGCGGCCGCACACGTAGCACCAGTACAGTCGCCACGTCCGCCGGCGGGGCCGGCGAACGGCGTCGCCGCCGCCGCCAGCGCCCGCGCCCGTGGACATGGTTGGCAGGCGAGCAGAACTAGGCTAGGCGCTTTTGCCTAGTCGGAGTAGTCGCCGCGCCCGGGCTCGCGCACGGGATGGGTGTATGAGACCTAGTATAAAGAGGATTCATGAGGGAACGCGGCGGCGAAGTTAGCATAGAGAGGGGTCCGCGGGAAGGAATGCCCTTTCGCCAAGAGATGAACACGATTCTGTCTTACAGGGGGCGTGATGTACGAAATCTGAAGCAAAGCATTGCAGGTTCCTTCGTTCATGCGACTGCGATTTTCTCCTGTCTTTTGTCTATGGGTTCATTTCCTGGATTATTCTAGTTGGTGCCGGTCGGAAGAAGGGAGAACGTTGGTACGCCAAGAAGATGGAGACGGCAGCTGAAGAAGCAGTGTCGTCAGCAGCAGGAAACGCAACGGAGAAGACGAGAAGTCTTCACGCCAAAAATGGAGCAGCTGTGCGTGTCACGTGCGGCGCAGCAGTGCCGTCAGCCAGTGGTATAATAGTGCTGATCTACAAGAACCATGCTCGTTTTAGTCCTTCGGTAACAAATTGGATTGAAGGTTGCATTGGGATATAATAGTATACATCCCCTTCCTACGTAAAATTACCTTTTTCATAAACCTTGCATGTTTTGATTAATGAATAACATAGAACCCTCTTCCCCGCCTGTTTTACTTCAAAAAAAAGTAGGACGAGCTATGTAAGAGACCACCAGACTCGAGAGTAAATTAAACACTTTGGGCTAGTATAGAAATTCAAATCCCCTCCAAGATTAGCCTTTCGAGTGATGGCTTCTTCCCTTCTCCAATGAAGTTATTTCTGCCGATATCCAGAATTTTAACAATATTAGCTGCAGTTGTCACACCCGTTTTTGGAAGTTAAACCGAATGCGAACCATGTATGTGTCAGGATAAAAAAATCACGTACACAGTGATTACAGAGTTAGACATCATCATATATTGCTCAAAATAATAGCGAAAATAAGTACTTTATTACATCACGATATCCAAAACATCCGTAAAATCATTAACTTAAGTCATAATCAAAGTCCTGAATGAAACACAGTACGGTAAGGCCTTCACAGGCAGTTGACTGGGGGTTTGCCACTAATCTAGTCTAGAACTCGTCATTGTCCTGAAACTCCTGAAAGTCATCTATGTTGTCTTCATCTTCTCCTGAGCACTGGTTGCAATGGGAACAACCTAGGGTTTGGTGTTTTTAAGCAAGGGTCAGTACACATCAATGTACTCAGCAAATGTCTCGTTTGGCTAAAGTGGACTAGCTGTATGTGGGATTAAGCTTAAAGCAGTTGCTTTTAGTTGGTCCGATATTTATTACTAGTAGAGAGCCAAGTTTTAGCAATAATCCCAGGTTATTAACCTAGATAGTACTCCCCCAAGAGGAAATACTTGAAAGTTGCCTAGAGGGGGGGTGAATAGGCAAGTTAAAACTTTTTCAACAAAAATTAGAAGCAAACTGGGTAAAACTGAATTGATCTTGAAATTCACCCAGTTAACTTTGGAAATGAGATGTTCTAAATGATCCACAGGGTTCAAAGTAGTAGATCTGAGAAGGGCACTTCTCAAAATCCACACACCAAAAAGATATAAACAATTCTTTCGCAGGATGGTGAGAGAACGAAGAACACAAACAACCACAATAAGCAAGAACACAAGAGACACAAGATTTATCCCGAGGTTCGGTCACACCACCAAGGTGCCCTACTTCCTCGTTGAGGCGCCCACAAAGAGCCGGGTCTCTTTCAACCCTAATCCTCCCTTTGCCGACCACAAAGGTCAAGCTCACACACTAATCTTTGCTCAAACGAGCGGGTAATACAAACTTTCTTGTGGTCTTCCACAAGATTTGGAGACTCACAAGAGACACCTAGTCGTCTAGGAGCTAGAAGCTCCAAGAGTAATGAATCCACAAAGAACTCGATGTAGTACCAAAGCTCGAATGAAGAAGAAGAGCAAGAGAGATTTAGAGATGAAGCACAAAACTGCAGCTCTCAAGCTCACTCAAAGATTTCTCTCTAAAGATTTGAAATGGGAGAGGCAAGAGATGTGTGTGAGAGAGAGAGAGGTGTTTCTTGGGTTAGAAATGGAGTTCAAATCGTGCTCACTGCTGTGGGGAGAGAGGTAGGAGGTAGTATATATAGGTGGAGCTCAAAACTAGCCGTTGGGCAGATTTTTCTGCCTGAGACCGGTTGAACCTCCCCCTAGGGCGGTTGAACCTCCCCTGGCAGGCCTGGCAGCCTGTCTGCCAGTCTGACTGGCAGACTGACGCGCAGACTGACCCGCAGACTGGTCAAGTTGACCAAGACCGGTTGAACCGCCCAGGGGGGGCGGTTGAACCGCCCCTGACAGCTCTGGCGACCTGTTTGCCAGTCTGACTGGCAGACTGCAGAACAGAGGTCAGAGGGGTCAGAGACCAGCTGAACTGCCCCTCAGGACCAGTTCAACTGGTCTTGACCAGTGAGTTTAGGAGAGAAAACCCTAGCTCAACTGCCCGGAGGCAAGTTCAGCTGGTGTATGGTCAAAGAGGTTCACAGCTGAAGTTGAGTTCAGCTGAAGTTCAGCCCAGCTGAAAAGCTCAGCTGCAGCTGAAGAAGCTCAACTCAGCTGAAGTTCAGCTTAGCTGAAAAGCTCAGCTGTAGCTGAAGAAGCTCAGCTCAGCTGAAGTTCAGCTCAGCTGAAAAGCTCAGCTGCAGCTGAAGGAGCTCAGCTCAGCTGAAGTCCAGCTCAGCTGCAGCTGAACAAGTTCAGCTGCTTTTCAGCAAGAACACTCTAGGTTTCTCAACCCTAACCACGGTCAACCATAGAACGTTAAAGAGATTTTTGCTTTTCAAAAATAGCTTTTGAATAGAGAGGTTTGAGCTTTGGCAAACACCAACCTTCTTTTTGGATCCCCCTTTATAGTACGACGATTCCTATACTCAAGTTAAATAAAATTAATTAAGAAAACTCCTTGAGTCACTGGTGTCTCATGTGTGATTTCTCCATGGCATTGCTTCATAAGGATCACAAACATCTTTGTCTCACCTTTTGAAGCAAACTCAAATCAAACCCTGTGACTTGTACCATATCACCTTATATGAGTTCAAATCATGGCTTCAAGTCACCTTACTGATGCATCAACATGTTGTAACTCTTCATAGCTGATTAGTTCATCGACTTAGTGCAAGTACTCTCTTCTTCACCTTAGCCATGGTACCTCGGTCTACAAGCCGTCGCTTGGCCTTCACCTTCGCTTAGTTCCTCAAAGCCCTTTCCTTGCTATCTTCACCCTATCAAGCCATTCTTGAGTCACATCCTATTGAGCATCCATTGAGAGAATCATTTCTTCAATATTGTGAACCTTGCTTGAATGTCTTCTAGATATAACTGTTAAGATTAATCAAGCTTTAGTTTGATTCTCATAGAAGCATATATGGACTGATAGTAATATGGTCAAGCCAATTCACGATTCCTCATATCTTATTCACTTTGGCTTGACCTATCTTCTTAATCACTTCATCCTCTATTTGATCATATGTATGTAGTGATTTCTTGGGTCTTGTCCATATATTCAAACCAATATAGAGATCATATTATATCCATTTGCATTGTCTCATTGGTTATTTAACCTCGTGTTGAACCTTTGTTCACTGATCATTATACACTATTCAAGTATGTTCATCATACTGAATTTCCTGTTCAACACTTAGCAAACTCGTTAGACCTTTAAATGTGTTGTTATCCAAATCACCAAAACTCACAAAAAGGGATGAATGCACTTTCAATCTCCCCCTTTTTGGTGATTGATGACAACACATTTAAAGCTTACATAAGATTTGATAAATAAGATTTTAAATCCTATGATATAGTTTCCTCCCCCTAAATATGTGCATTTCAGAAAATAACACTTTTGTACTCAAATGCCAAAAGCACATATTTAGGTCAAAGTATAGACAACTTATATTATACTATTCATAGGGTGCAGTGTGTCATAAAATAAACGTGATGCTCATGACATAGTATGCACTCATCAACTTTCTACATCTTATGTTTTTCTTATGATTCCCCCTTTTTGTTAATTATTTCTCCCCTTTTCAAAAATAAAGATAAGCTTTAATGCAAAATTTCTCCCCCTTTGTCATAAATCTCCAAAAAGGATACAAAGAATATAAAGGGTAGAAATTATGATTTAAGCAAGATTTGAACACACTATCATGAAACGGGTCCTTGTATGGCACAAAGGTAATGGAGAAGTGTCATAAGTGATGTACCTTTGCGTTTTACCTTTTCAAAGGGGTGTTCCACACTTGTGTTGTATTTAGAGTTCATTTTGCAATCTCTTGTTGGCATAATTGTGACATAGGTCCAAGATATCAAATGAATATTGTCATACTAATTGAAAGATAAATCTTGATACCTGGAGTCTAGATGTCACCTAGCATTTTCTTATCATAACAAGAGGCAGCATGAAAATTGCACAAGTATGAATTATACAACTAGTGATCATGTACGAAAAATATCAATTGAAAACCACCAATTGATACAATTTGATAGATAATCAGATCACTAATTACATATTACACTAAGTTCTCCTCAAGTTTTAGTGCACACATATATATGAATTCAATTGATACCTGTTGAGAGTACTTATTTGCAACTTAAAGTACCATTGGCATAAAAGGAGTATCAATTGAACATAATCATGCAACATAAGAAACATGTGCACTATTTAATCAATTAAGTTCTAGACAGGAGAATCTATAAGCTATGCTACTTCAGATATTTGTAATCCAAAAAGATGTGATACATATTTACCAATTTTAGATGATGTTGGAGTAGCATATACAAGAGAAACTCATTCTCTTATGAAATGTATAGAAGATACATTTATTGGAGCAAAGAATCTTTGATACCCATCAAAATTTGCAGTGGAAGCGATTGTCTTTGCCCGAAGATTCCTTTCTAATTCGAGACTACACACATAATAGACTTGAAAATGAAGTTAGTCTCAAAGATTCAAATTATAGACCATTCTCCCCCTAAATGTGTGCATACAAGTGATGAATACTTGTTTAGCTTATGCACTTGGACTTGTGAGGCCCGGGGATTAAGTTCTACAATTTGAACCTTGGTACAAATAAGATATAAACAAGTGAAATTGTACCAATTTAAGGAATTACTCATAATCAAAAGGTATACTAATAGACATGATATGCAATATTTTAAGCCAAGATTCTTGAGAAGTTAGCATGTTTGACTCATACCTCACTAAGATGACTTAAGACTAACTTATGATATCACCACAAGAGGTATTAATCAAATATCTAGAGATTCTTTAATCGTCACCACAAGTGCAACCTTATGATGTGACTTAAGATATTGCATATACATGCACACACTAGCATGTAAGAGCCTAGATACACAAATGTAATACAATAATTCATGGAGTGACACACCTTTGTTCCATGCCACATGGTCTCCATTATAATCATGAATTTCTATCTTAGCTTTTGATAGGCTTGACATTTCAAAGAGAAACTTATCCTCTTTAAACGATCAAGAGAAACTCATTCTCTTCAAAGAACTACACAAATTCACTAAAAGAAAATGTTAGTCTTTAAGGACACAAGATATAGAATGAGCTCCCCCTAAATGTGTGCATCAAGTACTCGAATTACTTGTAACATGCACTTGATTCAATTAAGATTCTTAGAGGAGTTCATCATATATCTTGGTCAAGGCATAATATATATGAAACAATTGAATTTATGCTAGAGAACACATGTCGTTCCCCAAAAGAACTAATCCATGGGGTGACATGTGGTAATTATTTGATCATTTCCTTGGAACCACTCATCCTCATTTGATGTTCTTCTTTCACCAAGGTGTGAGACTACACAACATGAACTTGAAAGAAATCATTAGTCTCACAAGATATAGGCTAAACTCTCCCTCAATTTGTGCATGCAAGAGTACACAAAGTACACTTATGCCCATTAACAATGTGAGGTTAAAGGAGATGTTTGTACTATATCTTGGCTTAACATAACATGCTTTATATAGATGATGAAAATTAAACCAATTAAAGATTTAAGAACTGAAAGTATATCAGTTGAAATCCTGAAGGGTAAAGCATGCTAATATGAACCTTAAACCTCATAATGAAGGATATCATATAAATATGTCACTACATCTTCATTATTTGGTTGACAAAAAAATATAACTCCCTTCTTGAATCATTGTGATCTCTTTTCTCTTCGTGATTTCATCCAACCAAGTGATCTTGAACTTCATTCATTTTTTTGTTGATTTTGAATCCATCTTGAAAGCTCTTGGAAGGACCTCGTTGTAACACTTAGAAAAGAGAGCATTAAAAACACAAGAGAGGGTTTCACAAATGATGATCCTTATATGTGGATGGCAAATGAATCATCATTATTGAAACCCAAAAGGATAGACTAAATTCTTTTAAATTAGTGCACACATATAGTTGATGTGAAAGTTATATGCACTATTGAACATTTTATATTGCAAGAAATTTAACCTATACTATGGTACATCCCACTAAGGATAGAATACTAACACAACTGAAGGAGAGGAAGTTTTCATACCTTGGCCTCTTATCAACTTCATCTTACTTTAGTTGAATAATATCCTTTAAGCTTGTGATTTATCCAATTTAAAACAAGCACCATCTCTTAACATAGATTTTCTATGGATAAACTCAACAGAAGAGATGACATTAGTAGCACAAGCACTAGTTTCTTATTTTGCAACCCTTTATATGTGAAAGTCAAACGAGTTGCTAAAATAGAGAAACCTCATAATATGGACTAAATTTCCCTTGAGCCCACATGCACAATATATTTTGAATGACATGGATAATATGCATGGTTGTTCAATGAAGTCTAAAGGGCTGACTTAATCCATATTATGGTGAGTGTCTAATAAAGAAGAATCAAATCCAAATTAACTAGATAGAGAATACGTCACATAATTTTGGATTGTTCACCATATGATAATATTCATTCATCTTCCAATTAGACCTTTATTTCATAATCAACAACTGATGTATATCCTCAAGTACTTCTTTTTCCTTACTGGCTACACAAGTCACAAAAGAGATAAGATTTGAAAATAATATGCACTTGAGATTCAGTTGTTACCACCCTTGCTACTATCTCCAAAGATGATTTATACATTCATTATCAAGCACCCAACTTGATCCATTGAAGGAGTGATCATTATTATGTTGCCTTCTTGATGATGAACCTAGCTTGACCTTTGGTGCACCTAGCTTATCAAGGTTAGTCGCACAAACATTCATATCATGAAGACAAGTTATGCATGGAATTTACAACTTAGTGATCCAATTCAATGTGAAGCATATGGATACTGATTGGAGTAGATTTCTAAGATATCAAAATATGGGTTTCCAAAATTTAGAGAGTATGGATCACTAATTGTACCTTTTACAGTTTGAAAACATATCCATGTTAGTGCATATGTATGTGATGAATATCAACAAAAGGATTCTTATGCACTTTTAGAATTAACGATAAGGGAATTTTAAACTGCATCAAGAGTAGCTATTTAGAAAACAAAGATTACAATCCATATGAATGAGATACAAATTTACCATTTTGGATTATCTCAGTATAGCTCACTCAAGTGAAACTTATTCTCTATGACACAAGATATATAATGTTCTCCCACTAGATATGTGCATCAAGTATTTGAATGACTTACCACATGCACTTTCAATTCAGTTAAGAGTCTCATGAGGAGTACATTACATATCATGGTCAAGGCATGACAAATTTGCAATGAATAACTTATGCCTAAGAATACTTACCACCATATAGAATGTACCATTTGTTATACCAATTTGACAGATCTTACTATCTGTGGTGGTGTCACCTTATTATTCTTCTTTTCATCATTTGTGAAGACTTCCTTCTTTGTTATCTCTTTTCCTTTTAAAACTAGTCGATAAAACACTTTGAAAAGAGGTATTAGTAGTACAAGGAAGTATTTAATGAATGATGATATCTATATATGAATGGCAAACAAATTATAATTTATGAGGCATAAAGGCATAAATTAAATTCCTTTTAAATTAATGCACATGGATGAGTGAATTAATAATATGCACCAATTTACAAAATTTAAGCCAAAAGGAATTTAACCTTCATATTGGCATTTCTTTCCATAAAATAGATTATTACCAATTGAAAGAATTCCACTTGAAAGGAACTATTATTGGTCACATACCAAATGAAACAACTAGTTCCATACTGTCGGGGACCATAATTAGGGGTACCCTCAAGACGCCTAATTCTCAGCTGGTAACCCCCATCAGCATAAAGCTGCAGAGGCCTGATGGGTCTGATTAAGTCAGGGATCAGTCCATACGAGCGACTTGATCACGCCACGCCCGAGCCTAGCCTCGGGCGAGGGCAGCCGACCCTGAGATGGTTCCGTCTCGCCCGAGGTCTCCTCTTTCACGGCAGACGCATCTCCGGCTCGCCCGAGGCCATGCCTTCGATAAGAAGTAACCCTGACTAAATCACCGCGCCGACCGACCAAATCACTGGGGCCTTTAACGCAAAAGGTAAGACTGACGGGTAGCCAGGCTTGGCCGAAAGCGCCAGAGGAAGCTCCGCCCGACCCAGGGCTCGGACTCGGGCTAAGGCCCCGGAAGACGGCGAACTCCGCTCCGCCCGACCCAGGGCTCGGACTCGGGCTAAGGCCCCGGAAGACGGCGAACTCCGCTCCGCCCGACCCAGGGCTCGGACTCGGGCTAAGGCCCCGGAAGACGGCGAACTCCGCTCCGCCCGACCCAGGGCTCGGACTCGGGCTAAGGCCCCGGAAGACGGCGAACTCCGCTCCGCTCGACCCAGGGCTCGGACTTGGGCCAAGGCCCCAGAAGACGATGAACTCCGCTTCGCCCGACCCAGGGCTCGGACTCCACCCTGGCCTCTGCCGAACGACCTCCGCCTCGCCCGACCCAGGAGCTCAGGTTCGGTCTCGGCCATGCAGGACGGACTCGACCTCGGCCTCGGAGGAGCCTCCACGTCGTCCGACCTAGGACACGAGCCCGCCACGTCGACAGGAAGCGTCATCATCACCCTACCCCGAGCCGACTCGGGCCGCAGGGAACAGGACCGACGTCCCATCTGGCTAGCCCCGCCAGATAGGCAATGATGGCGCCCCGCTGGACCATGACGACGGCGACTCTCAGCTCCCTTACGAAAGCAGGGAGACGTCAGCAAGGACCCAGCCACTCCGACAGCTGTCCCTCCGTCCGGCTCCATCGCTTCTCCGACAGCCACGACGCCACACTAGCTGGGTGCCAAGATCTCTCCGGCTGCCACCTTGGCATGTACTCAGGGCACTAGCTCTCCCCCGCTAGACACGTAGCACCTTGCTACACCCCCATTTGTACACCTGGATCCTCTCCTTACGCCTATAAAAGGAAGGACCAGGGCCTTCTTAGAGAAGGTTGGCCTCGCGGGAACGAAGGGCAGGGGCAGGCGCTCTCTCGGGGCCGCTCGCTCCCCTCACCCGCGCGGACGCTTGTAACCCCCTACTGCAAGCGCACCCGACCTGGGCGCGGGACGAACACGAAGGCCGCGGGAATTCTCCGACTCCCTCACGACCCGGCTCCGGCCACCTCGCTCTCGCTCTCCCTCTCTCTCTCCCCCCTTCGCGCTCGCCCACACGCTCGACCCATCTGGGCTGGGGCACGCGGCACACTCACTCGTCGGCTCGAGGACCCCCCGGTCTCGGAACGCCGACAGTTGGCGCGCCAGGTAGGGGCCTGCTGCGTGTTGACGAGTAGATTCCCGTCAAGCTCCAGATGGGCAGTCTCCAACGACCTCTTCAACCCGGGACGGTGCTCCGTTTCGGGAGTCTCGAGTTCATGTCTTTCGACGGCAGCTACGACATGATACTCCTTCCACCGCCGCGCGACAGCGACAATGGTGGCGGACAGCCTGCCCGCCGGCGGCGGAATCGACGACGCCTTTCCCGCGTGGGGGAAGGACAACTTTCGAGTTCGCTCCGTCCTCTCCCTCGCCATCGGAGGAGGAGGCGGGGCAACCAAGGCCGAGCGGGAGGCTGCGCTCAGTCGACTGTCGAGCAAATCGACATCCCTAGCGCCCCAACGGAGGACGTGTCGGGCATCACCCCCGCGTTTGAGGCGAAGGCGAGCGCCGTCCCCCCGCGTCACGCCGATCCTGAGCAAGTGGACGACGCCAGTACGCTCACGGAGGGCCTGCAGGACGTCGCCCTCGCACCCAGGACGACAGCACGATCAGCCCCCGATGCGACTTCGTCGATCCTCGTCGACCAAAAGGTACGGGCTGATTCCCATCCTTCATCATTTCGACTCGGCCTCAACCCGCCTGGCGACCTCGCTTTGGCGGGCGCTCACGTTGAGGCGAGTGCAACCTCTCTGGGGTTTCGTGTGCGGTCGCCTTGGGACCGATTGACGGGCGTCTCGACCTACGGACCCTCTGGGTCCGAGGAAGATGACGACCCCAGCATCTGCTGGGATTTCTCTGGATTTGGCAACCCCAGTGCCATGCGGGACTTCATGGCCGCATGTGACTACTGCCTCTCCGACTGTTCCGACGGCAGCCGCAGCCTTGACGACAAGGACTGCGGCCCGAGCCGCGAATGTTTCCACGTCGAGCTAGGGGATCCCTCCGGAGGCGGCTGTCTCGGCATGCCGGAGGATGGTGATCCCCCTAGGCCGGCGCCTCGCGCCGACATCCCGCGGGAGCTAGCTGTGGTCCCCGTTCCGGCGGGGGGTCACGACCCACAGCTCGAGCAAGTCCGCGGGGCGCAGGCCGGGCTCGATGAGGGAGCAGGAGCGCTCGAGGCAATCCGCCAGAACATCGGGCAGGTATGGGCGAGCCAGCCCCCAGCCGGAGGAATACGTCACCTGCCCCAAGGTCTCCAGCACCGCATCGCCAACGATGCCAGGGACAGACCGCCACCCGCATCCGGCGGAACCGGTCAGGACCTGGCCGTCGCAGCGATGCTCCTCCGCGCGATGCCGGAGTCATCAACCACCGAGGGTCGGCGAATCCAGGGAGAACTCAAGCATCTCCTGGAAGGCGCTGCGGCCCGGCGGGCCGAGAGCTCTGCCTCCCGGAGGCAGGGGTACCCCTCGGAACCTCGTGCCGCGACTTCCCAACTCACGCGGGAAGCCTCGGTCTACACCGGGCGCACGCGCAACACCGCGCCTGCGGCCCCGGACCACCTCGGCGACGAGCACCTTCATCGCGACCGTCGGGCCCGCCTCGACGAAAGGGTGCGCCGAGGTTATCACCCCAGGCGTGGGGGACGCTACGACAGCGGGGAGGATCGGAGTCCCTCGCCCGAACCACCCGGTCCGCAGGTCTTCAGCCGAGCCATTCGGCGGGCGCCGTTTCCGCCCCGATTCCGACCCCCGACTACTATCACTAAGTACTCGGGGGAAACGAGACCGGAATTGTGGCTCGCGGACTACCGCCTAGCCTGTCAACTGGGTGGGACGGACGACGACAACCTCATCATCCGCAACCTCCCCCTGTTCCTTTCCGACACCGCTCGCGCTTGGTTGGAACACCTGCCTCCGGGGCAGATTTCCAACTGGGAAGATCTGGTCCAGGCTTTCGCCGGCAACTTCCAGGGCACGTACGTGCGCCCCGGGAATTCCTGGGACCTCCGAAGCTGTCGGCAGCAGCCGGGAGAGTCTCTTCGGGACTACATCCGACGATTCTCGAAGCAGCGCACCGAGCTGCCCAACATCACCGACTCCGATGTCATCGGTGCGTTCCTTGCCGGCACCACCTGCCGTGACCTGGTGAGCAAGTTGGGTCGCAAGACCCCCACCAGGGCGAGCGAGCTGATGGACATCGCCACCAAGTTCGCCTCTGGTCAGGAGGCGGTCGAGGCCATCTTCCGAAAGGACAAGCAGCCCCAGGGCCGCCCGTCGGAAGATGCTCCCGAGGCTTCTACTCCGCTCGGCGCCAAGAAGAAAGGCAGGAGGAAGTCGCAAGCGAAACGCGACGCCACCAGCACGGACCTTGTCGCCGCCGCCGAGTACAAGAACCCTCGGAAGCCCCCCGGAGGCGCCAACCTCTTCGACAAGGCACTAAAGGAGACGTGCCCCTACCATCAGGGGCCCGTCAAGCACACCCTCGAGGAGTGCGTCATGCTTCGGCGCCACTTCCACCGGGCCGGGCCACCCGCAGAGGGTGACAAGGCCCGCGACGACGGCAAGAAGGAAGATCACCAAGCAGGAGAGTTCCCCGAGGTCCGCGACTGCTTCATGATCTATGGAGGGCATGCGGCGAACGCCTCGGCTCGGCATCGTAAGCAGGAGCGTCGGGAGGTCTGCTCGGTGAAGGTGGCGGCGCCAGTCTACCTAGACTGGTCCGACAAGCCCATCACCTTCGACCAGGATGACCACCCCGACCACGTACCGAGCCCAGGAAAGTACCCGCTCGTCGTCGATCCCGTCATCGGCGACGTCAGGCTCACCAAGGTCTTGATGGATGGGGGCAGCTGCCTCAACATCATCTACGCTGAGACCCTCAGGCTCCTGCGCGTCGATCCGTCGTCCGTTCGAGCAGGCGCTGCACCCTTCCACGGGATCATTCCCGGGAAGCGCGTCCAGCCCCTCGGACGGCTCGACCTTCCTGTCTGCTTCGGAACACCCTCCAACTTCCGAAGGGAGATTTTGACGTTCGAGGTGGTCGGGTTCCGAGGAACCTACCACGCAGTATTGGGAAGGCCATGCTACGCGAAGTTCATGGCCATCCCCAACTACACCTACCTGAAGCTCAAGATGCCGGGCCCCAACGGGGTCATCACCGTCGGCCCCACGTACAAGCACGCATTCGAATGCGATGTGGAGTGCGTGGAGTACGCCGAGGCCCTCGCCGAGTCCGAGGCCCTCATTGCCGACCTGGAAAGCCTGTCCCGAGAGGTGCCGGACGTGAAGCGACACGCCGGCAACTTCGAGCCAGCAGAGACGGTTAAGGCCGTCCCTCTCGACCCCAGCGGCGATACCTCCAAGCAGATCCGGATCGGGTCCGGGCTCGACCCCAAATAGGAAGCAGTGCTCGTCGACTTTCTCCGCGCAAACGCCGACGTCTTTGCGTGGAGTCCCTCGGACATGCCCGGCATACCGAGGGAAGTCGCCGAGCACTCGCTGGATATTCGGGCCGGAGCCCGACCGGTCAGACAGCCTCTGCGCCGATTCGACGAGGAAAGGCGCAGGGTGATAGGCGAGGAGATCCACAAGCTGATGGCAGCAGGGTTCATCAAAGAGGTATTCCATCCCGAATGGCTTGCCAACCCTGTACTTGTGAGGAAGAAAGGGGGAAAATGGCGGATGTGTGTAGACTACACTGGTCTCAACAAAGCATGTCCGAAAGTCCCCTACCCTCTACCTCGCATCGATCAAATTGTGGACTCCACTGCAGGGTGCGAAACCCTGTCTTTCCTCGATGCCTACTCAGGGTATCATCAAATCAAGATGAAAGAGTCCGACCAGCTCGCGACTTCTTTCATCACGCCCTTCGGCATGTACTGTTATGTCACGATGCCGTTCGGTTTGAGGAACGCGGGTGCAACGTACCAGCGGTGCATGAACCATGTGTTCGGCGAACACATCGGTCGCACGGTCGAGGCCTACGTCGATGACATCGTAGTCAAGACGAGGAAAGCCTCCGACCTTCTCTCCGACCTCGAACTGACATTCCGGTGTCTCAAGGCGAAGGGCGTCAAGCTCAATCCCGAGAAGTGCGTCTTCGGGGTGCCCCGGGGCATGCTTTTGGGATTCATCGTCTCCGAGCGGGGCATCGAAGCCAACCCGGAGAAGATCGCGGCCATCACAAACATGGGGCCCATCAAGGACTTAAAAGGCGTACAGAGGGTCATGGGGTGCCTCGCGGCCTTGAGCCGTTTCATCTCGCGCCTCGGCGAAAGAGGCCTACCCCTGTACCGTCTCTTAAGAAAGGCCGAGTGCTTCACTTGGACCCCCGAGGCCGAGGAAGCCCTCGGGAACCTGAAGACGCTCCTTACCCAGGCGCCCGTCTTGGTACCCCCAGCTGATGGAGAAACCCTCTTGGTCTACATCGCCGCAACCACTCAGGTGGTCAGCGCCGCGATCATAGTCGAAAGGCAGGAAGAGGGGCATGCTTTGCCCATTCAGAGGCCAGTTTACTTCGTCAGCGAAGTGCTGTCCGAGACCAAGATCCGCTACCCACAAGTCCAGAAGCTGCTGTATGCAGTGATCCTGACGAGGCGAAAGCTGCGACATTACTTCGAGTCCCATCCGGTGACTGTGGTGTCATCCTTCCCCCTGGGGGAGATCATCCAGTGCCGAGAAGCCTCGGGACGGATCGCGAAGTGGGCGGTGGAAATCATGGGCGAGGCAATCTCGTTCGCCCCACGGAAGGCCATCAAGTCCCAGGTACTGGCGGACTTCGTAGCCGAATGGGTCGACACCCAGTTGCCAACGGCGCCGATCCAACCGGAGCTCTGGACCATGTTTTTCGACGGGTCGCTAATGAAGACGGGAGCAGGCGCGGGCCTGCTCTTCGTCTCGCCCCTTGGGAAACACCTGCGCTACGTGCTCCGCCTCCATTTCCCGGCGTCCAACAATGTGGCTGAGTACGAGGCTCTGATCAACGGATTGCGAATCGCCATCGAGCTAGGGGTCCGACGCCTCGATGCACGCGGCGACTCGCAGCTCGTCATCGACCAAGTCATGAAGAACTCCCACTGCCGCGACCCGAAGATGGAGGCCTACTGTGACGAGGTTCGACGCCTGGAAGACAAGTTCTACGGTCTCGAGCTTAACCACATCGCCCGGCGCTACAACGAGACTGCGGACGAGCTGGCGAAGATAGCCTCGGGGCGAACGACGGTTCCCCCGGACGTCTTCTCCCGGGATCTGCACCAACCCTCCGTCAAGATAGGCGACACGCCCGAGCCCGAAGTGCCCTCGGCCCCGTCTGAGGCGACCTCGGCCCAGCCCGAGCCATCCTCGGCTCAACTCGAGGAGCCCTCGACCCCCGAGGTCGAAGCACTGCACATCGAGAAGGAGCAGAGCGGGGTCATGCCAGATCAGGATTGGCAGACCCCGTACCTGCAATATCTCCGCCAAGGAGAACTGCCCCACGACCGAGCCGAGGCTCGGCGGGTAGCGCGACGCGCCAAGTCGTTCGTCTTGCTGAGCGATGAAAAGGAGCTCTACCACCGTAGCCCCTCGGGCATCCTCCAGCGATGCATCTCCATCGCCGAGGGTCAGGAACTCCTACAGGAAATACACTCGGGGGCTTGCGGCCATCATGCAGCACCTCGAACCCTCGTTGGGAACGCTTTCCGCCAAGGCTTCTACTGGCCGACGGCGGTGGCTGACGCCACTAGAATTGTCCGCGCCTGCGAAGGGTGCCAATTCTATGCGAAGCAGACCCACCTGCCCGCTCAGGCTCTGCAGACGATACCCATCACCTGGCCCTTCGCTGTGTGGGGTCTGGACCTCGTCGGCCCTCTGCAGAAGGCGCCCGGGGGCTACACGCACCTGCTGGTCGCCATCGACAAATTCTCCAAGTGGATCGAGGTCCGACCCCTGAACAGCATCAGATCCGAGCAGGCGGTGGCGTTCTTCACCAACATCATCCATCGCTTCGGGGTCCCGAACTCCATCATCACCGACAACGGCACCCAGTTCACCGGCAAAAAATTCCTGGATTTTTGCGAGGATCACAACATCTGGGTAGACTGGGCCGCCGTAGCTCACCCCATGTCAAATGGGCAAGTAGAACGTGCCAATGGCATGATTCTACAGGGGCTCAAGCCTCGGATTTACAATGATCTCAACAAGTTCGGCAAGCGATGGATGAAGGAACTCCCCTCGGTGGTCTGGAGCCTGAGGACGACGCCAAGCCGAGCCACGGGTTTCACGCCGTTCTTCCTGGTCTACGGGGCCGAGGCCGTCCTGCCCACTGACCTAGAATACGGCTCCCCGAGGACGAGGGCCTACAACGAAGAAAGCAACCAAGCTAGCCGAGAAGACTCGCTGGACCAGCTGGATGAGGCTCGGGACAGGGCCTTACTACACTCGGCACGGTACCAGCAGTCCCTGCGACGCTACCACGCCCGAGGGGTCCGACCCCGAGACCTCCAGGTGGGCGATCTGGTGCTTCGGCTGCGGCAAGACACCCGAGGGAGGCACAAGCTCACGCCCCCCTGGGAGGGGCCGTTCGTCATCGCCAAAGTTCTGAAGCCCGGAACGTATAAGCTGGCCAACAGTCAAGGCGAGGTCTACGGCAACGCTTGGAACATCCAACAGCTACGTCGCTTCTACCCTTGAGATGTTTCCAAATTGTTCATATACCTCGCACCCACGCAAAGTTTAGTCAACAAGGAAGGGTCGGCCTCGCCTCGGCAAAGCCCGACCCTCCCTCGGGGGCTAAAAGGGGGGAAACCCCCTCTGCGTCAAAATTTTCCTCGAACAAAAAATCTCTTTTATCAGAATATCTTTCGTGCTTTTTGACTACTTCGAAAAGTGGGTCACGGAAACGACAGAGTACACGTAAGCAGCCAAGGCTGACCGAGCCGAGGGACTCCTACGCCTCCGGGATACGGATACCTCACTCATCACCTTCTGCGATAAGTAACTCACGCTCGGATAAGGTGACTCCGCGGATCGAACAAGTCTCCACGTTCGGAAGCTCTTCTGTCAAAGCGATTCTTCAAGTTTTCTCGACTAAGTCGGTGATAGGGCCTCATGGACGAGTAAAAGTGCGCGTAAGCGGCAAGGCCGACCGAGCCGAGGGACTCCCACGCCTCCGGGATACGGATACCTCACTCCTCACCTTCCGCGAGAAGCAACTTTCACTCGCACAAATATCCCTGTTACCGACAAAAAGTCCAGATGCTTGGAACGAGAGGAAAAGAGACGCAGCTTTACGACACGGCAAGGGTGTGTGTTCTGGCCTCGACGGCCGCACAAAGCACACGCTACAAGACAAGCTGATCCTGCAGGCTCAGGTCTTGGCGCTGGAAGGGGGCAGCGACACCCTCGGCATCAACAGCAACTTCGGCAAGGCCCGAACTAGCCTCGGACGGCGACGCGGTCCGAGGGCCTCCGCTCCAAAGGACGGCGTCGTCACCACGCCCGGGCAATCGTTGTCAGGGACTTCTCCGGGAATCCGGCCCGAGCAGGCGGCTCGGCCAGCCACCTCCGGGGCCTCGGCCAACTACCTTCCGAGGGCACGAGCCCGGTCCGAAGCCTCGGCTGACCAACTCCGGCGTCGATCCTGCCAACGGACAACTCGGCTAGGCTCCGGCCAACCGGGTTTCATTCCCGAGCCAACTCCGCCCCTGCTCATGCTGATATCGCTACCCCCGGCCTCGGCTCGTTGAAGAGCGGCCGAGGGGTCTCCTTAACTAAGCTAGAGAAGCCTCGGACAACAGGGCCGACCGAGCCGAGGGACTCCTACGCCTCCGGGATACGGATACCTCACTCGTCGCCTTGACACGAGACGGCTCATGCTTAGTGAAGCAGTTCAGACGATCAGCAGACGAGTCTTAGTGCTCGGGAATGAAGAAAAAGCACGGCTCCGTGCCGTGGTTACATACATGTTCAGGCCCCGAAAGCCGAAAATGAACAAAAAACCCGGCACTCGAAGTGCCATTACAAACGGAACTCCGGTTCCCCCCCCCCCCCCCGCAGGCACGAACTACCCCACTCGGTAGGGGCGGACCTGCGGGGCAACAGAAGACCGACGAACGGCATGTCGCCAACCGCCCCGACAGCGGCGACGATGAAGACTTCTGCCCCGGGGGGCCAAACAGCAGCAATGATGGCCTCAGGGCGGACACTGCTGCTAGGAGGCCCCCGCCCTTGCCCAAACTCGAGAGGCAAGGACGGGCAGAAGGCCGTAGAGTTGGAGGTCGGCCCATGGCCAACCTTGGCTGTCGCGCCGGCGGAAGAACCTCTTCCAGCTGCCGTGGCGGGAGGCGGCACCGGGAGCGATTCCGAAACTGCTCGGCTCAGAGAGCCGGGCACGGTGCAGCTGTTAACGCCACGGGCGGCTCCCGCTCTTCCCCCCGATCACTGAGGGAAGGAGCGGGCCATCACCCGCGCGGGGACCGACCCCAACTCGGCACACTCCCCTCCTCAGCCCTAGTGATGAAAATCCTTGAGGCTGAGGGAGGGGCAGAGGCCGCAGCCCGGCTCGCTTTCCCCCACCATCAAGCCGGAGGTCGCCCTCTTGGGTGACCCCCGGTGGAGGAGTGCAGCCGGGCTGCATGATGAAAATCCTTGAAGCCGAACGATGGCCGAAAGGTACCCGCTCCCACGGAGTGGTATCCCCCGACGACGAGGCACGAAGACGGCGGTTTCCCCCATCCGGGGGCTTGAAAGGTAGAAAGACGCGATGCATAAGGGAGGAAGGAGACATGGCCGCCCTACGAAAGGGGTCGCCCTCCTTTTAAAGGCAACTCTCCGTGCTCGCGCCCCCAACCGTCACGGGCTGAGTCTTCTCCAACACACCTCCAAAGCCCTCCCCTGCGGCGCGGGGGCTAGGACCCACCTGTCATACGGACCGACTCCGAGCAAAGGAAGCCGAACTGCCGCGCGCGGCGTGCGCGCAACCACCCAGCGGTTACAAGTGACCCTCCACTTTTGCCCAGACCAACGGGCGAAGGGGGCGGGCAGCCATGCGGGCGGCATGCAACCGCGCCAAGTGGACGCGCCTATCCGACTCCTGACAGGCCAGCATGAAGGCTCAAGCCCACGCGTCGCGCAACCGGCGCGCCGGATGCTGCATGTAAGCCACTATGCCACTTGCGCCACCACCGCACCTCCTCGGTTGCGGAACCAATACCGCGACCCAAGGCGGCCCAGCGCGTGGCCCAGCTGCGCCAGCCCGACGCAGCGGTCAAACACGGTCAAAAGTGGGCCGGCAGTAATGACAGTGGCAGGCGCGCAAGAGCAGCGATCACGCCATCAGCCAGGCTCACGTCCCATCCGGAGGCAGCAAGAGAACCCCCTCTCTCTCACGGTGTGAAGACGACACGCCCGTGACCCGTTCCTCGAACGGCTCGCGCACGCGCAACGGCAGCCTCGCCAACTACTCGCCCCGGCGCATTAACTCCGCGGCTCGATGGGCGGCGCTACTGGCGGGAGCAGCTGGCAACGTTTCGCCTTCGCCAAAACCACCACACCGAAAAAGGTACGCCACGACGTTCAATTTCGCATCCTTTTTCCCTTTTCCTCTTTCTCTATCTCTTGCAACAGGGACCGAGAAGGGGGATAACCCCAAAGGGATCCTTCCCCGTGAAGGAACTAGGCTCCGAGCCTCCTTACTGATCAGGGGTTCGAAGGCTGGCCCCCCGAAGGGTTCAACAGCCGCCTCAGATCGCGTGGGCCCGACACCCACTACTGGTCAGGGGTTCGAAGGTCGGCCCCCGAAAGGTCCCACGACCGCCTCAGGCTACTCGGGCTCCGCGCCCATTACTGATCAGGGGTTCGAAGGCTGGCCCCTCGAAGGGTTCACAGTCGCCTCAGACACCGAGCGAGAGATGACCAGGGGTACGTTCGATACATAACCAAGGCTCGGGCTGCGCTCCCGAGGTACCCTAGGACATTTCCGAGACCAGCGGGAACGACTCTGTAACGGAATCCCATCGGAGGGAGGCAACGAGCCCTCGGACCCCGTCGCCAGGGGACCGGGTCCGGCAGATCACCCGCAGGTACTTTTGGGCGTGCCTCCGGGCCCCTAGCCGACCCCCAACGAACGGGGCACGGACGTCCACTCGGATTACCCGATCGCAGCTCACCGGAGACACCATGTTCGGTGCCCATCGAGGGTAACATGGCGCTCTCCCCCCCTCCTCCTTGCGGAAAGGCGACGTAGGGGCGTATGTAAAAAAGTCGAGTCTGTCCCTGATCGTCCTCTCGCTCTGTGCGGAGGCTCGGGGGCTGCTCTCGCAAACCCGGCTCCGGCCAAACCGTTGACAGCGTCAACATACCAGCCCGAGAACTTGGGCCCCGACAGTGCACCTGGGCTACGGCCTGTTCGCATGAGGGAACCGCCAGACCAGCCGAAGCATTACGCAAGGCATTAAGACCTCGAAGGAGTGAAACCACTCCTCCGAGGCCTCGGGGGCTACACCCGGCGGGTGCGCTCGCGCGCACCCACCGGAACAAAGTGCAACCGAGAAAGGCTGGTCCCCTTGCAAAAAAGTGCAACGAAAGCCTCCAAGCGAGTGTTAACACTCCCTTCGAGGCTCGGGGGCTACTGTCGGGGACCATAATTAGGGGTACCCTCAAGACGCCTAATTCTCAGCTGGTAACCCCCATCAGCATAAAGCTGCAGAGGCCTGATGGGTCTGATTAAGTCAGGGATCAGTCCATACGAGCGACTTGATCACGCCACGCCCGAGCCTAGCCTCGGGCGAGGGCAGCCGACCCTGAGATGGTTCCGTCTCGCCCGAGGTCTCCTCTTTCACGGCAGACGCATCTCCGGCTCGCCCGAGGCCATGCCTTCGATAAGAAGTAACCCTGACTAAATCACCGCGCCGACCGACCAAATCACTGGGGCCTTTAACGCAAAAGGTAAGACTGACGGGTAGCCAGGCTTGGCCGAAAGCGCCAGAGGAAGCTCCGCCCGACCCAGGGCTCGGACTCGGGCTAAGGCCCCGGAAGATGGCGAACTCCGCTCCGCCCGACCCAGGGCTCGGACTCGGGCTAAGGCCCCGGAAGACGGCGAACTCCGCTCCGCCCGACCCAGGGCTCGGACTCGGGCTAAGGCCCCGGAAGATGGTGAACTCCGCTCCGCCCGACCCAGGGCTCGGACTCGGGCTAAGGCCCCGGAAGACGGCGAACTCCGCTCCGCCCGACCCAGGGCTCGGACTCGGGCTAAGGCCCCGGAAGACGGCGAACTCCGCTCCGCCCGACCCAGGGCTCGGACTTGGGCCAAGGCCCCAGAAGACGACGAACTCCGCTTCGCCCGACCCAGGGCTCGGACTCCACCCTGGCCTCTGCCGAACGACCTCCGCCTCGCCCGACCCAGGAGCTCAGGTTCGGTCTCGGCCATGCAGGACGGACTCGACCTCGGCCTCGGAGGAGCCTCCACGTCGTCCGACCTAGGACACGAGCCCACCACGTCGACAGGAAGCGTCATCATCACCCTACCCCGAGCCGACTCGGGCCGCAGGGAACAGGACCGACGTCTCATCTGGCTAGCCCCGCCAGATAGGCAATGATGGCGCCCCGCTGGACCATGACGACGGCGACTCTCAGCTCCCTTACGAAAGCAGGGAGACGTCAGCAAGGACCCAGCCACTCCGACAGCTGTCCCTCCGTCCGGCTCCATCGCTTCTCCGACAGCCACGACGCCACACTAGCTGGGTGCCAAGATCTCTCCGGCTGCCACCTTGGCATGTACTCAGGGCACTAGCTCTCCCCCGCTAGACACGTAGCACCTTGCTACACCCCCATTTGTACACCTGGATCCTCTCCTTACGCCTATAAAAGGAAGGACCAGGGCCTTCTTAGAGAAGGTTGGCCTCGCGGGAACGAAGGGCAGGGGCAGGCGCTCTCTCGGGGCCGCTCGCTCCCCTCACCCGCGCGGACGCTTGTAACCCCCTACTGCAAGTGCACCCGACCTGGGCGCGGGACGAACACGAAGGCCGCGGGAATTCTCCGACTCCCTCACGACCCGGCTCCGGCCACCTCGCTCTCGCTCTCCCTCTCTCTCTCCCCCCTTCGCGCTCGCCCACGCGCTCGACCCATCTGGGCTGGGGCACGCGGCACACTCACTCGTCGGCTCGGGGACCCCCCGGTCTCGGAACGCCGACACATACCTTTGCCTTGAGCATTCCTAATCTTTCTTTGTTTGAAGATTAACCTTTAATGCTTGTGATTTTACCAAATGAAAGTGCACAATCTCTACTTATGAATTTCCATGAAATGGCTTAAAAGAGATTGCATTAGAAACATAAACAATAGTTTCCTATTTAGCAACCTCTATTATATGAATGACAAGAAGGTTACTAAATTAAGGAAACCTCATGATATGAACTAAATTACCCTTATAGGCATCATGCATAACATCAATTGAAACGAGATAAAAGTAGCATGATTGTTTAATTAAGTTTATAGGGCAAGTTTAATTCATAACATGGTGAGCGATTAATATAGAAGACTCAAAACCAATTTAAATGAGAATGAATACATCACATAGTATTGGTTAGATCTTATTTGAACGTTGAATGTCACACTCCATTTGGGAAACACATTCTCATGTTCTGAGACTACATAAACACTTAGATAGAAACATTAGTCTCACAAGTCTAGTCATATAGAGAATTCCCCTTTTGGTAAGTGCTTTAAGAATTTGAATTTCTTACTTAGCACTCTATTCATTTAAGAACATGGGATAATCCTCTTTATGTCTAGGTCATGGCAATAATACGATAATAAATTAGAAATATGCCACAAGATACATACAACTAATTTAAAAGCATGTAGATTGTCACAATATAAAAATATAAACTTGCAATCTACCATATAATTAGATCCTTTCCAAAGCAAGGTAAAATCCTTTAAGTTCATTCTCAAGTGCTTCATTTTTCCTATGTGGCTACAAAAGACACAAAGGAATATACCAATTAAAAGCAATATGCACTTAAGAATTAATTGTTACCATCCTTTGGATATCACTTGGTTGTAGGCCTTTTGCTTGATTCCCACAAAGGTTAATCCTTATTCCCTACAACACAAGTTCTTGCTAGAGATGAATATGAAGTTAGTGATATAACAACTCAATTCATCTTTGGGTCAATCTTAAAGGATAGACAATGTAAGATTGATAGCTTGAGATAAGAATTGAGTTGAACCGCTCAAGCACCCCAAAGCTTCATTTCATCTCTGGGTACCTGCAAAACTTATTAAGTACATTTTGGTACCCATCTCATGATAGGTCCATCAAGGTTAGCCAATAAGGACTTAGGCACCCAAATAGCCTTGGTCCTAGAATGTGGTGAACTCATCACCTTTCTAGCACAAGAGTCAAATTTGGGTCTCCTAAGCATATTTGAATGTATTGACAAGTTAGGCTTAGGAGTTTTACCCTTTGGACAAACCTTGAATAGATGACCTCTTTCACGGCAATTGTAGCAAATGCGGTGCTTGTCCTTGCAATGCATTTGCCTTTTGCTTTCATCCTTCTTGATGGTCATCTTTCTTGATCGTGCAAGGTCTTGGTTCTTCATGCGGGGGCATGAATCAATTTCATGGCCCTTCTCCTTGCATCCGTAACACCTCCTATCGCTTCTCTTTGATCTTTCTTTGTTGAAGCACATAGGTACATAGTTAGAGCAAATCATATGAGCATTAATTTTCTCACCATGGATTTTGCTCATGCCCTTCTTGGAAAGCTTGGTATTCCTTTGAAGGGGTTTTGTGCATGCTACGGTTGTCCCCTTCTCAAGCTTTTTCACCATATTATCACGGTTATCTTGAGAAGGTTGAGCATGACACTTTCCCTTCAAACGAGTTAAGCTCCTTCTTAGCATTCCAACTTCTTCCTTGAGCTCTTTATTTTCTTGTGTGATAGAAATATCACTAATTCCTGAAATTTCTAGCTCAATGGAAGATTGACTTTCTTGAGAGCAACATTTGTTAGCACATAATAATATAGTTTCTACTTGAGTACATGTGCATGTGTGAGGTTGGTATGATTTCAAATTAGTTAACACAACCTCATGAGCCATTTCTAACATGATATGTGAATCCATCAATTTATTATGAGAGCATACAAGCATATCATGTTTTTCTTGCAAAGCTAGATTTTCAATGTTTAGCTTTTCTACCGTGTTCTTGAGCATAGCATTTTTATTTTCTAATTGAGCAATATATGATGAATGATTAATAGCTTTAATTTGCTCAATTGAAATGTCTTCATACCTTTGGACCAAATCATCATGAGAGCACTTTAGCTTCTCATGCTCTTTGGTCAACTTCTCCAAGTCTTTGATTTTTTCGATGAGGATATCTTCTTGCTTGTGAAGCATTTCCTTTTGTTCTTCCGCTCTTTTCATGAGTTTGAGAAAGCTCATCCGGTTCTTCTTACTTAGTTGAGCGAAGAATTTTTGAAGATCATCCTCATCTTCACTATCACTTTCATGCTCCTCCTCATCCTCACTTTCGCTTTCACTGTCACTCCCATTAGCTATAAAGCACATATGAGAAGTGGATTTGAAAGACGAACCTTGTGAAGAGGTGGATTCGTCGTTTGGTCTCCATCGATCATTTTCTTCTTCTTCAATCTTGTTCTTCGCCTCATCTTCCTTCATTTTGAGGAACATCCTTTCGGCGATTCTCATGGCAAGATCTATTGCCCTAGGATCAACATCTGCACCAAAAGATGAAGTCGAGACAATCTCAACTTTTTCAAGCTTAGAAGCACTTTCATTTCTTAGACCCCCCGACATGATCTTTTCCTCACGCGGTTAAGCGTTAGAACGAGGATTAGGCTCTGATACCAATTGAAAGTTGCCTAGAGGGGGGGTGAATAGGCAAGTTAAAACTTTTTCAACAAAAATTAGAAGCAAACTGGGTAAAACTGAATTGATCTTGAAATTCACCCAGTTAACTTTGGAAATGAGATGTTCTAAATGATCCACAGGGTTCAAAGTAGTAGATCTGAGAAGGGCACTTCTCAAAATCCACACACCAAAAAGATATAAACAATTCTTTCGCGGGATGGTGAGAGAACGAAGAACACAAACAACCACAATAAGCAAGAACACAAGAGACACAAGATTTATCCCGAGGTTCGGTCACACCACCAAGGTGCCCTACTTCCTCGTTGAGGCGCCCACAAAGAGCCGGGTCTCTTTCAACCCTAATCCTCCCTTTGCCGACCACAAAGGTCAAGCTCACACACTAATCTTTGCTCAAACGAGCGGGTAATACAAACTTTCTTGTGGTCTTCCACAAGATTTGGAGACTCACAAGAGACACCTAGTCGTCTAGGAGCTAGAAGCTCCAAGAGTAATGAATCCACAAAGAACTCGATGTAGTACCAAAGCTCGAATGAAGAAGAAGAGCAAGAGAGATTTAGAGATGAAGCACAAAACTGCAGCTCTCAAGCTCACTCAAAGATTTCTCTCCAAAGATTTGAAATGGGAGAGGCAAGAGATGTGTGAGAGAGAGAGAGAGGTGTTTCTTGGGTTAGAAATGGAGTTCAAATCGTGCTCACTGCTGTGGGGAGAGAGGTAGGAGGTAGTATATATAGGTGGAGCTCAAAACTAGCCGTTGGGCAGATTTTTCTGCCTGAGACCGGTTGAACCTCCCCCTAGGGCGGTTGAACCTCCCCTGGCAGGCCTGGCAGCCTGTCTGCCAGTCTGACTGGCAGACTGACGCGCAGACTGACCTGCAGACTGGTCAAGTTGACCAAGACCGGTTGAACCGCCCAGGGGGGCGGTTGAACCGCCCCTGACAGCTCTGGCGACCTGTTTGCCAGTCTGACTGGCAGACTGCAGAACAGAGGTCAGAGGGGTCAGAGACCAGCTGAACTGCCCCTCAGGACCAGTTCAACTGGTCTTGACCAATGAGTTTAGGAGAGAAAACCCCAGCTCAACTGCCCGGAGGCAAGTTCAGCTGAAGTTCAGCTGCAGCTGAAGAAGCTCAACTCAGCTGAAGTTCAGCTCAGCTGAAAAGCTCAGCTGTAGCTGAAGAAGCTCAGCTCAGCTGAAGTTTAGCTCAGCTGAAAAGCTCAGCTGCAGCTGAAGGAGCTCAGCTCAGCTGAAGTCCAGCTCAGCTGAAAAGCTCAGCTGCAGCTGAACAAGTTCAGCTGCTTTTCAGCAAGAACACTCTAGGTTTCTCAACCCTAACCACGGTCAACCATAGAACGTTAAAGAGATTTTTGCTTTTCAAAAATAGCTTTTGAATAGAGAGGTTTGAGCTTTGGCAAACACCAACCTTCTTTTTGGATCCCCCTTTATAGTACAACGATTCCTATACTCAAGTTAAATAAAATTAATTAAGAAAACTCCTTGAGTCACTGGTGTCTCATGTGTGATTTCTCCATGGCATTGCTTCATAAGGATCACAAACATCTTTGTCTCACCTTTTGAAGCAAACTCAAATCAAACCCTGTGACTTGTACCATATCACCTTATATGAGTTCAAATCATGGCTTCAAGTCACCTTACTGATGCATCAACATGTTGTAACTCTTCATAGCTGATTAGTTCATCGACTTAGTGCAAGTACTCTCTTCTTCACCTTAGCCATGGTACCTCGGTCTACAAGCCGTCGCTTGGCCTTCACCTTCGCTTAGTTCCTCGAAGCCCTTTCCTTGCTATCTTCACCCTATCAAGCCATTCTTGAGTCACATCCTATTGAGCATCCATTGAGAGAATCATTTCTTCAATATTGTGAACCTTGCTTGAATGTCTTCTAGATATAACTGTTAAGATTAATCAAGCTTTAGTTTGATTCTCATAGAAGCATATATGGACTGATAGTAATATGGTCAAGCCAATTCACGATTCCTCATATCTTATTCACTTTGGCTTGACCTATCTTCTTAATCACTTTATCCTCTATTTGATCATATGTATGTAGTGATTTCTTGGGTCTTGTCCATATATTCAAACCAATATAGAGATCATATTATATCCATTTGCATTGTCTCATTGGTTATTTAACCTCGTGTTGAACCTTTGTTCACTGATCATTATACACTATTCAAGTATGTTCATCATACTGAATTTCCTGTTCAACACTTAGCAAACTCGTTAGACCTTTAAATGTGTTGTTATCCAAATCACCAAAACTCACAAAAAGGGATGAATGCACTTTCAATCTCCCCCTTTTTGGTGATTGATGACAACACATTTAAAGCTTACATAAGATTTGATAAATAAGATTTTAAATCCTATGATATAGTTTCCTCCCCCTAAATATGTGCATTTCAGAAAATAACACTTTTGTACTCAAATGCCAAAAGCACATATTTAGGTCAAAGTATAGACAACTTATATTATACTATTCATAGGGTGCAGTGTGTCATAAAATAAACGTGATGCTCATGACATAGTATGCACTCATCAACTTTCTACATCTTATGTTTTTCTTATGATTCCCCCTTTTTGTTAATTATTTCTCCCCTTTTCAAAAATAAAGATAAGCTTTAATGCAAAATTTCTCCCCCTTTGTCATAAATCTCCAAAAAGGATACAAAGAATATAAAGGGTAGAAATTATGATTTAAGCAAGATTTGAACACACTATCATGAAACGGGTCCTTGTATGGCACAAAGGTAATGGAGAAGTGTCATAAGTGATGTACCTTTGCGTTTTACCTTTTCAAAGGGGTGTTCCACACTTGTGTTGTATTTAGAGTTCATTTTGCAATCTCTTGTTGGCATAATTGTGACATAGGTCCAAGATATCAAATGAATATTGTCATACTAATTGAAAGATAAATCTTGATACCTGGAGTCTAGATGTCACCTAGCATTTTCTTATCATAACAAGAGGCAGCATGAAAATTGCACAAGTATGAATTATACAACTAGTGATCATGTACGAAAAATATCAATTGAAAACCACCAATTGATACAATTTGATAGATAATCAGATCACTAATTACATATTACACTAAGTTCTCCTCAAGTTTTAGTGCACACATATATATGAATTCAATTGATACCTGTTGAGAGTACTTATTTGCAACTTAAAGTACCATTGGCATAAAAGGAGTATCAATTGAACATAATCATGCAACATAAGAAACATGTGCACTATTTAATCAATTAAGTTCTAGACAGGAGAATCTATAAGCTATGCTACTTCAGATATTTGTAATCCAAAAAGATGTGATACATATTTACCAATTTTAGATGATGTTGGAGTAGCATATACAAGAGAAACTCATTCTCTTATGAAATGTATAGAAGATACATTTATTGGAGCAAAGAATCTTTGATACCCATCAAAATTTGCAGTGGAAGCGATTGTCTTTGCCCGAAGATTCCTTTCTAATTCGAGACTACACACATAATAGACTTGAAAATGAAGTTAGTCTCAAAGATTCAAATTATAGACCATTCTCCCCCTAAATGTGTGCATACAAGTGATGAATACTTGTTTAGCTTATGCACTTGGACTTGTGAGGCCCGGGGATTAAGTTCATATCTTATTCACTTTGGCTTGACCTATCTTCTTAATCACTTCATCCTCTATTTGATCATATGTATGTAGTGATTTCTTGGGTCTTGTCCATATATTCAAACCAATATAGAGATCATATTATATCCATTTGCATTGTCTCATTGGTTATTTAACCTCGTGTTGAACCTTTGTTCACTGATCATTATACACTATTCAAGTATGTTCATCATACTGAATTTCCTGTTCAACACTTAGCAAACTCGTTAGACCTTTAAATGTGTTGTTATCCAAATCACCAAAACTCACAAAAAGGGATGAATGCACTTTCAATACTGAATATCATATATATAATCATCATCATAAAAGTATCCCGAATAACTCTAATCAAATGAGCTCGCAAGACTGCTCATAACCGTGAGCACGACTGATATACCGGTTTTAAACACTCTGCAGAGGTTGCACACTTTACCCACGAGTCGTGATTCCTTCCTAGCTTGGGTTTGCAAGACCACATCTTCACTACCGCGGTGAATGACAGGTATTCACTACATAGACTTTATAGAGATTCCCCAGAGGTCATAGCCGCCCGTTAGGTTTCTCCAATTTAATAAACACAGTACCTCTCTCCACAGAAAGAGTGACTAACAAAAGCAACACGAAAGAACTCGGCACCCAGCCTCGGCAGAGCAAGTGCTGTGCCCGGACCCTATTGATGACACGACGACGAAGTCAACTACACCTCAAGTTCCTCTGATTAATCAGCTAAGGGTGTCTCATACCATCTTCGTATGTTGGCTATATATCTTGGCTAAGTCCGATTTGTGATTTGTTTTATAACAAATTTTTTTAATTTGTCGGACTATGGAAATAGTTATCGATTGTCTTTGTGATTTGTGTTAGGTTTTAGTTATTTTGGCTAATCATTTTTTTTATTCTCGGAATGAAATGTTGTGGATTACAGGTACGTAAATCGCAACAAATCAAATCTACAATCTATTACAAAAATATATGCACTAAGTATCACTCGAGAAAATAAACTTAGGCGCCTGAATTTTTTTTTAATCAAAATCTCTTCTAGAGTTACTCAGTGGAGGAGTTCGTTAGGCAAATTTGACACATTTGGAGGCCCAAAAGCTTACACCAGGCCACAAGAACGGCCCAAAACAAAATGCAGCCACACATACCAATATTGAAAACACACGTGGACACAAAGCTATATATAATAGTGGTGTGTGTGTGGTCAAAAGATGAGATGAGCCAGCAGCCTTCTGTATTCACCAGGATTAAACAATGTAACTAGCGGCCGGTAGCATGCCCAGCTGGGGCCATTAGTCTCCGTAGATGCTCTGCACGTGCCGGGGCCATATTTCTACTCTCGGGATTCCAGAAATTTCCTATGTTTTTTTTTTACCTATACTATACGGCTATACCATACCTACCACCTACCAGGCGCAGAACAGCACTCCTCTTTCGGAAACTCGTATCATATGCGAGCAAAGCAAGCGACGCTATCCATTTCCTTTTTCACGTTCCGTCTCCCACCCGCGGTGACGCCACGTTAGGCAGCGACGGGGACAAAACGTATATACCAAGCCGTCAAACCCAACTCGGCCTAATCCGCTTCCCCTGGGAGCCGGCCGGCGCTTTCGCGTGCAGAATAATAAAATTTTTTGGGCCGGCCGCGCGCGAGGCCTAGAACCGGGGGCGACGTGGAGGGCGCCCCGCGCTACCCTCCGTGGCTGTCGCGGCATTATTCAATTCACAATCGCAGGCGGAGCGGAGCTCTCAAAATGGCATGATAGATAGGAGGGGTCCGCGCTGGCGTGGCCTCACAGGCGGGCGCCGTAGAAAATTGCAGCCGTTGCAGGTGGGTGAGAGCCCCATGCATGACGGATGCGACTGACTGCGACACTGCCCGATCCTGTGCGGGGAACACTGTAGCACATTGGCGGCCAGCACGGTGCAGTGGCGTGATTGGCCTCCGCCCTCCGCCGCATGAGGGGTAAATCCGCCATTTTTCCTATAAATCCTTGGAGTCTAAAGTTTTTTTTGTCCGATTGCTACGTATTGTGCATATGGTACCAATCTAAGTGTTGTACAACAGTCAGTGCCGGTCCTGATATTTTAGAGGCCCGGGACAAGGCTTATATCGGATGTCCTTTATAATAATAATTATTACACTTAGATATAGTGTGTGTATATTGTCAATAAATATTTATGTATATCTGAAAAATGTATTTATATTAAATAAAAAGTAATTAAAATATAGCCTAACATCTTGCAGAAAAATGCTGCATATATATGTGTCCAGATAACTCAAAAGGTTACCTCGAACAATAATTAAATGAATGCACATTGTTACATTAGTCGATCAGGTCATGTTAGTTTCGTTTTTACCGTGTAGGGCAGGATGAAAGCGTCACCGTACTCGATGCTCGTGCACTGGCTACCAAGAGGATAGGGCACGACCTTCTGTGTGTCTGCGACTGTGCGAGAGATAGAAATGAAACAGCAAACATTGCTGTCCCACTACACATTGAGAGCCTAGGTGGCTAGGTCTGAGACTACGAAGTCAAGATTAATTGGCTACAATTAATTCTCTTTGCTTGTTGTTGCTGTATTGTTGACTTATGATTAGATCTTTAAAAATTCTATAGAGTCAATATATAGATCTATACAAAATATTATATATATATATACTGGTTTTTAGTACTAGGGTGAGGCCCTGATAATATGGGGCCCTGGTCGGGGGCACTGCTCGACCCCCGCCAGGGCCGGCGCTGACAACAGTATGTCGGACGGTCCACGATGGATTATCAGACGGACCGATCTAACGTCGAATGGTCCAAAATTATACTCAAACAGTCCAACTGTGGCCTAGGGCACTGATGTATCGTCTAGAAGGTGAGAACATATCCGTTCGATTTCCTGTTCTTTCTGTTGATCAGTGACTCCTGTTGAAGCTTTAATTTGTATGCAAAGTTGGATGCGCGCTCTTAGGACGTTGTGGATTTGAGAAAATATATAGCACTACGTGACAGTTCACTTTTAGCAACCCTTGTTTAGTATGAATGGTTGGTTGCTAAATATTGAGGACTAATAGTTGGTCGCTAAAGACGTTCTTAGCTACAGTCGGTTAATCATATAACTTTAACAACTTACGATTGGTCGCTATATAGGCCGGTGGACATCCGACTATTGGTTCTTAAATTTTTTGGGTCATTTAGGGTTGGCCCAAATAAGCAATTGACTGTTGCGACCTCTCTCCCCGTACTCAGTACTCTCTGTTCTCTCCTCCCTTCGGGGCCACTCTGCCCACCCCACCGCTGCTGTTGCGCCCCAGCTGGAGCGCCACTCGACACCACTGCGCCCCCAAGCCCTCGCCTCGGAGGCTCTGAGCACTCTCACGCTCATGTGTCCCTTCCTCGAAGCGCTGCCGCACCCCCTGCGCCCATTCCTCGGAGCGTCACGCAGCCATCAAAGTCCGTGAGGACCTGTTCGAGCTCATCGGCACACTTGCGAACAAGGGCATTGCCTCCTTCCTCGCGCTTGCAGCTCTTGAAGGCGTAGGCGCCCGCGCCGACCGGACCCATCGACCCCCCATCTCAGCCGTAGTGGATGTCTCCAAGATCGCGTCATCGCTAAAAATCTTTGATCAGGTGCAAGGTGCAAACTCACCAAGGTCTACATGGCACTTTGCTTGAAGCATTAGTTTTTTTAATGATTTTGTAAAGTGTTTGCAAACATGTGCAAAACACACTAAGATGCAGCTTTTGTGAAATACACATGCAAAGTCTATGATCTAACTATGGTGGTTTTGTGTTTATGTGATATGTGGATCTTTTATTGTGAAATACTAATTAATTGTGTATGTTTATGAGATTATGTGTATAAAAAGTTGTGATTTTATGATGATTTTTGTGTTTATATCTATTTAGTGGATATACCATTTTGAATTCTAATTAAATGCATACTATTATTTATAACAACAGTAAATAGTGGAAACTTTTTGTTGGTTGCTAAATGTATAGTATAACAACACATATTTGGTCGTTAAATATATAATACAACTGTAAACCCTAAATATGATATTGAGAAAATTAGTAGTGCCTTTATGATTTGTGGAATAATACTAATGACTTATTTAGAGTTGTGTTCAAAAGTGTTGAGATGTTACTACATAAATACTAAATACTTATTTTGAGTTGTGTTCTAATTTGAAGAACTTTCTGCAAAGTAATGACACTGATAATAGGAGTTTGTTGTCATCGTGCAATATAGCATTAAGGGGGTGTTTGGTTTGTAATGACTAATTTTTAGTGCCTCCATTTTATTTTGTTTTAGTCCCTAAATTACCAAATAGGGAAACTAAAATAGAGTTTAGTTTCTAAATTTGGTAATTTAGGGACTGAAATGGAATAAAGTAGAGGGCTAAAAATTAGTCACTAGAAACCAAACAACTCAGAAGACTAGCTAGTTTGGTTATTTTTTCGTGGTGCTACACAGGGTCTTGGAATTATTTGATTATTTCTCATGTTTGGTTTGTGTTTGATGGCTTGATCTAAGGTGGTTTTTTTTGCTGAATATGGTCTAGCTAGTTTGCTTTCATTCAGTACATGGTCTAGCTATTTCATCCGGTACATGGTATACCTAGTTTGCTTATGTGGTTCCTTACAGTGGTAGATCACAAAGCTCACCTTAGAGTAACTGAAAGGGAAATAGGCTTATACCTTTTTCTAAATTAATTTTGGTGGTTGAATTGCCCAACACAAATAATTGGACTAACTAGTTTGCTCTAGATTATGAGTTCTACAGGTGCCAAAGGTTCACAACAAACCAATAAAAAGACTGAGAAATGATTCAAATTTAGAGAGAAAAAGTCAGTCGAAGTGTGCCCTAGTCTGACGCACCGGATTGTCCGGTGCACTAGGGACTCCAACTCCGAACTGCTCACCTTCGGGAATTCTGGGAGCCACTCCGCTATAATTCACCGGACTGTCCGGTGTAGCACCGGACAGTGTCCGGTGGCGCACCGAACTGTCCGGTGCACCAGTGGAGCGACGACTACTTCAGCGCCAACGGTCGCCTGCAACCGCATTAAATGCGCTACAGTGCGCGCAGAAGTCAGGCACGCGCCAGAAGGCGCACCGGACAGTCTACAGGACCTGTCTGGTGCACCACCGGACTGTCCGGTGGTCCAGAAGACAGAAACTCCAACTGTCAGAATCCAACGGCCGGGTGACGTGGCAGGCGCACCGGACTGTCCGGTGCGCCATGCGACAACATCGTTCACCAAACGGCTAGTTTGGTGGTTGGGGCTATAAATACCCCAACCACCCACCATTCATTGCATCCAAGTTTTCACACTTACTACACCTTACAAGAGCTATAACATTCAATACAAGACACACCAAAGAGATCAAACCCTCTCCCAAGTCCAAAGATCATTCCCAATCAAATAGTGACTAGTGAGAGAGTAACTTGTGTTCATTTGAGCTCTTGCGCTTGGATTGCTTCTTTTCTTCATTCTTTCTTGTGATCAACTGAATTGTAACCGAGGCAAGAGACACCAATTGTGTGGTGGTCCTTGCGGGGACTTTGTGTCCCGTTTTATTGAGAAGAGAAGCTCACTCGGTCTAAGTGACCGTTTGAGAAAGGGAAAGTGTTGAAAGTAGGGGTGTAATCGGATCGAATACGGACGGATATCA
Source organism: Zea luxurians (assembly GCA_029449295.1). Lineage (NCBI taxonomy): Eukaryota > Viridiplantae > Streptophyta > Magnoliopsida > Poales > Poaceae > Zea > Zea luxurians. The sequence goes on from JAOPSE010000005.1 coordinate 80,149,381, forward strand.
ATGAAATCATATTTGTTTTCATATTTTTATTCGGATTCGAATGCGAATACGGATAGCTTCGGATACGAATACAAATACGGATGTCCTCGAATACAAATACGGATAGTCGTGGGTCGAATACGGAACTAATCGGATACGGGTAGCATCGGTAACGAATATTTTTATCGGATATCGTGTAAGACACAATTCCAAATATATCATAGTTATAATCATTTAGCCCCTCCTTTAGTCCAAACATTTTTTGAAGATTATATGTGGACATATGCTACGCCTCCAAAAAATTCCATGAATTTCTACAAGAATATAACATCAAGCACCCACATGAAAATGATAAAAGTGAAGTATTGTTTATGTTGAGACTTAGATGTTTATGGTGGTTTCATATGTAAATCACACAAAAAAGTGGAAATTAAATGAAATAATCATTGACATCTTGTGGATTTTATGTTTCAAACATTTTTGAGGATGCTATATGGACATATGTTGCGCCTACACCAAATTTCATGAATTTATGAGACTATTTATGTATTATTAATTTCTTTCTGCAAAAAATCAACAAAATGCATTTAAATCCATAAAATTCTCTAGTATCGACCGAAAATTGCAAATAAGTTACCAAGACTAATAAATATTTCATAAGAAGATAACCTCAAGTCCCTACATGAAAATTATAAAGTGAAATAAAGATTATGTTGAAACTAGGATACTTAAGCTCATGTCACGTGTAACTCACACAACAAGTGAAGTGAAATGAAAATAATCACTGACATCTTATGAATTTTATGACCCAAACATTTTTTAGAATTTTATGTGGACATATGTTACCCTCTGTCAAATTTCATGATTTTTTAGATTGTTTGTGAATTATTATTTTCTTTATGTAGAAAATCATCAAAATGCAATTAAATCCATAAAATATTCTGATGTCGACCAAAAATGGCAAATAAGTTACCAAAACTAATAAATATCATATAAGAAAATAACCTCAACTTCACATGTGAAAATGATAAAGTGAATTATTGATTATGTTAAAATTTGGATACTTAAGGTGATTTCACATGTAACTCACACAACAAGTGAAAGTGAATTGAAAGAAATGCTGACAATCTTTAGATTTTATGGCCCAAACATTTTTGAGGATGCTATATGGGCATATATTGTCCCACCGTCAAATTTCATGATTTTCTGAGACTATTTGTGTATTATTATTATTTTGTCTACATAAAATTATCAAAATGCAATTAAATTCATAAAATATTCCACTTTCGACCAAAAATTGCAAATAGGTTACCAGAACCAATAAACATTATATAAGAACATAACCTCAAGTCCCCATATGAAAATGATAAAGTGAAGTATTGATTATATTGAAACTTAGATATATAGGGCGATTCAACATGTAACTATCCGAAAATCCGAAATCTGAAATCTGGTAAGATATCTGGGAAGATGTCCGGATATCCGAAATCTAAAATCCGGACAGGTATCCGAGAAGATATCCGGATATCCGAAATCCGACGGATATCAGTCATCTCATATCCGTATCCGATATCCGAACTGTACTATCCGAATTCGAATCTGAAATCCGAAAATTCTGCGGATATCCGAAAAAAACTATCCAGGCGGATAATTAGCCTCTTCGGACGGTCGGATGCTCGGATAATATCCGTACCGTTTACACCCCTAGTTGAAAGAGACCCGGTCTTTGTGACCACCTCAACGGGGAGTAGGTTTGCAAGAACCGAACCTCGGTAAAACAAATCCTCGTGTCTCACTCTTTATTTGCTTGCGATTTGTTTTTCACCCTCTCTCTCGGACTCGTTTATATTTCTAACGCTAACCCCGGCTTGTAGTTGTGCTTAAGTTTGTAAATTTCAGATTCGCCCTATTCACCCCCCTCTAGGCGACTTTCAATTGGTATCAGAGCCCGGTGCTTCATTAGAGCCTAACCGCTCGAAGTGATGTCAGGAGATCATGCCAAGAAGGAGATGGTGATCGGTGAGAAGACCGCTACAAGCCACGGGAAGGCTCCATCAAGGGAGTCCGCCAACAACAACAAGGATGGATCCCCTTCACGCATTAGATCGCATAAGAGTGGCGAGAAGAAGAAGAAAATGAAGAAAGTGGTCTACTACGAGACCGACTCTTCATCACCCTCTACATCCGGATTTGACGCCGCGTCCGTCACTTCTAAGCGCCAAGAGTGCAAGAAGTATAGTAAGATCCCCCTACGCTACCCTCGCATTCCAAAACATACTCCATTACTTTCCGTCCCATTAGGCAAACCACCGACGTTTGACGGTGAAGATTATTCTAGGTGGAGTGATATGATGAGATATCACCTAACCTCACTCCACAAAAGTATATGGGATGTTGTTGAGTTTGGTGTACAGGTACCATCCGTAGGGGATGAAGATTACGATGAGGACGAGGTGGCCCAAATCGAGCACTTCAACTCACAGGCCACCACTATACTCCTCACCTCTCTAAGTCGAGAGGAGTATAATAAGGTGCAAGGGTTGAAAAGCGCCAAGGAGATTTGGGACGTGCTCAAGACCGCGCACGAAGGAGTGAGGTGACCAAAATCACCAAGCGAGAGACGATCGAGGGGGAGCTCGGTCGATTCAGGCTCAACCAAGGCGAGGACCCTCAAGCCATGTACAACCGGTTAAAGACCTTGGTCAACCAAGTGCGCAACCTCGGGAGCTCCAAATGGGATGACCATGAAATGGTCAAGGTTATTCTAAGATCACTAGTATTTCTTAATCCTACTCAAGTACAATTAATTCGTGGTGATCCTAGATATAAGCTTATGTCTCCCGAGGAAGTTATAGGTAAATTCGTGAGCTTTGAGTTGATGATCAAAGGCTCAAAGAAAATCATCGAGCAAGGCGACTCCTCCACGTCCGAGGCACAACCGGTCGCATTCAAAGCGACAGAGGAGAAGAAGAAGCAAGAGTCTAGATCAAGTAGACTTCCAATCGACGCCTCCAAGCTCGACAATGAGGAGATGGCGCTCATCATCAAGAGCTTCCACCAAATCCTCAAGAAAAGGAGGGGGAAGGACTACAAGTCCCGCTCCAAGAAAGTGTGCTACAAGTGTGGTAAGCCCGATCATTTTATTGCAAAATGTCCATTATCAAGTGACAGTGACAGGGGCGACGACAAGAAGGAAAAGAGGAGGGAGAAGAAGAGGTACTACAAGAAGAAGGGCGGCGATGCCCATGTGTGTCGCGAGTGGAACTCTGACGAGAGCTCCACCGACTCCTCCGACGAGGACGCCGCCAACATCGCCGTCACCAAAGGGCTCCTCTTCCCCAACGTCGGCCATAAGTGCCTCATGGCAAAGGATGGCAAAAGGAGAAGGTAAAATCAAGATCCTCCACCAAATATGCATCCTCTAGTGATGAAGATAATTCTAGTGATGAGGAGGATAACTTGCTCACCCTTTTTGCCAACCTAAACATGCAACAAAAGGAAAAATTAAATGAGCTAATTAGTGCTATTCATGAGAAGGATGAACTCTTGGACACCCAAGAGGACTTCCTAATTAAGGAAAACAAGAAGCATGTTAAGGTTAAAAATGCTTATGCTCTAGAAGTAGAAAAATGTGAGAAATTATCTAGTGAGCTAAGCACTTGCCATGATGTTATTGTCAACCTTAGAAATGAGAATGCTAGATTAATTGCTAAGGTTGATTCAAATGTATGTGATGATTCAATTTCCAATCTTAGAGATAATAATGCTAGTTTACTTGCTAAGATTGAAAAATTGAATGCTTCTCTTGCTAGCCTTAGGATTGAAAATGAAAAATTGATTGCTAAGGCTAAAGACTTAGATGTTTGCAATGCTTCCATTTCCAATCTTAGAAGTGAAAATGACATTTTACGTGCTAAGATTGTTGAACTAAATTCTTGCAAACACTCTACATCTATCGTTGAGCATGTTACAATTTGCACTAGATGTAGAGATGTTAACATTGATGCTATTCATGATCATATGGCCTTAATTAAACAACAAAATGATCATATAGCAAAATTAGATGCTAAAATTGTCGAGCATGAGCTAGATAATGAAAAATTTAAATTTGCTCGTAGTATGCTTTATAGTGGGAGACACCCTGGCATCAAGGATGGCATTGGCTTCCAAAAGGGAGACAATGTCAAACTTAATGCCCCTCCTAAAAGATTGTCTAACTTTGTTAAGGGCAAGGCTCCCATGCCTCAGGATAACAAGGGTACATTTTATACCCTGCCGGTTATCCCGAGCATAAGATTAGGAGGATTCACTCTAGGAAGTCTCACTCTGGCTCTAATCATGCTTTCATGTATAAGAGTGAGGCATCTAGTTCTAGGCAATCAACCCGTGCTAAATTGCCTAAGAAGAAAACTCCTAGTGCATCAAATGAACCTAGTATTTCATTTAAGACTTTTGATGCATCCTATGTTTTATCTAACAAATCTGGCAAAGTAGTTGCCAAGTATGCTGGGGGCAAACACAAGGGATCAAAGACCTGTGTTTGGATACCCAAAGTTCTTGTATCTAATGTCAAAGGACCCAAAACCGTTTGGGTACCTAAAATCAAGAACTAAATTTGTTTTGTAGGTTTATGCATCTGGTGGCTCAAGTTGGATCATCGATAGCGGGTGCACAAACCATATGACAGGGGAGAAGAAGATGTTCTCCTCCTACGAGAAAAACCAAGATCCCCAAAGAGCGATCACATTCGGGGATGGAAATCAAGGTTTGGTTAAAGGACTGGGTAAAATTGCTATATCTCCTGACCATTATATTTCCAATGTTTTTCTTGTAGATACTTTAGATTACAATTGGCTTTCCGTTTCTCAATTATGCAAAATGGGTTACAACTGTCTTTTTACGGATGTAGGTGTTACTGTCTTTAGAAGAAGTGATGATTCAGTAGCATTTAAGGGAGTGTTAGAGGGTCAGCTATACTTAGTAGATTTTGATAGAGCTGAACTCGACACTTGCTTAATTGCTAAGACTAACATGGGCTGGCTCTGGCATCGTCGACTAGCACATGTTGGAATGAAGAATCTTCACAAGCTTCTAAAGGGAGAACACATTTTGGGACTAACAAATGTTCATTTTGAGAAAGACAGGGTTTGTAGCGCATGTCAGGCAGGGAAGCAAGTTGGTGTTCATCATCAACACAAGAACATCATGACGACTGACAGGCCACTCGAGCTCCTACACATGGACCTATTCAGCCCGATAGCTTACATAAGCATCAGCGGGAGTAAGTACTGTCTAGTTATTGTGGATGATTATTCTTGCTTCACTTGGGTGTTCTTTTTGCATGAAAAATCTCATACCCAAGAGACCTTAAAGGGATTCTTGAGACGGGCTCAAAATGAGTTCGGCTTAAGGATCAAAAAGATTAGAAGCGATAACGGGACGGAGTTCAAGAACTCACAAATCGAAGGCTTCCTTGAGGAGGAGGGTATCAAGCATGAGTTCTCTTCTCCCTACACGCCACAACAAAATGGTGTAGTGGAGAGGAAGAATCGAACTCTATTGGACATGGCAAGAACCATGCTTGATGAATACAAGACTTCGGATCGGTTTTGGGCTGAGGCGGTCAACACCGCCTGCTACGCCATCAACCGATTATATCTACACTGAATCCTCAAGAAGACATCATACGAACTCCTAACCGGTAAAAAGCCAAATGTTTCATATTTTAGAGTCTTTGGTAGCAAATGCTTTATTCTTGTTAAAAGGGGTATAAAATCTAAATTTGCTCCTAAGGCTCTAGAAGGCTTTTTACTAGGATATGATTCAAACACAAGGGCATATAGAGTCTTTAACAAGTCCACTAGACTAGTTGAAGTTTCTTGTGACATTGTGTTTGATGAGACTAACGGCTCTCAAGTAGAGCAAGTTGATCTTGATGAGCTAGATGATGAAGAGGCCCCGTGCGTCGCACTAAGGAACATGTCCATTGGGGATGTGTGTCCTTAGGAATCCGAAGAGCCTCCACAAGCACAAGATCAACCATCTTCCTCCATGCAAGCATCTCCACCAACTCAAGATGAGGATGATGCTCAAGATGTTGAAGGAGAAGATCAAGAAGATGAGCCACCTCAAGAGGAGGGCAATGATCAAGGGGGAGATGCACATGATCAAGACAAGGAAGATGAACAAGTTCCAAGACCGCCACACCCAAGAGTCCACCAAGCAATACAACGAGATCACCCCGTGAACACCATCCTCGGCGATATACAAAAGGGGGTAACTACTCGATCTCGTGTTGCTCATTTTTGTGAACATTACTCTTTTGTTTCCTCTATTGAGCCACACAAGGTAGAGGAAGCACTTCAAGATTTGGATTAGGTGGTGGCGATGCAAGAGGAGCTCAACAACTTCACTAGGAATGAGGTATGACATTTAGTTCCACGTCCTAATCAAAATGTTGTAGGAACCAAGTGGGTTTTCCGCAACAAGCAAGATGAGCATGGTGTGGTGACAAGGAACAAAGCCCGACTTACCATAGCTTAGCATTATCATTTTTAAGTCAATTCACATTTTTACTTAGCATTATCATTTTTACTTACCATTTAACTTAGCATTATCATTTAACAAGCAAGATGAGCATGGTGGCGACTTATCATTTTTTGAGTCAATTCACATTTTACTTGCCTATGCTACTTACCATGGCTTTAAGCTTTATCAAATGGACGTGAAAAGTGCCTTCCTCAATGGACCAATCAAGGAAGAGGTCTTGAAAGGGAAATGTGCCCTTGGGCCATTTCTAAGTATTTTGGTGATTGAGTGCCAATACAAGTAGTCATGTGCTAATCTAGGCCAAATGATGGACAAAGTGCAAATCAAGAGTAAAGGTATGTTTCTAAGACTTAGTACAATGTTTTGGAAACTAATGTATTATGTCTAAGTGCTAGAAACAAGAAAAGACCAATTTGGAAAAGACTTGGCTGAGCAGCCAAGACTCTGCGCAGTCTGGGAGCACCGGACTGTCCGGTGGTGCACCGGACAGTGTCCGGTGCGCCAGGCTGGCGTTTGTCAACTGGCTGCTCTCGGGACTTCGACGACGGTGTATGGCTATAATTCACCGGACTGTCCGGTGGTGCACCGGGCTGTCCGGTGAGCCATCAGTCGGTCGGGCCAACGGTCGGCCGCGTAATCCGCGCGCGACGCGTGGCAGAGCCAACGGTCAGAAGGGGGCACCAGACTGTCCGGTGTGCACCGGACAGTGTCCGGTACACCAACGGCTCTGAATCTCCAACGGTCGGCTTCGCCAAAGAAGGAAAGAAATCCGCACCGGACAGTGTCCGGTGGTGCACCGGACTGTCCGGTGCGCCAGTCGATAGAAGGCAAGAAATGCCTTCCTGGAATGCTCTCAACGGCTCCTAGCTGCCTTGGGGCTATAAAAGGGACCCCTAGGCGCATGGAGGAGCACACCAAGCATTCTCTAAGCATTCCTAAGCACCAAGACTCCGATTCCGCGCATTCGATTCTTTGTGATAGCAACTAGAGCTCCATTTGAGTAGAGAACTCTTTGGGTTGTGTTGTGAGCTCAAGTTGTGACTTGTGTGCGTGTTCGTGCTCTGATTTTGTGTCTTGTGTGCGTTACTCATCCCAGCCTTACTTTCGTGCTTCTTTGTGAACATCAAATTGTAAGGGCGAGAGGCTCCAAGTTGTGGAGATTTCTCGCAAGCGGGATATAGTAAACAAAGCAAAACACCGTGGTATTCAAGTGGGTCTTTGGACCGCTTGAGAGGGGTTGATTGCAACCCTCGTCCGTTGGGACGCCACAACGTGGAGTAGGCAAGTGTTGGACTTGGCCGAACCACGGGATAAACCACTGTGCCTATCTGTGTTGATCTTCTTGTGGTTATCGTGTCTTGCAAGAACTCCTCTCTAGCCACTTGGCTTTGTTGTGCTAACTCCTAATCAAGTTTTGTGGCATTAAGTTTCAAGTTTTACAGGATCACCTAATCACCCCCCTCTAGGTGCTCTCAATTGGTATCAGAGCCGTTCTCTTCAAGAAAGGGACTAATCGCCCGAAGAGATGGATCCTAAGGGAAAGGGGATGGTGGTCAACAACAACGAGAAGGAGTCCATCTTTAATGAGCCGAAAGACGACAAGCCTACTGACTCAGGCTCGGGCCACAAAAGAAAAGACGGGAGGAAGAAGAAAACAAGGCGCATCAAGGAGATAGTCTACTACGACAGCGACGAATCTTCCTCTTCCCAAAACGACGACGACAACGACTACAAGAAAAAGAAGACGATTAATTGAAACTTTTCCTTTGATTATTCTCGTATTCCGCAAAGTTTCAATGCTCATTTGCTTTCCATTCCCCTCGGTAAACCCCCCACTTTGATCGAGAGGACTACGGATTTTGGAGTCACAAAATGCGTAGCCACTTGTTCTCTCTCCATCCAAGTATATGGGAGATAGTAGAAAATGGAATGCACTTTGATAGTACGGATAGTCCCATGTTCATTAATGAGCAAATTCACAAAAATGCACAAGCTACTACTGTTCTTCTAGCTTCATTGTGCAGGGATGAATACCATAAGGTGAGCGGCTTGGATAACGCCAAGCAGATTTGGGACACCCTCAAAATCTCACATGAGGGGAACGACGTCACCATGCTCACCTAGATGGAGTTGGTGGAGGGCGAACTTGGGAGATTCGCAATGATCAGGGGCGAGGAGCCAACCCAAACGTACAATCGGCTCAAGACCCTCATCAACAAAATAAGGAGCTATGGAAGCACGCCATGGACACGACGTCGTCCGCCTAATGCTAAGGTCTTTTACTGTCCTTGATCCACATCTTGTGAACGATATTCGTGAGAATCCTAGGTACACCAAGATGACGCCCGAGGAGATACTTGGAAAGTTTGTAAGCGGGCGAATGATGATCAAGGAGGCAAGATACGTTGATGATGCGTTGAACAGCCCAATCCACGAGCCTCAAACCGTTGCTCTCAAAGCAACGAGGAGCAAGGAAGTGCTACCTAGCAAGGTGGCACAAGTAGAGGCGGCAGGACTCAATGAGGAAGAGATGGCCCTCATCATTAAGCGTTTCAAGACGGCGCTAAGGGGTCGCAAGGAGCATCCCAACAAGATCAAGACAAAGGGGAAGCGCTCATGCTTCAAATGTGGTAAGATTGGTCATTTTATCACTAATTGTCCCGATAATGATAGTGACCAGGAACAAGGGAACAAGAGGGAAAAGAAGAAGGCTTACAAGAAGGCTAAGGGCGAGGCACACCTTGGAAAGGAGTGGGACTCGGATTGTTCGTCTTCTGACTCCGACAACGAAGGACTCGCCGCCACCGCCTTCAACAAGTCAGCCCTCTTCCCCAACGAGCATCACACCTGCCTCATGGCAAGGGAAAAGAAGGTAAGCACTCATAATACTAGTACTTACGCTTCCTCAAGTGATGAAGAATCTAGCGATGATGAAATAGACTATTCATGTTTATTCAAGGGCCTAGATAGAACTAAGGTTGATAAGATTAATGAATTAATTGATGCATTGAATGACAAGAATAGGTTATTAGAAAAACAAGAGGATCTTTCGTATGAAGAACATGATAAGTTTGTAGAGGCACAAAAATCCCTTGCTTTAGAAATTAAAAGAAATGAAATGATTTCTTGTGAATTGTCTACATGCCATGACTCTATTTCTAGCTTAAAGAGCATAAATGATGATTTGAATGCTAAGTTAGAAATAGCTAAATCAACATCTTGTGTAGAACATGTTGCAATTTGCAATAGGTGTAAAGATTTTAATGTTGATGCTTGTAGTGAACATCTAGTTTCAATTTATAATTTGAATTATGAAGTGGCTAGTCTTAATGCCCAACTTAAGACTAGCAAGAGTGAATTTGACAAACTAAAATTTGCAAGGGATGCCTACACGATTGGTAGACACCCCTCAATTAAGGATGGTCTTGGCTTCAAGAGGGAAGTCAAGAACTTAACAAGCCATAAGGCTTCCATCTCCGCCAAGGAGAAAGGGAAGGCCCCTATGGCTAGTAGTGCTCAAAAGAACCATGCTTTCATGTATCATGATAGGAGACATTCTAGGAATGTTTATAGAAGTTATGATGCTTTTGATTCTCATGCCATGATTGCTTCTAGTTCTTCTATTATGCATGATAGAAATTTGGCTAGGAAAAATGTTGTTCATCATATGCCTAGAAGAAATATTGTTCATGTTCCTAGGAAAGTAATGAATGAACCTTCTACAATTTATTATGCTTGCAATGCTTCCTTTGCTATTTGTAGAAAGGATAAGAAGGTAATTGCTAGGAAATTAGGGGCCAAATGTAAGGGAGACAAGACTTGCATTTGGGTCCCTAAGGCTATTGTAACTAACCTTGTAGGACCCAACATGAGTTGGGTACCTAAGACCCAAGCCTAAATTTGCCTTGCAGGTTTATACATCCGGGGGCTCAAGCTGGATTATCGACAGCGGATGCACAAACCACATGACGGGGGAAAAGAGGATGTTCTCTTCCTACGTCAAGAACAAGGATCCCCAAGATTCAATCATATTCGGTGATGGGAACCAAGGCAAGGTGAAAGGGTTAGGAAAATTTGCTATTTCATCTTAGCACTCTATTTCTAATGTGTTCTTAGTTGAGTCGCTTGGATATAACTTGTTGTCTGTGAGTCAACTTTGTAATATGGGATATAACTGTTTATTCACAAATGTAGATGTGTCTGTCTTTAGAAGAAGGGAGGTTCATTAGCTTTTAAGGGTGTACTAGACGGCAAACTTTATTTAGTTGATTTTGCAAAAGAGGAGGTCGGTCTAGATGCATGCTTAATTGCTAAGATTAGCATGGGCTGGCTGTGGCATCGCCGTTTAGCACATGTGGGGATGAAGAACCTTCACAAGCTTCTAAAGGGAGAACACGTGATAGGTCTAACTAATGTAACTTTCGAAAAAGATAGACCTTGTGCAGCTTGTCAAGCAGGTAAACAGGTGGGAAGCTCTCATCATGCCAAAAATGTGATGACAACATCAAGACCCCTGGAGTTACTTCATATGGACCTCTTCGGACCCGTCGCCTATCTAAGCATAGGAGGAAGTAAGTATGGTCTTGTTATAGTTGATGATTTTTCCCGCTTCACTTGGGTATTCTTTTTGCAGGATAAATCTGAAACCCAAGGGACCCTCAAGCGCTTCCTAAGGAGAGGCCAAAACGAGTTTGAGCTCAAAGTGAAGAAGATAAGAAGCAACAATGGGTCCGAGTTCAAGAACCTTCAAGTGGAGGAGTACCTTGAGGAGGAAGGAATCAAGCACGAGTTCTCTGCTCCCTACACACCACGACAAAATGGTGTGGTAGAGAGGAAGAACAGGACGCTCATAGACATGGCGAGGACAATGCTTGGAGAATTCAAGACGCCCGAGCGGTTTTGGTCGGAAGCCATGAACACGACTTGCCACGCCATAAACCGGGTGTACCTTCATCGCCTCCTCAAGAAGACTTCGTATGAGCTTCTAACCGGTAACAAACCCAATGTTTCATACTTTCGTGTATTTGGGAGTAAATGCTACATTCTAGTGAAGAAAGGTAGAAATTCTAAGTTTGCTCCCAAAGCTGTAGAAAGGTTTTTGTTAGGTTATGACTCAAATACAAAGGCGTATAGGGTCTTCAACAAATCATCGGGTTTGGTTGAAGTCTCTAGCGACGTTGTATTTGATGAGACTAATGGCTCTCCAAGAGAGCAAGTTGTTGATCTTGATGATGTAGATGAAGAAGAAGTTCCAACGGCCGCAATACGCACCATGGCGATTGGAGAAGTGAGGCCACAGGAACAAAAGAAGCAAGATCAACCTTCTTCCTCAACAATGGTGCATCCTCCAACTCAAAACAATGAACAGGTTCATCAAGAGGAGGCGTATGATCAAGGGGGAGCACAAGATGATCATGTAATGGAGGAAGAAGCACAACCGGCACATCCAACTCAAGTTCGATCGACGATTCAAAGGAATCATCCCGTCGACCAAATTTTGGGTGATATTAGCAAGGGAGTAACTACTCGCTCTAGATTAGTTAATTTTTGTGAGCATTACTCTTTTGTCTCTTCTATTGAGCCTTTCAGGGTAGAAGAGGCCTTGCTAGATCCGGACTGGGTGTTGGCCATGCAGGAAGAGCTCAACAACTTCAAGAGAAATGAAGTTTGGACACTGGTGCATCATCCCAAGCAAAACATTGTGGGAACCAAGTGGGTGTTCCGCAACAAACAAGACGAGCACGGGGTGGTGACAAGGAACAAGGCACGACTTGTGGCAAAAGGTTATGCCCAAGTCGCAGGTTTGGACTTTGAGGAGACTTTTGCTCCTGTGGCTAGGTTAGAGTCAATTCGCATATTGTTAGCCTATGCCGCTCACCATTCTTTCAGGTTGTTCCAAATGGATGTGAAGAGCGCTTTCCTCAACGGGCCAATCAAGGAGGAGGTGTACGTAGATCAACCCCGGGATTTGAGGATGAACGGTACCCCGACCACGTGTGTAAGCTCTCTAAGGCGCTCTATGGACTTAAGCAAGCCCCAAGAGCATGGTATGAATGCCTTAGAGACTTTTTAATTGCTAATGCTTTCAAGGTTGGGAAAGTCGATCCAACTCTTTTCACTAAGACATGTGATGGTGACTTATTTGTGTGCCAAATTTATGTCGATGACATAATATTTGGTTCTACTAACCAAAAGTCTTGTGAAGAATTTAGCAGGGTAATGACGCAGAAATTCAAGATGTCGATGATGGGCGAGTTGAACTACTTCCTTGGGTTCCAAGTGAAGCAACTCAAGGATGACACCTTCATCTCTCAAACGAAGTACACACAAGATTTGCTAAAGCGGTTTGGGATGAAGGACGCCAAGCCTGCAAAGACTCCAATGGGAACTGACGGACACACCGACCTCAACAAAGGAGGTAAGTCCATTGATCAAAAAGCATACCGGTCTATGATAGGTTCCTTGCTTTACTTATGTGCTAGTAGACCGGATATTATGCTTAGTGTATGCATGTGTGCTAGATTTCAATCCGATCCAAAGGAGTGTCACTTAGTGGCCGTGAAGCGAATTCTTAGATATTTAGTCGCTACGCCTTGCTTCAGGATCTGGTATCTAAAGGGGTCTACCTTTGACTTTATTGGATATTCAGACTCCGACTATGCTGGATGTAAGGTCGATAGGAAGAGTACATCGGGGACGTGCCAATTCTTAGGAAGGTCCCTGGTGTCTTGGAGTTCTAAGAAACAAACCTCTGTTGCCCTATCCACCGCTGAGGCCGAGTATGTTGTCACAGGACAGTGTTGCGTGTAACTACTTTGGATGAGGCAAACCCTCCGGGACTTTGGCTACAATCTGAGCAAAGTCCCACTCCTATGTGATAATGAGAGTGCTATCCGCATGGCGGATACTCCTGTTGAACACAGCCGCACAAAGCACATAGACATCCAACATCACTTTTTGAGAGACCACCAGCAAAATGGGGATATCGAAGTGTTTCATGTTAGCACCGAGAACCAGCTAACCGATATCTTTACCAAGCCTCTAGATGAGAAGACCTTTTGCAGGCTGCGTAATGAGCTAAATGTCTTAGATTCGCGGAACTTGGATTGACTTATAGCATACATGTGTGTTATGCCTTGATCATGTTCCTTATGCATTTTGTTGTTTATTTATGGTGCTCAAGTTGTACAAGCACTCCCCGGACCTCACAAGTCCATTTGCAAGTGATGCACATATTTAGGGGGAGATGTGTTACAACTTGACCCTTTGAGACTAACCATGTGCTTGAGTGTTCTTAAATTAGTATCAAAGGTGGATTGAAAGGGAAAAGTGGACTTGGACCATAAAGGACTTCCACTGCACTCCGATGAGAGAGTAACTACTCCAAGTTCATCTACATGCTCTTATTGCCTTTTTATTCTTAATTGAAGATTTTGGTGAGGCAATGGGGTTCAAGGGCCAAGATTGATTCCGTTTTGGTGCTTGATGCCAAAGGGGGAGAAAATAAGGCCAAAGCAAGAAATGGATCAGCTACCACTTGAGAATTTTGAAAATAGTAGAGTTAGGACTTTTGAGTTGTCAAAAAACTTATTGTCTCTTTTTGTCAAAAGTTGGTCTCTTGTGGGGAGAATGTTAGATATGGGAAATAGGGGGAGTTTTTGAATTCTTGATCAATTTCTCTTGGAATGCCTCTCTCTATGCCTCAACAAGTGATTTTGACTTAGAGATAGGAAATTGAGTTTGATTTGCAAAAAACAAACCAAGTGGTGGCAAAGAATGATCCAAATATGCCAAATTTGAATCAAAACAAATTTGTGTTCTTATTTGCATTGATGTTGCACTTGTTCTAGTTGCTTTGTGTTGTGTTGGCATAAATCACCCAAAAGGGGGAGATTGAAAGGGAAATGTGCCCTTGGGCCATTTCTAAGTATTTTGGTGATTGAGTGCCAATACAAGTAGTCATGTGCTAATCTAGGCCAAATGATGGACAAAGTGCAAATCAAGAGTAAAGGTATGTTTCTAAGACTTAGTACATTGTTTTGGAAACTAATGTATTGTGTCTAAGTGCTAGAAATAGGAAAAGACCAATTTGGAAAAGACTTGGCTGAGCAGCCAAGACTCTGCGCAGTCTGGGAGCACCAGACTGTCCGGTGCGCCAGGCTGGCGTCTGTCAATTGGCTGCTCTCGGGACTTCGACGGCGGTGTACGGCTATAATTCACCGGGCTGTCCGGTGGTGCACCGGACTGTCCGGTGAGCCATCAGTCGACCGGGCCAACGGTCGGCCGCGTAATCCACGCGCGACGCGTGGCAGAGCCAACGGTCAGAAGGGGGCACCGGACTGTCCGGTGTGCACCGGACAGTGTCCGGTGCGCCAACGACTCTGAATCTCCAACGGTCGGCTTCGCCAAAGAAGGAAAGAAATCCGCACCGGACAGTGTCCGGTGGTGCACCGGACTGTCCAGTGCGCCAGTCGACAGAAGGCAAGAAATGCCTTCCTGGAATGCTCTCAACGGCTCCTAGCTGCCTTGCGGCTATAAAAGGGACCCCTAGGCGCATGGAGGAGCACACCAAGCATTCTCTAAGCATTCCTAAGCACCAAGACTCCAATTCCGTGCATTCGATTCTTTGTGATAGCAACTAGAGCTCCATTTGAGTAGAGAACTCTTTGGGTTGTGTTGTGAGCTCAAGTTGTGACTTGTGTGCGTGTTCGTGCTCTGATTTTGTGTCTTGTGTGCGTTACTCATCCCAGCCTTACTTCCGTGCTTCTTTGTGAACATCAAATTGTAAGGGCGAGAGGCTCCAAGTTGTGGAGATTCCTCGCAAGCGGGATATAGTAAACAAAGCAAAACACCGTGGTATTCAAGTGGGTCTTTGGACCGCTTGAGAGGGGTTGATTGCAACCCTCGTCTGTTGGGACGCCACAACGTGGAGTAGGCAAGTGTTGGACTTGGCCGAACCATGGGATAAACCACTGTGCCTATCTGTGTTGATCTTCTTGTGGTTATCGTGTCTTGCAAGAACTCCTCTCTAGCCACTTGGCTTTGTTGTGCTAACTCCTAATCAAGGTTTGTGGCATTAAGTTTCAAGTTTTACAGGATCACCTATTCACCCCCCCTCTAGGTGCTCTCAGGTCTATGTTGAGCAACCTCCCTGCATTGAAGATAGTGAGTACCCTAACCATGTTTACAAACTCTCTAAGGCGCTTTATGGGCTCAAACAAGCCCTAAGAGCATGGTATGAATGCCTAAGAGATTTTCTTATCACTAATGGCTTCAAAGTCGGAAAGGCCGATCCTACACTCTTAACCAAAACACTTGAAAATGATTTGTTTGTATGCCAAATTTATGTTGATGATATCATTTTTGGGTCTACTAACGAATCTACATGTAAAGAGTTTAGTAGGATCATGACACAAAAATTTGAGATGTCTATGATGGGGGAGTTGAAGTACTTCTTAGGATTTCAAGTGAAGCAACTCCAAGAGGGTACCTTCATTAGCCAAACGAAGTACATTCAAGATATACTCAACAAGTTTGGGATGAAGGATGCCAAGCCCATCAAGACACCCATGGGAACCAATGGGCATCTCGACCTCGACACGAGAGGTAAATCAGTAGATCAAAAGGTATACCGGTCGATGATAGGTTCTTTGCTTTATTTATGCGCATCTCGACCGGACATTATTCTTTCCGTATGCATGTGTGCAAGATTCCAAGCTGATCCTAAGGAAGTTCACCTTAGGGCCGTAAAACGAATCTTGAGATATTTAGTTTATACTCCTAAGTTTGGCCTTTGGTACCCCAGGGATCCACATTTGATTTAATTGGTTATTCCGATGCTGATTGGGCAGGGTGTAAAATTAATAGAAAGAGCACATCGGGGACTTGCCAGTTCTTGGGAAGGTCTCTGGTGTCTTGGGCTTCAAAGAAGCAAAATTCCGTAGCTCTTTCTACCGCCGAAGCCGAGTATATTGCCGCAGGCCATTGTTGCGCGCAATTGCTTTGGATGAGGCAAACCCTTAGGGACTATGATTACAAATTAACCAAAGTTCCTATTCTATGTGATAATGAGTGTGCAATCCGCATGGCGGATAATCCCGTTGAACATAGCCGCACTAAACACATAGCTATTCGGTATCATTTCTTAAGGGATCACCAACAAAAGGGGGATATCGAGATTGCATATATTAACACCAAAGAACAATTAGCTGATATCTTTACCAAGCCATTAGACGAACAAACATTTACCAAACTTAGGCATGAGCTAAATATTCTTGATTCTAGGAATTTTTATTGATGTTTTGCACACATAGTTCACTGATATACCTTTGATCATATATCTTTCATGTGCTATGACTAATGAGTTTTCAAGTGTATTTCAAATTAAGTCATAGATTGAAAGGGAAAAGGAGTCTTCGGCGAAGACAAAGGCTTCCACTCCACTCTATCAAATTACTCATCCTTCGCCGTCGCTCCGCGCCACTCTCCAACTTTGGTATAATCTTCACTCATATATTATTTACCATAAGGAGAGAAAGTAATAAGGGCTTATATTTCACTCAAGTATCCGTTTTTGGCGATTCATGCCAAAGGGGGAGAAAGTATTAGCCCAAAGCAAAAGGACTGCACCACCACCAATTTCAAAATTCAAAGTTGTGTTAAGAAAAGATTTTTCAAATAGTGATTTTCCAATTGGTATCCTTATTTTTGATATAATTTCAAATTAATACAACCCTTTCAAAACTAATATCTAAAACCCTCTTGAACACTAAGAGGAGGATTTTATGGAGGGGGAGTTTTGTTTAGTCAAAGGAAAAGCATTTGAAACACGGGGAGAAAATTTCAAATCTTGAAAATGCTTCTCAAAATCCTACTCATTTACCTTTGACCATCTGCAAAAGGACTTTGAAAAGAATTTACAAAAGAATTTGCAAAAACAAAACATGTGGTGCAAGCGTGGTCCAAAATGTTAAAAATAAAGAAATCAATCCATGCATATCTTATGATAATATTTATTGGTTCAAATCTAAGTAACCTTTGCACTTATATTATGCAAACTAGTTCAATTATGCACTTCTATATTTGCTTTGGTTTGTGTTGGCATCAATCACCAAAAAGGGGGAGATTGAAAGGGAAATAGGCTTACACCTTTTCCTAAATTAATTTTGGTGGTTGAATTGCCCAACACAAATAATTGGACTAACTAGTTTGCTCTAGATTATGAGTTCTATAGGTGCCAAAGGTTCACAACAAACCAATAAAAAGACCGAGAAAGGATTCAAATTTAGAGAGCAAAAGTCAGCCAAAGTGTGCCCTGGTCTGCACCACTGGACAGTGCCCGGTGCACCAGGGACTCCAACTCCGAACTGCTCACCTTCGGGAATTCTGGGAGCCACTCCGCTATAATTCACCGGACTGTCCGATGGCGCGCCGGACTGTCCGGTGGCGCACCGAACTGTCCGGTGCACCAGCGGAGCAACAGCTACTTCAGCGCCAACGGTCGCCTGCAACCGCATTAAATGCGCTACATTGTGCGTAGAAGTCAGGCACGCGCCAGAAGGCGCACCAGACAGTCTACAGGACCTGTCCGGTGCACCACCGGACTGTCCGGTGGCCCAGAAGACAGAAGCTCCAACAGTCAGAATCCAACGGCCGGATGACGTGGCAGGCGCACCGGACTGTCCGGTGCGCCATGCGACAGCAGCCTTCACCGAACGGCTAGTTTGGTGGTTGGGGCTATAAATACCCCCAACCACCCACCATTCATTGCATCCAAGTTTTCACACTTCCTACACCTTACAAGAGCTATAGCATTCAATACAAGACACACCAAAGAGATCAAACCCTCTCCCAAGTCCAAAGATCATTCCCAATCAAATAGTGACTAGTGAGAGAGTGACTTGTGTTCATTTGAGCTCTTGCGCTTGGATTGCTTCTTTTCTTCATTCTTTCTTGTGATCAACTCAATTGTAACCGAGGCAAGGGATACCAATTGTGTGGTGGTCCTTGCGGGGACTTTGTGTCCCGTTTGATTGAGAAGAGAAGCTCACTCGGTCTAAGTGACCGTTTGAGAGAGGGAAAGGGTTGAAAGAGACCCGGTCTTTGTGACCACCTCAACGGGGAGTAGGTTTGCAAGAACCGAACCTCGGTAAAACAAATCCTCGTGTCTCACTCTTTATTTGCTTGCGATTTGTTTTCACCCTCTCTCTCTCGGACTCGTTTATATTTCTAACGCTAACCCCGGCTTGTAGTTGTGCTTAAGTTTGTAAATTTCAGATTCGCCCTATTCACCCCGCCTCTAGGCAACTTTCAGTAGCCAACGTGTTACTTATGTGGTTCTTCATGTAAATATGATTATATGTAAGTACAAGTGCTTATAGTATTTCTCCAATTTCTCTAGATATGAGTTCTTGGGAAGAGCTAACTAGGCAGTTTTTGTTGGAGGAAGAAGAAGACGATGAGGAATTTTTCTTTATTCTTCTCCTTGCTATACTTCCATTCCTCTCTGAAGAGACAATGCCTATCCATACCTTCTCTTTCTCTGGTGCCTAGAAGGTTAAGGAGATTCTTGAAGGCCGATAATAGTGTTGCTGTGTATTGGGTAGTACTCGTCTCTATGTGTGGGATTGTTTCGGCTTTGGTGGGACGAAGGTGGGGGAGGAAAATGCTACTATGGTGTAGAGTGCAGCTACATATTGTGCATATGGTACCAATCTAAGTGTTGTACAACAGTACGCCGGACGATCCGCGATGGGTTATCAGACGGACCGATCTGACGTCGAATGGTCCAAAATTATACTCGGACAGTCCAACCGTGGCCTAGGGCACTGATGTATCGTCTAGTGGTTGTGGGGGCGATGGCTATCCTTGGTATGAATTTATCGACATACCATATAATGGTTGGGACTGTGGAGACCCATTTGTTGTCGATGCGTCTAGCGAGGCCACCTCTACCGCAACCTCATGAGATGGAAAACTAGGGACGATATATTTTTCAAATAATATACGTGTGAGTTTCTTGAGTAATTCTTCTACCCCTCCCATGCATTGTTCTAACAGATCTCTTTGCTGGTCTATATAATGCTTTAATAGATTGATTATCATTAGCATTACTTACATTGCTATTTTGGAGCAAAGGCTGCAAGAAGTCGATCTTGATCTCCCCTTTCTTGATAATCTTCTAGTGTCGATCCATAGTGAAGTGTGACAAAACTTCTCCTTCGCTTCTTCGCGCACCCGGACGTGTTGTCACAGTGCCTCACCGTCCTATTGCTTCATGAGGTTTTCAAACCGATGCTACTTATTGACCGACAGGGTCTCCATAGCTGGCCTAAGTATTATCTTAGGAGACATTTGGTGTGATCTTTGGAACCGACCATCATGACCGATCTAATAGATCTGAAACGCACTCGTACCCAGCGGAGTCGCCAAAAAGTGTGTTGGTGCCTTTTTGAGCAAAACACCAAATGAACCCTAGGGTCTGTGCACGGCGACATGACATTGGGGTTCTCTCTGCGGGAGCGCGGACTGTCCGCGATTGACGCGCTCGGACCGTCCACGACTTCGTAGAGAACTCTGATAGAACTAAGATCTCATCTCTCGTGAGGGATCCGTCGAGTAGGAAAGATGTTGTGGTTGCTTTGCCGTTAGCAGGACACCCAAAGCTTCCCTAGACGACGTAGAGTGGAAGAGAGACGAAAATAGGAGATTGAGGGACTATAACTAAGGCTACAAAGTACTCATAAGGCCAATGCATAAAGTAAATAAGATAAATTGATGTTTGAGTTTGATTGTTAGATCATATATATATAGGGGAAATGTCTGCATCCGTTCCTAGATGAATCTTAATAGTTTCCTGTGGGTTGTTAAGGTAACTATGATAAGGATTCCAACCTGAATTAATGTAATCGCGAACCTGCCATGCCGAACCGTCCGGACCACAAGGTCAAACTGTCCGGTCGTTCAGATGCCAAATTTAGTATTCCCTCTATCTCAAAAATACAGTTCTTTCTATCAAAAAAAATCGACCATATATTCATTCAAATTATAATGAATATAGACATACATGAAAACTACATTTATATATATTACTTAATGAATATGTTATTAGTTTAAAATAAATTATATTTTGAGACAGAGAGAGTACATAACAAATTCATAATCTTTAAATCATATGTTTTCGATGCGTTTCAAGACTCAAGACGACACAAATAGTTAGAAGTGTGTCAAGTGTCACTTGTTGGAACACTGACAAGCGGGAGTGTTCGACCGGCACCCCAAAAAAACGCTGCCGTTTTCATCCCGTGTACAGTGTGGTGGTCACGGGTCCGTGTGCGCGAGCATTATGGCGCTAGGCTGTGTACTTTGCTCTCCGGCGCCCACACTATCCTCTGACCGGTTGCGGGCCTCTTGTCGTCCCCCGACGGCAGCGGCTGCCGCCTGCCGCAGCACCACTTTATTGCCCCCGAGGCGACACCTGTCCCGTCGCGCACCTCGCCGCCGGGATCGTCTCCCTCAAAACCGCACCAACCCCCCACCCCACCAACGCTCGAGCTCCACATCCCCCGGTGTTCCCCCTCCGCTCTCCTTCTTAACCCGTCTCACTGAACTGGATTTCCTCTCGCTATTGTGGTATACTGTAGCACGCCAGACGCAACTAGTCACGGTCACGGTCAAGCTCATTGCGAGCGGAGCGCCCTCCTGTCGCTTCTGCCGCCGCCGCCCCTCGGCTATAAAGTCGCCAGCTCTGTTCACCGCCGCTTTTCCTCTGCATCCGTCTGTGGTGCGGAATTGAATTCCGGTGGGATTTGAGAGCCGAGAGGAGAAGGCGGTAGGCGGGGATGGAGACGCCTGGAGGGAGCGGGGCCCCGTCGCTGGCGCGGCAGGGCTCGGTGTACTCGCTAACGTTCGACGAGTTCCAGACCGCGCTCGGCGGCGCCAGCAAGGACTTCGGCTCCATGAACATGGACGAGCTGCTGCGCAACATCTGGACGGCCGAGGAGTCCAACGCCATGACCGCGGCCGCCCCGACCACGGCGGCCGCATCCATGGACGCGCATGGGCAGCAGGCCGGGGCGCCCATCCAGCGCCAGGGCTCCTTCACGCTGCCGCGCACGCTCAGCCAGAAGACGGTCGACGAGGTCTGGCGCGAGATCGTGGGCCTCACCGACGGGGAGGACGCGCAGGCGGTTGCGGCTCCCGCTCCCGCTCCCACGCCCGCGCACGCGCCGCTGCCGGCGCAGGCACAGCGGCAGCAGACGCTGGGGTCCATGACTCTGGAGGATTTCCTGGTACGCGCCGGCGTGGTTCGTGAGGACATGGGGCAGCAGACCCTCGTGCTGCAGCCGCACGCGCAGGGGCTTTTCTCCCAGGGGAATGCGGTCGCGCCGCAGACCATGCATCTGGGGAACGGGGTGGTGACCGGGGTCGTCGGGCAGGGGCTCGGAGGAGGGATGACGGTGGCGGTGGCGGTGCCGACGACGCCGGTCGTGTTCAACGGGATGGGGAAGGTGGAGGCGGGGGATCTTTCGTCGCTGTCGCCGGTGCCGTATCCCTTCGACACTGCACTGAGGGTGAGGAAGGGACCGACCGTCGAGAAGGTGGTGGAGAGGAGGCAGAGGCGCATGATCAAGAACAGGGAGTCGGCAGCCAGGTCGCGCGCGAGGAAGCAGGTGCAGCCTTACTTCTTTCAGTGCACTGCTATGCATGCTGTCCGTTAATCATACTGCACCTTTAGTTTAACTATAGTAAAAACTTGTCTGAAATGGAACGCTATGGTGACTATATTTGGTATGCCTCTCGATTATGTTGTACTTTATTCACTTGATGTGATCTGCCACTTCCAGTTTAGCTCTGTGTTATTAATTAGCCTCTACAGATAGCAAGTTGCCATTGTATATATAATGCTCTTATGTCTTATCTTCATCTAAAGAGGTGAAGAATCTGATGATGAACCATGGTTCAGCTTGATCGTCTCAGATTCAGAAAGACTGAGACACTGGATAAGTTTGTTAATTTGGGAGATGGTGGTTGCACATTACAGTCTCACAGACTTCATCATTTCAACCACCTCACTGAGAGGATAGGGGTAGCAGTAGCACCCTGGGCTTACAGAGGTTCACAATTCCAATCATAAACACTTGTTTTGTGTTCTTTCTAGTCAATTTTAGCTAAATACAAGAGACATGATTGATGTATTTTACATCTGTAAGTTATTCCATGGTTCACATGTACTGTTGTATAAGCTATAATCTTTGACCCCTAGTTTTCCATTGGAACTCAAATTTATTTTATTGCTCTACTTGCTAGTAGAAAATTGCTATGATGGTTCAATTTACTGGTAAGAGTCTAAAATCATAACCCAGTGTACAGACACTTGACCGCATGCGTTCTAACATCGTAGGCATACATAATGGAGCTGGAAGCTGAGGTGGCAAAACTCAAGGACCTGAATGACGAGTTGCAGAAAAAGCAGGTATGATTGCTATATTTTGTTAAAAGAACTGCTGTTTCCACTAAAAAGGATATTAGTAGCAACATCCAAATGCTTGGTCCTTGGCCTCTAGCTGAATTGGTTAAGTGGTCTAAGTAGCACTCTTCAGGTCCTGAGTTCAAATCGTCCGACACCAAAGCACAAGATCCGGTCCCGGTCGCGGTCGTTCTCACATGGGCTACGGTGCCACTATGTATACTATCTATATTGAATTATCAGACCCCAGTTGTCACATGTAATACGTGTGCATCTGATGTTATTGATAAATTGCTAGTGTTGCATATTTGTATTGTTCATTGTGTAGCACTGTAGCACCATCACCCCACATCATTGATTTGGCACAAATGAAGGCAAGTTCTGGTTAGCTTAACTCTTAGGCTCCATTTGGATCCTTGGAATTGAAATAAATTCCAATAATCATAATTTAGGCACATACCAAGTTAACATGGCCACATGCGTAACATACTTGTATGCTGTTGTTGACCACATTAGGGTAGATACTTGTGTGTTGCACTGTTTGTTGCATGTCAGCGAGCTGAAGAGCCTAGTATAGAGCATGGGGATCAATGGAATCTAGTTCTATCTGTCAACTCATGAATTTAAGACAGTCTATATCTAAACTTTGAAAAGTTCTAGAATGTCAGATTTCAAGCCAAATAGTCCAGTCCGTAAGGTATATTCCAATTCCTCCCGAACAAAAGGATCCAAACAGGCCGTTAAGAGTTTATATATTTCAGACTTAAGTTCCATTTCATCCACGATAGTTTGTTTCTTCTTAACTCCTGATACAAATGGAGAGGCGTTAACTTGGTATGCTTAATTGTGCAGGTTGAAATGCTGAAGAAGCAAAAGGATGAGGTAAGGACCTTCCATTTGAGAAAACTACTGTTGTTAAGATTTTTCATTTCTGTAGAAGCTTTACCAAGTTCTCTTTAGACTCTGCCCCATCACTATTGCATGTTTTCTTGATGTTGAGGGAGGAGGCGGGGGCTGATGATAATGATATGCTTCTGTTAAGCAACAACTTTTCTATGTTGGTTTAATCCTTTCCATGGAACACTTTCACAGATCCAGCCTCGCAGCATTTCAGTGGGGCTCTTTCTAGTTCCTACTTTCCCATGATAGAAACCTGCTGATGTTTGGTTGGACATGAGTTTGATTTTTTCTTTCTTTCTTTCTGAAATACGACTAGAATCTACTCCAGCATGTACCTATCACTAAAACAATGCATGATGACCTTATTCCATTTCCATGTACATATGATTTTGGTATACATGACTTTGGAAGTTTCTCCTTTTACACTCAAAAACCTTCTGAACCATAGACTTGTTCGTAAAACATGGTGTCAACAAGTTCATTCATCCATGAGCCATCATGTTCATTGTTTATTAGGGGAAAAAAGATTGATATGGTATCCAAAAAAGATAAACAAATTCATTGCAGGGAAATATGGACAACTTGATTCTTTATCTGCCATCTTGTTCTGCATGATCCCTTGAGATTTTTTATTTTTTTTTTGCTCACAGAATTTTCTCTGTAAATGGTTTTTGCAGGTCCTGGAGCGAATCAACAACCAACATGGACCGAAGGCAAAGAAACTTTGTCTTCACCGCACTCTGACTGGCCCATGGTAGCCTGCTGAAGCTTGCACAGACCTCACCGAAGTCGAGATCGTCGGCTTAGATGTGCTCGTGTGTATACCAGATGATCTCAAGTTGTTCTGTGACGTGGGTTGTTGTCTGTGCCTGACAGTTTACCGTTTAGGTTCAGCTGCGCAATCCTCATATAAACAATGAGGCGTACAATCTAATCTGTTCATTAACTCCCTCCTATTGCCATGGTGAGATCATGCATGTAACTTAATGTTGTTGAGATAATTTGACAATGAGATTATATATAGCTGATAGCTCAGATGGTCTGTATGCTTCTGCTGATAGCTCAGATGAGTCGATCCGATCCATGGAAATGGAGCATCTAATCAGTGATTATTATTTTTATATAATGTATATAATTAGTTAACGATTCTTATCATATTCACTTTCATCCATCCAACCAAACATAAAAATTCCATCAAACTAAATATGCAACATGGATATCTTTGTCTCAATATCCGTAGATCGGCATATCCCACCCAACTTCGCCGTATCCCTATCATAATTCTGGTAGCAGTTCATGCGCGACTATTACCTCGAGATTCGAGAATGTATGCTCCTACCATCATATAATAAATGCACTTCAAAATTTATCCTAAAATTTATTCAGAATGTAGCCGGTTTTCCACAAGGATTATTCAGTAGTTCACCACCCATGCATGCCGTCCAAACTAGGGGGCAAGGGTGATGCGGAGATCTCTGAAGTTTTAAAATTAGTTCGCAGTTGCGTTTTGAACATGTTTAGATTATGAATTATGTGATTAGACAACTAGTCTAATGCTCACCTTTCTAAAAATTTCAGAAATCTCAATACTATATGCAGCAGCCTACTACTGAAAATACAATAGTCAAAACTAATGTATCCTTGTGTTGGTGTCCTACAGTGTCGTACGTTTTCACCCTTGATTGATTTGGGTCAACAAGCTTCAGCCCCGTGGGCACGTACGTCCTCGCAGTGCCGGACATGCGGCACGATCTCGCCGGAATCATGCCGCCGCTTGCAGTCGTACGGCGGTGCGATGTGGAAACAGGGCTCCAGGGACATGTCCCGGCTCAGGCTGCACCAGCTGTGCCGTTGGCCCGTTTGAGCAGGACCCACGGCCTCAGCCCGGCGACTCGGCGAGTCCCTCCCTGGGCCACGTAGCCGATCGAACGTCGACTTGCCGGTGGTGACCAACATGTCCGTCAGGCTCAGCAGGTAGATCTCCGCCCAGGCCTTGTACTCGTGCGACTTGACGCCGGTGCTGGTACTCCTCGTAGCTCGGCTGCAGGCTCACGACCACCAACCACCTCGCCGTTCGCTGTCGCGTTCTCCCGTCCCGGTACATGCCCTTCATCTGCTCCTAGTACCAGGCCTTGAGAGAGGTTATCACGACGGCGCTTGACTTGGCAGCAGGCGGCGCTGCCGTCGCTTTCGCCGCCACGGCTGCTGGTTCCGGTGGCGGCCCTGAGGGTGAGGCCGGCCGCCCTGGCCCCAAATAAATAGACCCCGCTCTTAGGTATAAATTTACTACTATTATTATATGATATAATAGTTTAGCAGAGCGAAGTGCTACAGAATTTATGGTTACGGCGTGTCTATAATCTGATCATATCTAAATATGTTAAAAGAAAATTTTAAATTAATACTATAATATGTACATTTTTATTTAGTTGTTGCTAGATATAAACATTTTTAGATGTATCTTAGAGTGTTTATATGGGTAACATTTATGTATCAAAAAATAACCAGAAGAGTCTCTATTACCGCTGGCTGTTCTTCCGTTTCCACCAGTCCCCGGAGCAGCTAGCCCCTCCTCGTAGTTAATGTAATGTTTGGTTGAGGAGCCAAGTAGAACGAAGTTGTTTCATTCCTAATTCTAGCTGTTCCATCCCTGATTCTAGAAACGGAGCCGCTCTGTTATGTGTTTGATAAGCTGGAAATGAGTGGCTCTGTTTTTTGTTTGGTTGCAGAGTGAACTGGAACAGAGCGGCTCTGTTTTTTGTTTGGTTGCAGAGGGAGGCGCGCGAGCTGCTGCGCATGGATGGGAGGGGCAAGCTGTGCGAGCGGGCTGGGAACAGAGTGGCTCCGTCCCATTGATTTTTTGGAGTGGGATGGTTCCAGATCTGAGGAGAATATTCTCTAATTGGAGCCACTCCGTTCTAGTTACTTTGTAACCAAACAACAACAAAACTGGAACAGAACGACTCCGTTTTACTTGGCTCTTTAACCAAACACTACCTAAGGATATACCAATTGTAGTAGTAAACCCGTTGACTAGTCAGTTCCATTTGCAGATCCAGGCGTTAAGAGTCAAAGACTCCAAGGTCCAGCCGTGAGACGTCTAGGGGAGCTAGCCACCGGCCCACCGTCGTTTGTTTATAATGCACGCACGGACTATCTAAATCTTTTTAAACCATTATGAAAGTCACCTAGAGGTGGATGAATAGGCGGAAACTGAAATTTATAAACTTAAATCATAACCACAAACCGGAGTTAGCGTTAGAAATAATTCCGAGTCCAAAAAAGAGGGGAAAACAAATCAACCAAAGAAATAGAACGGATGACACGGTGATTTGTTTTACAGAGGTTCGGTTCTTGAGAACCTAGTCCCCGTTAAGGTGGTCACAAAGACCGGGTCTCTTTCAACCCTTTCCCTCTCTCAAACGGTCACCTAGACCGAGTGAGCTTTCTCCTTAATTAAATGAGTCACTTAGACCCCTTACAAGGACCACCACAACTTGGTGTCTCTTGCTTTGATTACAAGTGTCTTGAGAACAAGAATGAGGAAGAAGAAAGCGATCCAAGACCAAGAGCTCAAAGAACACGAGAAAAAACACTCTCTCTAGTCACTATTTGTTTGGAGTGAATTTGGGACTTGGAGAGGCTTTGATTCTATTGAATTGTGTCTTGTATTGATTGCACTAACTCTTGTATTGAATGGGATGTCTAAAAAACTTGGATGCTTGTAGTGGTGGTGGTTGGGGGTATTTATAGCCCCAACCACTAAACCAACCGTTGGAGAGGCTGTCTGTCGATGGACGCACCGGACAGTCCGGTGCGCCAGCCACGTCACCCAACCGTTAGGGTTCTGACGGTTTCGACCATTGGAGCTCTGACTTCTTGGGGCACCAGACAGTCCGGTGTCGCATCGGACAACTACTGTTCAGTGTCAGGTGCGCTCTGACTCTGCGCTCTGACTCTGTCGCGCACTGTTGCGCACTATAGCGTTCGACAGTGACCATTGAAATCGACCGTTGCGCTGGGAGCCGTTGCTCCGCTTGGTGCACCGGACAGTCTGGTGAATTATAGCGGAGTGGCGCTTGAGAAACCCGAAGGTGAAGAGTTCAGTCTGTACGGTCTCTGGTGCATCGGACACTGTCCGGTGGCACACCGGACTGTCCGGTGCGCCAGACCATGGTTCACTTCGATTTCTTTTGCTCCTTTCTTTTGAACCCTAACTTTGACCTTTTTATTAGTTTGTGTTGAACCTTTAGCACCTGTAGAATATGTAATCTAGAGCAAACTAGTTAGTCCAATTATTTGTGTTGGGCATTTCAACCACCAAAATCATTTAGGAGAAGGTTTAATCCTATGTCCTTTTCAATCTCCCCCTTTTTGGTGATTGATGCTAACACAAACCAAAGCAATTTGTATAAGTGCAGAATTGAACTAGTTTGCATAAGGTAAGTGCAAAGGTTGCTTAGAATTAAACCAATTTATTACTATCACTAGATATGTATGGATTGCTTTCTTTCTTTTAACATTTTGGACCACATTTGCACCACTAGTTTTGTTTTTGCAAATTCTTTTGGAAAATCTTTTCAAAGTCTTTTTGCAAATAGTCAAAGGTACATGAATAAGATTTTGAGAAGAATTTTCAAGATTCGAAATTTTTCTCCCCCTGTTTCAAATGCTTTTCCTTTGACTTAAACAAAACTCCCACTGGACGAAAATTCTCCTCTTAGTGTTGAAGAGGGTTTTACCAATTTTTGTAAATACTCAAAGAGGATCAAATATTTTTAGATACCAATTGAAAACTTCTTTCTCAAAAACTTTGAAATTGGTGGTGGTGTGGTCCTTTTGTTTTGGGCTATATTCTCTCCCCCTTTGGCATTAATCGCCAAAAACGGAGTCTTTTGAAAGCCCCTTTTTACTTTCTCTCCCATTGGTACAAGTAAATATGAGTGAAGATTATACCAAAGTGGAGAGCTATGCGGAGTGACAGCGAAGAGTAAATAATACCGATAGAGTGGAGTGGAAGTCTTGTCTTCGCCGAAGACTCCATTTCCCTTTCAATCTATGACTTAGCATAGGAATACACTTGAAAACATATTAGTCGTAGGTATAAAAGAGATATGATCAAAGGTACATAAATGAGCTATGTGTGCAAAGTATCAATCAAAGTTCCGAGAATCAAGAATGTTTAGCTCATTCCTAAGTTTGGTAAAGGTTTTCTCATCTAATGGTTTGGTAAAGATATCGGCTAGTTGTTCTTTGGTGCTAACATAAGCAATCTCGATATCCCCCTGTTGTTGGTGATCTCTCAAAAAGTGATACCGAATGGCTATGTGCTTAGTGCGGCTGTGTTCAACGGGATTATCCGCCATGCAGATTGCACTCTCATTGTCACATAGGAGAGGGACTTTGCTCAATTTGTAGCCATAGTCCCTGAGGGTTTGCCTCATCCAAAGCAATTGTACGCAATAATGGCCTACGGCAATATACTAGGCTTCTGCGATAGAAAGAGCTATTGAGTTTTGTTTCTTTGAAGCCCAAGACACCAGGGATCTTCCCAAAAACTGACAAGTCCCTGACAACATGGCTCGACTTGTGCATGGACCTTTCTCGGCCCACATGCCACCATAGTCCAGCCCGACAATTGATAGTCCCGTGCCTCAGCCTGACTAAACAGACATGGCTCATGACAGGCTCGGACCGTGTTGGCCCGACACAGCCTAGCTCATTGACCACATATACAAACATCTAAATACATACTCGTACCAAAATTGGGACAGAGTCTGCCACTGACGATTGACATTCTATAGCTATAAAGGGGCATATTGATACCGTCTAAGACCATGTGTGCTGCCAAAGGAAGCTTTAGAGCAACTCCAAAAGGATGTTAAAAAAATTTATCCCAAAAACTGATTATTAGGAGTAGGCTAAAAATTTTTAAGAGTGAATCTGTGTAGTCGTCGAGAGCTTGTGGATGATCCGATACTTTGAGGAATGGATTGGGGACCAGGCTGTGGATGCGGGCCACGAATTTTTTAGGAGAAGATGAGGGAGCTATTGGAGTAAGAAAAATCAGTATTCTTTACTAATATCTGTTTTGTGGTTAGTTTACACGTTTTTAGTTGATCTTATTGAAAAATATCGTAAGGCCATTGCTTTTAGGATAATATATTTTTAAAAAAACAAAGCCAGGTGCCAGATCATGATGTTAGTGTCGCTAAGAATTCACAAAACAACACTGGTTTGAGACAGTATTCTGAAAGGGAAATGTGCCCTTGGGCCATTTCTATAAGTATTTTGGTGATTAGATATCCAACACATATTGAGTGAGTTCTTATATGCCAAATGAGTGAGAAGTGTGAAATCAAGAACAAGGTATGTTTATAGACTTAGTGAATTGTTTTGAATACTAACATGGATACCTAAGTGCTAGAAATAGTGCCAAGAAAAGAAGATTTGAATTGGAGAAGAGTGGCAAAGTACAGCCAACACCAGCTCGGGCCTATCACACCGGACTGTCCGGTGGTGCATGGAGCAGAACACCAAGTATTATCCTAGCTGCCTTGGGACTATAAAAGGGACCCCTAGGTGCATGGAGCAGAACACCAAGTATTATCTAAGCATACTAAGACATCCAGACTCCGCCTCCACGCATTTGATTCGTTGTGTTAGTGATTTGAGCTCCGTTCGAGTTGTGAACTCTCTGTGCTGTGCTTCAAGCTCAAGTCTTGGCTTGTGTGCGTGTGTGTGTTGCGGATTGAATCTTGTGTGCGTTGTTTTCCCTCCCTTACTCTTGTGCTTCTTGTGATCAAAACTTTGTAAGGGCGAGAGGCTCCAACTTGTGGAGATTCCTCGCAAACAGGAAAAGATCTCAAAGGAAAGACCGTGGTATTCAAGCTGATCATCGGATCACTTGAAAGGGGTTGAGTGCAACCCTCGTCCATTGGGACGCCACAACGTGGAAGTAGGCAAGTGTTACTTGGCCGAACCATGGGATAAAAATCGCGTGTCTCTTGTGTTGCTCCTCTCTGTGATTGCTTGTGTTCGCAAGATCTCGCTTCATAAACTTGATTAACTCGCACTAACATCTTTATAATCAAGTTTGTGGCTATTTAGTGTTTGATTTTACAGGATTACCTATTCACCCCCCTCTAGGTGCTCTCAATTGGTATCGGAGTCGTACTCTTCATCTAAGGGACTAACCACCCGAAGAGATAGATCCTAAGGGAAAGGGGATGGTGGTCAACGACAAGGAAAAGGAGTCCATCTTCAACGAGCCAAGAGACGACAAGCCCACTGACTCAGGCTCAAGTCACAAGAAGAGGAACGGGAAGAAGAAGAGGCGCATCAAGAAGATCATCTACTATGACAGCGATGCATCTTCCTCTTCACCAAGGGACGACGACGACTCCTCGTCCAAGAAAAAGACGGTTAATCAAAACTATTCCTTTGATTATTCCCGTATTTCGTATAATTCGAATGCACATTTACTTTCTATTCCTCTTGGAAAACCCCCACACTTTGATGGAGAGGATTACTCATTTTGGAGCCATAAAATGCGTAGTCATCTATTTTCTCTCCATCCTAGCATTTGGGAAATTGTGGAAAATGAGATGCATTTTGATAGTATGGATAATCATGTGCTTATTAATGAACAAATTCATAAAAATGCCCAAGCTACTACTGTCTTGCTAGTGTCACTTTGCAGGGATGAGTATAATAAAGTGAGTGGCTTGGACAATGCTAAGCAAATCTGGGACACCCTTAAGATATCTCATGAGGGAAACGACACCACTATGATCACCAAGATGGAACTAGTGGAAGGCGAGCTGGGGAGGTTCGTGATGATCAGGGGAGAGGAGCCAACACAGACCTACAACAGGCTCAAGACCCTGGTCAACAAAATCCGAAGCTACGGGAGCACAAGATGGACGGATCATGACGTCGTCCGACTCATGCTCAGGTCATTTACTGTTATTGACCCCCATCTTGTCAACCTTATTCGTGAAAACCCCAGGTACACCAAGATGACGCCCGAGGAGATCCTTGGAAAATTTGTGAGCGGGCGCATGATGGTGAAGGAGGTGCGATACGTGGACGATGCGCTAAATGGTCCACTACCCGTCTACGAGCCGCAACCCATTGCTCTCAAAGCAACGAGCAGCAGGGAGGCACTACCGAGCAAGGTAGCACAAGTGGAGGCTGCCAGGCTCAACGAGGACAAAATGGCGCTCATCATCAAGTGCTTCAAAACCGCCTTGAAAGGACGCAAGGAATACCCCCAACAAGAATAAAACTAGGGGAAAGCGCTCCTGCTTCAAATGCAGTAAGACTGGTCATTTCATAGCACAATGCCCCGATAATGATAATGACCAGGGATAAGAAAAGCACGGGAAGGGGGAGAAGAAGAAGAACTACAGGAAAGCGAAGGGCGAGGCGCACCTTGGAAAGGAATGGGATTCTGACTGCTCTTCGTCCGACTCCGACGATGAAGGTTTGGCTGCCTCGGCCTTCGACAAATCTTCGCTTTTCCCCAATGAATGCCATACTTGCCTTATGGTTAAGGAGAAGTGAGAGCACCTAGAGGGGGGGGGGGTGAATAGGTGATCCTGTAAAACTTGAAACTTAGTGCCACAAAAACTTGATTAGAAGTTAGCACAATAAGGCCAAGTGGCTAGGGAGGAGTTCTTGCAAGACACGATAACCACAAGAAGATCAACACAGATAGACACAGTGGTTTATCCTGTGGTTCGGCCAAGTCCAACACTTGCCTACTCCACGTTGTGGCGTCCCAACGGACGAGGGTTGCAATCAACCCCTCTCAAGCGGTCCAAAGACCCACTTAAATACCACAGTGTTCTGCTTTGTTTACTATATCCCGTTTGCGAGGAATCTCCACAACTTGGAGCCTCTCGCCCTTACACTTTGATTTTCACAAAGAAGCACGGAGTAAGGGAGGGATGAGCAATGCACACAAGACACAAAATCAGAGCAACAACACGCACACAAGTCGCAACACGAGCTCTCAACACAACCCGAAGAGTACACTACTCAAATGGAGCTCTAGTTGCTATCACAAAGAATTGAATGCGCGGAATTGAAGTCTTGGTGCTTAGGAATGCTTAGAGAATGCTTGGTGTACTCCTCCATGCGCCTAGGGGTCCCTTTTATAGCCCCAAGGCAGCTAGGAGCCGTTGAGAGCATTCCAGGAAGGCAATTTTTGCCTTCTGTCGCCTGGCGCACCGGACAGTCCGGTGCACCACCGGACACTGTCCGGTGCGGATTTCTTTCCTTATTTGGCGAAGTCAACTGTTGCAGATTCAGAGCCGTTGGCGCACCGGACACTGTCCGGTGCACACCGGACAGTCCGGTGCCCCCTTGTGACCGTTGGCTCGGCCACGCGTCACGCGCGGAATCCTCGGCCGACCGTTGGCCTGGCTGACCGTTGGCTCACCGGACAGTCTGGTGCCTCACGGGACAGTCCGGTGAATTATAGCCGTACGCCGTTAATCACTTCCCGAGAGCGACGACTTCGCCTGTGAATGGCTCAATGGACAGTCGCCAGCCTGGCGCACCGGACACTGTCCGGTGCACCACCGGACTGTCCGGTGCACCCAGACCGAGCTATCTTTGGCTGAACAAAGATCTCTTTTCCAATTTGATTTCTCCTGTTTCTAGCACTTAGACACAATACATTAGTTCTTAAAACAATGTACCAAGTCTAGAAACATACCTTTAGACTTGATTTGCACTTTGTCCATCACTTTGCATAGATTAACTCCCCCTTTTTGGTGATTTATGCCAACACAACAAAAAGCAATTAAGGAAGTGCAATATCAATACAATTGAGAACTCAATATTGTTTTGATTCAAATTTGGCATATATGGATCATTCTTTGCCACCACTTGGTTTTGTTTTTGCAAATCAACCTCAACTTTCTATCTCTAAGTCAAATACACTTGTTGAGACATAAAGAGAGTTGTTCCAAGAGAAATTGATCAAAGATTTCAAAAACTCCTCCTTTTTCCCATAATCGACTATTCTCCCCACAAGAGGCCAACTTTTGACAAAAGAGACAACAAGAGAGTTTTGACAAACCAAAAGCTCAATTCTACTGTTTTCAAAATTCTCAAGTGGTAGCTGATCCATTTATTGCTTTGGCCTTATTTTCTTCCCCTTTGGCATCAAGCACCAAAACGGGTTCAATCTTGGCCCTTAAACCCCATTGCCCCACCAAAATCTTCAAGTAAGAGTACAAAGGCAATAAGAAGATGGGGATGAACTTGGAGTGAGTTACCCTCTCATCGGAGTGCAGTGGAAGTCTTTCATGGTCCAAGTCCACCTTTCCCTTTCAATCCACCTTTGAGACTAAATCAAGCAAACTCAAGCACACGGTTAGTCTCAAAGGGTCAAGTTGTAGCACAGCTCCCCCTAAATATGTGCATCACTCACACATGGACTTTTGAGGTCCGGGAAGTGTTTGTACAACTTGAGCACCATAAATAAACAATAGAATGCATAAGGAACATGATCAAGGCATAATACACATGTATGCTATAAATCAATCCAAGTTCCGCGAATCTAAGACATTTAGCTCACTACGCAGCCTGCAAAAGGTCTTTTCATCTAAAGGCTTGGTAAAGATATCGGCTAGCTGGTTCTCGGTGCTAATATAGAACACTTCGATATCTCCCTTTTGCTGGTGGTCTCTCAAAAAGTGATGCCGGATGTCAATGTGCTTTGTGCGGCTGTGCTCAACAAGATTGTCCGCTATGCGAATAGCACTCTCATTATCACATAGGAGTGGGACTTTGCTCAGATTGTAGCCAAAGTTCCGGAGGGTTTGCCTCATCCAAAGTAGTTGCGCACAACACTGTCCTGCGGCAACATACTCGGCCTCAGCGGTGGATAGGGCAACGGAAGTTTGTTTCTTAGAACTCCATGACACCAGGGACCTTCCTAAGAATTGGCACGTCCATGATGTACTCTTCCTATCGACCTTACATCCAGCATAATCGGAGTCTGAATATCCAATTAAGTCAAAGGTAGACCCCTTTGGATACCAGATCCCGAAGCAAGGCGTAGCGATTAAATATCTAAGAATTCGCTTCACAGCCACTAAGTGACACTCCCTTGGATCGAATTGAAATCTAGCACACATGCATACACTAAGCATAATATCTGGTCTACTAGCACATAAATAAAGCAAGGAACCTATCATGGACCGGTATGCTTTTTGATCAACGGACTTACCTCCTTTGTTGAGGTCGACGTGTCCGTCAGTTCCCATTGGAGTCTTTGCGGGCTTGGCGTCCTTCATCCCAAACCGCTTTAGCAAGTCTTGCGTGTACTTCGTTTGGGAGATGAAGGTGCCGTCCTTGAGTTGCTTCACTTGGAACCCAAGGAAGTAGTTCAACTCGCCCATCATCGACATCTCAAACTTTTGAGTCATTACCCTGCTAAACTCTTCACAAGACTTTTGGTTAGTAGAACCAAATATTATGTCATCGACATAAATTTGGCACACAAATAAGTCACCATCACAAGTCTTAGTGAATAAAGTTGGATCGGCTTTCCCAACCTTGAAAGCATTTGCAATTAAAAAGTCTCTAAGGCATTCATACCATGCTCTTGGGGCTTGCTTAAGTCCATAGAGCGCCTTAGAGAGCTTACATACATGGTCGGGGTACCGTTCATCCTCGAAGCCAGGGGGTTGCTCCACGTACACCTCCTCCTTGATTGGCCCGTTGAGGAAGGTGCTCTTCACATCCATTTGGAACAACCTGAAAAAATGGTGAGCGACATATGCTAGCAAAATACGAATGGATTCTAGCCTAGCCACAGGAGCAAAAGTCTCCTCAAAGTCCAAACCTGTGACTTGGGCATAACCTTTTGCCACAAGTCGAGCCTTGTTCCTTGTCACCACCCCGTGCTCGTCTTGTTTGTTGTGGAACACCCACTTGGTTCCTACAACATTTTGCTTGAGACGAGGCACCAGTGTCCAAACTTCATTTCTCTTGAAATTATTGAGCTCCTCTTGCATGGCCAACACCCAGTCCGGATCTAGCAAGGCTTCTTCTACCCTGAAAGGCTCAATAGAAGAGACAAAAGAGTAATGCTCACAAAAATTAACTAATCTAGAGCGAGTAGTTACTCCCTTGCTAATATCACCCAAAATTTGGTCGACGGGATGATTCCTTTGAATCGTCACTCGAACTTGGGTTGGAGGTGCCGGTTGTGCTTCTTCCTCCATCACATGATCATCTTGTGCTCCCCCTTGATCACACGCCTCCTCTTGATGAACCTGTTCATCATCTTGAGTTGGGGGATGCACCATTGTTGAGGAAGAGGATTGATCTTGCTCCTCGAGTTCCTGTGGTCGCACATCGCCAATTGCCATGGTGCGTATTGCGGCCGTTGGAACGTCTCCTTCATCTACATCATCAAGATCAACAACTTGCTCTCTTGGAGAGCCATTAGTCTCATCAAATACAACGTCGCTAGAGACTTCAACCAAACCCGATGATTTGTTGAAGACTCTATATGCCTTTGTATTTGAGTCATAACCTAACAAAAACCCTTCTACAGCTTTGGGAGCAAACTTAGAATTTCTACCTTTCTTCACTAGAATATAGCATTTGCTCCCAAATACACGAAAGTAAGACACATTGGGTTTGTTACCGGTTAGAAGCTCATACGAAGTCTTCTTGAGGAGGCGGTGAAGGTAGACCCGGTTGATGGCGTGGCAAGCCGTGTTCACGGCTTCCGACCAAAACCGCTCGAGGGTCTTGAACTCTCCAAGCATTGTCCTCGCCATGTCTATGAGTGTCCTGTTCTTCCTCTCTACCACACCATTTTGATGTGGTGTGTAGGGAGCGGAGAACTCGTGCTTGATCCCTTCCTCCTCAAGGTACTCCTCCACTTGAAGGTTCTTGAACTCGGACCCATTGTCGCTCCTTATCTTCTTCACCTTGAGCTCAAACTCATTTTGAGCTCTCCTTAGGAAGCGCTTGAGGGTCCCTTGGGTTTCAGATTTATCCTGCAAAAAGAATACCCAAGTGAAGCGGAAAAAATCATCAACTATAACAAGACCATACTTACTTCCTCCTATGCTTAGATAGGCGACGGGTCTGAAGAGGTCCATATGAAGCATCTCCAAAGGTCTTGATGTGGTCATCACATTTTTGGTACGATGAGAGCTTCCCACCTGTTTACCTGCTTGACAAGCTGCACAAGGTCTATCTTTTTCGAAAGTTACATTAGTTAGACCTATCACGTGTTCTCCCTTTAGAAGCTTGTGAAGGTTCTTCATCCCCACATGAGCTAAACGGCGGTGCCATAGCCAGCCCATGCTAGTCTTAACAATTAAGCATGCATCTAGACCGGCCTCCTCTTTTGCAAAATCAACTAAATAGAGTTTGTCGTCTAATACACCCTTAAAAGCTAATGAACCATCACTTCTTCTAAAGACAGACACATCTACATTTGTGAATAAACAGTTATATCCCATATTGCATAATTGACTAACGGATAACAAATTATATCCAAGTGACTCAACTAAAAATACATTAGAAATGGAGTGCTCGGATGAAATAGCAATCTTTCCTAACCCTTTCACCTTGCCTTGATTCCCGTCATCGAATATGATTGAGTCTTGGGAATCTTTGTTCTTGACGTAGGAAGAGAACATCTTCTTCTCCCCCGTCATGTGGTTTGTGCATCTGCTGTCGATAATCCAGCTTGATCCCCCGGATGCATAAACCTGCAAGGCAAATTTAGGCTTGGGTTTTAGGTACCCAACTCTTGTTGGGTCCTACAAGGTTAGTCACAATGGTCTTAGGGACCCAAATGCAAGTTTTATCTCCCTTGCATCTTGCCCCTAACTTTCTAGCAATCACCTTCTTATCCTTTCTACAAATAGCAAAGGAAGCATTGCAAGCATGATAAATTGTAGAAGGTTCATTAATCTTCCTAGGAACATGAGCAACATCTCTCCTAGGCATATGATGAATGACATTTCTGAAAGGGAAATGTGCCCTTGGACCATTTCCAAGTATTTTGGTGATTGAGTGCCAACACAAGTGCTTTGGTGCTAATCTATGCAAAGTGGTGGACAAAGTGCAAATCATGTCAAAAGGTATGTTTCTAGACTTAGTACATTGTTTTATGGACTAATGTATTGTGTCTAAGTGCTGGAAACAGGAAAAATCGAGTTAGAAAAGAGATGGCTTTGTTCAGCCAAAGTCTGCTCAGTCTAGGTTCACCGGACTGTCCGATGGTGCACCGGACAGTGTCTGGTGCGCCAGGCTAGCTCTAGCGAACAAGCTGCTCTCGGGACTTCGACGGCGGTGTACGGCTATAATTCACCGGACTATCCGGTGGTGCACCGGACTGTCCGGTGGGCCATTCACAGGCGAACTCGTCGCTCTCGGGAAACCATCAATGGCGTACGACTAAAAATTCACCGGTCTGTCCGGTGGTGCACCGGACGGTCTGGTGAGTCAACGGTCAGCCGGGGCAACGGTCGGCCGAGGATTCTGCGCGTGACACGTGGCTGAGCCAACGGTCACATTGGTGCACCAGACTGTCCGGTGTGCACCGGACAGTGTGTGGTGCGCCAACGGCTCTCAGACTCCAACGGTCGGCTTCGTCAAATAAGGAAAGCAATCTGCACCGGACAGTGAACAGTGGATGTCCGGTGGTGCACCGGACTGTCCGGTGCGCCAGTCGACAGAAGGCAAGATCTGCCTTCCAAGATTGCTCTCAACGGCTCCTAGCTGCCTTGGGGCTATAAAAGGGGCCCCTAGGCGCATGGAGGAGCACACCAAGCATTCTTACAACATTCCTAAGCACCAAGACCTCGATTCCGCGCATTTGTTTCTTTGTGATAGCATATAGAGCTCTAGTGGAGTTGTGAACTCATTGGGTTGTGTTGCGAGCTCTTGTTGCGACTTGTGTGCGTGGTGACACTCTGATTTTTGTGTCTTGTGTGCGTTGCTAATCCCTCCCTTGCTCCGTGCTTCTTTGTGAACTTCAAGTGTAAGGGCGAGAGGCTCCAAGTTGTGGAGATTCCTCACGAACGGGATTAAGAAAAGCAAGCAAAACACAGTGGTATTCAAGTGGGTCTTTGGACCGCTTGAGAGGGGTTGATTGCTACCCTCGTCCGTTGGGACGCCATAACGTGGAGTAGGCAAGCATTGGTCTTGGCCGAACCACGGGATAACCACCGTGCCATCTCTGTGATTGATCTCTTGTGGTTATTGTGTTTTGACTCCTCTCTAGCCACTTGGCGATTATTGTGCTAACACTTAACCAAGTTTTTGTGGCTTAAGTTTCGAGTTTTACAGGATCACCTATTCACCCCCCCTCTAGGTGCTCTCAATTGGTATCAGAGCCGTTCTCTTCACAAAGGGACCAACCGCCCGAAGAGATGGATCCTAAGGGGAAGGGTATCGTGATCAATGATAAAGAGAAGGAATCTTTCGTCAACGAGCCAAAGGATGACAAGCCTACTGACTCGGGCTCGGGCCATAGACGGAAAGATGGGAAGAAGAAGAAGACAAGGCGCATCAAGGAGATTGTCTACTATGACTACAGCGACGAGTCATCTTCTTCCCAAAAGGACAACGACGACAACGACTACGAGAGAAGAAAACCGGTTAATTCGAACTTTTCTTTTGACTACTCTCGTATTCCGCAAAGTACAAATACTCATTTGCTCTCCATTCCACTTGGCAAACCTCCTCACTTTGATGGAGAGGACTACGGATTTTGGAGCCACAAAATGCATAGTCACCTGTTCTCTCTCCATCCGAGCATTTGGGAGATTGTGGAAAGTGGAATGAAATTTGATAGCTCGGATAGTCCTACGTTTATCAATGAACAGATTCATAGAAATACACAAGCTACTACTGTGTTGTTAGCCTCTCTGTGCAGGGACGAATATCATAAGGTGAGCGGCTTGGACAATGCTAAGCAAATCTGGGACACCCTCAAGATCTCTCATGAGGGGAATGATGTCACCTTACTCACCAAGATGGAGTTGATAGAGGGAGAGCTTGGAAGATTCGCGATGATAAGGGGCGAGGAGCCAACCCAAATATATAACCGGCTCAAGACCCTTATCAACAAAATAAGGAGCTACGGAAGCACGCGATGGACGAACCACGACGTCGTCCGCCTAATGCTAAGGTCATTTACCGTTCTTGATCCACATTTGGTGAATAATATTCGTGAGAATCCCAGGTACATCAAAATGTCGCCCGAAGAAGTTCTTGGAAAATTCGTAAGCGGGCGAATGATGATCAAGGAGGCGAGGTACGTGGACGACGCGTTGAACGGTCCAACCCATGAGCCTCAACCCATTGCTCTCAAGGCAACAAGGAGCAAGGAGGCGTTACCTAACAAGGTGGCGCAAGTTGAGGCGGTAGGGCTCAATGATGAAGAGATGGCCCTCATCATCAAGCGCTTCAAGACGGCGCTTAAGGGTCGCAAGGGACAGCCAAGCAAGACCAAGACAAAGGGGAAGCGCTCATGCTTCAAATGTGGTAAGCTTGGTCATTTTATTGCTAACTATCCCGATAATGAAAGTGACCAGGAAAAGGGAAACAAGAAGGAGAAGAAAAATAATTACAAGAAGGCCAAGGGCGAGGCACATATCGGGAAGGAGTGAGATTCGGATTGCTCCTCCTCCGACTCCGAAAATGAAGGACTCGCCACCACCGCCTTCAACAAGTCTTCCCTCTTCCCCAATGAGCGTCACACATGCCTCATGGCAAAGGAGAAGAAGGTATGTACTCGAGACAATACTACTTATGATTCTTCTAGTGATAATGATTCTAGTGACGACGATGAAATAGACTATTCTAGTTTATTTAAAGGATTAGATAGAACTAAAATTGGCAAAATTAATGAGTTAATTGATGCCTTGAATGACAAAAATAGGTTACTAGAAAAGCAAGAAGATTTGTTATATGAAGAACATGATAAATTTGTAGAAGCACAAAAATCTCATGCTTTAGAAGTTAAAAGAAATGAAATACTTTCTTATGAACTATCTACTTGTCATGAAACCATTGCTACTTTAAAAAGTGTTAATGATGATTTAAATGCTAAACTAGAAGTAGCTAGTAAATCTAACTCTTGTGTAGAGCATGTTACTATCTGTAAGAGATGTAAAGATTTCGATGTTGATGCTTGTAGTGATCACTTAGTTTCAATTTCCAAATTGAATGATGAATTAGCTAGTCTTAATGCTCAACTTAAGACTAGCAAAAATGATTTTGATAAACTAAAATTTGCAAGGGATGCCTACACTAGTGGTAGACACCCCTCTATTAAGGATGGTCTTGGCTTCAAGAGGGAAGCCAAGAACTTGACAAGCCATAAGGCCCCCATCTCCGCCAAGGAGAAAGGGAAAGCCCCTATGGCTAGTAGTGTGCAAAAGAACCATGCTTTTATGTATCATGACAGGAGACAATCTAGAAATGCTTATAGGAGTTATAATGCATATGATGCTTTTGAGTCTCATGCCATGTTTGCTTCTAGTTCTTCCTATGTGGATGATAGAAATGTTAGTAGGAGAAATGTTATTCATAATATTACTAGGAGAAATGTTGTTAATGTTCCTAGAAAAGTTAATGAAACTTCTACAATATATCATGCTTGCAATGCTTCTTTTGCCATTTATAGAAAAAATAAGAAGGTAATTGCTAGGAAGTTAGGGGCCAAATGTAAGGGAGACAAGACTTGCATTTGGGTCCCTAAGACAATTTTGACTAACCTTGTAGGACCCAACAAGAGTTGGGTACCTAAGACCCAAGCCTAAATTTGCCTTGCAGGTTTATGCATCCGGGGGTTCAAGCTGGATTATCGACAGCGGATGCACAAACCATATGACGGGGGAGAAGAAAATGTTCACCTCCTACGTCAAAAA
This sequence comes from Zea luxurians, assembly GCA_029449295.1. Taxonomy (NCBI): domain Eukaryota; kingdom Viridiplantae; phylum Streptophyta; class Magnoliopsida; order Poales; family Poaceae; genus Zea; species Zea luxurians. Next base: position 80,191,207 of record JAOPSE010000005.1, read on the forward strand.
TAAGGATTCCCAAGATTCAATAATATTCGGTGATGGGAACCAAGGCAAGGTAAAAGGGTTAGGTAAAATTGCTATTTCATCCGAACACTCTATTTCTAATGTGTTTTTAGTAGAGTCTCTTGGATATAATTTGTTGTCTGTTAGTCAACTATGCAAAATGGGATATAATTGTCTATTTACAAATATAGATGTGTCTGTCTTTAGAAGATGTGATGGTTCACTAGCTTTTAAGGGTGTACTAAACGGTAAACTTTATTTGGTTGATTTTGCAAAAGAAGAGGCCGGTCTAGATGCATGCTTAATGGCTAAGACTTGCATGGGCTGGTTGTGGCATCGCCGCTTAGCACATGTGGGGATGAAGAATCTCCACAAACTTCTAAAGGGAGAACACGTGATAGGTCTAACTAATGTACATTTCGAAAAAGATAGACCTTGTGCAGCTTGTCAAGCAGGGAAACAGGTGGGAGGCTCTCATCACACCAAAAATGTGATGACAACATCAAGACCCTTGGAGATGCTTCATATGGACCTCTTCGGACCCGTCGCCTATCTGAGTATAGGAGGAAGTAAGTATGGTCTTGTGATAGTTGATGATTTTTCCCGCTTCACTTGGGTATTCTTTTTGCAGGATAAATCTGAAACCCAAGGGACCCTCAAGCGCTTCCTCAGGAGAGCTCAAAATGAGTTTGAGCTCAAAGTGAAGAAAAATAAGGAGCGACAACGGGTCCGAATTCAATAATCTTCAAGTGGAGGAGTTCCTTGAGGAGGAGGGGATCAAGCACGAGTTCTCCGCTCCCTACACACCTCAGCAAAATGGTGTGGTAGAGAGGAAGAACAGGACGCTCATCGATATGGCGAGGACTATGCTTGGAGAGTTCAAGACCCCCGAGCGTTTTTGGTCGGAAGCCGTGAACACGGCTTGCCACGCCATCAACAGGGTCTATCTTCACCGCCTCCTCAAGAAGACTTCATACGAGCTGCTAACTGGTAACAAACCCAATGTGTCTTATTTTCGTGTATTTGGGAGCAAGTGTTATATTCTTGTGAAGAAAGGTAGAACCTCTAAATTTGCTCCCAAAGCTGGAGAAGGGTTTTTATTAGGTTATGATTCAAATACAAAGGCGTATAGGGTCTTCAACAAATCATCGGGTTTGGTTGAAGTCTCTAGCGACGTTGTATTTGATGAGACTAATGGCTCTCCAAGAGAGCAAGTTGTTGATCTTGATGATGTAGATGAAGAAGACGTTCCAACGGCCGCGATACGCACCATGGCGATTGGAGATGTACGGCCTCAGGAACAATTGGAGCAAGATCAACCGTCTTCCTCAACTATGGTGCATCCCCCAACCCAAGATGACAAACAGGTACCTCAAGTGGAGGCGCATGATCAAGGGGGAGCACATGATGTTCAAATTGAAGAGGAAGAAGCACCTTAGGCACCTCCAACCCAAGTTCGAGCGACGATTCAAAGGGATCATCCCGTCGACCAAATATTAGGTGATATTAGCAAGGGAGTAACTACTCGTTCAAGATTAGTAAATTTTTGTGAGCATTACTCCTTTGTCTCTTCTATTGAGCCTTTCAGGGTAGAAGAGGCCTTGCTAGATCCAGACTGAGTGTTGGCCATGCAGGAGGAACTCAACAACTTCAAGCGCAATGAAGTTTGGACACTGGTGCCTCGTCCCAAGCAAAATGTTGTGGGAACCAAATGGGTGTTCCGCAACAAACAGGACGAGCACGGGGTGGTGATGAGGAACAAGGCTCGACTTGTGGCAAAAGGTTATGCCCAAGTCGCAGGTTTGGACTTTGAGGAGACGTTTGCTCCTGTGGCTAGGCTAGAATCAATTCGTATTTTGCTAGCATATGCCGCTCACCATTCTTTCAGGTTGTACCAAATGGATGTGAAGAGCGCTTTCCTCAACGGGCCGATCAAGGAGGAGGTGTACGTGGAGCAACCCCCTGGCTTCGAGGATGAACGGTACCCCGACCACGTGTGTAAGCTCTCTAAGGCGCTCTATGGACTTAAGCAAGCCCCAAGAGCATGGTATGAATGCCTTAGAGACTTCTTAATTTCTAATGCTTTCAAGGTTGGGAAAGCCGATCCAACGCTTTTTACTAAGACTTGCGATGGTGATCTTTTTGTGTGCCAAATTTATGTCGATGACATAATATTTGGTTCTACTAACCAAAAGTCTTGTGAAGAGTTTAGCAGGGTGATGACGCAGAAATTCGAGATGTCAATGATGGGCGAGTTGAACTACTTCCTTGGGTTCCAAGTGAAGCAACTCAAGGATGGCACCTTCATCTCCCAAACGAAATACACGCAAGACTTGCTGAAACGGTTTGGGATGAAGGACGCCAAGCCCGCAAAGACGCCGATGGGAACTGACGGGCACACCGACCTCAACAAAGGAGGTAAATCTGTTGATCAAAAAGCATACCGGTCCATGATAGGTTCTTTGCTTTATTTATGTGCTAGTAGACCGGATATTATGCTTAGCGTATGCATGTGTGCTAGATTTCAATCCGATCCTAAGGAGTGTCACTTAGTGGCTGTGAAGCGAATTCTTAGATATTTAGTCGCTACGCCTTGCTTCGGGATCTGGTATCCAAAGGGGTCTAACTTTGACTTGATTGGATATTCAGATTCCGACTATGCTGGATGTAAGGTCGATAGGAAGAGTACATCGGGGACGTGCCAATTCTTAGGAAGGTCCCTGGTGTCGTGGAACTCTAGGAAACAAACTTCCGTTGCCCTATCCACCGCTGAGGCCGAGTACGTTGCCGCAGGACAGTGCTGCGCGCAACTACTTTGGATGAGGCAAACCCTCCGGGACTTTGGCTACAATCTGAGCAAAGTCCCACTCCTATGTGACAATGAGAGTGCTATCCGAATAGCGGAAAATCCTGTTGAGCACAGCCGCACAAAGCACATTGACATCCGGCATCACTTTTTGAGAGACCACCAGCAAAAGGGAGATATCGAAGTGTTTCATGTTAGCACCGAGAACCAGCTAGCCGATATCTTCACTAAGCCTTTAGATGAAAAGACCTTTTGCAGGCTGCGTAGTGAGCTAAATGTCCTAGATTCGCGGAACTTGGATTGATTCATAGCATACATGTATTTATGCCTTTGATCATGTTCCTTATGCATTTTGTTGCGCACTATGGTGCTCAAGTTGTACAATCGCTCTCCGAACCTCACAAGTCCTTGTGCAAGTGATGCACATATTTAAGGGGGAGTTGTGCTACAACTTGACCCTTTGAGACTAACCGTTTGCTTGAGTTTGCTTGATTTAGTCTCAAAGGAGGTTTGAAAGGGAAAAGGTGGACTTGGACCATGAAAGACTTCCACTGCACTCCGATGAGAGGGTAACTTATTCCAAGTTCATCTCATGTCCTCTTATTGCCTTTGTACTCTTATTTGAAGATTTTGGTGAGGCAATGGGGTTAAAGGGCCAAGATTGATCCTGTTTTGGTGCTTGATGCCAAAGGGGGAGAAAATAAAGGCCAAAGCAATAGATGGATCAGCTACCACTTGTATTTTGAAAATGGTAGATTAGAGCTTTTGGTTTGTCAAAACTCTTTATTGTCTCTTTTGTCAAAAGTCGGCCTCTTGTGGGGAGAAGTGTTGATTATGGGAAAAGGGGGAGTTTTTGAAATCCTTGATCAATTTCCGTTGGAATACCTCTCTTTATGTCTCTACAAGTGAATTTGACTTAGAGATAGGAATTTGAGTTTGATTTGCAAAAACAAACCAAGTGGTGGCAAAGAGTGATCCATATATGCCAAAATTGATTCAAAACAACTTTTGATTTTCATTTGCATTGATATTGCAGTTGTTCTAGTTGCTTTATGTTGTGTTGGCATAAATCACCAAAAAGGGGGAGATTGAAAGGGAAATGTGCCCTTGGGCCATTTCCAAGTATTTTGGTGATTGAGTGCCAACACAAGTGCTTTGGTGCTAATCTATGCAAAGTGGTGGACAAAGTGCAAATCATGTCAAAAGGTATGTTTCTAGACTTAGTACATTATTTTATGGACTAATGTATTGTGTCTAAGTGCTGGAAACAGGAAAAATCGAGTTAGAAAAGAGATGGCTTTGTTCAGCCAAAGTCTGCTCAGTCTGGGTTCACCGGACTGTCCGATGGTGCACCGGACAGTGTCCGGTGCGCCAGGCTAGCTCTAGCGAACAAGCTGCTCTCGGGACTTCGACGACGGTGTACGGCTATAATTCACCGGACTGTCCGGTGGGCCATTCACAGGCGAACTCGTCGCTCTCGGGAAACCATCAACGGCGTACGGCTAAAAATTCACCGGTCTGTCCGGTGGTGCACCGGACTGTCCGGTGAGTCAACGGTCAGCCGGGGCAACGGTCGGCCGAGGATTCCGCGCGTGATGCGTGGCTGAGCCAACAGTCACATTGGTGCACCGGACTGTCCGGTGTGCACCGGACAGTGTGTGGTGCGCCAACGGCTCTCAGACTCCAACGGTCGGCTTCGTCAAATAAGGAAAGCAATCTGCACCGGACAGTGAACAGTGGATGTCCGGTGGTGCACCGGACTGTCCGGTGCGCCAGTCGACAGAAAGCAAGATCTGCCTTCCAAGATTGCTCTCAACGGCTCCTAGCTGCCTTGGGGCTATAAAAGGGACCCCTAGGCGCATGGAGGAGCACACCAAGCATTCTTACAACATTCCTAAGCACCAAGACCTCGATTCCGCGCATTTGTTTCTTTGTGATAGCATATAGAGCTCTAGTGGAGTTGTGAACTCATTGGGTTGTGTTGCGAGCTCTTGTTGCGACTCGTGTGCGTGGTGACACTCTAATTTTTGTGTCTTGTGTGCGTTGCTAATCCCTCCCTTGCTCCGTGCTTCTTTGTGAACTTCAAGTGTAAGGGCGAGAGGCTCCAAGTTGTGGAGATTCCTCGCGAACGGGATTAAGAAAAGCAAGCAAAACACCATGGTATTCAAGTGGGTCTTTGGACCGCTTGAGAGGGGTTGATTGCTACCCTCGTCCGTTGGGACGCCACAACGTGGAGTAGGCAAGCATTGGTCTTGGCCGAACCACGGGATAACCACCATGCCATCTCTGTGATTGATCTCTTGTGGTTATTGTGTTTTGACTCCTCTCTAGCCACTTGGCGATTATTGTGCTAACACTTAACCAAGTTTTTGTGGCTTAAGTTTCGAGTTTTACAGGATCACCTATTCACCCCCCTCTAGGTGCTCTCAATTTCTCCTAGGCATATCTCTACCATGCATATAGGAAGAACTTGAAGCAAACATTGCATTTGAATCATAAGCATTACAACTCCTATCATGATGAATATTTCTAGAAAATTTCCTATAAATAATGCATGATTCTTTTGAGCACTATTAGCCATAGGGGCCTTCCCTTTCTCCTTGGTGGAGATGGAAGCCTTATGGCTTGTTAAGTTCTTGACTTCCCTCTTGAAGCCAAGACCATCCTTAATTGAAGGGTGTCTACCAATCGTGTAGGCATCCCTTGCAAATTTTATTTTGTCAAATTCACTCTTGCTAGTCTTAAGTTGGGCATTAAGACTAGCCACTTCATCATTCAATTTAGAAATTAAAACTAGGTGTTCACTACAAGCATCAACATTAAAATCTTTACACTTATTGCAAATTGCACATGTTCTACACAAGATGTTGATTTATTAGCTATTTCTAACTTAGCATTCAGATCATCATTTATGCTCTTTAAGCTAGAAATAGAGTCATGGCATGTAGACAATTCACAAGAGAGCATTTCATTCCTTTTAATTTCTAAAGCAAGGGATTTTTGTGCCTCTACAAACTTATCATGTTCTTCATACAAAAGATCCTCTTGCTTTTCTAATAACCTATTCTTATCATTGAAGGCATCAATTAATTCATTAATCTTATCAACCTTAGTTCTATCTAGGCCCTTGAATAAACATGAATAGTCTATTTCATCATCGCTAGATTCTTCATCACTTGAGGAAGCGTAAGTACTAGTATTACGAGTGCTTACCTTCTTTTCCCTTGCCATGAGGCAAGTGTGATGCTCGTTGGGGAAGAGGGACGATTTGTTGAAGGCGGTGGCGGCGAGTCCTTCGTTGTCGGAGTCGGACGACGAACAATCCGAGTCCCACTCCTTGCCAAGGTGTGCCTCGCCCTTATCCTTCTTGTAAGACTTCTTCTTTTCCCTCTTGTTCCCTTGTTCCTGGTCACTATCGTTATCGGGACAATTAGCGATAAAATGACCAATCTTACCACATTTGAAGCATGAGTGCTTCCCCTTCGTCTTGGTCTTGTTGGGATGCTCCTTGCGACCCTTTAGTGCGGTCTTGAAACGCTTGATGATGAGGGCCATCTCTTCATCATTAAGCCCGACCGCCTCAACTTGCGCCACCTTGCTAGGTAGCGCCTCCTTGCTCCTCGTTGCCTTGAGAGCAATAGTTTGAGGCTCTTGGATTGGGCCATTCAATGCATCGTCGACGTATCTTGCCTCCTTGATCATCATCCGCCCACTTACAAACTTTCCAAGTATCTCCTCGGGCGTCATCTTGGTGTACCTAGGATTCTCACGAATATTGTTCACAAGATGTGGATCAAGGACGGTAAAGAACCTTAGCATTAGGCGGACGACGTCGTGGTCCGTCCATCGCGTGCTCCCATAGCTCCTTATTTTGTTGACGAGGGTCTTGAGCCGGTTGTACGTTTGGGTTGGCTCCTCGCCCCTGATCATTGCGAATCTCCCAAGTTCGCCCTCCACCAACTCCATCTTGGTGAGCATGGTGACGTCGTTCCCCTCATGTGAGATCTTGAGGGTGTCCCAAATCTGCTTGGTGTTATCCAAGCCGCTCACCTTATGGTATTCGTCCCTGCACAATGAAGCTAGAAGAATAGTAGTAGCTTGTGCATTTTTGTGAATTTGCTCATTAATGAACATGGGACTATCAGTACTATCAAATTTCATTCCACTTTCTACTATCTCCCATATGCTTGGATGGAGAGAGAACAAGTGACTACGCATTTTGTGACTCCAAAATCCGTAGTCCTCTCCATCAAAGTGAGGAGGTTTACCAAGTGGAATGGAGAGTAAATGAGCATTGGTACTTTGCGGAATACGAGAGTAATCAAAAGAAAAGTTCGAATTGACCGTTTTCTTTTTCTCGTAGTCGTTGTCGTCGTTGTCCTTTTGGGAAGAAGAGGACTCGTCGCTGTCGTCGTAGTAGACAATCTCCTTGATGCGCCTCGTCTTCTTCTTCTTCCTATCTTTTCGTTTGTGGCCCGAGCCCGAGTCGGTAGGCTTGTCATCTTTTGGCTCATTGACGAAGGACTCCTCCTTATCATTGATCACCATCCCCTTGCCCTTAGGATCCATCTCTTTGGGCGATTAGTCCCTTTCTTGAAGAGAATGGCTCCGATACCAATTGAGAGCACCTAGAGGGGGGTGAATAGGTGATCCTGTAAAACTTGAAACTTAGTGCCACAAAAACTTGATTAGAAGTTAGCACAATAAGGCCAAGTGGCTAGAGAGGAGTTCTTGCAAGACACGATAACCACAAGAAGATCAACACAGATAGACACAGTGGTTTATCCCGTGGTTCGGCCAAGTCCAACACTTGCCTACTCCACGTTGTGGCGTCCCAACGGACGAGGGTTGCAATCAACCCCTCTCAAGCGGTCCAAAGACCCACTTGAATACCACGGTGTTTTGCTTTGTTTACTATATCCCGCTTGCGAGGAATCTCCACAACTTGGAGCCTCTCGCCCTTACACTTTGATTTTCACAAAGAAGCACGGAGTAAGGGAGGGATGAGCAATGCACACAAGACACAAAATCAGAGCAACAACACGCACACAAGTCGCAACACGAGCTCTCAACACAACCCAAAGAGTACACTACTCAAATGGAGCTCTAGTTGCTATCACAAAGAATCGAATGCGCGGAATTGAAGTCTTGGTGCTTAGGAATGCTTAGAGAATGCTTGGTGTACTCCTCCATGCGCCTAGGGGTCCCTTTTATAGCCCCAAGGCAGCTAGGAGCCGTTGAGAGCATTCCAGGAAGGCAATTTTTGCCTTCTGTCGCCTGGCGCACCGGACAGTCCGGTGCACCACCGGACACTGTCCGGTGCGGATTTCTTTCCTTATTTGGCGAAGCCGACCGTTGCAGATTCAGAGCCGTTGGCGCACCGGACACTGTCCGGTGCACACCAGACAGTCCGGTGCCCCCTTGTGACCGTTGGCTCAGCCACGCGTCACGCGCGGAATCCTCGGCCAACCGTTGGCCCGGCTGACCATTGGCTCACTGGACAGTCCGGTGCCTCACCGGACAGTCCGGTGAATTATAGCCGTACGCTGTTAATCACTTTCCGAGAGCGACGACTTCGCCTGTGAATGGCTCACCAGACAGTCGCCTGCCTAGCGCACCGGACACTGTCCGGTGCACCACCGGACACTGTCCGGTGCACCCAGACCGAGCTGTCTTTGGCTGAACAAAGCCATCTCTTTTCCAATTTTATTTCTCCTGTTTCCAGCACTTAGACACAATACATTAGTTCTTAAAACAATGTACCAAGTCTAGAAACATACCTTTAGACTTGATTTGCACTTTGTCCATCACTTTGCATAGATTACCATAAGTCCACTTGTGTTGGCACTCAATCACCAAAATACTTAAAAATGGCCCAAGGGCACATTTCCCTTTCAAGAAGAAGGTATGCATTCAAGATACCCCCAAGTACTCTTCTTCTAGCGATGAGGAATCATCTGATGATGAAGTAGATTACACTGATTTATTTAAGAGATTAGATAGAGCTAAAGTAGACAAAATTAACGAATTAATTGATGCCCTTAATGAAAAGGATAGATTACTATAAAAGCAAGAAGATATCTTGTATGAGGAACATGATAAATTTGTTAGTGTTCAAAAATCTCTTGCTTTAGAAATTAAAAGAAATGAAATGCTATCCTCTGAGTTGTCTGTTCGTCATGAATCTGTCTCTAGTCTAAAGGATTTAAATAATGAATTAAATGCTAAACTAGAGGAAGCAAATGCGACTAGATCATGTGTAGAACATGTAGTTATTTGCAATAGATGTAAGGACTTTGATGTTAATGCCTGTGATGAACATCTTGCTTCTATTGCTAAATTAAACAATGAGGTGGCAAATCTTAATGCTCAACTTAAGACTTGCAAAATGGATTATGATAAACTAAAATTTGCTAGGGATGCCTACACTATTGGTAGACACCCCTCAATTAAGGATGGACTTAGTTTTCGAAAGGAAACCAAGAACTTAACGAGCCAAAGAACTCCCGTTCTCAACAAGGAGAAAGGGAAGGCCCCTATGGCTAGTAGTTCTCAAAAGAATCATGCCTATATTTATGATGGAAAATTTAGAAGGCATGCTCATAATGATAGATGCTATGATCATGTTGTTCTATCTGATTATCATACTTCCCATGCTATGGTTGCTTCTAGCTCCACTTATGATTATGGTAGAAATAGGCCTAGGCGTAATCATGCTGTGTCTCATGCGCCTAGGAAAGTTTGTAATGGTCCTACTACTGTTTACCATACTTTCGATACTTCCTTTGTACTTTCATGTAAAAATGTAAAAGTAGTAGCTAGAAAATTGGGATCCAAATGCAAGGAAGACAAGACTTGTATTTGGGTTCCAAAAGTTATTGTGACTAACCTTGTAGGACCCAACAAGAGTTGGGTACCTAAAACCCAAGCTTAAATTGCCTTGCAGGTTTATGCATCCGGGGGCTCAAGCTAGATTATCGACAGCAGATGCACGAACCACATGACGGGGGAAAAGAAGAGGTTCACCTCCTACATCAAAAATAAGGATTCCCAGGATTCGATCATCTTTGGAGATGGGAACCAAGGCAAGGTCAAAGGATTGGGAAATATAGCCATCACATCCGAGCATTCTATCTCTAATGTGTTTTTAGTTGAATCGCTCGGGTATAATTTGTTATCTGTGAGTCAATTATGTAACATGGATTATAATTCTTTATTCACAAATGTAGATGTATCTGTCTTTAGAAGGAGTGATGGTTCATTAGCTTTTAAGGGTGTATTAGACGGCAAGCTCTATTTAGTTGATTTTTCGAAAGAGAATGCCGACATAGATGCATGCTTAATCGCTAAGACTAATATGGGCTGGTTGTGGCATCGCCGTCTGGCATATGTTGGGATGAAGAACCTTCATAAGCTTCTAAAGGGAGATCATGTGTTACGACTAACTGATGTCTGTTTTGAGAAAGACAGACCTTGTGCAGCATGTCAAGCAGGGAAACAGGTGGGAAGCACTCATCACAGTAAGAATGTGATGACGACATCAAGACCACTGGAGCTTCTTCACATGGACCTCTTCGGACCCGTTGCCTACCTCAGCATCGGGGGAAGTAAGTATGGTCTTGTAATTGTTGATGATTTTTCCCGCTTCACTTGGGTATTCTTTTTACAGGATAAGTCAGAAACCCAAGGGACCATAAAGCGCTTCTTAAGGAGAGCTCACAATGAGTTTGAGCTTAAGGTAAAGAAGATAAGAAGCGACAATGGGTCTGAGTTCAAGAATCTAAAAGTTGAAGAGTTTCTTGAGGAGGAAGGCATCAAGCATGAGTTATCCGCTCCCTACACATCACAACAAAATGGTGTGGTAGAGAGGAAGAACAGGACGCTAATCGACATGGCAAGAACGATGCTTGGAGAGTTCAAGACACCTGAGCGGTTTTGGTCGGAAGCTGTGAACACAGCCTGCCATGCCATAAATCGGCTCTATCTACATCGCCTCCTCAAGAAGACCTCCTACGAACTTCTTACCGGTAACAAACCCAATGTCTCTTACTTTCGTGTATTTGGGAGCAAATGCTACATTCTGGTGAAGAAAGGTAGACATTCCAAAATTTGCTCCCAAGGTAGTAGAAGGGTTTTTACTAGGATATGACTCAAATACAAAGGCATATAGGGTCTTCAATAAATCATCGGGATTAGTTGAAGTCTCTAGCGACGTTGTATTTGATGAGACTAATGGCTCTCCAAGAAAGCAAGTTGATCTTGATGACATAGATGAAGATGAAGTTCCGACGGCCGCAATGCGAATGATGGCGATAGGAGATGTGCGACCACAGGAACTACAAGAACAAGATTAACCTTCTTCCTTGACACTGGTGCATCCCCCAACTCAAGACGATGTACAGGTACCTCAAGAAGAGGGGCAGGATCAAGGGGGAGCATAGGAAGAACAGGTTATGGAGGAAGAAGCACCACAGGCCCCTCCAACTCAAGTCTGGGCGTCAATCCAAAGACATCACCCCATCGATCAGATTCTGGGTGACATCAGCAAGGGAGTAACTACTCGCTCACGATTAGCTAATTTTTGTGAGCACTACTCTTTTGTCTCTTCTATTGAGACTTTCAGGGTAGAAGAGGCCTTGCAGGATCCGGACTGGGTGTTGGCCATGAAGGAAGAGCTCAAAAACTTCAAAAGGAATGAAGTCTGGAGCCTGGTGCCGCGTCCAAAGCAAAACGTTGTTGGAACCAAGTGGGTGTTCCGCAACAAGCAAGACGAGCACGGAGTGGTGACAAGAAACAAGGCTCGACTTGTGGCAAAAGGTTATGCCCAAGTCGCAGGTTTGGATTTCGAGGAGACTTTTGCTCCTGTGGCTAGGTTAGAGTCAATTCAAATTTTATTAGCCTATGCCGCTCACCATTCCTTTAGGTTGTTCCAAATGGACGTGAAGAGCGCTTTCCTCAATGGGCCAATCAAGGAGGAGGTATACGTAGAACAACCCCCTGGCTTTGAGGATTACAGGTATCCCCACCATGTATATAAGCTCTCTAAGGCGCTCTATGGACTTAAGCAGTGGCGGAGCCAGAATCTTTCTAAGAGTATGGCCGGATATAACACTAAATCTTTTATGCAAATGCGTAGATAATGGCACATATAATTTGAACACAATAATTACAATTTTACGTAAAATTGACTTAAACAAGTGGTTACCTAATTAAGATAAAGATAGATTTTCGTCTCGGTGATCAATTAATCAGTAGTTTGTGTTGCTTTCATCAACATTAGGATGCTATTGTTCGAACTCTCTTAAAACGGTGATTTCAACTCTATTCTTAAAATAATCATGTTCTGTAGGAGTGCATTTGTTAATATAGTCCATGGCTTGTATGGATCCAAATCCAATAGGTAAAAATTGTGTTAGTATGAAGATATGTGTATGTGGTATCTGTATACATGAATATGTAATCTGCAGCTAGTAGTCATCTTTGAAGCTATTTTAATGCATTAATAACTTATCTTCAGCTATTTGTATGATCAAAACTTCAAAGTATGGCAACACAGTAATATGAAGATGCAAGAAAGAATAATTAAGAGTGCTCACCAAGGGGGATATGTGCATCGCGGGCCCTGGTTACGTGCGTGTGCCTGCATCCTGCGTGCCGCTGGCCGCTCGCTGCCTAGCTTGCCGCCATGCACGCAACCGTCGCACCACCACGCCGGTGGTCCGGCAGGGGCAGCTGCTTGCCGCGGTGCTGCCGCTCCCCTTTGACTAGTTGCTGAGTCGCACCGCTGCCACTCGATTGCTCCATAACCTAGCGTGAAAGCCGATCGCTCGCAAGTCATAACAAATCGCAGTTGTGCGTAGTGGGGTGAAGGCAATTGCTGTGCGCTTTTCTGGGCCCATACCTACCAATAATCCGACCAAGAGTAGGGCCCATGCCCTAGTGGCCATAGGCCTGTATCCACCTCTGGACTTAAGCAAGCCCCAAGAGCATGGTATGAATGCCTTAGAGATTTCCTTATTTCTAATGCTTTCAAGGTTAGGAAAGTCGATCCCACTCTCTTCACCAAGACATGCAATGGTGATCTTTTTGTTTGCAAAATTTATGTCGATGACATAATATTTGGTTCTACTAATCAAAAGTCCTATGAGGAGTTTAGCAGGGTGATGATGCAAAAGTTTGAGATGTCGATGATGGGCGAGTTGACCTACTTCCTTGGATTCCAAGTGAAGCAACTCAAGGACGGCACGTTCATTTCCCAAACAAAGTACACTCAAGATCTTCTCAAGAGGTTTGGGATGAAAGACGCCAAGCCCGCGAAGACACCGATGGGAACTGACGGGCATCTTGACCTCAACAAAGGAGTCTTGAAGGTACATTGAAAGGGAAAATGAACTTGGACGACGACAAGACTTCCACTGCACTCCGATATTAGTGTATTTAATTCCAAGTTCATACTTGTGCTCTCATTGCCTTTATGCTCTTAATTGACACTTTGGTGAGGCAATGGGGTTAAAGGGCCAAGAATGATCCCGTTTTGGTGCTTAATGCCAAAGGGGGAGAAATTAAGGCCAAAGCAAAATGGATCAGCCAACCACTTGTGAATTTTGAAAATAGAGGAGTTAGAATTTGTTCTTTGTCAAAATACTCTTATTGCAAAATTTGGTCTCTTATGGGGGAAGATTTTGATTATGGGAAAAGGGGGGAGTTTTTGGCACTTGATCAATTTTACTCTTGGAATATCTCTCAATCTGCCCAAACAAGTGTGTTTGACTTAGAGATAGGAAAAAGAATTTGATTTGTAAAAACAAACCAAGTGGTGGCAAAGAGTGATCCAAATATGCCAAATCTTAAGTAAAAAGGGAATTGATCTTCATTTGCATTGATGTTGCACTTCTTTTGTTGCTTTTTGATGTGTTGGCATAAATCACCAAAAAGGGGGAGATTGAAAGGGAAATGTGCCCTTGGGTCATTTCTATAAGTATTTTGGTGATTAGATATCCAACAAATATTGAGTGAGTTCTTATGTGCCAAATAAGTGAGAAGTGTGAAATCAAGAACAAGGTATGTTTCTAGACTTAGTGAATTGTTTTGAATACTAACATGGTTATCTAAGTGCTAGAAACAGTGCCAAGAAAAGAAGATTTGAATTGGAGAAGAGTTGGCAAAGTACAGCCAACACCAGCTCGGGCCTGGTGCACCGGACAGTGTCCGGTGCCCTAGGCTGGTCAACGGTGAACTGGCTGCTCTCGGGAAAAGAGAAAGGCGACGTGGCTATAATTCACCGGACTGTCCGGTGATGCACCGGGCTGTCCGGTGAGTCAATGGCGCCAGCAACCAACGGTCGGCCGCACGATCAACGCGCTACACATGGCCCGCACCGACGGTCGGTTGGGCACACCGGACTGTCCGGTGTGCACCGGACAGTGTTTGGTGCACCAACCGGTCCCGAGGCCCAACGGTCGGCTGCACCCGATATGGAAGGAGATCGCGCATCGGACTGCTACAGTGGCTGTCCGGTGGTGCATCGGACTGTCCGGTGCACCACTCGATAGAAGGCAAGAATTGCCTACCAAAATGATGTCCAACGGCTCCTAGCTGCCTTGGGGCTATAAAAGGGACCCCTAGGCGCATGGAGCAGAACACCAAGTATTCTCTAAGCATACTAAGACATCCAAACTCTGCCTCCACGCATTTGATTCGTTGTGTTAGTGATTTGAGCTCTGTTCGAGTTGTAAACTCCCTGTGCTGTGCTTTGAGCTCAAGTCTTGGCTTGTGTGTGTGTTGCGGATTGAATCTTGTGTGTGTTGTTTTCCCTCCCTTACTCTTGTGCTTCTTGTGATCAAAACTTTGTAAGGGCGGGAGACTCCAACTTGTGGAGATTCCTTGCAAATGGGAAAAAGATCTCAAAGGAAAGACCATGGTATTCAAGCTGATCATCGGATCACTTGAAAGGGATTGAGTGCAACCCTCATCCATTGGGACGCCACAATGTGAAAGTTGGCAAGTGTTACTTGGCCGAACCACGGGATAAAATTCGCGTGTCTCTTGTGTTGCTCCTCTCTGTGATTGCTTGTGTTCGCAAGAGCTCGCTTCATAAACTTGATTAAGTTGCACTAACATCTTTATAATCAAGTTTGTGGCTATTTAGTGTTTGATTTTACAGGATTACCTATTCACCCCCTCTAGGTGCTCTCATATTCAAGAAATATCAGTATATCACTCATTTCAAGTAAACTCAAAGAACAACACCAATTTCATTAAAAAAATTCAGAAAACAACACTCCATCTATTTTTATTCTTTTGTTTCTCGCCTCACATACAAATGGACCAAATTACCCCTGTTAATTTGATAGTCTCACTTTGTTTATCTCTTATTTCTATAAGAACAACGTTAATGCATACAAATATATAAGCTTTATTTTTATATTGTTAAGCATAGTGTTAACTGAAAGGGAAATAGGCTCAAACCTTTTCCTAAATGATTTTGGTGGTTGAATTGCCCAACACAAATAATTGGACTAACTAGTTTGCTCTAGATTATAAGTTCTACAGGTGCCAAAGGTTCAACACAAACCAATAAAAAGTCCAAGAAATGGTTCAAATAAAAAGGAGCAAAACCAACCGAAGCCTGTCCTGGTCTGGCGCACTGGACTGTCCGGTGTGCCACCGGACAGTGTCCGGTGCACCAGGGAGATCAACTCTGAACTTGCCACCTTCAGGTTTTTGGAGAGCCACTCCGCTATAATTCACTGGACTGTCCGGTGTAACAACGGACAGTCCGGTGTGCCATGCAGAGCAACGGCTATCAGCGCCAACGGTCGTCTGCAAAAGTGAACAGTGCGTGAACAGCGCGCGGACAGCACGCACAGAGTCAGAGTAGGCGCTAGAAGGTGCACTAGACAGTGAACAATGACTGTCCAGTGGCCCAGCTGTTAGAAGCTCCAACGGTCGAACCCTAACGGTTGGGTGACGTGGCTGGCGCACCGGACAGTGTCTGGTGGCGCACCGGACTGTCCGGTGCGCACGTTGACAGCAGCCATCCCCAACGGCCACTTTGGTCGTTGGGGCTATAAATACCCCCCAACCACCACACTTCAAGGCATCCAAGTTTTCAGCCAACACATTCAATACAATAGCTAGTGCATTCAATACAAGACACAATTAGGGTGAATCAAAATCTCTCCAAGTCCCAATTCCACTCAAAGCAATAGTGACTAGAAGAGAGAGTTTTGCCCATGTTCTTTTGAGCTCTTGCGCTTGAATCGCTTTTCTTCTTCCCCATTTCTTGTTCTCAAAACCTTTGTAATCAAAGCAAGAGACACTAATTGTGTGGTGGTCCTTGTGGGGACTAAGTGTCCCAATTGATTGAGGAGAAAAGCTCACTCGGTCTAAGTGACCGTTTGAGAGAGAGAAAGGGTTGAAAGAGACCCGGTCTTTGTGACCACCTCAACGGGGAGTAGGTTTGCAAGAACCGAACCTCGGTAAAACAAATCATCGTGTCATCCGCCTTATTTGCTTATGATTTGTTTTTCACCCTCTCTTTTGGACTCAACTTTATTTATAACGCTAACCCCGACTTGTAGTTGTGCTTAAAGTTTATAAATTTCAGATTTGCCTATTCACCCCCCTCTAGGCGACTTTCAATTGGTATCAGAGGCCGGTTCTTCATTTGAGCTTAACCGCTCGAAGTGATGTCGGGAGATCACGCCAAGAAGGAAATGGTGACCGGCGAGAAGCCTGCTACAAGCCACGGGAAGGCTCCATTGGGGGAGTCCGCTAACAAGGTAAAGGGATCCCCTTCACACAACAATAAAGAAAATGGCGACAAGAAGAAGAAAATGAAGAAAGTGGTCTACTACGAGACCGATTCTTCGTCGCCTTCCACCTCTGGCTCCGACACGTCGTCCTTCATTTCTAAGCGCCATGAGCGCAAGAAGTTTACTAAGATTCCCTTACGCTACCCTCGCATTTCAAAACATACTCCATTACTTTCCGTTTCATTAGGCAAACCACCTATGTTTGACGGTGAAGATTATTCTAGGTGGAGTGAAATGATGAAATATCACCTAACCTCACTCCACACAAGCATATGGGACATTATTAAATTTGGAGCACAGGAACCATCCGTAGGGGATGAAGATTATGATGCGGACGAGGTCGCCCAAATCCAGCATCTCAATTCCCAAGCAACTACTATACTTCTCACCTCTCTAAGTCGAGAGGAGTATAACAAGGTGCAAGGGTTGAAGAGTGCCAAGGAGATTTGGGACGTACTCAAAACCGCGCACGAAGGAGACGAGGTGACCAAGATCACCAAGCGGGAAACGATCGAGGGGGAGCTCGGTCGGTTCATGCTCAACCAAGGAGAGGAGCTACAAGCCATGTACAACCAGCTCAAGACCTTGGTGAACCAAGTGCGTAACCTCGGGAGCACAAAATGGGATGACCATGAAATGGTCAAGGTTATTTTAAGATCACTTGTTTTTCTTAATCCTACACAAGTACAATTAATTCATGGTGATCCTAGATACAAGCTAATGTCTCCTGAGCAGGTTATAGGGAAGTTTGTGAGCTTTGAATTGATGATCAAAGGCTCCAAACAAATCATCGAGCGAAGCGCCACCTCCACACCTGAGGTGCAAACCGTCGCATTCAAAGCGATGGAGGAGAAGAAGGAAGAGTCTACATCAAGTAGGCTCCCCGTCGACGCCTCCAAGCTCGACAATGAGGAGATGGCGCTAATCATCAAAAGCTTTCGCCAAATCCTCAAGCAAAGAGAAGGGGAGAGACTACAAGCCCCGTTCCAAGAAGGTTTGCTACAAGTGTGGTAAGCCCGGTCACTTTATAGCAAAATGTCCTATTTCTAGTGACAGGGGCGACGACAACAGAGGGAAGAAGAAGGAGAAGAAGAGGTACTACAAGAAGGGCGGCGATGCCCATGTTTGCCGTGTGTGGGACTCCGACGAGAGCTCCACCGACTCCTCCTCCGACGAGGACGCCGCCAACATCGCCGTCAACAAGGGTCTCCTCTTCCCCAACATCAGCCACAAGTGCCTCATGGCAAAGGATGGCAAAAAGAAGGTAAAATCTAGAGCCTCCACTAAATATGCAACATCTAGTGATGAGGATAACTCTAGTGATGATGAAGATAATTTGCTTGCCCTTTTTGCCAACCTCAACATGCAACAAAAAGAAAAATTAAATGAATTGATAGGAGCTATTCATGAGAAGGATGAACTCTTGGATAGCCAAGAGGACTTCCTTATTAAGGAAAATAAGAAGCATGTTAAGGTTAAAAATGCTTATGCTCAGGAAGTAGAGAAGTGTGAAAAATTGACTAATAAGCTAAGCACTTGCCATGATATTATCTCAAACCTTACAAATGAAAATGCAAAATTAATTGCTAAGGTTGAGAAGTTAGATGTTTGTGATGATTCAATGTAATACCCAAATTTGTAAGAACATAAGAAATGAGGTTATTTTCCCTAAATATGTTACCTTTATTCATTAATACATGTGAACAATTACCATAAGAGAAATTAATTAACTAATGACCCTAAGACAATGTGTGCATCATGCTGAGAATTTTATTTTGTGTGTGCATATAATAATAAAATCTATAGAAAAGACATTGATACTCAAAGTGGGAATTTAGACCTAAATGTGGAAATTAAAATATGGAGAGAGAGGAAGAAAATAAATACTATAGAATACAAAACAAAATTTATAAAAATGTAAACTTTATCCATACTAGTAAGATCAAGATCTACCTTTAATTTGAGTACAAAATTCACATTCATAGTTGAATTCAAATTGAAATTCAAAAGATAAAGAGAAAAAAAGGAAAACATAGAAGAAATAATAAAAAGGGGATATCCTGCGCATTTGGGCCCAAACTCCTTTTCGGCCCATTCACCTAGCGCTCACGCACGGCCCAATTATCCTCTACACTGCGCTACGCACGTCGACCGAACCCTAGCCGCCAGTCGCCGGACCACAAGCTCCCAGCCACGTACTTCGGCGCCGCATTGACTGCTCGGTGGGACCCACGAGACTTTTGCCTCAGCCGCGCTCGCAGACTTCATCAGATGCGCGCGGACGGGAACGGCCCCTGGTTCACCGGGGCTAGAGCATGCGACGAACTCATCCTCTCCGCCGATGCTTGCGCCAACGAACACCGCGTCCGCGATGTTGTCGCGCGCCAGGCCGGTCTCCCTCTAACGCCTTGGCTCACTGGCTTGTAGGCCCCTTTGACGCAGCTCCACAACCGAGGGCGCGACACTGCTCATCTTCTTTCCCGAGCGCCAGCAGCCGCCCACCTCCTCAACGGCCGGGTCGTCGGGACCACCTTCCCGGTGAAATCGCGCGTTCTGGCGTAGCGGCGTCCGCGATCCTTGCAACAATCCGGGCCGGGTCGCCAGCTACGCCGCGGATTCCGCAATCTCCTGGGCTCCCGCGGATAAGCATCGAGCCCCATGGCCCCTTCTTCCCACCGACCCGACGCCTCCCCATTCACTGCGAGCTCAGTCTTCGCCTCGAGTCCGTGCCTGGGCTCACTGATATTGTCGCCGTAGTCATAAGAAGGAGAGAGAGAGAGCGGTTGGTGATCCTCGCGTCTCGGGGAAGACGTGCGCCTCATCAAATCGAGCGGAGTTCACCGGAGCCCTGGGTAATTGCTCGCTGTCAATGGCGAAATTCGGATCTTCCGCCTTGCACCGAGGACGGAATACCTGGGAGCTTAATCAGTGGTATAACTACTATTCCCATGTTCGTCGCTTTCTCCTCTCCGTTTAGCGCACAGTCGCGGTAGTTTGGTGCTCCCTGAGGGAGGGTGGCGCTCGGGATTCGTGGCCAGCGGCGCCACCGTCGTGCGCTGGTGCGTAGGTAGAAGAAACCCCCTGGCCATTCGATCGGCTATGGGCGGTTCGGATTGAATCTTGCTGGATGCATTGTTAACCATAGATCTTAGATCGTACGATCGTGATTGCGTACTGATTCGGATGAGCTTCGAGTTAATTGTGAGCGTCCGATCTTGATCCCACGGTGGGTTCAACATACCCCTTTCATAAAAGCCACGGCCTAATCCGGGCCGTCCAGAATTGATCTAGTGGCCCCAGTACAGCGATACCCCTTCGGCCTGGCCTTTTTGCATATGAGCCCCTATAGAATACAGAAACCAACCCGCCATCCCTCGCGTCTGTGCATTGTGTCTTAGGAATAATTGCGTGTTAGCCCCTGCGCTTCTCAGATTTTGGGGTGCAGTCCGGTAAATAGAAAATACAGGAAAAAGAAATAGAAATCTATTTTTAATATAAAAATAATGACTAGAGTTTGCTTAATTCATATAAAATTCATATGAAGTCCAAATTAGTCCATTCCAGTTCCTATAATTTTGTAAGATTATTGTTTATCAATTAGTACCACTGTTTTGACATGAAAGTCACATTAAAATTTATATCCTATTTAATCTTGTACAAAATACATAAAACCTTAGGAAATTCATAACTTCTCCGTTTTAACTCCGATTTGATCCGTTCAAGTTGCGTTAGTCTCGTAGCAGCGCATAGATCATTATTATGCAGTATATTCTTATGTTTGGTGTGATGTTAATTTTATCTATACCATGTTTGTTTGTATTGCTACGACTAGCGCGAGGCACGTGTCATCTGAAAGGCAAGTTGGTACCTGGATTCTCAAGTGCCAGGCAAGTTGTGCCCTTGTTTCACTTTTGTTACCCAATAATATTCTTTATAATCATTTACCATGCATAGGTTTAATTTTGATGGGACCCGATAGGTCACCCTATATTGTTTATCTCATCACCTTGTTTACCCCTGAATCACATGGGTAGTTTTTGCTATTGCTTTATATGGTTTTGGGATAATTATTTATTATATCCATGTTCCAGTTATTATGTTATTTATTTATGTTCATGACAAGATCATTATATTATTGTTAATTGGAACATGGAGCTTAACTTGAGAAACATGTGCCACCACAAGGGAGGAATGGGACCTCTTGGCTAACTAATTAGGAAAGCTAGTGGAAGACTACCTTACCCAAAAGGGGCAAGGGCAGTAGGGGAGTTGCATGCAAGGAGGTTCTCGGGTTGATTTGCTGCGATGGCGGTCAGACGGGGGATTCTTGCAAGTGCTCTTCCCATAACTGTAGCGGGTTTTTGGAAGCTAGTGGAACTTTGTAAAGGCCTCGTAGTGGATCCCTAGCCATTCACCTTGGTAGTGTCTAAGGGTCTAGCTAGCCCTGGCGATATGGGAAACACGACTTGTGGGTAAAGGGTACAACCTCTGCAGAGTGTAAAATTGGTATACTAGCCGAGCTCACGGTCATGAGCGGCTCAGGACTCTCCGATGATTAAATTATGGAACCTAAACTCAATTTGTCATTTGCATTTGCATGGGATTTGTTATTAATTTTGTTCTATTACTTTATTATGGTTTGGTATTCACTTACACTTAGTAACTGCTAATAAAATTTTGACCAACTTATAAAAGCAATGCTCAGCTTTAACCTCTATTGTTGATCAGCCTTACACTTCATGAACTCCCACCTTTGGTGAGTTCATGCCACATTATTCCCCACAACTTGTTGAGCGATGAACATGTGTGAGCTCACCCTTGCTGTCTCACACCCCCCCACAGGAGAAGAATCAGGTGGTTCAGGAGGAGCCACCAGGCGAGGAGTTTGATCTGATCTAGGTGGTGTTTCTCAGTTGACATTGGCGCCAACGATCCTTAGTTCGTTTTATATTTATCTTTTATTTTGTAAGACTTCCACTATGTAATAAATACTCTGATTATTGTGACATTTATCTCTATGCACTCTGTTATTATATATGTTGTCTTCTTGGCGCATGTATGAGATGCACCTGGCTTTGTCCCTTAAAGCCGGGTGTGACATTCAATTATTAGTCTTAGAAGTGATAATGCTAGTTTGATTACTAAGATTGACAAGTTGAATGCATCACTCTCTAGCCTTAAAATTGAGAATGAAAAATTAATTGCTAAGGCTAAATATTTAAATGATTGCAATATTTCTATTTCTAATCTTAGAGATGAGAATGATATTTTACATGCTAAGATTGATGAATTAAATACTTGCAAACCCTCTACATCTACCATTGAGCATGTTACCATTTGTACTAGATGTAGAGACATTAATGTTGATGCTATCCATGATCACCTAGCTTTAATTAAACAAAAAAATGATCACATAGCTCAACTTAGTGCTAAAATTAATGAGCATGACTTAGAAAATGAAAATTTTAAATTTGTTAGAAGCATGCTCTATAGTGGGAGACGCCCTGGCATTAAGGATGGCATTGGCTTCCAAAAGGGAGACAATGTCAAGCTTAATGCCCCTAAGAAATTGTCTAACTTTGTTAAGGGCAAAGCTCCCATGGTTCAGGATAACGAAGGTTACATTCTATATCCTACTGGTTATCCCGAACACAAAATTAGGAGAATTCATTCTAGGAAGTCTCACTCTGGCTCTTATCATGCTTTTATGAATAAGAGTGAGGCATCTAGCTCTAGGCAATCAACTCATGTTAAACTGCCTAAAAAGAAATCTCCTATTGCATCAAATGATCATAACATTTCATTTAAGACTTTTGATGCTTCATATGTTTTGACTAACAAATCAGGCAAAGTAGTTGCCAAATATGTTGGGGGCAAACACAAGGATTCAAAGACTTGTGTTTGGATACCCAAGGTGCTTGTTTCTAATGTCAAAGGACCCAAGACCGTTTGGGTACCTAAGAACAAGGCCTAAACTTGTTTTGTAGGTTTATGCATCCGGGGGCTCAAGTTGGATCATTGATAGCGGGTGCACAAACCACATGACTGGGGAGAAAAGGATGTTCTCCTCCTACGAGAAAAACCATGATCCTGAAAGAGCTATCACATTCGGGGATGGAAATCAAGGTTTGGTCAAAGGACTTGGTAAAATAGCTATATCACCTGACCATTCTATTTCCAATGTTTTTCTTGTAGATTCTTTAGACTATAACTTGCTTTCTGTTTCTTAATTATGCAAAATAGGCTACAATTGTCTTTTTACGGATATAGGTGTTACTGTCTTCAGAAGAAGTGATGATTCAGTAGCATTTAAGGGAGTATTAGAGGGTCAGCTATACTTAGTTGATTTTAATAGAGCTGAACTCGATACTTGCTTAATTGCTAAGACTAATATGGGTTGGCTCTGGCATCACTGACTAGCCCATGTTGGGATGAAGAATCTTCATAAGCTTCTGAAGGCAGAGCACATTTTGGGACTAACCAATGTTCATTTTGAGAAAGATAGGATTTGTAGCGTATGTCAAGTAGGGAAGCAAGTTGGTGCTCATCATCCACACAAGAACATCATGACGACCGATAGACCACTTGAGCTACTCCACATGGACCTATTCGGCCCGATAGCTTACATAAGCATCGGCGGGAGTAAGTACTGTCTAGTTATTGTGGATGATTATTCTCGCTTCACTTGGGTATTCTTTTTGCAGGATAAATCTCAAACCTAAGAGACCTTAAAGGTATTCTTGAGATGGGCTCAAAATGAGTTCGGCTTAAGGATCAAAAAGATTAGAAGCGACAACGGGACGGAGTTCAAGAACTCTCAAATTGAAGGCTTTCTTGAGGAGGAGGGCATCAAGCATGAGTTCTCTTCTCCCTACACACCATAACAAAATGGTGTAGTGGAGAGGAAAAATAGAACTCTACTTGACATGGCGAGGACCATGCTTGATGAGTACAAGACTTCGGACCGGTTTTGGGCAGAAGCAATCAACACCGCTTGCTACGCCATCAACCGTCTCTACCTTCACCAAATCCTCAAGAAGACATCGTATGAACTCCTCACTGATAAAAAGCCCAATGTTTTATATTTTAGAGTCTTTGGTAGCAAATGTTTTATTTTTGTTAAAAGAGGTAGAAAATCTAAATTTGCTCCTAAGGTTGTAGAAGGCATTTTACTTGGTTATGACTCAAACACAAGGGCATATAGAGTCTTTAACAAGTCCACTAGACTAGTTGAAGTTTCTTGTGACATTGTGTTTGATGAGACTAACGGCTCTCAAGTAGAGCAAGTTGATCTTGATGAGCTAGATGATGAAGAGGCTCCATGCGTCGCGCTAAGGAACATGTCCATTGGGGATGTGTGTCCTAAGGAATCCGAAGAGCTTCCACAAGCACAAGATCAACCATCTTCCTCCATACAAGCATCTCTACCTACCCAAGATGAGGATCAAGCTCAAGATAATGAAGATGAAGATCAAGAGGAGCCACCTCAAGAGGAGGACAATGATCAAAGGGGAGATGCCAATGATCAAGACAAGGAAGATGATGAGGATCCAAGACCGCCTCACCCAAGAGTCCATCAAGCGATACAACGAGATCACCCCGTGAACTCCATCCTCGGTGATATTCATAAGGGGGTAACCACTCGATCTCATGTCACTCATTTTTGTGAAAATTACTCCTTTGTGTCTTCTATTGAGCCATACAGGGTGGAAGACGCATTAAGGGATTCGGATTGGGTGTTGGCAATGCAAGAGGAGCTTAACAACTTCACGAGGAATGAGGTATGGCATTTAGTTCCATGTCCTAACCAAAATGTTGTAGGAACCAAGTGGGTATTCTGCAACAAGCAAGATGAGCATGGTGTGGTGACAAGGAACAAAGCCCAACTTGTAGCCAAAGGATACTCACAAGTCGAAGGTTTGGATTTCGATGAAACCTATGCACCCGTAGCTAGACTTGAGTCAATTCATATATTACTTGCCTATGCTACTTACCATGACTTTAAGCTTTACCAAATGGACGTGAAAAGTGCCTTCCTCAATGGACCAATCAAGGAAGAGGTCTATGTTGAGCAACCTCTCGGCTTTGAAGATAGTAAGTACCCTAACCATGTGTATAAACTCTCTAAGGCGCTGTATGGGCTCAAGCAAGCCCCAAGAGCATGGTATGAATGCCTAAGAGATTTTCTTATCGCTAATGGCTTCAAAGTCAGAAAAGCCGATCTTACTCTCTTTACTAAAACAATTGCAAATGATTTGTTTGTATGCTAAATTTATGTTAATGATATCATATTTGGGTCTACTAACAAATCTACTTGTGAAGAGTTTAGTAGGATAATGATTCAAAAATTCGAGATGTCTATGATGGGGGAGTTGAAGTATTTCTTAGGATTTCAAGTGAAGCAACTACAAGAGGGCACCTTCATCAGCCAAACAAAGTACATTCAAGACATTCTTACCAAGTTTAGGATGAAGGACGCCAAGCCCATCAAGACACCCATGGGAACCAATGGGCATCTCGACCTCGACACGGGAGGTAAATCCGTAGATCAAAAGGTATACCGGTCGATGATAGGATCTCTACTCTATTTATGTGCATCTCGACCGGATATTATGCTTTCCGTATGCATGTGTGCAAGATTCCAAGCCGATCCTAAGGAAGTTCACCTTAGGGCCGTAAAACGAATCTTGAGATATTTAGTTCATACACCTAAGTTTGGTCTTTGGTACCCCAAGGGATCCACCTTTGATTTAATAGGTTATTCAGATGCTGATTGGGCAGGGTGTAAAATTGATAGGAAGAGCACATCAGGGACTTGTCAGTTCTTGGGAAGATCCCTGGTGTCTTGGGCTTCAAAGAAACAAAACTTAGTAGCTCTTTCCACCGCCGAAGCTGAGTACATTGTCGTAGGCCATTGTTGCGCGCAATTGCTTTGGATGAGGCAAACCCTTAGGGATTATGGTTACAAATTAACCAAAGTCCCTCTCCTATGTGATAATGAGAGTGCAATCCGCATGGCGGATAATCCCGTTGAGCACAGCCGCACTAAGCACATAGTCATTCGGTATCACTTTTTGAGGGATCACCAACAAAGGTGTGTTTTCAAGTATATATTATGCTAAGTCATAGATTGAAAGGGAAATGGAGTCCTCGGCAAAGACAAGGCTTCCACTCCACTCTACCGGTATTATTTACCCTTCGCCGTAACTCTGCATCGCTCTTCACTTTGGTATAACCCTTCACTCCTATATTATTTACCAAAGGGGAAGAGAGTCTGACAAAGGGCTCTAAAGGCTTCGTTTTTGGCGATTAATGCCAAAGGGGGAGAAAGTATTAGCCAAAAGCAAAAGGACCGCACCACCACGCCAATTTCAATATTTTTCGAAACAAGTTTTTAAATGATTTTCAATTGGTATCTTTGAAAATTCTATCTCAATTGGTAAAACCCTCTTGAACAACTAAGAGGAAAATTTCATTAAGGGAGAGTTTGTTTAGTCAAAGAAAAAGCATTTGACACAGGGGGAGAAAATTTCAAATCTTAAAAATGCTTCTCGAAATCTTATTTATATACCTTTGACTATTTGCAAAAAGACTTTGAAAAAGAATTTCCAAAACATTTGCAAAAACAAAACAAGTGGTGCAAGCGTGGTCCAAAATGTTAAAATGAATCTTATGAAATGTAAATTGGTTTAATTCCAAGTAACCTTTGCACTTACCTTATGCAAACTAGTTCAATTCTGCACTTATATATTTGCTTTGGTTTGTGTTGGCATCAATCACCAAAAAGGCAGAGATTGAAAGGGAAATAGGCTCAAACCTTTTCCTAAATGATTTTGGTGGTTGAATTGCCCAACACAAATAATTGGACTAACTAGTTTGCTCTAGATTATAAGTTCTACAGGTGCCAAAGGTTCAACACAAACCAATAAAAAGTCCAAGAAAGGGTTCAAATAAAAAGGAGCAAAACCAACCGAAGGCTGCCCTGGTCTAGCGCACCGGACTGTCCGGTGCACCACCGGACAGTGTCCGGTGCACCAGGGAGATCAACTCTGAACTTGCCAACTTCGGGTTTTTGGAGAGCCACTCCGCTATAATTCACCGAACTGTTCGGTGTAACACTGGACTGTCCGGTGTGCCATGCGGAGCAACGGCTATCAGCGCCAACGGTCGTCTGCAAAAGTGAACCGTGCGTGAACAGTGCGTGGACAGCACGAGCAGAGTCAGAGCAGGCGCCAGAAGACGTACCAGACAGTGAACAGTGACTGTCTGGTGCACCATCGGACTGTCTGATGGCCCAGCTGTCAGAAGCTCAAACGGTCGAACCCTAACGGTTGGGTGATGTGGCTGGCGCACCGGACTGTCCGGTGCGCCCGTCGACAGCAGCCATCCCCAACGGCCACTTTGGTGGTTGGGGCTATAAATACTCCCCAACCACCACACTTCATGGCATCCAAGTTTTCAGCCAACACATTCAATACAAGAGCTAGTGCATTCAATACAAGACACAATTAGAGTGATTCAAAATCTCTCCAAGTCCCAATTCCACTCAAAGCTATAGTGACTAGAAGAGAGAGTTTTGCCCGTGTTCTTTTGAGCTCTTGCGCTTGGATCGCTTTTCTTCTTCCCCATTTCTTGTTCTCAAAACCTTTGTAATCAAAGCAAGAGACACCAATTGTGTGGTGGTCCTTGTGGGTACTAAGTGTCCCAATTGATTGAGGAGAAAAGCTCACTCGGTCTAAGTGACCGTTTGAGAGAGGGAAAGGGTTGAAAGAGACCCGGTCTTTGTGACCACCTCAACGGGGAGTAGGTTTGCAAGAACCGAACCTCGGTAAAACAAATTACCGTGTCATCCGCCTTATTTGCTTGTGATTTGTTTTTCGTCCTCTCTTTTGGACTCAACTTTATTTCTAACGCTAACCCCGACTTGTAGTTGTGCTTAAAGTTTATAAATTTCAGATTTGTCTATTCACCCCCTTTTAGGCGACTTTCATTAACCATACAAATAAACACATAGTCGATTTAACCATGGAACTTGAAAAATTTATTTTGGGATGGAGAGAGTAGTTTTTTTTCAAAAACATACAATTTTTTGAATGAGATGGGTGATTGAAGTTTTTGAAAAAAATCGCGTCAAATAAAAAGAACGGAGGAAGTACAATCAAAAATCTTTTGCTAAACCAAATATGTCTAATTTTTAATAGCTCGATGGCCGAAGATACATGATTTTAAAGTTTAATAGTTGAATCTAGACTTCGAGCTTATTTTTTCGTGACATGTGCATAATTTTACCTTATTCTTGTATAACCGTGGAAACTGAAAAGTTATATTAGAAATAAGTATAGAGACTTTTTTTTTGCAAAAGGGGCGATGGTGGAAAAAAAACTGGTGCTTTGCAGTAGTAAAGATAGAAATTTTGGTAAAATAGGTGTTGTTCTAGTTCTACGAATTATGTTTAAAAACGGATGCTGTATCAAGAGCGCTGTTTCATGGTTCTTCCTGTTAGGGTTTAGGGTAGTACTAGCACAAAAAAAACATGATGGTCTCTATCAATCCGTCAGTCTATCTGCCTGCTTGACACATTCCAAGTTTTGTTTATCCATTTTCTCCTTTTATTAGTTCCTTCCAAATAAATAAAAGAATCCATGCGCCCATGCCAAATCCCCTGGAAGTCTTATTTTAGAATGGGATCTCGGGACCCCCGAGAAGAACGCATCGGCCGCCAGGTCCGATAACAATGGCCTTGGTGGGCGTGGTCGGCATTGGCATAACCAAGCGACCGTCGCAGCAATGCCTGGACGCCGTCGAGAGCGCGGCCCGACGCGCCGAGGCAGAAGAGGGTACGGTGGAGCAGAACACAACGCCATGGATGGCGAGAAAGAAGGTCACAGCGCTCGCCGCCATCTGCCTCGTCGCGTTGCCCGTCCTGATGGTGACCACGGTTAGCCGGCGGGACGTGCCGCGGACGCCCGCGTCCTTCTGGCCCTTGGCGACCCTCGCGAGGCAAGGTAACATAGTGTAATCCACGCACTCGTGATCCATCTCATCCTCTGCCGTCGTGTGACGTGGTGTGGGATCTTCCGAGTCGCGTGCTTTGGAACGATTTCGATTGGAAGGAGACCTAATCTACTGCGGAAATTTTTACCAATCGGCTCTGGTTTTTTTTCTACGTTCCCGTGTGCAACATCTGATGCAGAGAAGCTCCTCGGCGGCCTGCTCGTGCCGGGATTCGACGAGCGGTCGTGCCTCAGCCGCTACCAGTCCGCGTTCTACCGCAAGAACCTGGCGCGGTCGCCGTCCGCGCACCTCATCAGGCGGCTGCGCCAGCACGAGGCGCTGCAGCGACGGTGCGGCCCGGGCACCGAGGCGTACAGGGCCGCGGCGGCGCGGCTCAGATCGTCGTCGCACCGCAATGGCAGCAGCGACGACAAGGACACCCGCGGCGCCTGCAGGTACCTGGTGCTGGTGCCGTACCGGGGGCTCGGGAACAGGATCCTGGCCGTGGCGTCGGCGTTCCTCTACGCCGTGCTCGCCGACCGCGTCCTGCTCCTCGGCGGCGAGACGTCGCTGGGCGACGTCTTCTGCGAGCCGTTCCCGGGGACGTCGTGGCTGCTGCCGCCGCGGTTCCCGATCGGCGACCTCCAGAACCTGACGGGCGACGTGCGGGAGAGCTACGGGAACCTGGTGCAGCAGAACGACAGCGCGGCGTCGGCGGCGGCGTCCGGGCTCCGGTACGTGTTCGTGGACCTCGACCACTCGTGCACGTACCACGACAAGCTCTTCTTCTGCGACGACGGCGAGCGGCAGTTCCTCCGGCGCGCGGCGTGGCTGGTGATGAGGACGGACGGGTACTTCGTGCCGGCGCTGTTCCTGAACCCGGCGTACCAGGACGAGCTCGAGGGGATGTTCCCTCGGAAGGACTCGGTGTTCTACCTCCTGGCGCACTACCTGTTCCACCCGACGAACGAGGTTTGGGGGCTGGTGACGAGGTTCCACAGGTCGTACCTGAGGGGCTCGGACGAAAGGCTGGGCATCCAGGTGAGGGTGTTCGACGGAGACGCCCCGTTCCAGCACATCCTGGACCAGATCCTCGCCTGCACTTCGCAGGAACACCTGCTCCCCGACGTGGCGGTGACGCAAGAGCCGTCGGCGGGCCGCGGCGCGCGGTCCAAGGCCGTCCTGATGACCGGCCTCAGCTCGTGGTACTACGAGAAGATACGGTGGAAGTACTGGCAGTCGGCGACGGCCACCGGAGAGGTCGTGAGCGTGTACCAGCCGAGCCACGAGGAGCACCAGCTCTCCGGCTACACGACGCACGACATGAAGGCGGTGGCGGAGATGTACCTGCTGGGCATGACCGACAAGATCGTCACCAGCGGCTGGTCGACGTTCGGCTACGTCGGGCACGGCCTCGGCGGGCTGACGCCGTGGATCATGTTCAGGCCTGAGAACCACACCACGCCTTACCCGCCGTGCCGCCGGGCCAAGTCCATGGAGCCGTGCATGCACGGGCCGCCGTTCTACGACTGCAGGGCCAAGCACGGCGCCGACACGGGGAAGCTGGTGCCGCACGTCCAGCACTGCGAAGACATGAGCTGGGGGCTCAAACTTGTTCATCCCGAGTGAAACAGCAATAATAATGAAAAGAATATCTTTTTCTTTATGGTTCGAATTCCTGTGCTATTCTGCGGCTTTGTTCATTTTCCACAAATGTAACATTGCGAAGGAGTGCAGGCACCAGGCACCGCTGCCCTCACACAAGCCACGGCGGCCCTCTCGGTACGTATTGTGCCCTTGGCCACCGGCAGATCGCCGGTGACGCGAGCCACACTGATTTGGCGACGAAGCGCCAGGAACACGAACGCAACGCAGACACGAAGGTGAAAACTCCTATTCAGTTCTGATATTTCCCTCTTGTCTGACAGAGTACATAATATATTGCCTAGCCTCTTGGGCCGGCCCGGCCCACTCACGAACCCTGGCTTGCTTAATAGCCCAAATACGCATAGCCAGTCTCCTGCACACTTCTCGCTCCCACCTGTATCAACTCCTTCCTGTTGCCGATGAATGATGCTTGATGGTTCCCCTGCTCACTTCAGATGGAAACCTTGCTTGTCCCTAATCAACATGCCGCGTAATGCAGACCTGGATCCCAAGGTCTAATGATCCAAAGGATAAACAAAAGTGTTAAGAGACCCATTGTATGCTGCTGATGACAGTATCATGAATTCAAAATTTGCTGCTCAAGGTGTCCTACAAGCATTTTTCACCATTCCAGATACCCAATATTCCTCAGCTAGCACTCAATCCCAGTAGCCTCGCTTGATCAATCAAAGGCTGCAGTACATCATCCACTTCATCCATAATTTTTTTTTGGTTACCTTGTAAACAAGGGTAAAACTGAATTCTGACTTCAAAGCTGCCAGTGCATGCATGAGTCCCTAACTCTAAAACTGCAGTAGGCATAGCATAGGGACATTGTTGTTGCCTTCCAGTCACTTACCATGGGATTATGAGCAGATAACCAATCATATCCCAAGATCGTGTCATACATACGCACCCCAAACTCAGCACCCTGACATCACTAGCTGAAGGAACGACGCGAGGTGGACCTGTATGCCGAGGCCGAGACGCTCGTCGCCGCCGGCGTCGTAGAACCTTTACACTATCCCCACCGAGGAGCCTGGTGGTCGGATCCACGACGGGGGCCTGGTGGTCGGATCCACGGTCGACGACCCCGAGTACCGCCTGGCGCCCGAACCCCGAACACCCTCATCCCCGCCTGCTACGACGAAGCCTGGGCCGCGATCCCTGACGTCGGCGGCCGACCCGTGGGTCCGCGACCATGGTGGCAAATTGAAGTTTAATACGATCGAGTTATACGCAGCATACACTCTTCAAACCATCCACAAATTGAAGTTACCACAAGACATTCAAGAAGCAGCAGCACTCGTACGTGCAGCGCCTATTAAGAAAGTGTTTTTTGTTTTGTTGCTTTGTACACGCAACTGATGGATTAACCATTAGCGCTCGCTGCTTTAATGGCCGATCGATCGGCCGACGACGGATCAGCAGTACTAGTAGTACCCGAGCTGGGCGATCTTGACGCGGAGGTGGCTCTGCGCGAAGGCGAAGAGGCGGGCCACCTCGTCCTCCCCCAGCTGCACGCCGCCGTCGCGGTCGGCGTCGGCGGCGCGCACGCCGCCCCTCGCCTTCCACCACGCGAACCGCACGTTGAGGCTCCGCAGCGCGTGCCGCAGCTCCTCCCTGCTGATCCGCCCGTCGCCGTCCGCGTCGAACTGCGCCAGCCACGCCCGGAACTCCTCCGCCGTCAGCTCCCCCCGCGGCAGCGCGCGGTACCGCATGAACGCCATCCTCTCTCTCTCTCTCTCTCTCTCGACGCCGGTATGGTGCCCGGCCGGCGACCGTTGCTCTGCTTTGCTTCCGCTAGCTTGGTGAGTGGTTGCGAGTGAGCTGTGGGTCTACTGCTGATCGAGTAGCAAGTAGTGACGCACACAGCTCCAATCCGTCCTCGTCCAGGGCTCTCCGCCTCCTATATATAATAACCGGTGTCCAAGAAGAGGATCGGAGGGCCACGGCGCTGAGGGTTACTTTTACGATACCGCACGTTTTGCACGCGCGGAGAGTTTGGCTGGCCGTGTTGAACATGGGGTAGGGTAGGTTGTTTTTTCCAGATAAAATTAAGAAAAGGGTAGGTTGTTAGATGAAATGGAAATAATATATGCAGTGCCTAGATTGCTGTTAGATGCTGCTAGCTTGCCAGTTGCAACTGACTCTGAGCTTTTGTTTTTTTTTTCTTCCAAGGGGAATAATCGCTTTTGGATACGATATATTTTTAAAGCTGTAGGTCACACACGGAAGCTGGTTGAGATTTTTTCCCCAGTGCAATCTCCAATGCCTGTTTGGCAAGCAGAATTCCCCCTGAGCAATAACTTAACAATGAAGCACGCTTTTCCTTTACGTCCTTCTACAAAGTTTTACAATGTTTGGGGGGCAAAAAGTTTGAGAAGTTATTTGAGAGTAGTTCCGTGATTGATCATGCGAAAGCCTTGAGGAGAATCTCATCAATTAATATGAGAATCAGATTCCGTTGGGTAGGCTTTTCGCAGGCAAGCCGTGGATCAGAGCAGTCTGACCCGCAAGTGGTCACTTGTTTATCTCGTAGCGCGGGGCGCATCAGCAGGTTCTCTGGCTGGCTTATGCTCATCAACGGGTTCTCTAGCTGGGGTAGTGGGCTAGTGGCACAACGTTAAATACATGCAGTAAAATGTACCGCTTCCATTTGTTTACGGCAGAAATATGAACGCGTCATGAGTTTCCTTTGTAGCTAAGAAGAGTACAGAAAACGCGTCAGTTCAGAAAAGGGAAGCATCGTGTCCATGTGTTGCCAACGTTGGCCACAACACAACAGGTTCGTTTTGTTTTAGCAACGACACAACAGGTTCGTATTCGATCTGTCTGTCTTGGAACATGGAGGAATTTTTTTTAAAAAAAAATACGTTCTTTTTTTTCGTTTTTAGAACATCTCTTGTGGTTCCTCCAGCTAGACCTCAATGAAAGTTGCATATGCTAATTTTGGATTCTTAAAATTTTGCTCCATCATCATTTCATATCGTTGCAACAAAAACTGCTCCCTCAATCCTCCTCAAATTTCATTCCATGGTATCATGGCATCTGAATACTGAATGTTATGACTTTGAGGTGAAACAGAAATACAGTCAGTGACAGCACTAAACACAAAACGGTACTCGAAGAAACGAAAGACACCAAGCGAAAAAAAAAAAAGGGAAAGAAAGACCAACATTAAAATACTAACATCAGCTATGACCAGTAAAAAGGAAGAGAAGATTTTTCCGATAGTTAGATTTGACGAACATGAAATATAGAGGAGACTACAGGAGCATAATAATACATTCCCTTGGCTATTCAATGTTAGCGTGCACCTTACAACCCGCCTAGAAACTATGTCCACGATCCACCTTCTAGAGCATATGTACATTCTCTCGCCAAGCAGCGCAAAAGTAAAAAAACAGAAACAATTACAGGGAACTTACATAGGTAAAATCTTGCTCAGAGTGCCCATTAGACACCTTGCCTCCGTTATATATACAAAAAAAAAAATCTCAACTCCTACAGAAAACTATAGTCTTGAACGTCGGAAGTACCTGATGGGATTGAATGGACCAAGTTGACGTGCAGAAGCAAATGTTGGCCGTCCATTCGGGGACACTGTCGGCTTGATGTCCCATCCTTCAACATTTCTCGGAACACAAACATCAAACAGGATTTGGCCAAGGACTCCTTTAGGCTCCATGCAGGGTGGATGGGACATGTGGGACCCGGGTTCCTGAGACTCATCGTGATCCTTCGAACTTGGCAAGAAGAAGTGATCACTAGGACTGTTAGGAACCCCTCTTAAACTCTCGTTTGAATTGGCTGCAGCATTGTGTAGACTGCAGACCGAGTGCGCTATCTTGTACTCCCGGTCACCAGCCATATTCGAGTCATATAGTTGGCTTCGGTGGCAGAAGGTAAGGAGAGCCTTCTTCAACATATCATCTACAGCTGTCCTGTATTCAGTTTCATGTGAATTGTAATGACCTGCAAGTAATCAGAAAAGTGATTTAACTTATCTGTGAAATGTGACATACTGTCTGGCAGCAGAGAAGAAAAATTTGAGGTCTGAAGTTGATCCTCATATCTGCAGCAGCTAGACTGTGTGTAGTATAATGTTGCCCCTTACTACTCTAGTGTGACCATCCTAACGCCTAAAGCTATAAGGCAGCATGGAAATCTCCTCCCGCATGTCATTTCCTCAACATTTATGAGTAAACTCCCATACCCAATATTCTGTGTCCCTCAGAAATTGGCAACAGAGGAATGGTTCATTCTACATTCTACTCTACCATTCTCTCAGACTGATAACAGCCCCAATCCATCCAGGTATTGAAACGTGTGGTTGAAGTCAGCCTTATAAAACTTTGAGTATAAACAAATCATTACATTCAAGTGTTAATTGCTCATGGATGTGGTACATATGGGACTTTTTTTTTGTCTCAAATAGTTGTAGAATTGTACTGCGAATTCAATATGTGAGATTAATGCCACATCTTGGAAAGAAGCTGTGATGGTTTCATTCATATTCAAGTTACAATTGAGCTATTTATCAATAATGGTGAATGTTAGAGTGAACGCACTAACCACTTTAACCCAAAAGCTTAAACTGATATAAACTTCAACAGTGAGACATGATAAGACTAAACAGCTTACACATCCTCATACCCATATTCAAACTACACTCTGCGAACAGTGTAGAACATTACAGAAACAATGTTTTAAGTAAACTATGGGTAAACTGTTGGACACGGTCTAAGAATCATACCGACATGTTGGGAGCTGTTCCACTTCATAAGTTTAACCTCTGTGCCTAGTTCAATCAAACGCCGTGCAAAACCACAGATAATATAGCATGGAGCAAGGTTATCAGCTTCTGAGCAAAATAGAAGAACAGGGCCCAATCCCTGCAAGAACAATAAATGAAAAATATCATGAGTATCAAAGATGGTATATGATAAATATCACAGATAAAACAAAACTCACTGCTGCCGAGTATAGTGTGTGCCAGTACTCTGCACGCTGAGCTTCAATCCTGCTTGGGAAGAGAGTATCCATGACAGAAGCTAGAGCCTTTGCCATCCATGAATGCAATATAGTTGGCTGAGATGAATTTCCATCAGCATGCTTTTGGACAAACTGGGCGCCCACATCACTGACAAAATCTACAGGGCTAGAGTCATAAATTTGCCCGCAGATACAGTTCCTCACTAACCGATAGTCCTTCTGCACAGTGAAAATTTTATGTCAAGAAACTCAGCATCTTAGACAAGAAATTAAGATCAGTAGCCCAAATAGCTAATCTCCACCCAATGGTGACCACATATATTAATAATAAACAGATCTATGTTAACTCAACAAACTAATCAAACATACACAGTAAATATTTTATCTCAACATAAATCCAAGATGATGACTGAAAAATATGGACTTCCCAAAATCCATCATTGCCGCTGATCCAAATCATGAACACAAAACTACATACTAGCTGAACATACTGCCCAGAAAGTACAAAGTTAGCATTTAAGGAAGGGGTTATCACCAGGGGTGGATATCGAGCCAGCTCGGCTCGTTATGGCTCGGCTCGTTATAGCTCGTTACTGTAACGAGCCAGCTCGGCTCGGCTCGTTATACTAACGAGCTAAACAGCTGGCTCGGCTCGGCTCGTTAGGAAGCTCGAGCCAGCTCGTTAGGCTCGCGAGCCACACAACTAAATATAAAGATCTATGTACATAAATATATGTATAACCGAAAAATCATATTTTAAGTGTTTAACACTACAAACATGTAGCCATGCAATAATACAAATATTTAAGCACATGGCACATCCACACATATCCATATCACAGATCATAACATCGAGAAAACAAGACTGAGAGATGAGACGACACCAACGACTAGACAAACTTGTGTTGTGGCTTAGCTCGTTTGGCTCGCGAGCTAGCTCACGAGCTAACCCGAGCTGGCTCATTAGAGAACCGAGCTAGAATGTTAGCTTGGCTCGCTACAAAATTAAAACGAGCCGAGTCGAGCCGAGCTACTAACGAGCCGAGTCGAGCGAGTTATCGAGCCACGAGTATTTCGTCCAGCCCTAGTTATCACTGTGAATTACAAATAAAACATTCAACATATTCAAGCAAAGCATAGTTCGTCACAATAAACAACTGGAAGAAACTATAGCCTAGCAGTAACTAATCCATATAACCATTATACACTGTTAATTTGTTAGCTATAAGTCTCAACATGTCCCGAAAACAGTTCAATTAAGATTTCTTCATAGGTTCCAATGTCCTTGCCTACTTGTATTGATAGAAATTTATGTTGAAAGCAATGAATGAGAAGAAAGGCATCACATACCATGATTGCATCTCCTTCACATATTCCATCTAGTAACTGGAAAATCCAAGAAATTCAGTCATTTCAACTGGGACAAGTGATTTCTTTTTCATTAAAAAAGATATATGATCCTATTTACAAATGGCAGTTAAGATTAAATCATTAAAAAAAGTGGCATGCACCTGAATAACCTTATACATGCATCCCTTTGAGCCACCAGAAAAGGAAGCAAGAACAATTGGCACAATTTTTATTTTCAGTTCCTGAAACCAGCATTTCATGTTATTCGGTTGGGGAGGGGGCGATTATGTAAAGTAGTAACAGAATTACAGGATAGTACAAAAGCAATGTAATGTAATAAGATAAAATAATTATATAAATTATAATGTACTTGATTCTAAGGATCTCATCACCTACAAAATTTCCGTGTAAACCACAGGTTGAGTACAAATGATAACAACGAGTTAAAAGAGACATAGTGCACTACACAATAGTGTGGATATACAGGAAAATGTTTTCAAGTCAGACGACTTGTTGGTCGTACTGGCTGACTTGGACGATTAATCGCGATTAATCACGATTAGTCGGACGACTTGGCGATTAATCGCAATTGGTCCAAACCGACTTGGACCTCGATTAATAGGATGACTTTAAAACATTGGGAAAAAGAACTAATAAAGTACTATTACTCGCTATCCTTTCACAGAATTTCTGTCAACTTGATGTACTGTGTGATATTTGTAAGCACAATAATAAGGGAGAAAAATACTTACCTTAACCAGCTCATTTATAACACCAGTTGCCAGTGATATTGCTTTCTCAGAGAGATATCTGGAAGAAGATAGGAATTAGCACAATACCATGATCAGATTTATAATAAAGGAGCCCAACCATACACACAAACCTATTGATACACTACACTTTAGCATACCTGTACCATATTTGAATTAGGGTTCAGCAACTGCCATTTCTAATAAATTCAAAAAAAGCCCTATTTTCAACGTATTTTTGCTTAAAGGTCCATGGAAAAAGTTTCCTACTCCACCTGTGAATTAAATGTCGCCGATAAAACCCTTCTAACTTCAGCACTAATATGATGATAATCAGCACACTAGTGCTATTCAATCAGAATTGTTCCACTGCGTTGAAACTGGTTACAAAAATAATTATAAAGCTTCCAGCTTCTATCTCCAGCTGCCATTGTTCAAGCAACAAAAATGTTTGGATAGACCTAGCTACATATCGAACTCATGCATATATGGTTTTAGCCTCTATTACTGTGTCAACACATAAAAGCAAAAGAAGTGAAAAAAGGGTAACCCGACAGGAATGATAACGTTACAGGACATTATCTATGGATGCAATTAGTTTTGCTTTTATAAAGTAGTCCTTGAAGATTATGCCAACCTTGAAGTGCAAAGATTTACTCCTAATTACCAAAACCAAAACATCTTTGACATCCCGTAATTGGTAACTTAAGTTAGACGTCCATGCCTAATAGCCAACCAGGAAAGGTTGGCTAAAATGGCATCAATACAGAGCAAAGCAAACAGTAAAAATTGCAAATATCAACCCTAAGACTAGGCATATTAACACCCAGTGATCAATCTAAAGGGAGTTACCAAACTCAACACAACTCAGCTAAGTACCATGCCCAACCAATCTGCTTGCCGCAGAATAAAATAAGTAGGCAAACCTAAATCCTCCTGCCTCACGAATTCAGCAGGCACACACTAGCGAGAAATCTCTGAAATTAAAGCTAAGAATACTAGCCGCACAGGCAGGCCAGGATAGAAGCTATAGAGCTACGGCCGGGCGCCTCCACAAGTCCAAACGAGTAACGGGCTAACGGCACGGCGGCACTCACAGTGCGACGAGATCGGGGTGGCAGACGAGGCAGCGCCACCCGAGCGAGGAGTACAGCTCAACGAACGGCCGCAACTGCGCCTCGTCGCTCCACACCCACGCGAACAGAACCGCGACGCCCCTGGCCTGCCCCGGCGGCGCCGATTCCGGCGCCCAGTAAAACCGGCCACCGCAGCCGGGCCACATGGGCTCCGCCCGCGGCCCCTGCTCTACTACTTCCGTCGAGGAGGCCGAGGAGAGGGGAGTCGGAGCAAGGGTTTGCGCTTTCACTAGTTTGATTCTGGATTTCTGGTGGAGATGGAGGTGACGGGTGCAGGAGACAGGGACGGGGTGAGTGGCTGGCTTCGGCGTTTGGTTCGTCGCGGATTTTTATTTTCTTTTTCGATGGTTTCCTCTTTTTTTCTGAGGTTTGTATAGGAGTTTGCTTGTGCGGCGTGTGGGCAAGTGGTCAACGCTAACCTGCCGGGCTGGATAAACATGAGTTGTCGTGGGGCACAGTCATACTCGTGGAGATTTTCCAATCTGACGTCAAGTTTGTTTGTTTACACCGTAGTTGTAGTACTGACATCACCTTCGAGTGTAGATATATGTATGACTTCATCTTCGAGTGTAGATATATATGGCAGAGGAGGCAGGGTTCACAATTTCTCGTTTTTACTGTTCCGAAATACTTACTGTTTCGATAAAAAGTAAACTTCTATATTAAATTGTCACCGAAATATAGAAAAAACCGGCGCTAGAAATCTGAGTCAGTCCTCTACGGGGAACGGGGAATTTTCCCGGTTTCTCGGTTTTACCTATCCGGAAATCAAACTCGGATACAGAATACACTATAACACATTATTACGTAGGAGCAAATTGTATATAATGATGGGTTATACTATATTTCCTATAAATATATCAATTGTCATTTGGCGCGAATAGAGATGGCCAAACGGGCCGCCCGCCTGGGTCCGGTGAAGCACGGTGAAGCCTGGTCCACTAAAAAAGCGGGCTTAACGGGCTTAAAGGTAAACGGGCCGTGCCGGGCTAGCCCACCGTGCCTAGTTTCCTGTCCAAGCCCGGCCCGCTTATTCGTGCTGAGTCGGCTTGGCCCCGATAGAACTGGGCTCGAAGCGGGCTCAAACAGTGGGCTTCGTGCCGGGCTCGCGGGCCTCGTGCTTATTGGACATCTATAGGCGCGAATAAATGTCGATAGATTGTACACTCGGACGGAGCTAAGGGGACACGCAGGGTAGTGATGACAATGGGTGCGAATATGGATAAATGATCATGAATAATTATCCATTGAACATGGATTTGGTGGAATTTGTTATCCACGGGTATGGATATAATAAGATATCCACGAATGATTTTTCGTGAGTATGGATACTTACCCGATGGGTATTTGACATATGGGTCATCCAAATTCAATGCATTATCCTAATTTTCCATTCTTCAATTTTCATCCATGACATATTGTTTGGTGTTAAAATTATCGTTTGATGTTGCTGGAATGATAATGTTTTTTTGGAAATGTAATAAAAATGTTGTTTGGTGTTGAATGCTAAATTTTTAGTGGGCAGGGCGGGTAACGGATATCTGCCGGTTAACAGATACACAACAGGTACGGATATAGGTTGGGCTTCGTCTCGTAGATATGGGTTCGTGAACCATATATCCGTGTCATGCACACACAATTGCCATCCCTAGGCAGGACCCTTCCCCTCTAATCGTCCTGTATACACAATATGAAACATAGAATTTTATTTGGTCAAAATAAATTTCTCTATTCAAGTAAAAAATTGTCACGTTTTTTAAGCATCAAATTCATTGCTAATAATAAAATCGATGAATTTCAGTCTAAATTTG
Organism: Zea luxurians; assembly: GCA_029449295.1. Classification (NCBI taxonomy): domain Eukaryota; kingdom Viridiplantae; phylum Streptophyta; class Magnoliopsida; order Poales; family Poaceae; genus Zea; species Zea luxurians. The sequence continues at coordinate 80,231,512 of JAOPSE010000005.1, forward strand.
TCACCGAATAGTTATTGTGTGCGTGACGAATTTGATGCTTCACCTTGAGTATATAACCATTTAGAGCCAAAAACATTATGGTCACTTGTTGTTTTAATAAAAAAGCCTTTTCAAATTATGTAAAAGTTCCATGTATCAAGTGGTACGGATTATTAAGATTAACGATCACCCTTCCAATCTCAACTGCAACCAATGAGAGAGCCATTTAGCTACAGAACTTATCAAAACATATCTATGAAATAAAATAGGAGATATTTTATGTGAAATTACTTGATCATTTATATTGATATAGAATTGATAGTTATCATCAGCTCTGATGATGTAATCGAAGCTTTTAATTTGATCGATTATCGTAGAGGCAAATTATTTTAATATTTATTAGAGTTAATTAAAATACAATTTTGGAGTTAATTAATATACAGTTATATGGTGCAAGTATTTTTTATTAATTTATTATCTATGCTATCGCATACGTATATATTCTATGATATTTTTTCTCATCCCCTCCGTAATCCTGGGTCCGTCACTGAGAGCAAATGCAACGGTAGATCTAAAATTTTACTGTAGGGTACATCTAAATTTCTATATGTGTTCGATGAAACCATTTCTATCGAACTATTTTTCAATTCAGTAATAGTTTTAAATTTAGACATAATTTAGTAAGTAATCGTTTTAAATTTAGACATAATTTAGTAAGTAATAGTTTTAAATTTAGACATAATTTAGTATGCATAATGCATACACTAAATTACACAATAAATCTTAAATTTGAAGATTAATCTAAAACACAAATAATAATCGGAGAGGAAATCTTCGGCCGGGTGGCGGAATGCACCCGTCATAAATCCTAAGATGAGGAGGGGCCTTAACGGTTTGTCTGACTATCGGAAGGTGTAAGAACACACGAGAACACAAAGATTTAGAGTGGTTCAGGCTGTCGGAGCGTAAAACCCTACTCCACTATGTGTAGTATTGAGTATGAGAGTCTAAGTTTGTCTTGAGAGCTTGAGCGTTTAAGTTGCGTGTGTCTTGTAACGTTGTGTGCCTTTCCTTTTATAGCCCAAGGAAGGCACATACAAGGTTGCTGAACCCCGACATATGGGCCCAGGGACATACTGGAAGAAATACATGGAGCAACTAATGCAGGTGACACCTGAGAGATCTTCTGGCGCCTAGATGTCCGCAGCCCGCGCAGTGTTGATACACAACGGTAGCTTCCTTGGTACATACGAGTGATAATGAGTATGGTGCATGCGGCAGCATGGGCGTGCCGCCTGCCAATGGAATGGACAGGCATGCCGCTTGCTAGTGGAATGGACAGGTCTCATTAAATGCTGAGGCGGCACACTGCTTGCTAGTAGAATGGACAGGTCACCGCCTGACAACAGAGTGGACAGGCCTCATTAAATGCCGAGGCAGCACATCGCTTGTCAGGCGGCGCGCCTTATCCGCAATAAATGCAGGGGCCACGTAACCCGGAGGCCTTACGTCAGGCACCGCCCGCTGGCTTACGTCACGCGCAGTAGGCCATGTGGCAGCATCGGATCTCCGCCTAGGCGGGGAGCAGAAGCGTGTGCGAAGAGGTCTGCACCAGACTAGGTCTAGACACGTGTCGGTACCGGACCCCCCGCCTGGGTCCTGTTCAACGTCCGGGTATGCTCTATCCTGGGACCTTGGGACCCCTCTGTGAGCGGCCCGGACCCCATACGGGGGGGGGGGTACGGGTCCCATTCCAGGGGTCCGGCTTGCACACGTGGAGGTCCGGGACCAACCTTGGGGGCCCGGACTGTATATCCGGGGGTCCGGGACCAACATTGGGGGTCCAGACTGTATATCCGGGGGTCCGGCGCTTTCCCGTGGGGGTCCGGACCACTGTTGACGCCTTGGAGTATACCACCTTCTTTGGACACGTGGCGGCTTCGGACCCGCCCATGTGGCGAGGTCGGGTGCTGCTGTGGATCCAGAATAGCCGTCTGAGATTGGGGCGAGCCGTGGCTTGGTCCCACACACAACACTTCTACCACGCGACTAAGTGATAGCCGCGTGGGCACTGCGACTTCGCACAGTAGTAAGGGGTACCCTAGTTACAGGGTACCGACAGTGGGCCCCAGGCCCACCTCAGGGGAGGATGCAAGCCTGCAGGTGGGGCCAGAACTTGTACTTCGCGTCAGCATGGCATGACCGGTGACTGGGGCGCCAACTCAGCGCGTGTCGCATTAACTCATCGCATCTGGTGACGCACACGCTATCAGTCCGCCCTCGGTCACGTCAACTGCGCCGACGGCTACCACAGCTTCAACGACGGCGACGCCATCGAGTACACCGTCGGCAGCAGCGGAGGGGGTCCCGGCTGCGCCTACCCCCACCATGGGGGGTGACGCGGGGGGCGCGTCCAGCTCTATCCCGCCGCCCACTCTGGAGGAGTCGGAGGTGGTTCTTGGGCGGCGGCTTCGATTTTGTTGTGGCGTGTAGGGAGAAGAGAACTCATGCTTGATGCCTTCCTCCTCAAGAAAGCCTTCAATTTGAGAGTTCTTGAACTCCGTCCCGTTGTCGCTTCTAATCTTTTTGATTCTCAAGCCGAACTCATTTTGAGCCCATCTCAAGAATCTCTTCAATGTCTCTTGGGTTTGTGATTTTTCCTGCAAAAAGAACACCCAAGTGAAGCGAGAATAGTCATCCACAATTACAAGACAATACTTACTCCCGCTGATGCTTATGTAAGCTATCGGGCTGAATAAATCCATGTGGAGTAGCTCAAGCGGCCTGTCGGTCGTCATGATGTTCTTGTGTGGATGATGGGCACCAACTTGTTTCCCTGCTTGACATGCGCTACAAACCCTATCTTTCTCAAAATGAACATTTGTTAGTCCCAAAATGTGTTCTCCCTTTAGAAGCTTGTGAAGATTCTTCATCCCAACGTGGGCTAGTCGGCGATGCTAGAGCCAATCCATATTAGTCTTAGCAATTAAGCAAGTATCAAGTTTAGCTCTATTAAAATCAACTAAGTATAGCTGACCCTCTAATACTCCCTTAAATGCTACTGAATCATCACTTCTTCTAAAGACAGTAACACCTATATCCGTAAAAAGATAATTGTAGCCCATTTTGCATAATTGAGAAACAGAAAGCAAGTTGTAATCTAAAGAATCTACAAGAAAAACATTGGAAATAGAATGGTCAGGTGATATAGCAATTTTACCAAGTCCTTTGATAAACCTTGATTTCCATCCCCGAATGTGATAGCTCTTTGGGGATCTTGGTTTTTCTCATAGGAGGAGAACATCTTTTCTCCCCAGTCATGTGGTTTGTGCACCCGCTATCAATGATCCAACTTGATCCCCCGGATGCATAAACCTACAAAACAAGTTTAGGCCTTGTTCTTAGGTACCCAAACAGTCTTGGGTCCTTTCACCTTAGAAACAAGCACCTTGAGTACCCAAACACAAGTCTTGGAGCCCTTGTGTTTGCCCCCAACATATTTGGCAACTACTTTGCCTGATTTATTAGTGTCACACCCGGTTTTAGAAGGCAAGCCGAATGCGAACCATGTACGTGCCAGGATCAGCAATTCACGTACACAACAGTTACATAACTGGACATCATCACACAGTGCTCAAATAATAATATAAAAGGGGAAAATAATCGATTACATCATATGTCTGAGACATCCACATAGTCTTTACAATAATCAAAGTGCGGAAAAGAAACGTAGATACACGCAGCCTTCACAGGCAGCCGACTGGGGGTTGCCGCTAACCCACGCCTAGAACTCATCATAATCTTAGAACTCCTGGTGGTCTCCTTCCACGGCTTCATCTTCTCCTGAGCAGTGGTTGCAATGCGGACAACCTGAGGGGGGGTTTGGTGTGTAGAGCAAGGGTGAGTACACATCAACATACTCAGCAAGTGTCCTGTTTGGCTGTAGTGGACTAGCTTTATATGGGGGTAAGTCAAGCATTTGCTTTTAGTTGGTCAGGTTATTATTACTAGTAGAGAAAGCAAAGTTTCAGAATTAACCCACGTTATTAACCCAAACGTACCCTTTCCAAATGGAAAGAATACCACTTACCATTACCAGAGTCAATACCAAAAACCATCAATCTCATTGCCACCTGTAATCCGAACATCTCTGATCAAGTATCACTAATCACTGGAGCTCCCTTGGCCGCTCATAACCGTGAGCACGGCTGATATATCAGTTTTCATACACTCTGCAGAGGTTGCGCACTTTACCCACAAGCCGTGATTTCTCTTTCTGCCTAGAGATCATGACTCTCCATTGATCACTACCAAGGTGACCCAGCAGGGTATCACTATGTAGCCTTTACAAAGGTTCCCCGGGGCTGTAGCCGCCCATTAGGTTTCCTAAATGTACCGCACTCCTCCCCAAGGGGCGAACCAAACTTGGCAGAGCGAGCCGCATACACCGAGCCCCATTGACGGCACGACGACTAAGCGAACTACACCCCGGTTCCTCTAATTATTCAGCTAAGGACGTCCCACTCCACCCTCATGGTTGCACTGTTTTCCCGGGCGGTCATCCAACGAACAGGTCCTTATGGAGAGGCACTCGAGAAACCGCTCGAGCCCCCTTGAATGCCACAAGTATAACATCATAACAAAGAGGGGAAACAACGTATCATTGATAAATCTTATCATGTTCATTGATTAGTGTTGAGCAATAGCAATAAGCTAAACAATAATAATCCGACCCAAATAGGTAAACAAGGACATGGATAACAAAAGCTAGCCAATCCTTAGGTATAACTGTGTAAATGCGGAAAGTGAATTATAGAATTGTATAGGACATAGATAGGTCAAGGGACACTTACCTCCACCAACCAGCTGCTGCTCAGGGGCTTCTCCTGCGAGTTCCTCGGGCTCTTCAACCAGATCGTTCTCTATATGAGTTCACACATACATTCCACACATTTAATACAAAAGAACAGTATACCATACAATAGAACGCAATAAATAAACAGACGTTCAACGCGGGGCTTGCAATTACGGCTAAGAGAGAAAGAGGAAATGATAGTCGAGTCTACGGTCGAGAAGCAATCACGTTACATAATTATAAATTAAACCACTCGTTTAACAGAAGGGCATTAATTTGGCCACTGCATTTAGCATAAAGTAAAGTCATGTTCCATATTTAATCATTATAAATAGATAAAGATGAATGAAAGGGAGTGGTCGTACCGCGAGACGTACGACACAACATTTAAATTGAATTAAAAAATAAATGACTCGCCGCGCGACAGAGCGTGCAACGAGATTCTTGCACTAATTATAGATAAATGTTAAGCGTTGCGCGACGAAACGCACGATGGCTTACGTCAACAGAACTGTATTTAAAACGAATCGTCGTGCGACAAAGCGCGCGACGCAGCACTGTAATAAATATAGATTAAAAGAATCGTCGCGCGACGAAGCGCGCGATGCAACACATTAATAAATATAAATTTAAAAGAATCATCGCGTGACGAAGCGCGCGACGCAGCACATTAATAAAGATGAAATTAGAATGAACCATCGCATGGCGAAGCGAGCGACGCAGCACATCGACTAAACTAAAATTAAAATGGATTAAAACGAGGGTTAAACGTAGCGCGACTACGGTCGCACGCGCGAGACTGCCGGCGCACGGGCTCGGGCAGGGGCACGCGAGGGCACGACCATGGCAGGGGGGCGGGGGCCGGGCCGTGGCCACCGGCGTGCGGGGCCAGAGAGGGCTCGCTGGGGCGGGGCCGCGGCGGGGAAGGGGCTCGTCGGGGCCGGGGAGGGCGCACACAGGGAGGGGCTCGCCGGCGCGAGAGCGCGCAAGGAGGGGCTTGCCGGGCGTGGCCGCGTGCGGGGAGGGGCTCGCCGGGCGCGGGACCGGGCGCGGCTGAGCCACCGCCGGGGCGCGGGACGGGGAGGGGCGCGTGCGGCCAAGCGCGGGGCCGAGCGGCTTGACGGGGCAGGGGCGCACGGCCAGGGCGGGCGCGCGAGTAGGGCGCGGCGCGTGAGCAGGGGAGGGACGAGCGCGTGGCCAGGGGAAGAAGAAAGGGAGGGGGAGGGAGGGAGAGAGAAGGGAAGGGGAGGGGAAAACTCACCTCTGGGGATCCAAACTTCGGCGATCACGTCTCCAAACCCTAGGGCACCACAGGGAGAGAGAGGTGGAAGAGGGAGAGGGAGGTTACTGCGCGGGAGAAAATCAAATGAGACAAAGGGATTAGGGGGAGGGAGGGGGCGCGCGCATGGGGAGGGCAGGGGGCGCTAGGGGCGCATGGGCCAGACCGGGCCGGGCTGTGACACATCTCTCGTGGCCAGGGGAAGAAGAAAGGGAGGGGGAGGGAGGGAGAGAGAAGGGAAGGGGAGGGGAAAACTCACCTCTGGGGATCCAAACTTCGGCGATCACGTCTCCAAACCCTAGGGCACCACAGGGAGAGAGAGGTGGAAGAGGGAGAGGGAGGTTACTGCGCGGGAGAAAATCAAATGAGACAAAGGGATTAGGGGGAGGGAGGGGGCGCGCGCATGGGGAGGGCAGGGGGCGCTAGGGGCGCATGGGCCAGACCGGGCCGGGCTGTGACACATCACAGATCAAAACCCACGACACGCACGACCACTAAACGGAATCCGTTCGCGAACCGAAATCCAAAACGGGACGAGACGAACACGCGACATCAGACAAAGGAATGTGCTTTGGCATGATGCAACACCCATGACACTTAGGTTTCGTTTATACATGACACGGACACCCGTCACTATACTGCTTTGAAATTGGGAAGAAGGAGCGAAGCGAGAGAAGAAAAGAGAGTAACGCCTGAATTTGGTGAGTGAAAAGAAGAAAAAAATCTACCCCCAAATTCAGGGCATTACAAACCTATACCCCTTAAAAGAATCTCGCCCTCGAGATTCAGGGTTGGCTAGCAAAGAGCTCAGGGTATTGGGCCATCAGATCATCTTCACGCTCCTAGGTTGCTTCCTCCTTAGAGTGGTGACTCCATCTGACTTTGCACATTCTGATAGTCTTCCTCCGGGTGACTCTATCTGCAGTCTCAAGAATCTGCGCTGGCTTCTCTATGTAGGTCAAGTCCTCCTGAACCTCCAGACCTTCCACTGGCAACTGCTCTTTTGGCACACGCAAACACTTCTTCAACTGAGACACATGAAAGACATCATGCACTGCGGACAAGCCTTCTGGCAAACTGAGTTGATAGGCCACTTCTCCACGCCTTGCGAGAATCTGATACAGACCAACATAGTGGGGCGCTAGCTTGCCTTTGACTCCGAATCTTCTAACTCCTCTGATAGGTGACACTTTCAGATAGACAAAATCTCCAACTTCAAAACTCAGCTCTCTTCTCCTTGTGTCTGCATAACTTCGCTGCCTTGATTGCGCTATCTTCAAATTCTCCCGAACCATCTTGATGTTCTCTTCAGCTTCAAGCAGAATGTCTGGCCCAAACACTTGCTTTTCTCCAGGCTGATCCCATTGCAACGGAGTTCTACAACTCCTCCCATAGAGCGCCTTAAATGGTGACATCTTCAAGCTGCCCTGGTAACTGTTGTTATAGGAGAACTCTGCGTAAGACAACCTCTTGTTCCATCCGGACTGATCTTGCAACGCACAGGCTCTCAACATGTCTTCAAGGATTTGATTGGTTCTTTCGGTCTGACCGTCTGTCTGTGGATGATAAGCTGAACTGAAATTCAGATGTGTACCCAAGGCTTCATGCAACTGCTGCCAGAAATGAGAGGTGAACTGCGTTTCTTTGTCTGACACTATCTTCTTTGGAACACCATGGAGACAAACGATCCGGGACATATACAACTCTGCCAATACTGCACTGCTGTAGTTGGTCTTGACAGGTATGAAGTGGGCTGACTTGGTCAAGCGGTCCACCACTACCCAAATGGAATCTTAGCCGGCTCGAGTGCGAGGCGATCCGACTATGAAATCCATACCGATTTCATCCCATTTCCACTGAGGAATTTGCAACGGTTGCAACAATCCAGCTGGCCTCTAATGCTCTGCCTTGATCCGTCGACAGCTATCACACATAGCCACATGCTCTGCGATTTCCCTCTTCATTCCGTACCACCAGAATTTTTTCTTCAGATCCTGATACATCTTCTCACTTCCAGGGTGTATCGAATAAGTTGTCTCATGAGCTTCCTTGAGGATCAACTCCTGAATAGACTGGACATTGGGAACACACAAGCAGTCTTTGAACCATATCACACTTTCTGCGTCTTCCCGAAAATCTTTGCCTTTGCCTTCCAGAATCAGTTGCCGGATTTCACTGTTCTTCTCATCATTCTTCTGTGCTTCTTTGATTTCCCGCTCTAGGATAGGTTCCAACTCAATCGTGACTCCTTGCGTATTGTTCAAAAATCCGAGACTCAACCTGTCAAACTCTTTGGCCAACTCATAAGGCATCGGATGAGTGACCATCAGATTGACCTGACTCTTCCTGCTCAAAGCGTCTGCCACTACGTTCGCTTTGCCTGGATGGTAATGAATCTCCAACTCGTAGTCTTTGATCAGCTCTAACCATCTTTGTTGCCTCATATTCAGCTCTGACTGAGTGAATATGTACTTTAGACTCTTGTGGTCTGTGTAAACATCACATTTCTGCCCATACAGATAGTGCGTCCATGTCTTCAGTGTGTGAACCACTGCTGCCAACTCTAGGTCATGGATTGGGTAATTCTTCTCATGAACCTTTAGCTGTCAGGACGAGTAAGCCACAACTCTTCCCTCCTGCATCAACACACACCCAAACCAGTGTAACAAGCATCTCAATACACCGAGAAGGGCTTGTGCACATCAGGCAAGACTAAGACAGGCGTTGTAGTCAACTTCTCTTTCAGCGCTTCGAAGGCCTCTTGACATTTCTAGGTCCACTTGAACTCAACTTTGTTGCCTAGCAAAGCTGTCATCGGTTTTGCAATCTTCAAAAACCCTTCGATGAACCACCGATAATATCCGGCCATTCCAATGAAGCTCTTGATTCCTCGGGCATCTGTTGGAGCTTTCCAGTTCAGAATGTCTGCCACTTTCTTCGGATCCACAGCCAATCCTTCTTTGGTGATTATGTCACCCAAGAACAGGACTTCATCAATCCAGAACTCACACTTGCTCAACTTTGCATACAGCTGGTGCTCTCGCAATCTCTGCAATACCATCCTCAAATGATCTGCATGCTCCTCTTCACTTTGAGAATATATCATAATATCATCAATAAATACCACCACAAACTTGTCGAGATAATCCATGAATACACTATTCATCAGATTCATAAAGAAGGCTGGTGCATTTGTCAAACCAAAAGACGTCACAGTGAACTCATACAACCCATACTTGGTAATGAATGCCGTCTTCGGAATGTCTGAAGGTCGAATCCTGAGCTAATGATAACCTGACCTCAGATCTATCTTTGAAAACACGCTGGCTCCTCTCAACTGGTCAAACAGATCTTCTATTTTAGGCAAGGGGTACTTGTTCTTGATTGTGACTTCATTCAGAGCTCGATAATCAATACACATTCTTCTGGTGCCATCTTTCTTCTCCACGAATAGGATAGAGGCAGCCCAAGGCGAGGTGCTTGGCCAGATGTAACCTTTCTCTGATAGCTCATCAATCTGCTTCTTAAGCTCAACCAACTCTGGTCCAGATACTCTGTAAGCTCTCTTAAAGATGGGGGTGGTTCCAGGAAGAAGCTCTATAGCAAACTCAACTTTTCGCTCAGGTGGCATAGCTGGTAAGTCCTTTGGAAACACATCTGGGAACTCGGACACAACCTTGATGATCTCTAGTGGGTCTGCTTTACTGCTATCAACAGCCATCTGATAACAACTTCCTTTCTTTGGCTCAGGCGGGACTAACTCGGTCACCACTTCCTCTCCTAGTGGGGACACCAACTTGATTGTCCTCTTATCACAACTGATAATTGCCTGATACTTATCTAGCCAGTTCATCCCTAGGATGACATCTATTCCATGAGTACCCATTACTATGAGATTAGCGGGAAATGCTATCCCTCTTATTTCCACACTTACATTCAAGCAAATGCTATCGGCTCGAATTCTACCACCGGCTGAGTCAATTTGAATGGGGTTGACATGGTAGTAATTGGAAGATTATGTGCTTCTACCCATGATGCAGTAATGAAAGAATGCATTGCTCCAGTATCAAATAACACTTCTGCAATATGGGAGTCGACTGGAAACATACCTACTATCATGCTGGGGGTTTCCTAAACTGCTTCAGCCTCCAAGTGGTTCAGTCTCCCATGATTATAGCGTGGCTGAGAGCGGTTGCCTGCTCCAGGCTGAGGCACATTCTGCTTTGCTAGGGCATTGGGGCCTGACTGCTGCTGGGCTGCCTTCTTCGGACATTGCATCACTCAATGGCCTTGCTCTCCATAGTGGAAACATGCTCTGCTTCCACCTTGAATTGGTGCTGTCTGACTGCTCTGATTGGTTGCTGGGGCAGGAAGACGAGGTGCCTGCTAATTCTGCCTCTGGAACTGGCCTCCTCCTGACTGATTATTCTAGCGATTCTGATGCTGGTGCTGAGGATACTGCCTTTGGAACTGCTGCTGCTGAGGTGGACGCTGGTTCTGCTTGAACTGCTGAGGTTGATTGCCTGAGAAACAAGGGCGATTGCTGCTTCCAGGCTGGGGTCCACTAATCTTGCGCTTGCGATCCTCCATCTCTTTGTGCTTCCTCTCTGTCATGATTGCTCTGTCAATCAGCTAAAACTTCGGGAAGGTATGATTCATCAGCTGATACTACAGAGGGTCAACCAAGCCTCTCAGGAAACGATACTGCCTCTTGGAGTCGGTGTGGACATCTTCAGGAGCATAGCGAGACAGCTGCAGAAACCTGTCTCGATACTCACTGACAGACAATGACCCTTGCTTGAGTGCCAGGAACTCCTCCTTCTTCACTGTCATTAGACCTGCAGGGACATGGTACTGATGGAAGCTACCTCTGAACTCTTCCTAGGTGATGGTATCAGGGTTGGCATGGGTGGCGAGATAAGACTCCCACCAGGACTGAGCTGCTCCTCTCAACAGACGGGGACCATACAGAACTTTCTCCCTGTCATCACACTGAGCGGTATGCAACTCCCGCTCCACAGTATGCAGCCAGTCTTCAGCATCCATGGGGTCAGAAGAATGAGCAAACATTGGGGGATGACCTCTCATGAATTTAGCATGCTTGTCCCTAGGCATCTGAGGCATCTGAGGCTGGGGTGGTGGCTGCTGCTACTGCTGAATGGCGGCCAAAGTCTGACTGATGGCTTGAACTGCCTGAGTCTGCATCATGAACATCTGCTCGATCAACATCGGAGGCGGGGGTGGCAGCTGCTATTGCTGGGGTGCCTCATCCTGTAGGCTGCCTGCTCCTGCTGAGCACGCCTTCCTCCTCTTTGCCTATTTTCTGACATCTGCAGAATGCAACCACACGTCAGAACTGATCTGGCAAGTCTTGCAGCATAAGAAAAGAGTATAGAATTCTTCCACAACACTGAACAGATGAACGTCTTCACTGATCTCCAACACAGACCAACACAGCTTCTCAGATAAAGAGGAAAGTGGAATAGAAAGGCTTCCCAACTAGATAGCTAACTTCATTAACATAACAGGTAAACCAAAATGCAGGGGATACCCACACTCCGATGACAGTCATTACAAAGATCCAAATCCAACATAGTTCATCATGACAAACATAAATGCACAGGATAAGCAAACTACCCTGTCTAACTAAGACTAACTAAAAGCAAGACAAACACTAAGACTATAGCTTCTATGTATATATTTTTGTATTAATTACAAGACCCGACGCTGACGATCTATGGTTCTAAATTTATCTTGGTCTTGCAGTCGGGGTTGCCATAAGACTGGTGTCCACGCCGAGGTGAGCGGTACGGGTGCTGAGTCCCGACGGGAGCAGGGGAGCCATCATCCAGGTGACGACGCTCCGCGCGCTCAGCCCGTAGCTGGGCAATCTCAGCACGAGCCCTACTCAGCTCGTCTAGCGCATGGTCCAGCTCCGTGTTTAGCACGACGGCTGGGTTGACTGTGCTGCTCAACCTAGGATTGTCCTCACCAACAGGTGAGACAATCACGCCTCCTATGCTGCCAGATGGACGGCGGGGGTAATACTTTAGGTTGAGACCATCAGCTACCCCACCGAGCACTGAACAGTAGTGCGAAAGCGCACGCCGTGCGGCATCTTGCATGTCCGCCTCAGCTGAGTCCCGCTCAGAGATGGAATAGTGCTCTGAGCAGACTTCCGCACCCCAGAGACTGTTCTCCAGATAGCGCACCAAGTAGGTCGCCTCCCAGCGGTCCGGGTAGACCCCACGACTGTGCTGGAAGACCACACAGCGATACTCGATAGAACAAGTATGCCGGTCGAGTGCCCGACGTAGCAGGGTGTCGAGCGCATCGTGGAAGTGACACCCGCGAGCAGCGTCGCGAGTGATGGGTCGAGCAACCCATCCTTCCAGCTCCTGCTCCTCAGAAAGGTCGGTGTCGTGGCTCGAGCTGCTATTGCCACCTCCGTAGTCTGGGTCTCCTCCAGCGGCTACTCTAGCGGCTGGGGCGCTCAGTGGTGGTGCAGGGGGCGCCTCCAGCGGAAGCAGAGGGGAGCAACTCCTCATAGACTCTATCTCCTGCTGGAGCGAGAAAGAAGAGCTCTGCTGCTCCTGCCCCTGTCATCGACGCTCCTGCTCCTCATGCAGGCGGTGGTGCATCCTCTCCAAGTGGCTGGACTGACCGGTCACCAGACGGCAAAGCGGACGCTCAGCGAGACGAAAGGGTAAGAAGGGGATGACAGACTTTCGTGCATTGTGTCTAAGACGAGCCATCTATAAAAGACACCATAAGCATAAGAGTGAGAACAAAACTAATATGACCAGCAGATAATTAACCATAAATAAATGAAGGATTAGAATAAAACACAATTTTCAGCAAGGTATAATATATAGTAGAACATAGGTTTGGTCGATATGACCAACTTTTGTAGGGATACCAAAGTCAAGGTAGGAATAGGGGTCTATAATCCTTAGAACGACCATTCTACTCTAGGTTAGCGGTCCTACAGTCAGCACGGCTTTGATACCACCTATGTCACACCCGGTTTTAGAAGGCAAACCGAATGCGAACCATGTACGTGCCAGGATCAGCAATTCACGTACACAGCAGTTACATAACTGGACATCATCGCACAGTGCTCAAATAATAATATAAAAGGGGAAAATAATCGATTACATTATATGTCTGAGACATCCACATTGTCTTTACAATAATCAAAGTGCGGAAAAGAAACGTAGATACACGCGGCCTTCACAGGCACCCAACTGGGGGTTGCCGCTAACCCACGCCTAGAACTCATCATAATCTTGGAACTCCTGGTGGTCTCCTTCCACGGCTTCATCTTCTCCTGAGCAGTGGTTGCAATGCGGACAACCTGGGGGGTTTGGTGTGTAGAGCAAGGGTGAGTACACATCAACATACTTAGCAAGTGTCCTGTTTGGCTGTAGTGGACTAGCTTTATATGGGGGTAAGTCAAGCAGTTGCTTTTAGTTGGTGAGGTTATTATTACTAGTAGAAAGCCAAGTTTTAGAATTTACCCACGTTATTAACCCAAACGTACCCTTTCCAAATGGAAAGAATACCACTTACCATTACCAGAGTCAATACCAAAAACCATCAATCTCATTGCCACCTGTAATCCGAACATCTCTGATCAAGTATCACTAATCACTGGAGCTCCCTTGGCCGCTCATAACCGTGAGCACGGCTGATATATCAGTTTTCATACACTCTGCAGAGGTTGCGCACTTTACCCACAAGCCGTGATTTCCCTTTCTACCCAGAGATCATGACTCTCCATTGATCACTACCAAGGTGACCCAGCAGGGTATCACTACGTAGCCTTTACAAAGGTTCCCCCTAAATGTACCGCACTCCTCCCCAAGGGGCGAACCAAACTTGGCAGAGCGAGCCGCATACATCGAGCCCCATTGACGGCACGACGGCTAAGCGAACTATACCCCGGTTCCTCTAATTATTCAGCTAAGGGCATCCCACTCCACCCTCATGGTTGCACTGTTTTCCCGGGTGGTCATCCAACGAACATGTCCTTATAGAGAGGCACTCGAGAAACCGCTCGAGCCCCCTTGAATGCCACAAGTATAACATCATAATAAAGAGGGGAAACAACGTATCATTGATAAATCTCATCATGTTCATTGATTAGTGTTGAGCAATAGCAATAAGCTAAACAATAATAATCCGACCCAAATAGGTAAACAAGGACATGGATAACAAAAGCTAGTCAATCCTTAGGTATAAGTGTGTAAATGCGGAAAGTGAATTATAGAATTGTATAGGACATAGATAGGTCAAGGGACACTTGCCTCCACCAACCAGCTGCTGCTCAGGGGCTTCTCCTGCGAGTTCCTCGGGCTCTTCAACCAGATCGTTCTCTATACGAGTTCACACATACATTCCAAACATTTAATACAAAAGAACAGTACACCATACAATAGAACGCAATAAATAAACATACGTTCAACGCGGGGCTTGCAATTATGGCTAAGAGAGAAAGAGGAAATGACAGTCGAGTCTACGGTCGAGAAGCGATCACGTTACATAATTATAAATTAAACCACTCGCTTAACAGAAGGGCATTAATTTGGCCACTGCATTTAGCATAAAGTAAAGTCATGTTCCACATTTAATCATTATAAATAGATAAAGATGAATAAAAGAGAGTGGTCGTACGACAAGACGTACGACACAACATTTAAATTGAATTAAGAAATAAATGACTCGCCGCGCGATAGAGCGCGCAACGAGATTCTTGCACTAATTATAGATAAACGTTAAGCGTTGCGCGATGAAACGCACGATGGCTTACGTCAACAGAACTGCATTTAAAATGAATCGTCGCGCGACGAAGCGCGTGACACAACACTGTAATAAATATAGATTAATAAATATAAATTTAAAAGAATCATCGTGCGACGAAGCGCGCAACGCAACACATTAATAAAGATGAAATTAGAATGAACCGTCGCGCGGCGAAGCGCGCGACGCAGCACATTGACTAAACTAAAATTAAAATGGATTAAAACGAGGGTTAAACGTAGCGCGACTATGGTTCACGCGCGAGACTGCCGGGGCACGGGCTTGGGCTCGGGCAGGGGCGCGTGAGGGCACAGCCGGAGGGCACGACCAGGGCATGCGGCCGAGGGCGCGGCCATGGCGTGGGGGCAGGGGCTGGGGCGCGTGGCCCGAGAGGGCTCGCCGGGGCCAAAGAGGGCACGGCGCGGCCGAGCCGCCGCCGGGGCAAGGCGTGCACGGGGAGGGGCTCGCCGGGCGCGGGAGCGCGCGAGGAGGGGCTCGCCAGTCGCGGGACCGGGCGCGGCCGAGCCGCCGCCGAGGCACGGGACGGGGAGGGGAGCGCGAGGCCGGGTGCGGCTGAGCCGCCGCCGGGGCATGGGACGGGGAGGGGAGGGGCGCGTGCGGCCGAGCGCGGGGCCGAGCGGCTCACCGAGGCAGGGGCGCGCGGCCAGGGCGGGCGCGCAAGCAGGGCGCGACGCGCGAGCAGGGGAGGTACGCGCGCGTGGCCAGGGGAAGAAGAAAGGGAGGGGGAGGGAGAGAGAGAAGGGAAGGGGAGGGGAAAAACTCACCTCCGGGGATCCAAACTCCAGCGATCACGTCTCCAAACCCTAGGGCACCACGAGGAGAGAGAGAGAGGTGGAAGAGGGAGAGGGAGGTTACTGCGTGGGAGAAAATCAAATGAGACAAAGGGATTAGGGGGAGGGAGGGGGCGCGCGCATGGGGAGGGCAGGGGGCGCCAGGGGCACACGGGCCGGACCAGGCCAGGCCAGGCCGGGCTATGACACATCGCGGATCAAAACCCATGACACGCACGACCACTAAACGGAATCCGTTCGCAAACCGAAATCCGAAACGGGACGAGACGAACACGCGACATCATACAAAGGAATGTGCTTCAGCATGATGCAACACCCATGACACTTAGGTTTTGTTTATACATGACACGGACACCCGTCACTATACTGCTTTGAAATTGGGAAGAAGGAGCGAAGCGAGAGAAGAAAAGAGAGTAACGCCTAAATTTGGTGAGTGAAAAGAAGAAAAAACCTACCCTCAAAATCAGGGCGTTATAGTTAGTAAGCACATAAGATGCATCAAAAGTCTTAATTGAAATAATTGGCTCATTTGATGCAATAGTAGTTTTCTTCTTAGGCAATTTAACATGAGTGGATTGCCTAAAACTAAATGCCTCACTCTTATACATAAAAGCATGATGAGAGCCAGAGTGAGACTTCCTAGAATGAATTCTCCTAATCTTATCCTCAGGATAACCAGCAGGATATAAAATATAGCCCTCGTTATCCTGTGGCATGGGATCTTTGCCCTTAACAAAATTAGACAATCTTTTAGGGGCATTAACTTTGACATTGCCTCCCTGTTGGAAGCCAATGCCATCCTTAATGTCAGGGCGTCTCCCACTTTAGAGCATGCTTCTAGCAAATTTAAATTTTTCATTTTCTAAGTCATGCTCATTTATTTTAGCACTAAGTTGAGCTATGTGATCATTTTGTTGTTTAATTAAAGCTAGGTGATCATGAATAGCATCAACATTAATGTCTCTACATCTAGTACAAATAGAAACATGATCAATAGTAGATGTAGATGGTTTGCAAACATTTAATTCATCAATCTTAGCATGTAACATGACATTTTCATTTCTAATAAATCTTTAGCCTTAGCAATTAATTTTTCATTCTGAATCTTAAGGCTAGCAATTGATTCATTCAACTTGTCAATTTTAGCAATCAAACTAGCATTATCATTTTAAGTTTGACAAGAGAATCATCACACACATTTAACTTTTCAACCTTAGCAATTAATTTGGCATTTTCATTTCTAAGGTTAGAGATAGTGTCATGGCAAGTGCTTAGCTCACTAGTCAATTTTTCACATTTCTCTACTTCCTGAGCATAAGCATTTTTAACCTTAACATGCTTCTTGTTTTCTTTAATAAGGAAGTCCTCTTGGCTATCCAAAAGTTCATCCTTCTCATGAATAGCACTAATCAATTCATTCAATTTTTCCTTTTGTTGCATGTTTAGGTTGGCAAAAAGTGTGAGCAAATCATCTTCATCATCACTAGAGCTAGCCTCATCACTAGATGTTGTATATTTAGTGGAAGCTCTAGATTTTTCCTTCTTCTTTTTGCCGTCTTTTGCCATGAGGCACTTATGGCCGACGTTGGGGAAGAGGAGGACCTTGTTGACGGCGACGTTGGCGGCGTCCTCGTTGGAGGAGGAGTCGGTGGAGCTCTCATCGGAGTCCCACTCCCGGCATACATGGGCATCGCCGCCCTTCTTCTTGTAGTATCTCTTCTTTTCCTTCCTCTTTCCCTTCTTGTCGTCACCCCTGTCACTATCACTAGAAATAGGACATTTTGCTATAAAGTGACTGGGCTTACCACACTTGTAGCAAACCTTCTTGGAACGGGGCTTGTAGTCTTTCCCCTTCCATTGCTTGAGGATTTGGCGAAAGCTCTTGATGATGAGCGCCATTTCCTCGTTGTCGAGCTTGGAGGCATCGATGGAGAGCCTACTTGATGTAGACTCTTCTTTCTTCTCCTCCGTTGCTTTGAAGGCAACGGGTTGCACCTCGGGTGTGGAGGTGGTGCCTCGCTCGATGATTTGTTTGGAGCCTTTGATCATCAACTCAAAGCTCACAAACTTTCCTATAACTTCCTCGGGAGACATTAACTTATATCTAGGATCACCACAAATTAATTGAACTTGTGTAGGATTAAGAAAAATGAGTGATCTTAGAATAACCTTGACCATTTCATGGTCATCCCACTTTGTGCTCCCGAGGTTGCGCACTTGGTTCACCAAGGTCTTGAGCTGGTTATACATGGCTTGTGGCTCCTCCCCTTGGTTGAGCATGAATCGACCGAGCTCCCCCTTGATCGTTTTCTCGCTTGGTGATCTTGGTCACCTCATCTCCTTCGTGCACAGTCTTGAGTACGTCCCAAATCTCTTTGGCACTCTTCAACCCTTGCACCTTATTATACTCCTCTCGACTTAGAGAGGCGAGGAGTATAGTAGTGGCTTGGGAATTGAAGTGTCAGATTTGGGCAACCTCATCCGAATTATAATCTTCATCCCCTATGGATGATACCTGTGCTCCAAACTCAACAACATCCCAAATGCTAGTGTGGAGTGAGGTTAGATGGTGCCTCATTTTATCACTCCATATACAATAATCTTCACCATAAAAAATGGGTGATTTGCCTAATGGGACGGAAAGTAAAGGAGTATGTTTGGAAATGCGAGGATAGCGTAGGGGGATCTTACTAAACTTCTTGCGCTCATGGCGCTTAGAAGTGATGGACGGTGCGTCGGAGCCGGAGGTGGATGGCGACGAAAAGTCAGTCTTGTAGTAGACCACTTTCTTCATCTTCTTCTTCTTGTCACCACTCCGATGCGACTTGACGCGTGGAGGAGATTCCTCCTTGTGCTTGGTGCCGGACTCCCTTGATGGAGCCTTCCTGTGGCTTGTAGCGGGCTTCTCACCGGTCATAACCTCCTTGGCGTGATCTCCCGACATCACTTTGAGCAGTTAGGCTCTAATGAAGTACTGAGCTCTGATACCAATTGAAAGTCACCTAGAGGGGGGGTGAATAGGCGGAATCTGAAAATTATAAACTTAAGCACACACTACAAGCCAGGGTTAGCGTTAGAATTAAAATCGAGTCCGAAAGAGACGGCGAAAACAAATCACAAGCAAATAAAGAGAGTGACACGGTGATTTATTTTACCGAGGTTTGGTTCTTGCAAACCTACTCCCCGTTGAGGTGGTCACAAAGATCGGGTCTCTTTCAACCCTTTCCCTCTCTCAAACGGTCACCTAGACTGAGTGAGCTTTTCTCCTCAATCAATTGGGACACTTAGTCCCCACAAGGATCACCACACAATTGGTGTTTCTTGCCTTGATTACAAATGACTTGGGAACAAGAAATGGGGAAGAAAAAAAGCGATCCAAGTGCAAGAGCTCAAAAGAACACGACAAAAACTCTCTCTTCTAGTCACTAATTGCTTTGAGTGGAATTGGGACTTGGAGAGATTTTGATTCAATCTATTTGTGTCTTGTATTGAATGCACTAGCTCTTGTATTGAATGTGTTGGCTGAAAACTTGGATGCCTTGAAGTGTGGTGGTTGGGAAGTATTTATAGCCCCAACCACCAAAGTGGCCGTTGGGGATGGCTGCTGTCGATGGGCGCACCGGACAGTCCGGTGCACCACCGAACACTGTCCGGTGCGCCAGCCACATCACCCAACCGTTAGGGTTCGACCGTTGGAGCTTCTGATAGCTGGGCCACTGGACAGTCCAGTGGTGCACCGGACAAGTCCTGTTCATAGTCTGGTGCGCCTTCTGGCGCCTGCTCTGACTCTGCGCACGCAGACGCGCACTATTCACGTTCACTGTTCACTTTTGCAGACGACCGTTGGCGCGCTAGCCGTTGCTTCGCTGGCACACCGAACAGTCCGGTGAGCAGTTCAGATTGATTCTCCCTGGTGCACCGGACACTGTCTGGTGGCACACCGGACAGTCCGGTGCGCCAGACCAGGGCAGCCTTCGGTTTTCTTTGCTCCTTCATTTTGAACCCTTTCTTTTAACTTTGTATTGGTTTATTGTGAACCTTTGGCACCTGTGGAACATATATTCTAGAGCAAACTAGTTAGTCCAATTGTTTGTGTTGGACAATTCAACCACCAAAATCATTTAGGAAAAGGTTTGACCCTATTTCCCTTTCAGAGGTCGTCACAGAGCTGAGTGCCAAACTGAGTGCTATGAATGCCATTTTGGAAGAGCAGCGGACTCAGCAGATCGCGATCGTGGAGAGGATCCAGAAGTGGGAGCGGGAAGTGGAGGACAAGGCCAACAACATTGCCCTGGCCGAGGAGAACCTCAAGGCGAAAGATGCCTCCCTGGATAAGCGGGCGACGGATCTCGCCTGGCGGGAGAAGGACCTCGCCTTCAGGGAGGAAATGTTTGAAAGGCGAGATAAGTTACTGGCCGAGCATGAGCTCGAGGTGGAGCATAGGGAGAAGGATCTGGAAGAGCGGATCCGGAAGTTCCAGGCAGCGCAGGCTGCACCGGGCTCCCAGGCGGCGGAGGCGATGAAGAAAACTCTTGAAGATCTTCGGGCGGAGCAGCGCGTCGGGGTCCAGCGCATTGCCGCATGGGCTGGCGAGGCGAGCACGACACTAGTGCCGCTAGGGGTGAGCCCCATCCCGGTGTCGGAGCCACCGACGTCCATCTCCGACGCGCTCCCGGTGTTGGACTCCGCCGTGGACCGCCTCCGTCGCCTGGACCAGATACTTGGCGCTCGCCTGGAGGCCGAGGGCGGCAGGCTCTGCCGGGCGGTGATCGAGTACATCCTGACATGCTTCCAGAGCCACGACCCGGCCATCTCCTTGGAGCCGGTAATCGCTAGTCCGGTGGCCGACACCGAAGACGCCGCGCGGCAGGGCATACAAGATACTGTTGAGGTGGTAGCCGAGCGCTTCCAGCGGGACCCCGCCAATGATGAGTAGCTAGATCTGCAGAGAGAAAACAAGGGTCCCGCTGGGAAGTGGCTTGTAATATTTTTTGGTTTTGTAAGATACTTTTGGTAAGTATTGATCTAACAGTGACAAAACTTATCTGTATGCTATTTGTCTTTGCTGTGTGCGCCGTTACCAACTTCTCCCTGGTACTTGGCCCCCCTGGGATGTAGGCTCGATGTGTCGAGGCTGGATGCCAGTATACCTAAGAAAGAGTTGGTGATCTGGCCCCCAGGAGGTAGTCTCGACTAGGACCTGGACCTGCACATAGCTTCAGCTAGGAAGTTTTAGTAGCGCCCCCATAGGACCCGCCAGCTGGTATCTTCTACCCTTTGATTCATGCAATAGGACCTGTAGGACTTAGCCTGGGAAGCCAGTTCATGTGTCCGGACCCCCTGGATCATAGCTCCAAATACTAGGGCACCCGTCGCAGAGTGGTGGAGCGTGTAGGCTTAGGGTACGGGACCAGGCTAAGCGGCTACACAGCTCCAAACCACCCCAGGAGACAAGTGTCCATTCTTTAGAACCGGACCCCAGGCTGCCGGACCCATAAGACTATAGTTCCAAATACTAGGATACCCGCCACAGAGTAGTGGAGCGTGCAGGCTTAGGGTACAGAACCAAGCTAAGCGGCTACACGGCTCCGGACCGCCCTAGGGGACAAGTACCCGTTCTCTAGAACTGGCCCCCAGGCTGCCGGACCCCCCTGCCGAGGGGTCCCATACTGCAAGCCTGGCTACTCAATTCGGATGTCATTATACCAGCAAGGGTGGGAACTGTACGGGTGGGTTAGATAAAAAATGATGCTCGTAAATTGAAGCAAAATAAGATCATCACAAAAACAAAACTGGGGGTGAATCTTTTCTTTATAACTTGATATACATGAGTGTAGGCCAACAGACCGGGTTTATGAGGGGGGACCTCACCGGGCTGGCGTACATATATGCGCAACCTAGTTACAAAGGAAGAAAACTGAATCCCCAGGTTTGTTTTTGGAGATGCTCTATGTTCCAGGGATTGGTCAGAGGCTCTCCTTCAGTTGTGGCGAGACGGACACACCTGGGTCGGCATATTTCCGTCACCTTGAAGGGTCCTTCCCAGCTGGGGGAGAGTTTGTGGAGCCCTTCTCGGTTCAATACTCGCCTTAGGACCAGGTCCCTGACCCTGAGCTCCCTACTATGCACGGACCGTTGGTGGTAGCGCCTGAGCGCCTGGTTGTAACGTGCATTTCTGATCGCTGCTCGCCATGAAGTCCACGTCCTCACGCCGTAGCTGTTCCTGCTCAGACTCATCGAAAGCCTAGACCCGTGGGGAGCCCATAATGATTTCTGGGGGAAGGCAGGCTTTGGCCCCGTAGACCAGAAAGAACGGGGTCTCCCCAGTAGCTCGGCTGGGTGTAGTCCGGTTCCCCCATAGCACGGACGGAAGCTCACTGACCCAATTTGCACCGTGCTTTTTCAAGCAGTCGTAGGTGCGTGTCTTGAGTCCCTTGAAGATCTTTGCATTTGCCCTCTCCACTTGGCTGTTGCTCCTGGGATGAGCCACCGACGCGAAGCAGAGATTGGTGCCGATGCCCTCACAATACTCCTAGAAAAGCTGACTTGTAAACTAGGTCCCGTTGTCCGTAATGATACGGCTTGAGACCCCAAATCTACAGACAATTGACTTGAGGAAAGCAACAGCAGCACCCTGGGTGATGTTGACCACAGGGGTGGCCTCTGGCCACTTGGTGAACTTGTTGATGGCGACGAAGAGGTACCGGTACCCGCCGACGCCCCTGGGGAATGGTCCCAGGATATCCACCCCCTATACGGCGAATGGCCAGGAGGGCGGAATCATCTGCAGAGCCTGAGCTGGTGTGCGTATCTGCTTTGCGTGGAATTGACACGCCTTGTGGGACTTTACCATCTCAGCTGCATCCTAGAGGGTGGTTGGCCAGTAAAAGCCATGCCAGAAGGCCTTACCGACCAGCGTGCGGGATGAGGAATGACTTCCGCACTCTCTTCCATGGATCTCCGTGGGCAACTCACGGCCCTCCTCCTGGGTAATGCACTGCATGAGAATGCCGTTGGCGCCACGGTGGTAGAGATCCCCTTCCACCACCGTGTAGCGTTTAGCCAACCGCACTATGTGCTCTGCGGATACATGATCTTCAGGAAGGATGTTTTCCTTCAGGTAGTCCCAGATCTCGGAGATCCATGCATCGGGACCGCTCTAGGATACTGGCTATGGCGCTAAGGGGTAGGCAGGACCCCCTATAGCACACACAGTCTTCGGTGGGTGCTGTAGATGTAACGCCACCAGGACCGCTAGCTTCGAGGTGCTAGTCTCGCCCCCTTTGCCCAGTTAAGCAGGCTGGGCGGTGGGTCTCAACAGTCGTCTTTCGAAGATGCCCTCGGGCACGAGTGCCCAAGTTGATGCCCTTTGGGAGAGTTCATCTGCTGCTGAGTTGTCAGCCCGAGGAACATATTGCAGTTCCAGGGCCATGAAGTCCTTCTCCAGCTTCCTTACGTGGAGGAGGTAAGCTACGAGCCTAGGCTCGTTGCAGCTACATTCCCCGCGGACTTGCTTGATGATCAGCTGGGAGTCCCCCTTCACAAGGAGCTGGCGGATCCCCAGGGATAGGGCCGCCGACAAGCTGAAGATCAGTGCTTCGTACTCCGCCATGTTGTTGGTGGCCTTGAACTCTAGGCGCACCATGTACTTCACTTGATCTCTGCTTGGGTCAATAAGGACCACTCTAGCACCGCCACCTTGCTGACGAGCGGATCCGTCGAAGAAGAGCGTCCAGTGGGGCTCGGTGAAGACCGGACCCCTGGGCTCCGCGGGTGTGGGATCCGAATCGTGATCCGGACCCCCAAGGGTGCTCGGGGGAGGCGTCCACTCCACGATGAAGTCAGCCAGGACCTGGCTCTTGATGGTGTGGGAGGTTGGAAGTCCAGCTAGATCTCAGCGAGCTCCGTGGCCCACTTGGCGATGTTGCCTATGGCATTAGAGTTGTGGAGGATGGCTCTTAACGGAAAGGAGGTCACCACCACAACCCTGTGTGCTTAGAAATAGTGGCGCAGCTTCCTGGACGCAACAAGTACAACATAGAGGAGCTTGTGCGTCTCAAGGTACCTGGTCATTGCCTCATGGATGACCTCACTGATGTAGTAGACCGGCCTCTGAACGGTCTGGACCCCTGTAGTTGGTCCCGAGCCCTCAAGTTTTTGGCCTTATTGCGCCGTCCTTTCCACAACCAGCACCATGCTCACCACTTCTGCGGCTGCCGCGATGTATAAATACAATGGCTCCCCAGGGTCTGGAGCTACCAGTACTGGTAGGGACACCAGGTGCTGCTTCAATTCTTGAAAGGCTTGCTCAGCCTCTTCGGTCCAAGAGAATGGACCGGACTTCCACAGGAGCTTGAAGAAGCGTAGCGCCCTCTCAGCCAGCCTTGAAATGAAGCGGCTAAGGGCGGCTAATGACCCTGTAAGCTTCTGGATGTCCTTGATACGGGCCGGAGGCCTCATCGCCTCGATTGCCCTGATCTTCTTTGGGTTTGCTTCAATGCCCCGGTGTGAAACCAGGAATCCCAGCAGCTTCCCAATGGAGACACCAAAGACGCATTTGTCTGGGTTCAACTTCGTGTGTGTCGCTCGCAACTTGTCAAAGACTAGGGTCAGGTCTTCCACCAGAGTCAACCCCCTCCTAGTCTTGACCATGATGTCATCGACATATATCTCAACCTTGTCCCCAATCAGGTCCCCGAAGGTCTTACTCATCGCTCGTACAAATGTTGGCAAGGCGTTCTTCAGACCGTAGGGCATTACAACATAGCAGTAGAGCCCATCCACTGTTACAAAAGCGGTATGCTTCCCATCCTCCCTAGCCATCTGGATCTGATGGAAACCCGAGTAGGCATCTAGAAAAGACAATAGGTCGCACCCGGAGGTAGAGTCCATGATTTGATCTATGCGTGGTAGTGGATACGAGTCCTTGGGACATGCCTTGTTCAGGCTGGTGTAGTCGATGCACATCCAAAGCTTCCCGTTCGCCTTCGGAACGATGACTAGGTTGGCCAGCCACACAGGGTGATGGACCTATTCGATAAAGCCGACGTCAAGCAGCTTCCGGACCTCCTCACGGATGAAGTCCTGTCGCTCAATAGACTGTCTCCGAGGCTTCTGGCTCACCGGCCAGACATCGGGGTGGATCTTCATATGGTGCTCAATCACCTCCCTGGGGATCCCAGACATCTGTGACGGTTCCCAAGCGAAAACGTCGACATTTGCCCGGAGGAAGGTGACGAGCGCGAGTTCCTATTTCTCTCCCAGATTGCCCGCGATGCGGGTGGTCTGGGAGGAGTCCGTGCCGACCTGGATGGTCTTCATGGGTCTACCGTCTGCTCCGGACGGCTGCACCTTTGGCACCTTGGCAGGCGCCTTGGTACCGGAGGCTGAGGGGTGCTTCCCCTCGTCGTCCGGGCGAGCAGCTTCCACCGCCAGGGCGTGCAGCTTCTTGACCGCCGTCACCGCAGTGGCGCGGTCGCCCCGCACGGTGAGGACCCCAGCAGGGGACGACGTCTTGAGGACCAAATACCCGTAATGGGAAATGGCCATGAACCGGTACAGGGCTGGCCTGCCGATGATGGCGTTGAAGGGGAGGTTAACCTCCGCGACGTCGAACTGAACGTTCTCCGTGCGGAAGTTTTCCTCGGCCCCGAATGTAACCAGGAGTGTAATGCTCCCAAGGGGATACACTGGTTGGGCACCCACTCTGGAGAATGGGCAAGAGGGTCCTAGATGGGACCCCGGGATCTGCAGCTGCTTGAATGCAACATGGCTGATGATGTTGAGGCCTGCTGAAAGGGAAATGTGCCTTTGGACAATTTCAATAATGTTTTGGTGATTAAGTGCCCAACAAGTTTAATTAAGTTCTCATGTGCCAAGTAAAGAGAAAAGTGCAAATCAAAGATAAAGGTACGTTTCTAGACTTAGTACATTGTTTTGAGTACTAACATATTTTGTCTAAGTGCTAGAAACAGGGAGAAAAGAAATGGAAAAAGAGTTGGCTATGTGCAGCAAACTCCAGCTCGGCTTGGCACACCAGACTGTCCGGTGGTGCACCGGACAGTGTCCGATGCGCCAGGCTGGTCTCCGATGAAAAGGCCGCTCTCGGGAATCAACGGCGGCATACGGCTATAATTCACCGGACCGTCCGGTGGTGCACCGGACTGTCCGGTGAGTCATCCACGGCGAACTCGTCGCCCTCGGGAAAAGCAAAAAGGCGACGTGGCTATAATTCACCGGACTGTCCGGTGGTGCACCGGACTGTCCGGTGAGCCAACGGTCGCCAGCGCCAACGGTCGGCCACGCAATCTTCACGCGACGCGTGGCAGCTCCAACGGTCGGTGGGGGCATCGGACTGTCCGGTGTGCACCGGACAGTGTCCGGTGCGCCAACGGGCCTGGAGTTGCAACGGTCGGATGTGCCTGATTTGGAAGGCGATCATGCACCAGACAGCTACAGGGACTGTCCGGTGGTGCACCGGACTATCCGGTGCACCACCCGACAGAAGGCAAGTTTGGCCTTCCAAGTTGGCCTCCAACGGCTCCTAGCTGCCTTGGGGCTATAAAAGGGACCCCTAGGCGCATGGAGGAGTCACCCAAGCATTCACTAAGTATTCTAAAGCATCCAGACTCTGCTCCCGCGTATTTGCTTCGTTGTGTTAGAGATTTGAGCTCCATTCGAGTCACGAACTCTGTCGAAGAGGAAATCTCCGGCCGAGTGGCGGAAAGCACCCGCCCTGAGTCCTAAGATGAGGAGGGGCCTAAGCGTTTTGCTTGTCTGTTAAACGATGAACGAACACAAGAACACACAAGGATTTAGAGTGGTTTGGGCCGCCGGAGCGTAATACCCTACTCTATTATGTGTTGTATTGCTCGTGAGCTTGAGTTGTGTCTAGGATGGCTTGAGTCTGAATCGTAGTGCGCCCTCCCTTTTATAGTTCAAGGGGGCACATACAAGGACACTGAGCCCCAACACGTGGGCCCAGGGACAAATGGAAGGAAGGAACCACTGCTTGCAACACCAGGGTGATCTCCGAGCGCCATAATATCTGTAGTGCATACAGTATTGATATCTTGCGGCAGCGTCTTCGGTAACGCGTGAGTCATGATGAGTGCAGCGCGTGCAGCAGCACAGGCGTACTGTTAGCCAGCGGGAATAGACAAGCATGCCTCCTGCAGGATGGCCTAGACGCCGCCTGCCAGTTGAGTGGACAGGACACATTAAATGCTGAAGGGGCACATCGCCTGTCAGCGGGATAGACAGGCGGCACGTCTTCTCCGCAATCAATGCAGAGGAAGCGTGGCCTAGAGGCCTTACGTCAGGCTCCACCCGCAGGCCCACGTCACGCACGGTAGGCCATGTGGCACCATCGGGTCTCTACCTGGGCGGGGAGCAGAAGCGTTATGCGGACAGGTCCGCACCAGGCTAGGCCTGGACACATGTCGGCTCTAGACCCCTTCCTGAGCAGGGCCTGGGTATTCTCTGCCCCAGAGTCCTGGGATGTAACACCCCTGGTGTTACTGCAACTGAAACTTGAGCATAGCATCATAAACATTGGCATTGCATATGTTTGACACACCTAGAGTGCATTCACTAGGTAAAAATTTCAAACAAGTTGTATTGTTATAGCATTTTGCAAATAGAACCCTGGATAGGGAGCTTAACCCTAAATAGGGATTATAGGGGGTAAAACTTAACCAAATTGAGAAAATCTCAAAGCTTTAGGGAAATAGTCATAAAATGTTCCCAAAAATGAACTTGAATCACATTTATACTCCTGAGGTACTAAAAATCCCCATTTGAACCCTAGAAAACCCTAAGTCCAAATCCTAGGGGCCTATGTGCAAAAATTGTGCACATGTGGACTAAAGTGTAAAAACTACTGTGTTAAATCATATAAAGTCACATGGTTCACATTTGGAAACACTTACAAGCCAAACCCTAAGTTTTGGACTTATTTGCAAAAAGTACCATTTGACCTCTATTTCATTCTAAGTCTGAAATTCAGAGTTTTGGGCTCAACTTTGGGGCCTTATAACTTTCTAAATATAGGGTTTTTGACCTAGGATACCACATCAAAGTTATAGATCTAACATAGAAGAACAACTTTGCTTAAGAGCATAAGCATAGTTGTTAAGAAGAATTTGGAGATTATTAAGACTGAAGTTGGACTGTCAGGTAACTGGGTCTGATTTTTCAGAAAAACAGTGTAACCACTGAGACTTTAAGCATGAATTCAAGCTTGATTTATTAAGAATTGAACCATGGTTGCTATGACAAACTTGTAGCTAGTTTATAGCTCTACAATATTGCTGCAGAAAGTTAGTTGAGTTGCCATTTGAATTTGGGAGAAAATCGAGCCTAAATGTTGAATGTCAGATGCTCTGAAATGGGATTCTGATGGTACAGTAGCGCTATGGATCAGACTGCCAGCGTTTCTTGCTCGCCGCCGCCGACTCCCCGCCGTGATTCGTGCTGTCGCCGTCAGAATTCACGCGGGGCAGATGGATAACATCGCGGGGAGAGTGACTCTTCGCCGCCGGTGAGCTGGACTCCACTCCGGTGACCTCCCGTACTTCCCCTCTACCCTGCGGCTTGAGCCGATAAGCTCGCCGGTGAATCGTCGTCGCTCGATCTTGCGCCATGTATCCGAACACCTCCGTCGCGTCACCGTGCCTCTTTACCACTGTAAGGAAATGGACCCCGGGCCTTTTGGCTAATTGAGTTTTGGTGTTTGATGAACAACACAATCAGTGAACTAATAAGTTTTCTAGTGTTTGTGTTTATAGTTCACAGGATGCAAAGAGAATTGGACCAAGGCAATGAGGATGCAACACCTCAAAAGAAGACATAAAAAGATGCATAGGAGTCCAATACTCAAGAACAAAGAAGCCCGAAGAAATCAGCGAAGAAATCCAAGACAAGGGCTGTCAGCCAGCGCCTGGTGGCGCACCGGACATCGGTGTCCGGTGTGCACCGGACTGTCCGGTGAGGCACTGGACAGTCTGCGCAGAGAGGCCGCAGACAGGCGCTCTCTGGCTGTAGCACCGGACTGTCCGGTGTACACCGGACTGTCCGGTGTGCCAACGGGCAGACGGCAACGGTCGAATCCAACGGTCGGATCCAACGGTCGACTGCTACAGGCGCCAACGGTCGGCTGTCGTGGCAAGCACCGGACACTGAACAGTAGATGTCCGGTGTGCACCGGACTGTCCGGTGCACCCGACGACAGAAAGCTGCTGCTTTCTGTCCAACGGCTAGTTGGGGGCTTGGAGGCTATAAATACCACCCCAACCGGCCATTCTCCAGTGTGAGAGCCCAAGCAACATACCAAGGCACATAGTGCACATTTCCAAGAGCTCAAACACCCAAGTGCTTAATAGAATCACTCGGTGATTAGCGTAGGTGCTTTGCGAAGTGCTTAGGTTAGTTAGACCGCTTTAGCGCTTGCTCTAGGTGAATCCTAGTTAGTTGAGTGAGTTTTGTAAAACCACACAACCCCTCGGCTCTTGCGCGAGCCGTTGTAATTGTACCGAGTGGGGCGAGAGTCTTGCGAGACCGTGACAACCGCGTTTGTGTCACGGCCGCCACCGTGTACCGGAGGGAACGAGGCCCGCGGCGTTTCGGCCGGAATCTCGATAGTGGAGACGGCGGGGAGCGTCCGAGAGGAGCCGGAAGCGGAGCACCACTTGCGCGTGGAGAAGGCCCGCGGCTCTCTACGGAGTTACTCGACCGTGGTGCTTGGCCCTCGCGTGGGCTTCCCTTTGCGTAGGGGCACCAACGAGGATTAGTCGGGACCTTGCGTGGTTCCGGATACCTCGGTAAAAATACCGGCGTCATCCACGAGAGTTTGCTTCTCTACTTAGCTCTTTACATTCCGCATTTATATTAAGCATTTAAGTTTCAATCTTGTAGTCATACTTATTTAGTGTAGATTGAAACTTAGCCTTTTGCGGTAGAGATAGCAACACTTAGACAAAACCTAGTTTGCACATTCTAGTTTTGACTATTTGCATAGGTTTTGCTCTAGGGATTTAATTGTGGCCTAGTTTAGTAAAAGTTTTAGAAGTCCTAATTCACCCCCCCTCTTAGGCGTCACCCGTTTCCTACAATTGGTATCAGAACCCGGTTTGGCTCATTTGAAACGCTTTAGCTTCACCGCTAAAAGAGCCGACGCTTTTTAGAGGAAGGGATGGATACCCATAGGCCACCACACTTTGACGGCACTAACTTCCCATATTACAGTGCTAGAATGGCTTGTTACCTAGAGGCCGTTGATCTAGGTGTTTGGAGAGTCACTCGTGACGGGATGAAACCCCTCAAGAATCCCGAGAAACCCACCACGAGTGAGGAAAAAGAAATTCATTTAAATGCTAGAGCCAAAAATTGCTTGTATGAATCTCTTAGCATGGATATTTTTAATCAAGTATTTACCTTGAAAACTGCTAATGAGATTTGGCTAAAATTGCATGAGCTCCATGACGGCACATCCAATGTCCGTGAGCAAAAACATTGCCTAGTCTTAAATGAGTATAATTCTTTTGCCATGAAAGATGATGAGCTTGTTAGAGACATGTATTCTCGTTTGAATCTAATTATCAATGAGCTCAATTCTATTGGCATTAATAAGCTAGGTGATGCGGACATTGTGAGGAAGATTATCTCCCTGCTACCACAACAAAGATATGGGAGCATCATCACCATCCTTCACAACATGGAGGATTTGAGCAACATGACCCCGACCATTGTGATTGGGAAAATCGCGGCCTTTGAGATGTCGCGAAAAATGAGTCGGGGAGAGGAGCCAACTTCCTCAAGACCATATGCTTTTGCATGTGATGAAAGGAAGGGCAAAAAGAAGGCTCCCACTCCAAGCTCCTCAAGTGAAGAAGAGGAAGAAGAAGAAGAAAGTGATGATGATGAAGATAATCAACCGTGCACATCATCCTCCGAGGACGAAGAAACAATCCGACGCGTCGGAAAGGTAATGAGGATGATCCGCAAAATTAATCTAATGGGTGTGCCCCTGCAGGTCGAGGATCTTCTCTTTAACATTGACAGGAAAAGGCAAAGGAAGAGAGGATGCTTCGCATGTGGGGAGAAGGGCCACTTCAGGGACAACTGTCCAAATATGGCCAAGCCCAAAAAGGAGAGGAGCAAAGGCAAGGCGCTCACAAGTGTTAGAACTTGGGATAATTCTTCAAGAGAAGATGAACCTCCAAGGACGCGCAGCCACCGGTCCTCGTCACGATCATCACGGTCATCACACAAATGCCTTATGGCAAGAGGTAACAAAAGCATTCCATCCTCTAGTGATGAAAGTAGTAGTGATGATGAAGGCGAGGGAAAGGCCTCTCTAGAAGAACTTGCGGAAGCCGTTAATTTTTTTCAGGATGTTTGCACTAAGCAAAAAGCTCAACTTAAAACTTTGAAAAATAAGTTGGTTAGCTCTCAAAATGATTACAAAGGTTTGCTAGAAAAATTTGAAACTTTTGCAAACTTAAATAGTGAGCTATCAACTAAAATTGAGCTATTAGAATCTAGTGCTCCATCCACTGCTACCGATGATAGCCTTATTAAAAAGAATGAAAAACTTAAGGCTAAGTTAGCTAGCTCCCAAGAAGCTATTGAAAATTTGCTAGAGAAAATGGAAACTCTTAGCATACACAATAATGAGCTAACTACTAGGCTAGAAAACATTGGTAGCACCTCAGCAGCATCTTTAGTTGAAATACCTGAAATAATTAAGAAAGATGCTTCTACTTCCTGCTTTGATTTAATTGATGATTCTAACCCCTGCAACCAAGTCGTTGTTGAGAATATTGTTGTAGAGACTTGTACGGATGAGGTTGCAAAGGAAAATGAACAATTAAAGCAAGAAGTGGCTCGCCTTGGCAAGGCTTTGTATGACAAGAAAGGCAAAGCCGAACAAATCCGACCTCCACAGGATAACACCACTGCGGGAGTGAACAAGCCTGTAGAGGGAGAAACTGTGATTTGTAGGCTATGCCACAAGGAAGGCCACAAGTCTTTCCAATGCAAGGCGATGACCGGGGATAAACAAAGGCAAAAGCTCAAGCAAAAGCCATCAAGCAAAATCTCCAACACCTACATCAAAAAGGTGAACAAAAAGGATGCTACACCATATTTGATCAAGAAGAAAAAGAATGGAAAGGTGATAGCAATCAAGGTCAACAAGCAAGCCAACAAAGGAAAAGGGGCCAAACACATCTGGGTGCCGAAGGAGATAATTTCAACCATGAAAAGCACCAAGAAGGTTTGGATCCCGAAAGGGAAGTGAGTGGACCGAAGGTCTTCGGGAAATTTGGAGACTTGGCAAAATTGGGATGTATATCATGGGATACATCACATTGGATCAAGCTTATTGCCAGGCGGGTTATTGAAAATTTCGGACCCAAATTTCCCACCCATGACTAAGGTAACTAGTTTTAGTGTATTCTTCGTTTTTAGATATGCGTATCTATTTACCTTTTATCTAGTTTACCTTTCTTTCCTAGTATTACATTTGTTATGTACTTTTGTTTAAAATCATGCATACTAGGTAAATCATATGGTAGGATTGCTTGTTTTTAATTCATATACTTAAGCAAACCTACATGGCTTAAAATGTTTATTTAAGCACGGCACATAGCTTCTATATCACTCCATAGTAAATGATGCATAAATTGAAAATTTTGATTTCTACAAAGTGTATCATTTAACTTATATGTGCCAAAGTTTGGATTATGGATAATTTGCCCCTCTTGATATCAAATCAAAGTGCATGTCTCCTACAAGTATTCAAAACTTGTATGCACACCTTTAGGGGGAGGTTACTCTATAATCTAACACTTTGAGACTAACACCTTTTCAAGTCTATTTCATGTGATAGTCTCATTGTAAGGAAAATGAAGTCCCCGGAGAAAGACAA
This sequence comes from Zea luxurians, assembly GCA_029449295.1. Taxonomy (NCBI): domain Eukaryota; kingdom Viridiplantae; phylum Streptophyta; class Magnoliopsida; order Poales; family Poaceae; genus Zea; species Zea luxurians. Next base: position 80,264,169 of record JAOPSE010000005.1, read on the forward strand.
CAATCTTCCACTGCAAAATCTCCAAGATCTCTCATGTCTCTCAAGCTCGCCATTGATCTCCAATTGGTATCTTTTGAGACTACATTCAGTATCATTTACATGTCTTCTTCAATATTTGATTAGACTATATTTCATATCATATGCTTCCATGTTGCAAAAATGCATAAGTAGTTAACTCATATTCTGTCACCTATGCATAAGGGAAGTTAGTCTTTTCAAATCATGTCTTGCACCTCTAATTTTCACATGCTTTTTCCTAAGTAGAGGATCTCTGTCAGGGGGAGTATTTCTTCATCTCTAAAAAGGGGGAGAAAAACTCTTTCTAAAGGAGATAACTCATTTAGGGGGAGTAATCTTTTGAGGACTCCTTCAAGTGGTATCATTCACATGGCTTAATTTAATATCCTTCTAGTGATATCATTTGATACAATTCTTGTTGAGGGCAAGCTTTTATTTACTTCCTACATGCTTTTAATGTCTTCCTTTTCGGTGGTTGATGCCAAAGGGGGAGAAGTTTAGGGACCAAAGCAATGAAAACTATATCAAACACCAAACACCACCAATTTAAAACTTTTTATCTACAAATGGTTTTTCAAGTGGTTTTGGTTATTTGGTCCAAAAATAGGAAGTAAGTGAATTATGGAGTTAGGGGGAGGCTTAAGTCCATAATATCACATTGTGGGGACAATCATGCATCTTAGCAAGTAGATTGCATATTTTCATTCAAATACTTGTATTATTTGCTTGCTTTGGTTGTGTTGTCATCAATCACCAAAAAGGGGGAGATTGTAAGGAAAATGGACCTCGGGCCTTTTGGCTAATTGAGTTTTGGTGTTTGATGAACAACACAATCAGTGAACTAATAAGTTTTCTAGTGTTTGTGTTTATAGTTCACAGGATGCAAAGAGAATTGGACCAAGGCAATGAGGATGCAACACCTCAAAAGAAGACATAAAAAGATGCATAGGAGTCCAATACTCAAGAACAAAGAAGCCCGAAGAAATCAGCGAAGAAATCCAAGACAAGGGCTGTCAGCCAGCGCCTGGTGGCGCACCGGACATCGGTGTCCGGTGTGCACCGGACTGTCCGGTGAGGCACTGGACAGTCTGCGCAGAGAGGCCGCAGACAGGCGCTCTCTGGCTGTAGCACCGGACTGTCCGGTGTACACCGGACTGTCCGGTGTGCCAACGGGCAGACGGCAACGGTCGAATCCAACGGTCGGATCCAACGGTCGACTGCTACAGGCGCCAACGGTCGGCTGTCGTGGCAAGCACCGGACACTGAACAGTAGATGTCCGGTGTGCACCGGACTGTCCGGTGCACCCGACGACAGAAAGCTGCTGCTTTCTGTCCAACGGCTAGTTGGGGGCTTGGAGGCTATAAATACCACCCCAACCGGCCATTCTCCAGTGTGAGAGCCCAAGCAACATACCAAGGCACATAGTGCACATTTCCAAGAGCTCAAACACCCAAGTGCTTAATAGAATCACTCGGTGATTAGCGTAGGTGCTTTGCGAAGTGCTTAGGTTAGTTAGACCGCTTTAGCGCTTGCTCTAGGTGAATCCTAGTTAGTTGAGTGAGTTTTGTAAAACCACACAACCCCTCGACTCTTGCGCGAGCCGTTGTAATTGTACCGAGTGGGGCGAGAGTCTTGCGAGACCGTGACAACCGCGTTTGTGTCACGGCCGCCACCGTGTACCGGAGGGAACGAGGCCCGCGGCGTTTCGGCCGGAAGCTCGATAGTGGAGACGGCGGGGAGCGTCTGAGAGGAGCCGGAAGCGGAGCACCACTTGCGCGTGGAGAAGGCCCGCGGCTCTCTACGGAGTTACTCGACCGTGGTGCTTGGCCCTCGCGTGGGCTTCCCTTTGCGTAGGGGCACCAACGAGGATTAGTCGGGACCTTGCGTGGTTCCGGATACCTCGGTAAAAATACCGGCGTCATCCATGAGAGTTTGCTTCTCTACTTAGCTCTTTACATTCCGCATCTATATTAAGCATTTAAGTTTCAATCTTGTAGTCATACTTATTTAGTGTAGATTGAAACTTAGCCTTTTGCGGTAGAGATAGCAACACTTAGACAAAACCTAGTTTGCACATTCTAGTTTTGACTATTTGCATAGGTTTTGCTCTAGGGATTTAATTGTGGCCTAGTTTAGTAAAAGTTTTAGAAGTCCTAATTCACCCCCCCTCTTAGGCGTCACCCGTTTCCTACAACCACCGTTAAATCAACGCCGGTGAGCTCGCCACGACTGAGGACACAAACCCACTACGCCAGTGCCCTTTCTTTCCTCCGACCGCCGCGCATCATCATCCGAATTTCTGGCCACCGCCGTTGAGCCCTATAAATTGAAGCCCCCACCAGCACCGCAGGGTCATCACTCACCTAGCCACTGCGAATCGCTAGCAACCGTTCGCCAGAGCTCGCGAATTTTGAATTCGCCCCAAGTCAATTCCCCGCCGCCGTGAAGAACAGCTCGCCGCGGCCAGCTTGATTCCGATTAGCTCGCGTCCCTATGTTGCTTGTTCTAGCATCCGTAGGCACCCCGTGAGCCCCTCGACCCATTCAATTGAACTGGACTACCACCCATCGCCGAGAACATCTTCATCCATCCGCAATCTTCACGGTCACCGTGGCCAGCGCAACCCTATTGATCATCAGTGAAATTAAGTTGGGGGAAAGGTTTGGGATGAGTCTAATTCCGTGTCCGACACTCGGGAACCCTAGTCGTTGCCCCATCCGACCGGTATAGGTGCTCGTCGGAGTTTCCCTACGCTTGACGCCATCGGGGACCTTCCCCTGCGAAGGATTAGAAACCAGAGGGCGTTTCTGTAATCTGTCAGCGACACAGTGTAATAGTAATAGAACCCGGTTAAGGTTAGCCAAAACCCCAGGGCCCTTTCTGTAAAGATGCCAGCGCGAGCGTGGGCGCGTGCGCTTTCCCCTCTGGACTGGGCCGCCTGGTTTGATTTCAGCCCAACACTGTTCAGACTTTCTTCTTTTCTTTTTCTGTCCATCTTTAGAAATATGTAGAAAATTGTAGAAAAATCCTAAAATTGTGAAACCAATTTTCCTAGACTTCTTATTTTCCATAGTATTTAATAAAAATAGTTTCTTGATTTTTAGATTAAATAAGGAATTTTAAGGCATTTAAACTAGTTTAAGCCATTAGTTCTGGATTTTTAGAAAACATATGGCAATTCCAAAAATGTCCAAACTTTTTATATGAGTTCTATACATTATTTAGAAGCCTTGGGTAGAGTTTGGGTTGATTTGGACCTTGTTTGATAACTAGAACCCAAAACCCCCTGCCCTATGAACTCCTTTACTGACTCCGGAAACCCTAAGTTCTCGGAGTTCCGTGAAGGAAAATTGTATTCAAGACCTTAGATAATAAATCCTTATTATCTTTGCACTCTCATGAGCATTACATGGCATTCATTCTTATACATGTATATATGGTTATGTTTAGAAAACGAAGAAGAGATTGAAGTAACCGAAGAGAAGACACCACCTTTGGAATCTCAGGCAGGGACTTGTCTCTACTTTGACATCTGCGGGCCTGAGCCTGACTCACCTACTAACGAAGGCAAGCCCCGGTGCATATGCCACCTTCCTTGATGTTTTTAAATCTTTCTCACTTGCTTGTTGCATTAAGTAATACGAGTTGGTTGTTAAACAATTCCTGCATTATCTTCCTTGATCTTTGATTACCTTCCTTGAAACCCTGTTTTACAAAAGGTTTTTACTATGCATAGTATTGCTCTAGCAAAACAAAAGGTTTTGTTTTACAAAAAGATGTTTGGCAAAGTGGGTGGGTTATTTTTGAAAATAAAACTTGATGGTGAATCCATCACGGCCGTGATGGATTCAACATCAGAAAAAGATGTACCTCTGCCAGGTACCAAGTTTTGGGGTTTAAATGATTAAGCTGAGACCGGGTAGGTGACTTGCACGAGAAGAGAGTCTCGGTGTAGTGTCTCCGTCTGAGTCGATTAAGGACCGTCTCGATGTAGGCCTGCTAACTGAGGACCCTTTAACTGGTCACATGCCTCGTCATGGGTAAGCCTTGCCTCGGGTAGACTAAGGCCAGAATAAGATAACACGAAATGGGCGTGGAGCGGTGGCGAGAGTAGCGTGTACCCTCCGTGGCAAGAGGCTGGACGGTGGTGTATCTGTGCTCTCAGTTTGCGTGAACCTGATCTGGTCTTAAGAACCCCGGTGGCGGGTTGACATATGCAAGGGTTAAGTGCTACATATGTTGTGTGATTGGAGATCCTCAGCTGAGTATAATCGATTCGGATCGCCGTACCTTCGCGGTTATGAAGACTTGGTCACTGACTTACACGTAGCAATCCAGTGAAGATGAGGAGTGGATAAGAAATTGGCTAGTGCAGGTCAAGTGCTTGAACTAGGTTAGCAAGAACTATAGATGCAGGTAAGTTTACTTGACCTGACATTAAAAATGGATTTTAAGGGTTCCACTTTTAGTAAGCATTTTTGCAAACAGAGTCTTTGATCTTGAGAAACCTTACCTTGACTCCCTTATAACCAGCATACCCTTGAGAGTCTTTTCTTTAGTCGGGTAAGACTTGCTGAGTAATTCCGTACTCAGGGTTTATTCCCTCATTGTTTTTAGGTGAGGAAGCAGCAAATTTTTGTTGCTTTTGTACCAAGGTGGTTCCAAATGAAGAAAAACAAGAGTGAAGCTGCGGGAGGACCTGGTCCTCCATAAGAAACTTTTATGTAAAAACTTCTCGGGAGCAGTTTTTGCCTCCCTTGGTATTGTAATAATACTACTCAGCACTCGTTTTATAACTCTAGTCTGTAATAAGCAACTTGATCTTACTTTCTAAATAAATGTAAGGTTATGTAATCACTTCCGCATTTCTTTATCTCTGATGTTCTGTAATGTCTGCACGACGGGTGAAACGTTCCTGGAAAGGTAAGAAAAGAGATACCGAACTTGTCAAGTGATTTAGGAACATCTACAGGGTTGTTTGATGTCTATTGGACAAGGACAACTGTAGGTGGGCCTAATGACTTGGAAGGTTCCGTCACATGGGACCCGGCTGTGGGTAGTCTGGACCCCACGCAGAGGGGTCCAGGACCCATCCCGGAGGTCCGGGTCGCACTCGCAGGGGTCCTGGACCTTGCCCCGGAGGTCCGTTCTTCATGTACAGGGGTCCGGCGCTGTCCCGATGGGGGTCCGGACCCACTGTTGGCATCTTGGAGTACGTCTCTTTCCCTGGCCACATGGCGACCCCGGAGCCGTCCGCGTGGTGGGGCAGAGAGTTGTTCGCCATGCAACTAGAGGTAGCTGCGCGGGTATAGCGTCTTCATACTGTAGCAAGGGGTAGCCCTGTTTCAGGGTACCGACAAACTCCCTATGTGGTCATTTGAGCTCGAGTCGTCACTTGTGTGCGTGGTTGTGCTGTGCATTTGAGTCTTGTGTGTGTTGCTCTTCCCAACCTTACTCTGTGCTTTCTTTGTGATATCTATTGTAAGGGCGAGAGGCTCCAAACTGTGGAGATTCCTCGCAAAAGGGAAAACACTTGAAAGGAAAAACCGTGGTATTCAAGTTAATCATCGGATCACTTGAAAGGGGTTGAGTGCAACCCTCGTCCATTAGGACGCCACAACGTGGAAGTAGGCAAGTGTTACTTGGCCGAACCACGGGATAAAAATCGCGTGTCTTGTGTTGCTCTCTCTGTGATTGTTTGTGTTCACAAGAACTCGCTTCAAGCTACTTAGCCGTTCTAACACTTATAACTAAGTTTTGTGGCTATTAGTGTTTGAATTTTACAGGATCACCTATTCACCCTCCTCTAGGTGCTCTCAATTGGTATCGAAGCAGTACTCTTCATCTATGGGACTAACCGCCAGAAGAGATGGATCCTAAGGGAAAGGGGATGGTGGTCAACGACAAGGAAAATGAGTCCTTCCTCAACGAGCCTAGAGATGATAAGCCAACCGACTCTAGCTCGAGCCACAAGAAGAAGGACGGGAAGAAGAAGAGGCACATCAAGAAGATCATCTACTACGACAGCGATGCATCTTCTTCTTCACCAAGAGACGATAATGATGATGATTCGTCGTCAAAGAAAAAGACGGTTAATCAAAACTATTCCTTTGATTATTCCCGCATGCCGTACAATTCGAATGCACATTTACTCTCTATTCCTCTAGGAAAACCTCCACACTTTGATGGAGAGGACTACTCATTTTGGAGTCATAAAATGCATAGTCATCTATTTTCTCTCCATCCTAGCATTTGGGAAATAGTTGAAAATGGGATGCATTTTGATAGCACTGATAACCCTGTATTCATTAATGAACAAATTCATAAGAATGCACAAGCTACTACTGTCTTGTTAGCTTTGTTTTACAGGGATGAATACAATAAAGTAAGTGGCTTGGACAACGCCAAGAAAATTTGGGACACCCTCAAGATCTCACATGAGGGAAATGATGCTACAATGATCACCAAAATGGAGTTGGTGGAAGGCGAGTTGGGAAGATTTGCCATGATCATGGGAGAAGAGCCAACACAAACCTACAACAGGCTCAAGACCCTGGTCAACAAGATTAGAAGCTATGGAAGCACAAGATGGACGGACCACGATGTCGTCTGACTCATGCTCAGGTCCTTTACCATTATTGACCCCCATCTTGTGAATCTTATCCGTGAAAATCCTAGGTACACAAAGATGACGCCCGAGGAGATACTCGGAAAATTTGTGAGCGGGCGCATGATGGTAAATGAGGCACGATATGTGGATGACGCCTTGAACGGTCCACTACCCGTCTACGAGCTGCAGCCCGTTGCGCTCAAGGCGACAAGCAGCAAGGAGGCGCTACTAAGCAAGGTAGCACAAGTAGAGGCTGCCGGGCTCAACGAGAATGAAATGGCGCTTATCATCAGGCGCTTCAAGACCGCACTCAAAGGACATGAAGAATATCCCTCCAAGAGTAAAACAAGGGGAAGCGCTCCTGCTTCAAATGCGGTAAGACTGGTCACTTTATTGCAAATTGTCCCGATAATGATAGTGACCAGGGACAAGAGAAGAGCAGAAAGAAGGAGAAAAAGAAGAGCTACAGAAAGGCAAAGGGCGAGGCGCACCTTGGAAAGGAATGGGACTCAGACTGCTCTTCTTCCGACTCCGACGACGAAGGACTCGCTGCCTTGGCCTTCAACAAGTCCTCTCTCTTCCCCAACGAACGCCATACATGTCTTATGGCCAAGGAGAAGAAGGTAAGTGTTTGAGAAACCCCTAAGTACACTACTTCTAGCGATGATGATTCTTCTGATGATGAAGTAGATTACTCTAGCTTATTTAAAGGTTTAGATAGAGCCAAAGTAGAGAAAATTAATGAATTAATTGATGCTCTAAATGAAAAAGATAGACTTTTAGAAAAGCAAGATGATATTTTGTATGAAGAACATGATAAATTTGTTAGTGTTCAAAAATCTCTTGCTCTAGAAATTAAGAGGAAAGAAATGCTATCTTCTGAGTTATCTGCCTACCATGAAACTATATCTAGTTTAAAGAGTTTAAATGATGAATTAATTGCTAAGCTAGAGGAAGTTAGTAAAATAAATTCATGTGTAGAGCATGTTAGTGTTTGTAATAGATGTAAGGAATTTGATGTTGATGCATGTAATGAACATCTTATTTCTATTACCAAATTAAATGATGAAGTGGCAAGTCTTAATGCTCAACTTAAGACTTGCAAAAGTGATTTTGATAAATTAAAGTTTGCTAGGGATGCCTACACTATTGGTAGACACCCCACAATTAAGGATGGGCTTGGTTTTCGAAAGAAAGCCAAGAACTTAACAAGCCAAAGGGCTCCCATTCCCAACAAGGAGAAAGGGAAGGCACCTATGGTTAGTAATCCTCAAAGGAACCATGACTTCATCTATGATATGAAAATTGCCAATCATGCTCATTATAATAGGAGTTATGATCATGATGCTTTTAATTCACATGCTATGTATACCTCTAGTTCTACTTGTGTTCATGGTAGAAGTAGGCCTAGAAGAAATCATGTTGTGCATCATGTGCCTAGGAAAGTGTGTAATGAATCTACTACTGTTTTCCATGCTTGCAACACTTCTTTTGTTCTTTCATATAAGAATGTGTAACACCATAAAAGCCATCAATTAAAAATAATGAATTTAGTTATTATGTTAATTAGGATAAATTTTTTTAAGTGTTTAATTATTTATTTATATTTTGATCATTTTCTTTGTATGCGCTTGATTGATTATCGAATCTTTATCATCAATTCTTTTAAAGAAAAACCTAGTAATTAATATAATAATTAAATAATATAATAGTTATTAGTCTAAAAATAAGTATTTTATTTATAAATAGTTTTGGTGAATTTTTTATGAATTTTTGAGCTCTTTAAAAATATATTTCGGAATTAGAAAAAAAACCTAACCTAGCCGGCCCACTAGGGGCCCAATCCCCAAAACCTAGTGCGCGCGCGCCCTCTCCCAGCCAGCAGAAGCCGCCGCCGCCTCCCTGCTATGCACTCCCTCTCTCCCCTATCTCTCTCCTCTCATCTCTCCTCTCTCTGTTCTTCTCTCTCTCTCTCGTCAGCGCCTGCACCGCGCGCAGCCGCCCAGGCCGACCGGCCACCTCGCGCGCCCGACCAGCGCGCATCACCGCGCGCTCTGCCTCAAGCCCCGGGCCTGCACGCGTCGGGAACGCGCGTGGAGCCGCCAGCCCGACCGCGCCCAGGACAACGTGCCCCGACCCAGCGCCATGTCCTGCAGCCGCACACGCGAAGACCCTGACCGAAGCCGCGCCCGCGCGATGCAAGCCAAGCAGCTGAGCTCCCTGCACGTCCGACCGCGCGTCCGTTTGATTACTCGCCGTTAATGGAGCATGAACTCGTCCGTTACTCCTTCTTCCATTTCTCTCCATTACTCTCGTTAGAAACTGACGCTTGTGATGGCCATTGAAGACCACCAGCGACCTCTCCTCTCCCTCCTGCTCCCTATAAAAGGCAGCAGAGCTCTCTCTCCATTTTCCCCCTACCCAAGCTTGCCCCATCTCTCTAGCTCTCCTCGCTCGCCAGTGCACTGCTCGTCGCCGGAGTTTGCCATTTGTCGCCGGAGTTCGTCATCACCGGAGCCCGCAGTTTGTCGTCGGAGCTCGTGGAGTTCGCCGGAGCTACGCCATCCGCCGTCCGTAGTCGAGCCCCTGCTCTTCTCCACCCGGCCGAACCCTGTCGAACTCTCTCCGTCGCACGTGCGAACCCAAGGTTGAAGACGACCCAAATTAAATTTGTGTAATTTATAAAATATTTTGATCCGATTGTATATTTAGCTGTTGTAATATGAACACGTGTGATCCATAATTTATGTGTATGTGCGTTATGGAATTTTTGTTAGGGATATGCGATTGTTAGTACACCGTGATATTTCATGTTAGTCGTGGCGTTGATTTTTGGATTAGAGAAATATGACGTAGATTTAGTAGTCACACGTTGGTGATAAAAATACTAGATAGGAAACTTTGTAGTCAAATTTGGTCACAATAAACTTTAGAAACTATTTGGAGAATTATAGTTATAGGTGCATTTTAATGGATTTAGAAAATGGTATAGAACTCATGTCATATGAATAATATAGGATTTCTAGATGATTTATCTAATTATTTTATTAACATTTTCTTTTTATAAAGAAAGGAGAAAATAACATTAGTAGGATAGAAAATAGATTTTTGCTAGTCAAATAAACATGTTCGCAAATTGAGCACTTAAATTTTTAGAGTAAGCAAAATACTAGTTTATGTCAAATAACCTCACTTGTGTTATAAAAAGTTCAATTAGTATTTATAGGGATTTTTTTAGAATGTTAAATTCATTTTTGCTATACTAAATAATTTGAGTTAGAAATAAAAAGGATAAAAGCTATTAATTTATTAAAGACGATAATTATCATTTAATTTTATTGATGATGTTAAAATATATTAATACTAGTTAAAACTATATTTATTGCACCCACTCATAAATTCATCATTAGGATTCACAATAATAACTATAATCGAATTAATAAGTACTTATGCGTTTAGGACGTACTTAAGGTGTGATAAGTGTGATATGTTAATATGTATGTAATGGTGAATGTTTATGTAATGGTGCGTGCTTATTTTATTGGTGTATGTTTTATTTTTGTATGTGCGATGTGCGACTCTATTAGAAGCCAACTGTGTGGTAGACGAACCGAATTCGTTCGAAGACGATCCGCAGGACACATTTGAGCAAGGCAAGTGGATTCTCCCTCTGCATATTCTTTTTGTACCCACTCATTGCATATAATAATGTTTACTTTTTGATATACTGCATAATTTGATGGGTTTTACCTAATTAAGGATTTCCTAGATTTACCAACTGTATTCCTTGTTTAACATTTATGCTACCGCCCAACTTAATGATCTTAATGTCACTCATGAATTGGTATTAATGTTCCAAATTGGCAATTATGACATTAACCCAATGGTTAAAACAATATTACTTCTAATTAATTGGAACATGGAGTGACCACCCAGGATAACAGTGCAACCACGAGTGCTATCATGGCTCTGGCTTTGGTAATTAGCTTTATATGCTTAGTGCCTAGCAACCTTACCTGAAATATGGGCAAGAGGGGGAGCGGTAGGTGCTGGCAGCCCACGTTAACATGGGGACGTATTCTTGGCTAAGGTACCTCACCCATGGGGCCACCACCATCGTCTTTAGAAACCTTAGCGGGTTGCTTCGTATTAAGTGTATTTTGTGAAAGCCTCATAATGGATCCCTAGCCATTTACCTTGGCAGTGTTTAAGGGTCCGATCAACCCGGGCTAGATGGGATACATGGCTTGTGGGTAAAGTTGTACCACCTCTGCAGAGTGTAAAACTGATATATCAGCCGTGCTCCCGGTTATGAGCGACCTGGACTCCTCACATGATAATTGAACTTGAAGATGGAATAAAATTGGGATCCGATGATTTGCCAATGGTTTGCTTAAGTGGTTTCACTTAAGTGTTTTTGTTATACTCATATTCCTTTGTTTAAATGGGATATTTGGGATTCACACTTATTAGTAAGACAGGTGTTGTTAATAAAATATTGACCAACTAAAATGCTTACTGCTCAACCTTAGCCTCACCTTGTTATACCTGTATTAATTTTTCCCCCACTTGCTGAGCCCCGACCATAAGTGAGCTCACCCTTGCTAATATTTTGATCAGAGGGCGCTGCTGGAGACTTTGATGGAGATTTTATCGACGACGAATTCTAGGTGTAACGATGCGCCAGTCATCTTCCTGTGGGAGATTGCCCATGTTATTTATTTCCGCTTTACTTTGATGTGATATTTGTTCAAGATACAATGATGCAGATGATGTAATAAAGTATTATACTCTCTCTTTACGCCTTTATTGCATTGTCTTTTGATACATTACACTCGTGACGTCAACATATGTGTGGAAATGGATCCTGGCACACATATGGTATGCGCTCGGTTCTACCCCTGGAACCGGGTGTGACAGAATGCAAAAGTAGTGGCTAGGTGTTGGGGACTTGTTCTCAAATGCTAAGAGTTAGGAACAAGGCAACATAAAAGTGTTAAATGTTACAGTCCTTCGTCCTTCAAAGCATTATCTCCCTTCGGATATAATGAATTTCGGACGAAGGTCATGAAGGACAAACCTTCATGAGCACAATGAATGACAAAGAAGGATTCATACACAAGATATGGAAAAATAATATAAACACTTTAAAGGTTATTATTAACTTATTTTAATTTACATTGCTATATTTACAATGACAAATTATGAATGTACCTTTGGCTCGAAGAAAAGCAAGGGTACAAGCGTGACGTGAGAGCAAATGCCAAGTCACGTGAACAGTACGGGAATACTGTTCATCTATTTATAGGCAAGGGACGCAGCCCATGTAAAATTACATTCATGCCCTTTATATTTGCCAATAACACTATAGTAATCCTTCGAGGTCTAATTTGCCTTTTCATCTTTAAGTCGGTTCCCTTTTCTACTGTCATGCCGAAGCTTTCCTGTGTACAGCTTCGTGATCACCTTGTCTCTAGTCATAATCACCCTTTGTCTCGCTCAGGCTTCGTCCCAACCATGCTCTTTATGCTCATGATCCGGATCCGAAGATACCTGTTCACATATTTCACTTGGAAAACATTATCAAATCATGTTTTTGAGGACCTTCGGAAGCTGAAGGCCCCCAACAGTAGCCCCTCGCAATATTAATTTGCTAGAATAATAAATTCAGATTGCGATATGGACGAAGGCATTAAGCCGAAGGTCCGAAAAAACACCTTCCCTTTGCTAGAATAGCAATAGTCGATGACAAGTAGGGCCCTGCCACTTGCAACGTACTGGGTGTATAACTAAGAACGCACCGCTAGCTCTTTTAGCACGCTTTCTTGCCACCGGCTCCTACCTTCCTAATTTTTAGCTCTTTGCACACCAACGCCTGCCTGACTCTTTACATTTTCAAGCTTCGTCGTTGAGAGCATTTTTCCTAGCATTTTCGAAGATGTCTGAAGACAAGAAAACTGTCATTGAGTCGAAGCTAAGCCTTTTCGAAGAGATGAATCTCGGCTTCCTTGAATCAATAGCAAAGGCAAATACAGAGAAGATTACTAGGGAGATTTTAGACGGTTTGTCTGAAGACACTGGTGATAGTGACAGCTATGATGTGGAAAGTGGCGGTGAAGATTCCGAAGATCGACCTTGGCGACCAAGCCATGCATTTTTTGGAAAATCAAGCATTAAACAAAGCCATCTTGTCAATATGAGGGGCAGATATTTTCGGGATTTATCTATTGTAAGGGCTGACGAAGGAGAGAAAACTTGTCCGACTCCTGAGGAAAATGAAGTCGTGATATTCCGAAGCTTCTTTAAGGCTGGACTTCGGTTTCCTTTGAGCAGTTTCGTGGTAGAAGTTTTGAAGATATTTGAAATCTACCTTCATCAAATTACTCCTGAAGCAATCATAAGGATGGGAATCTTCGTGTGGGCCGTAAAGAGCCAAGGTTTGGAACCAAATGCAAAAAGTTTCTGCAATATGCATGAGTTATTGTATGAGACGAAACCATAGGGTAAGGAGCAGTATCACAACAATTTTGGCTGTTATAGCTTTGGTGCCCGCTCTGGGTCAAGCTGTCCCGTGCCAACTTTTCGGAAAAGATGGCCTGGGGACTGGATGAAGGAATGGTTTTATGTGAAAAACGACTTGACAATGCGAGAAGATATTAAAGGTATCATTATGCGCCCTATCTGGCAGCGCTTCGGCCTTCAAAAGCCAAAGGTGGAAGTTGACGAAGCAGCCGAAGAATGCCGGAGAGCCTTCAGAGTAGTTTGCTCTTTCATCGGAACAAGGGATTTAGTCCAAGAACACATTGCCTTCAGAGTATGGCCACTTGCAGATAAGTGGGAAATGCCAAAGGAAACCGTCAGCGAACCTAACGAAGGCGGACTAGTTAGGTTAAAATTCACCTTCAAATATGGAGATAAATTCGTCGAGCCAGATGACGACTGACTGAAAAGTATTGAGGCCGTAAGCGATGAGTTGCTTGGGCCATACTCGAAGGCAGAAGATACTGCTCTATCCACAGCCTTCGGAGGCCGGAAAAAGAAAAGGCTCAACTGAGTATTTGATGCCATCGGGTTCGTATATCCTGACTACCGTTACCCAACACGGGGTCAAAAAAGGAAAGATACGACGTCTACGAAGGAAGCTGCCTCAGCCGCTCTTAGTGAGCCAGTGCCGAAGAGGAAAAAGATAAAGGTTCTTACACACTGTCCACACTATATTGAACCAACCACAGTGCCAGAGTTTGTCGGTGAATCCTCTTTGGCCCTCGAAGCCAAAGAGGCAACTCCCCTGAAGAATATTGAAGAGCCGATCACAATGCCGGAAACAAAGAAAATAGAAGAACCAAAGGCTGAAGAAACAAGGACATCTGAAATTTTAAGTCCTTCAGCAAAAGTTGAAATACCGAAAAGCCAAAAGGGTCTAGCATTGACCCCCAAAAGAAAAAGGATGGTTAATGTACTGTATGTATTGGAGACAATAAAGTCTTCAAGCAGCACTCCGAAGAAAATTGCCGAAACTCCTGAAGTGCAAATCGAAGCCTTTGAGGCAAAAGCTTCAAAACACCAAGCTGAATCTGAAGCTGGGCCTTCAGAGCCCGCCAAGGTAAAATTCTTGGAAACCAAAGAAACAGAAACAACAGAACAAACCTTTGTTGAAGAAAGCGGCACTGCCGCCCCCGAAGCCTTTTCTGAAGCTTCCGATTATATTTTACGACATGCTTCGGGGAAGAAATTGACTGAAAAAGAAAAGCAGGAGGCTCAGTTCTATGCCCAAAGACTGAAATATCCCAAGGGGGCGTTGATATTCAATGGCAGCGGAGAAGAAGACTTTTTGTATTGTCTCCCTGACAGCAAGGAGATTTCAGTCTGTCGGGAGATGAGCAAAAGCTTCGGATTCCCAACACTAGAAGACGGGCTCTCAGTGTTGTCAAAGAACGAGCTGGCTGACAGCTTAGCATACAATAGTTTAAAGGTGAAAAAATGAAAATTTTGCATTATTTATTGAAACCAAAATTTTTCATTTGCTTAAACTTATTTAACAAACATTTTTTTCAGGGTCTTATACTTAGCAATGCCCTCAGGGCACAAAAAGATGTTGAAGACGAAGGGTATACCATAGCCTTGAGCAACCTTCGTTCCGAAATAATTGAACTAAGGAACGAAGGTCTCGAAAAAGATAAAATATTGCATTCGTTATTGAATAAAATAAAAGAAGACGAAGCTGCTTTCAAAACTCAAGCCGAAGCTCAGATGCGCGAAATCGAAGATCTTCGCAAACAACTAGTCAGAGCTAAAGAAGAGTGCACACTTGAAGAAACAAAACGAGAAATTAGTGAACAATGGGCCAATCATTTAGAAAGAAACGTTGAAGAGCTTCGTGCATCCAAGAAAAAGTGTTATGAAAAATCTATAGAATGTGTTAAGAAAATATGAACCAGCTTCGCCAGCGTCGGCGCATTCTCAAGTGAGGAGGACTTCATAAGGGGTGACCCCGAAGGTCCAATTGGATGGATCAGCCACGAAGCTGAAGCTTTTGAAGAAGTTTTGAATAGCCATGGAGACATATGTGCCTTTACGGGTGCCAGGGGGATTGCCACTATTTTGGAGAGAAAAGGCTGTAACCATGTAAAATTTTTGGCACAATCCGAAGCCGCATTGTCCTCTGAAGATATAAAAGACCCCTCGGCCGAAGCGAGCTTGGTTGGTGGAAAATTTTTCACCGATATCTGGGACAATGGTGGCTGGGAGATGGCCCAAGAAATTATACAAAAGAGCGAGAAAGGTATTCATGACGCTAGAAAAGTAGCAGAGACCGCTGAGAAGAGTGCAGATGCCGAAGTGCAAATAGGTACTGACTAACAATTTTTTGGCTCTGTTGTAATTTTTGATTTCGAACTTGTTTACGCTTTGTAACACAGCCACACTTTCTCGCCCCTCAGAGCGTGCCAAGCCATCAGCGGACCCCCACGCGAAGGGGACGACGAAATTAGAAAAATGGCTGAAGCTATCATGGATAAAGTTGTTGATCAACTACTGAACGAAGCTGCAGAAGTTGTTCTAAGGGAAAACTAGATGTTATTGTAAAGACATTTGGAATGTAATATTTATTGAACACATGTAACATTTTGTAACTTTGAATGTAATATATAAGCTATTTATGGTTCAATTCTTTACGATGCATGAAACTTTACATACATACCGTTTTTTGAGCCTTCGGCGAAAAAACACCTTCCCTTCTTTTCATGCTTCGTAAATAATATCCGTATTTTCATAAAAACGTCCAATCTTCGTAAAATCAATAACCGATAAATCTTTTCATTTCGGAGTTTGACGAAGGTATGCTTCTTCAAAATTTACTTCTTTGTGCCTTGGCACTGTTTCTTCGAAACAATCTCCAAATATCAACATTGATCCCCTTCTTGCGTCATTGATGCAGTATGATGTATGATGTTATGCTATGCAAATGATGTGATGATGTGATGTTATGCAAAATGATATTTGCCGAAGATCAATGTTTATTTTTCACTTTAAGCCTCCCTTAGGAGCTTCTTCGCCTTTTACTTCAGCGGAATCAGCGTTTATTTTTCGCTGTAAGCCTCCCTTAGGAGCTTCTTCGCCTTTTACTTTCAGCGGTATCAGCGTTTATTTTTCACTGTAAGCCTCCCTTAGGAGCTTCTTCGCCTTTTACTTTCAGCAGTATCAGCGTTTATTTTTCGCTGTAGGCTCTGCATTCCCTTCGGAACGACTTTTGAGCAGAAAACTTACGTGGCGGTCCCTTAGGAACGACTTTTTGTTATTTCGGAAATTCCCCTTGCAACCATAAATCTTATGATTCGGCAACTCCGCTACTCTGTGGAGAAGGTATACTTTTATTGTGGCAAAAAACGAAACTATTACAAGAGGTTTGAAAAACGGCAAAAATACTTAGGCTTTCAATAATTGTTCCTTATTAAAAAAGAAAATGATACTGAATGTAAAAACTGCTGCCGAAGTAGGATATTTGTTAGTAAATATGCTTCGATTCTGGCATAGTACTATTGACTGTGCGAGCTTCGAACTCTTCTCTGAAGTCCCGTTAGAGGTGGGGATGTTGACTCCCTTCTGGCTGCTGGCCTTGTTGCATTGGTGGTGGAGGGGGAAGCTGTTGCCAGGATGCCTGAGGTTGGCTTGCCGAAGCGACAGAAGCTGCAGGGTGGTTGACTACATACTCTGGAATGTATGGCGAATGGTACAAAGCAGTGTGCATAACTTGCTTCGGCTGGCTCTGTTGGGCCGCAGCTTCTGCTATCTCCTTTTGTTTCTAGATGGTAACATGGCACATCCTGGTGGTATGGCCCTTGTCCTCACCGCAGAATAGGCAATAAATCTTCCTGGGCTGATCCCCAAATCTCCCTCCGAAACCCCTGGCGCCTCTACCCCTTGGAGCTGGAGGTCGAGGATAGCTCTGCTGCTGCCCCGAAGCCTGGGAGGAATATTGCGGCCTCTGCTGCTGGCTTCCCTTGTCATCATTCTGAGTGGAATGAATCGATCTGACATGTCTGGGATGAAATCTTCCTCCGAAGCCCCTGGCTATTTCGGAAAACCTGTAAGCTTCCTCCCTTCTCTGTCGGAAATCATTGTCAGCGCGGATGTATTCATCCATCTTCTGAAGCAATTTCTCCAGAGTCTGAGGGGGCTTTCTGGTAAAGTATTGGGCTGAAGGTCCCGGCCTCAATGATAATTTCATTGGGCACTGTTGGCGCTTGTGCCCTCAGGCGTAAGAATCTTCGGACATACGCCTGAAGATACTCTTCGTGATCTTGGGTGCACTGGAATAAAGCTTGAGCGGTAACTGGCTTCGTTTGGAACCCTTGGAAGCTGGTGATCAGCATATCCTTCAGCTTCTGCCATGATGTGATTGTTCCTGGCCGAAGGGAGGAGTACCAGGTTTGTGCAACATTCCTGATAGCCATGATGAAAGACTTCGCCATGACTGCAGTATTGCCACCATAGGAAGATATTGTTGCTTCGTAGCTCATCAGAAACTGCTTCGGATCTGAATGGCCGTCGTACATGGGGAGTTGAGGTGGCTTGTAGGACGGGGGCCAAGGTGTAGCCTGCAGTTCTGCTGATAGAGGAGAAGCATCATCAAAGGCAAAATTTCCATGATGGAAATTCTCATACCAGTCATCTTCGTTGAAGAAGCCCTCTTGATGAAGTTCTCTATACTGAGGCCTTCGGTTCTGCTCATCTTGAGTAAGATGGCGAACTTCTTCAGAGGCTTCGTCTATCTGCCTTTGCAGTTCAGCCAGCCTAGCCATCTTTTCCTTCTTCCTTTGCACCTGCTAGTGAAGCATCTCCATATTTCTGATGTCTTGGTCCAAGTCGTCCTCCTGAGGCGTTGGACTGATGGCCTTCCTTTTCTGGCTTCGGGCCTCCCGAAGAGAGAGAGTGTCCTGGTTGGGGTCCAGCGGCTGCAGAGCGGCAGCCCCTGTTGCTGAAGCTTTCTTTGGCGGCATGACGAAGGTCTACGCTTGTCGAAGGTGTTCGAAACTCAAAATAGTGGTAGTGGGTTCACCGGAGGTGGGCGCCAATGTTGGGGACTTGTTCTCAAATGCTAAGAGTTAGGAACAAGGCAACATAAAAGTGTTAAATGTTAAAGTCCTTCGTCCTTCAAAGCATTATCTCCCTTCGGATATAATGAATTTCGGACGAAGGTCATGAAGGACAAACCTTCATGAGCACAATGAATGATAAAGAAGGATTCATACACAAGATATGGAAAAATAATATAAACACTTTAAAGGTCATTATTAACTTATTTTAATTTACATTGCTGTATTTACAATGACAAATTATGAATGTACCTTTGGCTCGAAGAAAAGCAAGGGTACAAGCGTGACGTGAGAGCAAATGCCAAGTCAACATGAACAGTACGGGAATACTGTTCATCTATTTATAGGCAAGGGACGCAGCCCATGTAAAATTACATTCATGCCCTTTATATTTGCCAATAACACTATAGTAATCCTTCGAGGTCTAATTTGCCTTTTCATCTTTAAGTCGGTTCCCCTTTTCTACTGTCATGCCAAAGCTTTCCTGTGTACAGCTTCGTGATCACCTTGTCTCTAGTCATAATCACCCTTTGTCTCGCTCAGGCTTCATCCTAACCATGCTCTGTATGCTCATGATCCGGATCCGAAGATACCTGTTCACATATTTCACTTGGAAAACATTATCAAATCATGTTTTTGAGGACCTTCGGAAGCCGAAGGCCCCCAACACTAGGAAATTGGGATCCAAATGCAAGGGAGACAAAAATTGCATATGGGTTCCAAAAACTATTGTGACTAACCTTGTAGGACCCAACAAGAGTTGGGTACCTAAAACCCAAGCTTAAATTCCTTGCTGGTTTATGCATCCGGGGGCTCAAGCTGGATCATCGACAGCGGATGCACAAACCATATGACAGGGGAGAAGAAAATGTTCACCTCCTACGTCAAGAACAAGGATTCCCAGGATACGATTATTTTTGGAGATGGGAACCAAGGCAAGGTTAAATGCTTGGGCAAGATAGCCATCACCAACGAGCACTCCATATCGAATGTGTTTCTAGTAGAGTCGTTTGGTTACAACCTCTTGTCTGTAAGTCAATTATGTCACATGGGTTACAATTGTCTTTTTACAAATGTTGATGTATCTTTCTTTAGAAGGAGTGATAGTTCATTAGCTTTTAAGGTGTATTAGACGGCAAACTCTACTTAGTTGATTTTTCGAAAGAGGAGGCCGATCTAGATGCATGCTTAATAGCTAAGACTAGTATGGGCTGGCTTTGGCATCGCCGTCTAGCACATGTTGGGATAAAGAACCTTCATAAACTTCTAAAGGGAGAACATGTATTAGGACTAACCAATGTTTGTTTCGAGAAAGATAGACCTTGTGCAGCTTGTCAGGCAGGGAAACAGGTGGGAAGCACTCATCACAGCAAGAATGTGATGACAACATCAAGACCACTAGAGCTTCTTCACATGGACCTCTTCGGACCCGTTGCCTACCTTAGCATCGGGGGAAGTAAGTATGGTCTTGTTATTGTTGATGATTTTTCCCGCTTCACTTGAGTGTTCTTTTTGCAGGACAAATCAGAAACCTAAGGGACCCTAAAGCGCTTTCTAAGAAGGGCTCAAAACGAATTTGAGCTCAAGGTGAAAAAGATAAGAAGCGACAACGGGTCTGAGTTCAAGAATTTGCAAGTGGAGGAGTATCTTGAGGAAGAAGGCGTCAAGCATGAGTTCTCTGCTCCCAAGGCAGTATAAGGGTTTTTACTAGGGTATGCATCAAATACAAAGGCGTATAGAGTCTTCAACAAATCATCGGGTTTGGTTGAAGTCTCTAGCGACGTTGTATTTGATGAGACTAATGGCTCTCCAAGAGAGCAAGTTGATCTTGATGACATAGATGAAGATGATGTTCCAACGGCCGCAATGCGCACGATGGTGATAGGTGATGTGCGACCACAGGAACAACAAGAGCAAGATCAGCCATCTTCCTCTACAATGGTGCATCCCCCAACTCAAGATGATGGACTAGTTCCACAAGAAGAGGCGCGTGATAAAGGGGGAGCACAAGAAGAACAAGTTATGGAGGAAGAAGCACCACGGGTCCCTCCAACTCAAGTCCGAGCAACGATCCAACGACATCACCCCGTTGACCAGATTCTAGGTGACATAAGCAAGGGAGTAACTACTCACTCAAGATTAGCTAACTTTTGTGAGCATTACTCGTTTGTCTCTTCTATTGAGCCTTTCAGGGTAGAAGAGGCCTTGCAGGATCCGGACTGGGTGTTGGCCATGCAGGAAGAGCTCAACAACTTCAAGAGGAATGAAGTTTGGAGCCTGGCGCCACGTCCAAAGCAAAATGTTGTGGGAACCATGTGGGTGTTCTGCAACAAGCAAGATGAGCACGGAGTGGTGACAAGAAACAAGGCTCGACTTGTGGCAAAAGGTTATGCCCAAGTCGCAGGTTTGGATTTCGAGGAGACTTTTGCTCCTGTGGCTAGGCTAGAGTCTATTCGAATATTATTAGCTTATGCCGCTCACCACTCTTTCAGGTTGTTTCAAATGGATGTGAAGAGCGCTTTCCTCAACGGGCCAATCAAGGAGGAGGTATACGTGGAACAACCCCCAGGCTTTGAGGATGACAGGTACCCCGACCATGTGTTCAAGCTCTGTAAGGCGCTCTATGGACTTAAGCAAGCCCCAAGAGCATGGTATGAATGCCTTAGAGATTTCTTAATTGCTAATGCTTTCAAGGTTGGGAAAGCCGATCCCACTCTTTTCACTAAGACTTGTGATGGTGATCTGTTTGTGTGCCAAATTTATGTCGATGACATAATATTTGGTTCTACTAATCAAAAGTCTTGTGAGGAGTTTAGCAAGGTGATGACACAAAAGTTTGAGATATCAATGATGGGCGAGTTGACCTACTTCCTTGGGTTCTAGGTGAAGCAACTCAAGGACGGCACCTTGCTCTCCCAAACGAAGTACACTCAAGATCTTCTAAAGAGGTTTGGGATGAAGGACGCCAAGCCCGCGAAGACACCGATGGGAACCGACGGGCACATCGACCTCAACAAAGGAGGTAAGTCCGTTGATCAAAAGGCATACCCGTCTATGATAGGTTCCTTGCTTTATTTATGTGCTAGTAGACCAGACATTATGCTAAGTGTATGCATGTGTGCTAGATTTCAATCCGACCCCAAGGAATGTCACCTTGTGGCCGTTAAGCGAATTCTTAGGTATTTAGTTGCTACGCCTTGCTTCGGGATCTGGTATCCAAAGGGGTCTACCTTTGACTTGATTGGATATTCAGACTCCGATTATGCCAGGTGCAAGGTTGATAGGAAGAGCACATCGGGGACATGCCAATTCCTAGGAAGGTCCCTGGTGTCGTGGAGTTCAAAGAAACAAACATCCGCTGCCCTATCCACCGCTGAGGCCGAGTATGTTGCGCAGGACAGTGTTGCGCGCAACTACTTTGGATGAGGCAAACCCTTCGGGACTTTGGCTACAATCTGAGCAAAGTCCCACTCCTATGTGACAATGAGAGTGCAATCCGCATGGCGGATAATCCTGTTGAACACAGCCGCACTAAGCACATAGACATCCGACATCACATCCTGAGGGATCACCAGCAAAACGGATATCTAGATTTTTCATATTAGCACCGAGAACCAGCTAGCCGATATCTTCACCAAGCCGTTGGATGAGAAAACTTTTTGCAGGTTGCGTAGTGAGCTAAATGTCTTAGATTTGCGTAACTTGGATTGATCTATAGCATACATGTGTTCTATGCCTTTGATCATGTTACTTTATGCATTTACTACATGCGTTATCTATTTGTGGTGCTCAAGTTGTACAAGATCTCCCCGGACCTGTAACACCCGGCTTTAAGGAACAAAGCCAGGTGCATCTCATACATGCGCCAAGAAGACAACATATATAATAACAGAGTGTATAGAGATAAATGTCATAAATCATCAGAGTATTTATTACATAGCGGAAGTCTTATTACAAAATAAAGATAAATATAAAACGAACTAAGGATCGATGGCGCCAATGTCGACTGGGAAACGCCACCTAGATCAGATCGAACTCCTCAGTATTAGGCGGCTCCTCTTCAACAACCTGTTCTTCTCCTGTGGGGGGGGGGGTGTGAGACAGCAAGAGTGAGCTCACATACGTTCATAGCTCAACAAGTCGTGGGGAATAATGTGGCATGAACTCACCAAAGGTGGGAGTTCATGTAGTGTAAGGCTGACCAATGAAATAAAGGCTAAGGCTGAGCATTGCTTTTATAAGTTGGTCAAAATTTTATTAGCAATTACTAAGTGTAAGTAAATACCAAACCTTAATAATAATAAAGAACAGTAATAATAAAATAATCCCAAATGCGATGCAAATGTCAAATTAAACTTAAGTTCCATAGTTAATCATGTGAGGGTCCGAGCCGCTCATGACCGTGAGCACGGCTAGTATACTAGTTTTACACTCTGCAGAGGTTGCGCATCTTTACCCACAAGTCGTGTATCCCATGTCGCCTGGGTTTGCAAGGCCCTTAGACACTACCGAGGTGAATGGCTAGGGATCCACTACGAGGCCTTTACAAAGTTCCACTAGCTTCCGAAAACCCGCTACAGTTTATGGGAAGATCCAGTACAGGGTTCCTGGCTGATAGCCATCGCAGCAAAATCAACCAGGGACCTCCCCGCACTAACCTCTCCCCTACTGCCCTTGCCCCTTTCGGATAAGGTAGTCTTCCACTAGCTTTCCTAATTAGTCAGCCAAGGGCGTCCCATTAAACCCTTGTGGTAGCACTGTTTTCCCGGGTGGTCGCTCCATGTTCCCATTAATTTAATGATCTTAACATGAACAATAATAATAACAAGATAATAACAGAATAATCATGAATAATGAATCTCCATACCCAATCCACATAAAGCAATAGCAAGTACTACCCAAAAATATTCCAGGGGTGAACAAGGTATAGAGGTAATCAAAACTGGGGTACATAAAGGATCCCATCAAAATTAACCTATGCAGATCATTAAAATTAATAAGAACATGGCTGGGAAAAGTAAGTGATCAAGGGCACAACTTGCCTGTAATGAGCTCCTGCTCAGCTATCTCTACTTGCTGAACCTCAGTTTCCACAGTGGCTTGCTCGTCTACTCGCATCAACACAATACATACATAGTATAGCCAAAATCAACATCACACCAAACAGATGAATGAAATATACAGTAAAAATCTACACATTAAAATGAAATCATAGGAACTGGAATCACTGAATTTGGAGTTATAGAATTTAAGTTATGAATTTCCTAAGATTTAAGGTGATTATAATATGATCAAATGATAAATAAATTTTCTGATAGAGTTCTTGTCAAAACAGTGATTCCAAATGATAGAGAATAATATTACAAAATTTTAGAAATTGGAATGACTCAATTTGGAGCTAAAATGAATTTTCTATGCATTTTACAAGTTTCTAGATTTGTTTTTGTATTAAAAATGAATTTTAATATTAATTTCTCTGTTTTTAATACCCTCTGGACTGGGCGTCAAATTCTAGAAAACTCAGGGGTCTGCGCGAATAAAATCCTAGACTCAGTATACAGTGACAAATGGACGGCGGGTTGGTTTTATGATTCTGCGGGGGCTCTTTAGAAAAACTGCCCCGCGAAGGGATATCCTTAGATGTGGGCCGTTGGATCACCAGTGTGCGGCCCAGATTAAATCGCTGAACGCAACGAAGCGGTATGGAACCGGGCCATCGGATCAACGTTCAACGGTTGAGATTTAAATACCCCCGATCCGATCCAGTCCACACGTCGACGATCCAACGGTTAGCGTGAGGTCAGGCCGAGGCGGTGAATTCTGCCTAATCTACACCGTCCAATCTCCATCCGACGGCGCGAGTTTGTCTTCCCCAACCAAATCGCGACCGACGGTGGCGCACAGGCGGTCACGCCACGCCGGCGACCCCACTGACCGGAGAATCCCAGCGTTGTTCCCCGATTCGACACGCGCAAAATGACAAGGATGGCCGCGCGAACACGGTGGGTGCATACTCACCGACGATTGTGGCGCCGAGTCTCCTGGCGACGGTGCGGGGCGGATGCGTCGCGGTGGTGAAGCGACGGCGAGAAATTCGCCCGATCACGATGCTCCGCAACCCCCGCCAAAGCCACCAACACGATCCCAGGGCCCCGCGCAGCACCCCAGTCGTTTGCCGAGGGCCCAACCACGGCGCAAAAGGTCAGCGACGGCGGCGGCTTCTCACTTCCGCCCAGGAGCTTGCACGGTCAAATTGGAGAGCACGAGTGGATGGTTCGAGGTCGCCGGTGGTTGAGAGGAGAGCGGAGAGGGTTTGGCTTCGATGTTATAGGGCGCTTGCGAGGTAGGCGGAGCTGGTGGCGCGAATTGCGCGCAGTTCGGTGGATGGGAGCCGTTCGGCCATGGCGACATTCGCGCGGAGCGGTGAGCAGCTGGCAAGCGGGACCCGCAGGGCAGTGTAACGCGATCGCGGCGCGCAGTGTACCGGCTGACAGAGCGGCCCCGCCGCGCAGCGAGAGGAGGAGATTGTACGCGCGGAAACAGAGGCTGGCAAGAGGGGCCCGGGTGTCAGCGCTCGCGTGCGGAGGCAGAGCCCAGGAATGGGCCAAGCGCGGGTCACTTTCCCCGGGTGGGCCGAATTCGAGTATAGGGCCCAGGTAAGCTTTTTCTTCTTTTTCTTTTTATTTTTCTGTTTTCTTTCTTCTAGGTTTAAATTTGAATTTGAATTTAGTTTTCAATCCTTGTGCACACTTGTTATCAAATCATATTCTGAAATATGAAATACAAATTTTTGGAATATATTTATATTATTTTCTTTATTTTCATAACATTTTCTCTTCTCCCTTTAAACCTTAGTTTTCAATGTGGCTTAATCAAGCTTCAATTACCTTATCATTCATTTTTTTTTATCCTCATGGTTTTATTTAATGCACAACACATAAAACTCCAACAAATGCACTTTTTCTTTATTTTAGCATAATTGTTTTATTTAGTCACTCTCAATTACATAGGTGCTCTTTTTATGATGCAAATAAGACACACAAAATGAGGAGCTCTCTTTATTACTCTTGGTATACAACTTGAGTATTACAAATCCTACCCCCCTTAAAAATAATCTCGTCCTCGAGATTTAAGAAGATCTAGGGAAAAGGTGGGGAAAATCTATACGAAGCTCTTCTTCTCTTTCCCAAGTTGCTTCATCTTCACCGTGGTGGCTCCATTGAACTTTGCACATCTTTATAACCTTATTCCTCGTAACTCGAGTCAGAGTATCCAAAATCTTGATGGGGTACTCAGCATAAGTCAAATCCTCTTGAACACTAAGGTCTTCCATTGGTAACTGTTCTTCAGGCACCCTGAGACATTTCTTCAGCTGAGATACATGAAAAACATCATGAACATCAGCAAGATGATCCGGTAACTCCAATTGATATGCAACTTCTCCCACTCGCTTTAAGATTAAGAAGGGTCCAATAAAGCGAGGGGACAACTTTCCTTTGACTTTAAATCTTCTCATGCCCCGGAGTGGTGACACCTTCAAATAGACATAATCTCCCTCCTTAAACTCAAGTAGTCTTCTCCGGGTATCAGCATAACTTTTCTGCCTGGATTGTGCAGTTCTCAAATTCTCCCTTATTTGCTGAACTTGTTCCTCTGCTTCTTGTATGATCTCAGGTCCAAACAACTGTCTCTCACCAGTTTGATTCCAATACAAGGGAGTCCTGCACTTTCTGCCATACAAAGCCTCAAACGGTGACATCTTCAAACTGGCCTGATAGCTATTATTATAAGAGAACTCCGCATACGGTAGACTCTTATCCCAACTTCCACCATGCTTAAGAGCACAAGCTCTTAACATATCTTCCAGTACTTGGTTAGTCCTCTCAGTCTGCCCATCAGTCTGGGGATGGTAAGCCGAACTAAAATTCAATCTCGTATCCAATGACTCGTGCAATTGCTTCCAATATCGAGAGGTAAACTGTGATCCTCGATCTGACACAATCTTCTTTGGCACACCATGCAGGCATACAATCCGTGCCATGTACAACTCTGCCAACTTGGCTCCTGAATAAGTGGTCTTCACTGGAATAAAGTGGGCTACCTTGGTTAGCCTGTCCACAATCACCCATATAGAATCATATCCAGCAGACGTGCGGGGTAATCCAACAATGAAGTCCATGCCAATCTCTTCCCATTTCCACTCAGGTATCTTCAGTGGGTGCAATAGTCCGGCTGGCCTCTGGTGTTCAGCTTTAACTCTTTGGCATATATCGCACATAGCCACATGTGCAGCCACATCTCTCTTCAATCCATACCACCAATATTTCTGCTTTAAATCCTGATACATCTTAGTGCTCCCAGGGTGGATAGAGTAAACTGAATCATGTGCCTCCTTCAATATGGTTTCCCGAAGACTATCAATATCGGGAACACAGATCCGATTCTTGAACCATATCGTGCCTTGTTCATCCTCTGTGAACTCCGGGCCTCTACCCTCTGTTATCAGATCCTTGATCTCCTGGATTTTGGCATCACCAACCTAACCTTTACGAATTTCTTGCTCCAAGGTAGGTTCCAATTCAATAGTCACTCCTTCTGTATGTGTAACAATTCCCAGGTTGAGCCTCTCAAAGTCTTTTGCCAATTCATCAGGTAGCTGGACAACGAAAGCGGAGTGAACATGCTCCTTCCGACTCAAGGCATCTGCAACCAAATTCGCCTTGCCTGGGTGATAATGAATCTCCAAGTCATAATCCTTAATAAGCTCCAACCAACGGCGTTGCCTAAGATTGAGATCCTTCTGAGTGAATATATACTTCAAACTCTTATGATCCGTGTATACTTGGCACTTAGTTCCCATGATGTAGTGTCTCCAAATCTTAAGTGCATGCACGACTGCAGCCAATTCCAAGTCATGAGTGGGGTAGTTCAATTCATGCTTCCTCAACTGACGAGATGCATAGGCAATCACATGTCCTTCTTGCATGAGCACACATCCAAGTCCTTGGCCACATGCATCACAGTAAATGTCAAATCCCTTCTGCAGATCTGGCATAATCAATACTGGAGGTGACATCAATCTCTCCTTCAACTGATCAAAGCTTTCTTGACACTTCTCATCCCACTTGAATTCTCTTCCTTTCTCCAAAAGCGATGTCATGGGCTTAGCAATCTTAGAGAACCCTTCAATAAATCTCCGATAATATCCTGCTAGTCCCAAGAAACTCCGAATCTCGGTAACTGTAGTGGGCACTCTCCATTCCATAATCTCCTTCACTTTAGCAGGATCCACTGCTATTCCTCCATTAGAAATAATATGACCAAGAAATGGCACCTCGCCAATCCAAAACTCGCACTTGCTGAACTTAGCGTAGAGTTGATTATCTCGTAGCTTCTGTAGCACCAATCTTAAATGTTGTTCATGATCACTTTCATTCTTAGAATAGATAAGAATATCGTCGATAAACACCACGACGAATCTGTCCAAATACTCCATAAACACCTTATTCATCAAATTCATGAAGTAAGCCGGTGCATTGGTTAGTCCAAATGACATAACAGTAAACTCATATAATCCATATCGTGTCGAGAAAGCCGTCTTGGGAATATCCGATGGTCTAATCCTCATCTGATGGTAACCGGATCGGAGATCAATCTTCGAAAATACTCTTGCACCTCGCATCTGATCAAATAAATCCTCAATACGGGGCAACGGATACTTGTTCTTCACCGTAACATCATTAAGAGACCTATAATCCACACACATCCGTTGCGATCCATCCTTCTTCTGCACAAATAACACCGGTGCTCCCCAAGGTGAGGAACTTGGACGAATATAACCAGCCTCTTGTAACTCCGTCAACTGCTTCTTCAGTTCCTTCAACTCCTCTACGGACATTCTATATGGCCGTTTAGAAATAGGGGCGGTTCCAGGTAAGAGATCAATAACGAACTCAACTT
Organism: Zea luxurians; assembly: GCA_029449295.1. Taxonomy (NCBI): domain Eukaryota; kingdom Viridiplantae; phylum Streptophyta; class Magnoliopsida; order Poales; family Poaceae; genus Zea; species Zea luxurians. Next base: position 80,292,352 of record JAOPSE010000005.1, read on the forward strand.
CTCTATCAGGTGGCATCCCTGGTAACTCCTCTGGAAAAACATCCGGAAAATCTCTAACCACCCGAATGTTGTCGCCAACAAACTCCTCAGGCATAAAGAACATTGCACGCATGGATGAGGAGGTTACTGCAATGTTAACTTGAAACCTTTCTCCTTTAGTAGTAGTGAGTTCTACGGTACCTCTACCACATGCTATAACGGCCTTTGCCTTTCTTAGCCATGACATACCAAGGATCAAATCTATACTGCTTGACTCCAATATTATAGCAGTAGCTCCAAATTCTCTACCCATAATGGTTAATGTCAATTTACGTGTCATTTGATTCGCCTCAACAGGCCCTTTAGGTGTAATTACTATCAGGGATTTTCTCATATTTAGCAGTGGTATTTCATTTGTGTTGGCATATCGAGCAGACATGAATGAATGTGTAGCACCAGAATCAAATAATATGGTTGCAGGAATTGCATTAACATAAAACATACCAATTACGAGGTCCCCTCCATCCGGAGTATCATCAACGCTGACTTGATTCACCCCTGGCTATAGAATATCCCTTGCCAGGGGTCTGTTGCTTGTTCTGAGCTGGAGTAGTAGCAATCCTCTGTGGGCAGACATTTGCATAATGACCAATCTTGCCACACTTGAAACATTGAGTGCCCGGACTCTGTCCTGCAAACTTCGTCGGGGTGCCAGTGGGTGTAGCCTGTCGAGTAGGTGTCCTCAGTGGTGATTGCTGAACTGGGCGCGGTCCTCCTGATCGAGTCGGTGTACCCTGTGGTGAACTGTAGCGAGGACGAACACTGCTGCTTCCCTGTCCTTGAGATATTGCCTTTCTCTTCAAATCTCCTAGTTGAACACGCTTGTGTTCAATAGCCAGTGCCTTATCAAGCAGCCTCTGAAATGATGGAAATGTGTGTGCCACCAGGGCATACTGCAGTGGTCCATTAAGTCCTTCAATGAAATGCTCCTGCTTCCTTTCATCCTCAGCAACTTCCTCTGGAGCATATCTGGATAACTGAATAAACTTGTCGCGGTACTCGCTGACTGACATACTTCCTTGCTTCAGCGACAGAAATTCCTTCTTTTTGATCTTTATCATCCAAGCTGGAATATGATAGTTCCTGAATTGTGTGCTGAATTCTGCCCAAGTAATAGTATCCGCAGCATCATGGGCAGCAGTATAAGAATCCCACCAGTCAGCAGCAGGACCAGTCAGACGTCCAGAAGCATATAAGACCTTCTCCCGATCAGTGCATTGTGCAATATTCAGCATCTTCTCAATTGACTTCAGCCAATCATCCGCGTCCAGTGGATCAGGTGAGCTAGCGAATGTAGGTGGCTTATGACTCATAAACTCCCGGTGCTTATCACGAGGTGGAACTGGTGGTGGTGGTGGAGGCAATGGCACTTGTTGCTGCTGTTGCTGTTGTTGAAGCTGTTGTTGCGCCCTCCTTTCTTGGCGTATCTCATCTCTCTCCTGGCGCAACTCCTGTCGTATATCCTCTCTTTCTTGACGCATCTCCTGGCGTTCTTGTTGCATCTGAGCACGCATATCAGCCATGGTGTCCGCCATTTGCTGCATCACCGCCATCTGAGCAGCAACCAGTGGGTCAACTCCGCCTGGTGGAGGATTGGGAGGATTCATCCCCGCAGGTTGTGGCTGAGGTTGTCTTCGAGTGTGTTGGTTAGGAGGCAAGTCAATTCCACCACCCCTCCTGGTATTGACCATCTGAGTTAGATACATATGGTAAGAAAGAGCAGTAGACAAGGCAGTAATTACAATCATGTTACTTTGGGGGATTTATTAGCTAAGCAGATTAATATTTCACCTACTATAGCTAATTCAATACCTTATGTTGGTACATGCTAAGATGTCCATCTATAATAATTCAATCAATCAAAGAAGCAAATCAGACATTTAGCATCAGCACAATCAACCAACATTTTTTTTAAGAAAATAGTTTTAATTTTGTCTTAGGCTTCCTATCTCTTAAAAATGTCATAGGGGTAGGGATTCCAAGGTGTGAAATCCATCTTGTCTAAGAGTAGAAAAGATAAGAATGATCAGAGTAGAACAGTAGAAGGTGAGACAGGATCAAGATAAGTGTAGAAAGAATCAGAGTAAGGTGAGTGTAGAATGATTCAGAATGAGATAAGTAGGTAAGGGTTTGTCCAGTCTATCTAGGTTTCGTCCTACAGTCAACATTTCCTCTGATACCACTTCTGTAACACCCGACTTTAAGGAACAAAGCCAGGTGCATCTCATACATGCGCCAAGAAGACAACATATATAATAACAGAGTGTATAGAGATAAATGTCATAAATCATCAGAGTATTTATTACATAGCGGAAGTCTTATTACAAAATAAAGATAAATATAAAACGAACTAAGGATCGATGGCGCCAATGTCGACTGGGAAACGCCACCTAGATCAGATCGAACTCCTCAGTATTAGGCGGCTCCTCTTCAACAACCTGTTCTTCTCCTGTGGGGGGGGGGTGTGAGACAGCAAGAGTGAGCTCACATACGTTCATAGCTCAACAAGTCGTGGGGAATAATGTGGCATGAACTCACCAAAGGTGGGAGTTCATGTAGTGTAAGGCTGACCAATGAAATAAAGGCTAAGGCTGAGCATTGCTTTTATAAGTTGGTCAAAATTTTATTAGCAATTACTAAGTGTAAGTAAATACCAAACCTTAATAATAATAAAGAACAGTAATAATAAAATAATCCCAAATGCGATGCAAATGTCAAATTAAACTTAAGTTCCATAGTTAATCATGTGAGGGTCCGAGCCGCTCATGACCGTGAGCACGGCTAGTATACTAGTTTTACACTCTGCAGAGGTTGCGCATCTTTACCCACAAGTCGTGTATCCCATGTCGCCTGGGTTTGCAAGGCCCTTAGACACTACCGAGGTGAATGGCTAGGGATCCACTACGAGGCCTTTACAAAGTTCCACTAGCTTCCGAAAACCCGCTACAGTTTATGGGAAGATCCAGTACAGGGTTCCTGGCTGATAGCCATCGCAGCAAAATCAACCAGGGACCTCCCCGCACTAACCTCTCCCCTACTGCCCTTGCCCCTTTCGGGTAAGGTAGTCTTCCACTAGCTTTCCTAATTAGTCAGCCAAGGGCGTCCCATTAAACCCTTGTGGTAGCACTGTTTTCCCGGGTGGTCGCTCCATGTTCCCATTAATTTAATGATCTTAACATGAACAATAATAATAACAAGATAATAACAGAATAATCATGAATAATGAATCTCCATACCCAATCCACATAAAGCAATAGCAAGTACTACCCAAAAATATTCCAGGGGTGAACAAGGTATAGAGGTAATCAAAACTGGGGTACATAAAGGATCCCATCAAAATTAACCTATGCAGATCATTAAAATTAATAAGAACATGGCTGGGAAAAGTAAGTGATCAAGGGCACAACTTGCCTGTAATGAGCTCCTGCTCAGCTATCTCTACTTGCTGAACCTCAGTTTCCACAGTGGCTTGCTCGTCTACTCGCATCAACACAATACATACATAGTATAGCCAAAATCAACATCACACCAAACAGATGAATGAAATATACAGTAAAAATCTACACATTAAAATGAAATCATAGGAACTGGAATCACTGAATTTGGAGTTATAGAATTTAAGTTATGAATTTCCTAAGATTTAAGGTGATTATAATATGATCAAATGATAAATAAATTTTCTGACAGAGTTCTTGTCAAAACAGTGATTCCAAATGATAGAGAATAATATTACAAAATTTTAGAAATTGGAATGACTCAATTTGGAGCTAAAATGAATTTTCTATGCATTTTACAAGTTTCTAGATTTGTTTTTGTATTAAAAATGAATTTTAATATTAATTTCTCTGTTTTTAATACCCTCTGGACTGGGCGTCAAATTCCAGAAAACTCAGGGGTCTGCGCGAATAAAATCCTAGACTCAGTATACAGTGACAAATGGACGGCGGGTTGGTTTTATGATTCTGCGGGGGCTCTTTAGAAAAACTGCCCCGCGAAGGGGTATCCTTAGATGTGGGCCGTTGGATCACCAGTGTGCGGCCCAGATTAAATCGCTGAACGCAACGAAGCGGTATGGAACCGGGCCATCGGATCAACGTTCAACGGTTGAGATTTAAATACCCCCGATCCGATCCAGTCCACACGTCGACGATCCAACGGTTAGCGCGAGGTCAGGTCGAGGCGGTGAATTCTGCCTAATCTACACCGTCCAATCTCCATCCGACGGCGCGAGTTTGTCTTCCCCAACCAAATCGCGACCGACGGTGGCGCACAGGCGGTCACGCCACGCCGGCGACCCCACTGACCGGAGAATCCCAGCGTTGTTCCCCGATTCGACACGCGCAAAATGACAAGGATGGCCGCGCGAACACGGTGGGTGCATACTCACCGACGATTGTGGCGCCGAGTCTCCTGGCGACGGTGCGGGGCGGATGCGTCGCGGTGGTGAAGCGACGGCGAGAAATTCGCCCGATCACGATGCTCCGCAACCCCCGCCAAAGCCACCAACACGATCCCAGGGCCCCGCGCAGCACCCCAGTCGTTTGCCGAGGGCCCAACCACGGCGCAAAAGGTCAGCGACGGCGGCGGCTTCTCACTTCCGCCCAGGAGCTTGCACGGTCAAATTGGAGAGCACGAGTGGATGGTTCGAGGTCGCCGGTGGTTGAGAGGAGAGCGGAGAGGGTTTGGCTTCGATGTTATAGGGCGCTTGCGAGGTAGGCGGAGCTGGTGGCGCGAATTGCGCGCGGTTCGGTGGATGGGAGCCGTTCGGCCATGGCGACATTCGCGCGGAGCGGTGAGCAGCTGGCAAGCGGGACCCGCAGGGCAGTGTAACGCGATCGCGGCGCGCAGTGTACCGGCTGACAGAGCGGCCCCGCCGCGCAGCGAGAGGAGGAGATTGTACGCGCGGAAACAGAGGCTGGCAAGAGGGGCCCGGGTGTCAGCGCTCGCGTGCGGAGGCAGAGCCCAGGAATGGGCCAAGCGCGGGTCACTTTCCCCGGGTGGGCCGAATTCGAGTATAGGGCCCAGGTAAGCTTTTTCTTCTTTTTCTTTTTATTTTTCTGTTTTCTTTCTTCTAGGTTTAAATTTGAATTTGAATTTAGTTTTCAATCCTTGTGCACACTTGTTATCAAATCATATTCTGAAATATGAAATACAAATTTTTGGAATATATTTATATTATTTTCTTTATTTTCATAACATTTTCTCTTCTCCCTTTAAACCTTAGTTTTCAATGTGGCTTAATCAAGCTTCAATTACCTTATCATTCATTTTTTTTATCCTCATGGTTTTATTTAATGCACAACACATAAAACTCCAACAAATGCACTTTTTCTTTATTTTAGCATAATTGTTTTATTTAGTCACTCTCAATTACATAGGTGCTCTTTTTATGATGCAAATAAGACACACAAAATGAGGAGCTCTCTTTATTACTCTTGGTATACAACTTGAGTATTACAGGACCTCACAAGTCCATATGCAAGTGATGCACATATTTAGGGGGAGATGTGCTACAACTTGACCCTTTGAGACTAACCTTTGTGTTTGAGTATTCTTGATGTAGTCTCAAAGGTGCATTGAAAGGGAAAATGGACTTGGATGTTGCAAAGACTTCCACTGCACTCCGGTATTGGTGTACTTAATTCCAAGTTCATTCCTATGCTCTATTTGCCTTTTTGCTCTTAATTGACATTTTTTGGTGAGGCTATGGGGTTAAAGGGCCAAGAATGATCCTGTTTTGGTGCTTAATGCCAAAGGGGGAGAAATTAAGGCCAAAGCAAATGGATCAGCTACCACTTGTGAATTTTGAAAACAATAGAGTTAGAACTTTTGATTTGTCCAAAATACTCTTATTGCAAAATTTGGTCTCTTGTGGGGAGAATTTTTTATTATGGGAAAAGGGGGAGTTTTTGGTACTTGATCGAATTTCTCCATTGAAATTTCTCTCTTTGTGCCCAAACAAGTGTGTTTGACTTAGAGATAGGAAAATGAATTTGATTTGCAAAAACAAACCAAGTGGTGGCAAAGAGTGATCCAAATATGCCAAATTATAGTAAAAAACAATTTGGTCTTCAATTGCATTGATTTTGCACTTCTCTTGTTGCTTTTTTTTGTGTTAGCATAAATCACCAAAAAGGGGGAGATTTAAAGGGAAATGTGCCTTTGGGTAATTTCAATAATGTTTTGGTGATTAAGTGCCCAACAAGTTTAATTAAGTTCTCATGTGCCAAGTAAAGAGAAAAGTGCAAATCAAAGATAAAGGTACGTTTCTAGACTTAGTACATTGTTTTGAGTACTAACATATTTTGTCTAAGTGCTAGAAACAGGGAGAAAAGAAATAGAAAAGGAGTTGGCTATTTGCAGCAAACTCTAGCTCGGCTTGGCACACTGGACTGTCTGGTGCACCAGGCTGGTCTCTGGTGAAAAGGCCGCTCTCGGGAATCAACGGCGGCGTACGGCTATAATTCACCGGACCGTCCGGTGGTGCACCGGACTGTCCGGTGAGTCATCCGCGGCGAACTCGTCGCCCTCGGGAAAAGCAAAAAGGTGACGTGGCTATAATTCACCAGAATGTCCGGTGGTGCACCGGACTGTCCGATGAGCCAACGGTCGGCCGCGCAATCTTCGCGCGACGCGTGGCAGCTCCAACGGTCGGAGTGGGGCACCGGACTGTCCGGTGTGCACCGGACAGTGTCCGGTGCGCCAACAAGCCCAGAGTTGCAACGGTCGGATGCGCCTGATTTGCAAGGCGATCGCGCACCGGACAACTACAGGGACTGTCCGGTGGTGCACCGGACTGTCCGGTGCACCACCCGACAGAAGGCAAGTTTGGCCTTCCTGAAAGGGAAATGTGCCTTTGGGCCATTTCTATAATGTTTTGGTGATTAAGTGACCAACACATAATCTTTGAGTTGTTATGTGCCAAACAAGCAAGAAGTGCAAATCATGTAACAAGGTACGTTTCTAGACTTAGTACGTTGTTTTGAGTACTAACATATTTTATCTAAGTGCTAGAAACAGGGAGAAAAGAATTAGAAAAAGACTTGGCTTCGTGCAGCCAAATCTCAGCTTAGTCTGGCACACCGGACTGTCTGGTGGTGCACCGGATAGTGTCCGGTGCGCCAGGCTGTCTCCGGTGAAACGGCCGCTCTCGGGAAAAGTTCAGCAGCGTACGGCTATAATTCACCGGACTGTCCAGGGGTGCACCAGACTGTCCGGTGAGCCAACGGTCGCCAGCGCAATGGTCGATCGCGCAATCTACGGACGACATGTGGCCCACAGCAACGGTCGGCAGGGGCACCGGACAGTGTCCGGTGCACCAATTGCCCCCGAGGACCAACGGTCGGATGCGCCAGAAAAGGAAGGAGATCGCGCACCGGACAGCTACAGTGACTGTCCGGTGGTGCACCGGACTGTCCGGTGCACCACTTGACAGAAGGCAAGTTTGGCCTTCCTTGATTGGTCTCCAACGGCTCCTAGCTACCTTGGGGCTATAAAAGGGACCCCTATGCGCATGAAGGAGCAACCCAAGCATTCACTAAGCATCCTAAGGCATCCAGACTCTGTTCCCGCGCATTCGTTTCGTTGTGTTAGAGATTTGAGCTCTATTCGAGTCAAGGACTCCATGTGTTGTCATTTGAGCTCCAGTCTTCTCTTGTGTGTGTGGGTGTGCTTGATTTGAGTCTTGTGTGTGTTGCTCTTCCCTCCCTTACTTCTGTGCTTCTTTTGTGATCATCATTGTAAGGGCGAGAGGCTCCAAGTTGTGGAGATTCCTCGCAAACGGGAGAAAGTCTAAGGAAGAAAACTGTGGTATTCAAGTTGATCATTGGATCACTTGAAAGGGGTTGAGTGCAACCCTCGTCCATTGGGACGCCACAACGTGGAAGTAGGCAAGTGTTACTTGGCCGAACCACGGGATAAAAATCACGTTTCTCGTGTGCTGCTTATTGTGATTGTTTTGTTCACACGAGAACGTTTCTTAGCCACGTAACTATACTAACGTTCATAACTAAGTTTTGTGGCTATTAGTATTTGAATTTTACAGGATCACTGTTGGATCTTGCTCTCAGCTGCAAGGGGATCCAACAAGGGTGAACAGTGATGACAACAGGGCACTCGCGCTAGATGGCAAAAGCTCTGTTAATCCGGCCTCTCACGGGCACTATACATGGGTATTTATAGGTACCTGAGCGCGCAGCACCTCGAGCTAAGGACGCATGTGCCCTCAGGTACCTAGGTTATCCCAAGAATATTCCCATAAAGCGGGGTTACAGACCGTAATTACAGGAATGCTTTTACAAAATAGGCCCGTAACGCGGGGCGGCCAAGCGGGGCCCGTTACGACGGGCCGGATTGCACGTGGGCCTCCGAGCTGGGCGAGGCCGCGCCGTGGGATGCCCTTTGTCGCCAGCCTTCGCCTGGAGCGGAAGAAGCGAAGGGTGTCCCCGCCTGTTTTGTTTCTGTCAGTTCAGCTGCTGCAGCGAAGGCTTCGAGCGAAGGGTGGCGCCTTTGCCTTCGCCCCAACATTTGCCCTCCGAGGGACCAGTTCGACAAAGTCACCTGGTGCCGAAGACGTCGTTAGATGGCGGAGACGCTGCCCTCGCTCGAAGTGGTTCCGCGGGGGTTTTTGATGTGACCGTTGATTGACGGCGTACTGTTGGATTGCGGGTTTCTCGAAGCGCCGCGCCCTGTTGGATTGCGGGTTTCCCGAAGAGCCACGCCCTGTCTATAAAAGGGGGCGGGGGTCGGCGCTTTTTGAACTTCACCTTCCGCGCTCCGCGAAAACCCTAGCCGCCCTTTCCGCCGACTTGCTGCTCGTCTGCCTGCCGCGGTCTTGTTCGCCGGAGATCTGGCCCGAGTGAAGCAGACCGCCCGCCGCCGCCGACGGTACGTTGCGATGCCGTCCTCGTCTTCTTCCGCTGCCGCTACGCCGCCGGCCGTTCCCTCGCCGCCGGCCGCCGCCTCGTCTGAGGAGACGCTGAGTAGCTTAATGGCGGAGGAGTTGCACGCCGACGACTCTGTTGATTTCGGCGTATCGCGGATGTCGTCGGCCCGCGTGCAAGATATGCAGCGGTTGGGTTACTTCGGCGGCGGAGTTGGTCGAGTCCCGGGGGCGGAGGAAGTCCTCGAGCCAGAGGGCGAATTGGTCGTTTTCGAGGCGTTCTTCGTCGCCGGACTCCGCTTGCCTGCGCACCGATTTGTTGGCGAAGTCCTGCGCAGGTTCAACGTTCAAATACACCAGCTGACACCGAATGCCATAGTGGCACTGTCGAAGTATGTCTGGGCGACGACTTCGTACGGCGGACAGCCATCGGTGGAAGTTTTTGTGAAGTATTATTGTTTGCATTGGCAGAAGAGGATGATTGGAGGCGAAGTCGCTCAGTTTGGATCCTGCACATTCACGCCGAAGACAGGCAAAACCACGATGCAGGTTGTCGAGTTGGTTCCTTGCACCCGCAACAAGTGGGGCAACTGGAATGAATTTTGGTTTTACGTCGCTGAGGGTACCCTCGAAGGCCATGAGGGACTCCCCGTGTCCGTGATGTGTTCTCATTTTTACTCAGCGTATCCGCCCTTTGAAGTGGCGGAGGAGGATGAGGACGAAGGGGCTCTTCGATGCGCCGCCGGCCTGAGCAGTGGGCGCGACTTGGTTGAAGAGTTTGTGGCGTACGGGGTGTGGCCATTGGCGCGTGGCTGGGCGTTGGGCGAAGTATGCCCTCACCAGATGCCTTTTCATGGTGGAAGGGTGGTGCGGAGTCCCGCCTTCGCCCTGAATCTGCAAAGTCGCGATCCGGCCGCCGTTGTGCGTGAGGCGGAGGATGGGGCGGTGCGGCTTGTTGGACGCTACGTGCCGAGGATAGAGGGCCAGCGTAGCTGGGATATCCGCGGGTCGAATGACCGCTTGAACAGGGTTTTTGAATTAAATCAATTGCCGTATGACGGCTACCCTGGTCAAGACGATGTGGACCGCCGTGGGAAGAGACCGGCGGTGGAGACCGGAGACGACCCTGCGCCGGCGGCCGCCCCGTCCTCTAAAAAGAGAAAATTAGGTACTGCTATGGGAGGACTTGGGGTTTCTGATCGTTTTGCTAGAGAGTTGACGAAGACGTGCGCGGCCCCGGGGGAAAGGATGTCTTCGCTCGAGCTCCGGGAGTCTTCGGCTCGGATGTTGAGGGTTACCGGGGGTTGTTGGCCTAGGAATGTTCCTGTCCCCCGCGCGGCTGGCGAGGACTTTTTTACATCTCGCATGGTTCGTGAATGGAGGGTTTTTCCTTACGGGCGGAATATTGCTGCTGTTGTGTCAGCAGTGATGGACAAGGATCGCCAGGGAGCTGCACAAAAGCGCCAGGCGGCTATCAGGCTCGTTGAAGCCAGGCCGAAGAGGCAGCGGGGGACTGCGAAGGCTGCGGCCTCCGGCGGAGGCCGGCCGCCGCTGGCGGCGAAGTCGAGCGTCCCTGCATCTAGCAAGGTGCCGGAGGCAACGGCAGGCGCCGAAGGCTCGAAGTCGGCGAAGGCGGTGCCGCCGTCCAGCGGAGTGGCGGAGGTCGCGAGGGTGGCCCGAGCGTTGCCGTTGGCGGGCAAACGTGTCGCCGACTTCATCACCGATATTAGCGTGGACGACTATCTCGGTGGTAGGTCATTGGCTTTTCTTTCTTTCTTTCTTTCTTTCTTTTTTTTGATCGGTTCATTGGTACGCTGCTGGGCTGGGCGAAGGCCAACTTGCTGTGGTTGCGCCTAGCACAGCGACCACGACGGCTGCCGCAGCGCCGAAGGCGAAGGGCGGGGCTCTTAGCGCCAGTGGCGAGGCGTCGGCCCTCGTGGTTGTCATGGATGAGGCAGGCGCTGCGTCCCGCCGGCTGGCGGAGGCGACGGAGGCGCTATGTCAGGTCCGCTGAGTTGGACCTCGTCCCCCCCTTTTTTTTTGGGACCGAAGTCTTATGATTGTTCTGCAGGTGGCTGACTTCGCTAGCCGCACTGCGTCGGGGGCCCTCATGGCAGCCGTGGCTGCCGAATTCGAAAGACTTCGGACACAACACGCTGACGCCGTCCGCGAAAAATCGGCCGCCGACAGCAAGTGCCGCAAGCTGGCGGAGAAGGTGGCCACACTGGAGGACGAGAAGGCCGCCCTCCGTCGCCAGCTGGCGGGGGAAAGGAGGGAGACCAACGAGGCCCTTGTCAAGGCGCAGGCTGCGCAGGCGGAGGCCAACCTGGCACGGGCGGAGGGCAATCTTGCCAGGGAGCGCGCCGAGCAGTTGCAGGAGCGGCTCACCGCCCTGGAGAGCCGCGTGAAGGGGGCTGAGGCCGCGGCACGAGCGGAGGCAGAGCGGACGCGCCAACTGCTCGTAGATACATACCGTGGCCTGGGCGCGGGGACCGGTGAATTCGAAGTACCGGACCGAGAGCCCGGACTTCGGTGCCTGGAGTGGGTGCAGGAGGAGTTGCAGGCGCTCCCCTCTGTCGTGGAGGGGTTTATGGCGTATGCCTCCCTGGTCACCTGCGAGGGGGCGATGAACGCGCTCTCCCGCGAAGGGTGCCGGCACTTCGAGGTCTTCGACCAAGTCGAAGAGGACTTTGAGCGAGATATCTTCAAGGTCGAGGACCCCGTAGTGAAGGATTCTGCCGGGGCTATCTTCGACCGGCTGTGGGGTCCACACGGGCGCGAGGTGGTCAGGGAGCGCGCCGAGACGGCGAGGGCTCAGGTAACGTTTTCTTTTGTTTGGTATTTGTTGGACGTGGGCTGTGTGCGTGTTTGATGAATTTTGTGTGTTTTGGCTTAGGAGGCGCGTGGCGAGAGGGTCGACGACTTCGGGGCGCTGAACAGCATGTTGGCTGACCCGGAGTCGACCCCGGCGGAGGCTGTGTCCGAGGTCGCCCTGGCGCCGACCCCGGCCGCATCCGCTGTGGCCGGCGAAGGCCTGCCCCCAGAGGTCGCCGAAGGCGCGCCTGATGCTTCTGCAGCTGCCGCGCCGAGTGCTGAGGATCCCGCAGCGGTAGCGGCAGAGGTAACAGCGGAAGCAGCGGCAGAGCCAACAGCGGAGGCTCCCGCAACGTCAGGGCCGTCGCAGGTGGCGTAGTAGGTGTAGAGGGTTGGGGAAGTTTGTACATGTTACTGAATTTTGGTTGCTGCGCAGGTTCAAGATTTTGGGCCTGCGCACGCAACCGCTACTACTAAATTTTTGGCGGCTACGACCGCGGAAGATGGTAATGAATGTGGTGGTTCTTCATCTGATTTTTTTGATTGTGCTGACTCTGGGAGCTCGATTGAGTGGACTGAGTCGTCGGAGGACTTGGACTACTTCGCGGCCTTGGATGTGGCTGCGACGGAGGCCTCGCCGCACGCCGCGGATGCAGGAGATGTGCCTGGTCCTTGCACCGGGCGACGGCGGCGAAGGGCAGTTGCGAAACGTATAGTTAGTGGGGCGGAGGGGGCTCGGCTTCGTGTGAGTGGGGCTGGTCGGCAGGAACTGTTGTCTTTGCCGACCGCCGAGAATATAGGTGAAGGGGAACTGCGAAGTCTTTTTGCTGGTGAGGAGCTCAGGATAATGTTATTTAATTATAGGGAGATGGGAATTATTCCTAAGGTTGAGCCGATGTAGAGTGTGGTGCCCTCGCTTGTATATGTAGAGGCTTGTATGATGAAATTGTGTGCCCTCGCGTGCATATGTGTGTGCGAAGGCGTTGTGTACTTTGTCTGGTTTGTTTTGTTGCGCTGTGTTGGCGTGATTAAAGTTGGTCTTGGCATGGACGGTTTGATGTTGTCGTTTCTGCCTTTGTTGTGCTAGTCCGGTTGTACCCTTAGGTGTCTTCTGCACGGATAGTCTTCGATTTTTTCGCACTTGTTGTGCTAACCCGGCTGCACCGTTAGGCGACTTCTGCGCGGATAGTCTTCGCGATAGACTTAGATATTTTTCGGCACTTGTTGTGCTAATCCGGCTGCACCCTTAGGCGACTTCTGCGCGGATAGTCTTCGCGATAGACTTAGATTTTTTTTCGCACTTGTTGTGCTAATCCGGCTGCACCCTTAGGCGACTTCTGCGCGGATAGTCTTCGCGATAGACTTAGATTTTTTTCGCACTTGTTGTGCTAATCCGGCTGCACCCTTAGGCGACTTCTGCGCGGATAGTCTTCGCGATAGACTTAGATTTTTTTTCGCACTTGTTGTGCTAATCCGGCTGCACCCTTAGGCGACTTCTGCGCGGATTTGTCGCACGCGAGGGTAGCTAGCGCTTAGCCTCGCGGTGACCTCGTGTTGGTCGAATGTCGAATACCGTCGTCGCGGTCTTTTTCGATGCATGTCTTTGCGGGGGATTTTTCACGCATATATTACATGGCTCCGCCTCGTTAAAAACCTCACCCCCTGGGAGGAAAAGAGTGCGGGCCGGTGCAAGATTGTTTTTGCGAATTACAAGGGCGAAGACAGCCCTGAGGAATCAAACAAAAAATTTGCGGAGGTTGTCGATGTTCCAGGAGTGCTCCAGGTCCTCGCCGTTTGGCGTTGTGAGCCTGTAAGCGTTGGGGGAAGCTTTTGTCTTGACGATGAAAGGGCCCTCCCACCTGGGCTCCAGCTTGCCCTTGGACTCCGTCCGAGCTGTCCGAATGAGTACGAGGTCCCCCTCGCTGAACTCCCTCGGGATGACTGAGTGGTCGCGCCATGCTTTGGTCTGGGCTTGATATTTGTTCAGGGCCTGTAGGGCGAAGACACGGTCTCCGTCGATGTGATCCTTTGAAGTTGGCTCGTCCACATCAGGGACGGCTGACGGAACTGTTCGCGGGGACCCGTGCTTTATTTCTTGCGGGGTCATGGCCTCCGATCCGTATAGAAGACGGAAGGGAGTGAACCCGGTCGCCCTGCACTCAGTCGTGTTTAGCGCCCAGACTGCCTCAGGTAAGAAATCGGTCCATCTGCCCTTTTTTTCATCAAGGAGCATTTTCTTGATAGCTGTGAAGATTTTCCCGTTGGCGCGCTCCACGACCCCGTTGGACTGCGGATGATAGACTGAGGCGAAGGCAAGCTTGGTGCCAATGGAGAAACAAAAATCCTTGAAGTCTTGGTTGTCAAACTGCTTGCCGTTGTCGACTGTTAGTTCGGACGGTACTCCGAAGCGGCAAACGATGTTCTGCCAGAAGAATTTTTGGGCAGTCTTTGATGTTATTGTAGAAACAGCCCGTGCCTCGATCCATTTGGTGAAGTACTCGACCGCGACGAAGGCGAACTTAAGGTTCCCCTGAGCGGTGGGCAGGGGTCCGACAATGTCGAGACCCCAGCGCTGGAGAGGCCATGTATGGGCGATCAGCTTTGTATACTGCGAAGGGCCGCCTGACCGAGGAGAAAACTTCTGGCAGGCTTCGCAGGACCGAGTGACCCGATTTGCGGCGCAGATCATTGCGGGCCAGTAAAAGCCCTGGCGGATCACCTTAGCAGCTAGGGCCCTCGGCCCCGCATGTGAGCCGCACGTGCCACTGTGGACTTCACGTAGAATCTGCATGCCTTCGGCCTCGGTGACGCACTTAAGCATTGGCTGACTGACCCCTTTTTTGTAGAGTTGGCCTTCAATCAGAGCGAAGTCTCGGCTTCGATGTCTGAGACGCATGGCCTCACTGATGTCGGCTGGATGATAATACCCCTACAGGAACAGGGTTATGGGTGCCCGCCAGTCTTCGGTCATGATGAGGTTGACTGTGCGGTGGCCCTCGCTGTCATTGGTTATTTGGAGCCCTTCAGGGCTCCGGACTGCTGGCGTGCCGATGACATGAAAGAACACGTCGGAGGGCAGAGTTTCGCCCCTAGCCGTGGCCTTGGCCAATGCGTCGGCCTCCTCATTCTTGGCCCGATCCACATGCTGCATGGTGAACCCCTTGAACTGCCTCTCGAGACTTCGGATGGCCGCGAGGTACTGCATGAGTGCGGGGTCCTTGGCTGCATAGTCTTTCTCGACTTGGCCGGCAACTACCTTGGAGTCTGTTTTGATGATGCAGGTGGTGACTCCGAGGGCCCTTAGCTTGCGGAGGCCGAGGATGACTGCTTCGTATTCTGCTATATTATTTGTGCATCTGTCGGATTCCAGATTGAAGCTGAGTCATGCTGCATATCTGTGCTTGACCCCGACTGGTGAGGTTATGACTGCAGCGACGCCTGCCCCCGCATGGCACCATGCACCGTCGCAATGGATCGTCCAAGTCTTCTCTGCGGACGGATCTGGCTGTGTTGTTGGCCCAGTCCAGTCGACGACGAAGTCTGCCAGGACTTGAGACCTGATAGCTGTCCTGGGCTCGAAGCAGATGTGGTAGCCGAAGAGTTCGGCCGCCCACTTGGCAATCCTCACCGACGCCTCCGGGTTTCTGAATAATTCGCCGAGCCCCCTGTTTGAGGTGACTCGGACCTTGAATGCTTCGAAGTAATGGCGCAGTTTGCGCGACGACATGACGACTGCGTAGGCAATCTTCTCCAGCTCTGTCATGTTGCACTTGGACGGTGTCAGCACTTCGGAGACATAATATACGGGGCACTGCCGGACCACGCCCTCGACAGTCTGCTCCTGCACTAGTGCCGCGCTGACCGCATGTGGCGAAGCCGCGACGTAGAGCAGCAGGGGGAGCAAGGGGTCGGGGCTGGTAAGGACGGCCAACTCTGTCAGGTACTGTTTTAATGAGGCGAAGGCCGCCGCCTGCTCTGGTCCCTAGGCGAAGTCTTTTGCACCATGGAGTGTCTTGAGGAAGGGGAGACTTCGCTCGGCGGACCTGGATATGAATCTGTTGAGAGCGGCCAATCTGTCTGTCAGGCGCTGGACGTCCCTGACGGACTATAGAGGCGTCATGTCCAAGATAGCCTGAATCTTGGTTGGGTTGGCCTCGATGCCGCGGTGTGATACCAGGTAGCCCAATATTTTGCCCTGGCGAACGCCGAAGACACACTTTTCCGGGTTTAGGCGGAGTTGTGCGTCCCGCATGTTCGCGAATGTTTCGGCGAGGTTGGCGAGGTGGTCCTCCTTGCTCTTGCTGGCGACGACAATGTCGTCTACATATGTGAATATGTTTCTGCCAACCTGCCCCTCGAGCACTGTTTTGGTAAGCCTGGAGAAGGTGGACCCGGCGTTCTTGAGTCCCTCTGGCATTCTGATGAAGCAATATGTGCCGAAGGGTGTTATGAAGCTGGTGCTAGCCTTGTCCTCTTCCTTCATGTATATCTGGTGGTAACCGGAGAAGCAATCGAGGAGGGACATGACCTCGCATCCGGCCGTGCTATCGACTATTTTGTCGATCCGTGGCAACGGGAAATTGTCCTTTGGGCAGGCTTTATTGAGACTGGTGAAGTCGATGCACATTCGCCACTTCCCGCTCTTTTTCTGCACCATTACGACATTGGAGAGCCATGTGGGGTAAGCCACCGGCTCGATGAATTTGGCATCCAGGAGGCGGTGCACTTCTGCCTTGGCGGCCTCCGTCTTTTCGTCGGACATCTTGCGAAGCCGCTGCTTTCTCGGCCGTACCGAAGGGTCGATTCCCAGACTGTGCTCAATTATTGAACGGCTGACCCCGACCAGATCGAGGGCCGACCAGGCGAAGACATCTTTGTTCTTGGACAGGCAGCAGAGGAGCTTTTCTTCTTCGTGCGAAGTAAGGTCTTCGCTGATAATAACTGTCTGCCTGGGCGTGGCCTGGTCGAGGGGGACGGTCTTGGTCCCGTCGTGGCTCTGCAGCTGCGCCTTGTCATGCTGCTTATTGGTTGGGCTGGCAGGCGCGGGGGCTTCGCGTTGGGCCGTGAGGCAGTGGACGTTTCTTTGACCGGGCACGAAGTCCCGCTCTATGTTACGCGCAGTCTGTTGATTGCCGAAGACTGTGATAACGCCTAACGGACCTGGTATCTTCATACATAGGTACAGTCCGTGAATGGCTGCTTCGAACTTATTGATGGAGCCCCGGCCCATGATGGCATTGTAAGGGTATACCATATCCACAATGTCAAAGGTTATTTGCTCGCTTCGGGCATTGGGTGCTACACCGAAGGAGAGAGGCAGCTCTATTTTGCCGACGGGGAAGGTGCCCTTGCCGCCGAAGCCATACAACGGGTTGTCCGAAGGCTTAAGCAGGCTGTGGCTTATGCCCATGCGATCGAAGGCGTGGAGGAAGATGATGTCCGCCTGGCTGCCATTGTCAACGAGGACCTTGTGCAGGTCCCAGCCTGCCACGCTGCAATTGATAACCATGGCATCGCAGTGGGGGGCGCTGCGCAAGTCGACGTCCCGTGCGTCGAAGGTTAGCGGTATGTGGGACCACTTTGTCTGCACGACTGGGCCCGTGACGGCGACATGGTTGATGCTGCGGTAGTGGTCCCGCTTCTGCCGCTTGGTGTCGAAGTCAGTGCTGGACCCCCCAGTTATCATGTGGATGACTCCGCGATATGGTTGATCGGCGAAGTCTTCCTGCTTTGGGGCATGGGGGATGTTTTGGTGTTGCTGGTGTGGTGGTGGGGGTGGAGGAGATACGATTTGTACTTCCTGATGGTGTTGGTAAGCGTGGTGCGGTGGATGCGGGGCAGGAGCGTGGATATATGGCGGAGGGGGTTGCTGGTAATTGTGCGCGACAATTCTGGGGTTGTCGGCTGGCTGCGCCCGTGCCATTCTGTCTCTGGTAGCCTTCGTCTCGGGGCAGTCTTTGGTTTGGTGGGCGCAGTCTTCGCCATGGAAGAGGCAGTAGAATCGGCGCGGCGGCTGCGCACGCCCTCGGCCCCTGCCACGAGTGCCGTTACCGCGGCCCTGGGGGGGATATTCCTGGCGACGAGGGGGGTCGGCAGCGGGATGCTGGTTGGCGATGTTGTGCACCTGCTGCTGATTGCGGCCGTCTCGACCGGAGTCTGGCTGCGGGGTCCTTGTCCACGTGCGGCTGGACTGTGGAGCATCTTTAGGCTTCCTCTGGGACTCAATCTTGCGCTGGTGGAGCTCTTCGGATCTGGCGTACTTTTCAAACAGCTGATATAACTCTTGGAGGTTCTTTGGCGGATCTCTGATGCAGTGGCTGTAAAGGACGCCGGCGCGAAGACCACTGATAGCATAGTGGATGGCAATCTAGTCATCGACTGAGGGTAGCTGTGACTTGAGTGTTAGAAATTTGCGGTAATACTCCCTCAGGGTCTCCTTTTCTAGCTGCTTGCAGAGCGAAAGTTCGGCCAGGGCGTCGGTGTCTGGGCGGTACCCTTGGAAGTTGAGCAGGAACTTGTCCCGGAGACTTCTCCAGGAATCAATGGACAACAGAGGCAACCTGGTGAACCAGGTGAGTGCGGGGCCCTCGAGGGCGATGATGAAAGACTTCGCCATTGTGGCGTCATCCCCCCCGGACGATGCAACGGCGACCTGGTAACTCATTATGTATTGAGCCGGGTCGGTGCTGCCGTTATACTTGGGATAGGTCCCTGCCCGGAAGTTAGCTGGCCACGGCGTCACCTGCAGGTGAGGCGCCAGGGGACTACGCTCATCGAGATAGTTGACCCCTTGGAATGGCGCGGCGTGCGGGAAGGTGTGGTCGCGTTGAGGGAAACGCGGGTCCTCCGGTTGCGCGCGGTGTTGCAGGGGTGGCCCATGCTATAGGCCGGGGTGGCCTTCGCGCGTGTCTTCGTCTTGTGCGCGCTGCTGGAGGGGTGACTCGTGCTGCAGGCCGAGGTGGCCTTCGCGCTGCATCAGCGCAATCTCCCGCTCGAGTTCCTGGGCCTTGTGCTCTTCGTCGCGTATCATTTGCCGCACTTTGGCTAGTGCGGACACGCGTCGGCGCTTGGCCTCCAGTATCTCCTTCTGCCTCTGGAGATTGCGGTTCTTGAGGCGCAGGGCGCGCAGCTGTAGCTGTTCTTCTGCTGAGACGCCGAGGACCTCACCGTCCTCGGCGAGGTCCGCACCCTCCGGTGGTGCGAAGCCTGAGGGTGGATGCGGTTGTCCCTCAGGGTCGCAGGTGCGGAGGGTGTCATCTTCGTCTGTGCGAGGGACATCGTCTTCAGTGGCCTCTTGGTGGGTGGATTGGGTGAGGGCGAGGGCCTTGCCCTTTCTTGCGGCGAGCAGTGCTGCCTTCGCAGCCTCGTCAGCCTTTGGGTTAGCTCTTTTGGGTGCCATCGCGGGTGGTTTTCTCGTAGCACGAACGGTGGGCGCCAAATGTTGGATCTCGCCCTCAGCTGCAAGGGGATCCAACAAGGGTGAACAGTGATGACCACAGGGCACTCGCGCTAGATGGCAAAAGCTCTGTTAATCCGGCCTCTCACGGGCACTGTACAGGGGTATTTATAGGTACCTGAGCGCGCAGCACCTCGTGCTAAGGACGCATGTGCCCTCAGGTACCTAGGTTATCCCAAGAATATTCCCATAAAGCGGGGTTACAGACCGTAATTACAGGAATGCTTTTACAAAATAGGCCCATAACGCGGGGCGGCCAAGCGGGGCCCGTTACGACGGGCCGGATTGCACGTGGGCCTCCGAGCTGGGCGAGGCCGTGCCGTGGGATGCCCTTCGTCGCCAGTCTTCGCCTGGAGCGGAAGAAGCGAAGGGTGTCCCCGCCTGTTTTGTTTCTGTCAGTTCAGCTGCTGCAGCGAAGGCTTCGAGCGAAGGGTGGCGCCTTTGCCTTCGCCCCAACAATCACCTATTCACCCCCCTCTAGGTGCTCTCAATTGGTATCGGAGTCGTTCTCTTCACGTAAGGGACTAATCGCCCGAAGAGATGGATCCTAAGGTAAAGGGGATGGTGGTCAATGACAAAGAGAAGGAGTCCATCTTCAACGAGCCAAGAGACGACAAGCCCACTGACTCTGGCTCAAGTCATAAGAAGAAGGATGGGAAGAAGAAGAGGCGCATCAAGAAGATCATCTACTACGACAGTGATGCATCTTCTTCTTCACCAAGAGACAACGACGACGACTCTTTGTCAAAGAAAAAGACGGTTAATCAAAATTACTCTTTTGACTATTCTCGCATGTCGTACAATTCGAATGCACATTTACTTTCTATTCCACTAGGAAAACCTCCACACTTTGATGAAGAGGACTACTCATTTTGGAGTCATAAAATGCATAGTCATCTATTTTCTCTCCATCCTAGCATTTGGGAAATAGTGGAAAATGGAATGCATTTTGATAGTACGGATAACCCTGTGATGATAAATGAACAAATTCATAAGAATGCACAAGCTACCACTGTTTTGCTAGCATCTTTGTGCAGGGATGAGTACAACAAGGTGAGCGGCTTGAACAACGCCAAGCAAATCTGGGACACCCTCAAGATATCTCATGAGGGAAATGACGCCACCATGATCACCAAAATGGAGTTGGTGGAAGGCGAGCTGGGAAGGTTCGCGATGATCAGAGGAGAGGAGCCAACACAAACATACAACAAGCTCAAGACCCTGGTTAACAAGATTAGAAGCTATTGAAGCACAAGATGGACGGACCACGATGTCGTCCGGCTAATGCTCAGGTCCTTTACAGTTTTTGATCCCCATCTTGTGAATCTTATCCGTGAAAATCCTAGGTATACAAAGATGACACCCGAAGAGATACTCGGAAAATTTGTAAGTGGGCGCATGATGGTGAAAGAGGCAAGGTATGTAGATGACGCCTTGAACGGCCCACTGCCTGTCTATGAGCCGCAGCCTGTTGCTCTCAAGGCAACAAGCAGTAAGGAGGCGCTACCAAGCAAGGCAGCTCAAGTGGAGGCTGCCGGCCTCAACGAAGATGAGATGGCGCTTATCATAAAGCGCTTCAAAACCGCACTTAAAGGACGAAAGGAGTACCCCAACAAGAACAAAACAAAGGGAAAGCGCTCCTGCTTCGAATGTGGTAAGACTGGTCATTTTATTACAAATTGTCCCGATAATGATAGTGACCAGGGACAAGAAATTAAAAGAGCGGGAAGAAGGAGAAAAAGAAGAGCTATAGGAAGGCAAAGGGCGAGGCGCACCTTGGAAAGGAATGGGACTCGGACTGCTCCTCTTCCGACTCCGACGACGAAGGACTCGCTGCCTCGGCCTTCAACAAGTCTTCTCTCTTCCCCAACGAACGCCACACTTGCCTCATGGCCAAGGAGAAGAAGGTAAGTGTTCTAGATACCCCTAAGTACACTACTTCTAGCGATGATGATTCTAGTGATGATGAAGTAGATTATACTGATTTATTTAAGGGTTTAGATAGAGCTAAAATAGATAAAATTAATGAATTAATTGATGCTTTAAATGAAAAGGATAGATTGTTAGAAAAACAAGAGGATATCTTATATGAGGAGCATGACAAATTTGTTAGTGTGCAAAAATCTCTTGCTTTAGAGATTAAAAGAAATGAAATGCTTTCCTCGGAATTATCTATTTGCCATGAGTCTGTCTCTAGTTTAAAGAGTTTAAATGATGAATTAAATACTAAGCTAGAGGAAGCCAAAACTAGTTCATGTGTTGAGCATGTCATTATTTGTAATAGATGTAAGGACTTTGATGTTGATGCCTGTGATAAACATCTTAATTGTATTGCTAAATTAAATGATGAGGTGGCAAGTCTTAATGCTCAACTTAAGACTTGCAAAATTAATTTTGATCAATTAAAATTTGCTAGGGATGCCTACACCGTTGATAGACACCCCTCAATTAAGGATGGGCTTGGTTTTCGAAAGGAAGCCAAGAACATAACAAGCCAAAGGGCTCCCATTCCCAACAAGGAGAAAGGGAAGGCTCCTATGGTTAATAATCCTCATAGGAACCATGCCTTTATTTATGATAGGAAAATTGCTAATTATGCTTATTATAATAGGAGTTATAATCATGATGCTTTTAATTTGCATGCTATGTTTGCATCGAGTTCTACTTTTAATGGAAGGCCTAGGAGAAATAATATTGTGTCTCATGCTCCTAGGAAAGTGTGCAATGAACCTTCTACCATTTACCATGCTTGCAATACTTCATTTGCGCTTTTATCTAAGAATAAAAAAGTAGTTGCTAGAAAGATGGAATCCAAACGCAAGGGAGACAAAACTTGCATTTGGGTTCCAAAAGTTATTGTGACTAACCTTGTAGGACCCAACAAGAGTTGGGTACCTAAAACCCAAGTGTAAATTGCCTTGCAGGTTTATGCATCCGGGGACTCAAGCTGGATTATCGACAGTGGATGCACAAACCACATGACAGGGGAGAAGAAGATGTTCACCTCCTACGTCAAGAACAAGGATTCCCAAGACTCGATCATCTTTGGAGATGGGAACCAAGGCAAGGTTAAAGGATTGGGAAAGATAGCCATTTCATCCGAGCATTCTATATCCAATGTGTTCTTAGTTGAATCTCTCGGGTACAACTTATTGTCTATGAGTCAATTATGTAACATGGGTTATAATTGTCTATTTACCAATATAGATGTATCTGTCTTTAGAAGGAGTGATGGTTCATTAGCATTTAAGGGTGTACTAGACGGCAAACTCTACTTAGTTGATTTTTCGAAAGAGGAGGCCGATATAGATGCATGCATAATAGCTAAGACTAATATGGGTTGGTTGTGGCATTGCCGTCTAGCACATGTTGGGATGAAGAACCTTCATAAACTTCTAAAGGGAGAACATGTGTTAGGACTAACCAATGTATATTTCGAAAAAGATATACCTTGTGCAGCTTGTCAGGCAGGGAAACAGGTGGGAAGCACTCATCATAGCAAGAATGTTATGACAACATCAAGATCGCTGGAGCTTCTTCACATGGACCTCTTCGGACCCGTCACCTACCTTAGCATCAGGGGAAGTAAGTATGGTCTTGTAATTGTTGATGACTTTTCCTGCTTCACTTGGGTGTTCTTCCTGCAGGATAAATCAGAAACCCAAGGGACTCTAAAGCGCTTTCTAAGGAGGGCTCAAAACGAATTTGAGCTAAAGGTGAAAAATATAAGGAGCGACAACGGGTCCGAGTTCAAGAACCTGCAAGTGGAGGAGTATCTTGAGGAAGAAGGCATCAAGCACGAGTTCTCTGCTCCCTACACACCACAGCAAAACGGTGTGGTAGAGAGGAAGAATAGGATGCTTATCGACATGGCGAGGACGATGCTTGGAGAGTTTAAGACGCCCGAGCGATTTTGGTCGAAAGCTGTGAACACAGCTTGCCACGCCATAAACCGGCTCTACCTACATCGCCTTCTCAAGAAGACCTCATATGAACTCCTTACCGGTAACAAACCCAACGTTTCTTACTTTCGTGTATTTGGGAGCAAATGTTACATTCTAGTGAAGAAAGGTAGACACTCTAAATTTGCTCTCAAGGCAGTAGAAGGGTTTTTACTAGGGTATGACTCAAATACAAAGGCGTATAGAGTCTTCAACAAATCATCTGGTTTGGTTGAAGTCTCTAGCGACGTTGTATTTGATGAGACTAATGGCTCTCCAAGAGAGCAAGTTGATATTGATGACATAGATGAAGATGATGTTCCGACGGCCGCAATGCGCACGATGGCGATAGGTGATGTGCGACCACAGGAACAACAAGAGCAAGATCAACCATCTTCATCTACAACGGTGCATCCCCCAACTCAAGATGATGGACAGGTTCCACAAGAAGAGGCGCGTGATCAAGGGGGAGCACAAGAAGAACAAATTATGGAGGAAGAAGCACCACAGGTCCCTCCAACTCAAGTCCGAGCAACGATCCAACGACATCACCCCGTTGACCAGATTCTGGGTGACATAAGCAAGGGAGTAACTACTCGCTCAAGATTAGCTAATTTTTGTGAGCATTACTCGTTTGTCTCTTCTATTGAGCCTTTCAGGGTAGAAGAGGCCTTGCAGGATCCGGACTGGGTGTTGGCCATGCAGGAAGAGCTCAACAACTTCAAGAGGAATGAAGTTTGGAGCCTGGTGCCACGTCCAAAGTAAAATGTTGTGGGAACCAAGTGGGTGTTCCGAACAAGCAAGACGAGCACGGGGTGGTGACAAGAAACAAGGCTTGACTTGTGGCAAAAGGTTATGCCCAAGTCACAGGTTTGGATTTCGAGGAAACTTTTGCTCCTGTGGCTAGGCTAGAGTCTATTCAAATATTATTAGCCTATGCCGCTCACCACTCTTTCAGGTTGTTTCAAATGGATGTGAAGAGCGCTTTCCTCAACGGGCCAATCAAGGAGGAGGTATACATGGAACAACCCCCTGGCTTTGAGGATGACAGGTACCCCGACCATGTGTTCAAACTCTCTAAGGCGCTCTATGGACTTAAGCAAGCCCCAAGAGCATGGTATGAATGCCTTAGAGATTTCTTAATTGCTAATGCTTTCAAGGTTGGGAAAGCCGATCCCACTCTTTTCACTAAGACTTGTGATGGTGACCTTTTTGTGTGCCAAATTTATGTCGATGACATAATATTTGGTTCTACTAATCAAAAGTCTTGTGAGGAGTTTAGCAGGGTGATGACACAAAAGTTCGAGATGTCGATGATGGGCGAGTTGACCTACTTCCTTGATTTCCATGTGAAGCAACTCAAGGACGGCACCTTCCTCTCCCAAACGAAGTACACTCAAGATCTTCTCAAGAGGTTTGGGATGAAGGACGCCAAGCCCGCGAAGACACCGATGGGAACCAACGGACATGTCGACCTCAACAAAGGAGGTAAGTCCATTGATCAAAAGGCATACCGGTCTATGATAGGGTCATTACATTATTTATGTGCTAGTAGACCAGACATTATGCTAAGTGTATGCATGTGTGCTAGATTTCAATCCGACCCCAAGGAATGTCACCTTGTGGCTGTTAAGCGAATTCTTAGGTATTTAGTTGCTACACCTTGCTTCGGGATCTGGTATCCAAAGGGGTCTACCTTTGACTTGATTGGATACTCAGACTCCGATTATGCCAGGTGCAAGGTTGATAGGAAGAGCACATCGGGGACGTGCCAATTTCTAGGAAGGTCCCTGGTGTCGTGGAGTTCAAAGAAACAAACCTTCGTTGCCCTATCCACCGCTGAGGCTGAGTATGTTGCCGCAGGACAGTGTTGCGCGCAACTACTTTGGATGAGGCAAACCCTCAGGGACTTTGGCTACAATCTGAGCAAAGTCTCACTCCTATGTGACAATGAGAGTGCAATCCGCATGACAGATAATCCTGTTGAACATAGCCGCACTAAGCACATAGACATCCGACATCACTTTTTGAGAGACCACCAGCAAAAGGGAGATATCGAAGTGTACCATGTTAGCACCGAGAACCAGCTAGCCGATATCTTTACCAAGCCGTTAGATGAGAAAACCTTTTGCAGGTTGCGTAGTGAGCTAAATGTCTTAGATTCACGTAACTTGGATTGATCTATAGCATACATGTGTTCTATGCCTCTGATCATGTTACTTCATGCATTTATGTAATTTGTTGCTTATTTATGGTGCTCAAGTTGTGCAAGGGATCCCCGGACCTCACAAGTCCATGTGTGAATGATGCACATATTTTTGGGGGAGATGTGCTACAACTTGACCCTTTGAGACTAACCTTTGTGTTTGAGTATACTTGATGTAGTCTCAAAGGTGCATTAAAAGAGAAAGGTGAACTTGGACCATGCAAAGACTTCCACTGCACTCCGGTATTAGTGTAATTAACTCCAAGTTCATACATGTGCCCTTATTGCCTGTGTGCTCTTAATTGACATTTTTGGTGAGGCAATGGGGTTAAAGGGCCCAAAATGATCCTGTTTTGGTGCTTAATGCTAAAGGGGAATAAATTAAGGCCAAAGCAAATGGATCAGCTACCACTTGTGAATTTTGAAAATAATAGAGTTAGAACTTTTGATTTATTCAAAATACTCTTATTGCAAAATTTGGTCTCTTATGGGGGAGAATTTTGATTATGAGAAAAGGGGGAGTTTTTGGCACTTGATCAATTTCACTCTTGCATTATCTCTCTTTGTGTCCAAACAAGTGTGTTTGACTTAGAGATAGGAAAATGAATTTGATTTGCAAAAACAAACCAAGTGGTGGCAAAGAATGATCCAAATATGCCAAATTTGAGTCAAAAACAATTTGGTCCTCATTTGCATTGATATTGCACTTATTTTGGTTGCTTTTTGATGTGTTGGCATAAATCACCAAAAAGGGGGAGATTGAAAGGGAAATGTGCCTTTGGGCCATTTCTATAATGTTTTGGTGATTAAGTGACCAACACATAATCTTTGAGTTGTTATGTGCCAAACAAGCAAGAAGTGCAAATCATGTAACAAGGTACGTTTCTAGACTTAGTACATTGTTTTGAGTACTAACATATTTTGTCTAAGTGCTAGAAACAGGGAGAAAAGAATTAGAAAAAGACTTGGCTTCGTGCAGCCAAATCTCAGCTCAGTCTGGCACACCGGACTATCTGGTGGTGCACCAGACAGTGTCTGGTGGTGCACCGGACAGTGTCCGGTGCGCTAGGCTGTCTCCGGTGAAACGGCCGCCCTTAGGAAAAGTACAGCGGCGTACGGCTGTAATTCACTAGACTGTCCGGTGGTGCACCGGGCTGTTCGGTGACCAATGATCGCCAGCGCAACGGTCGGCCGCGCAATCCGCAGGCGACGCGTGGCCCGCAGCAACGGTCGGCAAGGGGCACCGGATTGTCCGGTGTGCACCGGACAGTGTCCGATGCGCCAACTGCCCCCGAGGACCAACGGTCGGATGCGCCATAAAACGAAGGACATCGCGCACCGGACAGCTACAGTGACTGTCCGGTGGTGCACCAAACTGTCCGGTGCACCACCCAACAGAAGGCAAGTTTGGCCTTCCTTGATTGGTCTCCAACGACTCCTAGCTGCCTTGGGGCTATAAAAGGGACCCCTAGGCGCATGAAGGAGCAACCCAAGCATTCACTAAGCATCCTAAGGCATCCAGACTCTGTTCCCGTGCATTCGTTTTGTTGTGTTAGAGATTTGAGCTCTATTCGAGTCAAGGACTCCCTGTGTTGTCATTTGAGCTCAAGTCTTCTCTTGTGTGCGTGGGTGTGCTTGATTTGAGTCTTGTGTGTGTGTTGCTCTTCCCTCCCTTACTTCTGGGCTTCTTTTGTGATCATCATTGTAAGGGCGAGAGGCTCCAAGTTGTGGAGATTCCTCGCAAACAGGAGAAAGTCTAAGGAAGAAAACCATGGTATTCAAGTTGATCATTGGATCACTTGAAAGGGGTTGAGTGCAACCCTCGTCCATTGGGACGCCACAACATGGAAGTAGGCAAGTGTTACTTGGCCGAACCATAGGATAAAAATCACGTGTCTCGTGTGCTGCTTATTGTGATTGTTTTGTTCACACAAGAACGTTTCTTAGCCACGTAACTATACTAACATTCATAACTAAGTTTTGTGGCTATTAGTGTTTGAATTTTACAGGATCACCTATTCACCCCCCCTCTAGGTGCTCTCACTTCCAAGTTGGCCTCCAACGGCTCCTAGTTGCCTTGGGGCTATAAAAGGGACCCCTAGGCGCATGGAGGAGTCACCCAA
This sequence comes from Zea luxurians, assembly GCA_029449295.1. NCBI lineage: Eukaryota > Viridiplantae > Streptophyta > Magnoliopsida > Poales > Poaceae > Zea > Zea luxurians. Next base: position 80,319,812 of record JAOPSE010000005.1, read on the forward strand.
GCATTCACTAAGTATTCTAAAGCATCCAGACTCTGCTCCCGCGCATTTGCTTTGTTGTGTTAGAGATTTGAGCTCTATTCGAGTCACGAACTCCATTTGTGGTCATTTGAGCTCGAGTCGTCACTTGTGTGCGTGGGTGTGCTGTGCATTTGAGTCTTGTGTGTGTTGCTCTTCCCAACCTTACTCTATGCTTTCTTTGTTATATCTATTGTAAGGGCGAGAGGCTCCAAATTGTGGAGATTCCTCGCAAACGGGAAAACACTTGAAAGGAAAAACCGTGGTATTCAAGTTGATCATCGGATCACATGAAAGGGGTTGAGTGCAACCCTCGTCCATTGGGACGCCACAACATGGAAGTAGGCAAGTGTTACTTGGCCGAACCACGGGATAAAAATCGTGTGTCTTGTGTTGCTCTCTCTGTGATTGTTTGTGTTCACAAGAACTCGCTTCAAGCTACTTAGCCGTTCTAACACTTATAAGTAAGTTTTGTGGCTATTTGTGTTTGATTTTTATAGGATCACCTATTCACCCCCCTCTAGGTGCTCTCACCTGCCCCGCCGTCAATCAGCACATGGTGCAGCCGCATGTTGGCGATGACAGGGGCGGTGACGAGCGGTAGTATACCGGCCCCTACCATGTTGTCGGGGCACTCGGATGCCCCAAAGGAGATGGTGGTGCTCCTCCACCGCTGGTGTGGAGCAGCCTTCGAGACCCCTGGGGTCACCGACAGGACCTCGCGACGAAGGGACTTGACGTTCCTGCGGGAGGTGAGCTCCCAGCTTCCGCCGTACATGACATACAACTTCTTGAGGCGGTCGCTCTCGCCACTGGAGTCGGAGTCCCTGGTGAAGACATCCTTCAGGACCCCCTCGGGTGACTGATACCCGAGGTCCCGCTCTCCCGCGGCCACGTCACCGTCGTCAGCCCTCTCCTTGCCAGGCCGGCGGGGAGCCATCCTTGGAGGTTTACTCGCGCCATTCGCTGACACGCTTCGCGAGCTTGATAATCTCGTGGCACTCCGCAGCGCTGTGGCGGCTGTTGGGGTGCACAGGGCATGAGCCGCTGTTACCCCCTGTGGTCGTGGGCGCTTGTTGCGCTCGCTCCGGCCCCCAGCCGCAGCCGCGACGACTGGAGCAGCAGTCTGCGGCCTCTCGTGGTCGCGATTCTTCTTCTTCTTCTTGTTGTTGTCGTCATGGGCGACGGCACCCGAGCCACCCGTCTGGGTGACCCCAGTCTGTGGTGCCGAGTGCCATGCACGGCCCTCGGTGGCTCTGGCACACTTGTCGGCCAGAGCGAAGAGTGTGGTGACAGTTTCCACGTCATGCGTGGCTAACTTCTCCAACATCTTCTCATCACGCACCCCCTGGCGGAAAGCGGTGATGATGGAAGCATCTGAGATACGAGGTATAGTGCCACGTACCTTAGTGAAGCAGGAGATGAAGGCCCAGAGAGTTTCCTCGAGTTCCTGCCTCACTGCATGGAGGTGAGCCTCCACGCTATGCTGTTGATAAGCGCTGGCGAAGTTCGCTGTGAACTGCGCGCAGAGCTCTTCCTAGGAGTAGATCGATCCTGGGGCTAGGTTCATGAGCCAGGTCTGGGCCGGCCTAGACAAGGCTACATGGATGTATGTCGCCATCACAACAGTGTCCACCTGCTGCCGTAATGGCAGTGACGTATACCGGCAGGAATTCCGACGGGTTTGATGTACCATCGTACTTCTCCGGCAAGTGTGGCCAGAACTTGGATGGCCAAGTCGCCGCGCGGAGATGATCCGCCAGAGTGGCGCAACCTACGCTGGCCAACGGGACACCCGCCTGAATTCGGGCGCCTCTTGGAGTCTGCGGTGCGACCGCAGTGAAGTCTTGGTCGAGGTTGCGACCCTCGATGTTCTGTCGGCGCTCACGTGCCCTCTCTAGAGAGACACGGGCATCCTCGCCCGCATGCCTACGGTTGAGTTCTGCCCGTAGGTCATCTGGCCTCTCCAGAGAGGTTGGAGCATCCTCCCCCGCACGCCTGCGGTTGAGTTCCGCCCGCAGATCTTCAGTCGGTGCAGCCTTCACTAAAGGCGAGCGCACCGATGCCGACGCCTCATGTTGACGCCAAAATGACCGAGGCCTGGGCCTGGCCGAGCTAGTTTGAGCCATGCCTAGGAGACGATCAACGTCATCGCGCCACTGCTTCATGGCCCCCGGCGAGGCCATGGAGCTTGGAGGATGGCACAACAACTCCTTGGCTGTAGACAGTGCTCCGGGTGCAGCCCTTGATGACTGAGCGGGAGTGTGCTGCTGCGCAGCGTGCATAGCAGCAGCACCAGGCACAGGGCGGCTGGAGGTCTGTGGCATGGATGACGCAACCTCCTCCTCCATCAGGAAGTCCTCGGAGGCCCCACCGTGGTGCTCGACGAGATGGACCATGGTGTCGAGTAGGAAAACAAGCAAAAACCTAAAGCCAAGCCCCCTACCTGGCGCGCCAAATGTCGGAGAGGAAATCTTCGGCCGAGTGGTGGAATGTACCCGCCCTAAATACTAAGATGAGGAGGGGCCTTAGCGTTTTGCCTGACTATCGGAAGGTGTAAGAACACACGAGAACACAAAGATTTAGAGTGGTTCAGGACGCCGGAGCGTAAAACCCTACTCCACTGTGTGTAGTATTGAGTATGAGAGTCTAAGTTTGTCTTGAGAGCTTGAGCGTCTAAGTTGCGTGTGTCTTGTAACATTGTGTGCCTTCCCTTTTATAGCCCAAGGGAGGCACATACAAGATTGCTGAACCCCGACATGTGGGCCCAGGGACATAATGGAAGAAATACATGGAGCAACTAATGCAGGTGACACCTGAGAGATCTTCTGGCGCCTAGATGTCCGCAGCATACGCAGTGTTGATACACAACGGTAGCTTCCTTGGTACGTACGAGTGATGATGAGTATGGTGCATGCGGCAGCATGGGCGTGCTGCCTGCCAATATAATGGATAAGCATGTCGCCTGCTAGTGGAATGGACAGGTCTCATTAAATGCTGAGGCGGCACACTGCTTGCTAGTAGAATGGATAGGTCGCCGCATGACAGCAGAGTGGACAGGCCTCATTAAATGCTGAGGCGGCACATCGCTTGTCAGGCGGCGTGCCTTATCCGCAATAAATGCAGGGGCCGCGTAACCCGAAGGCCTTACGTCACGCGCAGTAGGCCACGTGGCAGCATCGGGTCTCCGCCTGGGCGGGGAGCAGAAGCGTGTGCGGAGAGGTCTGCACCAGACTAGGTCTAGACACGTGTCGGTACCGGACCCCCCGCCTAGGTCCTGTTCAAGGTCCGGGTATGCTCTGTCCTGGGACCTTAGGACCCCTCTGTGGGCGGCCTGGACCCCATACGGGGGGGGGGGGGGTCCGGGTCCCATTCCAGGGGTCCAGCTTGCACACGTGGAGGTCCGGGACCAACCTTGTGGGCCCGAATTGTATATTCGAGGGTCCGGGACCAACCTTGGGGGTCTGGACTGTATATCCGGGGGTCCGGCGCTCTCCTGTGGGGGTCTGGACCACTATTGATGCCTTGGAGTATACCACCTTCTCTGGACACGTGGCGGCTTCGGACCCGCCCATGTGGCGAGGTCGGGTGCTGCTGGGACCCAGAATAGCCGCCTGAGATTGGGGCGAGCCGTGGCTTGGTCCCACACACAGCACTTCTACCACACGACTAAGTGATAGCCGCGTGGGCACTGCGTCTTTGCACAGTAGTAAGGGGTACCCTAGTTACAGGGTACCGACAGTATTAATTTTGGAAATTAAGTTAAAATATTCACAAATTATAATTAAATGGATAAAAAGTTATAAAATATAGGACTCGAGGCTTGAGGTGCTAAATATACTATGTCAACCAAACGGACCTATTCCTTTCAAACCAACGAATCTTCTACTCCGCGGAAAGCTCTGTTGCGATGTCGGCCCACTGCCCTTCGCCTTTCCCATTGCTAGATCGCTTGAGGTGCTAAATCCCACTGCACATATGTACAGACAAAGACTGAATGCTTCTTGAGGAGGGAAGTAAGGGGCTTGGCCAAAAGATCGAAATTGCGCACAAATTTGCGATAGTACCCCGCGAGACCGAGAAAACCTCGCAATTCCTTGCATGAGGTCGGCACAGGCCATGAAGAAATAGCAGCAACCTTGGTGGGGTAGCACTGCTAAAACATGTCCTAGATAAGATATCTACTTGCGACCAAAAGTGCATTTAGACAATCTGACCTGCCAACTGTCTCGAGCAAGCAACTGCAACACCAACTCCATGTGTGACAAATGTGATTCCCAAGTCAGACTATAAACTAGGATATCATTGAAGAACACTAAAGCACATTTACAAAACAAGGAGGCCAAGGTACGGTTCATGGCACTCTGAAATGTAGCTGGTGCTCTGATCAATCAAAAAGACATAACCCGGAACTCGAACCGACCATGGCGGGTAGAGAAGGTCGTCTTGTGTTGATCTTGGGGTGCCATTCTAATATGATGGAAGACAACACGTAAGTCAAGTGTAGAAAACCATGCAGCCCCATGCAACTCATCCCAAAACTCGTCAATGATCAGGACAGGAAAACGACTCTTGGCGATGAGAGCATTTAAATGACGGTAGTCGACACACAAACGGTAGTTGTTGTCCTTCTTTTTCACCAGCATAACTGACGGCGAGAAATCACTCCGACTATGTTATATGATACCCAACTGTAGCATGTCTTGAACTTGACACTCAATCTCTAACTTCAAGGTGGGAGCATAACGATAAGGAAGCATGCGAAAGGGTTGGGCTCCTGGTAATAAAGGAATCAGATGGTCATGATCTCTCTGGGGAGGTAAGCCTAGAGGTACCGCGAAGACCGACTGGAACTTGTGGAGCAAGGATTTAAGCTCCCCTGGCAGTGTGGATAGTACACCCTGCTTTTTTAGACAAATCAGTCAATTGGCAAAACTCTATGACTAAACAGAGGTCCGTTGTTGTCTACATGCCAAACAATTTGATTGTAGACCCTCGGTTTGGGATGACCAACCACTTCTCTGTGAAAGGATCATGATGCCCAAGAGGGGGGTGAATTGGGCTTTTCTAAAAATCAACACTAATTAAAACCTAAGCAAGAGCCCAACTTCACCCCAACAACTAGCACTAAGAGAATAATACTAGAAATACAACAATGCTAAGACAATACTTCAAATACTTGCTAAACAAATACACAATGTAAAATGCTTGAATTAAGTGCAGAATGTAAAGCAAGGTTTAGAAGACTCCTCCCATTTTTCCCGAGGTATCGAAAAGTCGGCACTCTCCACTAGTCCTCGTTGGAGCACCCGCGCAAGGGTATCACTCCCCCTTGGTCCTCGCAAGAACTAAGTGCTCATTACGAGATGATCCTTTGCCACTCTGGCACGGTGGATCCCTCACGACCGCTTACAAACTTGAGTCGGGTCACCAACAAGATCTCCACGATGATCACCAAGCTCCCATCGCCACCAAGCCGTCTAGGTGATGTCGATCACCAAGAGTAACAAGCGGTAGACTTTCGCTTGACCAAGAGAAGCCTAATGCAAGTGGTGTGTGCTCTAGGTGGCTCTCGCTAGCGCTAATGAGGTCCAAATGCGTGATTAAGATTCTCTAATCTCCTCACTAGGCTTTTGGTGCTTGCAATGCTCTACCAATGTGCAGGAATTAATGTGGGCAGCAAGACATTGAATATGGTGGGTGGAGGGGGTATAAATAGCCTTCACCCACCAACTAGCCATTACAGGCAATGTTCTGCGCATGGGCGCACCGGACAGTCCGGTGTGCCACCGGTGCGCCACTAGTGCGCCAATGGTCAACTCCAATGGCTAGTTCTGACAGCTAGCCGTTGGGCTAATGGCACACCGGACAGTGAACAGCCACTGACCGATGCACACCGGACAGTCCGGTGCACTATCCGGTGCGCTGTCCGGTGCGCCACTAAAATTCCACTCGGGAACCTTGCGCTCTCGGGTTTCTGCGTGGGGAAACCCTTCCCCTGGGCCAGCCTAGCCCCACCTGGCAGAGGGCGCACCGGACAGTCCGGTGCACACCGGACAGTCCGGTGCCCCAAAGTCAGAAACCCTATTTTATATTTTCTGCTGTTTTTTTAAAATCGGTTTTCGTTCTAATTTGTGAGTATGTTATAGAGTGTCACCTAGCACTATATGTGAGTGTGAATATGCACCAACACTACACTAGAACTCTCTTGGTCAAACTACTCATCGACAACCCCTCTTTATAGTACGGCTAAAATAAAATAAAAGACCTAACTAAATCACGAGTGTCCGCAACTCCTTGACACTTGGACTACGTAGACCTTCACTTTGTGTTTCGTCGCTTTAGCCATCGCTTCGAGTTCTCATTGCCAGGATTGTTTTCACCGTTGTAGTACTTCTACCTGTAATGTGACCTAACTTACCATTTGTCTCTGCAAAACACACGTTAGTCACATATAACATTACATTGTCATTAATCACTAAAACCAACTAGGGGCCTAGATGCTTTCAATCTCCCCCTTTTTGGTGATTGATGACAACCCTACAAGTTTTGTGAGAGTAGTTTGTTTTGAAATTTCTGTCAATAGAGAAGATGGTTAGTTGTACTCAGTAATCTTTGACAGAAAAAGCGTGTAGCATAATAATAAGAATGAGCACATACACATCGTAAGTTTCTTGTTCATATATAAAAGTGAAATCAAATCGATGAACAAGAACTAGAAGACTGGTGATAACATATAAGGTGAAAACATAATACACACAGTCAACATGAGCATCGAGAGTATATAATAGAGTTTGTGAGCCAAAAGCATCATACAAAAGTAGAGCTAGTACAGAGAGTAACAAGCACATATATTACATCAAAATGGCTCTCTACTAACTCCCGAACTCCCCCTAGCTCTCACAACTCATCTCTCTCCCCCTTTGGCATCAAACACCAAAAGGGAACCCGAACCTACACATCAGAAGAGGGAGGAGGTGGCGGGGGCGCATCCGGTCGTGGTCGTGGCAGTAGAGCGAACGCCAGCTGTGGGTTAGAGTCAGTCTCGGATCCAGGATCTGCTGTAGAAGCTGGAGCTAGTACTGACTCAGACGGAGGCTGCGCTGCAGGAGCTGCCAGAGCCAAAGAAGTCACAGACACCGTCACAGCGGCAGTGGTAACAGCAGGAGCTGGTGGCACTGGTGACTGAGAGCTGACGGAGCCGATGACCAACGACGTGAAAACCAGGGTGACCGGCCGGAGCGGAGAGGAAGAAGGACCAACTGTAGGAAGAGGGGGTCCTAACTGAATAGCTGGCACAACAGGAGCCTGAAGAGGTGGAGGCGGTGCTGACTGAACTAGGGGAATCAAAACACCAGTATGCTGAAGCATGAGAGTCATGAATGTCTTGTTCTCAGCTCGGTCCTAAAGAAGCTGCTGCTGTAGAGTATCTTACCTGTCCTGAATCGTCTGAAACATCGAGAGCATTCTCTCGGACATCTGCTGCTGGACCGCTGCCATGTGAGCCTGATGCTGAGTAAGAGTCTGGAGGATCGCCGCAAGAGCAGGGTCAATGGCAGGAGGGGCAGCAGGGGCAGCACCACTGGAACTCCCAGCCTCATGATCATGAGTGCGTGGAGGCATAGAAGGCGGAGGCAGAGGTGGAACCCCAAAGTCATCATCATCATCATCATCAGGGACTGCTGCGTCCTGAGTCTCGAACTGGTGAAAAGTGGTATCCTCGGCCTAAGTATCAGCCACTAGATCTGGTGCTGGCACGGGGTCCTCAGGGGCTGGACGGTAGGAACCAAAGAGTAGGTGTGAGGCCTCAAGAGTACCCTAGAACTGTGGTGGCCGAATCAGTTGAGCAAAGATGTGACAAAGATAGTGAGCATACGGCAGCTGTCGACGAGCATGTAGACCATCCAGAACGGTGTCCTCGATCTCACAAATGAGGAAATCCACAACATCAAACTCGGAGTGAGAGACCAGGGCACCAAGAAGCCAAAGCTGAATATGAGTGGTAGCCTCCCTGTAACCCATCCGTGGCAGAAGCGTCCGTCTCATAAGCTGATATAGAAACTTGGCCGCTGTGGTGAAATCTGCCGGAAAACATCACGACCCATATGAGAAGGGCGATCGGAACAAAGCCGCGATGTGAGATGTACCTAGAGCAACTCCGCCGTGAGGGCGTCGAGGAGGATCAGAGGTACCATAGCACAAGTTGTGAAGACGAGTCGATGACTCGGGAAGTCCAAATAGCTGACGAATCTGGCTGGCATGAATAGTGACATCCTCTCGCTCAAAGCGGAACCTCATCCACTGGTGATCAGGGTCGATCCATACAAAAGCATAAAAACTCGGACCCATTTCTCAACATATCTGCCGCTGGTAGTCAAAAGAGTGAGAAGTCCAGGCAGATAGGAGAGGTGTACCTCAGAGTCAGCACCGGCGGCAAGCAGGAAGGCAGGGAGATCCAATAGCCGGTGCGCTCACAGAGCAATCTGAGGTGACAACTGCGCTCTATAGAAAGACTCTTGTATCCTGGTGCTAAATGGATCTGCCGCTGCAGGGTCTCTCTGTGCAGGTAACCAAGACTCCACGGGTACGTATCTGAACCGACGTACCCGTGCTGTTGTAGCACGCTGAAGATCAAACAGCCTGGGATCCGTAGCAAGTGGTCGCACCTTAGTCTCATCACGCTCCCGGAAGCGAGCAGGTGGGATAGGGGGAGCAGAAGCAGGAGGAGCAGTGGAAGCTGGAGTAGTGGAGGTGGTGGGTATGGCTGAGGTGGTGGATGGCGCAGAAGTGACTAGAGTAGGCGAAGTGGGTGGTGGAGTGGTAGCAGTGGTGGGAGTGGTAGGAGTGGAGGAGCGAGGACGAGAGGCATGACGACGAACTCGGTAAGCAATCTGATCTGAAGAAATCCATAACTGAGCTCCTCTCTCGGCCTACTCAGCGGCTGTTGCTGGTGCTAGAGCCGCTCGGGCTGCTCTATCCAAGCGTCGCTTCTTGCGACCTTCCTGCTGCTCTAAGTAGACCGTCTTCCCCTTAACCTGCCTGAAGGGGCGAGGAGGGTCCTCGTCATCTCCTCCCCCTAGCGCTGACACATTCTTCGTGCGTGGCATCCTGACCTGACGACTGCAAATGAGAGAGGGAAGCTAAGCACAAGAAGATAATAGTCAATAGAATGACAAGAGAACGAAGAGCTACCTGGAAATCTCACACGATAGGGAGAGAATCCAGGTAGGGCAGGTGTTGGGGACTTGCTCTCAAATGCTATAAATTGAGAACAAGGCAACACAAAAACAGGTTATTTGTTAATGACTTTCGTCCTTCGAAGCATTATTTCCCCAAGGATATAATGCTTCCTGGACGAAGGTCATGAAGGACATACCTTCATCATCTCAACGTATATATATACACATAATAACAGCAAACGAAGCATGCAAAACATAAGAAACAATGTAAAGAATTGCATAACATTATCATATATATATATATTTTTTTCTTTATATAATTGCCAATGAATATAAGGACAATATCGAATTACATCTAGTACCTTCGGCTTGACAGAAGACAAAGGTACAAGCGTGACGCAAAAAACAAATGCCAAGTCAGCGTGAACAGTAAGGGAGTAATGTTCATCTATTTATAGACATGGGACGCAGCCCATGTGAAATTACATCTGTGCCCTTTACATTTGCTAGTGACTCTAAAGTAATCCACCGAGGTCTGAATAGTCTTTTCACTTTTAAGTCGGTTCCCTTTTTTGCTGTCATGCTGAAGCTCCCTTGCGTGTAGCTTCGACGCCGTGTCATCCTTCGTGATGTTCCTGCTTCTCACTCTGTGTGGTTCTGATCCGAGTCCGAAGGTACCTGTTCATATATAATACTCGGGAAATATTGTTAAATCATGTTTTTGAGGACCTTCGGAAGACGAAGGCCCCCAACAGTAGCCCCTCACGATGTTAATTTGTTAAAATAACAAATTCAGATTGTGACATGGACGAAGGCTCCAAGCCGAAGGTCCGAAAAACACCTTCCCTTTGCTAGAATAGCAACAGTCAATGACAGACGGGACCCTCCAACCTGGAGCGCACTGGGCGTATAAATAGGAAATCACACCGTCTGCACTTGACACACTGCTTGTGCCATTTGCCTTATTTCCTCAATTTTATAACTTTTGCTTACTAGCAATTGATAGCTCTTTAACTTTTGAGCTTCAGTTTGGAGGACACATTTTCGTCATTTCCAAAGAGAAGATGTCTCAAGACAAGAAGGCAGTTGCTGAGACGAAGCTATTAAATAGGGTTTTTGATGCTATTGGATTTGCGTACCCTGACTATCGCTACCCACCACGGGGGCAGAAACGAAAGGGTGCATCCTCTGAAAAGGTTGCTGCTTCGGCTGCTCCAAGCAAGCCTGCGCCGAAGGGTAAAAAATTGAAGGTCCTTACCCACCGACCACGCTACATTGAACCGGCCGTAGTGCCTAAATTTGGCGGGGAGACATCTTCAGCTACTGAGCCGAAAGAACCTGTTCCTCCCACGTAGAAGATTGAAAAGCTGATTGTAACGCCGAAGGCTCTTTCGATCGAGTTGATTGAAACGAAAGATGTCGAAGATAAGACTGAAAGGTCAAAAATTAAAAAAAGCAACAAGTGTGTCAGGGATTCTAAGTACTTTGACAGAAGCAACAGTGCTGACGGCAGAGAAAAGTTTTTCCATAACCCCCAGAAGGAAAAGGATGATAAATGTATTAGATATTTTAGAAACACCGGATTCCAAACGCCCCTCTTCCTCAAAGAAGACTGCCGAAGCTGGCAAAACGCAACATAAAGCTAATCCTAAGCAAATAGAAGCCGAAGCTATAACGACCCAGGATGAAACTGAGGCAAGGCCCAAAGTGCCTGCTGAGATGAAGCTTGCAACAACCGAGCAGGGGGCCGAAGAAATACCTCCAGATGCTTATATAGCTTTTGAAAAAGGTGCGACCAAAGAAACCGAATCTCTTATTCCTGAAGCACCTTCCGAAGTTCTTGATTATATCATTCGACATGCTTCGAGAAAGAAACTATCTGAAGAAGAAATTTTTGAAGCTAAACACTATGCCCGAGAACTGAAGTACCCGAAGGGGGCCTTAGTATTTAATGGTACAGATGAAGATGATTTTTTGTATTGTCTCCCGGACAACAAAGAATCGTCTGTCTATCGGGAGATGGCTAGGAGTATGGGTTTTCCGAAGCTCGAGGCTGGCCTTTGCGCCATGACGAAAGATGATCTTGCAGATAGCCTTGCATACAATAGTCTGAAGGTACAAAAAGTTGTAATTTTTGAGATTTAGGTACTCTGTAATGGAGTCTTTTATATTTATGTTAATTCATTTATTTTTACTTGCAGGGCCTAATACTTAGCAATGCTTTAAGAGCACAAAAGAATGCTGAAGACGAGAGCTGCACTATTGCTCTCAACAACCTTCGAACAGAGGTTATCAAGCTGAGGAACGAAGCCACGGAAAAAGACAAAATTCTACTTACATTGGTGGACAGAGTAAATAAGGATGAAGCTAACTTCAAGTCTCAAACTGAAATTCAAAAGAATGAGATTGAAGACCTTCGAAGACAACTGGCTGAAGCCAACTTAAAGTGTGCTGTCGCCGAAGCTGATCGAGATGCCAGTGAATACTGGAAGAATTATTTAGAGAAAACAGTTATAGAGCTTCGCTCCTCCAAAAAAAGATGTTTTGAGAAATCTGTGGTGTGTGTGAAGAAAATAAAGACTAGCTTCGCTAACGTAGGCGCGTATTCGAGCGAAGACAACTTTATACGAGGCGACCCCGAAGGCGTTATCGAATGGATCAGTAATGAAGTCGAATCTTTTGAAGAAATTTTAAGCGACCGTGGGGACGTCTGCGCATTTTCTGGTGCAAGAGGAATTGCGGCCGTCTTGGAGAAGGCGGATTGTAATCACGTTAAGACCCTGGCCCAAGCCGAAGCTGCCTTCTCCATGGACGTCACAAAGGACCCCTCGGCCGAAGCAAGTCTAATAGGCGAAAAATTTTTCACTGATATCTAGGAAAATGGCGGCCGAGAAATGACTCATGAAATAATGAAGAAAAGCGAAAAAGATCTTCATGACGCTTGAGAAGCAGAAAGGGCAGCGACACTTGAAAGACGAATAGGTACTACTTAATGGCTTTTAGCTTTGTCATTTAATTTTTTGTGACTTCGAACTAACTGATGTTTTGTACCGCAGCTGAACTTTCTCCTCCACCAGAGCCATTCGACCCACAGGCCGACCCAGAAACAAAGAAGGAAGAAGAAATTATTAACATGGCCGAAGCTATTATCGACGAAGTTGTTGTCGAGCTACTAAACGAAGCTGGTGAAAAAGTTTTGAAGGAAGAGTAGCAGCTATTGTAAAAACATTTCTAAGATATTAATGTAACATTTGCTGAACTAAGTTTGTAATATTTTATAATTTTTGAATGTAATATGTAAATTGTTTGTAGTTCAATTCTTTACGATGCATGAAACTTTACGTACGTACCGTTTTTGAGCCTTCGGCGAAAAAACACCTTCCCTTCTTTTCATGTTTCGTGAAGAAAAACTTTTATATCTCGTGAGAATATCCATACTTCGTAAAGATCATCCAAGCTTCGTAAAAACATTAATGCTTCGTAAACAATAGATTTCTTCTTCCATATCAGAGCTGATGAAGTTGTAATTCTTCAAAACTTATTTTGTGCCTTAGCACAATTTCACTTCTTCGAAACATTCTCTGAAGATCAACATTGTATCCCCTTCTTGTACCATTGATGCAATATGATGTATGATGTTATGTTATGCGAAATGATGTGATGATGTTATGTTATGCGAAATGATATTTATGCCGAAGACACACTCACACCGCCATAGTGGAATACACAATCTGTTTGCCGCTTATTTTTCGGCTTCACCGCTTATTTTTCGGTGTATCAGCGCTGACTTTTCGCTGTAAGTTCTGCATCCCCTTAGGAACGTCTTTTGAACTTCTTTGCCTTCTATTTCGGCGGTATTCGCATTGACTTTTCGTGCTTCGCCTTATATTTCGGCGGTATTTGGCTCTGCATTCCCTTTGGAACGACTTTTGAGCAGAAAACTTACTCTGCGCTCCCTTAGGAACGCCTTTTGTAGCTTCAGCAAACTTACGCTGTGTTCCTTAGGAACGACTTTTTGTAGCTTCGGCAATTTTTGAACTTCATGAGTCTGTGGAGAAGATATATTTCACAATAGCAAGAATGAAGCTTTTACAAGAAATTGGAAATGGCAAGAAAACTAAGCTTACAGTAATTGTTCCTTATTAAAGATGAAAATGACAATGAATGTAAAACTGTTTCAAGGGTAGGATATCTCTTAATAAATGTGTTTCGACTCTGGCACAGTACTGTTGACTGTGCGAGCTTCGGACTCCTCCCTGAAATCTCACTGCTAATGAGTCTGTTGGCTCCGTTCTGGCTACTAGCCTCGTGAATATGCATGTTGTAGTGGTGGCGGAGGTGGAGGCTGTGGCCAAGACGCCTGTGGCTGGCTAGCCAAAGCAACAGAAGCTGTAGGATGGTTACCCACATACTCTGGTATGTAGGGTGAGTGATACGAAGTGGTGTGCATGACCTGCTTCGGCTGGTTTTGCTGAGCTGCAGCTTCTGCTATTTCCTTTTGTTTCTGAATGGTGACATGGCACATCTTGTAGTATGGCCATTGTCCTCACCATAGAATAAGCAATAAATTTTTCTGGGCTGATCCCCAAACCTTCCTTCAAAGCCCCTGGCGCCTCTGCCTCTTGGAGCTGACGGCCGGAAAGAGTTTTGTTGTTGCCCCGAAGATTGTGAAGTATATTGTGACTTCTGCAGCTGACTTCCTCTGTCATCACTCTGGGTGGAGTGAATTGACCTGACATGCCTTGGGTGGATTCTTCCTCCGAAGCCACTGGTCATCTCAGAGAACCTGTAGGCTTCCTCCCTTCTTTGGCGAAAGTCATTGTCAGCCCAGATGTATTCATCCATCTTTTGAAGCAACTTCTCCAGGGTCTAAGGGGGCTTCCTGGCGAAGTATTGGGCCGTAGGTCCTGGCCGAAGCCCTTTGATCATGGCCTCAATGACGATTTCATTGGGCACAGTTGGCGCTTGTGCCCTTAAACGCAAGAACCTTCGGACATACGCCTGGAGGTATTCTTCGTGGTCTTGCGTGCACTGGAATAAAGCTTGAGCAGTAACCGGCTTCGTCTGAAACCCTTGAAAACTGGTGATCAGCATGTCCTTCAGCTTCTGCCATGATGTGATTGTTCCTGGCCGAAGAGAGGAGTACCAGGTTTGCGCAACATTCTTGACTGCCATGATGAAAGATTTCGCCATGACTGCGGTATTGCCCCCATATGAAGATATGGTTGCTTCGTAGCTCATCAAAAACTGCTTCGGATTTGAGTGCCCATCATACATGGGGAGCTGGGGTGGCTTGTATGATGGGGGCCATGGGGTAGCCTGTAGTTCTGCTGACAGAGGAGAAGCATTATCAAAAGCAAAATTTCCATGATGAAAATCATCATACCATCCATCCTCGTTGAAGAAGCCTTCTTGGTGAAGTTCCTTATGTTGGGGCCTTCGTTCTTGTTCGTCTTGAGCAAGATGGTGTACTTCTTCTGTGGCTTCGTCAATCTGTCTTTGAAGATCAGCTAGTCGGGCCATCTTTTCCTTCTTCCTTTGTACTTGCTGATGAAGTATCTCCATGTTTTTGATTTCTTGGTCCAACTCCTCTTGGAGTGTTGGACTGGAGGCTTTCCTCTTCTGGCTTCGGGCCTCTCGGAGGGAGAGGGTCTCCTGGTTTGGATCCAGTGGCTATAGTGCTGCAGCCCCTAGCGCTGAAGCTTTCTTCGGTGGCATGACGAAGTTCGGTGCTTGCCGGAGGTGGTCAAAAAAGGGTTCACCGGAGGTGGGCGCCAATGTTGGGGACTTGCTCTCAAATGCTATAAATTGAGAACAAGGCAACACAAAAACAGGTTATTTGTTAATAACTTTCATCCTTCGAAGCATTATTTCCCCAAGGAGATAATGTTTCCTGGACAAAGGTCATGAAGGACATACCTTCATCATCTCAACATATATATATACATATATATATATACATAATAACAGCAAACAAAGCATGCAAAACATAAGAAACAATGTAAAGAATTGTATAACATTATCATATATATATATATATATTTATATAATTGCCAATGAATATAAGGACAATATCGAATTACATCTAGTACCTTCGGCTTGACAGAAGACAAAGGTACAAGCGTGACACAAAAAGCAAATGCCAAGTTAGCGTGAACAGTAAGGGAGTACTATTCATCTATTTATAGACATGGGACGCAGCCCATGTGAAATTACATCCGTGCCCTTTACATTTGCTAGTGACTCTAAAATAATCCACCGAGGTCTGAATAGTCTTTTCACTTTTAAGTCGGTTCCCTTTTTTGCCGTCATGCCGAAGCTCCCTTGCGTGTAGCTTCGGTGCCATGTCATCCTTCGTGCTGTTCCTGCTTCTCACTCTATGTGGTTCTGATCTGAGTCCGAAGGTACCTATTCATATATAATACTCGGGAAATATTGTTAAATCATGTTTTTGAGGACCTTCGGAAGACGAAGGCCCCCAACAACAGGAGACGGCTCACGGGCAGGCAAGGTCACTGAAATGATAGAAGAGGTGAGCATGTATTAGTAACATAGTCATAAGTATATTAAATGTGAATAAATACATACACAGAGTATTATGGCATAGAAAATGAGAGATATGGCGATCGAGAGGTCAAACGACGCGAAAACAGCGTTTCAACGAGAAATAGTGCCATAGGAGGTTTGGACTTCAAATTGAGGTATGAAATGACGTGGAATTGAGCCGATACTTCACGAATAGGTATATATGGGTAAATATGAGTGAAGTGTGTGCTTGGTTTGAATTTAGGCAGAGAAAATGAAATTTAGGCACTCGGCTTGGAATTGATCGCTCGAAACAGGGAATTGTGTGAAATTGAAGCCTGGTATATTGGATTGGCATGAAATTGTGCGAATATGTTACTGAAGGTGTTGTGAAGGTGCCTAAAAAGTTTGGGTTCAATCAGAGCAATTTTGAGTGGTTTGGGCATTTCACTGAGCATGTGGCGTGCGGGGATTTATGGTTTGAAGGAAATGGTTTATTAAGGCTATGAAACCCTCCCTAAGGAGCTAGGAACCTGCAGAGATATGCAAGAGACACAAAAGAACACATTCCACCACTTGGATTCACAGGAATTTCAAGAATTTGAGATAGGGAATCAAAGGTGGGAAGAGGGGTGCTCACTGGGCTTTGAACAGAGAGAGAAGAGACAAGAGAGGAGGGGTGCTCACTGAAGCTTCTTACTAGAGAGGAGAGGGCCGAGCACCAGCTGGAGCAGAGTCACTGGAGCACGGCCGCCGGCGAGAGAGATCGCCGGAGAGGAGATTGGATCGCCAGAGGGCAGAGAGCCAGAGAGCAGAGAGGGAAATGAGAGCCTCTAGCTCGGTCTCGGGCTGGAGGCCTTTTTTTAAACGCATTATGGGTGCACCGGACAGTCTACAGTGCCTGTCCAGTTCACACCGGACAGCGCACAGAAAAAAAGAGCTCTTGCGCGCGCGCGGCCGGTGCACCGGACAGTGCACAGTGCAGTGCCCGGTGCACACCGGACTGTCCGGTGAGCCCAGACAGAGGGAAATTTTGAAATTTTTGAAATTTTGTATCTAGTTTTCAACCAAACCAAATCCCAACTTATAATCACACAAAATAACACTTGTTGGGATAGGTATTGGCACCCTCATATATTTTCTCATAATTTTCAAAATATTTTGCCATAGGCTAGAAATTTTTAGAGAAAATAGGCAAATGGTGAAATTTGCATTTTGGCCTTGCACTAGGGGTTTTCATGAGTGTTTTGAGTTTTGAATACTCCCCCTAAGTGCAGTACCTCATGCATATTTCAAGAACCAACAATTGCATAGTAAGTAAGAATTTAAGTGCTAAAAGCTTAAAACTAAGACTTGTCAAGTTTGATCCGAGTTAAGCTTTTTCACTTGCTTTGTTGGCGGTTATCTCAACTAGGTTAGACAAGCCCTAGATGCAATACAAGAAATTTAAACATGCAATGCAAGCTTGACAACACCATTTGACATCTTAAATAAAATTTCTAAGATCAAGTATATTTAATTCATTCCTCAACATGCAAAAGCGGGTCTTATCAAGTGGCTTAGTGAAAATATCCGCTAATTGATCTTCCGACCTCACTCCTTCTAAAAGGATGTCTCCTTTAGCAACATGATCTCTAAGGAAGTGATGACGGATATCAATGTGCTTGGTGCGAGAGTGTTGTACAGGATTATTAGCAATTTTAACAGCACTCTCATTGTCACACAACAAAGGTACCTTTTCTAGAACTACGCCATAGTCTAGAAGAGTTTGTTTCATATATAAAATTTGTGTGCAACAAGCACCCGCGGCAATGTATTCCGCTTCGGCGGTTGACAAGGCAACACTATTTTGCTTTTTGGATGTCCATGATACTAGTGATCTCCAAGCAAATGGCACCCCCATAAGTACTTTTTCTATCAATTTTGCAACCGGCATAATCCGAATCGGAATAGCCAATTAAGTCAAAAGTAGCTCCTTTGGGATACCACAGACCAACGCTTGGGGTGTGCCTGAGATACCTAAGAATTCTTTTAACAGCGTGAAGATGAGCTTTCTTAGGATTAGATTGAAATCTAGCACACATGCAGACACTAAACATGATATCGGGCCTAGATGCAGTAAGATACAATAAACTACCAATCATAGAGCGGTAGAGAGTTTGATTAACCGGGTTACCTCCCTCATCTAGGTCGAGATGTCCATTTGTTGGCATAGGTGTCTTGATTGGTTTGCACTTCTCCATGTTGAACCTTTTCAACAAGTCTTTGGTATACTTCTCTTGTGAAAGAAAGTTACCATCTTTCATTTGCTTAACTTGAAAGCCGAGGAAGTACGTTAGCTCACCAATCATTGACATCTCGAACTCCTTCAACATCAACTCACCAAATTCCTTGCAATGATAGCCATTTGTCGAGCCAAAGATTATGTCATCAACATATACTTGACAAATGAAAATATCACCGTTATGTTTCTTTGTGAATAGAGTTGTGTCGACGGTCCCGACCTTAAAGCCCTTTTCAATGAGGAAGTCGCGAAGACGCTCATACCAAGCCCTTGGAGCTTGCTTTAGCCCATATAGCGCCTTGGACAACCTGTAAGCATGGTTAGGATATCTAGGGTCTTCAAATCCAGGTGGTTGCTCAACATATACAAGTTCATTTATGAAGCCATTTAAAAATGCACTTTTTACATCCATTTGGTAAAGCTTAATATCATAGCATGATGCATATGCGAGTAGGATACGGATGGCTTCCAGTCGAGCAACCGGTGCAAAGGTCTCTCCAAAATCTAGGCCTTCAACTTGAGAGAATCCCTTTGCAACAAGTCTTGCCTTGTTCCTTACAATCACACCTTGATCATCTTGTTTATTTCTGAACACCCACTTTGTTCCAATGATCCTTGCATCTTGTGGGGGCTTCTCCAGGGTCCAAACTTGGTTACGGGTGAAGTTGTTAAGTCTTCATGCATGGCATTCACCCAGTTCGGATCCTGTAGCACCTCATCTATATATGTAGGCTCAACACAAGAAACAAAGGAGTGATGTTCAATAAAAGAAGCATGTCTATGTGATCGAGTAATAACCCCTTGTGAAGGACTCCCAATGATTTGGTTTTGAGGGTGAGCTTGAAGTAGTGATGAATTTCTCCTGTTAACCACTTGGGAAGAAGATCCTGGAGCATCAACATCTTCGGCTTGTACCCTTGCTTGTTCATGAGAGACAAATGTATCTTCATTTGCATGCCTCTCATCTTTTTCATCATCTTGTGGTACATTTGATGAAGAAGGCATGTCAATGTTTTGCACCTCTTCTTCATCTTCTTTTGGTTTGATAGCTCCAATTGGCATGTTCTTCATTGCTTCCCTAAGTGGCTCATCACCTACATAATCAAGATTCTCAAGTGCTCCTTGGGAGCCATTAGTCTCATCAAATTCCACATCATATGTTTCTTCTACCACGCTAGTGGCATGATTGAATACTCGATATGCTTTGGACTTTAATGAATAACCCAAAAGAAAACCAATATCACAACGTCTTTGAAACTTCCCTAGGTGATGACGTTTCTTGTAGATGTAGCATTTGCATTCAAACACCTGGAAGAAGGAGACATCTAGCTTTTTCCCATTTAGCAGTTCATAGGGAGTCTTCGCAAGCAGCCGGTGAGGAAATAACCTGTTTGATGCATAACATGCAGTGTTGACAGCTTCGGCCCAAAACCTCTCCGGTGTGTTATACTCATCAATCATTGTTCTTGCAAGTGTGATCAAGGTCCTATTTTTCCTTTCAACAACTCCATTTTGTTGAGGTGTATATATTGCAGATACTTCATGCTTGATCCCAATCTCATCACAATACTCATGAATGTTGGTGTTGTCAAATTCTTTACCATTATCACTTCTAATCTTCTTGATCTTGCAATCAAATTTATTTTGAGCTTTCTTGGCAAACTTCTTGAATATAGATGCAACTTCAGATTTATCATGGAGAAAGAACACCCAAGTGTATCTTGAGAAATCATCAACTATCACCAGACAGTAGAGGTTGCCACCAGCACTTACATAATTTGTTGGTCCAAATAAATCCATATGAAGTAGTTCTAGTGGCCTTGATGTTGACATGAAAGCTTTTGTAGGATGTGTGTTAGCAACTTGTTTCCCAGCTTGACATGCACTACAAGGCTTGTCTTTTTCAAATACAACATCCTTTAATCCTCTAACCATGTCCTTCTTTAATACTTTCTTGAGTGTGCTCATCCCAACATGTGCAAGCCTCCTATGCCAAAGCCATCCAAGTGATGCTTTGGTAAAGAGGCAAGTTCTCAAGTCTGCATCTTCAGAGGTGAAATCCACTAAGTAGAGATTGTTGTATCTGAATCCTTTGAACACCATTGATTCATCATCCATTTTTGATACAATAACCTCTGTTGGAGTGAATAAGCATTGAAGTCCAAGATCACAGAGTTGACCCACTGATAATAAATTGAAGCTCAAAGATGCAACCAAGAGAACATTTGAGATAGATAAATCATTTGAAATTGCCACATTGCCAAGTCCTTGAACTTTCCCTTTTGAATTGTACCCAAATGTGATTTTGTCTTGTCCATCAACATTCTCATCAAGTGAGGTGAACATCCGTGGGTTGCCTATCATATGTTGTGTGCATCCACTGTCAATAACCCAATGGCTCCCACCGGTCTTGTAGTTCACCTACATCCACAGACAAATCAAGCTTGAGTTTTGAGGGCCCTATATTGCATAGGACCAGTGACTCTCTCAATCAAGGACTTTGCAACCCAAATTTGTCTAGGTCTACTCTTGCTTGGTGGACCTAAGAATGTAACATTGACCTTTCCATTTGCAACTTTTCTTAGAACATAATGAGCATTGAAAGCAAATGGTCTTGAGTGCTTAGGCAAGGGAGTTGGTGGTTTGGCTTTGCAGTTGTGGGCAAAGTGACCTTCTTTTCCACACTCAAAGCATTTGATAGGCTTATGAGTCTGCTTTGGCTTGTATTGAGTGGTAGCTTTCTTTTGCACAAAAGCATTGTATCCAATACCACTCTTGTTGTTTTTCATGACAGTGTTTATGAGCAATTCATTTTGGAGGTATTGGCCCTTGTTGAACTTTTGCACACTTGTTGCAAGATGTTCATTTTCACTCTTAAGTTTCTTGACCTCATTTTTAAGCCTTTCATTATCCACTACCAACTCATTGTTGAAATCATTGTTCTCAATGGCAACCTTTCCTCTAGTAGTTGCATCAGTGTAAGTGCAATCAACCCTAATTGAGGGTTTTGGTGATTAATGACAAAACAAACTAAGGTTCTAACAAGTTTACTCCTAGTATGTACACAGTATTTCTACAGACAGGAGAAGCACAGATCTTACGAGCATAAAAGTATAAAGCACAGCGGATTTAAAATTCCACATCAAATGGCGTGCTCCAAGTGCCAAGAAACAACGGCGGTGCAAAATTTATAATTCTTGAGTCATAGGAATCGCCGTACAATTAAGAGGAATCTGCGACGGTTAAGTAAGTTGTGAAACGAGCCAAGTTCAAAATCTTTTGAAAAACTCCTTGGAGATCATTTTCCTAGATCATGAATGCCCTTGAGAAAAACAAATTTTACTTCCCACAAAGTCTCCCCTTTTGTTCTCTTCAAAATTCTCAAAGTTTGGTTTCAGCCCCCTAAAACCGGTTCAACCGGTCCTGAAACCGGTTCAACCGGTTTTGGTACTGTTCACCTGCCACCTCTGCTCTGACCTATCTGACAGTCAGAGCTGTCAGAAAAAGTCGCAGCAGATATTTTTTCTAAAACCGGTTGAGCCGAATTTTGTCCCTACTCAGCCGGTTTTGAAACCGGTCGAGTGTCCGGCTGAGTAGCCCAGTGGACCGGGTTCCCCCTGGTAGAAACCGGTTCAACCGGTTTTGAAACCGGTTCAACCGGTTTTTGCCCACTTTCTCCCAACGGCTGCCAGCTTTTGGGGGATCCTTTATATACCCCCTCACACTCTCTCTCTCATTAACTTCGCCTCTCCCACGAATTCTTGGCTGACCAACCTTCAAACAAGAGCATTCATTTCACCTTTCACACCCGCAATCGCATCTCCTTCAATCATTTGAAGGACCCTTGGTGTGAGGTGAACTCGATCGAACTCGCTGTCAATTTCATCTCGATTCTCCCATTCTCTTGTTCTTGAGCTCGTTGCAAACTTAATCGTGTGCGGATTTGTTACTCTTGGAACCTCGTGTTCCTTGACGGTTAGAGGTTGCTTGGGAGTCTCCAAATTTGTGGACGACCCCAAGAAGTTTGTATCACCCGCTCCTTGAGCAGATTTGAGAAGAGATTGCCTTGACCTTTGTGGTCGGCTTGTGGAGGATTAGGGTTGGAAAAGACCCGGCCCTTTGTGGGTTCCTCAACGAGGAGTAGGACACCTTTGTGGTGGTTGCCGAACCTCGGGTTATATCGCGTGTTCTTGTGTGTTCTTGTCAAGCGCTTTATATTCAGTGGTTGGCTCATATAATTCATTTAAGTAGTTTTGTGTAGGGCAAATCTTTAGCTATATTATTCACTACTTCGCACTTGTTAAATAGATTATCAAATTTAAGTTGAGCGGGTTCAAACTTGTTCAGTTGTGATTAAAATCGACTGAACTGGTTTGCACCTGTGCAACTTTAATTTAACATTATTTCGAAGTTTTAGTGAAAATTTTCAGGTGTAGCCTATTCACCCCCCCCCTCTAGGCTACTTTCAATCAGTCAAGTATCTCTTCGATTTTTGGTTGTCTAAAGTCAAGACTTCAACTTTTTCGGTCAATTCATTATGCAGACTAGTTTGCTCTCCTTGACTCAAATCATCACATGAGGTTGCTACAACAATCTTAACAACAGGGTTAATAGCCTCATGTGTATTGCAAGATAAAAGTTCATTTCAACAAGAAGATTATCATGATCAAATTTAATCTTAGTATAGTCTTCCTTGATTTTCACTAGTCTATCTTTCAACTCCCTATTAGCTTCATTTAACTTGTCACATTTATACTTAGCATCTTTTAGGGAGGATGTAAGCTCATTTACAGTGGATGACATAGTTTTGTTTTCTTCTTTCATTTCATCACTAGCTTTCATAACTATGTCATATTTGGCATTCAAAGATTCATTTTCATTTTTCAACTTATCACATTTAGCTTTTGACTTCCTAATGATTTGAGTGTATTCTTTAAGCAAGTCAGCTAGTTCATCATAGGAAGGTGAAGCAAATTCCTCATCACTATCACTATCACTATCATCAGTAATATCAATATCATTTTGTACCTTCCGTTTACCTCTAGCCATGAGGCATAGGTGAGAAGTCAATGATGGCGATGGTGGTGGTGAAGAGAAGTCCCCGGCGATGGCGACAACTTTTTCATCATTCTCTTCTTCACTTGAAGAAGATCCACTTGATGACTCAATGTCAGTGAGCCAGTCACCAACAATATATGCCATTCCATTTTTCTTTTTGTGGAACCTCTTGTGCTTCCCATCCTTCCTCTTGAAGAATCTCTTTTCCTTTTTCTCATCATCGTTGTCATCTTCTTTCTTGCCCATGAACTTGTTCTTCTTGGGCTTGTTACATTGATGAGCAAGATGACCAAGCTCTCCACAGTTGTAGCAATCCATCTCAGAAATGGGCTTTCTTTTGCTGGAAAAGAATTTCTTCTTTTTTTAATCAAATTTGATGCCTTCTCTGTTGAGCTTCTTTAACATCTTGGTGGTCTTCCTCACCATCAAGGCAATGTTAGCATCAAGGTCATCATCACTTGAGAATTCTTCCTCAATTTGTACTTTACCATTTCCTTTTCTTTCTTGATTTGCTTTGAGAGCCAAATCCTTTCTCTTGGAAGATGACTCTTCCTTGTCATTGATGTGCATGTACATCTCATGAGCATTGATCTTTCCTAATATCTGTGTAGGTGTGGTAACTGAAAGATCCATTTGATGCAGTACAGTGACAATGTGTCCATATTTGTCAATTGGGAGGACACTGAGAATCTTCCTCACAACATCCGGTTGTGAAATTTGTGTAAGCCCCAATCCATTTACTTCCTCTACAAGAATATTGAGACGTGAGTACATAGCATTGGCATTTTCATTAGCAAGCATTTCAAAAGAATTTAACTTTCTCATAGCAATGTGATATCTCTCCTCACGCTCACTTCTAGTTCCTTCATGTAGAGCACAAATGTCCATCCACAAATCATGAGCATTTTTATGATTTCTAACTCTATTGAACACATCTTTGCAAAGGCCTCTAAAAAGGGTGTTTTTGGCCTTAGCATTCCATTTCTCATAATTAAACTCATCACCTACAAGATTTGTGCGATCTCTAGGTTTGGGGAATCCTTGTGTGGCAGCTTTGTAGACACCAATGTCTATAGCCTCTAAATATGCTTCCATACGAATTTTCCAATATGGAAAATCATCACCATAAAAAACGGGAGGAGGTCCATCCCCACCGGACATCGTTACTCTAGCTGTTAAGCTAATCTAAGAGCAACAAGGCTTTGATACCAATTGAAAGGATCACGATGCCCAAGAGGGGGGTGAATTGGGCTTTTTCTAAAAAACAACACTAATTAAAACCTAAGCAAGAGCCCAACTTCACCCCAACAACTAGCACTAAGAGAATAATACTAGAAATACAACAATGCTAAGACAATACTTCAAATACTTGCTAAACAAATCACAATGTAAAATGCTTGAATTAAGTGCGGAATGTAAAGCAAGGTTTAGAAGACTCCTCCAATTTTTCCCGAGGTATCGAAGAGTCGGCACTCTCCACTAGTCCTCGTTGGAGCACCCGCGCAAGGGTATAGCTCCCCCTTGGTCCTCGCAAGAACCAAGTGCTCACTACGAGATGATCATTTGCCACTCCGGTGCGGTGGATCCCTCACGACCGCTTACAAACTTGAGTTGGGTCACCAACAAGATCTCCACGGTGATCACCGAGCTCCCATCGCCACCAAGCCGTCTAGGTGATGCCGATCACCAAGAGTAACAAGCCGTAGACTTTCGCTTGACCAAGAGAAGCCTAATGCAAGTGGTGTGTGCTCTAGGTGGCTCTCGCTAGCGCTAATGAGGTCCAAATGCATGATTAAGATTCTCTAATCTCCTCACTAGGCTTTTGGTGCTTGCAATGCTCTACCAATGTGCAGGAATTAATGTGGGCAGCAAGACATTGAATATGGTGGGTGGAGGGGGTATAAATAGCCTTCACCCACCAACTAGCCATTACAGGCAATGTTCTGTGCATGGGCGCACCGGACAGTCCAGTGCGCCACTAGTGCGCCAACGATCGACTCCAACGGCTAGTTCTGACAGCTAGCCGTTGGGCTGACGGCACACCGGACAGTGAACAGCCACTGTCCGGTGCACACCAGACAGTCCGGTGCACTGTCCGGTGCGCCACTAAAATTCCACTCGGGAACCTTGCGCTCTCGGGTTTCTGCATGGGGAAACCCTTCCCCTGGGCCAGCCTGGCCCCACCTGGCAGAGGGCGCATCGGACAGTCCGGTGCACCGGATAGTCCGGTGCCCTAAAGTCAGAAACCCTATTTTCTATTTTCTGTTGTTTTTTCAAATCGGTTTTTGTTCTAACTTGTGAGTATGTTCTAGAGTGTCACCTAGCACTATATGTGAGTGTGAATATGCACCAACACTACACTAGAACTCTCTTGGTCAAACTACTCATCGACAACCCCTCTTTATAGTACGGCTAAAATAAAAAGAAAAGACCTAACTAAATCACGAGTGTCTGCAACTCCTTGACACTCGGACTATGTAGACCTTCACTTTGTGTTTCGTCGCTTTAGCCGTCGCTTCGAGTTCTCATTGCCGGGGTTGTTTTCACCGTTGTAGTACTTCTACCTGTAATGTGACCTAACTTACCATTTGTCTCTACAAAACACACGTTAGTCACATATAACATTATGTTGTCATTAATCACTAAAACCAACCAGGGGCCTAGATGCTTTCACTCTGCCTATTGAACAATCATAGGACTATAAAATTCTAACCAATCCATGCCAACAATTTTCGCATGGCGCGTGTAGGTGCCAGCCATTTTCGCTTGCGCCTCCAACGCCACGGTGAGACTGGGATTGGAGGTGCCGACCATTTTCGCATGGCTCTTGTAGTACACCAGCCCCAGAAGGAACCAAGCCGATACCAATTGTTAGCTATTGCTACTATGGCTACGCTACGGAAGGAATATTGCTTGAGGAAGAAGAAGGTAGGAGAATACATGCGTCTTTTCCATAGTTTCCATATTGTGGCAACAACCAGAGTTAATACTCTCTTCTCCCTCTTAGATGGGCTTACATGGACCATATGTCCGACAGATAACGACTGTTGGGCCTGGAGACCCAACGACCCAAGCCAGATTCACCCTCCACCTTTTCGCTCATCTTCCCGTCTTGCTGCTGCATTCCTTCGCTTGCACCAGCATACATCCTTTGCTGCACCGCGTCGATGGTGACATTCTTAGACACGACCACCTCCTCCGTCACCGCATAAACCTGTCGCCTCCACCGACACTTTCTAGCTTTCCGCAACCAACAAAAAAATACACAAAGGACTAAATAATGCGGGGAACCCAGAACGATGAACGTGCATGACGACTGGGGGAAAATTAGGATGCGTTTGGTTACAATAACAGGACGGGATGGGACGGGACGGGATGAGACGATCCTTCAAATAAGGTTGTTTGTTCAGAGTCAAGGGTTGGAACAGGACTATCCCAGTATTATCCCCATTTATCCTTTAAAATTGGAAGGATGAGATAGGACAACAGGGAACATCTCTGTCCTGGCTGTACCACAATCAAACGCACCTTCATTGTGGCGCGTATCTGTGACACCACGGCGAGCCTTGTATGCGGGACGTGAAAAAAAGCAGGGGATGAAAGAAAGCTGTTTTTCGAAGTGAAGGAAAGAAAGCTGTTGGAGTAATAAAAATAGTGTTTTGTCTCCAATATTGGTGTTGACGCCTTTTTGGAGGCGCCAATTACTCAAGAGAACCAGCGGCGGTGCTCTCTGCACAGGGGCGGACGGTCCGCGCGCGGGGGCCGGACGGTCCGCGGCCTGGTGCGAGGCGGCAGTGCTCTCTGGTCAGGGGCGGACGGTCCGCGGCCTGGTGCAGGAGCCCTGGTTCCCTGCCTGACGGCCGGACAGTCCGCGCCCTGGGGCCGGACGGTCCGCGCGTACGCAGGGGCGGCGGAAGATCGCCGACGGCGCCTAGATCTCACTCCCGGGAGGGACCCCGTCGGGGAGTAGAGATCCTAGGTGGTGTCTAGGCTCGGGCAGGCCAACCTAGACGCCTCTAATCGACGTAGAGTCGAGGAGAGGCGGAGAATTTGGGGATCGAGAGGCTAAACCTAAACTAGACTAGAACTACTCCTAGGATAAAATGCGAAATAGAAGTTGTATTGATTCGATTGATGATTCTCCCAAATCGGCCGTAGACCTCTCTATTTATAGAGGAGGGGGGCTGGACCCTTTACACAACTGATTCCGAGCTAATTCCGCGAATCTAGCTAACAACCGTAGCACAAAACTCGGAACCCTAATCTGTTCTGCGCACGCGCGGACCGTCCGGCCCACAGGCGCGGACTGTCCAGACCGCGGACCGTCCGGCCTCAGGGCCGGACCGTCCGCCAGCTCTTTTTTTGGTTCAAACATATGCCCCCCTGCCTTTTGGTGGAGCTGGGCGAACCAAAAGCAACTAACTCGATTGGATCACATCGGTTCTCTTAGGCATCTTGCCACATACTAGGATGGTACTGTTTGAGGAAACGCCCATTCAAAGCCTTTGGTAAATCCTTGCCTTGTAATGTTTGTAGCAAATAGGCGTTACCAGACATTACCTGTTTTACTTTATAAGGACCCTCCCAGCTTGGCGACCATTTCCCAAACTTCCGGTCTTTATTCCTTAGAGGCAAGATGGTCTTCCACACCAGATCCCCTACTTGAAATGACTTTGCTTTGACCTTCTTGTTGTAGGCCCTGGCTACCATAATCTTGTCCTTTTCTATTGCTCCCAAAGCTATCACCCTCTTGTCGGTCACCTCATCAATATTATCCATCATTGAATTATAATAATCAGTGACAGTTAGATCATTTTGTCTGGCGAACCTGACAGCATTCAAACTTATTTCCACAGGCAATACTGCTTCCTGCCCATAGACAAGCTCAAAAAGAGATACTTTAGTAGCACTATGTTTAGATATTCTATGAGCCCATAAAGCTTCGGACAAAATCTTATGCCAATGTTTAGGATTATCAGATATCTTCTTTTTTATCAAATTAATCAATGTCCTATTACTAGACTCGGCCTGTCCATTGGCCTGAGCATAATATGGAGATGAATTAAGCAGCTTAATTCTGTATAATTCAGCAAATTCACGTACCTCCTTTGACATAAAAGAAGTCCCTTGATCTGTAGTCAAGGTCTGGGGAATGCTGAATCTATGAATAATATGCTCAGTTATGAACTCAATTACCTCCTTGTGCGTCATGTTTTCCAGAGCAACGGCTTCAGTCCATTTGGTGAAATAGTCAGTGGCAACTAATACAAACTGATGCCCCTTTGATGATGAAGGATGAATTTCTCCAATAAAGTCTAATCCCCATCCTCTGAACGGCCAAGGCTTGATGATAGGATGTAATTCGACTGCAGGGACCAACTGTAGGTCGCCGAATTTTTGACACACTTGGCAACCCTTGTAGTACTTGAAACAATCAGCTATCAAACTAGGCCAATAAAAACCAGACCTTCGCAACAACCACTTCATCTTTGGAGCCGATTGATGAGTACCACAAATTCCTTCATGTACTTCGGCCATGGCTAATATAGCATCATCTGGGCCCAAGCACTTAAGCAGGACATCATTGACCGTTCGGCGGTAAAGTTCATCACTCATCAAAACATACTTGAAAGCTGTTCGCCAAATGTTCTTATCTGTCCTGATATTGGGATTTCGTAAATAATTAAGTATAGGTGTCCTCCAATCACTTGCATCGGCTTCATTGTCAGCCGAATTGATTAAGAGAACATTTCTGGTAACCCCGGACGGTCCGGCGTCATCACGCGGACGGTCCGCAACCTGGGAATTTGGCTCTGCACTGGTTATCAGATTTTCAGTTTTGTGAAATTTCCCTCTCTTTATCCGATAACCTGATGCATCTTGTGCCAAATCGTTAGCTCTATGATTCTCAACTCTAGAAATATGCCGAATACTGAATTCGTCAAAAGAATGGATTATGCTCCAACATTTCTCAAGGTAACTATTTAGAGTACCATCAAAACATTGATATTCTTCTAACACTTGTTGGACAACCAGCTGAGAATCACCAAATACCTTCACATGTTTCACTCCCATACCATTTAAAAGTTCTAAGCCGAATAGGAGGGCCTCATATTCAGCTTGATTATTAGTGCAATAAGTTTTCAATCGGCTAGAGAAGTCAAAGGAGACATTACTTGGTGAAACAAGCACAATGCCAATTCCTTGCCCTTCATTGCAAACCGATCCATCAAAATATAAAGTCCAAGGAGTAATAGTGAGGTATGACATGTCTAGTTCATGAATATCATTAACCCGATGTTCTACAATGAAATCTGCTACGACTAGGCCTTTCATAGATTTCAATGGTTCATAGGCCAAGTCATATTCTATGAGTGCATAAGCCCACTTACCAATCCTACCACTCATAATTGGGTTATGCAACATGTATTTGATCACATCGGCTTGACCAAAAATAGTGCAATGACTAGACAGTAAATAACATCTACATTTGGTGCATGCATAAAACAAGCATAAGCATAACTTTTCAATAAAAGTGTACCTTGTTTCAGCATCCACCAACCTTCGTCTTAGATATGTCACCACATGCTCCTTTCCCTTAGTTTCTTGTGTCAGAACAGCCCTAATGACCTTTTCTTTAGCTGCAATGTACAATCGGAATGGTACTCCTGCGCGTGGTGCTTTTAATACAGGAGCCGAAGACAAGTATTTTTTAATGAGATCAAATGCTTCTTGCTGCTCTGCCCCCCAAGTGAATTCGGCATCATTCTTAAGCCGAAGGATAGGGGTGAAGGCACCAATCTTCCCGGCTAGGTTAGAAATAAATCTTCGCAAATAATTCACCTTGCCGAGAAACTTCTGCACTTCGACCTTACAAGTCGAAGGTCCCACATTCCGAATAGACTTGATTCGGTCAGGGTCTATTTCTATACCATGTTCATGTATGACAAATCCTAAAAACTTACCAGCCGAAACTCCAAAAGCACATTTACGTGGGTTCATTTTCAAACCATACCGACGCATTTTATCAAAGGCTTTGCGCAAATCAGCTATATGAGAACTAAACTCAGCCGATTTGACTACAATATCATCAATGTAGACCTCCACAGTGTTTCCTAACAACTCATGGAAGATCAGATTCATAGCCCTCTGGTAAGTAGCACCAGCATTTTTAAGACCGAATGTCATGACAACCCATTCAAATAAACCAATGAAGCCTGGACATATAAAGACCGTTTTAGACGCATCCTCTTCGGCCATGAAAATCTGGTTATATCCGGCATTACCATCGAGAAAGCTAATAATTCTATTTCCTGATGCATTATTGATTAATGTGTCGGCTATGGGCATGGGATATTCATCTTTAGGAGTTGCTCTATTTAAATTGCGAAAATCAATGCATACCCTAAGTTTACCTGACTCCTTCTTCTCTACCGGCACAATATTGGAGACCCACTCTGCGTATCTGCAGGGTCTAATAAAATTAGCTTCTAATAGCCGGTGGATTTTGTCCTTGATTCGTGGGAGAAGATCTGGACGAAATGTTTTAGCTTTCTGCTTGAAAGGTCTGAAACCAGACTTAATAGGCAGCCAATGTTCGACGATCTCTCGGCTTAGTCCAGGCATCTCAGTGTAATTCCAAGCAAAACAATCTGAATATTCCTTCAATAGACCGATCATTTCATCTCTAGGATCGGTCTTCAGGGTCTTGTTTACAAAAGTCAGCCTTGGAGTTTTACCATCTCCTATGTCAATCTCCTCCAAAGGATCGGCAGATGTAAACCCCTGTCCTAGTTTATCAAGATCTCTGAATTCCTCTATCATGTCCCCCACAGAGGAATCAGATGATCTTTGTGTGATGGCGGACTTTCCGGTCTCGGGGACCGGATCATCCGTACTACTGTCTTTTCGCTATGATAGATGTTCGGTCTTAAAGTCCGAACTGTTTTGTGAAAGACCGGACCATCCGGCTTTGAGAGCCGAATTGTCCATGATCAACGATTCATGAACTTTGTGTGTATTCATCATTTAAACTTTATTTAGGATTTAGCCGATTCTCCATCGGCTCTAGCATTACAGGAATGAAACCTTTCTTATCTATACTTATGAACTGATAATCAGAAAAATCTACTCCTGTGAGACATGTAGCAGTCTCATAAGTCCAGAGTACAGGGGCATCGGCCACAGCGATGCAGGCCGATACATCAGCATGTACTTGTTCTACCTCATCGCCTACCCATTGTATTAGCATTTGATGTAATGTAGAAGGTATACATTGATTGGCATGAATCCAATCTCTGCCTAAAATTAAACTGTAATTCCCTTCTACATCAGCGACGAAGAATGCAGCAGCAAGGGTCTTAGTCCCGATGGTTAATTCAACGGACGTGACTCCCCTGGCTTTAATCGAACTATCCCCAACACCGCTGAGGGTCATGTTGGTTTTGACAAGTTCGTCGTCTTGTTTACCTAATTTTCTGTATAATGAATAAGGCATTAGATTTACAGCCGCCCCTCCATCTACCAACATCTTAGCAATCGGTATTCCATCAATGTGACCGCGCACGAAGAGCGGCTTTAAATGATTTACCGATTCCTTTGGTTTAGTAAAGGCGGCTTCTTTAGGACCGAAATCGAACTGAGCAACAACAGGTTCATCGTCGCCGATAATAGTACAATCGGCAGAAAATGTAATAACATTTACATCCATACCTGGGCGTTCTGGAGAAGCCTCGTAGTCGACCAAGTCTTCTCCCAGCAAGTCGTCTTCCTCCATTGATGTTGACGTGTCGTTGGAGGCTTCCTGGTGCGGTGCGGACGGTCCGGACTCCGGGAGCGGACGGTCCGCGCCTGGTGCAGATTGCTGTAACACCCAAATTCTGAATTTGGGATTGATAGAAGAAATCTGAGCAAAATACCATTGATAAATAATTAAACTTTATAATTCACCCTTTTTAAAGGTAAATACTCATAATAAAATAAATGAAGAAACACTATGTAGTAATTGTGCATCATGTGAAAGTTTAACTTATGCATAAATTTGAAATCTAGAATTTAAAACTTGGTTTGGTTTGAATTGGAAATTAGGGTTTGAAATAAGAGAAGGGAAGAACTAAGAAAAATACTACATAAAATAAAATAAAAATCAAAATAAACATCCTTCACACATATATTATCAAATTATACCTTTCAAACTGTGGACAAGTTATTTACAAAGTTTGAATTTAAACTTGAATTCAAATTGGATTTGAAAATGGAGAAAAGAAAATACAAAATAAAAAGAAAAAGAATAAAACCTGCTGTTGGGCCTGGTTCGCGCTTTTCGGCCCACTTAAGCAAACCTACACGCGCGGCCCAAAATCCTTACCGCGCGCGCGCTCAACGCTGACGTCGTGGGGCCCGCACGTCATCCTCTCACCCCCATCGCTTGCTGCGCTTCCCTCACTGCTCTGCGGGCCACCCACGTCAGCCTTTCCCTCGCGCTCGCTATTCCTCACTTTCTCTGGCGCGTGGGCCACGGGTGTCAGCGTTTTCTTCGTAACAACCACGCCTACCCCGCGACTTCCCCGCCGGTGACCTCGGCGTTCGGCGGTGTCCGACCGGGCCGGTGTCCCTTGGACTCGGAACCCCGTAGCTGTATAAAACCGAGCTGTCCCTTTTCGACCGTGTCATCCGCCATTACCGAACGCAGAGAGAAAAGGGAGAAGAGAAGAAGACCGCCGCCGGTGTTTCTCCTCTGGACTCGCGTTCCGGTCCGCGCGTGTGGGTGGGGACGATCGCCGGAGACCAGTGAAGTCGACCGTGCCTCCAATTTGACCGGTGGGGTCTCGGGGCGGCGGGAATTGCTCATCGCACTTCGTCATCCGCCGCGGATCCGCCGCTCGCCGTGGCCAAGGTATTCTGCTTCGTATCGCGGGGTAAGTCCACGTCCATCGTATTCAGTGCACTTAGGGCAAGGTGTAGCAGGCTTTAATTGAGTTTCCGTGCACTGTATCACCGGATTGCGCGTTCGCCGGCGAAGCTTCGCCGTGGGTGCGCCACCGCCGCCGCTCGGGATGCTGGGAATTGGGGGAATAGCTCCTGACCGTTGGATCTCGTTGTGCGGTCGGGATTAGATTGTCGCGTACCCCTTCGCCATGTGCGATCTGGGCCGTAGGATTGGATTGTGCGGTCACTGTTTAATCTCGCCCACTTAAAATCTTACCCATAGATCCGGGATCGTGCGGTCATCAACATATACCGGTTCGTATCGTACGCCGATCTAATCCGTGCCCTCCGCTGCGGATCCAACGGCCCTGAGTGCACCATACCCCTTCGGCCGCCAGTTTTGTAAAAGAAACCCCGAGAAACCGAGGAATCAACCCGCCGTCCTATTTTCACTGTGTGCTGTGTCTCGGGTAATTTGCCCCGAGCCCCCTGACCTTTCTTATAATTGAGGCCCAGTCCAGAACATAATAAAATCAGAGAAAATGATTATTAAATAGATTTTTAATAGGAAAATAATTGCTAGAACTTAGATAATTCATAGAAAATTCATTTTAGCTCCAAATTGAACCATTCCAGTTTCTAAAATTTTGTAATAATATTCTTCATCATTTAGTGTCTCTGTTTTGACATGAACTCTGTCAGAAAATTTATTTATCATTTAACCATATTTTAATCACATTAAACCTTAGGAAATTCATAACTTAAAATCTATAACTCCAAAATTAATAATTCTTGTTCCTATGATCATATTTCATCATGTAGATTATTAATATGTATTTTGCATATATGTTTGGTGTAATGTTAATTCTGCCTATACACTGTTTGTTTGTAATGCTACGACTAGCAGTGAGGACACGTGTCATCTGAAGAATCATCCTGGTACCTGGATTCTCAAGGCCCAGGCAAGTTGTGCCCTTGATCACTTCTTTTTACCCAGCCATGTTCTGATTAATCATAATGATCTGCATAGGTTAATTTGATGGGACCCAACAGGTTACCTAGTTTGATTATCTTTATACCTTGTTTACCACTGATCTTTCTGGGTAGTACTTGCTAGTGCTATATGTGGTTTTGGGTATGGAGATACACTATTCATGATTACACTTTTTGTTATCAGTTGTTATTTAAATGTTCATGTTAAGATCATTATGTTAATTGGAACATGGAGCGACCACCCGGGAAAACAGTGCTACCACAAGGGTGGAATGGGACGCCCTTGGCTGATTAATTAGGAAAGCTAGTGGAAGACTACCTTACCCGAAAGGGGCAAGGGCAGTAGGGGAGAGGTCAGTGTAGGGAGGCCCTCGGGAGGATTTTGCTGCGATGGCGGTCCTGCAAGGGATTCCTGCACTGGATCTTCCTATAAACTGTAGCGGGTTTTCTGAAGCTAGTGGAACTTTGTAAAGGCCTCGTAGTGTTACCCTGCCTCGCTTCCTTGGTAGAGGTGTATGGGATTCATGACCCCTTGGCAGATGGGTAACACGGCTTGTGGGTAAAGATGCGCAACCTCTGCAGAGTGTAAAACTGGTATACTAGCCGTGCTCACGGTCATGAGCAGCTCGGACCCTCACATGATTAAATTATGGAACTTAAATTCAATTTGTCATATGCATTGCATTGCAGGTGATGTTGATACTTTTGTTCTATTACTTAATTGGGTTTGGTATTTACTTATACTTAGTAACTGCTAATAAAATTTTGACCAACTTTAAAAGCAATGCTCAGCTTCAACCATCCTCTTTGGTAAGCCTTACACTTCATATGAGCTTCCATCTTTGGCAAGTTCATACACATTATTCCCCACAACTTGTTGAGCGATGAACGTATGTGAGCTCACTCTTGCTGTCTCACATACACCACAGGTCAAGACCAGGTACTGCAGGATGATGCTCATGGAGGATGCTGTGATGAGTTCGTGAGTGGTCTAGGTCGTCGTCTCCCAGTCAACTTTGGGTTGCTGGACCGTTGTCTCCTTATAATGTAATTATTTATTTTGTATAGAACTCCTGTTATATATAAAGTTGTGACATTCGATCCTGTGCCACTATACATCATATGTATGAGACTTGGTCCCAGCATACCTGGTGTTTATGTTAACCCCGGGTTTTGGACCCCTAAAATCCGGGTGTTACAGAAGTGGTATCAGAGGAATGTTGACTGTAGGACGAAACCTAGACAGAACTGGACAACCATTCTTTACTTACCTTACTCTGATCCTTTTCTAAACTTATCTTAATCTTTTCTCATCTATTTCCGCTTTACTCTGATTAATCTTACCTTTTCCTTCTAAAGACAAACTTGGATTTCACATTTTGAAATCCTGTGCCTAAAGTGACTTTTAGGAATAGGAGACCTACTCTTAGGGACAAAAAAAAACAAAACTATTATTTTT
This sequence comes from Zea luxurians, assembly GCA_029449295.1. Classification (NCBI taxonomy): domain Eukaryota; kingdom Viridiplantae; phylum Streptophyta; class Magnoliopsida; order Poales; family Poaceae; genus Zea; species Zea luxurians. The sequence goes on from JAOPSE010000005.1 coordinate 80,355,252, forward strand.
ATATGCTTGAATGCTTGTTCTTATGATACTTGTCTGATTTGGATCTTTGTTTGAATGTGATGAGTTGTGGAGTAATGTCCACAATTGCATCTGCATATACACATAGGTATTAAAATATATTTATAAAATAACTAGACAACCTAGATTGTCCCCATTGGAACATATCTAGCTTAAGAGATTCATCTTATCCTAAAAGATCTCATTCTAGCCAATTTATCTTATCTTAAAAGATTCTCCCTTATCTTAATAGATCCATCTCATCTTAAAAGATACTCATCTTATCTTGAAAAGATTTTATCTCATCCTAATAGATCTAACTGATCTCAAAAGATTCTATCTTATCTTTATGGGTCCATCTTATCCTAATAAGCATACTTATTCACCCTAGTTTAAACAACCATGATCTAATGCAAATTAATTAGATCTTATCTAGTCAAACTAGTCATACCAATCTAATCTAGATCCTATCTAACATAAAATGATCTAATCTATCATAAGTTACTTAATGCTGGTACAATGGATAAGGTCATACTCCACATTCACTTGAGTCCAAATTGGTGACTTAGAGCAACTAAGCCCTACACAACAACTTGACCTACATAATGGGTTACATAACCTATCCAAACCAATCAAAAGCAAAATAACCGAACCAGATTCTGACTAATCTCATTCAACTTATAGCCATCTACTAAACTAACCTAATATGGTCCACTTAAATAGACTAGTGATACTGGTAGAAGAGATTAGACCCTTGCAATATCAGCTGGTATCGCACACCTTCCCATCCTTCCAAAGGCTATTGGATAAAGCTATTGCTGTAGAAAACAAGAGGAGTATATTTGGAGAGAAAAGAAAGGCTGTCAACCAAGGGCAGACTGGAAGTAGTTCCCGTCCTCGCTATACTACCACTCCCAATACACCAGCTAGTGGCAGTTCTGGACAACAAACTCAACAGACACCAACTGCACCTCCAAAAGCAAGCACTCCAGTAGGAACCGTTGCTCCCAACACAACCGTCATCAGGACATGCTTCAAGTGTGGACAACCGGGACACTACGCCAACTACTGTCCCAACAGAGCTGCCTACACTACACCGGCACCGATGAAGCAAGGACAAGCCTCAACAGGAATGAGTCAGCCCCTATCCATCAACCGAGGATATGCTCATCATACAGAAGTAGAAGCTGAACCCGGTGAACTTGAAATTCAAATTCAAGAAGAAGAGCCAGTTGGAGATGAAGTAGTCGGTGAAGAAGTCAATGAGCAACAAGAATAAAGAGATAAACATAGACCTAAATATTAGTTTAGCCAGTAGTAGTATTTTACTATTTTAGTAATAATAATAAGGTCCATTTGACCCTGTGTTTTGCTAATAAGATATGCATCATGCCGAGATTTTGTTTATGCATATGTGTTGAATTAATATGAGCTAACCCAACCCATAGTGCCATAATGAATAGTATGACCTTTCTATTCCCACCTAATAACAAACAAACTTTTAACCTACATCTTGTAGTCTATCTCACCCATATATATCTCTCATCTTGACAGATTCCATCCTACCCTTAGATATTCACCTTATATGATTGGTTACCTCAATCTGGACATAAAACAAAGATTAAGCCCTACCAAAGAATCTTTAGATTGTAACCAGCTACTAAGCTTATTCATTCCGCCTATTGAATAATTTCCTTTGCAAAACTATTACCATATGCTTCTAACTTTCATGGTCAATACCAGGAAAGGAAAGATTATCACGTAACAACAAACAGAAATGAATCCTCCAAATCCTCCACCTGTTGAGATCGATCAAGTGGTTGCTACTCAAAGACTGGTAATACAACAATTAACGGACCTGGTGACCGAGATGCAAAATCAGATAAGACAACAACGCGAGGAAATACGTCAGGCCCGCCAAGAAATAAGGCAAGCACGGTTGGAGAGACAACAACAACAACAACCTCCACCACCACCCCCAACTTCACCAAACTACATAGATATAAATTATGATGATTTGTAAGATCTAGATGTTACTTTAGTAGTAGATGATATGATATTATTCTAGAAGGAACAATAAGGTCTATTGACCCTATGTTTTGTTAAAGAATTATACCTCATGCTGAGATTTCTTTGTTTGTGCACATGTTCCGAGAACAATATGAGTATACATCCCTCTTCTTACAAATCTCGAGGACGAGATTATTTTTAAGGGGGGTAGGATTTGTAACACCCAAATTCTGAATTTGGGATTGATAGAAGAAATCTGAGCAAAATACCATTGATAAATAATTAAACTTTATAATTCACCCTTTTTAAAGGTAAATACTCATAATAAAATAAATGAAGAAACACTATGTAGTAATTGTGCATCATGTGAAAGTTTAACTTATGCATAAATTTGAAATCTAGAATTTAAAACTTGGTTTGGTTTGAATTGGAAATTAGGGTTTGAAATAAGAGAAGGGAAGAACTAAGAAAAATACTACATAAAATAAAATAAAAATCAAAATAAACATCCTTCACACATATATTATCAAATTATACCTTTCAAACTGTGGACAAGTTATTTACAAAGTTTGAATTTAAACTTGAATTCAAATTGGATTTGAAAATGGAGAAAAGAAAATACAAAATAAAAAGAAAAAGAATAAAACCTGCTGTTGGGCCTGGTTCGCGCTTTTCGGCCCACTTAAGCAAACCTACACGCGCGGCCCAAAATCCTTACCGCGCGCGCGCTCAACGCTGACGTCGTGGGGCCCGCACGTCATCCTCTCACCCCCATCGCTTGCTGCGCTTCCCTCACTGCTCTGCGGGCCACCCACGTCAGCCTTTCCCTCGCGCTCGCTATTCCTCACTTTCTCTGGCGCGTGGGCCACGGGTGTCAGCGTTTTCTTCGTAACAACCACGCCTACCCCGCGACTTCCCCGCCGGTGACCTCGGCGTTCGGCGGTGTCCGACCGGGCCGGTGTCCCTTGGACTCGGAACCCCGTAGCTGTATAAAACCGAGCTGTCCCTTTTCGACCGTGTCATCCGCCATTACCGAACGCAGAGAGAAAAGGGAGAAGAGAAGAAGACCGCCGCCGGTGTTTCTCCTCTGGACTCGCGTTCCGGTCCGCGCGTGTGGGTGGGGACGATCGCCGGAGACCAGTGAAGTCGACCGTGCCTCCAATTTGACCGGTGGGGTCTCGGGGCGGCGGGAATTGCTCATCGCACTTCGTCATCCGCCGCGGATCCGCCGCTCGCCGTGGCCAAGGTATTCTGCTTCGTATCGCGGGGTAAGTCCACGTCCATCGTATTCAGTGCACTTAGGGCAAGGTGTAGCAGGCTTTAATTGAGTTTCCGTGCACTGTATCACCGGATTGCGCGTTCGCCGGCGAAGCTTCGCCGTGGGTGCGCCACCGCCGCCGCTCGGGATGCTGGGAATTGGGGGAATAGCTCCTGACCGTTGGATCTCGTTGTGCGGTCGGGATTAGATTGTCGCGTACCCCTTCGCCATGTGCGATCTGGGCCGTAGGATTGGATTGTGCGGTCACTGTTTAATCTCGCCCACTTAAAATCTTACCCATAGATCCGGGATCGTGCGGTCATCAACATATACCGGTTCGTATCGTACGCCGATCTAATCCGTGCCCTCCGCTGCGGATCCAACGGCCCTGAGTGCACCATACCCCTTCGGCCGCCAGTTTTGTAAAAGAAACCCCGAGAAACCGAGGAATCAACCCGCCGTCCTATTTTCACTGTGTGCTGTGTCTCGGGTAATTTGCCCCGAGCCCCCTGACCTTTCTTATAATTGAGGCCCAGTCCAGAACATAATAAAATCAGAGAAAATGATTATTAAATAGATTTTTAATAGGAAAATAATTGCTAGAACTTAGATAATTCATAGAAAATTCATTTTAGCTCCAAATTGAACCATTCCAGTTTCTAAAATTTTGTAATAATATTCTTCATCATTTAGTGTCTCTGTTTTGACATGAACTCTGTCAGAAAATTTATTTATCATTTAACCATATTTTAATCACATTAAACCTTAGGAAATTCATAACTTAAAATCTATAACTCCAAAATTAATAATTCTTGTTCCTGTGATCATATTTCATCATGTAGATTATTAATATGTATTTTGCATATATGTTTGGTGTAATGTTAATTCTGCCTATACACTGTTTGTTTGTAATGCTACGACTAGCAGTGAGGACACGTGTCATCTGAAGAATCATCCTGGTACCTGGATTCTCAAGGCCCAGGCAAGTTGTGCCCTTGATCACTTCTTTTTACCCAGCCATGTTCTGATTAATCATAATGATCTGCATAGGTTAATTTGATGGGACCCAACAGGTTACCTAGTTTGATTATCTTTATACCTTGTTTACCACTGATCTTTCTGGGTAGTACTTGCTAGTGCTATATGTGGTTTTGGGTATGGAGATACACTATTCATGATTACACTTTTTGTTATCAGTTGTTATTTAAATGTTCATGTTAAGATCATTATGTTAATTGGAACATGGAGCGACCACCCGGGAAAACAGTGCTACCACAAGGGTGGAATGGGACGCCCTTGGCTGATTAATTAGGAAAGCTAGTGGAAGACTACCTTACCCGAAAGGGGCAAGGGCAGTAGGGGAGAGGTCAGTGTAGGGAGGCCCTCGGGAGGATTTTGCTGCGATGGCGGTCCTGCAAGGGATTCCTGCACTGGATCTTCCTATAAACTGTAGCGGGTTTTCTGAAGCTAGTGGAACTTTGTAAAGGCCTCGTAGTGTTACCCTGCCTCGCTTCCTTGGTAGAGGTGTATGGGATTCATGACCCCTTGGCAGATGGGTAACACGGCTTGTGGGTAAAGATGCGCAACCTCTGCAGAGTGTAAAACTGGTATACTAGCCGTGCTCACGGTCATGAGCAGCTCGGACCCTCACATGATTAAATTATGGAACTTAAATTCAATTTGTCATATGCATTGCATTGCAGGTGATGTTGATACTTTTGTTCTATTACTTAATTGGGTTTGGTATTTACTTATACTTAGTAACTGCTAATAAAATTTTGACCAACTTTAAAAGCAATGCTCAGCTTCAACCATCCTCTTTGGTAAGCCTTACACTTCATATGAGCTTCCATCTTTGGCAAGTTCATACACATTATTCCCCACAACTTGTTGAGCGATGAACGTATGTGAGCTCACTCTTGCTGTCTCACATACACCACAGGTCAAGACCAGGTACTGCAGGATGATGCTCATGGAGGATGCTGTGATGAGTTCGTGAGTGGTCTAGGTCGTCGTCTCCCAGTCAACTTTGGGTTGCTGGACCGTTGTCTCCTTATAATGTAATTATTTATTTTGTATAGAACTCCTGTTATATATAAAGTTGTGACATTCGATCCTGTGCCACTATACATCATATGTATGAGACTTGGTCCCAGCATACCTGGTGTTTATGTTAACCCCGGGTTTTGGACCCCTAAAATCCGGGTGTTACAATTGCCCAGTCTTGCTGGCCGGGCTCCCTGCCATTCCTGCAGGGTGCTGTACAAAAGTTGTTTCATTTTCTATTTTTGTGGCCGTTTGATTTTCCTCAACGGCCTTTGGTCTCCATTTCTTTTGCGGTGGCGGGTACTGTGGGTGTGTGTCATTGAATATCTTTTCCGCCTCCTTTTCCTGGCTCTCCTTCGCTCTTAGGCGCTGTAATTTCCGCTTTTGGGACCGTGTCAATCCCGCTGGGCACCATCGAGGCACGGAGTATTTTGGATCGGCTGTTTTAATGGTAGCCGTATCTTCTTTTTTGGTTATGTTGGCCGATTCACCAAAAATCATCGGCCCTTTAATATCTTCTTGTATGACGACGTCTGCAGTACCTATTTTGATGACGTCCTTCTTTGTTGTTCTTTGAGTTGCTACAGGCATATGCCCCCCTGCCGTATTGGTCGGCCTTGAAGGCCGAGTAGTCCGGCAATCCTGTTGGGTTTGTGCCTGGTGACCGGATTGAGCAGTGCTCAATCGGTCTTGTACTGGTGGCGTCAACCTGTCAAAAACAGATGTTTGGGGTGCCCCCCAGGCGGGGTACTGTGGCATCCCAAATGGATATGGTGGCATGCCCCACATTTGATTTGGGACATATGGCGTAGGTAAATATGTGTATGGATATGGCATAGGTGGATATGGAGGTGGAGGTGTCCATGGAGGTATGTTAGGTCTCACTTGTATAGTATGACCTTTCATTTCTTCCGATTGGTTGGGTGGTCCAATCGGCCTGACCTGACGCTACTGATGAATGGGTGAGCGGGGTCGCTTTGCTGGCCGATCACTGGGGCCGGCCTTCTTTTTTACGTATTTAGACAATAATTGATCAAAAGTTGGGTCGGCTTTAATCAACCGACCGGCTGCCTTGAATGTATTTGTTTTCCACGTACCTATCTCTGGTCGCCGTGGTTTGAAAGTACGTGGACGTTGTGAGTCCTGAGTACGGCTGGACCGTCCGCCGGAGCCCTCCGGACCGTCCGGTGGGGTCCCGGACCGTCCGCGCCTACGTGCCGGACCGTCCGGGATACGTAGCACGGGTTCACGCATCTGTCTCCCTGTCTGCGCTTGCCCCCCAGTACTGGAGGTTGTGATGGTCACCTTTAGGGTCTCCCCTCCATCGGGAGTCTTCTCGGCTACCACTTTCCTGCAAGAAACTTTATGATCCTCATCGGCCTTTTTAGAATTGCCGATGATTGCCTATTTGCCTTTGCCTTTATCGGCCGTGTTTGGCCGAACCAGGACTTTCTTGCCTTCGAAGTCGATCACGTTCATTGGAAAGGGCTCTGTATCCACCTGCATTTCCTGAAATTTCAATCGTCCCTCATTAATGGCCGATTGAATCTGTCGTCGGAATACATTACAATCATTAGTGGCATGAGAAAATGAGTTATGCCACTTGCAGTATGCACGACGTTTTAGCTCGTCGGCGGATGGAACAGTGTGATTTATTTTAATATTGCCATTTTTGAGTAGTTCGTCAAATATTTTATCGCACTTACCAACATTAAACGTAAACTTAACCTCCTCTTGCCGTTTCTTTTGAACCGGCTGCAAGGAGGAACAAGCCAAAGATTTGGCCTGTTTTGGCCAAACCATTTCAGCAGCATATACTTCTGCTGATTCGTCATCTGAGCTACTTTGGTCGCATTCTACTATATGTACGTTGTGACGCATTGTTTTAGCAGTTTCTTTGCTCCGGCTTTCGCAAGCCAAAGCCCTCTGGTGTAACTGTGCTAGTGTAAAAAATTGGATGCCTTCTAATCTCTCTTTTAAATAATATCATAGACCATTAAAGGCTAATCCTACTAGCTGTTTTCTGCTAAATGAATTTGAAAGCATCGGTTTCTTGTATCGCGGAATCTCCGGATGTAATCATTAACCGATTCGTCTTTTGTCTGTCGCAATGACACTAAATCTACCAAATCCAATTCATAATCACCGGAGAAAAAATGATCATGAAATTTTTGTTCTAGATCCCCCCATGATGAAATGGAATTAGGAGGTAAAGTGGCATACCATGCAAACGCGGTTCCTGTTAGCGATAATGAAAATAAATGTACGCGAAATGCCTCTGTGTCTGCCAATTCTCCCAATTGTGCTAAGAACTGGCCTATATGTTCGCGCGTGTTTTTCCCTTGATCACCCGAAAATTTTGCGAATTCGGGTATTCTAGTTCCCTGTGGGTACGGGTGGTGATCAAATCGGTTGTCATAAGGTTTCCGATATGATTGCCCCCCAGGGACCATGCTTACTCCGAGCTTATCTCGGAACGCCCCGGCTATTTCTTCCCTCACTATATCAATGGCAGCCGGTGCAAGACCACCGGCTCTCTGGTCAAACACAGGTGGGGTTGGTTGCATATTAGTATGTTGTCGTTCCCCCCATTGGTTTGAGCTACGTGGTGCATTTCCATTTGCCCTATATGGCTCATAGGTTTGATCGTTTCTTTCCGACCTTTTAGGTGGGGCCGGAAAGCTTTCCTGGGCTCTGGATCCTGAATTAATGGGTTGGTGCATTGCATAATGTGATGGGAAGTGTTGCTGGGACGGGCGAGGATTCAGGTAATAACCCTCCTCAAAAGACTCATGCGCGGACTGTCCGGATACGTACCCGGACCGTCCGTGGTTATATGCGGATCGTCCGTCATTGTATGTGGACCGTCCGACTGGGTAGTTTGGGTTCTGTGTCATATGTGGTGGCTCGGGTGCATATCTAGGTAACTCATTAAAAATAGGCCCGACTGTTGTTGGTCCGGACGGTCCGCGCTCACGTGCGGACGGTCCGGGCATGTGCAGATCGGCTGATTTGCTGCCGATTTGTGGTTGCTCAGGGTACGTGTCCATCGGCAACCCATAAAGGGGTTGTGACTGGTCGTGACAACCTGTAGCCGATGTGTTACGCGTGTTACCTCCTAACTCAACCTCGTGCGAAGGAAAATTGGCGATACTAGATTTATCAAATGCACGTACTAGTCTCTTAAGATCGCTTTGCATACCCCCTATGATGTTCTGCATTTGTTCACGCTGATCTTCTACATAATTTCTAAGAGATTGCAGATCGTTGGTATTACTTACATTGGGGATATCTAGCGTGGGTTGGAGCGAAGCCGGATCCGTCGCCCGATGTCGGACGACCTTGTTGTTCCTATCCACTTTGAAGTTGGCCAAGAACTTTGCTTTCGCCTCCTGGATCATCCGCTCCTTGTGCTCCTCGAACTGGAGCTGCTCGTCAGCCGGCAATGTGTCCCAAGTCGGCTCTATGATGTTGCTTGGGGAAATATCAGAGCTATCCCTTGAACCGGTCATTGAGGGCCGATTTGATAGGTCTAAATATGTTGTCCCCAGCGGAGTCGCCAAAAAGTATGTTGACGCCTTTTTGGAGGCGCCAATTACTCAAGAGAACCAGCGGCGGTGCTCTCTGCACAGGGGCAGACGGTCCGCGCGCGGGGGCCGGACGGTCCGCGGCCTGGTGCGAGGCGGCGGTGCTCTCTGGTCAGGGGCGGACGGTCCACGGCCTGGGGCCGGACGGTCCGCGGCCTAGTGCAGGAGCCCTGGTTCCCTGCCTGACGGCCGGACGGTCCGCGCTCTGGGGCCAGACGGTCCGCGCGTACGCAGGGGCGGCGGAAGATCGCCGACGGCGCCTGGATCTCACTCCCGGGAGGGACCCCGTCGGGGAGTAGAGATCCTAGGTGGTGTCTAGGCTCGGGCAGGCCGATCTAGACTCTTCTAATCGACGTAGAGTCGAGGAGAGGCGGAGAATTTGGGGATCGAGAGGCTAAACCTAAACTAGACTAGAACTACTCCTAGGATAAAATGCGAAATAGAAGTTGTATTGATTCGATTGATGATTCTCCCAAATCGGCCGTAGACCTCTCTATTTATAGAGGAGGGGGGCTGGACCCTTTACACAACTGATTCCGAGCTAATTCCGCGAATCTAGCTAACAACCGTAGCACAAAACTCGGAACCCTAATCTGTTCTGCGCACGCGCGGACCGTCCGGCCCACAGGCGCGGACTGTCCGGACCGCGGACCGTCCGGCCTCATGGCCGAACCGTCCGCCAGCTCTTTTTTGTTCAAACAATTGGTTTTAGAAAGACTTTGTGTCTTTCTTTTTTGAAATGCTCTAATATTAGTATTGTAGTATCCAAATGGTATTATGGTATTGTTTGGTTCAGCATCCTAAATGGTAACAGAAATGGAGTTACATATAGCCGCGATCAATCACGGCTATAGCTCTAGAAATAGATAGCGTTGCTCTGTGAATCAATACAAATGGTCCTAACCAAAAACAAATCAACGCACGATTTACTCCGTGGATCGATAGCGGATAAAAAGGACCAAATCAAACAATCAATTTACTCCATGAATCGATAGCGGACAAAAAAGACCAAACCAAACAACTCATAAATATAGTAATAGTTAGCATAAAGAAAACTCTTATTTATTGTCTCGGTTTTCATTTATTTATGAAAGCCACGGTCCGCTCCTGGAGTGCGACGCCCTGCTCCGAGTCCAGCATGTCGAAGTGGAACGCGTGGCCGACGCCCTTAGACTCGAACAGCTCGACCTCGCCGGCGTAGCCACTGGCCTTGATCTCCCGGTGGTACCACAGCGCGCGCTCCTTGAGCAGGAAGTCGTTCTCGGCCACACACACCAGCACGCGCTGGCACGGGATTCCGGCGGAGGCCTTGCGCGCCGCGTCGTCCACGAACGGGTTCACGCGCGGGTCGTCCAGCCCCACCGTGTCCGACACCACGAACCGCCAAGTCCGGTCCATGGACGGCCGGATCTCGGGGCCGAACGCCGCCGTCTCGCCGCCCACGGCCTCCCTACCAGTGAAGTACGGGTGCACTAGGGCGAGCCCGCGGATGGCCACGCCGGCGGCGGAGGCTCGCACGGCCGTGTCGTGCGCGATGTTGGCGCCGGCGCTGCAGCCCGCCAGGAACACGCGGGACAGGTCGGCGTGCTCCCGCAGCCACGGGGGTCCTCGCCGCCGAGCGTCACCGCCCACCGCAGCGCCGCCCACGCGTCGTCGTACGCGGCGGGCAGCTTGTGCTCCGGCGCGAGGCGGTAGTAGACGGACACGCCGATGGCGCCCGAGCGCGCGACGAGGTCGTTGAGGTAGCTGTGCGTGCCCGGCCGCGCCGGCGAGCCGATGACGAAGCCGCCGCCGTGGAAGTAGACGATCACCGGGATCTTGCCGGTGGCGCCGGGAGGGAGGTAGACGCGCGCGGAGGCGGGGCCGGAGCGGATGTCCTTGGAGACAACGCCGGTGGCCGGGTCCGTGCCGGCGGGGACGGTGGGGGCGCCGCCGGGCCGGTGGATGCGGCCGCTCTTGTACTGGCAGAGGTAGGGCTGGAAGTCGAAGACGACCTCGGAGTCGGGATCCATGGCTGCGGTCGGCGCGGTGGCGTCGCCCATTTGGGTTGGGGGAGGAAATAAGTTGGCTACCTAGAAGTAGCAGTAGTACAACACAGGACACAGCGACCAACTTTTTTGCAAATTGACCCTTTTCGCGTTTTTTTCCACAATTATGCCCCTGGCAGTTTCATTTCAAAAAATGGACCCTTAGCTCGGCGCCATCATCAATGGCGTCGAGCTACTGTGTGCCGGCGCCAACAGTTTTGGCGCCTGTCTCCCTGACGTGGAGGCCGAGCTGGCGTTGACGTGTCAGGGGGTCGGCGCCATAGATCTTGGCGCCGACCCCCCTAGCGGTAGATCACGTGTCCAGGGGTCGGCGCCATAGATCTTGGCGCCGACCCCATATAATCTGCGGCATTCAAGGTTCTATCCACATTTTTCTCTCCGCGCCGCCGTATCTCGCCGCCCGCAGACTCCCGCGTCGCCCTGCTCCGTCGCGCCCGCGCCCCCCTGCTCCGTCGCGCCCGCGCCGCCCGTTCGCCGGCGCCGAGCCGCGCGCGCCGCCCCTGCTCCACGGCGGCCGCGCCGCCGTGCCCCTCCCCCGGCCCGCCCCTCCACCGGCCGGCGAGCACCACCCCGCCCCGGCCGCGCCTGGCTCCCCGCCGGCCGACCCTGCCCTGGACACGCCAGCTCCCCGCCGGCCGACCCCGCCCCGGCCGTGGACTCGCCCTCTGTTCGCCGGCGCCGAGGCGCGCGCCGCCCCTGCTCCACGGCGGCCGCGCCGCCGCGCCCCTCCCCGCCGGCCGACCGCTCCCCGCCGGCCGACCGCGCCCCACCGCCTCCCAGCGCTAGCCACCGGCCTTCCCCGTGACGGCGCCCGCGACCAGCCACTGGCCGACCCCGCCTCCGGCCGACCCCGCCCCAGCGCCCGCTCCACGCCCGCGTCGTCGTTGTCCAACCTCGACCCTGACCGTCTAGGTAAATTTTTGATTAATTTTGTTATTGTGTTAGCATTTATGTTAAATATGTTAGATTGTTTTGCTATAATTTGTTGTTTTTTGAATGTGATGAATATGAGTTAGTGTGATAAATGCTAATTTGATTGAATATTATGAAAGTGAGTCAAATGTGCATGTTTTTTATCCTCCCCGTGTCGGGGAGGTGCTGTCAAAATTTTCAATTATTATATAGGAGTAATTTATAAGGTGGTTAGTATATTAGTGGGTTGTGGTTATATTTATAGTTATGTAGCTAGTAATTAGTGGTTTGTGGTTAGGTAATAACCATCCACAGTTTATATTGATGTTTAATTGGTGTTTCAAATAGATGGACAATTTTTTGAGCTTGTATCATGGAGGCAATGTGGAACAAGATCCGTATGGAAATGCCAAGTTCATTGACATGCGACACGTGCCGGTACTATTCGATGGTAGACCCTCCTTGAGAGATGTGTTTACAAAGGCTAAACAAAAGCTAGGTTACCATGAAGCTGATGACATTGCGGTTGACGGAGTGCTTAATATCGGTCATCCACCAAATGTCATAAGACGAGTCATCCCAATTGATTGTCAACTGGATTGGGATAATTATATTACTTCGGCTATGAAGACCCATTTGCAACTCATGGAGGTTGTGGTGCGTCCGGTTGTAGTAGACCGTCCCCCTGAAGACTTTGATCGTGTTATCGATGACGTGCCTTTTGTTCCTGATGCTCAATCTGGCCCCAATTTGATCCCATTAAGTCAGCCAGGAGATGGTCTGCAGACAGATTTAGCTGCGTGTATCCCTTTGGCACAAACCAATTGCAGTAAGTCTTATTGGCATTACATCTTCATTTTGGACCATGAGCACTTTGCTCATTCCATTTGACGTGGGACTGATCATCTTGTACATGTTGCAGGAGAGACTCCTACTCTTATGGTTGATCCTCAAACTGAGGCACGTGGCTGCTTCGGTGATGGTTTTATTGCCTCCAACAGTCCTGAGTTTAGGAATGAAGAGGAGCCATATGCCTTTGCTATGGCTGCCGATTCAGATGATGATCGCCCGGTTGGTGAACTCACAGAGAGTGACATTGAGATGTTGCAACGTGTTTTTCCAGACGGTCGGGATCCTAGAGTGCATGAGTTCAGCGATCTTAGTCTTTCTCATCAGGCAAATGCAGAGGGCAGGGATGATGAGCTGCTTGACGCTCCTGAGGCCGGTCCTAGCATGATGATTGAAAAGGGTAGGGTCTTCAAGGACCTAACTGCCTTGAAGAGGTGGTTGCAGCATTACACAGTCTTACGTAAGAGGCCGTATAGAGTACTTCATTCGTACGAGAAACGTCGTTACACGTTTGTATGCGACAAGGATAACTGTTCATGGAGGGTTTGTGCTAGGATACAAAGATCACCGCAAAGTGGAAGATAACAAAAGTAGTGGGGCCACACACATGTGCTGAACATGAGTTAACGATGAAACATCGCCAATTGACATCAACCCTCATTGGGAAGCGACTTATGGGAATACTGCAGTCGGAACCAAATATGAAGGTTAGGACAATCATGAGGATCGTGGAGAATGTGTTTGATGGGTACAAGATAACATATGGTAAAGCTTGGAGGGCTAAGCAGTGTGCGTGGAAGATGATATATGGGGACTGGGAGTCTGGGTACGAGCAGCTACCTGTTGTTTTGAATGCAATGAAGGCGGTCAATCCAGGCATGCATTATGAGTACATCCCTAAACCAAATGCATGGATTGATGGGAGACAGATATTCTTCCGTGCGTTCTGGTGCTTTCCCCAGTGTGTGGATGCCTTCCGGCATTGTCGTCCTGTCTTTTCAATTGACGGCACATTTCTTCTCGGCAAGTATCAGGGCACTCTTCTAATTGCCATATCCGTTGATGCAAACAACAAGCTAGTTCCCCTAGCATTTGCTCTGGTTGAGAAAGAGAACAAAGACAGTTGGGGCTGGTTCCTGCGACTGGTCCGGATACATGTGGTTGGCCCAGGACGGGAAGTTGGTGTAATATCAGATCGGCACCAGGGAATACTCAACGCGGTCCGTGAGCAGATCGATGGGTACCCTCCTATTCATCACAGGTGGTGTACTCGACACCTTGCTGAGAATCTTCTGCGTAAGGATGGTGTCAAGGATAACTTTGAGCTTTTCCAGGAGACATGTCGACAGCTGGAAGACAAGTTCTTTAGAGAAAAGTTAGAAAAGCTCAAAGTCGCAACAAATGCTGAAGGTAGAGATTGGTTGAATGGATTGATGCCGGATTTGGAGAAGTGGACGAGAGCTCACGACTTAGGTGGATGGAGATATGAGTTCCAGTGTAGTAACATGGCCGAGTCATTCAACAAATTATTGTTGGGCATACGTGGTATGCCGGTCACTGCTATAGTGACATTTACCTTTTACAAGCTTGTGGCATGGTTTAATGATAGACACACCCATGCAGTTGGATTGCAGAATGAGGGAGAGAGATGGGCTCCAAAGCCTAAAACCTTTCTAGAGAAGGCAAAGGAAAGGGCAAACACACACACTGTTGATTGTTTTGACTTACAGTCAGGGACATATGAGGTATTCCTTCAAGCTGGTACTACTTCTGACGGCGAGTCACAAGAGTCGAGGAAGCATGTGGTTGTCCTTAATGACTTGTCATGTACTTGTGGCGCACCCAGGCAATACCATTTTCCATGTTCTCATCTAATCGCAGCTGCTCGAGCTCGTAACTTTGACTTAGAGAGGAGGATACCTCAAGAGTTTACTATTGATAAACTAGTGTTGACTTGGAGTCCAAGATTTATTCCTTATCGTGACGCGGGTGAGTGGCCTCCGTACGATGGCCCAAAGTATGTCGCTGATCCAAGCAGTCGTTGGACCAAGCGTGGATCCAGGAAGAGGACGAGGCACAAGATGGTTATGGATCAGGTTGGTGGTAGGAGTAGAAGGGGAAGGAGAACACCATTTCTTACCGACCCCGAGCAGTATGAGTGTGGCAAGTGCGGTAGACTTGGTCATAATTCACGCACTTGTCGTTGGCAGATTAGCGAGGTTTGTATTTTTAGTTTAATGATACTACCTTAATTTTATTTAATAAGGCTATATTACTTACTAACATTAATTTCATTTTGTAGGATGGCACAGTTCCACCTCCTCGACCCGTTCTACGACGAGAGCCACCGGGGGCGCCTTCTGTCGGAAGGCCAGGTATTTAATTGTAATTATCTGTTGTAGATTTGTTGTTGTACAAATGGTGTTGCTTATATAATATTTTTCCGTGTAGGACCTAGCAACGCTTCGTTCTAGGACACACAATGGGTTCCAAGACATGGTGTTCGACGACAGGTACACTAATTACCTCAGACGAGCAGGTCTAGATGTAATATCGTACCAGTTACGACGCGGGTTGCCTACTATTGATTCGGCGGCCATTACTGCACTTGTGGACAGGTATTGTTAGGATTTTGTAAAAATATTCTTTAATCATTGAGCTCGTTTACACTAATTTTTTTTAATTATGTAGGTGGCGGCCTGAGACACATAGTTTTCATCTTCCTTTTGGTGAGATGACAGTCACATTAGAGGATACACAGAAGATACTTGGACTCGATGTTGGTGGCAGAGCAGTGACAGGCCAATGTGACTCTGACGGTTGGAGGGCTAGAGTTGAGGCCTTTCTTGGTAGAGAGCTTCCTGCTGAGGGCGTTGAAAGGACTGCTGGAGTAGGCATCACATGGCTCCGTCAGTCTTTTGGTGTGTGCCCTGCTGATGCTGATGAGGCTACAGTCCAGTTCTATTGTCGAGCTTGGATCCTGCACATGTTTGGTTGTGTCCTCTTCCTAGACGCCACAGGAGACTGTGCGTCCTGGATGTACATCCCATGTCTCACCGACTGGGATACAGCTGGACACTACAGTTGGGGCTCCGCTGTGCTTTCTTTTTTGTACCGGCAGCTTTGTGAGGCTTGCCGTCGTATGTCCTCCTCTTCGTCTATAGGCGGTTGCGTCTACCTCCTGCAGATATGGATGTGGTACGTCTTCGACCGACGTCTTCAAAATTTTATTTAATAAGGCTATATTACTTACTAACATAAATTTCATTTTGCAGGTTTCGCATACCAGTTGGTCGACCACGTGTTTTCTAGCCTAGACCCTGGCCATGGATGATTTATGGAAATGCACGTCTTCGACCGACGTATGCTTATATTTGGGACCAGGTGGCAGCTCCTTTTGCGAGAGCTAAGAGGGCATACATGGAGTATGTTAACGAGTTTGACACCCTTTCAGCCTCTAGCGTAAGTACTCAACATGTATATCTTATCATTATGAAATTTGTTTTATTATACTAAACATAGATTGCTTCATTTTTGTTTCAGGTCACATGGCAGCCATACAACGCACCTGAGTATGCTGGGATGATCTTTAGTGTAGTATGCAGCAGTGAAGATGAACTCTATATGATGCAATGTCCTTTGGTCTGTTTCTGGTGTGTTGAGTGGCACCTACCTCACAGGGTTCAAAGACAGTTTGGTAGGAACCAGCTATGGCCGGTTGAAGATGTTCCTACTTCAAAGGAGCTACACAAGTAAGTTCGCAATCTATAAATCCAGTTTGCAATTTATAACATCAATCATTCTTAACTTTGTGTTCTTTATATGATATGATTTGTGTGTAGATTTGACCGGCGGAAGCAAAAGAAGATAACGGACTTTCGTCAACATCATCTGATATTTATAAATGATTGGGAATCGGGTGCTGAGAATGTATATTCCAACGATGAGTTGCACAACAACAGTGATTACAAGCGGTACCAAGCTTGGTACCAGGGTGTGACTCGTTGTAAGCTTCGCCAGCAGTGGACAGCGGAAGACTACGCCGACATTGATTCTTCTGACGATGAAGAAACGGAGTATGACCTGTCCACTAGACTGGGAACCCAAGTGGAGGCGGCACCCATATTAGATCGAGTGGTAAGTTTAACTCGATTTTAATACTCGACATGTATAAATTGTATGTGTGATGCAAATTGTGTTGTACAGGGTAACACATTGCGACGGTCGGTAGAGGACATTGATCGCCAACTTTTGACTGTGGGCGACAACAGCATGCGCAGCTTCTTGCAGGTAAGCCCACATGCATCGTTTATAGCCTTAAGCGTGTTATGAATATGTTGTAAACTAATATGTCTTTGGCATGCAGCGTTTATCTAGGCGCCTACGTGGAGCTGCTGCTCGCTGTGGCTGCAGGACTACTGTTGCACATGACGTCCATGTACCATCGTGTACCGACACAGCAACGCCCTCCACAGGTCTTGGTGCTGGCTTCGACTACGATCACGACGAGATAGGACCTTCACAGCTTCAGGGGGCTCCTTCGACACAGCCATTACAACCACAAGATCGTAGGCGACACCGCTCTCCACAACGTTACACTCCAGGCACCGACGCTTTAGGCAAGGGTAAGACTAGGAGACGTTGAATTGGTTTGGACTCTATGGACTTGTTATGTAACGTATGAATTATATAGACTTGTAATGGACTCATTTGGCCTCTACGGGCTTGTATGACATTTTAATGGACTTGTATGAATTCTATGGACTTGTAATGCACTTGTTTAGACTTTTATGAGCTTGCTTGGAATTGTTTACAATTGTATGCACTTGTATGTTATGCTTATCTATGTGTATATGTTGGATTGACAAAAAACAGAGAAAACTCTGCCGAAATTTTGTGAAATTGTTGGTTATGTCATGTAGCCTTTACATAACTATTACATAGCCTTTTCAGAAGCATTAATTTTTGGACTAGCATCTAGACTTTTCAGATCCATTTCGTAGCCTTTTCAGGAGTGTTTATATAGCCTTTTCAGAGTGTAAAATAGCCTTTTCAGGATTGTATACATAGCCTTTTCAGAATCAACTATATCCTACATTAGCGTAGGACATGTAGCCTTTTCAGAACAAGAACATATCCTTTTCAGAGTTTTTGTACATATCTGATGTTTATAATCTATTACACTATCTATCCTTTAGCCTATATATACACGATCCTTTGTACATTTGCTTCATTGTGCAATACAATGGCTTCAGGGTCTTCTAGGGGCAAGGGTGCGGTAAATGAGAGACGAAAAGATGGAGGGAAGTTAACTCCAATGTGTTTTGATGGCCCTCTTGGTCCAGATTTTTTTGAAGAGGCGGTTTTTAACTTTCCAGTTCAAAGTAAAAAAGATTTCAACAAAGAGGTTAGACTTAGGTCCTACGATAATAGGAGAGAAGATTGGCCGAAGTGCATGCATGGCGAGGATTGCTTGGTGCAGATGTTCGTTGAGGGTGGAATTGATGGAGGCCGGCGTTTCTTCAGATGTCCTTATGCATATGTACAAATTAATTTCTAGTCCTTTGTTCTAAATACTTTTGTTGTTCAGTGAAACTAACTATAAACATTTATGCAGCATTCATTGGTCAAGGAGAATTGTGGGTTCACTAGATGGGTAGATCCTCGTCCGATTTTTCCTCATGCGGAATACATATCCTACCTATAGAATAGGATATTTGATCTAGAGAGAGAAGTAAGCAACAAAAATGATGAGGAAGAA
Source organism: Zea luxurians (assembly GCA_029449295.1). Lineage (NCBI taxonomy): Eukaryota > Viridiplantae > Streptophyta > Magnoliopsida > Poales > Poaceae > Zea > Zea luxurians. The sequence continues at coordinate 80,373,720 of JAOPSE010000005.1, forward strand.
AGAGACAAAAACAATGGTGGTGCTGCACAGGTGCAAGTATGCCCAGATCCATATTGTTGCTGCCCTTGTCACAACAAGAATGTTGGTCCTCCGTCGTCTCCACCGCACCCACAGCAGACACCAACAATGGGAGGATACTATGGGGAAGGGTCAACTCAATTTGGAATGTGGGAGCACTACTAGAAAACTCTTATGTATCAATTGCTTTCAGCGTGTTGATTATCTATTTCAATTGCTTCAAGTCGCCTTCAAGAATTGCTTTAAATCTAGTTTTCATCAATTATGTATTTATGTAATTTTTCATCAATTTGAAGGTAATTCATTACGAAATATCATTGTTCGACAATACATAATACCGAATAATAAGTTCATTATTACATAACTTCAAATAAAACACCAATACTACTGAGTACAACGGGGCCATTTGCCTTTGCGAAATGCATCAGGGTTCTCCTCCATTGCTTCCTTTGCACGACGTGCACGCTCAAGCTTCTTCTCCTTATCTTCCCTGCATTCAGCAACACGCCTCATTTTCTCTTCGTCTTCACGTTGTTGCTCGGCAGCAAGCTCCTCTCGTCTTTTTTCCATCCTCTCTTTGTCCTCTGCATCCCACTTTTAAAGATTCTCCAACCACTTCTTGTCTTTCTCTGATATTTCTGTGTCAATCCACTGCTCAAAATCACATAGCGGTGGAGGAGTCTACAAAATATGCAATTATTATTACGCAAAAAAACAATTACAAATTGTAAACATATTACAAGACTATTCTCACCATTAAATTCATCCGACGTTGAACAATAGTTGGCTCAAATGCAAAGTTAGCACACATCCAATATCTCTGTCGATAAGTGTCATGATCTTCATACTTATCGACCTTACAAGGATCACCACAAAAACACATAGGCACTGGAACACCACTTGGCAAAGGCAGCGGGTCGAAGGCAGTTCCGGTCAAAGGACCCTTCCTAAATTTCCATAAACTCTATAACAATCAGAAATATAATAGACTCACAAAATAAGAGGCGGATCCAAAACTTACCTTGATTTAGCATATTTACCACGCCTAGACATCATATAAATCAGACGATATCTCTAGTTTAGAAGAATTGGAATGAGCACAGCAACAAGCCAGACGTAGGGTACTATTTATAGGCACGTACCTCGGCGCCATAGATCTTGGCGCCGAGGTAGGCCTCGTTGACCGGGGGGTTTAGGGTTAAGGCGTGGCACGTACCTCGGCGCCAAGATCTATGGCGCCGAGGTACGTGCCACGTAGATCCAGGTCACACCGACGTCTGACGTATAAGCGCCAATAATATTGGCGCCGGCACACAGAAGCTCGGCGCCAATGATGACGGCGCCGAGCTAAAGGTCCATTTTTTAAAATGAAACTGCTAGGGGCATAAATGTGGGGAAAAAACCTAAAAAGGGCCAATTTGCAAAAAAGTTGGACACAAGATCAGCCGGAGGCCTTTTTCACAAGATATACAAAGGCTGCAGTGCTGCACTGCAGTCTGCACTCTGCAGGTGAGGGCTGGTGAGAGTTGACTTGTATACAACGGCACTTCAAAGCGTTTTTTTTTTTTTTTGGTTTCCCATGTGGTTCACAACCTTTTCCATTTCTAACTAAAAAAAGGTGTTGCCTTCCAATATGGTTCATAATATTTTCCATTTCGAAAAAAGCAACATACTATGAATTTCAAAAATGCTACTGGCTGAGGTGGTGTTTGGTTTGTACCTCAGTCTCAATATCTCATTTTTAACCAAACATAATATGATTCCAAGTTCATCCGTGGGCATTCTGAGGCAGTACACGAGCTTCCGAGCTGCAGTGCAAGGTTCAATTTCAGCTATGCATATAGGCGAAAGTGAATGAGCATTAATAGGGAGCGTCAGGAAGCTGTAAACGGGGAATCTGAGATGTGGAACCCACTGCCCACAGCACCAAATCAGCCTCAAGAGTAGTCTGGCCTTTGATCGAGGCCTCTTTCAGCGCATTGAAGGTCCAAAATTAGTTTCCTATCTATGATCACCGTCAACTTCAGAGTACGTAACTGTGCTACTTGAATCATCGGATGTAGATGCCTTTTCTAATGCAGAGCTCACAAAATATCCCAAGAAAACCTGAATATTCCGAGACTCGAGAACCTGATGAGAAAGTAGTGGAACCAAATTTTCTTTAGGGTTAATTTGGTGGATAGGGAAATGGAAAGGATCCATGGGAGACTAATCTCTTCCTCGCTCATGGATCTCCTCTATTTTTCCTGTCCACCAAACCAGTCTTTAGTGATTAGCTGAAAGCCCAGAAATTTAATTTCCTCAACTGAAGAAGTATACATGTACGGAAACAATATCATCGTGCGCACACACTGCTATGTAAAATAGTAAAGGAACAGCATGACTTCTCCATGCTGCTGTATTGCATGGGGATATAGGATCCATAAACAACCTAATGTTTGATGACATGTTACACAAACTGAAGGGATTTATTTGTATGATAAGGATAGCAATTCAGTTACCTATGCACTATCCTACGCAATAGGATCCGTGATCCCTGAAACAGCTAATTCAGTCATATGAACAAATTCATGGCATATGCCAAATAGTGGACCCCGATGTTAATATTGATTATAGTTTTTGAAAATTAACTGATTCCACTGGGAGAGTGGAGTGGCAAGGAATGAAACCCAACACAAACACAATGAACTTGTGTCCCGAGCCGCCTAGCTTGTTTTGCTAGTCTAACTGTTGCTCGTTCAGAACTTTTGGTATGATTCACTTGTTGCAGCAGTAGATTAATTTTACAGGCTAATATTAGTAGTTCCAACAATAGATTAGTCGCAATGAGTGTATATACAGTTTCATATATATATATATATATATATATATATATAGGGAAGAGGTAATGGAAGCCCTGGGCTTCCGTTAGTGGGCGAAGCCCCAGCCAGGGAGACCGAACGGGTCGCGTTAGGTCCACCGGACGCCAGCCTGCGCCATTTATGCAAAGGATAACCACGTATCCCGCCTTACACGCGACATGCAATTACGCAAGCATAAATTTGTGTACAAATGTGCATAACTCATGCATAAATGGAATCTTTGCATGCCAGGAATCACGCGCACGAATATCTGCATGTGCTAGACGTTTACGACTGCATAACGTTGTGATACATGATGGCGTAAACCATGCAAACGTTCACGGCAGGTTTTGGGATAAGGCAAGACGTGATTTTCGTGCGCGAAAATAAAGGCGCGGTTACGGCAGGAAACTAATACAACTTTACAGCCGCGTCCACGTTCGCTCGTCCATCTGAGTTATTGGCGGCGGTTAGCGGCGGCGGAATTGAGAGGTCCGGCCGGCGAAGAATATGTCCACCACCGGCGCTGGCGAAGACATCCTGCATGTAACACCTGTGCATAAGCCAGCAGGTACGTCAGTTTCCATGGACATGCAACCTGTTTTGTCTGCAATCGCCCCATACACAGAGGGTGTATCTGTTACTCCTCCGGCGGCATTGAGGGCACCTGGATATATCGAAGAGCACGCAAAAACAGCAGACGTGGTTGGCGCAGAGAAGCACATCCCCATGAGACATATTGGGCCACATGAGCAGGACACACCTCATATTCTTCAAAGCCACGTAAGTTCTCCCGTATTACGTTAAATTTAGTCGCTATTGAATCGTAAATGTTAAATTTCTGTGCGCAGCCGGACAATATTGATATAAGATTGATACCTAAAGTCGGTATGACATTTAGTAACGTGGATGAGGCATATAATTTTTATAGTCAATATGCATACGAGGTAGGATTTCCGTTGAAGAAATATAGGGAGCGGAAGAATAGTAAATGGTTGAACTGTTCAATGGAAGGAAAGAATGCTGAAAGGGTAGCTGGAAATCCAAGGATACGTAACACATGTTCGAAACGAACACAGTGCAAGGCTGGGATGAAACTTAAAAAAAATCTACGATGATGCTAAAGAGAATGTTATTTCTGTTCGGATTGATCTGGTAAACTATGAGCATAATCATGAATTTTTGAAGAAAGATACAGAAAAAGGGCAATTGCAATGCAACAAAACACATGATCGTGAATATATGGAGTTCCTTAGAGAGATGCAAGAAAGCAGGATTCCACCACATTGCATTATGGATTTTGTTACAGAAATGCATGGTGGCCCAGAAAACGTTCCAATAACCGTGCAGGACATGAGTAACCTGTAAGTGTATTATGCATTGACAATAATTGTATTTTATATTACATAAACAATCGTAATGTGTTGAGTTAGATATAGTGCATAATCATTACATTTTTTGACAGGAAAAAAGCATGGCAAAGGGAGAGAAATGCAAATGATGTGTCAAAGCTGTTATCTTTTTTTTCATTATGCAAGAAAGATAATCCACAGTTTTTTTTCAGACTTTCAACTGGACAAAGAAGGGAAAATTTTAAGCATATTTTGGTCCCATGCTAGCCAGCAAGCCGAGTACATTGATTTTGGTGATGCAGTTACATTTGATACTACACATAAGACTAATATGTATGATAAGCCATTAGGCATGTTTGTTGGCTCGAACCACCACCTACAATGCACAATATTTGGGTTTGCTTTACTAGGAGACGAGACAGTTGATACATTCGAGTGGGTCTTCAATACGTTCAAAACATGCATGGGATGTGACGGACCACGAGTGATGCTGACAGGTATGTTGCAATAAAATGGCTCGTAATTATTATGGCACGTACTATATGATATCATATTGGCTTGCATGATGTTATGTAAATTTATATATTTCAGATCAAGACCCTGCCATGCCAATTGCACTTGGCAGAGTATTCCTAAACACAATACATCGATTGTGTTTGTGGCATGTGCAAAACAGGTATATGCCCCACTTGAATGAATTATATGCAAGATTTGAGGACATGGATTTCAAAACAAGGTTCCAATCTATAATACATCATCCATTGAATGAAATGGAGTTCGAGGCTGCCTGGAAAATGATGCTTGATGATTTCCAACTACACGAGAACAACACCCTTGCCAGATTATATGAAATACGCAAAGATTGGGTACCTGCATTTTTCAAAGGAGACTATTGTGGTCTTATGGTCTCTACACAACGAAGCGAGAGCATGAACAAGTTGGTGAAGAGTGCCCACGTGGATGCAAACACACCGCTTCATCAATTTGCAAAGCAGATGATGAATCTCCTGCATAGTAGGAAGATGAAAGAGGCCAAAGAGGCACTAGGATGCATGGTAAGTGAAAAAAATTTATAAACATATGTTTTATGCTATTAAAAACAAAACAGTATTAATACTATATTGTGTAATTTGCAGGGTCAAAAGGATACAACTACATTGTATATGTTTGAAATAAGAGTTGCAAGGGCATACACTAGAGCTGTGATGACAAGGTTTCAGGAGACAGTAAAATATGCAACTGCATACCGAATAGACCGTGATACAGAGGGTGATGAACATGATTGGGTGGTGAAACATACTACAAGATCAAATAAAATTGTTTGGGGTCAACACCAATTCAAGATAAGGGCTGATGTGGATGCCGGAAAGTATTCATGTGAGTGCAAGCATTGGGAGCATACAGGTATATTATACTAAACGATTTTTTGCTATATAAAACTATAAATTATTACGAATACATAGCAGTTTACGATTAATATATGACATAATGTATGTTTAATCAATTATAGGTCTATTTTGTGTTCATCTTGTACGCGCTTTCATGCATCTACAAATTGAAAGGATCCCGAGTGAGTATATTTTGCAACGATACACATACTCCGCGCATCAAGATGTGGCTTTTTCAAGAGACGATAGGAATTTGAAAGGAAAAGATGGAGAAACTAGATCATATAGACAGAAGATGTTGCTTAAAAAAGCAATGAAAGTAGTACACCATGCGAGTCTGTCTAAAGCTGGGAATGATAAAGCCCTAGAGATGATGGACGAATTATTAGGGTTATTGACGCGTGTGGAGCCTGATATAGGTACTGGTGAGAGTTGTGGCACAAGTGTTTGCGATGACATCCAGGTACGCACCTCGTGATGTTATGAATTTTGCATAATTACTTGTCGATAATGATCCATGATTGTAATGATGATATAGGTCGAAGCGTATGAAACAGAAGAAATGGCTATAGACAACTTACGCAAATTACATGATGGGAACGAGGTATGGAACAAATCTTTATAATGTATTACATATACTGCTCTATAAGATTTGAGTCTTCACTGGACTTTGTTTTATTTCACAGGAAATTTTAATGGGCTCTAATACTACTGAATGCAATACTAAGGATGATCAGTGTAATATGCAGATATTAACATTGGAACATAACACTGACATTCGGCTGGTTGAGAGTAGTTCTATGGATGTGGAAGCTAGAAAGGTGAAAACATTGCTACAATATATGATGACATACGTGAATGTAAAATCTGACTTGATATCTTTGTTTTGTAGAAACTGGAATTTCATATTGAAGGTGTAAACTTAGCAAGACCAGATAAGGCCAAGCCTAAGGGAAGAACAATCAAAAGTAGTGAGCAACAAGTTTTAAAATTGGGTGTGAAAGGAGCTAAGAAGATGAACAGGAAATGCCAGAAATGTGGCATAGCTGATGGTCACAACAGCCGTACGTGTTTAACTGTCGAGGATAATAGGGTTCGATTGGCTAACCTATCTGGACGTAAGCGAGGACGGCCTCCTGGTTCAAGGAACAAAATCATAGCTGCAGCCCCGCAATGGAATGAGACATCAACGTCGAAAAAACGAACGGTGGATGTCGGAGATGATGATTCATCTGGTAGAGAGTAGAAGACCATAAGATACAAATATTTCCTTGTGTAAATGTGATTCCTGTGTTCATTTGACAACTTCCAGAAAGTATCATAAATATACTTGCAAACTGGCATAAACGTCTGTGTAATTGGTCATAAGCTTTAACAGTTATGCAGCAAACTGACTGTACATATACTTAGCATACATGTATGCGAAAAAATGCATAACTCTGCGTTGTGTAATGCATAAGATGGTTAGCCTGTGAACCATGACTGTACAAAAAAATGACCCTGTTTGCAGTATATAACTCTGATAATGTATATAATAATGTATTGGCATATAATGATGACTATTGTATCATAAGTGTATGGACAAACATGCATAAGACTGTCAATAATTATATCGTAAACTTCGGACAAGAAACATGCATACTTCGAGGTTATTGACATAACAATATTGTACAGGAACCTGGCAGAATCAAATGCAAGAAACACACATTACTTTCAAACACAGTTTGGTACAACCATTCCAGTTTAGAAGTTAGCTGATCCCCAAAGTTGTCATTGACTTAAACTAAGAAACGTCTACGGACTTTGGCCATAATATACACACATGACTGATCTGAAGTTTAGGGAACCATTGTATACAAAATATATTACATGACCAAACTAAACTACATCCTTTAGGCCTTGAATCTTTGGATGTCTTGGAGCAGCGATAATGCTTTGTTCTTCGGGTGGAATGTGATGTAATGTAGCGCAAGAGACCGTATCTGACTGGTGTTGCCCTGCAATACAAAAACACTGAGTTAGTTATACCTCTGTTCCATGAGTTGCCATGGGCCAACTATAGAATTAAATGATAAATTTGTACGTACTGCTTCTATGTCTGACCGCAAAGATCCTTCGTCGCATTGATAAAATAGAATGTAACCCATGACATAAAACCCACAGTCATTTGATCCAGCTGCCATGGTAGGACAATTTTGGCACAAGTCAATTGTGAAGTTACCAAACTTGGGAAAGCATGTACTGGGCCGCACATGTTGTATTGCTTTGTTTAATCTGCTCATAATAACCTTAGCCCATGCTAACTTTCTGCCACCTGAGCCCAAATGTGCAAAATGATAGTCCTTCCATGTAGTTCCACCAAGTGTTGGTCCATATGGGTTGGAATCTAAAATATGAATGCACTTCTTGACCTTGTTGACAACATACAATGTCCAATGCCCCCTGCTTACCATGGGGACCATGATCTGACCGTGTAAAAAAAGCATAAAATTAATAGGGTAACTTACAAAAGCATAACAATGTGATATGTTCCATTTAAAAGGAATTGTGTTTGGATTATGAAATACGATTGTTACCGCTTTGCGTTGGTCCAAATCATCTGTCTCAGGCAATGAATTGTCTAGAAGTGTGTGGAGTACAGATTCATCAAAAGGTTGAGGGTTGCGACTGTGTCGTTCCTGTTCCTCAAAGTTGAGTATTGACTGCAATAAACAATATAAATGGAGTGAGTGTACTTGGGTTGATCTAATTTGTATATGAAAATGGTGTATGTAAGTTACAATAGTTTACCCCAACATTAACATCAAGAACCAAACTGTTCGAACTCATGGAAGTCTTCTGATTTTTTGCATCATCAATAACACATTGGATGAAACACTGCATGAATCCATTGTCGAGACACTTCCCATCAGCAAAAGATTCATATATGTCAGAACACGTCGCTGAATATTCACCATAATCTATTATGGTCCTGGTGAAATTTTTATATCAATCAGATAGGTCGCGTAAAACTACCAGCATATAAACAGATTTTGATTTAGTATGAACTTCATATCTGCCGGTGTCAGATTGCAGACCACACAAATATTCGCGTAGAGCTAACACAGTTTGCATCTGCAAATCAAGAAAATCCTGGCCAACCTGTGGAGTGTTTGTAGCTGGATCGGTTTCAACAGAAACCTAAAAATATATATGAAAATATACATAAAACTCTGTAAACAATTTTGACAACTATAAAGAAAATGAAAATTACTGAGCTGACATAAAGTGGAATATACGTAGGTGGAATGAAGTGTCATAAACCGGCATAAAATTAATGAACTGACATTACTGATACATATCAATAGAAAGAAATATTCTTGCAAACTGCATAAATGAATGTGTAATTTATCATAGGCAGCTAGCAGTTATGTAAAAACTGCATGCACATCTACTCAGCATATATGTATATGTAAATGGGCATAACACTGATTTGTAAGATGCATAACCTATTTAGACTGTGAAGCATGGCTGTACAAAATCTGTGAACAGTTGAACAGTACAAAGAAAATGACAATTACTGAGCTGACATGTTCAGATGGAGTCTGATCAAAGCATGGACCACTGTCAGGCAAGTCTGTTTCTGCCACTTGTTGTACGCCGCCAGTAGACTAACAATGATGGTATAAATGGATTACAAATTTAGTAAACTGCTAATGAGAATATAGAAAAACCACGAGGGGGTTTAGACATACCTTGATTTGCGGAGTCGCATCAAATATCGGCGCGTCAGGATCCATGTGTGGTGTTGCTTTAGGAGTGACGTTTGTATTGGTCGGCATGTTCTTGCCACCGTCACCATGTTTACCCTGAAAGAATTGTAATGGTTATATTTACATAAAACGATTAATACAACCCTAGAATGAAAAAATACAATTAATAATAAAAACATTACCACTGAGGTTGTAGGTGTTTTGTTCTGTTTCGTTATATTTGTATGAACCAGTGGATCAATATCAGCTTCATCGGGACAACTTTCTAATAGTACACGAATATGCTGTTGCCTTAACAGTAATTCATGTACCTGTGTGTCTGTAAACTGCGTATCCAGATGAGAAACTGGAGTAGACATATCGGGTACAGTTGGGGGGCCGGACACGTACATCCTTCTGTACGTGTCATGTAAACAAATAAAACATTGTTAAAAATAATGGCATCAAAACCATATCGATAAATGATTGCATAACTTTTTTATATTGACGTAAATACATTAAACAGACTAACCAGCTGTCTGGGGAAGAATATCATTTGATTTTGATGTGGTTTTCTGCACATCATAAGCATCTTCGTTGTCACCCGCCTCGGCACGGAGGACCTCGTCAATTAACTCGCCAAAAACATCGGATAGATTGAATTGTTTCTTAACAATCTGCTGAAGAGTCTGTTTAATAACTGAACACGCCTTACCAACCTCCGCATCAAAATGTGACAGCTTCTCTATGAAACCCATGCGGTGGCGGGATGGAAGCTGATTCAGCTTGCTTGATATCAAATCCCTGATGAGCGGGAGTTCGATGTGAATTGAGTGTTGTCCAGATGGGTCAGGACGAGGAACATCAAAAGTGTTGGTCCTGGTCTTATGCTGTTGTAAATTGAAAATTATTAAGTAAATGTATAGCATATCACTGAATATTATGTTGAAATTCTATGACAAACAAATATATAAATAGAATCATGCCTTGAATTGTGCATGAACGGGTGGTACATCTGTGTAGCAGGTCTCTGAGGAGCTTCGGAACTAAAAAAATGTGAGAAAGATGGAGTAAAACTTATACAAACATATTAAATTGATAAATGAGATTCATATGTTTAATGGAAAATGCAAAACATCATCACAAATATGCTTACAAACGGGCATAAAGGTATGTGAACATTATCATATGCATGTAAACAAGTGATTGACACATAAAAAAAATACCGAGCAATGTCCAAATGCTTCTTCTCCTTTGCGTATCTTGCCCTTGTCAGCTCTTGTCAGGGCTTGAATAATATTCCTATCAAAGTATTTGATTCGTGGTGTTCCACGTTTGTTCTGGGGTGCCGCTGAGTCATGCAAATGATCCAAATAATACAGCTACAAAAGGCATAACATGAGTCATTATAAGACATAACAAAAGCATAAACTACGTGTATATGGATTTTGCATACAAGATTATGGGTACATGTAACAGACAAAAAAGGATATGCTTACAAGAATAACGATGGAACATCCATAGATGGTTGTAGAAACGTTCGTAACGCTCCTATTATGCCACTTCTTGGCAGCTTGGCATAAATCATTGAAAATAAGCTGGCACCAGTCAATCTGGTGGAAACGATCCATCTGCTCTGTTAAAAGAACCTCATGGTTCGTTATTCCCCAGCTGGCAGTAGGGAACAACAACCTATTGAACAATATCAAGAAAAAGCATCTGATGCTTAAATCATCGTCAGAACCTTTCCTCAAACGATCTTGTAGAGCTGTAACCCCAAAATCTTCTTTCGATAGACCAAGTTCAGCTCTCAAATTGTTGGCAACAACAGCTTCATCGATGCCCAATGCAGTTCCTCCCCCAGCATTCGGTAAACCCAAAATTAGGTGCACCGTATCCTTTGTAATTTTCAGCTCCTTTCCAGGGCCAGCTCGAATTGTCATGTCATTGTGGTCGAGCTTTTCCATCAGCCAAGCTAAGTGTGATCTGCTGCCGAGTGCGTCCAGTCTCATATCAAGAATACTAGAAAATCCCCTACGTGCAATTGCTTGTTGCTGTCTGTCATTTAATATCTGTATGCTTACTAACACATCTTGGGGGTTGCATCTGACGTTCAGCCTCTGCTGGGAAAAATATATAAAATGAATATTGTAAACATTTACATGTGCATAATCGCAACACAATGTTTAACTCAGACATCAAGACAACATGATTTCACGCATAAAAATGATATATTGCCATAGACATAAATATCTAACCTGTCGGGGTGGGGGCACTGCTTTCCTCCGCTTAGTGACTACCTTCTTCAAAACTTTCCCAGGGCTGTCGTCCAAGTTACGCTTCTTGGATAATGGCATAAAGTCATCATCCTCATCAGCAGCATGCCTTGTTTTGGGTCTAACAGTCCCCGCCGGAGCACGGGGTATGTCAACGCTGAAGCACTCCTGAGTAGACTGGATTATGATCCGTTTTGGATTGGAAGGTGGTCGGTCTACGTTCTTCATCACTGATGTTCCTGCCAAATGAAACAACACATATACATAAAATACGTAAAGGATCAAAAAAAAGATAAGCACAAACTCAATTCAGATCAGCTCATGACCATACATTGCATAAATGTATCAACAAAGCAGCATAACACAATATTGTAAGTTGCATAAACTTGTGAAACTAACTTGATAAAAAAAAATCTGCTCATATGCGACATCCAATTAATGTGTAACCTGGTTATTTCGTTTGAGCTGGCCCAATTTGAACAGCAATAGGTTTTATGGCATAATGTATTGATGTATGGATCATACTTCTGTCAACAAATCAGCATAACACAATATTGTAAATTGCATAAACTTGTGAGACTAACTTGATCAAAAAAATTCTGCTCATATGCGACATCTAATTAATGTATAACCTGGTTATTTCGTGTGAGCTGGCCCAATTTGAACAGCAATAGGTTTTATGGCATAATGTATTGATGTATGGATCATACTTCTGTCAACAAATCAGCATAAACAAAGTATTGTAAACTGCATAAAGGTGTGATAGATTGCATAGTATACATTTGTGTCTCCAATTAACTATAAATTTATAATGAATTGGTATTTGATAAATCAAGCAATTGGCAAAATAATAATGTGAACTCTATCTACGATTCAGATTGTAAGAGTTAAAGGTTGATGGCTTACCGGAATGTGGATGGGCCTGCAGGGTGGCTGAATCCGAGACACCTGTGCAGGGGACAACCCAACGCGACGCGGGGCTGTGTCAAATGCGTTGGGGACTCGACGTTGGGGACGGACCTCGCGACGGGGTAGGGGACTCGACGTTCGGCCGCCGCGGTGGAGAAGATCGAGGTCTCGGTCTCTGACGAGTAAGAGAACGCAGGGGCGGCACAACCGCCTCCTCGATTCCGGGGCCCTTGCCGGATACGAAGAACAAGGCCACGGCCTGAGTGCGGCGGAGAAGGCGAGGGCGTGCGGCGGAGAAGGCGAGGGCGGGTCTCTGCGGTGGTGAAGGAGAATGCGACGGCGGGGGAACTGCGGGGGAGAATCTTAATGCGACGGCGGCGGTTAGTCTAGGGTTCGCCGGGCGCGGAGGAGAAGCAGCATACGACGGCGGATTTTGGCTAGGGTTCGGCGGGAGCGATAAATACGGGAGAGCTGAGCTGAGAAAACGAAAGCTCAGTTCCTTGATTCGTGGGCCCGGTATACGTAAACTGCCCAGATTGCGGGAACACGATCTTTTCGTGGGCCCGGATGCCGCGAGACGTGCGCACACCAAAAGAGTGTAAACGGTAACAAAAAGGAGCATAACTCGTATTTATAATTGACGTAACAGTGTATTACAGTAAACCAGTAAAGCGTGCGCGCCGGTCAGAGCACCTGGTCGGTTTCTGGTCGGGGCTTCCTGTAGTTAGAGAGAGCCCAGGGCTCTAAATACTATATATATATATATATATATATATATATATATATATATATATATATATATATATATATATATATATATATATATATATATATATATATATATATATATATATGAGGTGATTTGTGCTTACCAAAGCATCCTCTAATGTCGTGAAAGGAAGTGCATATTCAGCTGAACCGGGAACAACATCAATTTTAGCTTCAGCCCCTAAAGCTAGAACGAGCCTGGCTGCCCATTCCAAAACAAATGTCAGCAACAAGCTTATTGCAACTAGACAGCAAAAAAGTTCAATCTAGCTACGTAAGTAAAGCAGTTCTACATGTCAATATTGTGTTCTATGGTACCATATTATCAATTATTGACAATCTACTTGTTAAATAAAGAAAAACTATCCATTCAAATCATGATTCAGGAATGGACAGAATGACTGGACCAATGCTACAAGGTTATCAGGAAAAAAAAAGACAGTTCAGACAATCCTAAGTTCACATAAAAGATACTGAGACAGGCACTGGTAGCTTAAAATTTACATATTCTAAAAACTTTTAAATAGAAAATAAAATTTTGTTCTTATTTTTTTAAAAAAACAAATATCCGTAAACATGTCTTATATGAAAAAAAATTGAATTATAGAAAACTACTTTAAAATTGTTCCTAGCAGGAAGCCTTGAACTTGAGAGCCATTGCAATCATGTAGAATTTATATTCTTACCAATCATATTCAACGACAGTGCCACTTTCCAGATGAACAATTCCGCAGTGCATTGTTCTCCAGGTTCTCTTCTAAAGTGATCAGAAGGGTGCATAAAGCTTTACAGTTTACACTATCTCTCACAAATTGAACGCTAGTGTTTTTCAGCAACTCCGTAAAAGATGGAGCCTATCTCCCAGACATCTACTTCTGGCAACCAGATCAAACAGCAACAGTTTGAAATATGAAAACGTGTGAAAATGAATAGACAAACTCATTTATACAATTTGAACAGAATTACCTCCTGATAATAGCTCATACAACATGGGTTTAAATACAAATTTATCAGATTGATGCCCCCAAAAAACCTGTAATCTGTTTTGCTTTGTTAGTAATCTATTACAGTATAATAAATGGAATAGAAGATTACAGGAGACATCAGCATGAAATCATTAGACCCATAAGGAAGGATCACATAAAATGCCATGAAGAAAATTTATCTAGTTTATAAGGAGTGTAATTTGGCTCTAACTACACTTTGTGAAAGGGCCTATTAGATAGTTAGAGTAGCAATCCTCATGTCCTAGGTTCGACTTCTCATGAGAGCGAATTTCAGATTCTCGTTAAGAGGTGTCGGGTACCGTAATTAGGGGTACCCCTAATACTCCTAAGCATGGCTGTAAAACATCCTCAAAACAAACCATTAAGACTCGTAAGCGCGGTTCAAAGTTGAAGTCTCGTCTGCCAAGGGACGCGATCTCGTCTCGCCCGAGCCCGGCCTCGGGTAAGAACAAGTAGTCCCGGACGGATTCACGACTCGCCCGAAGGCCTCCTCAGGCAACGAGCGCACCCCCGGCTCGCCCGAGGCTACGCTCGGGCGAACTTTGTCGTATAGCAACCTCGGCCAAATCGCCTTACCAACCGACCGTATCGCATGCACATTTAATGCGGGGATCACCTGACACCTTATCCTGACACGCGCGCCTCAGTCGGCAAGGTCGAAATGACCGCAATCACTTCGCCCCTTTACTGATCGTTCTGACAGGAAAACAACACTATTCACCCCTTTCCGACTACTGTGGCAACCACCAAGGTAAAACTAACGACAGTAAGTCACGACCTCCCCCGAGTTCAGCCTCGGGCGCAACAGGGAGCTCCGGCTCGCCCGACCTCAGGCCTCGGCCTCAGCCTCGGCCTCAGGAGAAGGTCTCCGCCTCGCCCGACCCCAGGCCTCGCCCTCAGCCTCGGCCTCGGGAGAAGGTCTCTGCCTCGCCCGACCCCAGGCCTCGGCCTCAGTCTCGGCCTCGGGAGAAGGTCTCCGCCTCGCCCGACCCCAGGCCTCGGCCTCGGGAGGAGTCACAACCTCGCCCGACCTCGGCCTCGGACCAACTACACCACAGGGGATACATCATTACCCTACCCCTAGCTAGCTGTCTCAGGCTACGAAGGAACAATACCAGTGTCCCATCTAGATTACTCCGGCAACAGTTAATGATGGTTCGCTGCATACGTCCATGACGTCGATTGTTCTCAACTCTCTACGAAGGCAAAGAAACGTTAGCAGGACCCCGGGCCGCAACGCCAGCTACGCTTCTACAGGGCTCAAGCACTTCTCCGCCTGCCACGTTAGCGCACAGCTACACCCCGTATGTACAGCTGGATCATCTCCTTGTATCTATAAAAGGGGATGTCCAGGGCCTTCCCAAAGAGAGGGGCGAGGGCGGACGCGGAGGAGGCTAACTCAGACGGCTCACCTCAAGGCCGAACCCTCCCTCTCGCGAAGCTTGTAACCCCTACTACGAGCACCCCAGTGCAAGATAATATAAGCCTCATCCCCCCTCTTGTGTTTCATCTTGCATCAACCCATCTGGGCAGGGACACGCAACGTCAAATTCACTAGTCGGTCGAGGGTCCTCGCGGGTCCAAAACGCCGACAGTTGGCGCGCTAGGTAGGGGGCCTGCTGCGTGTTGACAAATACTTTCCCGTTGAGTTCCAGATGGACAATCTTCAGCAGCCTCTTCAGCCCAGGACGGTGCTCCGTTTCGGGAGTCTCGAGTTCATGTCCCGCGATGGCAGCTACGACATGGTACTCCTCCCCCCGCAACACGACAACAACGACGGTCGTCGGCTCGCCCGGCGGAGGCGAACTCGACGATGACTTCCCCCCGTGGCGGAAGAGGAACATCCGGGTTTGCCCCGCCACCCTCCTCGCCGGAGAAGGAGAAGACGGAGCAATCGTGGCCAGGCAGGAGGCGGCACCTCGTCGGCTGTCGGACCAGAGCGAGCCGACGATGCCGGCACCCCTGCGGGGGACATGTCGGGTGTTGTCCTCGTACCTGAGACAACGACGGGTGTCGCTTCCCACCAACGTGCCAGCCCCAGGCGGACTGATGACGCTGGCACCCTTGCGAGGGACTTGTCGGACATTAGTCTCGCACCTGAGATAACGGCGCATTCCATCCCCGATGCGACTTCACCACCGTCCATCAACCAGGAGGTACCACCCGTTTCCCATCCTGTTCCTTTTAGATTCAGCTTTGATCCACCAAACGACCCCACTTCGGCGGGCGCTTTCGCAAGGGCATATCCTGACCTTCCGGGGTACCATATGTGGTCGACTTGGGACCGAGATGCATACAGAAAGCATAATATCCGGTCGAGATGCACATAAATAGAGTAAAGAACCTATCATCGACCGGTATACCTTTTGATCTACGGATTTACCGCCCGTGTCGAGGTCGAGATGCCCATTGGTTCCCATGGGTGTCTTGATGGGTTTAGCATCCTTCATCCCAAACTTGTTTAGAATGTCTTGAATATACTTCGTTTGGCTAATGAAGGTGCCCTCTTGGAGTTGCTTCACTTGAAAGCCCAAGAAGTACTTCAACTCTCCCATCATAGACATCTCGAATTTTTGTGTCATGATCCTACTAAATTCCTCACATGTAGATTTGTTAGTAGACCCAAATATAATATCATCAACATAAATTTGGCATACAAACAAATCATTGTCCAGAGTTTTAGTAAATAAAGTAGGATCGGTCTTTCTGACTTTGAATCCATTAGTGATAAGGAAATCTCTTAGGCATTCATACCATGCTCTTGGGGCTTGCTTTAGCCCATAAAGCGCCTTAGAGAGTTTGTAAACATGGTTAGGATACTCACTATCTTCAAAGCCGGGAGGTTGCTCAACATAGACCTCTTCCTTGATCGGTCCATTGAGGAAAGCACTCTTCACGTCCATTTGGTAAAGCTTGAAGCCATGGTAAGTAGCATAGGCTAATAATATACGAATTGACTCAAGCCTAGCTACGGGTGCATAGGTTTCACCGAAGTCCAAACCTTCGACTTGGGAGTATCCCTTGGCCACAAGTCGAGCTTTGTTCCTTGTCACCACACCATGCTCGTCTTGCTTGTTGCGGAAGACCCACTTGGTTCCTACAATATTTTGATTAGGACGTGGAACTAAATGTCATACCTCGTTCCTTGTAAAATTGTTGAGCTCCTCTTGCATCGCCACCACCCAATCCGAATCTTGTAGTGCTTCCTCTACCTTGTTTGGCTCAATAGAGGAAACAAAAGAGTAATGCTCACAAAAATGTGCAACACGAGATCTAGTGGTTACCCCCTTATGAATGTCGCCAAGGATGGTGTCGACGGGGTGATCTCGTTGGATTGCTTGGTGGCTCTTGGGTGTGGCGGTCTTGGTTCTTTATCCTACTTGTCTTGATCATTTGCATCTCCCCCTTGATCATTGCTCTCCTCTTGAGGTGGCTCAACATCTTGATCTTCTCCTTCATCATTTTAAGCCTTATTCTCGTCTTGAGTTGGTGGAGATGCTTGTGTGGAGGAAGATGGTAGATCTTGTGCATTTGGAGGCTTTTCGGATTCCTTAGGACACACATCCCCAATGGACATGTTCCTTAGCGCGATGCACGGAGCCTCTTCATCACCTATCTCATCAAGATCAACTTGCTCTACTTGAGAGCCGTTAGTCTCATCAAACACAACGTCACAAGAAACTTCAACTAGTCCTGAAGACTTGTTAAAGACTCTATATGCCCTTGTGTTTGAGTCATATCCTAGTAAAAAACCTTCTACAGTCTTAGGAGCAAATTTAGATTTTCTACCTCTTTTAACAAGAATAAAGCATT
Source organism: Zea luxurians (assembly GCA_029449295.1). Taxonomy (NCBI): domain Eukaryota; kingdom Viridiplantae; phylum Streptophyta; class Magnoliopsida; order Poales; family Poaceae; genus Zea; species Zea luxurians. Next base: position 80,391,822 of record JAOPSE010000005.1, read on the forward strand.
TGCTACCAAAGACTCTAAAATATGAAATATTGGGCTTTTTACCGGTTAGGAGTTCGTATGATGTCTTCTTGAGGATTCGATGTAGATACAACCGGTTGATGGCGTAGTAGGCGGTGTTGACCGCCTCGGCCCAAAACCGATCCGAAGTCTTGTATTCATCAAGCATGGTTCTTACCATGTCCAATAGAGTTCTATTCTTCCTCTCCACTACACCATTTTGTTGTGGCGTGTAGGGAGAAGAGAACTCATGCTTGATGCCCTCCTCCTCAAGAAAGCCTTCAATTTGAGAGTTCTTGAACTCCGTCCCGTTGTCGCTTCTAATTTTCTTGATCCTTAAGCCGAACTCATTTTGAGCCCGTCTCAAGAATCCCTTTAAGGTCTCTTGGGTATGAGATTTTTCCTGCAAAAAGAATACCCAAGTGAAGCGAGAATAATCATCCACAATAACTAGACAGTACTTAATCCCGCCGATGCTTATGTAAGCTATCGGGCCAAATAGGTCCATGTGTAGGAGCTCGAGTGGCCTGTCAGTCGTCATGATGTTCTTATATGGATGATGAACACCAACTTGCTTTCCTTCCTGACATGCACTACAAATCCTATCTTTCTCAAAATGAATATTTGTTAGTCCCAATATGTGTTCTCCCTTTAGAAGTTTGTGAAGATTCTTCATTCCAACATGTGCTAGTCGGCGATGCCAGAGCCAGCCCATGTTAGTCTTAGAAATTAAGCAAGTGTCGAGTTCAGCTCTATCAAAATCTACTAAGTATAGCTGACCCTCTAACACTCCCTTAAATGCTATTGAATCATCACTCCTTCTAAAGACAGTAACACCTATATCTGTGAAAAGACAATTGTAGCCCATTTGACATAATTCCGAAACGGAAAGCAAATTGTAGTCTAAAGAATCTACAAGAAAAACATTGGAAATGGAATGGTTAGGTGAAATAGCAATTTTACCCAAACCTTTGACCAAACCTTGGTTTCCATCCCCGAATGTGATAGCTCGTTGGGGATCTTGGTTTTTCTCATAGGAGGAGAACATCTTCTTCTCCCCTGTCATATGGTTTGTGCACCCGCTGTCGATTATCCAACTTGAGCCCCTGGATGCATAAACCTACAAAACAAGTTTAGTTCTTTGTTTTAGGTACCCAAACTGTTTTGGGCCCTTTGGCATTAGATACAAGAACTTTGGGTACCCAAACACAAGTTTTTGATCCCTTGTGTTTGCCCCCAACAAACTTGGCAACTACCTTGCCGGATTTGTTAGTTAAAACATAAGATGCATCAAAAGTTTTAAATGAAATGTCATGATCATTTGATGCACTAGGAGTTTTCTTCTTAAGCAATTTAGCACGGGTTGATTGCCTAGAGCTAGATGTCTCACCCTTATACATAAAAGCATGATTAGGGCCAGAATGAGACTTCCTAGAATGAACTCTCCTAATTTTGCTCTCGGGATAACCAGCAGGGTACAAAATGTAACCCTCGTTATCCTGAGGCATGGGAGCCTTGCCCTTTACAAAATTAGACAATCTTTTAGGAGGGGCATTAAGTTTGACATTGTCTCCCTTTTGGAAGCCAATGCCATCCTTGATGCCAGGGCGTCTCCCACTATAGAGCATGCTTCTAGCAAATTTAAACTTTTCATTTTCTAAATCATGCTCGGCAATTCTAGCATCTAATTTAGCTATATGATCATTTTGTTGTTTAATTAAAGCCATATGATCATGAATAGCATCAATGTTAATGTCTCTACATCTAGTACAAATGGAAGTATGCTCAACGGTAGATGTAGAGGGTTTGCAAGATTTTAATTCTACTACCTTAGCATGTAATATATCATTTTCACTTCTAAGGTTAGAAATAGTAACATTGCAAACATCAAAATATTTAGCCTTAGCAATCAATTTTTCATTTTCATTTCTAAGGCTAGCAAGAGAGATATTCAATTATTCAATCTTAGCAAGCAAATCAACATTTTCATCTCTAAGATTGGGAATTGAAACATTACAAACATTTAAATCAACCTTAGCAATTAAACTAGCATTTTCATTTCTAAGGTTGTTGATAACATCATGGCATGTGCTTAGCTCACTAGATAGTTTCTCACATTTTTCAACTTCTAGAGCATAAGCATTTTTAACCTTAACATGCCTTTTGTTTTCCTTGATTAGGAAGTCCTCTTGGGTGTCCAAGAGTTCATCCTTCTCATGGATGACACTAATTAATTCATTTATTTTTTCTTTTTGTTGCATGTTTAGGTTGGCAAAAAGGGTACGCAAATTATCCTCCTCATCACTAGCATTATCATCACTAGAGGACTCATATTTAGTGGAGGATTTGGATTTAACCTTCTGCTTTTTGCCGTCTTTTGCCATGAGGCACTTGTGGCCGACGTTGGGGAAGAGGAGTCCCTTGGTGACGACGATGTTGGCGGCGTCCTCGTCGGAGGAGGAGTCGGAGGAGCTCTCCTCGGAGTTCCACTCGCGGCACACATGGGCATCGCCGCCCCTCTTCTTGTAGTACCTCTTCTTCTCCTTTCTTCTCCCCTTCTTGTCGTCGCCCCTGTCACTATCACTAGATAATGGACATTTAGCAATGAAATGACCGGGCTTACCACATTTGTAGCAAACTTTCTTGGAGCGGGGCTTGTAATCTTTCCCCCTCCTTTGCTTGAGGATTTGGCGGAAGCTCTTGATGATGAGCGTCATTTCCTCATTGTCGAGCTTGAAAGGGAAATGTGCCCTTGGGCCATTTCTAAGTGTTTTGGTGATTTAGTGTCCAACACAAGTGCTTAAGTGATAAACTATGCCAAATTGTGGATAAGGTGCAAATCAGTATAAAGGTATGATTCTAGACTTAGTACATTGGTTTTTGTGTACTAACATGTTTGTCTAAGTGCTAGAATCAGAGAAAATTCAATTGGAAAAGCTTGGCTCGAAGCAGCCAAAAGTCTGCTCAGTCTGGGTACACCGGACTGTCCGGTGGTGCACCGGACAGTGTACGGTGCGCCAGGCTGGCTTTGGCGAACTGGCTGCTCTTGGGTTTCGTCGGCGGCGTACGGCTATAAATCACCGGACTGTCCGGTGGTGCACCGGACTGTCCGGTGAGCCAACAGTCGGTCGGGCCAACAGTCGGCCGCGGAATCCGCGCGCGACGCGTGGCAGAGCCAACGGTCAGAAGGGGGCACCGGACTGTCCGGTGTGCACCAGACAATGTCCGGTGCGCCAACGGCTCGGAATCTGCAACGGTCGGCTTCGCCAAATAAGGAAAGAGATCCGCACCGGACTGTCCGGTGCGCCAGGCGACAAAAGGCAAGAATTGCCTTCCTGGAATGCTCTCAACGGCTCCTAGCTGCCTTGGGGCTATAAAAGGGACCCCTAGGCGCATGGAGGAGAATACCAAGCACTCCTTGAGCATTGTTGATCACTCACACTTCATTCTTGCGCACTTGTTCGACATTCTTAGTGACTTGAGCTCCGTTCTAGTGAGAACCTCGAGATATTGTCTTGAGCTCAAGTCTTGGTCTTGTGTGTGCGTATTTGCTGTGGATTTGAGTGTGTTGCTTCCCTCCCTTACTCTTGTGCTTCATATTGATTCTTATTGTAAGGGCGAGAGACTCCAAGTTGTGGAGATTCCTCGCAAACGGGAAAAGAGTAAAGTAAAGAAGAACACCGTGGTATTCAAGTTGATCATTGGATCACTTGAGAGGAGTTGAGTGCAACTCTCGTCCGTTGGGATGCCACAACGTGGAGTAGGCAAGTTTTGTACTTGGCCGAACCACGGGATAAACCACTGTGTCTATCTGTGTTGATCTTCTTGTGGTTATCGTGTCTTGCAAGAACTCTTCTCTAGCCACTTGGTTTTATTGTGCTAACTCCTAACCAAGTTTTGTGGCATTAAAGTTCAAGTTTTTACAGGATCACTTATTCACCCCCCCTCTAGGTGCTCTCAATTGGTATTAGAGCCGTTCTCTTCACGTAAGGGACTAATCGCCCGAAGAGATGGATCCTAAGGGCAAGGGGATGGTGGTCAATGATAAGGAGAAGGAGTCCTTCGTCAATGATCCAAAGGATGACAAGCCTACTGACTCAGGCTCGGGCCACAAAAGAAAAGACGGGAGGAAGAAGAAAACAAGGCGCATCAAGGAGATAGTCTACTACGACAGCGACGAATCTTCCTCTTCCCAAAAGGACAACGACAACGACTACGAGAAAAAGAAGACAGTTAATTCAAACTTTTCCTTTGATTATTCTCGTATTCCGTAAAGTTCCAATGCTCATTTGCTTTCCATTCCCCTCGGTAAACCCCCCACTTTGATGGAGAGGACTACGGATTTTGGAGTCACAAAATGCGTAGCCACTTGTTCTCTCTCCATCCAAGTATATGGGAGATAGTAGAAAATGGAATGCACTTTGATAGTATGAATAGTCCCATGTTCATTAATGAGCAGATTCACAAAAATGCACAAGCTACTACTGTTCTTCTAGCTTCATTGTGCAGGAATGAATACCATAAGGTGAGTGGCTTGGATAACGCCAAGCAGATTTGGGACACCCTCAAAATCTCACATAAGGGGAACGACGTCACCATGCTCACCAAGATGGAGTTGGTGGAGGGCGAACTTGGGAGATTCACAATGATCAGGGGCGAGGAGCCAACCCAAACATACAACCGTCTAAAGACCCTCGTCAACAAAATAAGGAGCTATGGAAGCACGCGATGGACGGACCACGACGTCATCCGCCTAATGCTAAGGTCTTTTACTGTCCTTGATCCACATCTTGTGAACAATATTCGTGAGAATCCTAGGTACACCAAGATGACGCCCGAGGAGATACTTGGAAAGTTTGTAAGCGGGTAGATGATGATCAAGGAGGCAAGATATGTTGACGATGCATTGAACGACCCAATCCACGAGCCTCAAACCGTTGCTCTCAAAGCAACAAGGAACAAGGAAGCGCTACCTAGCAAGGTGGCACAAGTTGAGGCGGCGGGACTCAATGCGGAAGAGATGGCCCTCATCATTAAGCGTTTCAAGATGGCGCTAAGGGGTCGCAAGGAGCATCCCAACAAGACCAAGATGAAGGGGAAGCCCTCATGCTTCAAATGTGGTAAGATTGGTCATTTTATCGCTAATTGTCCCGATAATGATAGTGACCAGGAACAAGGGAACAAGAGGGAAAAGAAGAAGGCTTACAAGAAGACTAAGGGCGAGGCACACCTTGGAAAGGAGTGGGACTCAGATTGTTCGTCGTCCGACTCCGACAACGAAGGACTCACCGCCACCGCCTTCAACAAGTCGGCCCTCTTCCCTAATGAGCATCACACCTGCCTCATGGCAAGGGAAAAGAAGGTAAGCACTCGTGATACTAGTACTTATGCTTCCTCAAGTGATGAAGAATCTAGCGATGATGAAATAGACTATTCATGTTTATTCAAGGGCCTAGATAGAACTAAGGTTGATAAGATTAATGAATTAATTGATGCCTTGAATGATAAAAATAGGTTATTAGAAAAGCAAGAGGATCTTTTGTATGAAGAACATGATAAGTTTGTAGAGGCACAAAAATCCCTTGCTTTAGAAATTAAAAGGAATGAAATGCTTTCTTGTGAATTGTCTACATGTCATGACTCTATTTCTAGCTTAAAGAGCATAAATGATGATTTGAGTGCTAAGTTAGAAATAGCTAATAAATCAACATCTTGTGTAGAACATGTTGTAGTTTGCAATAGGTGTAAAGATTTTAATGTTGATGCTTGTAGTGAACACCTAGTTTCAATTTCTAAATTGAATGATGAAGTGGCTAGTCTTAATGCCCAACTTAAGACTAGCAAAAGTGAATTTGACAAACTAAAATTTGCAAGGGATGCCTACACGATTGGTAGACACCCCTCAATTAAGGATGGTCTTGGCTTCAAGAGGGAAGTCAAGAACTTAACAAGCCATAAGGCTTCCATCTCCGCCAAGGAGAAAGGGAAGGCCCCTATGGCTAGTAGTGCTCAAAAGAACCATGCTTTCATGTATCATGATAGGAGACATTCTAGGAATGTTTATAGAAGTTATGATGCTTTTGATTCTCATGCCATGATTGCTTCTAGTTCTTCTATTATGCATGATAGAAATTTGGCTAGTAAAAATGTTGTTCATCATATGCCTAGAAGAAATATTGTTCATGTTCCTAGGAAAGTAATGAATGAACCTTCTACAATTTATTATGCTTGCAATGCTTCCTTTGCTATTTGTAGAAAGGATAAGAAGGTAATTGCTAGGAAATTAGGGGCCAAATGTAAGGGAGACAAGACTTGCATTTGGGTCCCTAAGACTATTGTAACTAACCTTGTAGGACCCAACATGAGTTGGGTACCTAAGACCTAAGCCTAAATTTGCCTTGCAGGTTTATGCATCCGGGGGCTCAAGCTGGATTATCGACAGCGGATGCACAAACCACATGACGAGGAAAAGAGGATGTTCTCTTCCTATGTCAAGAACAAGGATCCCCAAGATTCAATCATATTCGGTGATGGGAACCAAGGCAAGGTGAAAGGGTTAGGAAAAATTGCTATTTCATCCGAGCACTCTATTTCTAATGTGTTCTTAGTTGAGTCGCTTGGATATAACTTGTTGTCTGTGAGTCAACTTTGTAATATGGGATATAACTGTTTATTCACAAATGTAGATGTGTCTGTCTTTAGAAAAAGTGATGGTTCATTAGCTTTTAAGGGTGTACTAGACAACAAACTTTATTTAGTTGATTTTGCAAAAGAGGAGGCCGGTCTAGATGTATGCTTAATTGCTAAGACTAGCATGGGCTGGCTGTGGCATCGCCGTTTAGCACATGTGGGGATGAAGAACCTTCACAAGCTTCTAAAGGGAGAACACGTGATAGGTCTAACTAATGTAACTTTCGAAAAAGATAAACCTTGTGCAGCTTGTCAAGCAGGTAAACAGGTGGGAAGCTCTCATCATGCCAAAAATGTGATGACAACATCAAGACCCCTGGAGTTACTTCATATGGACCTCTTCGGACCCGTTGCCTATCTAAGTATAGGAGGAAGTAAGTATGGTCTTGTTATAGTTGATGAGTTTTCCCGCTTCACTTGGGTATTCTTTTTGCAGGATAAATCTGAAACCCAAGGGACCCTCAAGCGCTTCCTAAGGAGAGCCCAAAACGAGTTTGAGCTCAAAGTGAAGAAGATAAGGAGCGACAATGGGTCCGAGTTCAAGAACCTTCAAGTGGAGGAGTATCTTGAGGAGGAAGGAATCAAGCACAAGTTCTTCGCTCCCTACACACCACAACAAAATGGTGTGGTTGAGAGGAAGAACAGGACGCTACTAGACATGGCGCGGACGATGCTTGGTGAATTCAAGATGCCCGAACGGTTTTGGACGGAAGCCGTGAGCACGGCTTGCCATGCCATAAACCGGGTCTACCTTCATCGCCTCCTCAAGAAGACTTCTTATGAGCTTCTAACCGGTAACAAACCCAATGTGACTTACTTTCGTGTATTTGGGAGCAAATGTTATATTCTAGTGAAGAAAGGTAGAAATTCTAAGTTTGCTCCCAAAGCTGTAGAAGGGTTTTTGTTAGGTTATGACTCAAATACAAAGGCGTATAGGGTCTTCAACAAATCATCGGGTTTGGTTGAAGTCTCTAGCGACGTTGTATTTGATGAGACTAACGGCTCTCCAAGAGAGCAAGTTGTTGATCTTGATGATGTAGATGAAGAAGATGTTCCGACGGTCGCAATACGTACCATGGCGATTGGTGATGTACGACCACAGGAACAAAAGGAGCAAGATCAACCTTCTTCCTCAACAATGGTGCATCCCCCAACTCAAGATGATGAACAGGTTCATCAAGAACATGCGTATGATCAAGGGGAGCACAAGATGTTCATGTGATAGAGGAAGAAGCACAACCGACACCTCCAACCCAAGTTCGAGCGACGATTCAAAGGAATCATCCCGTCGACCAAATATTGGGTGACATAAGCAAGGGAGTAACTACTCGTTCTAGATTAGTTAATTTTTGTGAGCATTACTCCTTTGTCTCTTCTATTGAGCCTTTCAGGGTAGAAGAGGCCTTGCAAGATCCGGACTGGGTGTTGGCCATGCAAGAGGAGCTCAACAACTTCAAGAGAAATGAAGTTTGGACACTGGTGCCTCGTCCCAAGCAAAATGTTGTGGGAACCAAGTGGGTGTTCCGCAACAAACAAGACGAGCACGGGGTGGTGACAAGGAACAAGGCACGACTTGTGGCAAAAGGTTATGCCCAAGTCGCAGGTTTGGACTTTGAGGAGACTTTTGCTTCTGTGGCTAGGCTAGAGTCAATTCACATATTGTTAGCCTATGCTACTCACCATTCTTTCAGGTTGTTCCAAATGGACGTGAAGAGCGCTTTCCTCAACGGGCCAATCAAGGAGGAGGTGTACGTGGAGCAACCCCCTGGCTTTGAGGATGAACGGTACCCTGACCACGTGTGTAAGCTCTCTAAGGCGCTCTATGGACTTAAGCAAGCCCCAAGAGCATGGTATGAATGCCTTAGAGACTTTTTAATTGCTAATGCTTTCAAGGTTGGGAAAGCCGATCCAACTCTTTTTATAAGACTTGTGATGGTGATCTTTTTGTGTGCCAAATTTATGTCGATGACATAATATTTGGTTCTACTAACCAAAAGTCTTGTGAAGAGTTTACCAGGGTGATGACTCAAAAGTTTGAGATGTCGATGATGGGCGAGTTAAGCTATTTCCTTGGATTCCAAGTAAAGCAACTCAAGGATGGCACCTTCATCTCCCAAACGAAGTACACACAAGACTTGATCAAGCGGTTTGGGATGAAGGACGCCAAGCCCGCAAAGACTCCAATGGGAACCGACAGACACACCGACCTCAACAAAGGAGGTAAGTCCGTTGATCAAAAGGCATACCGGTCTATGATAGGGTCCTTACTTTATTTATGTGCTAGTAGACCGGATATAATGCTTAGCGTATGCATGTGTGCTAGATTTCAATCCGATCCAAGGGAGTGTCACTTAGTGGCCGTGAAGCGAATTCTTAGATATTTAGTCGCTACGCCTTGCTTCAGGATCTGGTATCCAAAGGGGTCTACCTTTGACTTGATTGGATATTCAGACTCCGATTATGCTGGATGTAAGGTCGATAGGAAGAGTACATCAGGGACGTGCCAATTCTTAGGAAGGTCCCTGGTGTCGTGGAGCTCTAAGAAACAAACTTCCGTTGCCCTATCCACCGCTGAGGCCGAGTATGTTGCCGCATGACAATGTTGCGCGCAACTACTTTGGATGAGGCAAACCCTCCAGGATTTTGGCTACAATCTGAGCAAAGTCCCACTCCTATGTGATAATGAGAGTGCTATCCGCATGGCGGATAATCCTGTTGAACACAGCCGCACAAAGCACATTGACATCCGGCATCACTTTTTGAGAGACCACCAGCAAAAGGGAGATATCGAAGTGTTTCATGTTAGCACCGAGAACCAGCTAGCCGATATCTTTACCAAGCCTCTAGATGAGTCGACCTTTTGCAAGCTGCGTAGTGAGCTAAATGTCTTAGATTCGCGGAACCTAGATTGATTTATAGCATACATGTGTTTTATGCCTTGATCATGTTCCTTAATGCATTTTGTTGTTTATTTATGGTGCTCAAGTTGTACAAGCACTCCCCGGACCTCACAAGTCCAATTGCAAGTGATGCACATATTTAGGGGGAGATGTGCTACAACTTGACCCTTTGAGACTAACTGTGTGCTTGAGGTTGCTTAATTTAGTCCCAAAAAAGGTTTGAAAGGGAAAAGGTGGACTTGGACCATGCAAGACTTCCACTGCACTCCGATGAAAGAGTAACTGATTCCGAGTTCATCGTTGTACTCTTATTGCCTTTTTACTCTTAGTTGAAGATTTTGGTGAGGCAATGGGGTTAAAGGGCCAAAATTGATCCCGTTTTGGTGCTTGATGCCAAAGGGGGAGAAAATAAGGCCAAAAGCAAGAAATGGATCAGCTACCACTTGAGAATTTTGAAAAAAGTAGAGTGTCAAAATACTCTTGTTTACCTCTTATTGTCAAAAGTTGGTCTCTTGTGGGGAGAATGGTTGAAATGGGAAATAGGGGGAGTTTTTGAAATCTTTGATCAATTTCTCTTGGAACAACTCTCCTTATATCTCAACAAGTGTGTTTGACTTAGAGATAGGAAATTGAGGTTGATTTGCAAAAACAAACCAAGTGGTGGCAAAGAATGATCCAAATATGCCAAATTTGAGACAAAACAAATTTGTGTTTTCATTTGCATTGATGTTGCACTTCTTTTAGTTGCTTTTTGTTGTGTTGGCATAAATCACCAAAAAGGGGGAGATTGAAAGGGAAATGTGCCCTTGGGCCATTTCTAAGTGTTTTGGTGATTTAGTGTCCAACACAAGTGCTTAAGTGATAAACTATGCCAAATTGTGGATAAGGTGCAAATCAATATAAAGGTATGATTCTAGACTTAGTACATTGGTTTTTGTGTACTAACATGTTTGTCTAAGTGCTAGAATCAGAGAAAATTCAACTGGAAAAGCTTGGCTCGAAGCAGCCAAAAGTCTGCTCAGTTTGGGTACACCGGACTGTCCGGTGGTGCACCAGACAGTGTCCGGTGCGCCAGACTGGCTTTGGCGAACTGGCTGCTCTCGGGTTTCGTCGGTGGCGTACGACTATAAATCACCGGACTGTCCGGTGGTGCACCGGACTGTCCGGTGAGCCAACATTCGGCCAGGCCAACGGTCGGCCGCGGAATCCGCGCGCGACGCGTGGCAGAGCCAACGGTCAGAAGGGGGCACCGGACTGTCCGGTGTGCATCGGACAGTGTCCGGTGCGCCAACGGCTCAGAATCTGCAACGGTCGGCTTCGCCAAATAAGGAAAGAGATCCGCACCGGACAGTGTCCGGTGGTGCACCGGACTGTCCGGTGCGCCAGGCGATAGAAGGCAAGAATTGCCTTCCTGGAATGCTCTTAACGGCTCCTAGCTGCCTTGGGGCTATAAAAGGGACCCCTAGGCGCATGGAGGAGAATACCAAGCATTCCTTGAGCATTGTTGATCACTCACACTTCATTCTTGCGCACTTGTTCGACATTCTTAGTGACTTGAGCTCCGTTCTAGTGAGAACCTCGAGATATTGTCTTGAGCTCAAGTCTTGGTCTTGTGTGTTCGTATTTGCTGTGGATTTGAGTGTGTTGCTTCCCTCCCTTACTCTTGTGCTTCATATTGATTCTTATTGTAAGGACGAGAGACTCCAAGTTGTACTTGGCCGAACCACTTGATCATTGGATCACTTGGATCATTGGATCACTTGAGAGGAGTTGAGTGCAACTCTCGTCCGTTGGGACGCCACAACGTGGAGTAGGCAAGTTTTGTACTTGGCCGAACCACGGGATAAACCACTGTGTCTATCTGTGTTGATCTTCTTGTGGTTATCGTGTCTTGCAAGAACTCTTCTCTAGCCACTTGGTTTTATTGTGCTAACTCCTAACCAAGTTTTGTGGCATTAAAGTTCAAGTTTTTACAGGATCACCTATTCACCCCCTCTAGGTGCTCTCAGAGCTTAGAGGCGTCGATTGGTTGTCTACTTGATGTAGACTCCTCCTTCTTCTCCTCCATCGCCTTGAATGCAACCGGTTGTGCTTCGGGCGCGGAGGGGCCATCTAGCTCGTTAATTTTCTTTGAGCCTTTGATCATCAATTCAAAGCTCACAAAGTTTCCTATCACTTCCTCAGGAGTCATTAGTGTATATCTAGGATTACCACGAATTAATTGAACTTGAGTAGGGTTAAGGAAAACAAGTGATCTAAGAATAACCTTAACCACTTCGTGGTCATCCCATTTTTTGCTCCCGAGGTTGCGCACTTGGTTCACCAAGGTTTTGAGTTGGTTGTACATGTCTTGTGGCTCCTCCCCTTGGCGAAGTCGGAAGCGACCGAGCTCCCCCTCGATCGTCTTCCGCTTGGTGATCTTGGTCACCTCGTCTCCTTCGTGCGCGGTCTTTAGCACGTCCCAAATCTCCTTTGCGCTCTTCAACCCTTGCACCTTATTATACTCCTCTCGACTTAGAGAAGCGAGGAGTATAGTGGTGGCTTGGGAGTTGAAGTGCACAATTTGGGCAACTTCGTCCTCATCATAGTCTTCATCCCCTACGGATGGTACCTGTACACCAAACTCAACAACATCCCATATACTTTTGTGGAGTGAGGTTAGGTGAAACCGCATCATATCATTCCACCTAGCATAATCTTCACCATCAAATGTTGGTGGTTTGCCCAATGGGACGGAAAGTAATGGCGTATGTTTAGAAATGCGAGGATAGCGTAGGGGGATCTTACTAAACTTCTTGCGCTCATGACGCTTAGAAGTTACGGACGGCGTGTCGGAGCCGGAGGTGGAAGGCGACGAGGAGTCGGTCTCGTAGTAGACCACTTTCCTCATCTTCTTCTTCTTGTCACCGCTCCGACGCGACTTGTGTGAAGGGGATTCCTTTTCCTTCCCCTTCCCTTTGTTGTAGGACTCTCCCGATGGAGCCTTCCCGTGGCTTGTAGCGGGCTTCTCGCCGGTCACCATCTCCTTCTTGGCGTGATCTCCCGACATCACTTCGAGCGGTTAGGCTCTAATGAAGCACTAGGCTCTGATACCAATTGAAAGTCGCCTAGAGGGGGGGTGAATAGGGCGAATCTGAAATTCAACAACTTAAGCACAACTACAAGCCGGGTTAGCGTTAGAAATAGGAACGAGTCCGAGAGAGAGCGCAAAAAAAATCGTAAGCGAATAAGAAGTGAGACACAAGGATTTGTTTTACCGAGGTTCGGTTTTCGCAAACCTACTCCCCGTTGAGGTGGTCATAAAGACCGGGTCTCTTTCAACCATTTCCCTCTCTCAAACGGTCCCTTGGACCGAGTGAGCTTCTCTTCTCAATCAAACGGGAACCAAACTTCCCCGCAAGGACCACCACATAATTGGTGTCTCTTGCCTCGGTTACAATTGAGTTTTGATCACAAGAAAGAATGAGAAAGAAAAGAAGCAATCCAAGTGCAAGAGCTCAAAAGAACACAACAAATCTCTCTCTCTAATCACTAGAGCTTTGTGTGGAGTTGGGAGAGGATTTGATCTATTTGGTTGTGTCTAGAATTGAATGCTAGAGCTCTTGTAAGTAGTTGGAAGGTGGAAAACTTGGATGACTTGAATGTGGGGGTGGTTGGGGTATTTATAGCCCCAACCACCAAACTTGACCGTTGGTGGAGGCTACTGTCGACGGGCGCACCGGACAGTCCTGTGCGCCACCGGACACTGTCCGGTGCGCCAGCCACGTCACCTGGCCATTGGGTTCCAACCATTGGAGCTCTGACTTGTGGGCCCGCCTGGCTGTCCAGTGGTGCACCGGACAGGCCCTGTAGGCTGTCCGGTGTGCTACCCTCGCGTGCTCTGCTCCTCTACGCGCGCAGGCGCGCATTTAATGCGTTGCAGTCGACCGTTGCACGCGAAGTAGTCGTTGCTCCGCTGTAACACCGGACAGTCCGGTGAATTATAGCGGAGCGGATTCCCGAAGCTGGCGAGTTCAGAGTTGCTCTCCCTTGGGGCACCGGACACTATCCGGTGGTGCACCGGATAGTCCGGTGAATTATAGCGGAGCTCCTCTGAAAATTCCCGAAGGTGAAGAGTTGGGCGTCGAGTTCCCTGGTGCACCAGACACTGTCCGGTGGCACACCGGACAGTCCGGTGCGCCAGACCAGGGTGCCTTTCGTGTTGCCTTTTGCTCTCTTGTTTGAACCCTTTTCTTGGTCTTTTTATTGGCTTATTGTGAACCTTTGGCACCTGTAGAACTTATGGACTAGAGCAAACTAGTTAGTCCAATTATTTGTGTTGGGCAATTCAACCACCAAAATCAATTTGGAATATAGGTGTAAGCCTAATTCCCTTTTAGTAGAAACGCCGGTCTACCTAGACTGGTCCGACAAACCCATTACCTTCGACCAAGGTGACAACCCGGACTGCGTACCGAGCCCAGGAAGGTAGCCGCTTGTCGTCGACCCCGTCATTGGCAACACTAGGCTCTCCAAGGTTCTCATAGACGGAGGCAGCAGCCTCAACATCATCTACGCCGAGACCCTAGGGCTCTTGGGGGTTGATCTGTCCACGATCCGGGCCGGTGCGACACCTTTTCACGGAATTGTCCTCGGTAAACGCGTCCTGCCCCTTGGGCAACTTGATTTGCCCGTCTGCTTCGGAACTCCCTCCAACTTCCAAAAGGAAACCCTCACTTTCGAGGTAGTTGGGTTCCGAGGGACCTATCACGCGGTGCTGGGAAGACCGTGCTACGCCAAGTTCATGGTCGTCCCCAACTACACGTACCTCAAGCTCAAGATGCCAGGCCCCAGGGGAACCATCACCGTCGGTTCCACATACCGCCACGCTTACGAGTGCGACGTGGAATGCGTGGAGTACACTAAAGCCCTCACCGAGTCTGAAGCCCTCATCGCCGACCTGGATTGCCTCTCCAAAGAGGCGCCCGACGCGAAGCGGCACGCCGGCAACTTCGAACTAGCTGAGCCGGTTAAGTCCGTCTCTCTCGACCCCAGCAACGACGCCAGCAAGAAGGTCAGGATCGGCTCCGCGCTCGACCCCAAATAGGAAGCAGTGCTCGTCGACTTTCTCTGCGCAAACACCAAAGTTTTTGCGTGGAGTCCCTCGGACATGCCAGACATACCAAGGGATGTCGCCGAGCACTCACTGGACATCCGAGCCGGTGCTCGACCCGTGAAACAGCACCTGCGCCGTTTTGATGAAGAAAAGCGCATAGCCATAGGCGAGGAGGTCCACAAGCTAATGGCTGCAGGGTTCATCAAAGAGGTATTCCATCCAGAATGGTTAGCTAACCCTGTGCTTGTAAAGAAAAAAGGTGGGAAATGGAGGATGTGTGTAGACTACACTGGGTTAAATAAAGCATGTCCAAAGGTTCCCTACCCTCTGCCTCGCATCGATCAAATTGTGGACTCCACTGCTGGGTGCGAAACCCTGTCTTTCCTTGATGCCTATTCAGGCTATCACCAAATCAAGATGAAAGAATCTGACCAGCTCGCAACTTCTTTTATCACACCTTTTGGCATGTATTGTTATACTACTAAGCCATTTGGCTTGAGGAATGCAGGTGCAACATACCAAAGGTGCATGAACCACGTGTTCGGAGAGCACATCGGCAGAACGGTCGAGGCTTACATCAATGACATCGTTGTCAAAACAAGGAAAGCCTCTGACCTCCTCTCTGACCTTGAGATAACATTCAAGTGTCTAAAAGCGAAGAGCGTAAAACTCAATCCCGAGAAGTGTGTCTTCGGAATCCCCCGAGGCATGCTCCTAGGGTTCATCGTCTCCGAACGAGGCATCGAGGCCAACCCGGAGAAAATCACGGCCATCACCAACATGGGATCCATCAAAGATTTAAAAGGAGTACAAAGGGTCATGGGATGCCTTGCGGCTCTGAGCCGCTTCATCTCGCGCCTTGGCGAGAAAGGATTTCCCTTGTACCGCCTCTTAAGGAAGGCCGAGCGCTTCACTTGGAATCCCGAGGCCGAAGAAGCCCTCGGAAACTTAAAGGCACTTCTTACTAATGCGCCCATCTTGGTGCCCCCCGCTGCGGGAGAAGCCCTCTTGATTTAGGTAGCCGCAACCACTCAGGTGGTCAGCGTCGCGGTCATAGTCGAGAGACGAGAAGAGGGGCATGCACTGCTCATCCAGAGGTCGGTCTACTTCATCAGCGAGGTGCTATCCGAGACCAAAATCCGCTACCCGCAAATCCAGAAGCTACTGTACGTGGTGATTCTAACACGGCGAAAGCTGCGACACTACTTCGAGTCTCACCCGGTGAATGTGGTGTCATCCTTCCCCCTTGGAGAGATCAACCAGTGCCGAGAGGCCTCGGGTAGGATAGCAAAATGGGCAGTGGAACTCATGGGAGAAACACTTTCATTTGCCCCTCGGAAGGCCATAAAATCCCAAGTCTTAGCTGACTTCCTGGCTGAATGGGTCGACACCCAATTGCCAACAGCTCCGATCCAGGCCGAACTTTGGACCATGTACTTCGATGGGTCGCTTATGAAAACCAGAGCAGGTGCTGGCTTGCTCTTCATTTCACCCCTCGAGAAACATGTGCGCTACGTTATACGCCTCCATTTTCCGGCGTCGAACAACGTGGTCGAGTAAGAGGCCTTGGTTAATGGATTGTGCATCGCCGTCGAGCTAGGGGTTTGGCGCCTCAACGCTCGTGGCGACTCGCAGCTCATTATTGACCAAGTCATGAAGAACTCTCACTGCCGCGATCGGAAGATGGAGGCCTACTGCGATGATGTTCGGCGCTTGGAAGATAAGTTCTATGGGCTGGAGCTCAATCATGTTGCTCGACGGTACAACGAGACCGCGGATGAACTGGCTAAAATAGCCTCGGGACGAACGACGATTCCCCCGAACGTCTTCTCCAGGGACTTATATCAACCATCCGTCAAACTCAACGACGCACCCGAGCCCGAGGAGGCCTCGGTCCATTCCGAGGTACCCTCGGCCGCCGAGGGCAAGGCCTTGCGCGTCGAGATAGAGCAGAGTGGGGTCACACCAAACCTCAACTGGCGAACCCCGTACCGGGAATATCTCCTCCGAGGAGAGCTGCCCCTCGACAAGGCCGAAGCTCGGCGACTGGCTCGGCGCGCCAAGTCATTCGTTTTATTGGGTGATGAAAAAGAGTTGTACCACCACAGCCCCTCAGGCATTCTCCAACGATGCATATCCGTCGCCCAAGGACAAGAGCTGTTACAGGAAATACACTCGGGGGCTTGCGGTCACCATGCAGCACCTCGAGCCCTCGTGGGAAACGCTTTCTGACAAGGTTTCTACTGGCCGACCGCAGTGGCCGACGCCACTGGATTGTACACTCCTACCGAGGGTGTCAATTCTATGCAAGACAGACGCACCTGCCCGCTCAGACCCTACAGACAATACCTATCACTTGGTCGTTTGCCGTATGGGGTCTGGACCTCGTCGGTCCCTTGCAGAAGGCACCCAGGGGCTTCACGCACCTGCTGGTCGCCATCGACAAATTCTCCAAGTGGATCGAAGTTCGACCCTTAACCAGCATCAGGTCCGAGCAGGCGGTGGCATTCTTTACAAATATCATCCATCGCTTTGGGGTCCCAAACTCCATCATCACTGACAATGGCACACAATTCACTGGGAAAAAGTTCCTAGACTTCTGTGAAGGTCACCACATCCGTGTGGATTGGGCCGCCGTAGCTCACCCAATGACAAATGGGCAGGTGGAGCGCGCCAATGGCATGATTTTGTAGGGACTAAAACCAAGGATCTACAATGACCTCAACAAGTTTGGCAAGCGGTGGATAAAAGAACTACCCTCAATGGTTTGGAGTCTGAGGACGACGCTGAGCCGGGCCACGGGCTTCTCGCCGTTTTTCCTAGTCTATGGGGTCGAGGCCATCTTACCCACGGACTTGGAATACGGTTCCCTGAGGACAAAGGCATACAACGACCAAAACAACCAGACCAGCCGAGAGGATTTATTGGACCAGCTGGAAGAGGCTTGGGACGTAGCCTTACTACACTCGGCGCGGTACCAGCAGTCTCTGCGACGCTACCACGCCCAAAGGATTCGGCCCCGAGGCTTCCAAGTGGGAGATTTGGTGCTTTGGCTACGACAAGACGCCCGAGGGCGCCACAAGCTTACTCCTCCCTAGGAAGGGCCGTTCATCATCGCCAAAATTTTGAAGCTCGGGACATACAAGCTGGCCAACGATCAAGGCGAGGTCTACAACAACGCTTGGAACATCGAACAGCTACGTCGCTTTTACCCTTAAAGTATTTCAAGTCGTTCATGTATCTCGATCCCTTTACATGTATAAATAAAAAGTCTAACCGTCAAGGGAGGATCGGCCTTGCCTCAGCAAAAACCGAACCTCCCTCGGGGGCTAGAAGGGGGGAACCCCCTCTGCGTCAAAATTTTCCTCGGAAAAGTTTTCTACCAAAACGACTTTCGTGCGTTTCGACTATATCGATAACGGAATCCTAAAAATGAGCTAGAGAGACATTGAACGGCAAGGCCGACCGAGCCGAGGGACTCCTACGCCTCCGGGATACAGATACCTCACTCATCACCTTCCGCGAAAAGTAACTCACGCTCGGACAAGTGATTCTGCTACCGAACAAGTCCTAACGCTCGAAACAAGAGGAAAGAAACACAACTTCATACTATAACACTAAAAATGTTTTGGCCTCAGCAGCCGCAAGAAACATACACATACTTAAAACAAATTGTTCCCTACAGGCTCAGGTGTCAGCAGGGGGAGGAGCGGCACCCTCGGCGTCATTCCTACCCACGGCGGAATCTGGCCCGGCCTCGGACGGCGACGCAGGCGGAAGGACCTCCACCTCGAAGAAGGAAGCCAACGCTGCGCCTGGGCCCTTGGCAGCCGCGTCAAGCCTTCAGACCTCGGATAGGGCAGCCTCCTATTCGTCGGGTAAGCAGTAGCCCTCGCTGACCCGCTCCAAATCCACGTCATAGTGGGAAGCGAGGACGGCGAAGGCCTGCCTAATGCCGTGGTGCAGCGCCCCGCGGAGTCTGCTGCGCACGTGGCCGCCCAAGGCCCGCAGGTGACTCTGGGGGAAGCTACCCGAGGGGACGTCTCCGAGGCCAAAGGTCCGGCAAAAAACCGAGATAGCCTCGGACATGGCCATACGGTCGGCCTCCTTCTGCTCAGCCGCCTGGGCAAGCGTCTTGCAGTTCTTGACGGACTCGTTTAGAGCCGTCTCGAGCCCTGAAGACAGCCGGACAATATTCTTCAGACACGAGGAGAAGAATGAAGCTAAAACAAAGTCACAAAGCAGGCAAAACAAACCTTCAGCCCGGGCACGCTGCTGTGAGGTCATGGCGTGGGCGGACCAGGCAGACCCTGCGGCCACGGCCAGGCCCTCCGCAAGGGTCCCGGCCCGAGCGGTCGCCTCAGGTCTAGAAGGGAGGGAACCCCTCTGCGTCAAAATTTTCCTCGGAAAAGTTTTCTGCCAAAATGACTTTCGTGCCTTTCGACTATATCGATAACGGAATGCTAAAAACGAGTGAGAGAGACCTTGAACGGCAAGGCCGACCAAGCCGAGAGACTCCTACGCCTCCGGGATATGGATACCTTACTCATCATCTTCCGTGAAAGGTAGCTCACGCTCGGTAAGTGATTCTGCTACCGACGAACAAGTCCTAATGCTCGAAATAATAGGAAAGAAGCACAGCTTTGTACTCAAATACCCAAATGTTCAGGCCTCAGCAGCCACAGAGAACAAACACACATACTTAGGGTAACTATGGTACCTAGACTTAGGCGTCGGTAGCACCCTCGGCGGTTTTCCCGACCTGCGACAGATGTCTTAGTACTTGAAGCAGTTACATTTTGCTCTCAGGCAAATACCATTACATTCCCTTACGAACGGGACCCCAGCTCCATTCCCGCAGGAATGAACTACCTCCACACCAGAAGGGCTGCAAGATAACAAACTCCAAGCGGCTCACGGTCGACCACTGCACTAGCAGTGACAACGACCTCCGCCTCAGGCGGCTAGACAGCAGCAGTGATTGCCTCAGGGCAAACGCTACTGTGAAAAGGCCCTCGCCCCCGTCCCCCGCACGGGGGGCAAGGACAAGCCATTAAAGCCAAAGAGCCAGAGGTCCGGCCACAGGTGGCACTGACGGTCTCGTCGGCGGAGGCAACCACTTCTATAGTGGGAAGCCTCACCTATGGCGACCACCACCTCAGCACTGACGACAGCGGCCACCTGTGCGCCGACACCGCACCGGCGAATGGCGGCCGCCCCAGCGCGCACAAGGAGGTCCTCACTCCCGTCCTCGGTACGGGAGTGAGGACAAGACCATCCAAGGACGCGGACACCGCCCTGCGGCGTACGACGTGTTGTGCGACCCCCTGGTGTGGCCAGCGGCGCGGGAAGGGCCATGGACGTGGCCGACCTACGCACGGCACGACCGTCGCCCGCACGGTGGACGAACAGCCACCCCCCGACCAGGCAGCAGGTGGCAGTTTGCCTCCTCCGCAAGGCTGGTGAACGCTCTTCTCCCCCAAATGTTGAAGGAAGAAGCGGGTCGCCAGCCCATGCGGAGAACCCGACCGCAACTCGGCTTGCCCTCCCCCTAGCACGGATGATGAACATCCTTGAAGCTGAGGGCAAGGGAGAGGCCACGACCCGGCTTGCTCTTCTCCACCACAAGGCTGACGGTCATCATCCTGGGTGACCACCGGCGGGGGACTGCAGTAGAGCTGCATGATGAAAATCCTTGAAGCCGAGCGATAACTAGAGAGCGCCAACCCCCACGAGGTCGTGCTCCTCCAACAGCAGCAAGAAGAAGGCAACACTAGTGCACCCCATCTGGAGGCCCGTAAGGTGGAAGGACGCGATGAATGCAAGAAGTGCAAAGGCATGACTACTGCCCGGGAGATTGATCCCTTTTTAAAGGCAGATCTCCCCACTCGCGCCCCAAAGCATCATGGGCAAGTCTCCTCCGATGTGCTCCAGGGTTCCCACCCTACGACACGGGGGCTAGGTCCCACATGTCATACAAACTGACCTGAAACGCGAGGAGGGCGAACCGCCGCACACGAAGCATGCAACTACCTCGCGGATAAGCGCTCTCTCATCCTCGCCGAAACCAGCGGTCGAAAAGGCGGACCGCCACGCAAGAAGCGTGCAACCGCACCGCGGTCGTACACCCTTTCAGCTTCGTTACAATCGGCGGTCCAGCATGGAGACCCGGGCCCACATGTCATGTAACCAGCGCACCGGATACTACGTGCAAAGCAATCGCACCGCCACTCACGCCAATGCCGCGTCTTCTCGGGACTACAGAACCAGTGCAACGACTCGAGGCAACCCCGCGCATGACCCAACAGTGCCAATTAAGTGCGATGATCACGGGTCAGTCAGCCGCGGGGATAGACGCGACAGTTGGTATGACCATAGGCGGACCAACAGTAATTGCAGCAACGGACGGACGGAAGCAGCGGTCCAACCACCAATCAGGCCCTGGTCCCACCTACAGGCTCGCATCCTCCCCTGAAGCGGCAGGGGAGCCCTCTCCTACAGCATAAAGACGACGCACCCGTGTTCCGTTCCTCGAACGACTCACGCACGCGCAACAGATACCCCGCAAATCGCCCGTCTCGTCGCATTGACTCCCTGACAGGGAACGCGACACCTCTGGCAGGCGAAGCGGGCGCCGTTTCGTCTCCGTCATGATGACCGCCTCAAAAAAGGTGTGCCACATTGTTTAAATTTATATCATGTTTTCCTTTTCCCCCCCTCTCTCTCTCTCTTGCCACAGGGATCGGGAAAGGGGATATTTCAAAAGGATCCTTCTCAGCAAAGGAAACGGGCCCTGAGCCCTCCTACTGATCAAGGGTTCGAAGGTTGCGCCCTGTGGGGTTCGGCAACCGCCCCAGAGCACTCGGGCTCCGAGCCCTTTACTGGTCAGGGGGTCGAAGGCTGGCCCCTCGGAAGGGTTCGACAGCCGCCCCAGAGCATGCAGAGTCAGGGATGACCCTGGGTACGTCCGTTACATGGCCGAGGCTCGGGCTATGCTCCCGAGGTACCCTAGGACATTTCCAAGACCAGCGGGAATGATTTGTAATGGAATCCCACCAGAGGGAGGCACCGAGCCCTCGGACCCTATCAAATGGGTCCGGGTCCAGCAAATCACCTGCAGGTACTTTTGGAGCGCGCCTCTAGGCCACTAGCCGACCCTTATCAAACGGGGCTCGGGCGTCCGCTCGGATCACCCGATAGCAACTCACTGGAAACACCATGTTCAGCGCCCACCGAGGGTAACATGGCGCGTTCCCCCCTCCTCCTTGCAGAAAGGCGACGAAGGGGCGTACAATAAAAGGTCGAGACAGTCCTCGATCGTCCTCTCGGTCCATGCAAAGGCTCGGAGGCTGCTCTCGCACCAGGCTACGGCCAAGTTGTTGACCACGTCGACAGAACAGCTTGAAAACTCGGAGCCTGACCATGCACCCGGGTTGCGGCCAGGCCGAGTGAGGGAACAACAAGGCCGACCGAGGAATCACAAGAAGAATTAAGACCTCAGAGGAGTCAAACCACTCCTTTGAGGCCTCGGGGGCTACACCCGATGGGTGCGCTCGCGCGCACCCATCGGGACAAAATACAACCAAGAAAGGCTAGTCCCCTTGCAAAAGATCTGGCAGAACCTCCAAGCGAGTGCCTACACTCCCTTTGAGGCTCGGGGGCTACTGTCGGGTACTATAATTAGGGGTACCCCCAATACTCCTAAGCATGGCTGGAAAACATCCTCAAAACAAACCATTAAGACTGGTAAGCGCGGTTCAAAGTTGAAGCCTCGTCTGCCAAGGGATGCGATCTCGTCTCGCCCGAGCCCGGCCTCGGGTAAGAACAAGTAGTCCCGGACAAATTCACGACTCGCCTGAAGGCCTCCTCAAGCAATGGGTGCACCCCCGGCTCGCCGGAGGCTAAGCTCGGGCGAACTTTGTTGTATAGCAACCTCGGCCAAATCGCCTTACCAACCGACCGTATCGCATGCGCATTTAATGCGGGGATCACCTGACACCTTATCCTGACACGCGCGTCTCAGTCGGCAAGGTCGAAATGACCACAGTCACTTTGCCCCTTTACTGATCGTTCTGACAGGAAAACAGCACTATTCACCCCGTTTCGACTGCTGTGCCAACCACCAGGGTAAAACTAACGACAGTAAGTCACGACCTCCCCCGAGTTCAGCCTCGGGCGCAACAGGGAGCTCCGCCTCGCCCGACCTCAGGCCTCGGCCTCGGGAGAAGGTCTCCGCCTCGCTCGACCCCAGGCCTCGGCCTCAGCCTCGGCCTCGGGAGAAGGTCTCCGCCTCGCCCGACCTCAGGTCTCGGCCTCAGTCTCGGCCTCGAGAGAAGGTCTCCGCCTCGCCCGACCCCAGGCCTCGGCCTCAGCCTCGGCCTTGGGAGGAGTCACAACCTCGCCCGACCTCGGCCTCGGATCGACTACGCCACAAGGGATACATCATTACCCTACCCCTAGCTAGCTGCCTCAGGCTATGAAGGAACAAGACCGGTGTCCCATCTAGATTACTCCGGCAACAGGTAATGATGGTTCTCTGCATGCGTCCATGACGTCGATTGTTCTCAACTCTCTACGGAGGCAAAGAAATGTCAGCAGGACCCCAGGCCGCAACACCAGCTACGCTTCTATAGGGCTCAAGCACTTCTCCGCCTGCCACGTTAGCGCACAGCTACACCCCCGTATGTACAGCTAGATCATCTCCTTGTATCTATAAAAGGGGATGTCCAGGGCCTTCCCAAAGAGAGGGGCGAGGGCGGACGCAGAGGAGGCTAACTCAGATGGCTCACCTCAAGGCCGAACCCTCCCTCTCGCGAAGCTTGTAACCCCTACTACGGGCACCCCGGTGCAAGATAATATAAGCCTCATCCCCACTCATTTATTTCATCTTGCATCAACCCATCTGGGCAGGGACACATAGTGTCAAATTCACTAGTCGGTCGAGGGTCCTCGCGGGTCCGAAACACCGACAAGAGGGCTAAAAGGTTTTAGGGAGATCATGTAGGAGACAAGGAGCATGCCACCTGACCAGCCACCCTGGGTTCGGCGAGGCGGCGACCACCTCCCATCGCGCTGCTTCCTCTACGGCTCCCTCCTCCCCTGAGACGTCGGCCCCGATCCTCACCCCTACGGCCCTACCCCTTCCGTTGAAGCGTCTCCATGTGACATCCTTGGGCGGTCCAAGTCACAACGATGGACAGACAGTAGCCCTGACTCGCCAGACGAAGATCGGTCCATATTGGCGGCAGGCAACCAGCCGCCTTCTCGTGTCGTCGTCCTCCACCCGCGATCCTCGCTTGGTGCTACTTCAAGGTCGCCGTCGCCCAAGATCCTTTCTGCGCAGTCGTCTTCCGGGGCAACTGCTACGCAGCCATCATAGTGTGTTGTGTCCTCCCCACTTGAGACCGCGGTGCAGCACCCCCATATCTCGCTAGGGTATAAGCACCGCTGGTTTCGTGGTCTGGAGAGAGCCCCTAAGACCTTGTTCGTTTGTGCCGGATTGGTGGGTCAGAACGATTCCTAACCGGATTGCTTCTCTAATTTATATAAACTTTGATTAGCTGGAACGATTCCAGGTGTAATCTGACAGAAATGAACAAGACCTAAGAAGGATGCTGCCGATTGGGTTACAGTGTAAGGTCGAAGAAGACAAGGCAACGACGTGCTAAATTGCTGTAGGCTAGCAGGGCGGTGCCCGTCGACTTGATCGGCCGCTGTTTTAATTGCTTTGCCGACGACCACTTCACTGTGTCGTGCCGCAGGGAGCCAAGGTGTTTTCGTTGTAAGGCTATGGGACATCGATCCTATACATGTCCAGTCCAGGGCCGGTGCGTAGCGGCAACAGGCTCCCGGTTCATCGGCAGTTATCTAGAGGCTCCGTGTGGGTAGATTGGTTTCAGCTGCGCCGGCGACCAGTGTTTAGACGATGGAGAAGACAATGTCTATATCCATGCCCTCACAGCAGGCTTCTATATCGCCAGTTTGGAACCAGCACCGCCTCCCGGCTTTTCATCCAAGTCGATTCGAGGGTCGTAATAAGGTTTGGCGCAGGATTTCACCCCCTAGTGCTAAAGGTGGAAGTGGAACACCACTCCCTGTGACAGGGGCGGACCTACGTTATGGCCAGTGGGGGCACAGGCCCCCACTCAAATTTCTGGTTCCAATGAACTTCTTATCTTAATTACTGTAGATATAAAAGGCCATTAGATAGTAAGCTTGTATTTAGGCCCCCACTCAGTAGTTGGGCCCCCACTCAGATTTTGGGTTGGGTCCGCCCCTGCACTGTGACTGAGAAGAGGAAGGGTGTTGAGGCATCTTCTCTGCATCTGTGATAGTTTTCCAAGGCCAATCTCTTGCTCATGCTTCCCAATGAGCGTTTAGCTCTGGTTCTAACATAGATCAGGTGGAGCTTGATCAGATCCAGCACATTATCGTTGCTGTCCAAGAAATGGTCCAAGCTTCTGGGTTCGTTTGGAGTGAGCCTGTGTCGATCCCTGTGGATGTGCAACTGACTGACTGGTATTCCTTTACATGCATGGGAGTTATCAACAGTTCAGCAGCTTCTGAATCAGAGTGTTTGGGTCCATGAAGTCCATCCTAGTACCCTAGAGCTCCAGAATCTTGACGTGTTTCGTTGTTCTGGATAGTGCTTTGACCCTGCATCCATCCCTGCTTCCAGAGACCTTTGGATTGTGGAACCTACGGGAGTTAACACCGAAGAAGGAAGTCTTGGCCTTGTGTATCAGATTTCTATTAGTTTCTCGATGTTGAGGAGCGATCGGTTGATCCCTTCTCATGATCCCGGAGTAGATTGTGATATTTCAAAACAGAGGAGGTGTCACCGTTCCCGCTCTCCTCCTCGTGGCAGTGATGGTAACAGAGGCAGGGAAGACGATGGTGAACCTCGGGGAAGGAGATCAATCTTGGACCATTTGGGCTCAAAGCCCGAAGCATCATATCGGGACCGAGGTGGCACCGGCCCCCACACCTTTCATCCTGTTGACACCTTTTTCGGGTGCCAAACACTCAACGAGAACCGTGGCGGTGCTCTCTGCACAGGCGCGGATGGTCCACGGCCAGGGGCCGGACGGTCCGCGACCTGACATAGGGCTAGGGTTCCCTGCTTGATGTGCCGGACGGTCCGCGCGTGCGCAGGGACGGCGAAGGGTCGCCGGCGGCGCCTGGATCTCGCTCCCGGGAGGGACCCCATCGGGGAGGAGAGATCCTAGGAGTTGTCTAGGCTCGGGCAGACCGACCTAAACTCCTCTAATCGACGTAGAGCCGAAGAGAAGCGAAGAATTTGGGGATTGGGAGGCTAAACTAGAACTAGACTAGAACTACTCCTAATGCATAAGGTAAAAACAAGAAATAGACTTGATTTGTTCGATTGTTCGGGGCTCAATCGGCCGTAGCCCTTCATCTATATAAAGGGGGAGGTCTGGATCCGCTTCAAACTGATTTCCGAGTCAATCCCACGGTTGTAGGTAACAAATCCCGCGAGAAACTAGGAACCTTAACTGTCTCTGCGCACGCGCAGACCGTCCGCGCCGCCACCGTGGACCGTCCAGCCTCAGGGCCGGACCGTCCGCAAGGCCTTTTTTGGCTTCCAACATATGCCCCTCTACCTTTTGGTGAAGGTTGACGAACCACAAGCATATGAACTAAACCTGATGTAAGTCACCGGCTTTACAAAATAGAGATCATTCAATAAAGCACCAATGTATAAAGGCCGTTTTGGATTGTATCTTTCTCGGCCACGACCATTTGATCAATGCATCAAAATGAATAGAATGGAGGTGCCCTCAGCCTGGATAGACAAAGAGACAATACATGTACCATGGATTCGTCGTCGTGCCATTCCACATTTGAGTAGGACAATATACCGACGATGAATAAACGGGTGGAAAGTACCCTGGTCTCATAGGATGAACAGGCGATGCTTGTCGCGTCGCCTTTTGGGCCGTTTTGTTCGGCCGTTTCGTTTTAGCAGGTGACCGAGGTTTCTTTGTTGACCGATCACATGGAACAGTCTTTTTGCTAGCATTTTTAGAGAGCAACTGATCAAAAGTAGGGTCGGCTTTGATCAGCCGACTATATGTGCTTTGACCTTGCGTCTTTTTCCTTGCTTCATGTAGAGGCTGACGCCTTTGGTCATAGGTGGACTGTCCGACTGAGTTAGCCGGACCGTTTGTCTGAGCACCGGACCGTCCGCACGTAGGTGCCGGACCATCTGCGATGCTCGGGCTATGCTGATGTGTTTGGTTCATTAATTGTGCCTGCCCCCCGGCGTCTTTGAACCTTTTAGCCTTCTCGCCCGAAGCCTTTCGAGCAATCTCCTTTTGTGATATAATTGACATGCGAGGATCGCCAATGACGATGCCCTTGTCTTTGCCTTTATCGGCCATTTCGGGCCGAACCAAGACCTTTTTGCATGTGAGTTCTATTGTATTAACAGGAATAGATTGTGTGTCTACTTGCATCTCCTGAAAAGCCAATCGACCCTCATTTATGGCCGATTGTATCTGTCGACGAAAAACATTACAATCATTGGTGGCATGAGAAAAGGAATTATGCCACTTACAATAAGCACACCTCTTTAGTTCATCAGGAGGAGGAATAGTATGAGTTAATTTAATGTTGCCGTTTTTTAGTAACTCGTCAAATATTTTATCGGATTTGGTAACATTAAAAGTAAACTTAACTTCTTCTTGTCGATTCTTTCGAATCGACTGTAAAGAAAAACATGCAGAAGGTTTAGCCTGTCCTGGCCAAACTAGTTCGGCGGTGTATACATTCATGGATTCATCGTCCGAATTATCGTATGCCACTAGATGCATCTTATAGTTAGCCAATTTTGATGTTTCCTTACTTCGGCTTTCACAGGTCATAGCCCGCTGGTGCAAGTGTACTAGCGAAAAGAATTGGGTGCCATCTAATTTTTCTTTTAAGTAGGGTCGCAACCCATTGAAAGCCAGCCCTGTTAGTTGTTTTTCTGCGACATGGATCTGAAAGCATCGGTTTCTAGTATCCCGGAACCTCCGGATATAGTCATTAACCGATTCTTCAGGCCCCTGTTGGACTGAGGCTAAGTCAGCCAATTCTAATTCATGTGCTCCTGAGAAAAAGTGTTCATGAAATTTCCGCTCTAATTCTTCCCAAGAGTTAATAGAGTTTGGTGGCAAGGCTGCGTACCATGCGAATGCAGTATCAGTAAGGGTCAACGAGAATAAACGAACGCGTAGGCTTCCCCATCAGCCAATTCTCCCAAGTGTGCTATGAATTGGCTTATATGTCCGTGTGTGCTTTTCCCACCTTCACCAGAAAATTTAGAGAAGTCTGGTATTCTAGTTTCCTGTGGATACGGCACAGTGTCGAATCGATGGCTATAAGGCTTCCGATACGATTGCCCTGTACCTAACACACTAACACCGAGTTTGTCCCTAAACACCCCAGCTACTTCATCTCTGATCCTCTCCGCCATGTCTAGCGACCATCCATTGAGTTTGTGGGTGGAAATATCAGGTTGCCTGACATCACTCTGTCGGCTTTCCTCCCAGGGATGTTTGAGGTGTGTGTTAGGTGTCCTATTAATGTCACTAGCTCCTGCCCTATACCTCTCAGGCTCTCTTGTGGCCGAACAGTATTCAGCCCTATGTTCATGAGGTGGTATGGTATGATTATAATGCGTTGCTGGTGGGGCACCATAATGTTGCTGCGATGAATGTGGAAACTGTGCATATTGCGCAGCTCTTGGCTCTGCGTACGCATATCCGGACGGTCCAGCGTAAGAGGTCGGATGGTCCACAGCCTGTCCAAACAGTCTGAAGGTATATCCGGATTGTCCAGCCGTATATGGTGCTACGTGGGTAGTCTCGTACCCAGACCGTCTGTCGTAAAGAACTGGACGGTCTGCGATCGGACCGAATGGTCCAGGGCTGTACCCGGACGGATCGGTCATATATGGCGCGTGTCAGAGAGTAGATCTCCGGCCGAGTGGCGGAGTGCACCCGCCCTAAGTCCTGAGATGAGGAGGGGTTAGGCGTTTCGCTTAATTGTTGGAGAGAAGGGTCAGTACACAAGAACACACAAGGGTTTAGAGTGGTTCGGGCCGCCGGAGCGTAATACCCTACTCCACTGTGAGATGTATTGCTTGAGAGCTTGTATGAGCTAGCGAGTCTGAGATTGCGTGTGTGTGTGTAACGTCGCATGCCTCCCCTTTTATAGCTGAAGGGGGGCATGCACAAAGGGACTGGGCCCCGACATGTAGGCCCAGGTACATAAAGAATATAGCACTTGGGGCTACTAATGCCTGTTGTCGAGACAATCTTCTCTTCACTGACGCCCGAGATCTGCGTATCCTTGGCGTACAGAGGAAGCTTCTTGCGGAAGAGAAGATGAGTATAGCGTGCCGCTCGGCATAGGCGTACTGTTTACCAGCAGACCCAGCAGGCGCGCCGCCTGCTGGATGGCCTTGACGCTGCCTGCCAGCGGATGGGACGGGACACATTAAATGCTGAGAGGGCACGTCGCCTGTTAGCGCAGTGGCAGGCAGCGCGTCTTTTCCTCGATAAATGCAGGGCTGCACGACTTCTCGTCAGGTTTGGCCCAGTAGCTTATGCCATGGGCCACAAGCAGCGGGTCTCCGCCTGTGCGGGAAGTGGAGAGCAAGGCTCGCACACGTGTCAGCACCGGACCCCTGCACACACCAAGGTCCTTCTCGTTCCGGAACCTTGCCAGGGTTCGTACCTACCCGAGAGCTCTGGACCTGTATGTATATAGGGGCCCGGTGACCTTCTGTGGGGGTCCGGACTTACTGAGGCGTGGTGCCTTTCCTTGCCACGTGGCGCCCTTTGGCCCGCCCATCCGGTGGAGTCAGGAGCGGTCTTCCGCGTGACTAGGAGACGTTGCCTGGGTGCGATGTCTTCATGCTGTAGGAGAGGGTACCCCTAATTTAGGGTACCGACAGCGTGACTTGGGCAGTCTGCTCGTGGACTCGTGTAGAGTTGGATGGTCCGGCGTAATACGTCGGTCGGTTCATGCCATATCCGGACGGGCCGACGTAAGATGGCGGACGGTTTGCAACATATCCGGACGGTCCGGCGTGATGCACCGGACGGTCCGGCGTGATGGGACCGAATTGTTCAGGGTTGTACCCTGATGGTCCGGCCATGTACGGTGCGACCTGAGCGTTTTGTGTGCGGGCCTGCATCGGGTCGGACGGTCCGGCGAAATACACCAGATGGTCCACGGTATAACTAGACTGTCTGGGATGATGCTCGGACGGTCCGGCCGCGTCCAGTACCTGTCGCGTGCCTAGTGGTTGTGGCTGTGATGGTGACACGAAAGCGTGCATCAGCATACCATATGATGGCTGGGTCAAGGGTGACCCGTTTATAGCCGATGTGTTTGATGCGGGTGGCTCTGTATTAGACTCTCGCGATGGAAAGCTAGGAGCAGCTGATTTCTCGTATTCACTTAGATGCATTTTAATAGATTCATCTACATATTGCTTTAACTGATCTCCTCGTTGATCCATGAAAGTCGTAAGAGATAGATCTGGAGTACTTACAGTGGGACCCTGAAGTGGAGGTAGGAGAGATTCCATATCGATCTCCCCTTGACGGATGATCTTCTGGTGGTGATCCACCGTGAAGTGTGATAAGTACTTTTCCGCTGCCTCCTTGCGCCGTTCGGAGAGTTTATGCAGCAGTTCTGCCTCTTCCTTGTCGCGTTGTTCATTCCATTACCGCATCACCTCCTTCTCATCGCGCATTACAAGGTCTTCAAAGGGTCTTTGGTCATCAGCCGAGAGTGCCTCCATGGCCGGCTTGATGATGTTGGTGGTGGAGATCTTGGTGTGATCCTTAGAACCGGCCATCTATGGGCCGATTTTTAGCAGGTCTAGACACCTAGTCCCCAGCGGAGTCGCCAAAAATATGTTGATACCTTTTTCGAACGCCAAACACTCAACAAGAACCGTGGCGGTGCTCTCTGCACCGGCGCGGACGGTCCGCGGCCAGGGGCCGGACGGTCCGCGACCTGGCACAGGGCTAGGGTTCCCTGCCTGACGTGCCG
The DNA here is from genome assembly GCA_029449295.1 of Zea luxurians. Classification (NCBI taxonomy): domain Eukaryota; kingdom Viridiplantae; phylum Streptophyta; class Magnoliopsida; order Poales; family Poaceae; genus Zea; species Zea luxurians. The sequence goes on from JAOPSE010000005.1 coordinate 80,422,578, forward strand.
GACGGTCCGCGCCCTGGGGCCGGACGGTCCGCGCATGCGTAGGGGCGGCGAAGGGTCGCCGGCGGCGCCTGGATCTTGCTCCCAGGAGGGACCCCATCAGGGAGGAGAGATCCTAGGAGTTGTCTAGGCTCGGGCAGACCGACCTAAACTCCTCTAATCGACGTAGAGCCGAAGAGAAGCGAAGAATTTGGGGATTAGGAGGCTAAACTAGAACTAGACTATAACTACTCCTAATGCATAAGCTAAAAACGAGAAATAGACTTGATTTGATCGATTGTTCGGGGCTCAATCGGCCGTAGCCCTTCATCTATATAAAGGGGAGGTCTGGATCCGCTTCGAATTAATTTCCGAGTCAATCCCACGGTTTTAGGTAACAAATCCCACGAGAAACTAGGAACCCTAACTGTCTCTGCGCACGCGCGGACCGTCCGCGCCGCCACCGCGAACAGTCCGGACCGCGGACCGTCCGGCCTTAGGGCCGGACCGTCCGCAAGGCCTTTTTCACATCCTCTCTAGCTATGGACGTGGTAGTCTCCCAGACTCCGTCTGAAGCCATGTGGGGAAGAAATGGTGATGATTTGGCTGTGACAGGGACTGTCTCTATTGATTCGTTTCCTTTGGTGGCCATGGCTCCGGCGACAGTGATTGTCCAGGGCGACCCCCGAGCCCTGTCGATGAACCTGCTGCTGTTGAGCCTTTGGTACGGTTTCTCTTCTGGCCAGCGTGACATATGAGGGTGCCACAGTTCCGGCTGCAGCGCTGTTAGCAACCCAATACCAGTGTGTATTGATTCAACTCAATAGTAGCGATTATAGAGGAATAGAGATGGGATAGTAAGATCAGGAACACACTAAGCGGGAATAGGTAGGATTAAGGAAGGAACTCTAACCCTAGAGAAGAGGGATCAACAGCTACCGAGAAGGAAGACAGAGATGGAAGACGAAGGCATTGTTGTCTGTTCTCTTCCCTCTCCCTTGTTGTCGTTGCTTCTCCCTATTGTAGAAGTTGTCCTGTGATCCAGGTAAAGCTCAACTAGCCCAAGGCCCAAGGACCATACGATGGCCCAAACGTGATCCTTGACAATCTCCCCTTCTTGAGCTTCAGCTTGCCCCCAAGCCGACATAGAACTTTTGAATCACCAGGATTCCAAGGAAAAGTGGTGAACATGTTCTTGATTGCATCATGACCCGCTGAAGGATCCGGTACAAGTTCCAGCTGACATAGAGCTTCACATTGCTGCTGGTGTACTTCCGCTTGATTTGGAGGCTGCCATGGGAGCGTCTTGGCTAACTTGTTGTAACTGACCACAGTTGTTCGTGGCCAAATCATCTCGTCATGTCTGCCAATTGGCCAGCCCAAGAAATGAGCAGTTGGCAATGCAACTCCATGAACTATCTGAAATACAAGTACTGCTAGAATAGCATACAAACCAATACCATCTTGCTGGTCCAAGGAACCGGACATATAATTGTGAGTTGGACAAACTCCACTTCTAGCTTTAGATGCAGTGCTAGACATAAACTGCCATAAAATTAGTTGAACTCTAGAAGAAGATAACCAATTGTCATGTTGCTGTAGCATATGTGAAGATAGATCGGTGCACCAATCCAATAGAGTGTGGAACAAATGATTTCTCTCCAATAAGGCATGGTTGGTCTGTTTGAGCGCCATGTCGTTGACTAGTTTCTCATGTGCAATTAGACCCAAGGTCTCCAATGTGCTTATTTATCTTGCTATGGCAGTAAATATTCCCTCTTGGGCTATTAAGGCCATTGATAAAATTAGAAGAAGTTTCCTTTGGAGAGGGCGCAAGGAGGCCAGAGGTGGTCACTGCCTGGTGGCCTGGGGCAGAGTCTGTAGACCCCTACAGCTGGGCGGTCTTGGCATTTCTAGTCTTAAAGAACTTATCTGGGCCCTGCGCATGAGATGGCTTTGGCTCCAAAAGGCTGAACCTAACCGACCTTGGTGCAGCCTTCCTATCCAGGTTCCGGATAAAGCAAGGGCTTTCTTCTCGATGGTGTTGACTTCAAAGGTTGGTAATGGGGCTAATTCTTTGTTCTGGACTGATAAATGGATTCATGGGCAGAAAATTGCAGATTTGGTTCCAAGATTATTTGATATCATTCCAAAAAAATCACTAACAGAAGGACGGTTCAGGAAGCATTGACAGATAGAAGATGGATTGCTGATATCACAGGATCACTCTCGGTGGGAGTATTATTGGATTATCTTCATCTTTGGAATTTAATTTTAGATTTTGAGCTTGTTGGGGACTTGTTCTCAAATGCTAAGAGTTAAGAACAAGGCAACATAAAAAGTGTTAAGTGTTAAAGTCCTTCGTCCTTCGAAACATCATGCCCCTTCGGGAAATAATGAGTTTCGGACGAAGGTCATAAGAGACATACCTTCGTAAATATAACAAGCAATGACGAAGGGTTCATATAAAGCATGAAATATAATATAGACATCATCATAGAATCATTTCTATTTTATTAACATGGAAAAATAGAAATGATTTCAAATTGCAAATGTACCTTCGGTCCTGAGAGAAGGTAAGAAAGTACAAGCGTGACGCAAAAGCAAATGCCAAGTCAGCGTGAACAGTACGGGAGTACTGTTCATCTATTTATAGACGCGGGACGCAGCCCACGTAAAATTACATTCATGTCCATTACATTTGCCAATGACTTATGGAAATCTGTCGAGGCCCAAGTAGTCTTTTCATCTTTAAGTCGGTTCCCCTCTCTGCTATCGCGACGAAGCTTCCCTGCGCACAGCTTCGGCTGTGCACCATCCTTCGTGGAGCTTGGTAATCAGCCCGTCCTCCATTTTAATCCCCCTTCGTCCTGACCGTACTTCATGTTCATAATTCTGAGTCCGAAGATATCTGTTCACATAATCCACTTGGAAAACATTGTCAAACCATGTTTTTGAGGACCTTCGGAGGACGAAGGCCCCCAACAGTAGCCCCTCGCAATATTAATTTGTTAATGATAAATTCAGATTGCGATATGGACGAAGGCCTTGAGCCGAAGGTCCGAAAAAACACCTTCCCTTTGCTAGAATAGCAACATTCACTGACAAGCGGGGTCTTTCAATTTTCAACGCTCTGGGGGTATAAATAAGATCATACCGCAAACTTATTTGGTACGCACACTTGCCATTTGCTTCGGCCCACTAAATTTTTAGCTCTTGTGCACTAAGATTTGCTGATCTTTTTGTTTTTGAAGCTTCGGCCTTGAAAACAGTTTTTTAGCGTTTCTGAAGATGTCTGAAGGTAAGAAGATCCCTGCTGAGACGAAGCTGAGTCTCGACGAAGAGAAGAACTTGGGGTTCCTTATAGCGATGGCGGAGACCAATACGGAGAAAATCACTAAGGAGATTCTTGAAGGTTTGTCCGAAGATACTGGTGACAGCGACAGTTATGATGTAGAAAGTGGTGGGGAAGAGTCCGAAGATCGACCATGGCGGCCAAGTCACACGGTTTTCGGGAAAACCACTATTAAGCAGAGTCATATTGATAATATGAGGGGGCGGTATTTTCGAGATATATCTATTGTGAGGGCTGATGCTGGAGAAAAGACTTCTCCCACCCCCGAAGAAGATGAAGTCGTAATCTTCCGAAGCTTTCTCAAGGCTGGGCTTCGATTCCCCCTAAGCAATTTTGTTGTTGAAGTACTGAAAACATTTCAAATCTACCTTCATCAAATTACTCCCGAAGCTATCATAAGAATGGGGATGTTTGTCTGGACTGCGAGAAGCCAAGGTTTAGAACCAAATGCTAAAAGCTTTTGCAACATTCATGAGTTGTTATACGAGACGAAGCCCTGGGGGAAAGAACAATATCACAACAACTTCGGGTGTTACAGCTTCGGTGCCCGCTCTGGGTCAAGCCGCCCTGTGCCAACTTTTCGGAAGAGGTGGCCCGGAGCCTGGATGACAGAGTGGTTCTATGTAAAGAATGACTTAGCAGCGCAAGAAGATGTCAAGAATATCATTATGCGCCCCATTTGGCAACGCTTCGGACTTCGAAGGCCGAAGGTTGAAATGGATGAAGCAGCCGAGGAATGCCAAAGAGCCTTCGGCGTAATCTGCTCTTTCATTGGGACAAGGGACTTGGTCCAAGAGCATATTGCCTTCAGGGTGTGGCCACTTGCAGGAAAGTGGGAAATGCCGAAGGAGACCACCAAAGAGTCCGACGAAGGCGGACTGGTCAGACTGAAATACACATTCAAATATGCGGATAAGTTTGTTGAACCTGATGATGACTGGTTGAAAAGCATTGAAACATTAAGTGACGAACTGCTTGGGGCATATTCGAAGGCCGAGAATACTGCGTTATCAGCAGCCTTCGGAGGCCGAAAGAAGAAAAGGCTCAACCGGGTATTTGACGCAGTCGGGTTTGTCTACCCTGACTATCACTATCCGGTATTGGGTCGCAAAAGAAAAAATACTTCTCCTGCGACAGAAGCTACCACGAGTGCTACTAGTGAGCCAGCACCACAAAAGAAAAAGATGAAGGTGCTCACCCACCGAGCGCGTTTTATTGAGCCGGCCACAGTGCCAGAGTTTATTGGTGAAGTCTCTTTGGCCTCTGAAGCTACAGAACCAGCTCCAGTGCCGAAGATAGAAGAGAAAACTGAAGCGCCTTCGGCAGAAAAAGTAGAAAAACCGAAGATTGAAGGGCCAAAAGCATCGGAAATCTTAAGTCCTTCAGCAAATGTCAAAACAATAAAAAACCAAAAGGGCCCATTGGTGACCCCAAAAAGAAAAAGAATGGTGAACGTACTAGATGTCTTGGAGACAATTAAGTCCTCAAGCACAACTCCAAAGAAGACTGTTGAACTTGTTGAAGCGTCTACTGAAGCTTCGAAACAACAAGCTGAAACTGAAGCTGGGCCTTCAGAGCCCACCAAGGAACAATCCGAGAAAATATCAGAACCAGTTTTGGTTGAAGAAATTGACACTGCCGCCCCCGAAGCTCCTTCCAGCACATGCGATTACATCGTGCGACATGCTTCGGGGAAGAAATTATCTGAAGAAGAGACTTATGAAGCGAATCACTATGCTAGAGAGTTAAAGTATCCGAAGGGGGCAGTAGTGTTCAATGGGACAAATGAAGATGACTTCCTATACTGCCTCCCTGATAACAAAGAATTATCTGTCTGCCGGGAGATGGCTAGAAGTATGGGTTTCCCGAAGCTCGAAGCTGGATTATGTGCTATGACGAAGGAAGATCTCGCGGACAGTCTTGCGTACAATAGCTTAAAGGTATGGGAATTAGACGCTTGAAAAAATTTTTTATTGCGTAATTCATTCTTTTATTCTTATATGGATTCTTTTTCGTATAGGGTTTAATCCTAAGCAAGCACAAAAGAGTGCCGAAGATGAAAGCTACGAAATTGCGTTCAACAATTTACGTTCAGAAGTTATTAAACTGAGAAACGAAGCTCTAGAAAAAGATAAAATTCTGCTTACATTAGTAGACAAGATAAAAAAGGACGAAGCTGCTGCAAAGGTTCAGGCCGAAGCTCACAGACGCGAGATTAAAGATCTTCAGAAGCAACTGGCCCGGGCGAAAGAAGAACGCATACTTGAAGAAACAAGACGGGAATGTAGCGACCAATGGGCTGATCATTTGGAAGCAACCGTGGAAGAGCTTCGGTCTTCTAAGAAAAAGTGCTACGAAAAATCCATGGAATGCGTAAAGAAAATTAAAACCAGCTTCGCCAGCGTGGGCGCATTTTCCAGTGAAGAGAATTTCTCAAGAGGCAATCCCGAAGGTCCACTGGAATGGATCAGTCACGAAGCAGAGGCCTTCGAGGAAATCCTGAGTAGCCGCGGCGACATCTGCGCTTTTTCGGGCGCCAGGGGAGTTGCTACTGTCTTGGAGAAGAAAGGTTGCGGGCATGTAAAATTTTTAGCTCAGTCCGAAGCTGCCTTATCCTCCAAAGATATCAAAGACCCCTCGGCCGAAGCAAGCATGGTTGGTGGCAAATTCTTTACTGATGTCTGGGACAACGGCGGCCGAGAAATGGCGCAAGAAATCATTCAAAGGAGTGAAAAAGGCATCCATGATGCTAGGAAAGTGACAGAAGTTGCCGAAAAAAGTACAGAGCCCGAAGGGCAAATAGGTATTAATTAGCCGTTCTTATTGTGTTGTAATTTTTATTTCAAACTTTGTTCGCGGTTTGTAATAGTAATGCAGAAATATTCTCTTCCCTCAGAACCTGCTGGATCGTCTGGTGACCCTCACACAAAAGGGGATGACGAAATTAAACAAATGGCCGAAGCTATCATGGATAAAGTTGTTGAACAACTTCTAAATGAGGCTGCCGAAGTAGTATTAAGAGAAGATTAGGTGTTATTAGAAAAAACATTTGAAGTGTGATCTATGTAATATTTTGTACATTTGAATGTAATATACAAGTCTCTTTTCATTATTCAATTCTTTACGATGCATGAAATTCTACATACATACCATTTTTGAGCCTTCGGCGAAAAAACACCTTCCCTTCTTTTCATGCTTCGTGAAGAAGACATTCTCCGTTAAAACTATTCTGATGAATCACATCCACGCTTCGTGAAAACATTCTCCGAAGCTGTACAATTTCGATATTACTCTGATGAAGCTCATCCATGCTTCGTAAAAACATTCTCCGAAGCTACATTCCGAAGATTATCATTGTATTCCCTCGTGACTTTACACAATTTGCACTTTGTCAAAGCATCCTTTCGAAGGTCGATACTGTGTCCCCTTCTTTTGCCATATGCAACATGATGTATGATGCTTATGTTATGCAAAATGATGTGATGATGTTATGTTATGCAAATGACGTTTGTTCCGAAGATACACACAAAATATCTTTGTAAGCTCTGCATTCCCTTAGGAACGTCTTTGGAGCTTCTTTGCCTTTTACTTAGGCGGTATCAGCGTTGACTTTTCGCTGTAAGCTCTGCATTCCCTTAGGAACGTCTTTGGAGCTTCTTCGCCTTTTACTTTAGGCGGTATCAGCGTTGACTTTTCGCTGTATGCTCTGCATTCCCTTAGGAACGTCTTTGGAGCAAAAAACTTACACTGCGCTCCCTTTGGAACGGCTTTTTGTAACTTCGGCAACTTACTCTGCGTTCCTTAGAACGACTTTTTGTTGCTTCGAAGGATTTTTAATAATTCGAAGGTCCTCCTTGTTACCGCAAATTCTTAAGCTTCAGCAACTTAAGCCTGTGGAGAAGATAGGTTTTCCTGATAACCAACCACGAAACTATTACATGAAAACTTAAATGTTCTTTATCACACAAAAAATAGAACTAAACGGAAAAGACTGCTATCAAAGTAGGATATTTGTCAATAAATGTGCTTCGACTCTGGCACAGTACTATTGACTGTGCGAGCTTCAGATTGCTCTCTAAGATCCCTTTGGTGTGGAACATATCGGCTCCCTTCTGGCTGTTGGCCTTGTTGCAGCGGAGGTGGGGGCGGGGGCTGTTGCCATGAAGCTTGAGGTTGACTCGCCGAAGCTACGGAAACTGCAGGGTGGTTGCCCACGTATTCCGGGATGTAAGGCTGATGGTACGAAGCAGTATGCATGACCTGCTTCGGCTGGCCCTGTTGCGCTGCAGCTTCAGCTAGCTCCTTTTGTTTCTGGATAGTAACATGGCACATCCTAGTGGTATGGCCCTTGTTTTCACCACAGAATAAGCAAAATACCCTCCTTGGTTGATCTCCAAATCTTCCGCCGAAGCCCCTGGCGCCTCTGCCTCTTGGAGCTGGTGGCCGGAAGAAAGTTTGCTGTTGCCCCGAAGCCTGTGAGGAGCACTGCGGTCTGTTCTGCTGACTCCCCTTATCATCATTTTGAGTGGAGTTGTGGATGGACCTGACATGCCTCGGATAGAATCTTCCTCCGAAGCCCCTGGTCATTTCAGAAAATCTGAAGACCTCCTCCCTTCTTTGTCGAAAGTCATTATCGGCACGAATGTACTCGTCCATCTTTTGGAGCAGCTTCTCCAGAGTCTGCGGAGGCTTCCTAGCAAAGTATTGAGCTGCAGGTCCAGGACGAAGCCCCTTGATCATGGCTTCGATGACAATTTCATTGGGCACCGTTGGTGCCTGCGCCCTCAAACGCAAGAACCTTCTGACATACGCCTGAAGGTATTCTTCATGATCCTGAGTGCACTGGAACAAGGCTTGAGCAGTGACCGGCTTCGTCTGAAATCCTTGAAAGCTGGTTAACAACATATCCTTCAGCTTCTGCATGAAGTGATCGTTCCTGGTCGAAGGGAGGAATACCAGGTCTGAGCAACACTCCTGACGGCCATAACGAAAGACTTTGCCATGACTGCAGCATTGCCACCATACGAAGACACTGTTGCTTCGTAGCTCATCAAGAACTGCTTCGGGTCTGAGTGGCCGTCAAACATGGGAAGCTGGGGTGGCTTATAGGACGGAGGCCAGGGTGTAGCCTGCAGCTCAGCGGACAGAGGAGAGGCATCATCAAAAACAAAATTTCCATGATGGAAATTGTCATACCAGTCATCTTCGTTGAAGAAGCCCTCCTGATGAAGGTCTTTTTGCTGAGGCCTTTTGTTCTGCTCATCGTGAGTAAGATGGCGAACTTCTTCAGAGGCTTCGTCTATCTGCCTTTGCAACTCAGCTAGCCTGGCCATCTTCTCCTTCTTCCTCTGCACCTGTTGATGTAGCATCTCCATATCCCTGATCTCTTGGTCTAGTTCATCCTCCTGAAGCGTCGGGCTGACGGCCTTCCTCTTCTGGCTTCGGGCCTCCCGAAGAGAGGCGGTCTCCTGGTTGGGGTCCAGCGGTTGCAGTGCTGCAGCCCCAGTCGCTGAAGCTTTCTTCGGCGCCATAGCGAAGGTCTATAGCTTCCGAAGGTGTTCAAAAAACTCGAAGTGGAAGTGAGTTCACCGGAGGTGGGCGCCAATGTTGGGGACTTGTTCTCAAATGCTAAGAGTTAAGAACAAGGCAACATAAAAAGTGTTAAGTGTTAAAGTCCTTCGTCCTTCGAAACATCATGCCCCTTCGGGAAATAATGAGTTTCGGACGAAGGTCATAAGAGACATACCTTCGTAAATATAACAAGCAATGACGAAGGGTTCATATAAAGCATGAAATATAATATAGACATCATCATAGAATCATTTCTATTTTATTAACATGGAAAAATAGAAATGATTTCAAATTGCAAATGTACCTTCGGTCCTGAGAGAAGGTAAGAAAGTACAAGCGTGACGCAAAAGCAAATGCCAAGTCAGCGTGAACAGTACGGGAGTACTGTTCATCTATTTATAGACGCGGGACGCAGCCCACGTAAAATTACATTCATGTCCATTACATTTGCCAATGACTTATGGAAATCTGTCGAGGCCCAAGTAGTCTTTTCATCTTTAAGTCGGTTCCCCTCTCTGCTATCGCGACGAAGCTTCCCTGCGCACAGCTTCGGCTGTGCACCATCCTTCGTGGAGCTTGGTAATCAGCCCGTCCTCCATTTTAATCCCCCTTCGTCCTGACCGTACTTCATGTTCATAATTCTGAGTCCGAAGATATCTGTTCACATAATCCACTTGGAAAACATTGTCAAACCATGTTTTTGAGGACCTTCGGAGGACGAAGGCCCCCAACAGAGCTGTTGCCAGATATAGAAGATAAACATACTTTTAGTTTTGCTGCAAATGGGACTTATTCTGCTAAGGCTGCATATGATGGGTTGTTCATCGGGGCTGTGCATTTCGGTCACTATGAAAGAGTTTGGAAAACTTGGGCCCCCTCTAAATGTCACTTCTTCCTCTGGTTATCGGTGCTAAATAAATGCTGGACAGCAGATAGGTTGGCAAAGAGAGGACTTGATCATCCGGAGAAGTGTCCGCTTTGTGACCAAGAGTCTGAATCTTTGGATCATATTTTGGTTTCTTGTGTTTTTGCGAGAGAATTCTGGTTCCGGCTGATGTGCATTTTCAGACTACAAAATCTGGCTCCTACACCTAGTACGGTGTCTTTTACGGGTTGGTGGGAGATGATAGACAATGGCTCTGGAGATATGATTATGAAGGGTGTCAACTCCCTTATTGCCTTGGGAGCCTGGATTATTTGGAATCATCGGAACCGAATTGTCTTTGATGGAATCTCCCCTAGTGTTTCTGCAGCTCTTTGTCAGGCAAGAGAGGAACAACAGTTGTGGGAAATGGCAGGAGCTAAGGGTCTCTCCTTTCTTGCCGCAACCATCAGGGGCACCTAGCTGTCTGGTTTTTCGCTGATGGGCTGGTTTTGTTTTCAGGATCTGTTTGCTCTTGTTTTTGTTTTTTTCCCTTTTTTTCTTTGGTTTTTTTATCCCCTCCGGGGAGGTCTTTTGTACTATGGTCTATTTTGGACCCTTTTTTCTTCTACTTAATATAATGATGCGCAGTTCTCCTGCGCTTTCGAGAAAAAAATTTCATCAGTATTCTTGCTTTCTTCCATCTTCAAAATTTTATCTATGGCTACAAACAGATTTGTAACGCAAAAATTATCTATTGCTGTGAAAGCATCAGCTAAAGAAATAAGCCTCCCACTAACTAACGCTGCCCTTGACCCGGTAACAGAATCACCTGAGGAATCATTGATGATATCAATTATGAGTTGAAGCAAGTTGGTCTTTAGCAGGAACATGTTGCTGTGAGGGTGTTTAACAAGCTCATATAAGACCTCCAGCACACTGAGGGTTCTATCTTTTATTTCCTCTTCAAATATGCTCAGAAGTTTTGAATCACGAATGGCAGCAGCAGTATAACTTGAAATAGTGAAGAGCTTGGCTATCAAAGATAGAATACGAATCCGTGCCAATGAAGATGACTGAGCTGCCACTTTACCAAGTTGCACAAATCCTAGACCATCTGGTGGAAATATGACTTTGGTTCCTTCAGGAATTTGGGCTAAACGCCTTACAGTGTCCAAAATGATTGCTGAAATCTCTCCATCTCCCTCAATCAAACATTTGATCAAAAGAGGATAGAGATTATGTTGCACAACTATTTCCACAACAGCAGCACCCTCTTCAGCCTTGTCGAGAAGATGGAGTACAACTTTGTAGGCTAATTTTCTGATTTGCTTCGAGTATGTGACCAATCCGGCTTGAGTAAATGCACCGTAGTTTGGAAGAAGTGGCGCTCCATATCTTGTGGAAAATATTTTTACTAAACACTCTGTGATATTTTCAACCATCCTAGTCCCAGGTACATCTGCTTCACTCTGTAATGCATCTAAGAGCTTAGGCAGAGGACATCGTTTCATGAATTGCCTCACAGTATCATCACTGCACAACCCTTGCATCGTCGAGCCAAGACCAGTGTTGCAGGCGGCTTTAGCATGTGGGGACAATTCCTCAAACACTCGATGGGCAATCAGAACCGCATTACCTTTGTTAGTGTTCTGTTGGAGTTCGACCACATCCGCTAGAACTACCATAGAATCACATACTGGCAGGAACGTCGTGGAAGTTTGTGAGTCGTTGGAGACATCTATCTCTATGCTTGACGTGGCTGCCAATATATACGGCTTGAGGGGCTTGAACGACGGGGACAACTTCATCTTCTGCCAGTAGTCGTCCGAATGTGACCTGCACAGCCTGAATGTCTTCAGCATCTGATCCACCTCGCCACCGTCGGCCATTATAGGCTTGCCGAAGAACATCTCGGCGAAGAGACAACTCGCGCTCCAAAGGCCGATGTCGACGCCGTCGCTGTAGGAGCTCAGCAGCAGCTCAGGCGCGTGGTACCAGAGCGTGACGACGCTACTGGTGAGCGGGTGCCAACGCGCGACGCTGTAGTAGCCGGTGAGGTCCAGAGTCGAACAAGTGGTGAGTGCCTCCATGTACTTGGCACCGGGCACAACGTAGGTGGTCGACTCCATCGCAACCTCTGGCATGACGCAGGCAGTCGCGTCGAGGTTGGAGGAATCCCAGTGGTCGGTGAACTGGACGTTCACAGTCGCGTCCTTGCCACCGAAAAATCCGCCCCAGTTGTCGGCGATGACGGATGGTGCCGCACAGCTCGGCTCAAATAGGTCTTCTCTTCTGTCGGTGCTAGAGGAATCGAAGTCGTGCTCCTCTAGAGGGTGAGCAGGCTGTTTGAACAGCCCACTCCAATCGTCAGCGACCACCACGACATCGAACTGCTCAATAGCATCGGAGTCGTCGAACAGCTTTTCGAAAGTTACCATGGCGGACTCTAGGGCACCTACGCGTGCTACCGGGACCACTTCCAGTGCGTCCAGTCGCTCGTAGCTCGTGGCGACCTGAGCATCGAGCTCCACCCTTAACGCCGCGGAAGGCGCAGTGGCCACCACTACCTCCAGGTCGTGGATCAACACTGAATGTTGTGCCACTGTCGACTCCCGACCGCGCCACCGTGCTTCCTGGGCAGCGAGACGGTCACTGATCTCACGAAGTATCTTCAACTGTTCCTCCATTGCGGAGTGCAGATTGGGCTCTATGGACTCCAAGACCGATGACCTCTGATACCAATTGTTAGCAACCCAATACCAGTGTGTATTGATTCAACTCAATAGTAGCGATTATAGAGGAATAGAGTTGGGATAGTAAGATCAGGAACACACTAAACGGGAATAGGTAGGATTAAGGAAGGAACTCTAACCCTAGAGAAGAGGGATCAACAGCTACCTAACCCTAGAGAAGAGGGATCAACAGCTACCGAGAAGGAAGACAGAGATGGAAGACGAAGGCATTGTTGTCTGTTCTCTTCCCTCTTCCTTGTTGTCGTTGCTTCTCCCTTTTGTAGAAGCTGTCCTGTGATCCAGGTAAAAGCTCAACTAGCCCAAGGCCCATACGATGGCCCAAACGTGATCCTTGACAAGCGCTTGTCCAGGGCGATCCTTGTCCCGTTGATGAGCCTGCCGCTGTTGAGCTGGTGATGCCGCCCCCCTGTTCTGCTGATGTTGTTCTTGGACTCCTTCCCTGGCTCCTCAACCGGTGGTGACAGTTTGTGGGAGAAGCCTCCTTGCTTCAAAATGTACTCTAGGAAGAAGAAAGAGATTGCTACAAGGCTAACACATCAGCAGGATATGGGTACCTCAACACCACTTTTGTCCTTCAAGTGAAACATTACTAAGCAGCTGCTACTTTGTCAGAGACCCCCCAAGTTAACAAGCGAAAAAAGAAGATCGTGCCCACTGACTTCGAACCCCGTCTTAGCTGTCGAGTGGCAAAACTACCTCCAGACCTGGGCATTGATTCAGCAGCCACACTGTATGTAGACATCTGGGTTATTGTGAAGATTTGTTTGGAAGATGCTAGAAAGTACTCCCTCTGGTTTTCAAATATTTGATGTTTTAATATAATCTTGGGAGTTATTAAATAAAGTTGTTCTTTACAATAGTACTCCTAATAAATACATTCAGGTTCTGTGTTAAAAATAATGAGATGGTAGCTTAGATGGTTTCAAAGCTGTTGCAAGTATCGCTTTGCAGCTCGTGAAATCGAATTTCAACCGCAGCTAAATTTTTACCTTTTTTGGCACTCGTAGTCTTTTTTACGTGTTTTTTTTTGGTTTTTTAGTCGTTCTGGACTTTTTTTGCGTTTTTTTTTCCTAAGGACTGACCGAACTCGTAGTCTTTTTTTAGTTGTTTTGGAGATTTGATCAGTTGAATGTATGCAAGCATGCAGTGGGGAAAAACTAAGCGTATAGTAGTTAATTAGCCATATGTGGGAGAATATGTGGACCACCTAGATCAGAGGTATATTAGCTCAAAGTAAGCTTTAATTGTTTTAACATCAAATATTTGTATTTAAAGTGAAAACCCCTTAAACATCAAGTATTTAAAGACTGGAGGAAGTATGCGAGCGTTATTTGGATGGGAATTGCCTGAAGAGGTACAACTTCTAGCCTGATTAGTGGAGGGTCGTGTATTGTTTTTTATGTTCTTTTATGGATCCCTCTAACTATCTAATCTGGAATGTAAGGATAGCAACGCTTAAATAAAATCTAGTTTGCATATTCTAGTTTACATTTTTACGTAGGTTTTGTTCTAAGAATTTATTTATGGCATAGTTTAGTATAAGTTTTAGAAATCCTAATTTACCGCTTCTTATGCATTCGTGTTCCTTTCGAAAACTTATCAAACATTTTTTTTCATTGGATGCTCATTAACTTCAAATACACTTCGGATGGATAAGTTATAACCTTCTCCATGAAACATTGTTGGGTTACAGTCAAATTAAATATTGGACTATGATGAATTTGTACTTCAAGATCGATCATATGCATGTTGTATCTACATGATATTGTCTTAGAGGACATAAAAAGAGTAAAATACATTAGCAATCCTCGAACTTGGTATATTGTGTCGCTTAGGTCCCCGAACTCTTAAATCCAGAAAAAAGGGTGCTAGAACTTAGTGGTCCATCCAAAATCGGGTTTACTTAAACCAGACGTTGATGTGGTATGCTACATTGGAGTCACTTGGGTCTTAGAACTTGGCATGTTGTGTCACTTAGACTTTCAAACTTTACATGTTGTGTCAGTTAGGTTGCCGAATTTTTGATATTGTGCTCCAATGTGGTACGTTAGATCAATATCTGGTTTAAGCAAGCCTATTTTTGGATGGTTTTGCATGGACTGACAAAGTTTGAGGACTCATTTTTTCTAGTTTTTTGAGTTCAAAGACCAAAGTGATACATAGCGCCAAATTCAATGAACGCTATTGTATTTTAATCTAAAAAATATATCCTTTTCAAATTTATATCATTATTATTATATCTATCTTTTTTAAAAAACAACATTAAGCAACGACAATTTCTTACTTACATTATTGTGTAAACATGAAAACCAGCACACCTTGGCAGTTACTTTTATGGCTTGTTTAGGAGTAAAGGTAATAGAGTGGATTGAAGGGGCCAAAATTCTTTACTATTGAGAGGGACAAAGCAAAAGTGGCTTGCAAACTCGCGACTGATTAGGCGGCCATGCACATCTATACACTATACCCCTACATAAAGCACCACTTCAAACTTTGTAACAACTACCCAAATAAATGCACTCCGAACCATCATGTGACGGAACCTCCCAAGTAATTAGGCCCACCTACAGTTGTCCTTGTCTAACAGACATCAGACACCCTGTAGATGTTCCTATATCACTTGACAAGCTCGGTATCTTTCCTTACCTTTCCAGGAACGTTTCACCCGTCTTGCAGACATTACAGAACATCGGAGATAAAGAAATGCGGAAGCGATTACATAACTTACATTTATTTAAAAAGTAAGATTGGGTTGTTTATTACAGACCAGAAATATAAGCGAGTGCAGAGTAGTATTATTACATAACTAAGGGAGGCAAAAACTCCTCCCGATAAGTTTTTCACAAAAGTTTTCTATATGGAGGACCAAGTCCTCCCGCATCTTCACTCTTGTTTCTCCTCCTTAGGAACCACCTTGGCACAGAAGCAACAGAAATCTGCTACTTCCTCCCCTAAAAACAACGAAGGGATAAACCCTGAGTATGGAATTACTCAGCAAGTCTTACCCGACTAAAGAAAAGACTCTCAAGGGTATGCTGGTTATATGGGAGTCAAGGTAAGGCTTTTCAATAATCAAAGACTCTGTTTTGCAGAAATGCTTACTAAAGTGGATCCTTAAAATCCAGTTTTATTTGTCAAGTTAAGTAGAATTACCTGTAACTAGAGTTCTTTCTACCCTAGTTCAATCACTGGTCCTTCACTAGCCAATTTCTTAACAAAAACCCATCATCTTTAGTGGAATGCTACGTGTAAGTCAGTGGCCAAGTCTCCATAACCGCGGAGGTACGGCGATCCGAATCGATTATACTCAGCTGAGGATCTCCGATCACACGACATATGTAGCACTTCACCCTTGCATATGTCAACCCGCCACCGGGGTTCTTAAGACCAGATCAGGTTCACGCAAACCGAGAGCACAGATACACCACCGTCCAGCCTCTTGCCACGGAGGGTACACGCTACTCTCGCCACCGCTCCATGCCCATTTCGTGTTATCTTATTCTGGCCTTAGTCTACCCGAGGCAAGGCTTACCCATGACGAGGCATGTGACCAGTTAAAGGGTCCTCGGTCAGCAGGCCTACATCGAGACGGTCCTTAATCGACTCAGACGGAGACACTACACCGAGACTCTCTTCTCGTGCAAGTCACCCGCCCGGTCTCAGCTTAATCATTTTAACCCAAAAACTTGGTACCTGGCAGAGGTACATCTTTTCCGATGTTGAATCCATCACGACCGTGATGGATTCACCATCAAGTTTTATTTTTTTGAAAACAACCTTCCCACTTTGCCAAACATCTTTTGTAAAACAAATCCTTTTGTTTTTCTAGAGCAATACTAAGCATAATAAAACCTTTTTGTAAAAACAGGGTTTCAAGGAAGGTAATCAAGTTCAAGGAAGGTAATGCAGGAATTGTTTAATCAATCAACTCCTATCACCTAATGCAGCAAGCAAGTGAGAAAGATTTTAAAAACATCAAGGGAGGTGGCAAATGCACTGGGGCTTGCCTTCGTTAACAGGTGAGTCTGGCTCGGATCCACAAATATCAAAGTAGAAGCAGTTGCCTGCTTGAGAATCCGAGGGTGGTGGTGTCCTTTCTTCAGTGACTTCCACTTCTTCTTCACGTTCTAACATAACCATATATATACATATATAAGAATGAATGCCATGTAATGCGCATGAGAGTGCGAAGATAATAAAGATTTATTATCTAAGTCTTGAATATAACTTTCCTTCACGGAACTCCGAGAACTTAGGGTTTCCGGAGTTGGTAAAGGAGTTCAAAGGGCAGGGGGGTGGTTTTGGGTTCTAGTTATCAAACATGGTCCAAATCAATTCAAACTCTACCCAAGGCTTCTAAACAATGTTTTAAGTTCATATAAAAAGTTTGAGCATTTTTGGACTTATTATCTATTTTCTAAAAATCCATAACTAACACTTTTAACTACTTTAAATGCCTTAAAATTCCTTATTTAATCTAGAAATCATGAAACTATTTTTATTAAATACTATGAAAAATAATAAGTCTAGGAAAAATTAGTTTCACAATTTTAGGATTTTTCTACCATTTTCTATAATTGTTTTGGCTCTGGAATAAAAAGAAAAGGAAAAACCAGTGAATAGTTCTGGACTGGTTTCGGCCCAAGCGGCCCAGATTCACCCAGAAACGCGCGCGCGCGCCCGCGCCCTGGCGGCTTTGCAAAAAGGGCCTCGGGGTTTTATCTATCTGGAGACAGTTCTTCTACTGTTTCAGTGAGTCGCTGATGGTTTACATTAAGGCCCTTAAACTTCTATTCCTTCGCAGACCACGGTCCACGACGGCGCTCCGCATGGGAAGCTTAACTCCGGCGAGCTAGACCAGCCGGAGGGGACCAAGACCGGCGCTAGTCTTCGGTTTGCCCCAAAATCTACCCCAGAGAGGCATTTCCCCTCATTCAATTTCAGAATTGGAGCTCTACAACTCTCTGCCCACAGTGGCAGCGGAAAAACTTAAAGGAGTCGCGTGTTCCAAGCGATTCATGGCGGTATAGGCCAATTAAAGGGGTCGGGGAGCATCACGGGTACCTGAGGATACTCAATTGAGGGATCAGAGGGCGTGAGTTGGCTTGAATTGCACTGGCCGCGGTAAGGCTAGTTCACGGTGGCGGAAACTTGATTTGGGGGAAAACTCGAATTCGAGCTCACTGGTGGATGATTGCTAACGATTAGTGGGGGCTCAATTTATAGATCCCAGAGGCGGCGACCTTGAATTTTGAGCAAGACGCGCGGCGGTCGGAGGTGGAGAAGAACACTGGCGCACGCGAATTAGTGTCCTACGCTGTGGCAACCTCACCGGCGTTGACTTGACAGCAGTAGCGAGTTACGGCGATGCGGTGGAAGGGTTGAGCCACGCGGCGCACGGCCGGGAGGCGGCCGTCGTCGGTGAGCTTATCGGCTTCAGCCGCAAAGCAGAAGGGCGGCCACGGTGAGTCACCGGAGTTATCCCAGGGGGTGGCTTTTACCTGGCGACCATATCGGGTCATCAGCGACGCGAATCCTACAGCGGTGGCGTGAATCACGGCGAGGGTCGCCGGCGGTGAAGATTTCTTTGTTGCGGCCAATCCTATCCGATCAGTTACTATACCATGGCGACAACTCATTCAGACAGCCTGTCAGCCAAACTTGGAGCATCATTTTTTCTTAATTTCTAACGACAACACTAGTCAAGCTCTGCAGCAAAAGTGTAGAGCAATACTCCATCTACAACTTTGTAATATGATGATGCCACAAAAACCCATTGGATCATGCTTGAATTTAAGCTTGAAGTTGATGGCATCAATCTGTTAGTCTGATTTTCAGACTGAACCAGCCTGACAGAGCAACTTCAGGCTCATTTATTTCAGAATTCTTACTGGTACTAAGGTATGAGTTCTATAGCAAAGTTATTCTCCTTCCATAGATCTACAATATTGATGTGGTGACCTAGGGCAAAAACCCTATAATTTGAAAGATACAATGCTCCAAAGTTGAGCCCTCAACACTGAATTTCAGACTTAGAATAGAACCTAATTGAGGTCCATTTTGCATTTAAGTCCAAAACTCAATATTTGGCTTTCAAGTCCACACATTTGTGAACCAAAGGACTTAAGAAACTTATTTGACTTGGTTTTTGCACTTTAGTCCCAAAAGTGGACTAATTTTGCACATAGGTCCCTAGGGTTGGGATTTAGGGTTTTCTAGGGTTTCAATTAGGGTTTCTGGTATCCCAGGGGTCTAAGTGCAATTCCACTTAAGTCTTGGGATGATTTGGTGACTCTTCCCTTAAAGCTTTTAAGTTTTCTTCATTTGGGTTGAGTTTTATCCCTTTGAACCTTATGCAGGGTCAAGTTTCCTATCCAGGGTTCTATTTGCAAAAACACTTAAACAATACAACTTGTTTGAAATTTTTGCCTAGTGAATGCACTCTAGGTATATCAAACATATGCAATGCCAATGCTTATGATGCCATGCTCAAGTTTTAGTTACAGTAACACCAGGGGTGTTACATCCTTCCCCCCATAAAAGAATCTTGTCCCGAGATTAAAAGTCCTAGGGTAAGTAATGGAAAAGGAAACGCGACATACTTTTATTTCCTTATTTCTGGTACAAGGCAGGGGTGATGTGGGGGTCACTTCTTTATTACACAGTTATACAGGCTTTACAATTTACAAGAGGCTAAAAAGCCTGGGAAATTCTTATCTAAAAAGTCTTGAGTTTCCCATGTAGCCTCATCTTCAGAATGCTGGTTCCACAGTATCTTATAAAATTTGAGAGTTTTTCTTCGGGTAACCCTGTCCTTTTGATCCAAGACTCGAATAGGGTGCTCAGAGTATGTCAAGTCCGGTTCAAGGACAACATCTGTTACTTCAATGGTTCGATCGGGAACCCGAAGACACTTCTTTAATTGGGACACGTGGAACACATTATGCACAACAGACAATGTTTCGGGTAGTTGGAGTCGGTATGCCACTGGCCCATATCTTTCCAGAATAAGAAAAGGACCAATATATCGTGGTGCAAGCTTCCCTTTAACCCCAAAACGCGATACTCCCTTCATTGGTGAGACCTTCAGGTAGACATAGTCTCCTTCTAGGAAATATAAGGGCATTCGCCGTTTGTCTGCATAACTCTTCTGACGAGCTTGTGCTTTCTTCATTCTTGGAATATATCAGAATGTCATCAATGAAGACCACCACAAACTTGTCTAGCTCGGGCATGAACACCGAGTTCATCAAATATGTGAAGTGGGCCGGAGCATTTGTTAACCCAAAAGACATTACCAGATATTCAAACAGCCCATACCGCGTAGTGAACGCGGTCTTTGGTATATCTTCAGGCCGAATACGGATCTGGTGATAGCCTGATCGGAGATCAATCTTTGAAAATACCCTTGCTCCAGTCAGTTGATCAAATAGGATGTCAATCCTTGGAAGAGGGTACTTGTTCTTGATGGTGACCTCATTCAGGGGCCGATAATCCACGCACATTCGTAAGGTTTGATCCTTCTTTTTGACGAATATGGCTAGACAACCCCATGGCGATGAGCTTGGCCGGATAAATCCTTTCTCCAGGAGATCTTGCAATTGAATCTTCAACTCTACCAACTCATTAGGAGGCATACGGTACGATCTTCGAGAAATGGGAGCCGTACCGGGCTTCAACTTTATTACAAACTCTTCCTCCCGCTCAGGTGGCAATCCCGGCAAATCCTCGGGAAAGACATCAGGGAACTCACATACTACCGGAATATCCTTGATTTCCGGTACCATGACTTCGTAAACTCTGCCAGTAATTTTGTTTGGAATAGGGATGGACAAAAGTATTTCTTCTTGATTATGACTCAACCTGATGGTTCTTTGATCAGTATTGAGTGTTGCTTTATGCTTGGCCAACCAATTCATACCCAAAATAACATCTATGTCTTGGCATTTTAAGACGATCATATTGGTAGGAAAGTCCCGTCCGGCCAATGATATGGGCACTTGATAGGCCACTTCTCTAGT
Source organism: Zea luxurians (assembly GCA_029449295.1). NCBI lineage: Eukaryota > Viridiplantae > Streptophyta > Magnoliopsida > Poales > Poaceae > Zea > Zea luxurians. Next base: position 80,443,119 of record JAOPSE010000005.1, read on the forward strand.
AAAGATTTGTCCCCCAGGTGAGTGTATTTTAAATCCCTCTTTTGATTCATGGTATGCAATGTGATGTTGCTCCACAAATTTCTTGCTAATGAACGTATGCGAAGCACCAGAATCAAAAAGAATAATTGCAGGGTGACTGGCCACGAGAAACGTACCCATCATCACCGGTTCTCCTTCCGGTGTAGTGGCCACTTGAGTATAGTATATCCGCCCCGTCTTCTTTGTATTCTTCCCCATATTGTTTCCCTTGGGCTGAGCTGATTTCCCAGATCCTTGCTGAGCATTTGTTTGATTCTGCTTGGGATATGGGCAATCCTTGATGAAATGTCCAGACTTGCCACAATTAAAACATCCGGTTGAAGAGCTGGGCAAAGCAGGGAATCGAGTGCCTGGGGCACCCGGCTGACTTGGGGCCGTGGGGGCTTTATTGGGACGAATAATTATCGGCTGCTTGAAAGGGAAGGATGGTGCACGTGGAGGAGTCTGGTTAGAAGGCCGGAGAATAAACCGTTGCCTTTTTGCCTGGCCCTGATTAGACTTCTCACCACCAAATCCCTTGTTCTTTCCGGAACCTGCATATTTTGCTTCAATAGATAGGGCTGTGCTGACAGCCTTTCCATACGTGAGATCTATGCAGGTGGCCATTATTCTCTGCAATCGGTCATTTAATCCTCTCATAAAGCAATTTCTCTTTTTCAGATCAGTGTTCACCTGATCGATTGCATATTGTGATAGATGATTGAACTTGTTGAGATACTGATTGACAGTATCTCCTCCTTGTTTTAGCTTCATGAACTCTTCTTGCTTCATATGCAGAACACCTTCGGGTATATAATGCTCACGGAATGCCACTTTGAATTCCTCCTAGGTTACTTGATGATTGGTCGGCTGAACGACCACAAAATTACCCCACCAAGTGCTGGCAGGGCCGCGTAGCTGTTGCGCTGCGAATAAAGGCTTATGTGTCTCTGAACAGCGCAGAAGACCAAATTTCTGCTCAATAACCCGTATCCATTCATCGGCTTCCAGTGGATCTTCAGCTTTAACAAATAGTGGTGGACGGGTTTCCGAGAAGTCCAAATAAGAAGTTTCGCGGGGGCCTTGTTGATAGCCCCGCCCACCAGGCTACTGGAACTGTTGGCCCGCCATTTCTCTCAGAAAGCGGGTATTGTCAGCAGTTGCGTTCACTAAGGCAGCAATTGCCTCAGCCAATGTGGGAGGAACAGGAGGTGGATTGGATGTAGATTCCCCTCCCCGGGAGGTACCAGCTCCGTCCTGAGCTCGAGTCTTGGAAGGCATCTGTGGCAACAACATTTGGAAACAATATGATATGCCAAAGAAAAAGCCATTCCATTTTACATTACCAAAAGCAATGTTACAGACTCAAGACTCAAGATACAATACCTAGTATACAATAGCACTACCTATTATACACTAGTACAACCTACAATACACTACACTACTTCTACTTCTATTACACCATTAGTCCTGCTTCCCGTTGCTTTTGGCGGCCTCGTCATCGGGTGTGGGAGTCCATACGTCAACCAGCCTCATGGAAGGAGGGGGCTCAAAAAGATCTAACTCCCCACCAAGCGCGTGTCCCGCAACATGGGAGGGTCCGGCTTCTGCCTCAACAGGGTGCGCAGGTGCACTAGGGTGTAATTGCGAATACAGTACATGGACTTCCTCATGTAACGTATTGCAATAGACCTGCAGGTCGTCGACAGCTGAACTAAGTTCCTTGATTCGGGCTTGAGCCCTTGCTTCCTTAGCACATGCCAGCAAACGGGACTGTACTGCCCAGTTGAGTGCTAAGTCTCGATCAGCAAGCTGATCCCGCAGGTGGCGGATGTCTCTTCTTAATTCATTTATTCTATCTCCGTCCGCAACCCAAGCGTTGGTCCTGTGTTGCAACTCCGCTTGAAGTCGACTTACTCGTGCTTCAAGATCTCCTATTGGATCATTGTTCCCGCTGCTACTGTTCTCATGTCGAGGGGCCAGTTGATGTCGGGGCACACCGATTGGTCCAGTTGACTTGCGCGCCGTTTTCCTGGTACGCGGCGACATCTTTCTAAGGGGGAAAACTTTATTAGTATAATTCTTAGCATGATGCATGTGTAAGTACAGAATCAATCTTAGTTGATTCAACCTTCTATACATTGCACTCTTCCTATCTGGTCTTTAAGATAGACTCTTCAGAATACTTAGGTAAGAAGAGAAGAGAGTTTCTAGGTAAGACTTTTGGAAAATCCTTTTGAAGATGCCTCATAATATCTGCAAAGAAGGGCTACGCTCCGATACCAGCTGTGACGGAAACTCCCAAGTAATTAGGCCCACCTACAGTTGTCCTTGTCTAACAGACATCAAACACCCTGTAGATGTTCCTAAATCACTTGACAAGCTCGGTATCTTTCCTTACCTTTCCAGGAACGTTTCACCCGTCTTGCAGACATTACAGAACATCGGAGATAAAGAAATGCGGAAGCGATTACATAACTTACATTTATTTAAAAAGTAAGATTGAGTTGTTTATTACAGACCAGAAATATAAGCGAGTGCAGAGTAGTATTATTACATAACTAAGGGAGGCAAAAACTCCTCCCGATAAGTTTTTCACAAAAGTTTTCTATATGGAGGACCAAGTCCTCCCGCATCTTCACTCTTGTTTCTCCTCCTTAGGAACCACCTTGGCACAGAAGCAACAGAAATCTGCTACTTCCTCCCCTAAAAACAACGAAGGGATAAACCCTGAGTATGGAATTACTCAGCAAGTCTTACCCGACTAAAGAAAAGACTCTCAAGGGTATGCTGGTTATATGGGAGTCAAGGTAAGGCTTTTCAATAATCAAAGACTCTGTTTTGCAGAAATGCTTACTAAAGTGGATCCTTAAAATCTAGTTTTATTTGTCAAGTTAAGTAGAATTACCTGTAACTAGAGTTCTTTCTACCCTAGTTCAATCACTGGTCCTGCACTAGCCAATTTCTTAACAAAAACCCATCATCTTTAGTGGAATGCTACGTGTAAGTCAGTGGCCAAGTCTCCATAACCGCGGAGGTACGGCGATCCGAATCTATTATACTCAGCTGAGGATCTCCGATCACACGACATATGTAGCACTTAACCCTTGCATATGTCAACCCGCCACCGGGGTTCTTAAGACCAGATCAGGTTCACGCAAACCGAGAGCACAGATACACCACCATCCAGCCTCTTGCCACGGAGGGTACACGCTACTCTCGCCACCGCTCCATGCCCATTTCGTGTTATCTTATTCTGGCCTTAGTCTACCCGAGGCAAGGCTTACCTATGACGAGGCATGTGACCAGTTAAAGGGTCCTCGGTCAGCAGGCCTACATCGAGACGGTCCTTAATCGACTCAGACGGAGACACTACACCGAGACTCTCTTCTCGTGCAAGTCACCCGCCCGGTCTCAGCTTAATCATTTTAACCCAAAAACTTGGTACCTGGCAGAGGTACATCTTTTCCGATGTTGAATCCATCACGGCCGTGATGGATTCACCATCAAGTTTTATTTTTTTGAAAACAACCTTCCCACTTTGCCAAACATCTTTTGTAAAACAAATCCTTTTGTTTTTCTAGAGCAATACTAAGCATAATAAAACCTTTTTGTAAAAACAGGGTTTCAAGGAAGGTAATCAAGTTCAAGGAAGGTAATGCAGGAATTGTTTAATCAATCAACTCCTATCACCTAATGCAGCAAGCAAGTGAGAAAGATTTTAAAAACATCAAGGGAGGTGGCAAATGCACTGGGGCTTGCCTTCGTTAACAGGTGAGTCTGGCTCGGATCCACAAATATCAAAGTAGAAGCAGTTGCCTGCTTGAGAATCCGAGGGTGGTGGTGTCCTTTCTTCAGTGACTTCCACTTCTTCTTCACGTTCTAACATAACCATATATATACATATATAAGAATGAATGCCATGTAATGCGCATGAGAGTGCGAAGATAATAAAGATTTATTATCTAAGTCTTGAATATAACTTTCCTTCACGGAACTCCGAGAACTTAGGGTTTCCGGAGTCGGTAAAGGAGTTCAAAGGGCAGGGGGGTGGTTTTGGGTTCTAGTTATCAAACATGGTCCAAATCAATTCAAACTCTACCCAAGGCTTCTAAACAATGTTTTAAGTTCATATAAAAAGTTTGAGCATTTTTGGACTTATTATCTATTTTCTAAAAATCCATAACTAACACTTTTAACTACTTTAAATGCCTTAAAATTCCTTATTTAATCTAAAAATCATGAAACTATTTTTATTAAATACTATGAAAAATAATAAGTCTAGGAAAAATTAGTTTCACAATTTTAGGATTTTTCTACCATTTTCTATAATTGTTTTGGCTTTGGAATAAAAAGAAAAGGAAAAACCAGTGAATAGTTCTGGACTGGTTTCGGCCCAAGCGGCCCAGATTCACCCAGAAACGTGCGCGCGCGCCCGCGCCCTGGCGGCTTTGCAAAAAGGGCCTCGGGGTTTTATCTATCTGGAGACAGGTTCTTCTACTGTTTTAGTGAGTCGCTGATGGTTTACATTAAGGCCCTTAAACTTCTATTCCTTCGCAGACCACGGTCCACGACGGCGCTCCGCACGGGAAGCTTAACTCCGGCGAGCTAGACCAGCCGGAGGGGACCAAGACCGGCGCTAGTCTTCGGTTTGCCCCAAAATCTACCCCAGAGAGGCATTTCCCCTCATTCAATTTCAGAATTTGAGCTCTACAACTCTCTGCCCACAGTGGCAGCGGAAAAACTTAAAGGAGTCGCGTGTTCCAAGCGATTCATGGCGGTATAGGCCAATTAAAGGGGTCGGGGAGCATCACGGGTACCTGAGGATACTCAATTGAGGGATCAGAGGGCGTGAGTTGGCTTGAATTGCACTGGCCGCGGTAAGGCTAGTTCACGGTGGCGGAAACTTGATTTGGGGGAAACTCGAATTCGAGCTCACTGGTGGATTATTGCTAACGATTAGCGGGGGCTGGCTAGCTGATGACTTTGCGAAACTGGTGGGGGGCTCAATTTATAGATCCCAGAGGCGGCGGCCGTGAATTTTGAGCAAGACGCGCGGCGGTCGGAGGTGGAGAAGAACACTGGCGCACGCGAATTAGTGTCCTACGCCGTGGCAACCTCACCGGCATTGATTTGACAGCAGTAGCGAGTTACGGCGACACGGTGGAAGGGTTGAGCCACGCGGCGCACGGCCGGGAGGCGGCGGTCGTCGGTGAGCTTATCGGCTTCAGCCGCAAAGCAGAAGGGCGACCACAGTGAGTCACCGGAGTTATCCCAGGGGGTGGCTTTTACCTGGCGACCATATCGGGTCATCGGCGACGCGAATCCTACAGCGGTGGCGTGAATCACGGCGAGGGTCACCGGCGGTGAAGATTTCTTTGCTGCGGCCGATCCTATCCGATCAGTTACTGTACCATGGCGACAACTCATTCAGACAGCCTGTCAGCCAAACTTGGAGCATCATTTTTTCTTAATTTCTAACGACAACACTAGTCAAGCTCTGCAGCAAAAGTGTAGAGCAATACTCCATCTACAACTTTGTAATATGATGATGCCACAAAAACCCATTGGATCATGCTTGAATTTAAGCTTGAAGTTGATGGCATCAATCTGTTAGTCTGATTCTCAGACTGAACCAGCTTGACAGAGCAACTTCAGGCTCATTTATTTCAGAATTCTTCATGGTACTAAGGTATGAGTTCTATAGCAAAGTTATTCTCCTTCCATAGATCTACAATATTGATGTGGTGACCTAGGGCAAAAACCCTAGAATTTGAAAGATACAATGCTCCAAAGTTGAGCCCTCAACACTGAATTTCAGACTTAGAATAGAACCTAATTGAGGTCCATTTTGCATTTAAGTCCAAAACTCAATATTTGGCTTTCAAGTCCACACATTTATGAACCAAAGGACTTAAGAAACTTATTTGACTTGGTTTTTGCACTTTAGTCCCAAAAGTGGACTAATTTTGCACATAGGTCCCTAGGGTTGGGATTTAGGGTTTTCCAGGGTTTCAATTAGGGTTTCTGGTATCCCAGGGGTCTAAGTGCAATTCCACTTAAGTCTTGGGATGATTTGGTGACTCTTCCCTTAAAGCTTTTAAGTTTTCTTCATTTGGGTTGAGTTTTATCCCTTTGAACCTTATGCAGGGTCAGGTTTCCTATCCAGGGTTCTATTTGCAAAAACACTTAAACAATACAACTTGTTTGAAATTTTTGCCTAGTGAATGCACTCTAGGTATATCAAACATATGCAATGCCAATGCTTATGATGCTATGCTCAAGTTTTAGTTACAGTAACACCAGGGGTGTTACACATCACAACTTTGAAAGCAAGGGACGATGCCAGTCTAAATCTCTTCTTTCTCTTATTCACTCAAATTCAATGGTCTAGCTTATTTGGATCATCCCTTCCTCATCAATCATGCTTCCACCTATGATCCCCTCATAGGACTGAGGGTGCCTAGCTCGTAGTTGGCGGCGTTGTAAGGGTTAGAGGTGGCGCACGGTGTCGACCATCGGGTAGAGTGCGCTGGAGTGCAGCATGATGGACTCGAGGCTCGTCCCCCTGAGGCGCATGATGTTGTCGAGGGTGAGGACGTTGGGAAAGTCCCTGTCGACGGTGGTGGCGGCGAAGATGGTGAGCCATGGTGTGGCGTTGATGAAAGGGAATTAGGCTTACACCTTTTTCCTAATTGATTTTGGTGGTTGAATTGCCCAACACAAATAATTGTACTAACTAGTTTGCTCTAGATTATGAATTCTACAGGTGCCAAAGGTTCACAACAAACCAATAAAAAGACCGAAAAAGGATTCAAATATACAGAGCTAAAATCAGCCGAAGTGTGCCCTGGTCTGGCGCACCGGACTGTCCGATGTGCCACCGGACAGTGTCCGGTGCACCAGGGACTCCAACTCCGAACTACTCACCTTTGGGAATTCTGGAGGCCGCTCCGCTATAATTCACCGAACTGTCCGGTATAGGACCGGACAGTGTCCGGTGGCGCACCGGACTGTCCGGTGTGCCAGCGGAGCAACGGCTACTTCGCGCCAACGGTCGTCTGCAGAACGCATTGAATGCGCTACAATGCGCGCCAGAGTCAGAGCAGTGCCAGATGGCACACCGGACACTGAACAGTGCCTGTCCGGTGCACCACCGGACTGTCCGGTGGCCCAGAAGACAGAAGCTCCAACGGTCGGATTCCAACGGCCAGGTGACGTGGCAGGCGCACTGGATAGTGTCCGGTGGCGCACCGGACTGTCCGGTGCGCCATGCGACAGCAGCCTTCACCAAACGGCTAGTTTGGTGGTTGGGGCTATAAATACCCCCAACCACCCACCATTCATTGCATCCAAGTTTTTCTGACTTCCCACACCTTACAAGAGCTATAACATTCAATACAAGACACACCAAAGAGATCAAATCCTCTCCCAAGTCTATAGATCATTTCCAATCAAATAGTGACTAGTGAGAGAGTGACTTATGTTCATTTGAGCTCTTGCGCTTGGATTACTTCTTTTTCTCATTCTTTCTTGTGATCAACTCAATTGTAACCGAGGCAAGAGACACCAATAGTGTGGTGGTCCTTACGGGGACTTTGTGTCCCGTTTGATTGAGAAGAGAAGCTCACTCGGTCTAAGTGACCGTTTGAGAGAGGGAAAGGGTTGAAAGAGATCCGGTCTTTGTGACCACCTCAATGGGGAGTAGGTTTGCAAGAACCGAACCTCAGTAAAACAAATCCTTGTGTCTCACTCTTTATTTGCTTACGATTTGTTTTTCACCCTCTCTCTCAGACTCGTTAATATTTCTAACGCTAACCCGGCTTGTAGTTGTGCTTAAGTTTATAAATTTCAGATTCGCCCTATTCATCCCCCCTCTAGGCGACTTTCAATTGGTATCAGAGCCCGGTGCTTCATTAGAGCTTAATCGCTCGAAGTGATGTCGGGAGATCACGCCAAGAAGATGGTGATCGGCGGTGAGAAGTCCGCTACAAGCCACGGGAAGGCTCCATCAAGGGAGTCCGCCAACAAGAAGAAGGATGGATCCCCTTCACGCATTCGATCACACAAGAGTGGCGAGAAGAAGAAGAAAATGAAGAAAGTGGTCTACTACGAGACCGACTCTTCATCGCCCTCTACATCCGGATCCGACGCCGCGTCCGTCACTTCTAAGCGCCAAGAGCGCAAGAAGTATAGTAAGATTCCCCTACGCTACCTCGCATTCCTAAGCATACTCCATTACTTTCCATCCCATTAGGCAAACCACCGACGTTTGACGGTGAAGATTATTCTAGGTGGAGTGATATGATGAGATATCACCTAACCTCACTGCACAAAAGCATATGGGATGTTGTTGAGTTTGGTGTACAGGTACCATCCGTAGGGGATGAAGATTATGATGAGGACGAGGTGGCCCAAATCGTGCACTTCAACTCCCAAGCCACCACTATACTCCTCACCTCTCTAAGTCGAGAGGAGTATAACAAGGTGCAAGGGTTGAAGAGCGCCAAAGAAATTTGGGACGTGCTCAAGACCGCGCACGAAGGAGACGAGGTGACAAAAATCACCAAGCGGGAGACGATCGAGGGGGAGCTCGGTCGCTTCCGGCTTCGCCAAGGGGAGGAGCCACAAGAGATGTACAACCAGCTCAAGACCTTGGTGAACCAAGTGCGCAACCTCGGGAGCACCAAATGGGATGACCATGAGATGGTCAAGGTTATTCTTAGATCACTCATTTTTCTTAACCCTACGCAAGTTCAATTAATATGTGGTGATCCTAGATATACACTAATGTATCCCGAGGAAGTAATAGGAAAATTTGTGAGCTTTGAGTTGATGATCAAAGGCTCAAAGAAAATCATCGAGCAAGATGGCCCCTCCACGCCTGAAGCACAACCGGTCGCATTCAAGGCAACGGAGGAGAAGAAGGAAGAGTCTACATCAAGTAGACTCCCCATTGACGCCTCCAAGCTCGACAATGAGGAGATGGCGCTCATCATCAAAAGCTTCCGCCAAATCCTCAAGCAAAGGAGGGGAAAGTACTACAAATCCCGCTCCAAGAAAGTGTGCTACAAGTGTGGTAAGCCTGGTCACTTTATTGTGAAATGTCCATTATCAAGTGACAGTGACAGGGATAACGACAAGAAGGGCAAGAGGAGAGAAAAGAAGAGGTACCACAAGAAGAGGGGCGGCGATGCCCATGTGTGCCGCGAGTGGAACTCCGACGAGAGCTCCACCGACTCCTCCTCCGACGAGGACGCCGCCAACATCACCGTCACCAAAGGACTCCTCTTCCCCAACGTCGGCCACAAGTGCCTCATGGCAAAGGACGACAAAAGGAAGAAGGTAAAATCAAAATCCTCCACTAAATATGCAACCTCTAGTGATGAGGATAATTCTAGTGATGAGGAGGATAATTTGCGCACCCTTTTTGCCAACCTAAACATGCAACAAAAGGAAAAATTAAATGAATTAATAAGTGCTATTCATGAGAAGGATGAACTCTTGGATTCCCAAGAGGACTTCCTAATTAAGGAAAATAAGAAGCATGTTAAGGTTAAAAATGCTTACGCTCTAGAAGTAGAAAAATGTGATAAATTATCTAGTAAGCTAAGCACGTGCCATGATATTATTGTCAACCTTAGAAATGAGAATGCTAGACTAATTGCTAAGGTTGATTCAAATGCTTGTGATGATTCTATTCCCAATCTTAGAGATGATAATGTTAGTTTACTTGCTAAGATTGAAGAATTGAATGTCTCTCTTGCTAGCCTTAAAAATGAGAATGAAAAATTAATTGCTAAGGCTAAAGACTTAGATGTTTGCAATATTTCTATTTCAAATCTTAGAAGTGAAAATGACATTTTACATGCTAAGATTGTTGAACTAAAAACTTGCAAACCCTCTACATCTACCGTTGAGCATGTTTCCATTTGCACTAGATGTAGAGACATTAATGTTGATGCTATTCATGACCACCTAGCTTTAATTAAGAAACAAAATCATCACATAGCTCAACTTAATGCCAAAATTAATGAGCATGACTTAGAAAATGAAAAATTTAAATTTGCTAGAAGCATGCTCTATAGTGGGAGACGCCTTGGCATCAAGGATGGCATTGGCTTCCAAAAGGAAGACAATGTCAAACTTAATGCCCCTCCTAAAAAATTGTCTAACTTTGTTAAGGGCAAGGCTCCTATGCCTCAGGATAAGGAGGGTTACATTTTGTACCCTGCCGGTTATCCCGAGCACAAAATTTGGAGAATTCACTCTAGGAAGTCTCACTCTAGCCCTAATCATGCTTTTATGTATAAGGGTGAGACATCTAGTTCTAGGCAATCAACCCGTGCAAAGTTGCCTAAGAAGAAAACTCCTATTGCATCAAATGATTCTAACATTTTATTTAAAACTTTTGATGCATCTTATGTTTTGACTAACAAATCCGGCAAGGTAGTTGCCAAGTATGTTGGGGGCAAACACAAGGGATCAAAGACTTGTGTTTGGGTACCCAAAGTTCTTGTATCTAATGTCAAAGGACCCAAAACTGTTTGGGTACCTAAAATCAAGAACTAAATTTGTTTTGTAGGTTTATGCATCCGGGGGCTCAAGTTGGATCATCGATAGCAGGTGCACAAACCATATGACAGGGGAGAAGAAGATGTTCTCCTCCTATGAGAAAAACCAAGATCCCCAATGAGCTATCACATTCGGGGATGGAAATCAAGGTTTGGTCAAAGGTTTGGGTAAAATTGCTATATCACCTGACCATTCCATTTCCAATGTTTTTCTTGTAGATTCTTTAGATTATAACTTGCTTTTAGTTTCGCAATTATGTAAAATGGGTTACAACTGTCTTTTTACGGATATAGGTGTTACTGTCTTTAAAAGAAGTGACGATTCAGTAGCATTTAAGGGAGTGTTAGAGGGTCAGCTATACTTAGTAGATTTTGATAGAGCTGAACTCGACACTTGCTTGATTGCTAAGACTAACATGGGGTGGCTCTAGCATCGCCGATTAGCACATGTTGGAATGAAGAATCTTCACAAGCTTCTAAAGGGAGAACACATTTTGGGACTAACAAATGTTCATTTTGAGAAAGACAGGATTTGTAGCGCATGTCAGGCAGGGAAGCAAGTTGGTGTTCATCATCCACACAAGAACATAATGACGACCGACAGACCGCTCGAGCTACTCCACATGGACCTATACGGCCCGATTGCTTACATAAGCATCGGCGGGAGAAAAATCTCATACCCAAGAGACCTTAAAGGGATTCTTGAGACGGGCTCAAAACGAGTTCAGCTTAAGGATCAAGAAAATTAGAAGCGACAACGGGACGAAGTTCAAGAACTCTCAAATTGAAGGCTTTCTTGAGGAGGAGGGCATCAAGCATGAGTTCTCTTCTCCCTACACGCCACAACAAAATGGTGTAGTAGAGAGGAAAAATAGAACTCTATTGGACATGGCAAGAACCATGCTTGATGAGTACAAGACCTCGGATCGGTTTTGGGCCGAGGCGGTCAACACCGCCTCCTACGCCATCAACCGGTTGTATCTACACCGAATCCTCAAGAAGACGTCATACAAACTCCTAACCAGTAAAAAGCCAAATGTTTCATATTTTAGAGTCTTTGGTAGCAAATGCTTTATTCTTGTTAAAAGAGGTAGAAAATCCAAATTTGCTCCTAAGGTTGTAGAAGGCTTTTTACTAGGATATGATTCAAACACAAGGGCATATAGAGTCTTTAACAAGTCCTCTGGACTAGTTGAAGTTTCTTGTGACATTGTGTTTGATGAGACTAACGGCTCTCAAGTAGAGCAAGTTGATCTTGATGAGCTAGATGATGAAGAGGCTCCGTGCGTGGCGCTAAGGAACATGTCCATTGGGGATATGTGTCCTAAGGAATCCGAAGAGCCTCCACAAGCACAAGATCAACCATCTTCCTCCATGCAAGCATCCCCACCAACTCAAGATGAGGATAAGGCTCAAGATGATAAAGGAGAAGATCAAGAAGATGAGCCACCTCAAGAGGAGAGCAATGATCAAGGGGGAGATGCCCATGATCAAGATGAGGAAGATGAACAAGTTCAAAGACCACCGCACCCAAGAGTTCACCAAGCAATCCAACGAGATCACCCCGTGAACACCATCCTCGGTGATATTCAAAAGGGGGTAACTACTCGATCTCGTGTTGCTCATTTTTGTGAACATTACTCTTTTGTTTCCTCTATTGAGCCACACAGGGTAGAGGAAGCACTACAAGACGGATTGAGTGGTGGCAATGCAAGAGGAGCTCAACAACTTCACAAGGAACGAGGTATGGCATTTAGTTCCACATCCTAACCAAAATGTTGTAGGAACCAAGTGAGTCTTCCGTAACAAACAAGACGAGCATGGTGTGGTGAAAAGGAACAAAGCCCGACTTGTAGCCAAGGGATATTCACAAGTCGAAGGATTGGATTTCGATGAAACCTATGCACCCGTAGCTAGGCTAGAATCAATTCGTATATATACTTGCCTATGCTACTTACCATGACTTCAAACTTTATCAAATGGACGTGAAAAGTGCCTTCCTCAATGGACCAATCAAGGAAGAGGTATATGTTGAGCAACCTCCCGGCTTTGAAGATAGTGAGTATCCTAACCACGTATATAAACTCTCTAAAGCGCTTTATGGGCTCAAGCAAGTCCAAGAGCATGGTATGAATGCCTAAGTGATTTTCTTATCACTAATGGCTTCAAAGTCAGAAAAGTCGATCCTACTTTATTTACTAAAACACTTGCAAATGATTTGTTTGTATGCCAAATTTATGTTGATGATATTATATTTGGGTCTACTAACGAATCTACATGTGAGGAATTTAGTAGGATCATGACACAGAAATTCGAGATGTCCATGATGGGGGAGTTGAAGTACTTCTTAGGATTTCAAGTGAAGCAACTCCAAGAGGGCACCTTCATTAGCCAAACGAACTACATTCAAGACATTCTAAACAAGTTTGGGATGAAGGATGCCAAGCCCATCAAGACACCCATGGGAACTAATGGGCATCTCGACCTCGACACGGGAGGTAAATCCATAGATTAAAAGGTATACCGGTCGATGATAGGTTCTTTACTCTACTTATGTGCATCTCGACCGGATATTATGCTTTCTGTATGCATGTGTGCAAGATTCCAAGCCGATCCTAAGGAAGCTCACCTTAGGGCCGTAAAACGAATCTTGAGATATTTAGTTTATACTCCTAAGTTTGGCCTTTGGTACCCTAGGGGATCCACATTTGATTTGATTGGTTATTCGGATGCCGATTGGGCAGGGTGTAAAAGCAATAGAAAGAGCACATCAGGGACTTGCCAGTTCTTGGGAAGGTCTCTGGTGTCTTGGGCTTCAAAGAAACAAAATTTTGTAGCTCTTTCTACCGCCGAAGCCGAGTATATTGCCGCAGGCCATTGTTGCGCACAATTGCTTTGGATGAGGCAAACCCTTAGGGACTATGGTTACAAATTAACCAAAGTTCCTCTTCTATGTGATAATGAGAGTGCAATCTGCATGGCGGATAATCCCGTTGAACATAGCCGCACTAAACACATAGCCATTCGGTATCATTTCTTAAGGGATCACCAACAAAAGGGGGATATCGAGATTGCTTATATTAACACCAAAGAACAATTAGCCGATATCTTTACCAAGCCACTAGATGAACAAACATTTAACAAACTTAGGCATGAGCTAAATATTCTTGATTCTCGGAATTTCTTTTGATGTTTTCCACACATAGCTCATTGATATACCTTTGATCATATCTCTTTCATGTGCTATGACTAATGTGTTTTCAAGTATATTTCAATAGTCATAGATTGAAAGGGAAAAGGCATCTTCAACGAAGTCAAAGGCTTCCACTCCACTCCGCGCCGCTCTCCAACTTTGGTATAATCTTCACTCATATGTTCTTTACCATAGGGAGAGAAAGTAAAAGGGCTTATATTTAACTCTAGCATCCGTTTTTGGGGATTCATGCCAAAGGGGGAGAAAGTATTAGCCCAAAGCAAAAGGACCGCACCACCACCAAATTTCAAAAATTTGAGTTAAGAAAAGTTTTTTTTAATTGATGATTTTTCAATCGTATCTTATTTTTTATAGATTTTCAAATTGGTACAATCTCTTCAAAACTAATATCTAAAACCCTCTTGAACACTAAGAGGAGAATTTGATTGAGGGGGAGTTTTGTTTAGTCAAAGGAAAAGCATTTGAAACAGGGGGAGAAAATTTCAAATCTTGAAAATGCTTCTCAAAATCCTATTCATTTACCTTTGACTATTTGCAAAAGGACTTTGAAAAGAATTTACAAAAGAATTTGCAAAAACAAAACATGTGGTGCAAGCGTGGTCCAAAATGTTAAAAATAAAGAAATCAATCCATGCACATCTTATGAGAATTTATTGGTTCAATTCTTAGTAACCTTTGCACTTACATTCTGCAAACTGGTTCAATTATGCACTTCTATATTTGCTTTGGTTTGTGTTGGCATCAATCACCAAAAAGGGGGAGATTGAAAGGGAATTAGGCTTACACCTTTTTCCTAATTGATTTTGGTGGTTGAATTGCCCAACACAAATAATTGGACTAACTAGTTTGCTCTAGATTATGAGTTCTACAGGTGCCAAAGGTTCACAACAAACCAATAAAAAGACCGAAAAAGGATTCAAATATAGAGAGCTAAAATCAGCCGAAGTGTGCCCTGGTCTGGCGCACCGGACAGTGTCCAGTGCACTAGGGACTCCAACTCCGAACTACTCACCTTCGGGAATTCTGGAGGCCGCTCCGCTATAATTCACCAGACTGTCCGGTGTAGGACTGGACAGTGTCCGGTGGCGCACCGAACTGTCTGGTGTGCCAGCGGAGCAACGACTACTTCGCGCCAATGGTCGTCTGTAGAACGCATTGAATGCACTACAGTGCGTGCCAGAGTCAGAGCAGTGCCAGATGGCGCACCGGACACTGAACAGTGCCTGTCCGGTGCACCACCGGACTGTCCGGTGGGCTAGAAGACAGAAGCTCCAACGGTTGAATTCCAATGGCCAGGTGACGTGGTAGGCGCACCGAGCAGTGTCCGGTGGCGCACCGGACTGTCCGGTGGCTCACCGGATAGTCCGGTGCGCCATGCGACAGGAGCCTTCACCAAACGGCTAGTTTGGTGGTTGGGGCTATAAATACCCCCAACCACCCACCATTCATTGCATCCAAGTTTTTCTGACTTCCCACACCTTACAAGAGCTATAGTATTCAATACAAGACACACCAAAGAGATCAAATCCTCTCCCAAGTCCATAGATCATTTCCAATCAAATAGTGACTAGTGAGAGAGTGACTTGTGTTCATTTGAGCTCTTGCGCTTGAATTGCTTCTTTTTCTCATTCTTTCTTGTGATCAACTCAATTGTAACCAAGGCAAGAGACACCAATTGTGTGGTGGTCCATGCGGGGACTTTGTGTCCCGTTTGATTGAGAAGAGAAGCTCACTCGGTCTAAGTGACCGTTTGAGAGAGGGAAAGGGTTGAAAGAGACCCGGTCTTTGTGACCACCTCAACGGGGAGTAGGTTTGCAAGAATCGAACCTCGGTAAAACAAATCCTTGTGTCTCACTCTTTATTTGCTTACGATTTGTTTTTCGCCCTCTCTCTCAGACTCGTTAATATTTCTAACGCTAACCCGGCTTGTAGTTGTGCTTAAGTTTATAAATTTCAGATTCGCCCTATTCACCCCCTCTAGGCGACTTTCAGTTGACGATAGTGTCATCTTAAGGGCCGGAGTGTGTCGACAAAGCGTGACGAGCTTGTGGAAGAGGGACTTGGTGTCGTCGGTGACGGACGCATCCTTGTCGAAGGAGACAAAGATGACATTGGCATCGTCGTGGATGAAAGACTCGAAAACTATAAGGACGTCGATGGTGGCGCACTCCGTCGACCAGCAGACCTTGTAGGCGGCGATGTGCACCCACGACGCGTCACACTTGACGGCGCCAGTGGCTAGCCGAAGTGGCTGGCGCAAGGCACGAAGGTGCCAACAGCATTGGAGATCGTGTGGGTGATGTGGCCTCGGTGTCGCGTGTACAATTGATGTCCATCATGCCCGAGTTGTTTAGCAGCATGTCCATGTTAAACAACCGGGTGGGGACGTCGTACTTGATGGAGTCCTAGCGGGAGCCCTTTCAGCAGGCAAGCACCTCGCCGTCATGGTCTCGATTTTAGACGGACATTTTTTTAATAGTCTAATAAAACAATTCTTAGTTCACGTTCGAAGCGTCTTTGGAGTCAACAAGGGCTATTCAATTCTGAAGGTGCGTAGGGATGACGCTACTCGAGTGCCCGAAAAGAAAATGACGGCGGCGTCCGGCGATACGTCCTAGAGAGGACGTGCACCTCACACCGGGGCAGCGGCCAGCAGATAGGACACAATGCGGGGGCAGGGGCGGAGGGCCCAGTATGGCCGAGTATTGCCTGGGCAATACCTTGGGCCAGCCCAAATAGAGATTAGGTCATCCACTCATCTGTCTCAACCGTAAGCGTCGTCCGCCCGCAAGCCTCGTCGCTCGCCGTAGCCGCACCGCTCCACCGCTCCAGCCTCCAAGCGACCAGGCCTCCAGCGCTTTGCGCTCCTGCCGGCGCACCGTGCCGCTAGCGCGCTCCGCGCTGCACTGCAGGCCTGCAGGCTGCAGCAGCTCTGCTCGGTCGCTTGGCTGCTGCCTGGGCACTGGGCCGCTGCCCGCTGGCTGCTCGCCTGCCTCACTGCCTAGGCAGCTGGGCGCCTGGCTGCCTCTGCTGCGTGCTGCCTACTCCGCTGTCCGCTGCTCGGTACTCGGTTGCTCGCTCCGTCTCAGCGTCCCGGCGTGTGTAGTCCAATTCCAATTCCAATTTATTTGATTATGCGCGTGAGTATTTGAATTATTGAATGTGTCTAATCCATTATATTTTTCATTGTGTAGATTTTCCAATTTCTAAATGGCAGACTTGGATAGAAACAAAAACAAGGCAAATAATATGGCCCAAAAAAGTATTTCTCTATAATATGTGAACACTCCACTGTTGTAATGTTTTCTATTTATCTAATACATGTTATATGCTTCGTAAAATGATAGATTTAAAAAGCTATTTTAGTCAAGCTTCTAGTGAAAGTAGATCAAGCACTCACGCTAGTGGAATTTGCAATGGTGAAAATGTTAATGGTGAAGATGCCAATGGTGAAAATGTTAATGGTCAAGTCGAAGGTATAAATCAGTTCAACCTGGATCATATTATTTATGATCCGGGACTTCGTATTCCAATCGATTCTTTTGCTCCTAATATTAGAGATGATATTAGAAGGGCTTTCATACCTAAAGGTCTGACTCAACCAATTAGTGGTCATAACTTTCCTCAGTCACATGACAAAAGGAGCTTTCAAAAACATTGGTTTAGACAACACAATTGGTTGAAATATAGTCTGGAGAAGAATAAGGCTTATTGCTTCTATTGTTACATTTTTAAGCATGATCGAATGGATGATAAATTTTGCCATGATGCATTTACAAAAGTTGGCTTCTCACAACAAAGAAATGTTTATAAGAAATTTCCAAAATATGTTGGTGGGTGTAATAGCATACACAATACTGCAGCAACACCATTCCATGATTTTTGTAATCAAAGGTCAAGTGTTAGTCATAAGGTTGCATATTATAGTAAAAATGCATTGGTCAAATTATAGTAAAGATTTTATTCGCTATATAACATTTGGTTGTAAATGAATTGTAACCAAGATGACTATTAAATAAGGTATTTTCAACATCTATTACTTATTTTGTAGCTACAAGTTATTTTAAACTGTGTCATAAATTTTTATTCTTTGTTACTGTTGGGGACTTGTTCTCAACTGCTATGAGTTAAAAACAAGGCAACACAAAATGTTAATGGTTAAAGTCCTTCGTCCTTCGAAGCATTATCTCCCTTAGGACATAATGATCTTCAGACGAAGGTCATGAAGGACGTACCTTCTTCATCATGGTTTATATTAATAAAAGGAGAAGCATATGAAACATGAAAGATAACATGAATAATCATATAGAATTTTTAATAAATCTTTTATTATATCATTATAGATGAACATGAACAATATTAAATTACAATTTGTACCTTCGGCTTGATAGAAGGCAAAGATCCAAGCGTGACACACGAATGAATACAAGTCAGCGTGGACAGTACGGGGGTACTGTTCACCTATTTATAGGCACAGGACGCAGCCCGGTCAAAATTACATTTATGTCCTTGATAACTAATTACAATCATGACACAAGTTATCATGGACTGATCAGTCTTTTCCTCTTTAAGTCGGTGCAGCCCTTCGTCTCAAGGCGTGCCGTTATGTCGAAGCCCCTTGGATAGTAGCTTCAATGTGTACCTTCGCGCTTTGTTTGATTATACGCTGATCCTTCGAAGGCGTTTCTTCTTAAAGGACCTTCAGCGACGAAGCAGGCCCCCAACAGTAGCCCATTCGCGGTGCTAGATCGTTTTTCGTAACGAGCTTGATCCGTGAAAAATCTTCAAGGCTTCAGAATGTCGAAGGTCCGAAAAACACCTTCCCTGAGTTCGTTGCCGAGAAACGATTAAAGTATTTCGGGCGCGAGGTGGTCCACCACGCAGCGGGTAGTGGTCCACCGTTCAGCAGGTGCGGGTGACTGTTCGGCGAGTGCAGGCGACTTGGCGATTTACCTTCCCACCTGCAGCACCATATAAACAGACGGGTAGGTGTGAAGTTACCACAACATTCATTGCTATTGCACTGTTGTGCTGTTGAAAAATTCAACCATAGCTAAAGCTTTTTCATTGCATTCTCGAGCGAACCATCTCTTTTGAATTAGCTTTGGCAAAAGAAAGAGCTTCGTCAAATCTGTAAAAAACATCAACTTCGTAAAAACCGCAAAGGATTCATCATCAGATGGCGAGAGTGCGCTCGACTGCGAGGGTGACCCGTGAAGGGGAGGAGACTAAAGCCACTGAGATAGCTCCGATCTCTGAAGTCATGAGACAATCAGGATTAGTTGTGACAGAGGGAGCCATTGACGAAGGTGCATCTACTGTCAAAGCTGAACAAGCTAATATTAAAGAAGAAAATGCTGATGAAGAAGAGGAAGACTATAGTATTCTGATCCCCTCAAAACCCAGCCACTTGGATTTTGAAAAATCTACTGTGTCTGAAACCGACGTGCCCATGATGATGAAGCCGGGTTACTTCGGAGAAGCTGAAAATAAGCTTACTCATTTTGCGGGAGAAGAGACCACTCCAGAGCCGAAGCACGATGAAGTAGTGGTTTTCAAAAGCCTTTTCAGGGCAGGATTATGGTTTCCTTTGAATGAGATGATTGGAGAAGTTTTGGATAATTTTGAGATTTTTCTTCATCAGCTGACCCCTAACGCCATCGTTAGGCACAACATTTTTATCTGGGCCCTTCGAAGCCAAGGGATGGACTCAAATGCTGAAGCTTTTTACCGAGTGCATGAGCTGCATTACCAAACGAAGGCCAGAGAAGACAGGATGTATGAAAATTTTGGTTGTTATAACTTCGCGTATCGCAAGGATACAAAGGCTCCGGTCTTCAGTTATCGCACCAAGTGGCCAACTAGCTGGAAGAGTGAGTGGTTTTATATCAAGGCCGATGAGAAGAAGAGGGAGAAGTTGAAGACGATGGTCATGAGCCTACTGAGTTTAAGCTTCGGGATGACTAGACCCTTGTGCAACACGAAGCCAGGGTGACCATGCCAGCTAGCCGTAGCAGAATTCAGAGTGGTGGCTGAACATATCAGCACCAGGGATCTAGTGCAAGAATACTTGGCCAACAGGGTATCTCCAATGTTGAGTGAATGGAGTATGCCAAAGCTTAAAGGAACAAAGAAGAAGAATGAACTTGTTCGATTACCCTATCGCTTCAAGTTTGAGAAACAGTTCAAAGAGCCCTGCCAAGAATGGCTGGAGATGATTGAGACTATGTGTAATGAGATCTTGGGCAATTATACCAGAAAAGAAGATCAACTAATGACTGCCGCCTTCGGCACCCGACCAAAACGAAGGTTGAATCGGGTAATGGACGCCTTAAACTTTGAATACCCTGATTATGAGTGACTCAGCAAGGGTGTCAAAGGGACAAAGAGAAAAAGGGTTGTCAGTGTTCTGAGCAGGAAAGCTGCTAGAATGTTGAAAGAGGACGAAAAATCTCTGAAGAAGAGAAAATCTAGTCCTGAACCGAAGGTGGCGACTTCGAAGAAGAGAAGGGCTGCATCTCCGGAGCCAAAAGCAGCTGAGATAGAAGAGGAAACTCCTTCAACGCCTTCTGCTGCTGAAGTAGAAAAAATTTTAAAGGTAATGACCGAATCCTTACCTATCAAGCTGCTAAGTCCTCTAGGGCCGCAACTGACAAAGCCTTCGGCAGCAAAAAAGGCAGTTGAGCCAAAAAAGCGAAGAATTGTTACTGTTATGCAAGCCATTGAGGAAACGCCACCGCTGGCCTCAGCATAAAAAATGACACCAGCTGCCGAAGCCGCTGCTTCTGCCGAAGCTACGACTGTCGAAGCTACCAATCTGGAGAGTACATTATCCGCTATTGATAAAGTGCTCTTGGATTTGGCCGCGGAGGAGACTGTTGCGGCTACAGAAGAAGTCCTGGCCGTAATGCCTGAGAAAGGGAAAGAAATTGCCGAAGATAGCTCGGAAGGACAAGGCTTCAATTTTCAGAACCTAGTTGGTCAAGAGTTGTCCAAGGCTGAGAAGGAGGAGCTGCAGGAGTATGCTATATCCTGTGGCTACCAGCCAGGAGCCATGCTCTTTGGCGGAATTAATGAAGAAGCCTTAGGATGTATTCGAGACCGTACTGGGGTGAAGATTATCAGCACTCTGTCGAAGTGTGTTGGTTTTCCGAAGCTTGAAGCTGACATCAACAGCTACCGACGACAGCATATCGTTGGTAGCTTATTCTACTCCAACTTTAAGGTAAAGCTTTTTTTCCTCATCTTTTATTTTTTGGTTACGAAACAAAAAATTTCTGATGAAGGCTATATTGTACAGAGTATGCTACTAAGCAAAGTGCTGAGGATGCAGCAAGATCTTGAAGATAAAAAGAATGAGATTATAATTGAAGGCTTGGAAAAGAAAATCAAAGATCAAGAAGCCTCTCTAGAAAAGAAAGACTTTCTTCTTCAGACAATGGAGGGTTCATTGGCAGAAGCACAAGCCGAAGTTGCTAAATTAAACGATGAACTCCTCCGAAAATCAGAAAGCTTCGAGCAAGAAAAGAAGAATTTTGATGCGAAGCTTGAAACCGAAGTCGAGAAAAGTTCGAATCTGCAAAAATCCTTAAAAGAGCTTCAAAACAAATGCTTGAACTTCGGCAACCGGTGCGTGCAACGGCTGAGACAGGTCTTCAACTCAGTGGGAGCCAGCTCTGAAAAATTTGAACCTTCGGTTGAAGACCTGCCAAGCACCTTCGATCATATTGAGAGCGAAGTTGAGGCGCTTGACGAAGTTATAGCTGGGCATGGTGACTTCTGTGCCCTGCTGGCTTCTCGTGGCACAACTATAGCTTTATGAAGGCTGGTTGCACGCACGGAAAGATTGTAAACACGCCGAACTTCAGTTTATCACCAGCAGATCTAACTGATATCTCCAGCCTGGCCCGAAGTATTGGGAATAGATTTATAACACAAATTTGGACAAAGGGTGGGCGGGACTTAGCTGGTGACGAAGCTCGAAGTCATCTTAAGCTGGTATTAAACTTGTACGTGTTGCTTACCTTCTCCTGAGATCACTTTTTACCTTATTACTGTTTTGTTGTGTACAGGATGACGATGTCGAAGGTCAATGATCTGAAGTTTGACGGAGACTGATGAAGCTGCTGCACAAAGCTTTAGAGACATTTGAATTATCTTTGTAAAAGATATTGTAATTTAGGAACCAAACATTACTCTGTAAATTTGTCCATACCTTGTAATATATTTTTACCTTTTCACCCGTGTGTGAATTGCTTTGATGTGGACGAAACTTATATTTTTTGAGCCGAAGGCGAAAAACACCTTCCCTTTTTTTCGTACACAACAAAGCATATCTTTGCTTCTTTATACTCATCGAAGCCTTGTCATCAAAGTCGAAGCATCTTTTTGTACTCTATGTTATAATGATGATGATCCTACAAATGTCTACATGAATGTGTATGAATGCAATGAATGATGTGATGTAATGTGCAAATGAATGTCCAACCACACACACACGAAGCCACACCCAGACTCTGCATCCCCTTAGGAACGTCTTTTGAATCTTAAGCTCTGCATCCCCTTAGGAACATCTTTTGAGCTTCTTCACCTTCTATTCGGTGGTATAAGTTCTGCATCCCCTTATGAACGTCTTTTGAACTTCTTCGCCTTCTATTTTGGCGGTATAAGTTCTGCATCCCCTTAGGAATGACTTTTGAACTTCTTCGCCTTATATTTCGGCGGTATTTGGCTCTGCATTCCCTTATGAACAACTTTTGAGCAGAAAACTTACGTTGCGTTCCCTTAGGAACGACTTTTTGTGGCTCTGTCATGCTCTGCATCCCCTTGGGGACGATTTTGAGCTTCTCCCTGCTTTTCCTCTTTTTTTATCTATGCACTCGATGGTGCATCCTCAGATTTTACATTTTACATCCTTTTGGGGGATTTGGCTCTCGTGGAGCTAAATAAGAAAGGAAAAATTACAAGCTATGGCCCCATTAAAAACCTTTCTCCCCCTTTGGAAAGGAAAAGGGTGCCATAGAAAAATGAAAAAAGATTACATCAATTACACATAATATCGTCGAAGCTCATCCGCATTCCAAGATCTGGGTATATCATTGCCGTCTATATCCTTCAATACGTAAGAATCGGGCCTCAACGAAGATACCACCAGAAAAGGTCCTTCCCACTTCAGCTGCAATTTGCCTACTGTGTCCGGATTGACCACTCTCCGAAGCACCAAATGCCCTGGCTTAATATTTTTCAACTGAACTTTTCTGTCATGCCATTTTATTGTTTTGGCTTGATATTTATTGATGTTCTTCACAGCCTGAAGTCTGGTCCCCTCTATAGTATCTTTTACTACGTGATAATCAGCTTCGTCTTCTGCCGAAACTGCTGTTCTTATTGACCCTGCTTTAGCTTCTTGTGGAGTTATAGCTTCGTCACCAAATAGTAGTTTGAAAGGTGTAAAACCTGTTGATCTTGATGTGGTTGTATTGTGGCTCCACACTACTTTAATCAACTCATCTGGCCACTTTCCTCTGGGCTGATTGAAGATTAGCTTCATTATTCCTGTCATTATAATGCCATTTGCTCTTTCTACCAGCCCGTTTGACTCCGGATGCCTAACTGATGCAAAATGAATCTTCGTGCCAATTTGGTCACAGAAATCCTTGAACGTTTCAGCATCAAACTGTGTTCCATTGTCCATAGTTATAGCCTTCGGCACGCCGAAGCGACAAACAATATTTTGCCAGAAGAATTTCTGGACTATAACCGAAGTTATTGTAGCCAAAGGCTTTGCTTCAATCCACTTAGAAAAATATTCTACAACCACCACAACATATTTCAAATTATCTTGCGCTGGTGGAAGTGGGCTTAACAAATCCAGACTCATCTTTGCAATGACCAAGTAGGCTGTATTAGCTGGGTGAGAGATGAAGGTTGCTTCTGGTCTCTTGCACATTTTTGAAAATTTTCACATTTTTGAACTAGCTCTGCTGCATCCAAAGCTGCCTCCGGCCAGTAAAATCCTTGTCTAAACACTTTTCCCAGCAAGGGCCTAGACCCAATATGAGATCCACACAGACCTGCATGTATTATCTTCATTAATTCAATACTTTCAGCTCTGGATAAACACTTGAGGAGTGGAGAACAGACTCCATGTTTATATAATTCCCCTTCTATTATCACATACAGTCTTCTCCTTGCTTCCATTCTCTTATTATAAGCTTCGTCATCCGAAAGACAATTACCTTGGAGGAAAGATATAATTTCAGTCCACCAATCTTCACTATGTACTGGGGAAATTGCAAGCACTGCTCTCTCCATAAGTTCAACCGAAGGTGCTTTTATTGTCTCAAAAAATACTTCCGATGGTAGTGGGAGCCCCTGTGTCGCTGACTTGGCTAACAGATCAGCATGCTCATTTCCCCCTCTTGGAATATTCTCGACAGAAAATCCTTCGAAAGAAGCTTCGAGCCTTCGAACTGTGTCCAAATATTTTTCAAGCTTCGGGTCTCTGGCCTTGCTACTTTTGTCGATATGACTAGAAATGATTTGAGAGTCAGTTTTAAGGATGGCCCTTCTTATTCCCATTGCTTTTAACCTCCGAAGCCCCAATAGAAGTGCTTCGTATTTAGTAATATTATTTGTACAACTGAAGTCAAGCTTTGCTGCATAACATGTTCTGACTTTAGAAGGGGCAACTAGGATAGCAGCCGCTCCTGCACCGAAGGTTCCCCAGGAACCATCGCAAAACACTGTCCAAGCTTTGGCGTCTTTATTTGTTTCTTCTTCCTGAGCCCCTGGCGTCCAATCAACGATGAAGTCTGCTAACGCCTGGGACTGAATTGAGGATCTATGCACATAGTCAATATTGAATTCATTAAGCTTCACAGCCCATTTTCCAATCCTTCCAGTGGCCTCTTTGTTCCTCATTATGTCCTTCAGAGACTGTGACGAAGGAACAATTATGTGATATGCTTGCAAATAATGTCGAAGCTTACTGGAGGCCATTAACACAGCATACAACACCTTCTCCAATTCTGTATAATTTTTCTTTGATAAACTTAAAACTTCGGAGACGAAGTACACTGGAGCCTGCTTTTTGATTTGGCCATCTAACTTCTCCTGTACAAGAGCCACACTAACTGCAGAGTGCGAAGCTGCCACATATAAGAGTAATGGAGCCCCTGGCGAAGGTGGAGTTAGTGTCGTTAGATCGATCAAGTATTGCTTCAACTCTTCGAAAACTTTTTGCTGAGCCGGACCCCATTGAAAAACTTCGGCTGACTTCAGTATTTCAAAGAATGGCAGATTTCTTTCTGCTGATCTAGATATGAATCTGTTTAATGATGCTAGTCTTCCTGCCAGCCGTTGGGCCCCCCTTCTTTGTGCTTGGTGGCTCCATCCGAAGGATAGCTTCAATCTTGCTCGGGTTGGCTTCAATTCCCTTCGTTGATACCAAACAACCAAGGAATTTGCCCATCTTCACCCCAAAAACACACTTTTCTGGATTTAACTTCAGGCCAGCTTGCCTAAAATTGGCAAATGTCTCTTGCAAATCAGCAATGTGATTTTCTTGCTTTGTGCTTTTCACTATGATATCATTAACATAGGTCAGTACATTCCTGCCTATTTGAGAATGAAGGACCTTGGCTGTCATTCTGCTGAAGCTTCCTCCAGCATTCTTGAGCCCCTCAGGCATCCGAAGGTAGCAATAGGTGCCACTGGGAGTTATGAAGCTAGTCTTCGGCTCATCTTCCTTCTTCATCCAAATTTGATGATAGCCTGAATAACAATCCAGTAGACTCATGAGCTCTGAAGAAGCTGCTGCATCTACTGGAGAGTCTATTCTTGGCAATGGGAACTCGTCCTTTGGGCATGCCTTGTTGAGATCTGTGAAATCAATACGCATTCTCCATTAACCATTGGCCTTCTTCACCATAACAGTGTTGGCTAGCCATTTTGGGTATTTCACCTCTCTGATGACACCGGCACTAAAAAGTCTCTTTACTTCGTTCCGAGCACCTTCAGCTTTGTCTTCAGACATCTTCCGAAGCCTTTGTTTTCTTAGCCTAAAGGATGGATCCACATTGAGTGAATGCTCAATAACATCTCTGTTGACACCGCAGAGATCATTGGCTGGCCAAGCAAAGATATCTTTGTTGTTGAATAAAAATCTTAACAATGTCTTCTCTTGCTCATCAGATAACTGAGACCCCAGCATTACCCTTTGTTCTGCTATATCTTGACATAGAAGCATAGACTTCGGCTGATCTACCGAAGCAGCCTTCTCTCTTTTGTATTTGTACTGCTGATAGGCTTCAGCTCCATCTATGTTATGGATTGCTTTTGAATCTGTCTAGTTCCCTTCAGCCCTTCTGGCAGCTTCTTGACTCCCATGGACAGCAATGGGCCCTTGTTCCGAAGGTATCTTCATGCATAAATATGCTGGATGAAGTATTGCTTCAAAGGCATTGATTGTCCCTCGACCAATGATTGCATTGTAGGGTATTCCATGTTAACAATGTCAAAGATAACCTATTCAGTCCTTGTGTTGTGGACATAGCCGAAGGTAACTGACATTGTGATTTTACCAAGTGCGATAATCTGCCTTCCTCCGAAGCCACAAAGAGGGTGTGTAGCATCATGAATCTTGTCTTCTAGCTCTTGCATCTATCTGAAGGCCTTAACAAATATGATGTCCGCTGCACTGCCTTTGTCAACCAGAACATTATGGACCAAAAATCCCTTGATGACACAAGATATGACCATAGCATCATTGTGAGGGTAATCTTTGAGCTGAAGGTCCTCCTAGGAGAAGGTGATTGGGATGCAGGACCATTTGGACTTGATGAAGGATCCCTGCACCCCAACATGCTGCACCCTTCTCTGTGCTTCCTTCTTCTGCTTCTTGTTAGCCGGCTCTGAACTGAACCGCCTGTTATCGGGAGCACCAGCTTTGTAGCCGAAGGTGCTATGACTTGGGTGTTGAACGAAGCCATCAGCTCAAAAGTGGAAGTGAGTTCACCGGAGGTGCGCGCCAATGCTGGGGACTTGTTCTCAACTGCTATGAGTTAAAAACAAGGCAACACAAAATGTTAATGGTTAAAGTCGATCTTCAGACGAAGGTCATGAAGGACGTACCTTCTTCATCACGGTTTATATTAATAAAAGGAGAAGCATATGAAACATGAAAGATAACATGAATAATCATATGGAATTATTAATAAATCTTTTATTATATCTGTGGCAGCCCTCCCAAGTTATCGGGCCCACATGCACCAATCCTTGCCTTGGTTGCCTCAGATGGCTATGCTCGTGTACCAGTAACTTAACAAGGCTATCACGAGTTCAACAAATTGAACTCATCATCCCAAGGATATCCCACCATACATGCATATTACAGTAATCACATTCGATACACACACTTCGGAGATAAGAGTAGAAGACTTTATAAAACATTCTTTTCATTTCTAAAACTCAAGGTTATTACATAGGAAGAGTTACATTTATTACAAGTCCTGATATACTCAAAGTGCATAACTTAATACAATAGCAAGAAGGTAGGAACCCTCCAAAGCTTATACACAAACCTAACTAATCCTCTTCCAGAACTGGAAACGCCCTCCAGCCACAGGAACACCTAGAGTACTCCTCATCACCTACAACAACATGGGTTCGAAAACCCTGAGTACGGAGTGTACTTTCGCAAGTCTTACCCGACTAAGGAAAAATGACTCTCAAGGATATGCTGGTTAAATAGGAATCAAGGAAAAGGCTTTAGCAAGAATCAACTTAGATACTTTTGTAGAAATTGCCTACTAAAGTGAGTCCTTACTTTTAATATTTTAATGCTAGATGAAATATTAATAGACTCTGGTTGCATCTAGTCTAATTTCACCATCTCATCAATACAACATCATTTTTATTCATAATGTTCACATCCTGACTTAGGTTGTAGGTCGGAGATCAAGTCTCCCTCTCCGGGGATATAACGGCGATCCGAATCGATTTTACTCAGCTGAAGATCTCTAACCACACGACATATGTTTCACGTAACTCTTGCATATGTCTACCATTCCCATGGATCCTCCACTGCATGAACAGGTCCGCGCCACCCGAGAGCACACCACCCTTTTTTAGGCGGTCCTTTGCCAGAGGGTACGTGCCACTCTCGCCATCTCTCCACTCCCAGTGCACGATTGTCTTTTCATGTATGGAATAGCCTGGTTCAAGCTTACCCTGTCCCATATCCAGGGCATGTGGCCAGTTAAGATAGTCCTTGATCATACATGCCTACATACGCATCCAATCCTTAATTAATCTAGGTGGAACATCACCTGTTCCTAGCCCAAGTCTCGATTTAAGTACTTCCATCCTTAGGATTGTTTTGTGTTCCTTAGGATGAAAAGAGCATTATAGGGAACTTTGCAGTAAGATCCCACCATGCTCCTGATGAAAATATTCTTGTAGGTAGAAGCGTCCTTCCTCAGGATAACCCCTGAGCTAGGCATTAATGCAAAAGACAACCTCTATCCACAAGATCTAAGCAGGGCTAATCATTTTTGTAAATCATATTTTGATACTTCAAAAGAAGTATCTATAACAGGAATGGATATCAAGGTAGTCAATGCATCAAATAGTTTCCAAGCAATTCCTATAAACTTAATGCACATTTCACTAGACTTAAGTGTATAAAAGTCTTTTAAAAATACAAGGAAAGGGCAAATGCACCGGGGCTTGCCTTTGTTGCAGTGAAGAGGTTCAAGACCTTTCTACCCAATAACCAATTAGATAGCTCCATCCACTTGATGAATAGTCACAGGAGCAAACTCCTCTTCCACAACCACTTCATCTTGAATTTACACTCCTTCTGCTGGAGCTCTACATGAAATGATATGAACATGAATGCATATACTTGTGCAACTACAAAGAAGTTACTTTAAAGCAGTACAAACTACACCTCACTAAAGGTGCACACAAAACTAACCAAACAACAGGGGAGCTAAACATTCTAATATCATCACTAAGCTCTCAAACCACACCAGGGAACTAATCCAACTTATATCTCATCCAAAATCTTAAAACTTCTTAAGCAACTTCATCTCTTCACTTAACTACTAGGTGTCCTCATTTCATATGTGAAATCCTTTTCCTTTTTGGGCAATAATTATTTCGCTAAGCAAATCATATCCAAATTGTTCCATACTTTGCCCAAGAGTTCACAATCTGATAACAAGTCTCTCCAAAAAATTTCACAATTTTTGGTGCTATATTCTTAGTTTTAAAATTCAAACAGTCCTTCCAAGAACACTTAAATCCACTTAAAATTTTCTAACTGCTCCAAAAATCCTAACAATATTTTTACCAGATAGATCACTATTTTAGACAACTCACGAAATTGGTTTCAT
Organism: Zea luxurians; assembly: GCA_029449295.1. Lineage (NCBI taxonomy): Eukaryota > Viridiplantae > Streptophyta > Magnoliopsida > Poales > Poaceae > Zea > Zea luxurians. Next base: position 80,472,326 of record JAOPSE010000005.1, read on the forward strand.
GATTTTATCCTTTTCCTACTATTTTCTACAACACTTTCTAATTCTAGTACAAACTCCAAAAATTAAAGAAACTCCAAAAATACTTTTCTACAAAACCCCTTGGACTTTTCTTCTCCTGTGATACCCGGTTTGCAAAGAAGAGAAGTTGGAGTTTATTCTTTCCTTGTTTCTTTTTTCCTTCTTTCTTTCGGGTGGTACGCTTTTGGGGTTGGGAATTTTTGGGGAAGCATTCACCAGTAAAATAGTAAATTTTGGTTAGACTCATGCGCTAGGGGGGTCGGGGGTTGACGTGTGAACGAGTTGGGCCGTGGTTCTTGATCCGGCCCACTAGTTCCCCTAACCCTAGCCGCCCCTCCCTTAATCCCTTGGGATTTTTTTCAGCCACCCCCTCCCCTTTTCTCTTGTGCAGCCCCCCCTCTCTCTAGGCTTGGAGGACGCCCCTCTACTCCTCCACCCATTTGCAGCCGCCACCCCACCTCCCCCATCAAACCCTAGCCGTCCCCTCCTCAAGCCTTCTCTCCAAGATGTCATTCCTCTCCCGCTCGGATCTACGTAGCGTTGGAGCATGTCTCCAATTGGATTTGGTGGAGGGAAGAAGAAGGAGGAAAGGGGAGGATTCAAGGTGATTTTGAGATTGTATCTTGTTTAATTGTGTTGTAATCCAATTGATTATATGTTTACCTATCCGAATCGGTAGAGGTGCTGTCCTGAAATTTTGTGGGTGGGCGAACAGCAGTAGTTCTAGGGATTTCTGGGAATTTTTCGTGGGTAATTAGTGGGGATCAGTGGGTGAATCATGTAGATCCTTGTCATACCTTTCCAACGGGTACTTATGCGCTCGATTCGGAGTTATAATTTAGGAGATATCGTTGTTTGAATCCGGTTATGTTGCTGTCCAAAAAACAGATTTCAGGTGGGTGAACAGCATTAGTATTAGCAGTTTCTGGACATTTTTCGTGGGTAATTAGTGTTAACCAGTATGATAATAATGTAGGGCTTTGTCTTATCTTTCCAATGAGTACTTATGCGCTTGATTTGGAATTATATTTTAAAAGATATCGATGTTTGAATCCGGGTATGTCGTTGTCCAAAAGACAAAAAAACAGATTACAGGGTTCATCTTGTGGACTGTTTTGGGCTAATTAGATTGGAATTTAAATATAAATTGTGTACAAAACTTGTGGGGAATTTTATGTAGATATCTCTGGAGTTTTTGTTTGTTACCACTGCTGTCATAATTTTAAAGTTATGAAATTATTAAGCAGCCCCGCTACAGTTTGGTGGGTGTGGGGAGAGATGTAACCACGGCGGGGTTTGAGTTTGTGCGTAGGTGCGGCGTCGCTTATGAGCCTGATTATGTGAAATTGGTGCAATAAGTTGTGTGTCAAAAACAGGTGGTGGACTTCCGGATCGTACTTAGGGATTTGCCCGAACTTCCGGTAAAGGCAAGTAAATACAGTGGTGGTTGCTACCGTTTGTTTTGCATCCTATTTCCTGTCATTGAGTATGCATAAGTTTTAATTATGTTAATCATTGAATTCTATGATGAAGTTTATTTGTTTGGAAGTATTAATTCTAATTGTCTAATATTGTGGATGCTCATAATTTGTTAATGGTATATGTGTTGATTCCCATCTTGGATGAAGTTGAAGTATCTTGTTGAATCACGTTATATGAAGTGTTGTAGGCATGACATGCACATCGCATCATCCATCTTGCATTTTGAAGTTATGTCGTGATCTTATGGTCCGACCGTACCGGTACATTTTTAGCATCGTACGTTGCCCGAGGAGGGGTACGATGCGGCTTCATATCCTTAGAGGTATGAAGGCAGAAGTCATTCTTGCATTTGCAGACATTTGCACTCATGAGGTATATATATATGAAGTGTGACATTACTATGTTACTATTGTGGTTTCTACCTGCGAGGTGTGGTGACTAGGTGTGTTGTACGTTGTATACGTGCTGCACCTTCGTAATAAGAAGGTTGTGGAATCAAGTGGTGGTAAAACAATGTTCTTATGTGGTTAAACAGTTTGATATTATTTTACTTGCTGAGATGTGTCATCTCACTCTTGCATTACTCAATGCAGGTACTTGATACATGTTGGGAATGAGGGGAGTAGCAGCACGTCCACTTTCACTCTCACAATAGCGCTGCCGAGGTGCAGCCATGATTTAATTAGAAATTTATTGTCAAAGGAAGTTTGTTTTTTTAACTAGTTGTGCGCACTAGTTAATTCAGTTCATGTCGTATGTTTAACTTCTCTTTGCTAGCCGATTAATAGTACTTAGTATGTTTTTGTCATGATATATGTTTATACACTGTTGCCCCCTCGTTTATGCAATTTTGCAAAGGGGATGCTGCGAAATTTTATATATAGATGGCAGAAGTGTTGTTTAGTAGCATTCCGGGGTGTTTGTGGACCCTTGGGGTGTTACAGTTGGTATCAAAGCATAGGCTTTAGATTCTACGTAATTTGAAGATAAATTTGACACACTTGCACATATAGGAAGGGTATGGGTTCGTATATCTTTCATATTAGTATTTTATTGTATAGATGACTAGAATGTTCTTATTCCAAATCCCTTTATGGTTGATGGGGTATGTCGTTAACGACGTAATGCTTGATATGATATGTTACTTCTATTTAATATTGGTTTCTTGATGTGGTTGTTATTTAAGTTATTATGCAAGTGAAGCTACTAATGTACTTGTTTTATATTCATATCGTCATGGTGTTTTTTTGGATGCAATGTTTTCAAATCTGTGAGCTATTACTATCATATATTTCTATATGCTTGACTGTGGATGTTTTTTTTCCAAAAGGATTCTTGGGTTCTAGTACTTGTAGGACCGATTGTTTATTGAGCTTGTGTATAGTGGGTCTAATCCGACTTGGTGTAGTGTGAAAACACTATATAATGTAGTTTTATGGTGTTGTTGAGTTTGATTGACTGTTGGGTTACAACCCAACTTATCAATGTAATATTTCCGTGGGTGCAATGCTTTGCGCCTCACCTTTTTTGGCTAGTGTGGCTACTTGCTAACTTGATCTTAGTATAAAATTGGTTTGTCTCTATAGAGCAAAGGCAACATTGTAATGTCTATGAAATCTTGAGACTGGTAGAACTCAAGTGAATTTGTAAGATGACGTAGATTGATAAGTCCAACCATGTTTACCTGATGGGTTTTCTTATTATGTGCAACCTTATTTTTAAAAATAAATAGGGTGGTTTCAAGTGGATTTTATGTCGTGCATGTTTTCCTTCTATGGCTTGTTTCAATAGCCATAAAGGCTATGCATAATTTTTAGTTGTTGCACGCTAGTCATGTGGACGATATTGACAATCCGTTTTATATTTTTTTTATTTGCCAACGTTGTATGGTAGTTTGATTTTTTTTATGATCAGTTTCTCTATGCATGCTTGTTGAATCATTATTTAGACCGCTTTATCTTAAACGAAGTCAATGCTTAACTGGGAGTTGCTTATGTTTGTTAGTCATCTATCTCTTTAATGATGGGGTTGTTGCATCGGATTGAGATTTTTTTTATATGAATGATGGTTTGATAGATCATGTATGTCTACTACTTTGAATGCATCCTGTGATATCACGAGGTACAAATTGTTCAAGTGCAGTAATAGTAGGTTTTGTTGTATGTGAGGTTAATCAAGGTAGTTTGGTTATGTGGATTGTCTTATTGAAGTCCAATTACTACTGTTGAGCACATTATCGTGTTATTATTTTAGTATTGAAAGTAATATTTATGAAGCTTTTGCATGAGTCTGTGTCAAGAAGTATATTAGTTACTTGTTGTTATCCCTCCATTGCTTTATGAGTATTGTAAATTTTATCTCTTTTGAGAGGAGAAAAAGACGTTATATGATGTGAGCACCATTTGCTTCACGTCAACAGAATAGTTGTGGAGAGCTCTAGTAGTGGGATTCTAGTGTAATAACAACCATGTTTTATAGTGCTAGAGACGGGTATGCCAGTTGTTTCATACATTGTCGATACATGGATGTTTGACCTTAGTGGCATTAACAAACGAGGTTGTTGAATCCGTTGATTGTTGTGCTTAGTGTTCTAACCTATTAGGTAAAGTGTTGTTTAAAGGCTTTGGGGAGTTGCATCCCCATTTGGTAGTGGAAAATCCTAGTGTTGATTGCACCTGCCAATGCCTTGGGTTTTATTTTATATTGTTTTTTTAGGGTAAGGTGTTGTTTGGTTTTGGGAGTCATCTTAACTTAGTTGGAGGCTAAATCAGGCTTCACTTATCTAGAATGTTTTGTAGTAGGTTTCTTCATCTTTGCATAGGATGCTTAATCACCCAGTTTGGTCTAACATTTGAGAGTTATGGGTTTCCTATAGCAGCCTTAATTTTGTACAGAAGTATAGACATTGAAGACGGTAAATTTTGGTCTTTGCTGGATTATGAAAGTTTTAGTAATTTCATGATCTTTCCAAAGAGTATTGGTTTGTAATTTTCATTGCATATAATTGGAGTTAGGCTACTCTAAAGTTGTTGCACCGTTGTGTCTGAACTTTAGGTGTCGTTAAAACCACCAATAAATCGACCGCGTTTTGATAGTTTCAGAGCCCAAATTTGGGAATTCTCTTTAACCAAAACTTTTAGTTTTTCTCAGTATCTTTTAATGGGTATTTACTTGTAATTGTCTGTTAAATAGATTGGGTGACGTGGTTGTCCGGATATAAGTCGAATCTCCGATGTGCAGTATCTCAGGCTGAGTTTAGCTGTAGGTCATGAAGATTTGAGGGCTATAAAGATAAATTTGGGTGCAAGTTTATTGCAAAAGTCGTGGACAATTTCCAAACTTTTCAACGCGTGATCGTTGTAGTTTTAAGTTGAGTATAGCAGGAGTTATAGGATTTTGAATTTTAGTTGTCCATTGTTTCTATCATATCAGTTTTGCAACAAAGCAGTTTGCATTGTTTTATCGGTTTGGAAACCAATTCCGAGACACTCATTATAATAAAAGTTTTAGAGAATGTTATAATCTTTCCAATGAGTTTATATTTGCAAAATTTTGTTTGATGCAGAGAGTTATGAGGTTTTGAATTTATGGGTCATGCTCCGTCAGGTTCTGGTGGCAGATCTTGTATGTCGCCTTACAAGTCAAATTAAAAATGGGAGATAAAATAAAACCTTGTTTATCCTTTGAATACGAAAGTTGTAGATCATGAAGTTTAGATGATTTTACAATATTTCTTTGTTATCATTGCTTTTATAGTGAAAGAGGTAGAAATAGAATGAACATTTGTGTTGTTGATTGTCAATTTTCTATTTAGGGATATTTCCATGGAAGTTTGGGTTATAGTGAGCTCTTTCGCAATCCATGTTAATTACGTTGTATGGTGGGAGGGAATAGACGTAGTGGTTGTGATAGTTATCTTGTTTATGTATATGCGGAGCGTGGGCTGAAACACAGAGATAGCGAGGGACATTTGAATAGGCTAGTATGTATTGTTGTGAAGCCATGTTTTCTGGTCTTGGCGTGATTGTGTAAGTATGAAATAGTTACGTCGTGTGAAGTCTAGGTTGAGATGGAGATTGTATGAGTTATTGGATGGATATATATGCATAGTATAATTAAAAAAAGAGAGTTCTTCGATGGGATGATATAATGTATAGAATGTGCTTGGATGGATATATGGGCAGGCATAGTATGGTTAAATCGATTCTTGCTTGCATGATGTGAGATCAGGCTTAAAATGGTTTAAAAAGTTAGCATATTGCTTCTATCCTTATGTTGGATCTAAGTGTCTCGTAATGAAGAACCTAAAGTTATTAGTCCTTCGATGAACGCTTAATCTTAGAAGAGTATAGAACCTGAATAAATCTATTGCTTGTTGTTTGGGACTGTATGACCAGTTTTGGTTATGCAGCTAGTTCAATGAATTAAACCATGTTTTCTGTAGAGGTGTTGTATATAAAAGTTGTAGCAAACTTCTTCATCTTACTTGTGTAACATTTCATGACCATAGGTCTAGAAGCTTGGGAGTTATGATTTTCTCAAGTCTAGTCTTGGAATCTGTCCAGATTCTGTACAGATTTCGAAACTGACCTTGTTTGTCTAAGTTAAACTTCGAATCAGTTCTTATAAATTATAAAGAAGTGGTACTTTCCTTAAGCTTTCCAACAAATTTTGGATCACCCTTTTTGGTGACCTATAAGTTAAGCTATAGTTGTTTTAAATGGAATCTTTGAATCTATCCAAATTTGGACAGCAAAGCCTTTCTTATGTCTTTTGATCTTGATATGCATTGAATTAACCTAATATGTTTATAAATGAAATATAGACAATTTTACTAGCTTCCTAAAAAGTCTAGGAGCGCCTCAATTGGATGACTGAGACTCCAATTATGGATTTTTGAAGTGAGTAGTTGAATTCTGTCCAAGTCTGGACAAATTTACGTTTTGCATTGTTTGGCCTTTCTAAGTGTCAATCTTGTGGTGATGATAATACCAAGGGTATAGTGGACTTTGTAAGCTTTCCATAAAGTCCTAGTTTACTACTTTTGGATGCATATTTTGTGAGTATGAACAAAACAATTAACTGTTGTGCTGCTGTCTAGAAATATGCAAGCATTAAATTGGTCTTTTGAAGTTACTCTTGTTGAATAGGTTTGGTTTAGGCTATAGGAGCACCGTATGTATTGCATTAATATATATATTCATTGAAGTACTTGCATGTGTCAAGGTTGATTTGGTATCAGGAAAGCTTTGTCCGAGGTATATAGGACCGTCTACTATCTTAGCCGAGTTGCAGCTTGGCTTAGCACATGCAATTGTCGGAGTCTATGATCAGTGTACACCATGTATTCCATGTCTCTATGTTGAGAAAGTATTTGCAGAATCTAGATCAATAAATCGAGCTAGAGTCGATTCCCATGTAGCAAGACCTGACTAGAGTGTCGTCTGCTGCGTATCCTAGAATCCTTGGAGCTCGAGGAGCTGATGCGGCAGAAGTACCCCGAACTTTTCGTTATGGGGTGAGTTTTTGTCGTCGCTGATCTTTCCTTTGGTCGTTCTGATAGAAGCGTCAGAATTCGAGGTCGAATTCTTTTCAAGGGGGGTAGAGTGTGATACCCGGTTTGCAAAGAAGAGAAGTTGGAGTTTATTCTTTCCTTGTTTCTTTTTTCCTTCTTTCTTTCGGGTGGTATGCTTTTGGGGTTGGGAATTTTTGGGAAGCATTCACCAGTAAAATAGTAGAATTTTGGTTAGACTCATGCGCTAGGGGGGTCGGGGGTTGACGTGTGAACGAGTTGAGCCGTGGTTCTTGATCCGGCCCACTAGTTCCCCTAACCCTAGCCGCCCCTCCCTTAATCCCTTGGGATTTTTTTCAGCCACCCCCTCCCCTTTTTCTCTTGTGCAGCCGCCCCCTCTCTCTAGGCTTGGAGGACGCCCCTCTCACTCCTCCACCCATTTGCAGCCGCCACCCCACCTCCCCCATCAAACCCTAGCCGCCCCCTCCTCAAGCCCTTCTCTCCAAGGTGCCATTCCTCTCCCGCTCGGATCTACGTCGCGTTGGTGCATGTCTCCATTTAGATTTTGGTGGAGGGAAGAAGAAGGGAGGAAAGGGGGAGGATTCAAGGTGATTTTGAGATTGTATCTTGTTTAATTGTGTTGTAATCCAATTGATTATATGTTTACCTATCCGAATCGGTAGAGGTGTTGTCCTGAAATTTTGTGGGTGGGCGAACAGCAGTAGTTCTAGGGATTTCTGGGAATTTTTCGTGGGTAATTAGTGGGGATCAGTGGGTGAATCATGTAGAGCTTTGTCATACCTTTCCAACGGGTACTTATGCGCTCGATTCGGAGTTATAATTTAGGAGATATCGTTGTTTGAATCCGGTTATGTTGCTGTCCAAAAAACAGATTTTCAGGTGGGTGAACAGCAGTAGTATTAGCAGTTTCTGGGCATTTTTCGTGGGTAATTAGTGTTAACCAGTATGATAATAATGTAGGGCTTTGTCTTATCTTTCCAATGAGTACTTATGCGCTTGATTTGGAATTATATTTTAAAAGATATGTTGTTTGAATCCGGGTATGTCGTTGTCCAAAAGACAAAAAAACAGATTACAGGGTTCATCTTGTGGACTATTTTGGGCTAATTAGATGTTGGAATTTAATATAAATTGTGTACAAAACTTGTGGGGAATTTTATGTAGATGTCTCTGGAGTTTTTTTTTGTTACCACTGCTGTCATAATTTTAAAGTTATGAAATTATTAAGCAGCCCCGCTGCAGTTTGGTGGGTGTGGGGAGAGATGTAACCCGCGGCGGGGTTTGAGTTTGTGCGTAGGTGCGGCGTCGCTTATGAGCCTGATTATGTGAAATTGGTGCACTAAGTTGTGTGTCAAAAACAGGTGGTGGACTTCTGGATCGTACTTAGGGATTTGCCCGAACTTCCGGTAAAGGCAAGTAAATACAGTGGTGGTTGCTACCGTTTGTTTGTATCCTATTTCCTGTCATTGAGTATGCATAAGTTTTAATTATGTTAATCATTGAATTCTATGATGAAGTTTATTTGTTTGGAAGTATTAATTCTCAATTGTCTAATATTGTGGATGCTCATAATTTGTTAATGATATATGTGGTTGATTCCCATCTTGGATGAAGTTGAAGTATCTTGTTGAATCACGTTATATGAAGTGTTGTAGGCATGACATGCACATCGCATCATCCATCTTGCATTTTGAAGTTATGTCGTGATCTTATGGTCCGACCGTACCGGTACATTTTTAGCATCGTACGTTGCCGAGGAGGGGTACGATGCGGCTTCATATCCTTAGAGGTATGAAGGCAGAAGTCATTCTTGCATTTGCAGACATTTGCACTCATGAGGTATATATATATGAAGTGTGACATTACTATGTTACTATTGTGGTTTCTACCTGCGAGGTGTGGTGACTAGGTGTGTTGTACGTTGTATACGTGCTGCACCTTCGTAATAAGAAGGTTGTGGAATCAAGTGGTGGTAAAACAATGTTCTTATGTGGTTAAACAGTTTGATATTATTTTACTTGCTGAGATGTGTCATCTCACTCTTGCATTACTCAATGCAGGTACTTGATACATGTTGGGAATGAGGGGAGTAGCAGCACGTCCACTTTCACTCTCACAATAGCGCTGCCGAGGTGCAGCCATGATTTAATTAAAAATTTATTGTCAAAGGAAGTTTGTTTTTTTAACTAGTCGTGCGCACAGTTAATTCAGTTCATGTCGTAGTTTAACTTCTCTTTACTAGTCGATTAATAGTACTTAGTATGTTTTTGTCATGATATATGTTTATACACTGTTGCCCCCTCGTTTATGCAATTTTGCAAAGGGGATGCTGCGAAATTTTATATATAGATGGCAGAAGTGTGTTTAGTAGCATTCCGGGGTGTTTGTGGACCCTTGGGGTGTTTACATCTCCACACAACAACCCCTTCTTCTTCAACGCCACGCACATGACATCTCTCAGCCCCGCCAGCCATCCAAACGGCAACAGCTGCCGGTGAAACTCCGGACTCCAATCCGAAGCACAGAGAGCATATCCAACCTCTCCCAAATACCTTCCCCAAGTCAATTTTGGACATTGGATCCTCTACCTGCCTGCCCACGTGAACCTGTGGATGAGAAACTGGTCGCTCACGAACAAGACAATGGAGATTTTGTCGAGCCTACTTAGATGTTGCGGTCTGCTCCAGGGACAAGGGCGAACCTGTGGCACTAACTAGCTGGGGCAGAAGCTGAGCAACAGGTGGCTGTCAACGACAACAGCGGTTGCAACAGTATTTACCAGCGGTGTGGCAACTTTCTAAATACTACGGTGCAGCAAAGATTGAGCTAGGCCCTTGACGGCACTAGGCGCTCACCAACGACCCGAGACGCACATCGTTGAGGGCGGTAGGACTCGTAGATGGTCGTCGACGCTGAGGCGGAATACAGAGGCGCTCTCCATCCGACGAGGTGATGTTCTGGCACCTTAGCTGCGATAGGGACCAAAATAGTTGGTCGATAAGCATTACGGTGGTACTACAATGCTGAAACACGCGACGGAACAGAGAACCCCTTGCCATGGAACGCTGGCCACGACAGCAGCCCCACGGCGGCGATGGCGAACGTGATGGGGAAGGCAACAACACCTGTACTATTTTTGCGTGATAGCTCGAGCCAAACAGCTCACTAATGCGCAAGCCAGAGGCAAACGCGCGCGGCTAACTGGAGTGGACAGGGAAGGATGGTGCTATGCAAATTTTGCTAGCAAGGATGGTTATGGCTGTTGGCACCGGAAAGCAGAAGAAAGAGTCGACGTCGTCCTGCCAGAGCTTATCCTCACAAGGAACTCTCCAGGACGTTACCACGGCACTTGAGGACGAGACAACAAAGTAGCTGCGTGCCATCATGCAAGGACACGATGATTTCATTCGGCGGCGCCATACAGAAGGCAAGTAGGCAGAGAGGTCATCGGTTGTGGATAAACTCTACACCCTTCTAGGCGCAGATATTTGAAGCACTAATGTTACCCTCTATTACCATCTCGCCAACACCCATCCATATCTCAACCTTGGTCCGAATCATGACGCAAGAGAGCGACGTCAATGAGCTCTGCCCCTACTCATGCATTAACTACAGAAGTTCTAGTTTTCTGAAACAGAACCGAGCACTAACCGGCTGAACCCCCATCTTTGACCCCCTTTAATCTCACGATTTCAAGTGGTGACAAAGATATCACCCCTAACTCAATTTGTTCACCAAACTATCCCCTAACTTTTTCTATAGGGACTGCAGCTCGAAACATCATGGACAAAGCAAAGGAGAACTCCAAAGTTGGATGAAAAACAATGAACTTCAGCTTCAGTAAACGGAACCTAGTGCTGAAACTCCCAAAGTCTGACAGCACAACTACAAGCAATCTTTCTCCCAGTTCTTAGAAACAACAAGCCAACCTTGGTTCACAAAACATGTTCACAAAGCCAAACTCTACAAGTTTTCTGCAGAAGCCCTAAGTCAAATACTCACAGATCAAGAGTTATAATGTCTCGAAGTTGGGTAAAAACACTAGAATTCAGCTGCAGCTAACTGAACAAGAAACTGAACACACATGCCTGACAAAGAATGTTTGGGCACAGTTTACTCAATTTTTGTGCAACACCAAACAAAACTTTCTTAAGAAGATTTGATCACCATTATATGGTCTTCAACTTTGTTATATCGTTCCTAGACTAAAACCTGATGGAATGGTCACAAAAGTGTTCCCAACTGACACCACACACTGTAAATTCAGTTTTAAGGCAGCTGAATGAAATTCAGTCTCTGCAACTGAAAGTCCATCTTTGGGCAGTCTTCACACCACTTTGTTTGTGGGGTCAAGCCCAACTCACTTAAAGGATGTTGTTCTCTAACACATGGTCTTCAAGCTTGCTGCATAAATTTTGGTTCAAAACCACCTAGAACAGGCACTACACAACTCCAAAACTACACTAAAAATACTGATTTCAGATTTTCAGTTCTGAATAGACAAAGTCACGAACCACCTGATAGTCAAACTTTGAGCAGCTGTTACTCCACTTTTTATGTGGGATCATGTCCATCATCCTTT